>CM062292.1:171119772-173539772 GCA_031216915.1 Pictodentalium vernedei
AGATTGATATGTTTTTTGACCACAAGAGCAAGTCACTGTATATATCAAAATAAAATATGACGTCACCAGCAACATGTTAACAGTGCAGCATCTTTGATCAATGCAAAATAGGTGATTTATGCTCATACTATTTTAAGTTCCACCTCCATGTAAATTTAGTTTCAAGATGAAATTGAGAAAATATATCAAAGGGCAATTAAATAACATATTTATTTACTTGATTTAATTACTGATTTATGTTCTAATTCAAATTTTCAATTCAAAACCCACATGGCTACACAGGTCAAAACAAAAGTAGGTCCTATTTTGTACACAGTAAATCATATATTGCTTTCGTTGTGAGGCAGAAATCAACAACTGAAAATGATAAATTTAAAGTTATTTGTATATTTTTTATACTTACCAATGGCCCAGACTTAGCTGGTGCAACCTCAATATTATTAAGGGCCAAACACAAATTCTGAACCTCCCAATCCCCAAAATTTGCATACAATACCAAAAATTAAAAGTCCTATCTGGCTCTCCATACTTTTAGTACTTGTGCATGCGCAGTACCCAGGAAGAGACCGGAATTGGAGCAAAGCATCATTCTTCCTCGTTGTGCCTACTAATGTTATAACTCAGCAGAGGAGGTATGAGTGCCCACTCATGGGAGGGCCATCCCTGTCTGGGCCATTGGTAAGTAAAGAATATACAAATTAGGCTTAATAAAATTAAAAATCTGTTTCTCAGGCCCTCCCGCATGGTCCTTTTGGCTGCCGCATGCTCTCTTTTTATGACCAATGCAAACTTGAAAAAATAAAAATTAAATGGTTTATGTCTTATATTTTACACAAGTTAATAAAATTGATAAATTTGTGCCTTGAGTGCAACAAGGCTTTGCAATGCTTTAGCATTGCAAAGCCTTGTTGCACCAAAGGGACGAAATACACCACCACCCTTGCTATTCTATAGATTATGAGGCCTAAAACATAAAATAAACCAAGAATATGAACTTCTGATGGCAAAGAAATAATTACAAAAATAAAATATAAAATAAAATATCGCCCGCCCGCATGCAATTTTACAAAACTTGGCCTGAGAAACAGAACATCTACTTTGTGTGGCCTTACTTTAAATTTATCATATTTTTATACTAAAACCAATGGCCCAGACTTAGCTGAATTGTAAAAAAAGCGGAGGGCCTAGGACTTAAAGGAATAGCAGACCAAAATTCAGCTCCTCAGCCTGCATTAGAACTCCCAAGGTGAAAAGGAGATTAAACTTTTAAGGAATTACAAATATGTCTCTCGATACAACAATCGAGAAGACATACCACAGAAATAAGGAGCAATATCCAAGTAATTCCCTTATTACTTAGCATAAATGATTATGCAAATTGGGTGTAACGAGCCCCCAATTTTAAGGCTAGTCCGGAATAAGACACTTAAAATTAGGAAAAGTATGTCAGAGAGTGAGAGGCGAACACCCACAAACACACGCCGTATATAATGTAACAAGCTGTATATGAGATCAGAATAATCTACAGACGGTAACAGCTTCACTCATAGTTACACACTTAATATAAGGCCAGAAGAGGTAAAGAGAAATCACCCCCTCCCCTCCCTTTTTTTTGAAGGAATAATTTTCAAAACACAGAGGGAAGTGGCCTGGAATCAGTGAAAAAGCGGTACAGAATAATACATATTAGCCTAAAAGGTACCCGGTTAATAATTATTATTAATTATTGGTGCTTAATGACACATCAGCAGCCAAGGCTATATTGTGGCAATCCCGGTTATTAAAATCCAGAATACGTAGATAGGTTAAAAACCGGTGATATAAATATGTACAACCTTAAACTTGTCCAATTGAATCTCAATGGAAAGTTATCTGATAGAACTTATACGTTTCTGAGCCAACCAACAGGCGACCACCTTCAAGTGTACAATTAATTCCAATAATGAACTGCCAAATTGTAACTGTTCAATTCTACGAGAACAGGAATTCCCCCTTGTGTACCGCTTACGGTTGAAGACTGGATTCAGATCCTGGAACAGGATACGAATAAAACAACCCATCACAGACCATCCCCAAATAATTTATAGTTCCCTAGGTCTGTTAAAACCAATAACTGTTCGGAGAAAGAATATACCACGCCGAATAATGAAGCGAAAAATAGAGAACGTATGCATAGACAGCCTTTAGGAAACTCCATAACTGATCCAACTAGCCCAAAATTCTCATAAGCTCTATACTAAAGCAGAGCAAGAATTTAAAAGAATCTATTTAATAATACATATGCCTAATAATAATACATATTATGCACACAATCAACAGAATCCTGCATGTACCCTCGTCTGAATACAGCCTGTATCAACAGAGTGACTGAGCGAAACAAATTCTAACCAGGAAACTGAAGGTATAACAATGACGTTAATGCGATTAGCGTGAGGAATGGACTCATACGTCGTAACAAAAGCAGACAACTCTGAGCGAAACTTCTCAGAGTGGACTAATTGCCACATTTGGAGAATGTTGGCCAGATAACCGACATGCCTACCACACAGGTACATGAAGGCAAGCAATATCAACCGAATGTATTCATGAAAGAATTCGGAATCCAAAAACAGTTGCTGTTCAGAATCATATGCTCGTATAAAACTTATGAATGACCAACCACCGAAAGCAAACCAACTAAAGAGTGGATGCGCCCATGATGTCATCGTTAGACCACAATGCACCCGCAATCGAAGAGCAATGAGAGACATGCATATAATTGAATGCATACGAGGCTTACAGGAAGAGAACTACGTCCTTCTCTGTAATCACCTCTTAACATATTGGCATGGGGGAGGGGGGGAAGGGGTAGAGAGAGGGGGGCACTGGGGTTCGACGAATAAATCATATTGAACCCCCTCACCCACACTACTTGAATCGCAAGATAAGTAAGGCCGGTGCAGTAATACTAAAGCTTGGAACAATGACAAATTCCTTTTACACTGTAAGAAAAAGAAACTTTGCGCTACATTCCAAAGCTATACTGCTGCTGCTGCTATTCTCAATAAAGAGTAATACAGCTAAAAAGCTTATAGTTAGTCAAAGCAAGCATAATCACACTAACCTGGAGCGACTTGTAACGCTTTAGTGTTAGTTATGTAGAATTGTACAGAAACCGTAGGGCCCGCTCACGTCTGATCGACTCCATAATGCCATTAAGGAAGGAGGGGCACGTGATGAACATGGCACCATTGCAAGGAATATACTCACTGAAACATCATCGACATATCCCTTGAAATCAAGACAGTACACCATGGCACCAAATAATACACCGTATAGACATAATATCCAATCCACCAAGTCGAAATATAATCCACAACAATAGATGGGATAAAAATGAAGCGGGAGACGAAAAACTATGTTCCGGCACCCGATAATAAAAACCTAGATGAACTCCTTGTGCCTCATTCCGATTATAGCAGGAAATATATTCCTGAAAAGGAGTTAACTATAGGCATTCGAAAGAACGCTTATTAATCACACTAGGCTAATATGGAGTCATCAATAGGGCTAAAAGCCTCAGACAACTAACACCAAAACAATACCGTTAAGGAGAGAACAAACTCTTCTCTTGTAATGGAACTTTGTCCATAGGACAGTGGTATCAGCCTGGCTGAAGAAGCTAAAGGTCTTCCTATTCGTGAAGACAATTAAATGGCTGTTAACTGCTGCCCTAGAAGCTCACTAAAGGAGACTTACAACGCTAGCCGCTAATGGTAGGGAAAAAACAAAGCTCATAATTCTAGCTAGGCTACTATTGTGTCAACAGTAAGACTAAAGTCTGTGACACTAAAGAAAACAACACCAAGAAGGAAAAAATGAACTCTTTCCTTAGCAGTTCTATTCCCCAAAAGACAGCGGTCTCAGCCTAGCTAACAAAACTTAAAAAACTTCATCTCCGTGAAGACAGATATCTCGGTATAATTTTTGTGACTTTAGAAAGCTCACTAGACGGAGACTTACAACGCTAGTCACTCAAGTTAAGGGAAAAAGGGCCGCACTTGATTCTTATACGGCGTCAACAAAAGGACTAAAAGTCCCAGATGCCAAAGAATACAACACCGAGAAGGAAATGACATACTCTTTCCTTTTAACGGCCCTAATTTCAAAGAGACAGCAGTCTCAGATTAGCTAGCGCAGGTAACAAGTCTTCATCCCGTGAAGACAGATATCTCGGTGAATCTTGCGACTTTGAAAGTTCACTAAACGGAGACTTACAACAATAGTTGCTCAAGTTAAGGAATAAAGGACCGCTCTACTAACAGCCGGAATTCCAAAGAGACAGTAGTCTCAGCTTAGCTAACGCAGATTATTAGTCTTCATCTCCATGAAGACAAATGTCTGTGTCACCTGCAGCCTTGGAATGCTCACTAAACGGAGACTTACGACGTTAGCCGCAATGTATAAGAAAAAACTGCTGTAAAATATTTTAGGCCACTATGACATTAGCCACTAATGATATATAAACACAGACCGCTCTTAATTCACGTAAGCCAAACTAAGGTGACAACAATAGGACTAATTGCCTGCGACGCCAAGGAATACCACACTGAGAAGGAAAACATAATCTTTCCTTCTAACGGCCTTATTCCAAACAATTAGCGGTTTCAGCATAGCCTACACTGCCAAGAAGTCATATATCGGTGAAGACAGGTATCTGTGTGTAACCCAGCGGTCCTAGACAACTCACTAAATGGAGACTTACGACATTAGCCACTAATGTATAAGAAAAGACCGCACTAACATTACATAAGGCTGCTATGGCGCACACAATAGCACTAAATGCCTCTGACGCCTAGGAATACAACACCGAGAAGGAAAAGACGTACTTATTCCTTCTAACGGCTCTATTCCACACAAGACAGCTGTCTCAGCCTAACTATGAGCTATCGATCTTCTATTCGTAAGGAATGGATGATTGCCTTTCTTATACTATTGCTAAGCCAAGGGAGGCGTCATTAATCAGACCAAAGGCCTTCAACACCTGATCAGAAAGATCTGGAAAGGAAAGATCTTCATCTTGAGTCTCTCGAGGCTTGCAGAGCAGCGATTATCTGCTTCTTCACCAAATGCTGCTCTCGGGACGGAGATCTGACCCCCAGATCTTTCGACGCATGTCCCGTATAAAAATGCCTCGAACGACTAGCTACAGGTTAATCCAACTTTGGTGGTGAAGACTGGGAACATCTCCGTGGAACAGCATGAACATGCAAAGTCAGACAGCTAGTCTGCGGTCTAACGTGCTTCATCGATGAAGCAGAGGAAGAAGCCACAGCTGAAACCGGCCCTGGCTACAGTGTGGAAGGAGCATCCCGGACTGCAAGCGTGAACAGGCGTCCCAACTCACTAAAGTTTCTCGAAGCGGAAAAGTCAGACCCGACTGCTGATGGAGAGGGTTCTCCAGCTCGCGGTCTGGCTCCAGACCTTGCCGAGCGTTCCGTTTAGAAACTTGTAGGCTTCTACCCCTTAGCGTGCTTTTTCATGGAAGTAGAGGAAGCCATAACAACAGCCAACCCCAGATGAAGTGTGGAAGGAGCATCTCGACTAGCACATTTCGCACGGGTGCTCCGACTCATTGAAGTTTCTCATGACAGAAAAATAGTCAACCCCGACTGCTGACGGGACGGAGAACGCTCTCCAACTTGTGATCTGCCCCCAGATCTCACTGAGTATCCCGTTGAGAAACTTGTAGGCTTACCCCCTTTGCGTGCACTTCCATGTAAGAAGAAAAAGACATAAGCACAACCAACCCCAGCTGCAGTGTGGAACATCCCGACGCGTGTTCCGACTCATTATAGTTTCTCGCAACGGACAGTCGATCCCGACTGCTAACAGGACGGAGAGGGTTCTCCAACTCGCGATCTGATCCCAGATCTCGACAAGCGTCCCATAGAGAAACTTTAAGGCTTCTCCTTTTGCCATCGTCGCTGGGTGAGCCTTATATTATGAGGTGCTCGCTCTACCCACATTATACTACTCGACCGTAACGGACCTACCTGGCATCCTGGCTCCCATATAGGGACGACCGCTTCATCTGTCGAGCTAGCTGCATGCAGAGGATTAAGCTACTAACGGCCTTAAAACTGTGCAAATATCATGAGCACCTTGGCAGCTAGCTCTGTTTACTCATCAGAGAGGGGCTCATCAGTGCGACGATGACAGCACGTAACAGGGCAGGTGTCAAAGTATCATCACCATGTTCCTGTTGCTCTGAAAAAGAGACTGAAAGACTAGTATTAGCCAGCGGTGAAAGGTCCTACATCAGGACTTCACCGCCCACCATACAGGTCGACACCCGTTTCCAACGTTTGCATCCCATAGCACAAGTATTGAAGGAGTGCAGCGACTATCGGCAAACAACAAGCCTTTAATTCCAAGGCTTCCTGGACTCACACTAAGTACCAATTATTATAATGGATACAATAATAATGAAGCCCAAATCATAAGTCTGCTACACTCCCAATAATAATACAGAGTAAACTTAGCAAGGATACATAACACAGATAATCACAAAAATTTTCAAAATAAATTTTTAAAAAAAATTTTGAAAAATTTTGAATGAAGCCAAAGTGCCCCAAGGAAACTTCATGAGCCTAAGGCCATCCCAATAGAACCTAAGTGGAATAAGTTGGATGCTTGTCAGTGAGATTTTTGTGTGCGGCCATTACATCAATATTTTCCTTGTTATGCCTTCCACGGTCCCACCCGAGCACCCCCCCCCCCCCCCCCCCCCAACCCAAATGCATTATATTTCATTTTAATAATTTATTTTAACACTTTTAACGGTATTTGTCAGTAAATGCATACAAATATGGATATCACTGGTCCAAGCCCCCAGGGACAATCCCCCCCCCCCCCCCCCCGACACACACACACAAATGTGAGTGGATGTCTATCTAGCCTTTGCCTGTACCAACCCCCCTCCCCCATCAGTCCGGCCTTTTTTCCTTGCTCATGCAAGCCCATCCTGGTGCTTCAATACATGGAAGCTGAAACATCTTGGGCCGAAACGTCCCAGTACCAAAAAGTTCAAGAACCAACACAAGCATTCCTTCTTCACTCATGCCATTTATTCACGTAAATTCTTTGTTCAGTCTGTACATTTTTGGTGAGAAAATATTCGTTCTTATTATCTTTTGACAGGTTTTATTGTACAATAAAAATTACTCAATGCTAACAATACATATCATTTGTTGTTGCCGGTGTAACAGATTTTTTTACCCCCCGCAAAAGTCCCACCCGCAGGGGGGGGGGGGGGGGGACGCCATGATTTTTTTGCCCCCCACCTGAATTTGTTTTCTTCTCAATTTCTTTTGTCTATATGGCGTAAAACTCTCTACTTGATGATATTTGTTTTCTCATTCTGATGTTGAATGGCCAACATCAGGTGGGGGTAATTTTTCCATGTCATATCATTGCTAATAGGGCAAGAAAATCCCTCTTTAACCCAAATTTTCCAATTAATTTGACAATGGTCAACGTCAGGTTGAGGGGTGAATTTCCCCCTGGCTACAAGTTCGACAAAGTAACAACAAAGTGACCCCAACAAACTACGTACTAAATTTAATTTACGTTCCATTAATCTTGTCTTGTCAACAGGGTTTCAGGAATTCAAGACATGAGGTATTTATTTCTGAGCAGTCATAACTATGCTAGAGGAGCAGGGTTCTTGGCGACAAGGATTTCCCTGAGGAACACACCATTTTGTATATGACAGGGTGGGGGGGGGGGGGGGGGGAGAGGGTTGGTGGGTGGGAAAAAAAAACTAGAAATATTTATTAAGGTCTTATATTCACCAAAGACACTAAATGTGGGCAGTATATAACAGGCCTGTTGCCAAATGCCAAAAAGTTTTGATAATACAGTAATCCTTCTGACGACATGGAATCTGCATGATCTTTTGTTTTTCTCACCATATTAGCAAATAGTATGACATAAAAAATGAAGAACAAAAAAAAATTCAGATGGGGGGGGAAGAAGAAATCAGGGTGGGGTAAAAAAAACTAGTTTTTTTCCCCCCAGGGGCAAAAATACTGTAAAATCTAGTTTCCCCCCCCCCCCCCCCAGGAGAAAGTTTTACTGGGGGGGGAGGGGGCAAAAAAAAACTGTGACACCTGTACAATGAAGTTGTGTGTGGTTGTGGTAAATTCGTTTTTGTTTTTATAAAAAATAAATATTTGAACTGTGTTTTGTATTACTCACATTAGAGAAGGTGCCCAAAGTATTCATAACTCCCATTGTGAAAAAAAAAACAAACAAAATAATCCTGTTGGTTCAAAATGAAGACAAAATACTCCGCTTGACATGTTCTCAATTTGTTTGTATATAAGTAAGGGGAGGTAACTTAATTGTTGTGATATCTCACAACAGATTTTTTTCAGTTTTCAACAAACTTTCAATTATTTTTTTTTTTACACAAAACGGATGAATTTGGTATGAACCATAACAATAGTATAAATAATAGGTCAGCTGAAGTTAATTATACTTGAGAGATTATGTTTTTATTTAATTTATATTTCGAGTTTATATAATTTCAATTTCACGTAACCATATATATATGAGAATATATTTGGCTAACAATGCATTTGATAAAAACACAAACTATATTTAATTTGACCGCCCTGGAGCACATAATGTGTCCCCATTGTTGTAAATAATATGGCTCTCCCTTGTTTTGTTTTCAAAACAGTCTTTCATGTAGCATGGATCAAACTGGATATTACAACTCAGGGGTATTAATTCATATTTATTTTTGAGCAGCTATTTTTGCAGGGATCACATCAGGTAATAATAATAATTGGGTCTTCTTACTTGCTCCAAAAACCTTGGGACAAAACGTCCCAGTCCAGCATGGTTTTACGAAAATAACGTCTTTAAAAACAGACTATAATACACTCATTTTCGAAAAGCTACTTTCGATTTCCATGACTTGAATTCTCGGAACTCATTGGTAAAACTCAATGTGTATCTTTGATAAATTATCGTTTCCAACAAGCATTCTGCGTTATAAATTTATATATCGTGACCAACTTGTTTAATTTTCAAAATAGAACAGGACAAATATTTTGAAAAGTGTCAAATCGGGAGAAAATAGGATGTGAAGGTAAGAGCGTGAGTTGGTGCCTCAAACCGGGAGACTCACGGTGAAACCAGGAGACTCACGGTGAAACCGGGAGACTCACGGTGAAACCGGGAGAGTTAACAGGCCTGGATATAATATGTATCCTGATATAAAAAACAACAATTGATTTAACTAAACACTGAATTAATACGAATCCAAAACATTATTGAACAGACAACATCAAGAGGAAAAACCGGAAACTAACCAACAAAGGCCCAACAAAGGCCCAAAGTCAGTAACCGATCAACAACCACCTGATGCAAAGCTAGATCTTCATATGAAGAAAAAACAATGCATCTGGTAGACGATGCAAGAATACAAAACGTCCTGAACAGTAACGAACAAGACGTAAACATAGGAGATAAACTTCAGGAATACCTTTTCCATTTTACAAGTTAAACTCCCAAGAATTTAATAAAAAATTCTTCAATAAAAAAGCCGAAAGAGCTTGGGAATATAGCAGGAGGGTTCAGGGGAGGAAAAAGGAAGTAATACTAACAAAAGAACAGTGAAGTCATATCATAAGGACGACGTTCAGAAGCATATCCCGAAATTGGTAAACATGAATAATTTTACATAAAAATTATAAAGTTACAGCCTTGAACAACCGAAACCACCGTTATTTACTTCCAGCATCCTGCTACACTGTTGATTCCATGAAAACTATCACTGATTTGTGTCTGGCATCTTCAAAAAAGAGAATTTATTGCACAGATGTCAGTTCAAATGTTTACTGACTTGGGCCAAACAAAAGAATGATGTTGGCACCAATTCCAGTCTCTTCCTGTACTGCGCATACGCAAGTTCTAAAAGTATGGAGGGCCAGATAGGACTTTTAATTTTTGATACTGTATGCAAATTTTGGGGATTGGGGGGAGATTCAAAATTTGTGTTTGGCCCTTAATAATATTGAGGTTGCACCAGCTAAGTCTGGGCCATTGGTTTTAGTATAAAAATATACATTCATACCGGCTGTGCTTTGAAAGAGCTTCTAACACTGCAATTCACTCAATTTCGCAGATTTGGATTCACGGGTCTAATGCCGGAAAATCCCGAATGGAAAAATATGTTTCACAAATGATAACTAAGGCCATAAAAAAAGAACCTCTGTTTCTCAGGCCCGTGCGCATGGTCATTTTTGGTGCGCATGCAACCTTTTTATGACACCAAAAAATCTTTTAAAAATTTTTTGAGATATTGTGCTCATTTCGGCAAATCGATATCGATGCGTTCGCAAATTTTAAATTAGCACACTTCAAGCTTTTTCTACATCATACTTTAATAAAGTGGGTAGGTTTTAGCAATATTCACGACAGAAAGTGTTTATTCTGTAAAAGGTAAGTCATAATGACAGCAAGAAGGAAGGTGTCTTTCAGTCTGACAACAAACAGTCACAAAGGGGAATGGTCGATTCGCACCACGTTTGATTCGCACCAGCTCTCAGAAAGTCTGCAAGTCTATGTTGAATGGAACACAGTCTCCTGGCATTTATTTTTAGTAACATTTGTATTGTAAATGGCCGTCATTGGGAATTTGTGTACTGTTATTTGAAACCGTTACGGGTTTCCCAGTTAATTTAAATAAATGCATTTGAGATGTAGGATAATTGGATAACTAATAGTAACTGTTGCGTGATATAAAAGTAACAGTCATAGTCGAAAATAAATCGCATATTGGCAGGTATGTGCGGTTGAATTGGTTAATAAAAACACGCAAACATTCGTTTTGTATTTCATTTTCAGATTTCCGAAAAATATGATTTATGGATGAACTGCCCATTCAAATGGGTTGTGATAATTTTGAATATAATGGGGAAAAATTACGATTCATGATTTTATTAGGCAGGTTGTGAAAGGATTTTTTTTTTGGTAAAATAAATCTGTGAAAGTTGGCACTTTGACATTTGTCCCAGAGACGTTTCATCCCGAGATGTTTCACCCATGAGGCGTTTCGTCCTGTGTCATAATTTTCACGTTTCACTGAAAAAACAAACATTCAAACCACACTTCATTTATGACCCAACACCCCTACGGTGAATAACCAATATATTTGCGAAATTTTGCATGGTCCACCAGGCGTTTGGGTGGGGGTCGAATTACCACAAACAACCTCTCGGGAAGAAAATAAAAAGAAAAAAAAAAGACCGCCCGCCCATATGCTTTTTGGGAAAAAATGGCCTGAGAAACAGACAATCAACTTTGTATGGCCTAATCCCAAAAGTCCATGCACAAAATGGCCATACACTATTTTTAGATTCTTACATAAATAAGTAACATGCCTAACAGATTGAAATTATACTTCGCCTGTGAAAACAATTGGCTGCAGAGTTTATTTTATGTTCATTTGTTATTGTCCACTTTGTGTTGACGGTGATTAAAGAAGAATTGGGTAACTAGTGCTGAAACGATTAATGCCATTTGGATTTTTACTAATCGACTAATCACTGGGTAGTAGTCGACGATTAATCGACTAGTCGGTTATGCAATATCAGATGCTAAACTAAGCAATAAATTCTACAAAACTGTGGTTTTAACTGAATTCATTGGCTGGAGTGGCTTCCAAATTCCGATACAATTAATGGGTCTAACTGGATAACTGTGCGACATTACGGAAGCTGATGTCTCCATGTCCTTACGACCAAACAACCGGTTCTGCAAAAAAATAAATTGGCCTGATAATAAATCTTTGGTGTTCCAATATTTGGTTCTGTCAAGTATTTTTAAGTGAAATTGAACTTTTCCCCCCAAATTCCCTTGTATATTGTGGTCAAATAAGAAATTTCTGCACTTTGTTATTGTGCTAAAAACTTTGAAAGCAGAAAACAGGTCACTGAAGAAGTGTACACTGATGACGTGATTGTTCCTTGACCTGCATAACTTAATCAACCACAATGAAAAGCTAGACAAACTATAAACAATAACCTCATTGAATACTAAATACATCACATGACCAAACAATGCGATTTGTTTGGTCAGTATGTGCACTACATAATGTGAGTTAAAACTTCAATCAATAGTAAATATCATTATGTCACGTTTTGTTTTTTGCCCAATCTTATTACAGCAACATTTACCCAAAACAAGAACATGTTGAAAAAGCATGAACATCTGTAGAGAGCTCCTGTTTCCAATGTAGAAGCACGAATATGATAGCGCAACTCAAATCGAAAGCACTGATTTAATTTTAAGAAAATTGAATTAAGAAGTTAAACAAAGCGGAAAATTCATGGCTTTAGAGAATACACTCAGGTGACTAATCGATGAGTGATTCACTAATTGGTTAATAGATTTGTTTAGTACTAATCGGGTTGGCGTCGACTAGTCAAAAAATCATTTCAACACTATGGGTAACTATATTGTTTACAAATGAACTGACAGTGATATCAGATGATGAAACAGCAATTCACAGTACTGATGAGGTGCTGTCAGTATCAGTGTAACTTGTACTGGGAGTGGGATATTATAAATGTCGTATAATCAACAAATTAGTTAAACACTACTGCCAATCATTGTGGCAAATTACTAAGCTTGTTATTGCTTGCATTAGGTCGTGAATCAAACTTAAAAATGAACAATTTTTATCTTGTGGTGTTCCTTGTAACTACTGGCACGAATCAGTGTTCAAACACTTCTACCGATGGTCAACCGATGGCTTAAAATCGGTTCACTGTATATATACTATCACACAGTCTCAGATCTGAAAGCAAACTTCAACTATTTGTACCTTTTAGCAGATCTAATCTGGCTAATGATCGTGTTTTCTCCATCATGGGTCCCAGATTGTGGAATTCCCTGCCTATTAGTGTCAGAAATTCAGAAACTCTCGATATCTTCAAAAGAAATCTTAAAACTTTCCTATTTACTGAAGCATTCTCCTGAACCTCTCTAACAGGCAACCGAAACGCTCTAGAAAATCAATTATTATTATTATGATTCCAGATGCGAATGCCAAACATTGGTTAACCACTAACCATTTCATGTTTCTTTCTCATTCATTGAAATGCTATAGCAATCTGGCAATAATGAGGCAATAGTCTGGTGTTGTTATGGGTAAAATGCAGACTAATAGTACATTTTGTTATAAGCTGTTCTATATATAACCCTGGCTACTGAAAGTTCTACTATCTGAGACAACCTACACATGCAAAGAAGCAGTGATTAACTAGAGGGGGTATCAGTACCCCGTGGCTCACTAACAGGTGGCCAATGTAAAGGGGTGGCTGGAGTAAAAAAAAGAAGTTCAAAACTTGGACACAAAAGTCCAAAATTAAAGAAAATAAGCAGCTAAAGGGTTAAATAATATAATAATAACCCCTAAGAAGCATGCTAACATGAAATAGGAACCATGGCAATATGCTACAAGGTAAGTCTCCACTTTGAAAAAAAGAAAGACAAACCTCAAAACCTGCACATAAAAGTAAAAAAAGTATCACATTTGTTTCAAAGGGTTAAAATTTAGAAAAATACCCTGAAAATATTACAATAACCAGCATGGCAATATGCCAGTGAGATAAAACTCCACTTAAAAAAAATATCAAAACCTGCACACAAAAGTACAAAACCTGCACACAAAAGTCCAAAATTAAAGTAAATAAGCAGCTAAAGGGTTAAATAATATAAAAATAGCCCAAGAAGCATCCTAACATAAAATAGGAACCATGGCAATATGCTACAAGGTAAGTCACCACTTGGAAGAAAAGAAAGACAAACCTCAAAACCTGCACATAAAAGTAAAAAAAAGTATCACATTTGTTTCAAGGGGTTAAAATTGAGAAAAATACCCTGTCACAGTAACCACAATGGCAATATGCCAGTAAGGTGAAAGTCTACTTGAAAAATATCCACTTGGAAGAAAAGAAAGACAAACCTCAAAACCTCAAAACCTGCACATTAAAGAATCACATTTGTTTCAAAGGGTTAAAATTTAGAAAAATACCCTGAAAATGTTACAGTAACCACCATGGCAATATGCCAGTGAGGTAAAACTCCACTTAAAAAAAAATATCAAAACCTGCACACAAAAGTACAAAACCTGCACACAAAAGGCCAAAATTAAAGTAAATAAGCAGCTAAAGGGTTAAATAATATAATAATAGCCCAAAGAAGCATCCTAACATAAAATAGGAACCATGGCAATATGCTACAAGGTAAGTCGGCACTTGGAAGAGAAGAGAGACAAACCTCAAAACCTGCACATAAAAGTAAAAAAACATCAAAACCTACACACAAACGTCAAAATAAGTCCAAAATTTGATTCAAAGGGTTAAAATTAAGACGAAATACCCTGGAAAAGAGTTAAATGTTATCGTGAACCCCCACAGCAATATGCAAAGAAGAAAAAATTTTTTTTAAAAGCACAAAAATCCAAACCTGTAAACAAAAGAAGTCCAAAATTGAAGTAATTAAGCAGGAAAAGGGTTAAAGAATACAACGTAGCCCTAAGATGCATGTTTACATACAATAGAAAGCATGGACATATGCTACAAGGTAAATCTACACTTGGAAGAAAGGAAAAAAAAACCCATGAACACCTGCATGCAAACGTCAAAATAAGTCTAAAAATCTATTCAAAGGGTTAAAAAAATTTTAAAAATGCACTGGAAAGATATCAATGTTATAATAACCACCACTGCAATATGCAGTGAGGTCAACCTCACTTGAAATTGTTTTTTTTATCACAACCTGTACATAAAAGTAAGAAACAGTAAGCCAAAGTCCAAAAGCTGTACATAAAAGTCCAAAAATGAAGTAATTCAGCAGGAAAAGGGTTAAATAATACAAACATAGCCCTAAGATGCATGTTTACATACAATAGAAAGCATGGACATATGCTGCAAGGTAAATCTCCACTTGGAAGAAAGGAAAAAAAAACCATCAAAACCTGCACGCAAACATCAAAAAAAGTCTAAAATTTAATTCAAAGGGTTAAAATTACGACAAAATACCCTGGAAAAGAGTTAAATGTTATAGTGAACCACTATAGCAATATGCTGAAACTAAAAAAAAATTTGAAAAGCCCAAAAATCAAAACCTGTACACAAAAGTTCAAAATATTTGAGAGCGGACGCCGACGCCAACATGAGGGCTATGCCATAGGCTCACACAACTAACGTTGGTGAGCCAAAAATTGATCGGATCAACTCCATACTCAAACTTGGTCTGTATTTTGTTGTGATTAATCCACATACCAAGTTTAGAACCAATTGGAAAACAAATAATAAAGTTATCATCCGGAAACCAAATATTTGCCACATTTTTCTAACTCCAACAGGGGCCATAATCCAGGCAAAAATTGATTGGATTGACTCCATACTCAAACTTGACCTGTATTTTGTTGTGATTAATCCACGTACCAAGTTTGGAACCGATTGGAAAACAAATACTAAAGTTATCATCCAGAAACCAAATATTTGATGCATTGTAAGTCCAACAGGGGGCCATAATTCATGCTATGTTATAGTGAACCACCATAGCAATATGCAGAAACTCTACACTTGGAAGAAAGGGAAAAAAAAAATCCATGAAAACCTGCATGCAAACGTCAAAATAAGTCTAACTAGAAGGTGGTATCAGTACCCCGTGGCTCACCAACAGGTGGCCAAGGTAAAGGGGTGGCTAGAGTAAAAAAAAAAAGTTCAAAACTTGCACACAAAAGTCCAAAATTAAAGAAAATAAGCAGCTAAAGGGTTAAATAATATAATAATAACCCCTAAGAAGCATGCTAACATAAAATAGGAACCATGGCAATATGCTACAAGGTAAGTCACCACTTGGAAGAAAAGAAAGACAAACCTCAAAACCTGCACATAAAAGTAAAAAAAAGTATCACATTTGTTTCAAGGGGTTAAAATTGAGAAAAATACCCTGTCACAGTAACCACAACGGCAACATGCCAGTAAGGTGAAAGTCTACTTGAAAAATATCCACTTGGAAGAAAAGAAAGACAAACCTCAAAACCTGCACATAAAAGTATCACATTTGTTCCCAAGGGTTAAAATTTAGAAAAATATCCTGAAAATGTTACAGTAACCACCATGGTAGTATGCCAGTGAGGTAAAACTCTACTTAAAAAAAAATATCAAAACCTGCACACAAAAGTACAAAACCTGCACACAAAAGTCCAAAATTAAAGTAAATAAGCAGCTAAAGGGTTAAATAATATAATAATAACCCCAAGAAGCATCCTAACATAAAATAGGAACCATGGCAATATGCTACAAGGTAAGTTGCCACTTGGAAGAGAAGAAAGACAAACCTCAAAACCTGCACATAAAAGTAAACAAAAACATCAAAACCTGCACACAAACGTCAAAATAAGTCCAAAAATTTGATTCAAAGGGTTAAAATTAAGACGAAATACCCTGGAAAAGAGTTAAATGTTATCGTGAACCCCCACAGCAATATGCAAAGAAGAAAAAATTTTTTTTAAAAGCACAAAAATCCAAACCTGTAAACAAAAGAAGTCCAAAATTGAAGTAATTAAGCAGGAAAAGGGTTAAAGAATACAACGCAGCCCTAAGATGCATGTTTACATACAATAGAAAGCATGGACATATGCTACAAGGTAAATCTACACTTGGAAGAAAGGAAAAAAAACCCCATGAAAACCTGCACGCAAACGTCAAAATAAGTCTAAAATACTATTCAAAGGGTTAAAAAAAATTTAAAAATGCACTGGAAAGATACCAATGTTATAATAACCACCACTGCAATATGCAGTGAGGTCAACCTCACTTGAAATTGTTTTTTTTTATCGCAACCTGTAGATAAAAGTAAGAAACTGTAAGCCTAAGTCCAAAAGCTGTACATAAAAGTCCAAAAATGGAGTAATTCAGCAGGAAAAGGGTTAAATAATACAAACATAGCCCTAAGATGCATGTTTACATACAATAGAAAGCATGGACATATGCTGCAAGGTAAATCTCCACTTGGAAGAAAGGAAAAGAAAAACATCAAAACCTGCATGCAAACATCAAAATAAGTCTAAAATTTGATTCAAAGGGTTAAAATTAAGACAAAATACCCTGGAAAAGAGTTAAATGTTATAGTGAACCACCATAGCAATATGCAGAAACTCTACACTTGAAAGAAAGGAAAAAAAAAAAAACCCATGAAAACCTGCACGCAAACGTCAAAATAAGTCTAAAAATCTATTGAAGGGGTTAAAAACTTTTTAAAAATGTACTGGAAAGATATCAATGTTATAATAACCACCACTGCAATATGCAGTGAGGTCAACCTCACTTGAAATTGTTTTTTTTTATCACAACCTGTACATAAAAGTAAGAAGCTGTAAACCTAAGTCCAAAAGCTGTACATAAAAGTCCAAAATTGAAGTAATTCAGCAGGAAAAGGGTTAAATAATACAAACATAGCCCTAAGATGCATGTTTACATACAATAGAAAGCATGGACATATGCTGCAAGGTAAATCTGCACTTGAAAGAAAGGAAAAAAAAAACATCAAAACCTGCACGCAAACATCAAAATAAGTCTAAAATTTGATTCAAAGGGTTAAAATTACGACAAAATACCCTGGAAAAGAGTTAAATGTTATAGTGAACCACTACAGCAATATGCTGAAACTAAAAAAAAATGTGAAAAGCCAAAAAATCAAAACCTGTACACAAAAGTTCAAAATATTTGAGAGCGGACGCCGACGCCGACATGAGGGCTATGCCATAGGCTCACACAACTAACGTTGGTGAGCCAAAAATCTATTCAAAGGGTTAAAAAAATTTTTAAAATGCACTGGAAAGATATCAATGTTATAATAACCACCACTTCAATATGCAGTGAGGTCAACCTCACTTGAAATTGTTTTTTTTTATCACAACCTGTACATAAAAGTAAGAAGCTGTAAGCCTAAGTCCAAAAGCTGTATTTAAAAGTCCCAAATTGAAGTAATTCAGCAGGAAAAGGGTTAAATAATACAAACATAGCCCTAAGATGCATGTTTACATACAATAGAAAGCATGGACATATGCTGCAAGGTAAATCTCCACTTGGAAGAAAGGAAAAAAAACACATCAAAACCTGCACGCAAACATCAAAATAAGTCTAAAATTTGATTTAAAGGGTTAAAATTAAGACAAAATACCCTGGAAAAGAGTTAAATGTTACAGTGAACCAGCATAGCAATATGCAGAAACTAAAAAAAATTTTATAAAGCCAAAAAATCAAAACCTGTACACAAAAGTTCAAAATATTTGAGAGCGGACGCC
Organism: Pictodentalium vernedei; assembly: GCA_031216915.1. NCBI lineage: Eukaryota > Metazoa > Mollusca > Scaphopoda > Dentaliida > Dentaliidae > Pictodentalium > Pictodentalium vernedei. The sequence continues at coordinate 171,138,155 of CM062292.1, forward strand.
GCCGTCGACATGAGGGCTATGCCATAGGCTCACACAACTAACGTTGGTGAGCCAAAAACAAAATGATAAAATATACATCTTGTGGAAAGGGATATATTATGCCATTTCTCCATGAGGATATTATTTATAATTAATAATAACCTCATTCTTTCTACATTTTGTTCTGATAATAGGGAATAATGCTAAACTGAAAATTAACCAACCATGACTAAATTAAAAAGTTTTAATGCAGACAAAATTTTAGAAAACATGACATTGTGAAGATATATACGAAGTTTCCCATAAGTTATTGCATGTGAACAAATCCCAGAGACATCAATTCTGAGTACACACTGTTTCTAATTTTAACTTTGCTGCAGTTTGAATACATGACTGCCACAAACAACAACTGTACATTATTTCAGGAATAATTGGGCTTAATAAGATAAAAAAAAACTTTGTATTATTTCAAATAAAATGCATTTATGTATCCAATAAAACCACCCACATGTTTATCAACAACACTAATCTTCACCTTTGTCCTTCTGAGAAAGTTAATTTTGATGAATGTGGAAAATGACAGAATTTTCCTTGAGTGCTTGGCTAATCAGTTTGGATTAAAAAATGCTGGCAGCGTTTTTCGAATATCCAATAAATTCTTGCCTTGAAGTTAATTTATTTAATCAAACAGGATGCTTTCATTTGAATGGTATAAAAAACATGCAGATACATTTGCATTATAGAAATTGTGGTTTTGTTAAATGGTGAACTTATTTTTTTTTAAAATTGTGGCTAATTGACCCTTTAAATGTTAAAATTCATAAATGAGAACACCCACCCATAAAGTCACTGCTCTAAGAAATGGTCTACTTAGATATGTTGAAAGAACTGACTGTTTCTACCTACTAATGTGCTAATGCAATTACCCAGTTCATTGATACAGGGTTCCTGCAGTTTGGGGAGGGGCAAATTCAAGGCTTTTCAAGACTCTTTTCAATGTGAATTCAAGACTTTACCAGGTGAGAAAAAAGAGAATTCAAGACTTTTCATTCTAAAAGACAGGCGTTGCAAAACACCGATTCCAGACAGTCAATGTTCACAATATACAGTACCTTGGATGTATTTCCAAACTTCTGTCAATTTAAGACCTTTCAAGACTGGAACTTCGAATTCAAGAGTTTTCAAGGGTCTTAAATTTGTTTTTCAAATTCAAGACTTTCTAAGACCCTGCAGGAAGCCTGTGATATTCTACAGTTGAGATACAAATGAGAACATTTTGACCCTTTTCCGAATGAATTGGCCACATCCACCCCATATATGCAAATCCAGCAGTTGAAAAAATATTATTTTTCAGAAATTTACAACAAAACTATATCATGTGGCCCCCTCATTGGAACGAACAAGTCCAGCTCATTCCAATGAGGGGTCATATGATATGGTTTTGTTGAAATATTTTGAAAAATTTGAAAAAATAATATTTAAAATAATAAATTTTCATATCGTCTACATTGGGTAAAGGGTTAACAACCAGTTATAACTACAGATGGTCTGTCGAAAGGTATACACCAACTGTAGCATACCGCCTAGTGTGGTTGACTGAAAAGGGGCATTCAATTTTTCTAAGTAAAAAAAAATCCAATATGGCCACCAGTAAGCCATCTTCAAACCGAGCGGGACAAATATTATGTCACGCACTTCCCCTCATCATGTTGATCATTTCCATGAAAATGCGGCTAAAACTGTGGAAGTAGTTCGCTCCACAAGTTTACATAAAACAAGAGGCCCCACGGGGCCTGAAGCGCTCATCTTGAACAGAACACTATATAAAAAGAGTCCAAGAATGAGTCTACAATAAGCAATCCATCTCCATAGGATACACTGTCAATCCTTGAGTCCCTCAGGAGTGACAAAAATAATCCGGGCATCATGCCTTTTCTTCAGTTGATCATAAGGTAAAATGTAGAGCTCCCATATGTAGCCCCTTGATACAACCTATGTGGATTAATCTTAGTTACACACCTCTAGAGAGTACTGAATACAAAATTTTTAATTCTTCAGCAACATGGCCAATTCCGGCTCCCATAGGGAGCCCAAATAGTAGCCCAGGCTCTCGATTTGAACACAGTTGAATCTGACTTCCCTAGAGATGTTGTGTACCAAATATGAAAGCATTCTGACTGTTGGATATGAAGAAGAGAAATTTTAAAGAAATTTCTTCATATTGCACTAAGTTAAAATTTGGGCTACCATAGCGAGCCCAAATATTAACCTATGGATCCGATTTGAACAACTTGAATCTGACCCCCTTAGAGATGTTGTATACCAAATATGAAAGCATTCTGACTAGTGGATCTGAAGAAGATTTTTGAAGAAATTCCCTCATATCGTATTAAGTTAAATTTCAGGTTCCCATATGGAGCCCAAATATTAACCCAGGCACTCGAATTGAACAAACTTGAATCTGATCCCCCCTAGAGATGTTGTATACCAAATATGAAAGCATTCCGACTGGTGGATCTGAAGAAGAAGATTTTTAAAGAAATTTACGCATATTGCACTGTGTAAAAATTTGGGCTACCACAGCGAGCTCAAATATATACCTAGGGATCGGATTTGAACTAACTTGAATCTGACCCTCCCCCCCCCCCCTGCCCCCCCTAGAGATGTTGCATACCAAATATGAAAGCATTCTGACTGGTGGATCTGAAAAAGATTTTTTAAAATTATCCCCCATATCGAACAAAGTTAAAATTGGGCTTCCATATTAACCTAGGGACTTGGTTTGAACAATCTTGAATCTGACACTCATAACAATGATGTATACCAAACATTAAAAGATTCTGACTGGTGGTTCTGAAGAAGAAGATTTTTAAAGAATATTCCCCATATTACCCTATGTTAAAAATTTGAGCTTCTGTATTGAGCCCAAATATGAACCAATGGGCTTTATTTTAACAAACTTGTATCCCCCCCCCCCCCATCCCCCCCCCCCCCCCCCCCCCCCCCCCCCCCCCCCCCCCCTTATGAATACTGTATACTGAATATCAAAAGATTCTGATGAATGGTTCTGGAGAAAAGATTTTTTTTAATTTTCGCAAATATGCTGGCTCAGCATTTTTTCGATGCCTAATACAGAACACCCTAACATAACCGATGGCAATTTTTTTTTACCATTCAATTCTACTGGTCCTAAGGATACTTCATACCAAAAAACAGCTCTCTGTTCCGTGTGGTTTGGGAAATATGGGTGTTTGAAAATATTTCTATTTTTAGCTCCCATGGGGATGTAGATATTTTTTCTTTTGCATGAGTATTTATTTATTGATGTTTAAGGTCACATATTTATGCACAATGGCTAATCATGACTTTGACAGTTTTACGGGTGGAGGAAGCCGGAGTACCCGGAGAGAACCACCGAGCAACGACGAGCAGCTGCCAGCTCCCCAACATCGTAACTCCGCACTGCGGCACAGGCAGGGTTAGATTGGTTGAAGACATGCGTACCATCGACGTGCAGTACACCTTAGTACATGGCGTCATCGTGCCTCCACACGGGCAATGAAGATGAAGTGTCTTGCCCAAGGACACAACATGGTTGCCGGAGCTGGGATTCGAACAGAGGACCTCTCGGCTTGCAGCCTGCACCTCTACCAACTGAGCCACCGCGCTCCCATTTTGCATGAGTCAAGTACTTATGACCCAATAATACCACATACCAAATTTGGTTCAAACCGGACCATCGGTTCAGAAAATAGAAATTTTGGGCGGGGCCAAAAATCTTACCCCTCCCGTTTCAAAGCCAAATATTGCTTTATGAACTTGGTTTGAACAAACTTGATTCTACACCTCAAAAGGAAGCTCCATAGCAAATATCAAGTCACTGTACACACTTGTTCACGAGAAGATTTTAAAAATATTTTGGAGCATTTTTTCCCACTCCCTCCCTATGGGGCTGGGCATGTTGAGTTGAACAAAAATGCAATGCACCTTCGGGACCATCACTCACACAAACGTTCACTTGAATTGGCCCAGGGGCTTTGGAGAAGATCAAAACATGGTGTTGGCAGATGACGGATGGACAGATGACGGACGGAGAGTGATGAGATTAGCTCAGCTTGAATTTGTCAAGATGAGCTAAAAAAATCAAATATGGCCTCCAGTCGGCCATCTTGAAACTGAGCGGGAAAAAAATTATGTCATGCACTTCCCCTCATCATGTTGATCATTTTTGTGAAGTTTTATGAAAATGCGGCTAGAACTGTGGAAGTAGTTCAATCCACAAGTTTACATGTGCAACGGACCGACGATAACAGACCGACCGACGGACTGACGGACAAGTTGACTCCTATATACCCCTCCTAAACTTTGTTTTGTGCGGGTAGAATAAAAAGGTATTTTTACCTTGTGTCACTGCATTTAAGTAGCAGGTTCCATGACTTTAAAACAGTCTGGTCAGACATCTTCCAAATTTTTACTGAGCCATCACAGCTAGAGGATGCCTGCACACAAAACAAATTGAAATATAAATCACAAACTATTTATATAATCATCAACTTACACCAGCACTCACAAAAGAATTTTTGGAAAAACTAAAAGTTTGAAGTTTTTTTCCTCAAAAACAAAGTTTATGACATCTCATTGAAACAAGCTCAAAAACAGTTTAAATATGACTCAGCTATGGAACAAACTCAGTGAGATCTTTCCAATGAGGGCTCATGTTCATAAGCTGTGTTTCTGAGGCAAACATTTTAAAAAATCAAAAAAATCTGAATAGCAGATTTTGGCCGCTTATGGTGGTTATGCTTATTGTTCGATCAGGATTTAAAAAACAATTTAGTCAGTGAAATCAATAACTCATTCTTAACCATTTCACTTTCAATGCCAACTGAACCACAAAGAATAATGAGCTCATTCCATCAGGTTCATTAACTCCTCACACTATACTGAGAAAATGGCAGTTTTCTGTAGCACTGTTTTTTCTGTGAAAAGCAGGAAAATATGATCAATTTTAAGCCTTAAGGCCTGATTTTTTATACATTTTTGCTTTACTTTTGACAATCCACATCCTTTGACTTTGCAGATGTTTCTTGGCAGGTACTGGCTGCCTAAGTGGACAGCCAAGACATACTTAGAAACAACTGTCTAGAAAGCACCTTGCAGGCTAACCCCGAAACTGCATGTTGGGAAGCTGTTTTGTTGTAGAAAAATGTGATTATAAAGTCAGAACTGGGCCCCTAAGGGTTAATATATCTTGTTTGAAATTTAGCAAGGTAGTGTAATCTGCAGATAATGCGATCACACATTCAAACACAATCTGAACAAGATAGTCTAATGACTTCCATATCTCCACCGACTTGATGAGTTATGAGAGGAGTATGCATATAAGGAAATCGAGAAAGATGAACACTTGGATGGATGGTGGTGAATGGATTGTCACATATCCCTCCAACATTCATCAAGCATTTTTGATGAAAATTTACCTTTAACCAAGGGATGTAACTCTGCAAAATTTGTCAAATAAAAAATTCCTGTCCACATGCACATCTATGCTTCATACTGATACTTCACACCAAATTTCCTAATAAATTTGTGTGCGAAGAAAAAATTTTATTGAAGAAGAAAAAGCTATCAGTCAATAACTATATGACACAGCAGATGCAAAGGAGGCAACAATAACAAGTGCAACGCCCCCACGGTAGGTGGATTACTGTGAAATATTTTGATATTTCCTCAAAAAAAAAAAAACCAAACAAATATGGATATCAAAGGAACAACTCAACAAGCTAGTCCCAATATTACCCATATTTCTGTGCTTTTACTGGAAGCATCCAAATATTAGTAAAAAATTTAAGTAAGGCTAACTTGCATAATTTGTGCACAAGAAAAAAAAAACTGTATAATATGTTAATTATCTTATCTCCCTTCCCTTCAAATCTGAAAATTTGAAACAAAAGCATGAAAGCATCTCTGAGATAGAGGTGGTAAAAGTACACAACATAATACATACAAAAATATTACCCGAGAAAAAGGTTAAGTAAGGCTAATTTACATAATTTATGCACGAGAAAAAACCCTGTATATGTTATTTATCTTATGCTGCTAGACCTCCATACCAAAAATTATTGAAATCGGAAAATTCAGAGGTTCTGAGCATATAACGAATTACACACAATTTTCAACAAAAATAGGCCGATGAAATCGTCAGATGTGTACCCATACGCGCAACTAGTAGAAAGCTGTATGATGGAGGGCCACCACAGATGCCGACATTATGCACACCATACATGGTATGGGTACATATAGAAATGGATTGGAGGAGTGACTAATTTGATGGATAAAGGGTTAATATCTCCAGATCAAATTATCAGATTTACATAAAAAACTATAGAGCACAGCACATCAGTAACCTGAACATATATATGAAGTAACATGACAATCGGATTGATATTTTTTAAGTTATCTCATGCCAAAGGGATTGGAGGAATTTTCAATTTGAAGGATAAAGGGTTAATATCTCAGGATCAAAATAACAGATTTACACCAAAAACTATACAGCTCGGCACATCAGTAACCTGAATACAAATATAAAGTAACTTGACAATCCAAGCAATATTTTTCAAGTTATCAAATGCTAAAGGGATTGGATGAATTTTCAATTTGAAGGATAAAGGGTTAATATCTCAGGATCAAATTATCAGATTTACACCAAAAACTATAGAGCTCGGCACATCAGTAACCTGAACACAAATATAAAGTAACTTGACAATCCAAGCAACATTTTTCAAGTTATCGAATGCCAAAGGGATTGGAGGAATTTACAATTTGAAGGTTAAAGGGTTAATATCTCAGGATCAAACTATCCGATTTACACCAAAAACTATACAGCTCAGCTCATCAGTAACCTGAACACAAATATAAAGTAACTTGACAATTCAAGCAATATTTTTCAAGTTATCAAATGCCAAAGGGATTATTTGTTTGTTTGTTGGTGGTTAACGTCACACATTTATGCACAATGGCTTATCGTGACACAACATGGAGATGAAGTCAAGTTTAGTCAATCGTTGATCAACATGTTGCCCATTTTAGAGGACTTTCACCCCAAGCATTGGTGACTGGGTCCTATTTTACTAGTAAAGCGGAACTGGTTTACCACAGTAAACAAGTGCTGCTTACTTCCCGGGGTTCCCACGGGGAGCCAAAGGGATTGGAGGAATTTCCAATTTGATGGATAAAGGGTTAATATCTCCAGATCAAAATTACAGATTTACACCAAAAACTATACAGCTCGGCACATCAGTAACCTGAACACAAATATAAAGTAACTTGACAATCCAAGCAATATTTTTCAAGTTATCGAATGCCAAAGGGATTGGAGGAATTTTCAATTTGAAGGATAACGGGTTAATATCTCAGGATCAAATTATCAGATTTACACCAAAAACTCTACAGCTCGGCACATCAGTAACCCGAACACAAATATAAAGTTACTTGACAATCCAATCAATATTTTTCAAGTTATCGAATGACAAAGAAATGGATACAGATGCCAGACGGACGGACGGACGGACGGACGGACAGACGGACAAACAAAAAAACTATACAGCTCGGCACATCAGTAGCCTTAACACAAATATAAAGTAACTTGATAATCCAAGGAATATTTTTCAAGTTATCGAATGACAAAGAAATGGATACGGATGCCGGACGGACAGACCGACGGACGGACGGACAAAAAAAACTATACAGCTCGGCACATCAGTAACCTGAACACAAATATAAAGTAACTTGACAATCCAAGCAATATTTTCCAAGTTATCGAATGCCAAAGGGATTGGAGGAATTTTCAATTTGATGGATAAAGGGTTAATATCTCAGGATCAAATTATCAGATGTACACCAAAAACTATACAGCTCAGCACATCAGTAACCTGAACACAAATATAAAGTAACTTGACAAGCCAAGCAATATTTTTCAAGTTATCGAATGACAAAGAAATAGATATGGATGCTGGATGGACAGACTGACGGACGGATGGACAGCCAGACGGACAAACAAAAAAAACTATACAGCTCAGCACATCAGTAACCTGAACACAAATCTAAAGTAACTTGACAATCCAAGCAATATTTTTCAAGTTATCGAATGCCAAAGGGATTGGAGGAATTTTCAATTTGAAGGATAAAGGGTTAATATCTCAGGATCAAATTATCAGATGTACACCAAAAACAATACAGCTCAGCACATCAGTAACCTGAACACAAATATAAAGTAACTTGACAAGCCAAGCAATATTTTTCAAGTTATCGAATGACAAAGAAATAGATATGGATGCTGGATGGACAGACTGACGGACGGATGGACAGCCAGACGGACAAACAAAAAAAACTATACAGCTCAGCACATCAGTAACCTGAACACAAATCTAAAGTAACTTGACAATCCAAGCAATATTTTTCAAGTTATCGAATGCCAAAGGGATTGGAGGAATTTTCAATTTGAAGGATAAAGGGTTAATATCTCGGGATCAAATCATCAGATTTACACCAAAAACTATACAGCTCAGCAAATCAGTAACCTGAACACAAATATAAAGTAACTAGACAATCCAAGCAATAATTTTCAAGTTATCGAATGCCAAAGGGATTGGAGGAATTTTCAATTTGAAGAATAAAGGGTTCATATCTCAGAATCAAATTATCAGATTTACACCAAAAACTATATAGCTCGGCACATCAGTAACCTGAACACAAATATAAAGTAACCTGACAATCCAAGCAATATTTTTCAATTTATCGAATGCCAAAGGGATTGGAGGAATTTACAATTTGAAGGTTAAAGGGTTAATATCTCAGGATCAAACTATCAGATTTACACCAAAAACTATACAGCTCAGCTCATCAGTAACCTGAACACAAATATAAAGTAACTTGACAATTCAAGCAATATTTTTCAAGTTATCAAATGCCAAAGGGATTGTTTGTTTGTTTGTTGGTGGTTAACGTCACACATTTATGCACCATGGCTTATCGTGACACAACATGGAGATGAAGTCAAGTTTAGTCAATCGTTGATCAACATGTTGCCCATTTTAGAGGACTTTCACCCCAAGCATTGGTGACTGGGTCCTATTTTACTAGTAAAGCGGAACTGGTTTACCACAGTAAACAAGTGCTGCTTACTTCCCGGGGTTCCCACGGGGAGCCAAAGGGATTGGAGGAATTTCCAATTTGATGGATAAAGGGTTAATATCTCCAGATCAAAATTACAGATTTACACCAAAAACTATACAGCTCGGCACATCAGTAACCTGAACACAAATATAAAGTAACTTGACAATCCAAGCAATATTTTTCAAGTTATCGAATGCCAAAGGGATTGGAGGAATTTTCAATTTGAAGGATAACGGGTTAATATCTCAGGATCAAATTATCAGATTTACACCAAAAACTATACAGCTCGGCACATCAGTAACCTGAACGCAAATATAAAGTAACTTGACGACAATCCAAGCAATATTTTTCAAGTTATCGAATGACAAAGAAATGGATACAGACGCCGGATGGACGGACGGATGGACGGACAAACAAAAAAAACTATACAGCTCGGCACATCAGTAGCCTGAACACAAATATAAAGTAACTTGATAATCCAAGGAATATTTTTCAAGTTATCGAATGACAAAGAAATGGATACGGATGCCGGATGGACAGACCGACGGACGAACGGACAAAAAAAACTATACAGCTCGGCACATCAGTAACCTGAACACAAATATAAAGTAACTTGACAATCCAAGCAATATTTTCCAAGTTATCGAATGCCAAAGGGATTGGAGGAATTTTCAATTTGAAGGATAAAGGGTTAATATCTCAGGATCAAATTATCAGATGTACACCAAAAACTATACAGCTCAGCACATCAGTAACCTGAACACAAATATAAAGTAACTTGACAAGCCAAGCAATATTTTTCAAGTTATCGAATGACAAAGAAATGGATATGGGTGCTGGATGGACAGACCGATGGACGGATGGACAGACAGACGGACAAACAAAAAAAACTATACAGCTCAGCACATCAGTAACCTGAACACAAATCTAAAGTAACTTGACAATCCAAGCAATATTTTTCAAGTTATCGAATGCCAAAGGGATTGGAGGAATTTTCAACTTGAAGGATAAAGAGTTAATATCTCGGGATCAAATCATCAGATTTACACCAAAAACTATACAGCTCAGCAAATCAGTAACCTGAACACAAATATAAAGTAACTAGACAATCCAAGCAATATTTTTCAAGTTATCGAATGCCAAAGGGATTGGAGGAATTTTCAATTTGAAGGATAAAGGGTTCATATCTCAGAATCAAATTATCAGATTTACACCAAAAACTATATAGCTCGGCACATCAGTAACCTGAACACAAATATAAAGTAACCTGACAATCCAAGCAATATTTTTCAAGTTATCGAATGCCAAAGGGATTGGAGGAATTTACAATTTGAAGGTTAAAGGGTTAATATCTCAGGATCAAACTATCAGATTTACACCAAAAACTATACAGCTCAGCTCATCAGTAACCTGAACACAAATATAAAGTAACTTGACAATTCAAGCAATATTTTTCAAGTTATCAAATGCCAAAGGGATTGTTTGTTTGTTTGTTGGTGGTTAACGTCACACATTTATGCACCATGGCTTATCGTGACACAACATGGAGATGAAGTCAAGTTTAGTCAATCGTTGATCAACATGTTGCCCATTTTAGAGGACTTTCACCCCAAGCATTGGTGACTGGGTCCTATTTTACTAGTAAAGCGGAACTGGTTTACCACAGTAAACAAGTGCTGCTTACTTCCCGGGGTTCTCACGGGGAGCCAAAGGGATTGGAGGAATTTCCAATTTGATGGATAAAGGGTTAATATCTCCAGATCAAAATTACAGATTTACACCAAAAACTATACAGCTCGGCACATCAGTAACCTGAACACAAATATAAAGTAACTTGACAATCCAAGCAATATTTTTCAAGTTATCGAATGCCAAAGGGATTGGAGGAATTTTCAATTTGAAGGATAACGGGTTAATATCTCAGGATCAAATTATCAGATTTACACCAAAAACTATACAGCTCGGCACATCAGTAACCTGAACGCAAATATAAAGTAACTTGACGACAATCCAAGCAATATTTTTCAAGTTATCGAATGACAAAGAAATGGATACAGACGCCGGATGGACGGACGGATGGACGGACAAACAAAAAAAACTATACAGCTCGGCACATCAGTAGCCTGAACACAAATATAAAGTAACTTGATAATCCAAGGAATATTTTTCAAGTTATCGAATGACAAAGAAATGGATACGGATGCCGGATGGACAGACCGACGGACGAACGGACAAAAAAAACTATACAGCTCGGCACATCAGTAACCTGAACACAAATATAAAGTAACTTGACAATCCAAGCAATATTTTCCAAGTTATCGAATGCCAAAGGGATTGGAGGAATTTTCAATTTGAAGGATAAAGGGTTAATATCTCAGGATCAAATTATCAGATGTACACCAAAAACTATACAGCTCAGCACATCAGTAACCTGAACACAAATATAAAGTAACTTGACAAGCCAAGCAATATTTTTCAAGTTATCGAATGACAAAGAAATGGATATGGGTGCTGGATGGACAGACCGATGGACGGATGGACAGACAGACGGACAAACAAAAAAAACTATACAGCTCAGCACATCAGTAACCTGAACACAAATCTAAAGTAACTTGACAATCCAAGCAATATTTTTCAAGTTATCGAATGCCAAAGGGATTGAAGGAATTTTCAACTTGAAGGATAAAGAGTTAATATCTCGGGATCAAATCATCAGATTTACACCAAAAACTATACAGCTCAGCAAATCAGTAACCTGAACACAAATATAAAGTAACTAGACAATCCAAGCAATATTTTTCAAGTTATCGAATGCCAAAGGGATTGGAGGAATTTACAATTTGAAGGTTAAAGGGTTAATATCTCAGGATCAAACTATCAGATTTACACCAAAAACTATACAGCTCAGCTCATCAGTAACCTGAACACAAATATAAAGTAACTTGACAATTCAAGCAATATTTTTCAAGTTATCAAATGCCAAAGGGATTGTTTGTTTGTTTGTTGGTGGTTAACGTCACACATTTATGCACCATGGCTTATCGTGACACAACATGGAGATGAAGTCAAGTTTAGTCAATCGTTGATCAACATGTTGCCCATTTTAGAGGACTTTCACCCCAAGCATTGGTGACTGGGTCCTATTTTACTAGTAAAGCGGAACTGATTTACCACAGTAAACAAGTGCTGCTTACTTCCCGGGGTTCCCACGGGGAGCCAAAGGGATTGGAGGAATTTCCAATTTGATGGATAAAGGGTTAATATCTCCAGATCAAAATTACAGATTTACACCAAAAACTATACAGCTCGGCACATCAGTAACCTGAACACAAATATAAAGTAACTTGACAATCCAAGCAATATTTTTCAAGTTATCGAATGCCAAAGGGATTGGAGGAATTTTCAATTTGAAGGATAACGGGTTAATATCTCAGGATCAAATTATCAGATTTCCACCAAAAACTATACAGCTCGGCACATCAGTAACCTGAACACAAATATAAAGTAACCTGACGACAATCCAAACAATATTTTTCAAGTTATCGAATGACAAAGAAATGGATACAGACGCCGGACGGACGGACGGATGGACGGACAGACGGACAAACAAAAAAAACTATACAGCTCGGCACATCAGTAGCCTGAACACAAATATAAAGTAACTTGATAATCCAAGGAATATTTTTCAAGTTATCGAATGACAAAGAAATGGATACGGATGCCGGATGGACAGACCGACGGACGAACGGACAAAAAAAACTATACAGCTCGGCACATCAGTAACCTGAACACAAATATAAAGTAACTTGACAATCCAAGCAATATTTTCCAAGTTATCGAATGCTAAAGGGATTGGAGGAATTTTCAATTTGAAGGATATTGGGTTAATATCTCAGGATCAAATTATCAGATGTACACCAAAAACTATACAGCTCAGCACATCAGTAACCTGAACACAAATATAAAGTAACTTGACAAGCCAAGCAATATTTTTCAAGTTATCGAATGACAAAGAAATGGATATGGATGCTGGATGGACAGACCGATGGACGGATGGACAGACAGATGGACAAACAAAAAAAACTATACAGCTCAGCACATCAGTAACCTGAACACAAATCTAAAGTAACTTGACAATCCAAGCTATATTTTTCAAGTTATCGAATGCCAAAGGGATTGGAGGAATTTTCAATTTGAAGGATAAAGTGTTAATATCTCGGGATCAAATCATCAGATTTACACCAAAAACTATACAGCTCAGCAAATCAGTAACCTGAACACAAATATAAAGTAACTAGACAATCCAAGCAATATTTTTCAAGTTATCGAATGCCAAACGGATTGGAGGAATTTTCAATTTGAAGGATAAAGGGTTCATATCTCAGAATCAAATTATCAGATTTACACCAAAAACTATACAGCTCGGCACATCAGTAACCTGAACATAAATATAAAGTAACTTGACAATCCAAGCAATATTTTTCAAGTTATCAAATGCCAAAGGGATTGGAGGAATTTTCAATTTGAAGGATAAAGGGTTAATATCTCAGGATCAAATTATCAGATTTCCACCAAAAACTATACAGCTCGGCACATCAGTAACCTGAACACAAATATAAAGTAACTTGACAATCCAAGCAATATTTTTCAAGTTATCGAATGCCAAAGGGATTGGAGGAATTTTCAATTTGAATGATAAAGGGTTAATATCTCAGGATCAAATTATCAGATTTACACCAAAAACTATACAGCTCGGCACATCAGTAACCTGAACACAAATATAAAGTAACTTGACAATCCAAGCAATATTTTTCAAGTTATCGAATGACAAAGAAATGGATACGGACGCCAGACGGACAGACAAAGGATGGACAAACGACGGATGGCCACCCCGGATGATGGCATTATGTGTACCATACATAGTATGGGTACACATAAAAATGGACACCAGTAGGACATCTTGAATTCTTTTTCGGAAAAAAATTGACGTGCATCAATTTTTCCTAATGCCCCATCAAATTTGAAAATTTTAAACAAAACCGACAAAGCATCTCTGATATACAGGTAGTAACAGTACACAACATAATAAGCACAAAAATATTATCCGAAAAAAGGTTAAGTAAGGCTAATTTGCATAATTTATGCACGAAAAAAATCCTGTATGATATGTTATTTATCTTATGCTGCTAGACCTCCATACCAAAAATTATTGAAATCGGAAATGTCGTTGAGAAGTTCTGAGCGTATAGCATTTCACACGCAATTTTCAACAAAAATGGCCTATCTGAGACTTGTCTATTTGGGAAGTGTCTATCTGGGACTTGTCTATTTGGGAATGTCTATCTGGGACTGTCTATTTGGAAAGTGTCTATCTGGGACTTGTGTCTGACAGGAGGTGACACTGACTGGTGAAAATGTCATTAAACCCCAATAAACAAGAGGGGGCTACGCCCCGGGGCATAGCCCCACGGTGCATACCACCAAACAATGACAAGAGAAGAAATGAACCATGATACCGTGAAAGCTATTCCCATAAACAATCTTCATTCCAAATTTCACTGAGAGTCACAAACCCCAAACCAGAGATATGAAGCGAACAGACAAAAAATTGGCTATTTTACAAAACAGCAAAATCATTGTCTTTGTTTTACAGCAAGGTAATTGTGAAGACAAAAACACCTGTTACTGAAGTCTATTGATGATCGGACCATCCACATAAAAGGTGTAGAACAAAGACATAATGCCACATGTGGGGCGGTGATTTGGATGTATTTTCATTGTTTTACTGCAGGGACATGACTCACTTAAAAGCCTTTCCCAAAAACAATCTTCATTCCAAATTTCATTGAAATCTGATAACCCAAACTTTTTAAAACAAAGACAAAATGCCACATGTGGGGAGGTGATTTGCATGTAATTTCTTTGTTTTAATGCAGGGACATGACTCATTTGAAAGCCTTTCCCATAAACAATATTCGTTCCAAATTTCATTCAAATCTGATAACCCAAACCTGAAATATGAGGCGAATAGACAAAAAATTGGCTATTTTATGAGACAAACGGCAAATTTTCAAAATTAAAAGGGGGGATAAGTCTAAAGAGTGAAAAGTAAAAAATATTATTAGAGACTCATTTGAAAGCCTTTCCCATAAACATTTTTCTTTCCACATTTCATTGAGATCCAATGACCCAAACCTGAGATACAAGGCGAACAGACAAAAAATAGCCTATTTTTGTATATTCAAAGGGCCATAACTCACAGAAAAAATATTCCAACAGCAAAACGGATTAATTCTGGTTAAAGGTCTCATGATAGTGAACATCTGTATGAAATTTCATCAAAATCTGAGCAGTAATGTTGAAGTTATAATGCGAACAGACATCTGAGTTCAGACAAACAGACAGACGTACGTACGTACACACACACAGATGCACAGACAGGCACAATCCAGTATACTCCACTTTTGGAAAAAAAAAAGTGGGGGTATAATAAATAAATAAATCTGGGACTTGTCTACTTAGGAAGTGCCTATCTGGGACTGTCTATGTGTGAAGTGTCTATCTGGGACTTGTCTATTTGGGACACGTCTATCTGGGACTTGCCCCATTGAAAGTGTCTCTCTGGGACTGTCTATTTGGGAAGTGTCTATCTGGGACTGTCTATTCGGGAAGTGCCTATCTGGAACTGTCTATTCGGGAAGTGTCCATCTGGGACTGTCTATTTGGGAAGTATCTATTTGGGACTTGTGTCTGACACGAGGTGATCCTGACTGTTGAAAGTGTTATTAAACCCCAATAAATAAATAAATTTGGGACTTGTCTACTTGGGAAGTGCCTATCTGGGACTAACTTATTTGGGAAATGTCTATCTGGGACTGTCTATTTGGGACGTGTCTATCTGGGACTTGCCCATTTGGGAAGTGTCTATCTGGGACTGTCAATTTGGGAAGTGTCTATCTGGGACTTGTCAATCTAGGAAGCATTCATCTCAGAACCATCTATCTTAAAAGCATCTATCTGGGACCCAGCTATGTGGGAAATGCATCGAATTGGGATGTAATCACATCTTCTTTCGATAAGTCATGCTAAACTGGATTATTCTTATTAATTTAATGCCTATAGATTCATTGTCAAACCAGGAATTACTGAATATTTCAACTAAAGTTTTCTAATTGCTTTACTGGAATTTATTGGAAACTGTATAATACATAACACTCCAGAACATTTAGTTATTGGACTTTATTCAACTGTTGTTGCAACTAATTTTTTAAAAATACTCACAAGTGATGGATAACTAATTTGTTTTATGTTCTTTATGCTAAATCATAAAGTGAAAGTCTTTTTCTCTTTTTTCTTTAAATTTTTAAAATTAAAATTCAGAGTTTTAATTACTTACCAAATATTCATTTTGTCGATCAGCTGCTACACTGAGTACTGGTGCTTCATGTCCTCGACACACTTTATGGGCACTGGAACCAACGTCCACAATTTTTATAGTAAAATCACTGAAAGACAAAATTGATATTAAGAAAGGTTAGCAGGCAGCAAGGGGTCAAAAGCTATGTTTTTTAATGCAAAAATGAAAAAAATTAGTTATTCAATAATTTTTGTTTGCAAGTGTCGTCTGCTTTTCATGTTAGGTAAAGGGTTAACCCTTTTGGCCTAATTTGAACTTAAGCAAATTCTGACATCTTAGAACAGATGCTACTACATGGTGTGATGGGGAGGTGTTCTTAACAATGATAAAAGTAATGTGGGCACTGATTTATAATAAAGTCTTGGCTGCATATTTGGAAGCCAAAGGGACCATGCAGAAGGGCCTGAGAAACAGATTTTTTACTTTTTTAGGCCTTACTTAAGGAGTTTTTTAGGAAAAACCAAAAGTCGAGGGGTACCCAGATAACTTACTGATGGTAAAAGATAAATTTAGTGGTGTTGATATTTTTGGTCAATGGTATATAATATTATATACTGGTCTTAGAGGTTATTTTCAGCGTTTATGGCTATATCAGCCTTTCGATTTTGGAAACAACCAAAATGATATATATTATATGTAGCTTTTCAGATTTGCAGGCACGATTTTTGCATTTTGGGCAGCTTGCATCATATTTGTGAAATGTCACTGATCAAAGAATAATAATCATTTAGTGCTTATTAATCACAATATATTTTCAATTATCAAATGTAATTACTAAATGAAAGTGTCAATGACACTGTAGCTCAACTTGTGTTAGACATGTACATGTATTGTATGTGACACAGCAATGACACACATCTAGGCAATGACCTGATAACAAAGGTACATGTAAAGTGTTGTAAAGGTCTGTACATAAATACTGACCGCAGCCTTTAACAAATGTACAGGTAAAGTATGACTAAACTAAGTTCTAAGAACGTTGGCAGCGGCGACATTTTTTGACGGAAATTGAAGAAAATCGATAGCTCCCATCTAGAGGTCTCCCCAAACAAGCATACCAGGTTTCAAAGCAATCCAATCATAAATGTGCCCTGTAGGGTGTGCCAAAGGAAAATAGTGAGGTCTGACTAAACTAAGTTCTAAGAACATTGGCAGTGGCAACATTTTTTGACGGAAATGGAAGAAAATTGATAGCACCCATCTAGAGGTCACCCCAAACAAGCATTCCAGCTTTCAAAGCAATCCGATCATAAATGTGCCATGTAGGGTGTGCCAAAGGGAAATATTGAGTTCTTCTGACTAAACTAAGTTCTAAGAACATTGGCCGCGGCAACATTTTTTGACGGAAATGGAAAAAAATCGATAGCACCCATCTAAAGGTCACCCCAAACAAGCACACCAGGTTTCAAA
This sequence comes from Pictodentalium vernedei, assembly GCA_031216915.1. Taxonomy (NCBI): domain Eukaryota; kingdom Metazoa; phylum Mollusca; class Scaphopoda; order Dentaliida; family Dentaliidae; genus Pictodentalium; species Pictodentalium vernedei. The sequence continues at coordinate 171,156,135 of CM062292.1, forward strand.
GCAATCCAATCATAAATGTGTCCTGTAGGGTGTGCCAAAGGGAAATATTGTGGTCTGACTAAACTAAGTACACCCCAAACAAGCACACCAGGTTTCAAAGCAATCTGATCATAAATGTGTCCTGTAGGGTGTGCCAAAGGGAAATATTGTGGTCTGACTAAACTAAGTTCTAAGAACGTTGGCGGTGGCAACATTTTTTGACGGAAATTGAAGAAAATCGATAGCTCCCATCTGGAGGTCACCCTAAACAAGCATACTAGGTTTCAAAGCAATCCAATCATAAATGTGCCCTGTAGGATGTGCCAAAGGGAAATATTGTGGTTTGACTAAACTAAGTTCTAAAAACGTTGGCTGCGGCAACATTTTTTGATGGAAATTGAAGAAAATCGATAGCTCCCATCTAGAGGTCACCCCAAACAAGCATGCCGGTTTCAAAGCAATCCGATTATAAATGTGCCCTGTAGGGTGTGCCAAAGGGAAATATTGAGGTCTTCTGACTAAACTAAGTTCTAAGAACGTTGGCCACGGCAACATTTTTTGATGAAAATTGAAGAAAATCGATAGCTCCCATCTAGAGGTCACCCTAAACAAGCATACCAGGTTTCAAAGCAATCATAAATGTGCCCTGTAGGGTGTGCCAAAGGGAAATATTGTGGTCTGACTAAACTAAGTTCTAAGAACGTTGCCCGCGGCAACATTTTTTGACGGAAATTGAAAAAAATCGATAGCGCCCATCTAGAGGTCACCCCAAATAAGCATACCAAGTTTCAAAGTGATCTGATCATAAATGCGACCTGTGAGGTGTGCCAAAGGAAATTGTGGACGTACGTACTAACGTACTAATGTACTAACATACTAACGTACGTACATACGTACGCCGATGGACGAGAACTGATGGCAATAGCTCAGCTTGACTTTGTCAACTTGAGCTAAAAAAGATATGATTGTCAGTGATGGTAAAAATATTTTCAATGGAAATATGTTTTTATGATAATAAAGGCAAACACTCAAGGCGAGCTGGAACAACGGACCTCATTTTATTTTCTGTCTTTCAACATTTTATATTCATTTTATACCTGATTACATTCCAAAGTTTCTAGTACAAAATGTGATTAACTGTACGTATTTACATTTTGATAATTAACATATTTTTTATTACCAACAGTGTCAGACATTGTGTGCATGCATCACTTAACGGACATGAATCGGAAGTAGTATCAACAAGAAATGAGCCACGCCCTGGTGCATACCCCCATGGTGCATACCACCAAACAATGGCAAGAGAAGAACTAAACCATGATACTGTGAAAGCCTTTCCCATAAACAATCTTCATTCCAAATTTCATTGGGAGCTGCTAAACCCAAAGCAGAGATATGAGGCAAACAGACAAAAAATTGGCTATTTTACGAGGCAAATAGAGAAATTATTGTCTTTGTTTTACAGCAAAAAACTAATTTACCCTCCACTCCCTTTGCATTGTGTATTTGCATGTTTCCATGCAGATGTCATTAGTGTTTATTATTAACCTTTCAACTACCAAGATAAATTCCTTGATAGTATGACAAACTTTGAGCATGATCAGTAAAAGGAGCTTTTGAAAATTCTATGCACAATGATACATAAGTGTGACTCAAATTCAAGACAGATATACCCTGACCAGTGTTCAGGATGTCAGGCACAAATGGTGCCAACTGCATTAAAAATAAAAGTGTCAATGACACTGTAGCTCAACTTGACAAACTTGAACTTGGTAAGTTATAAGTGAAACGGCAAAATTGAAGATCATTGGTACCAATGTTATTTAGTGGAATTTCAACATAACAGCATTGTGTGTGCACAAGGTCAGAGTAATCCATGCATTTTTAAATGTAAACTGTAAGACTGGCTAAAGGAAGAATGCTGATACACAAATGCAGTAAGTTCAGAGGTTATTGTAAATGGCAACTTTTTTCACAGAAATGAATGCTAATCAATAGCTCTTATCTAGAGCTCCCGCCTAATGAGCAAACCAAGTTCAAAAACAATCCTAAGATAAATGTGCCCTGTAGGCCATGTCAAAGAAGAATGTTGATGCACAAATGCAATAAATTCAAAGATTTTTGCTAACAGCAACAGTTTTTGATGGAAATTAAAAGAAAATCAATAGCTCCTACCTTTGTCACCCTGCATAAGCATACAAAGTTTCAAAATAACCTGATACTGAATGTGCCCTCTGAGGCATGCCAAAGGAAGATGTTAATGCACAAATGCACTAAGTTTGAAGATCATTGCTTGTGGCAATGTATTTTTTTTTTCTTTTTTATGGAAATTCATAAATATACCCTGCAGAGAGTGCAAAAGGGATGAGTTGCGGAACAAATGCAGTAAGTTCAAAGGCTGGTGATAACGACAATAATTTTTTATGGAAATGAAAAAAAATCAAAAGCTCACATCTAGAGATCACCCCGAACACACATACCAAGTTTCAAAGTGATCCAATCATAAATGTGCTCTGAACAGTGTGTCAAAAGGAAATACTGAAGTCTGACTAAACTAAGTTCAACAAAGGTCAGCGGCAACATTTTTCGACAGAAATGGAAGAAAATCGATAACTCCCATATAAATGACACTCCACACTAGCACACCAAGTTTCCAAGTGATCCAATCATAAATGTGCCCTGTAGGGTGTGTCAAAGGGAAATATTGATGCTTAACAGAACTAAGTTTTTACTAAGTTCATCAAAGGTCATTGCCAACGACAACTATTTTTGATGGAAATGGAAGAAAATCGATAGCTCCCTTCTAGAGGTCACCCCAAACAAGCTCACCAAGTTTCCCAGCGATTTGCTCGTAAATGTGACCTGCAGGGTGTGTCAAAGGGAAATATTGATGCATAACTGCAAAAAAGTTTATCAAAGGTCGTTGCCAATGGTAACATTTTTTGATGGACAAGGAAGAAAACAAATAACTCCTATCTAGAGGTCACCCCAAACAATCATAGGAGGTTTCAATGCAATCTAATCATAAATGTTCCCTATAGGGTGTGCCAAATGGAAATATTACGGTCTAACTAAACTAAGTTCAAAGGTCGTTGCCGGCTGTAACATTTTTTGACGAAAAAAGAAGAAAGAGGATAGCTCCCATCTATAGGTCACCCCAAACAGGCACACCAGGTTTCAAAGCAATCCGATCATAAATGTGCACTGCAGGGAGTGCCAAAGGAAATATTGATGCATAACTGCACTAGGTTCATCGAAGGCTATTGCCAGCGGCAACATTTTTGGATGGAAATCAAAGAAAATCAATACCACCCATCTAGAGGTAACCCCAAACAAGCATAGCAAGTTTCAAACCTATCTGATCATAAAGGTGCCCTGTAGAGCGTGCCAAAGGAATATATTGATGCCTGACATAACTAAGTTCAAAGGTCATTGAAGAAAGTCGATAGCTCTCCTCTGGAGGTCACCCCAAACAAGCATACCAGGTTTCAATGCAATCCGATCATAAATGTTCCCTGTAGAGTGTGCCAAAGGGAAATATTGAGGTCTGACTAAAGTAAGTTCAAAGGTCGTTGCCAGCTGCAATATTTTTTTGATGGGAATAGAAGAAAATTGGTAGCTCTCATCCAGTGCCAAAGGAATATATTGATGCCTGACTTAACTAAGTTCAAAGGTCACTGAAGAAAATCGATAGCTCCCCTCTGGAGGTCACCCCAAACAAGCACACCAAGTTTCAAAGCAATCTGGTCAAAAATTTTCAAAGCAATCTGGTCAAAAATGTGCACTGCAGGGTGTGCCAAAGAGAAATATTAATGCATAACTGCACTAAGTTCATCGGCAACATATTTTGACAGAAACTGAAGAAAATCGATAGCTCCCATCTACAGGTTACGCCGAACAAGCATACCAAGTATCAAACGATCTGATCATACATCTGCCCTGTATGGCATGCCAAAGGAATATGTTGATGCCTGACTAAACTAAGTTCAAAGGTCGTTGACAGCTGCAAGATTTTTTGATGGAAAAGGAAGAAAATCGATAGCTCCCATCTAGAGGTCACCCCAAACAAGCATGCCAGGTTTCAAAGCAATCTGATCATAAATGTGCCCTGTTGGGTGTGCCAAAGTGAAATACTGAGGCCTGACTTAACTAAGTTCTAAGAATGTTGCCAGAGGCAACATTTTTTGACGGAAATGGAAGAAAATCGATATCTCCCATCTAGAGGTCAGCCCAAAGCATACCAAGTTTCAAAGTGATCTGATCAAAACTGTGCACTGCAGGGTGTGCCAAAAGGAAATATTGATGCATAACTGCACTAAGTTCCTCGAAGGTCGTTACCAGCGGCAACATGTTTTGATAGAAATCGAAGAAAATCAATAGCTCCCATCTAGAGGTTACCCCAAACAAGTATACCAAGTTTCAAACTGATCTCATCATAAATGTGCCCTGTACGGCGTGCCAAAGAATATATTGATGTCTGACTAAACTAAGTTCAAAGGTTGTTGCCAGCGGCAACATTTTTTGACGGAAATGGAAGAAAATCGATAGCTCCCATCTAGTGGTCACCCCAAACATGCATGCCAGGTTTCAAAGCAATCTGATCATAAATGTGCCCTGTAGGGTGTGCCAAAGGGAAATATTGAGGTCTGACTAAACTAAGTTCAAAGAACGTTGCCTGCGGCAACATTTTTTGATGGAAATGGAAGAAAATTGATAGCTCCCATATGGAGATCACCCCAAACAAGCATACCAAGTTTCAAAGCGATCTGATAATAAATGCGACCTGTACGGTGTGCCAAAGGAAATTGTGGTTATACATACGTGCATACGCTGATGGACGAGAAGTGATGGCAATAGCTCAGCTTGACTTCGTCAAGTTGAGCTGTACAAGAAAAATGTTACTAAGGTAACACATGCCCCCCCCCCCCCCCACCCTTGAGACCTTCACCTTGCAGATGTGGCGGAAACTATTACACACGACACACCTTCTGACTGTCCTTAACATTTGTAAAAAGTTTAACAATTGTACTATGATTCGTTTCTGAGTTATGGCTGAGACACGAATATTGACAGATTTTTAGTGTGACCTTGAAATGTGACCTTGACCTTGATGTTACGAACCCGGCTATGGTGTGTGACACATCCTCCCAGGGTCCTTTATAATTGTGTTTAGTTTGATGGCTGTGGCCCTAACCGTGTTCAGTGTGACCTTGACCTTACAGACCTGGCTGTGACACATCCACCTGTTGTCCTTTATAATTGAGTGATGTTAGATGATTGTAGCCCTAATAGTTTTGGAGTTATGCTTGAGACACGATTTGTGACCATGAACATATGAAGGTCAATTGTGACCTCCACCTTGCAGATGCGGTGGAAACTATTATATGCGACACACCTTCTGACTGTCCTTAACATTTGTAAAATGTGTAACAATTGTACTATGATTCGATTCTGAGTTATGGCTGAGACACAAATATTGACCAATTTTTAGTGTGACCTTGAAATGTGACCTTGACCTTGAAGGTACGCACCCAGCTATGGTGTGTGACACATCCTCCCATGGTCCTTTATAATTGTGTGAAGTTTGATGACTGTGGCCCTAACCGTTTTCGAGTTATTGGCTCGGACACACACACGGATGGACAGACACACGGACGAACCGACACATGCACACTTCAATCACAATATGCCACCTGACCTAAGTCGGGGGGGAACAAAAATTGTCTCACAAAAAAAATATTCCATTTGGCACTAGAAATATTCTTTTGGTACTTAATCTTTGTTATCTCATTTAATCATTTTTTATAATCCTTCTGGAAGATAAATTTTTATTACTTTCCAAAGTGTGATTTACTGGGATTTCCGGGTTTGATTATAAATGATAACTTAACAAGTGAATTATGCAATCAACAATTGGGTCATGTATCCGTGCACGCAATCGAACACACTTTGCCATGGGTGTAATGGGGACTTCATTGTTTTTTTTAAATAATATAATTATCATTAATAACGAAAAGTAATAAACAGAGTAATCGCTTGACTGGACTGGTTACGTGAAATAATTTATTCAAGGTGAGGGACTATATTGTAAAACACTCATGCACATTCGCGCACTCATATTTGTACAACATCCCTCACCTCTCATGAATTATTTCACATAACCAGTCCAGTCAAGCGATTACTCTCTGTTGCTTCTAGTTTATTTGGAGTGAATAAACAGTGAGTAAATAATAATCCTTAAAGTATTTTGTACACATTAATAATAGTGATGAACCGATTATCAAAACTTGCTATCAACCGATTACCAATTATTTCTCTGCCGATTATGCCGATTCCGATTCCAATGGTTGAAATAGGACACCGAAGAAAATCTGTTGGTGCCTGTTATACTGCAGAATTTTGTTAATAAATCATCAATTATGAATGCTTAATACCACATAAGTTCTCAAAGTATGCATATTTAATGCTGGGCAATATTATCCAAAATAATATTTGCATTTTGGTTGGGGTGTGGGGAAAAGATCATTATTAACGATAGAATCACATGATATTGTTCTCGTGAAGATGGTGTTTTATTCCGGTAAATAGTGTTAATACGGTTTTGCGTAAGGACACAATACACTTGGCTGTATTAACCAGGAATATACTGAGCACAGGGAATTTTTTGTTTTCAAAAATTTGATTAGCAGTTTTTTGGTGATTGCTGAAAATTGAATAGCAGTCTAGAAGAATTGATTAGCAATTCACATTGAAATGAAGTTGTTCACTTTCCTTTTGCTTTAGCCAAACAAGAGGCAGCTGGTACTTTAAAACAGCATGTAAACTTGGCAAACACTACAGTTTCTCCAAATAAAAAGATTAAAAATAAGCACTTTGAAGTATCTTCTATCACTTCATATGCTTGATGTATATAATGTGATAGAAGATACTTCATAGGGCACTATGAACTCTTTCCAGCCAGCCTACATTTATGGATGGTAGCATACTGAATGTTTGTAACATTTACACAAGTGTGTAACACTGTCTATTATACTGGTATCCTGTTTCAGTTCCCATACAGCTTAGCTTGTCAAAAATTATCAAAGAAATTCATAACTTGACACAGAATTGGACAACTTATCACTTTTATATAATTATAGCAGGCAGGGATAATGTAAAACAATCACTGAAAAATTTTGACAGCACTCAAAAACTAAATAACAACTTAAAAAACCTGTTCAGCTGAAACATTCTGACACTGTCACAATAAATCATACTGAAAGAAAACAAGCTGGTGAAAGTTTTGGAATATGCAGTACACAGTCAGTTCTCAGAAAATAAAATAGAGCTCTCTGCAGTCTATTAGTATATCATAAACTCAAGTCTTTACTGAGCTTCTGGATTAACAATGAAAGTGTTAATGACACTGTAGCGCAACTTGTTAAGACATGTGTATGTATAGTATGTGACACAGCAATGACAAACATCTGGGTAATGACCTTGATAACAAAAGTACATATAAAGTATTGTAACAGACTGTACATAAATACTGACCGTAGCAACAAATGTATAGGTAAAGTATTGTAAAAGCGGGTTACAGTCAGATGCTAAACTAGAAAAGAAATCTTTGAGTCCCAGAGTGGGTCTGACTGAACCTCAAAATATGTGTTCTCACAGCACAGTGATAACAAAGGCACCCCAAAACACACTCGTTCATGTCTCAAGGTGAAAACAAAGGTACCCAAGAAGTTTCGTGAAGATCAGTTCACAAATACGAGCTGTATAGAAGTTGTGACAAAAAACTGATTGGACCTAATTTCGGTACAAAATAGCCACTGGCAGCCATCTTGAATTTTGGACCGCACCCAGAAACACCCGTTCTTGTCCCAAGGTGATAACAAAGGTACCCAAGAAGTTTTGTGAAGATCGGTTCATAAATACAGCCTCTAGCCTGAGGCGTATTGACATGTGCATTTACAGTGTATAAGTAGCACTGAATAAATCAAAGTTCATCTAATTTGCATAATTTCTGCACGAGAAAAAAACATGTACTATATGTGATGTATTCCATGTTACTAAACATTCATACAAAAATCTATTCAAATCAGAACTTTCATACAGAAGTTCTGTAGAAAAGATTGAGTGCACTAATTTTGGTACAAAATGGCTGCTGCTGGCCATCTTGAATTTCGGACCACACCCAAAAACACCCGTTCTCATCCCACATTGATAACAAAGGTACCCAAGAAGTTTCGTAAAGATCGGTTCATAAATACGGCATCTAGCCTGAGCCGTATAGAAGTTGGGTACAAAAAACTGATTAGACCTAATTTCAGTACAAAATTGCCACTGGCAGCCATCTTGAATTTTAGACCGCACACAGAAACACTCGTTCTCTTCCCAAGGTGATAACAAAGGTACCCAAGACGTTTCGTGAAGATAGGTTCATAAATATAGACTCTAGCCCGAGCCGTATTGACATGTGTACCTACTGTGTGTAAGTAGCACTGAAAAAATCAAAGTTCATCTAATTTGCATAATTTCTGCACGAGAAAAAAAAACGTATTATATGTGATGTATCCCATGGTACTAAACATTCCTACACAAAATTATTCAAATCAGCGCTTTCATGTGGAAGTTCTGTGCAAAAATCTGATTGCACCAAATTTTGTACAAAATGGCTGCCATCGGCCATCTTGATTTTCGGATCGAACCCAAAAACACTCGTTCTTGTCCCACAGTGATACCAAAGGTACCCAAGAAGTTTCGTAAAGATCGGTTCATAAATACGGCCTCTAGCCCGAGCCGTATTGGCATTTGCACTTACAGTGCTGAAAGTAACACAAAAAAACATCAAAGTTAGTCTAATTTGCATAATTTAAGCACGAGAAAAAAACCCTTATTATATGTGATGTATCTCATGGTACTGAACATTCATACAAAAAATTATTCAAATCAGAGCTTTCATATGGAAGTTCTGTACAAAAAACAGATTTCTGCATCGTCAGTACAAAATGGCGGCTGGCAGCCATCTTGAATTTCGGACTGCACCCAAAAACACACGTTCTCGTCCCACGGTCATAACAAAGGTACCCAAGAGGTTTCGTATACATCAGTTCATAAATACGGCCTCTAGCCCGAGCCGTATCCAATTGTTGACGTACGGACAGACGGACAAACGGACTATGGACGACGGGCCATGACAAAAGCTCAAATCTGGCTTCGCCAAAGTTGAGCTAAAAGTTAAAAAATTTATAGTAATTTATATATTTTTTATACTTACCAATGACCCAGACTTAGCTGGTGCTAACTCTAACAAAACCAGGGCCAAACACAAATTTTGCCCCCCAATCCCCAAAATTTGCATCCAAAACAAAAAGAAATCATGTCCTAAAGGACCTCCATACTACGCCTCTACTGCGCATGCGCAGTGACGCAGACGTCCCGAAATTGGCGCCAATTATCATTCTTACTGGTAGTGCCTGGTCAGCGCTATGTACTCAGCGGGGAGGCAAGAGTTCCCAACTCCAGGGAGGGCCATCCCCGTCTGGGTCATTGGTAAGTATAAAAAATATATAAATTACTATAAATTTTTTAACATTTTTATACTGTACCAATGACCCAGACTTAGCTGAATAGTAAACAGGCTGGAGGGCCTAGGACATAGAGGAAAACCCAATAAGCTCAACTATATAGTAAAGAGGTAACCCCTTAAGGAGAAAAGGAGTATTAGGCTTTACATGTATCTTTCTTATTTAATATTAAATTAGAAAGATACACTACCCTTAATAATTGAGCACAATAACATTCATGTTCTCTATTAACATCCAGTATATCCCTTATACTAATTATTTTTAAAGTAAGCCAATAAATAAAGTAGTCCAGAGAATTGAGACTCTTTATAGTCATTTAAAAGTGTCCGAGTATTGTATATTAAAGCCTGTTTGACACTTGACATATACAAATGCTTCACACCGAGCTACACTTTAAAAATAAGACATGAATGAATTTAAACATTAATATTACACTTTAAAACCATCCCGGAAGCGACTCAGAAATACTGATTTGGAGGAGGCATTCCCTTGCTTTTCACTATAAAGCAGGTGACCTAAGGGAACACCCCCCCCCCCCCCCCCCCTTCCCCTTGCCCTGGGTCAAATAGCCCAGAGCGAAGAGGGCAGCCGGACGGAGTCACTGCCGGAACAGAAAGCCTGCATAACTATAGTTGCAACTGTTTAGTGGACGACATTCTGAGCAACAGATAACGGACCTAAACAATGCAGTTCTCCAGAAATGGACTCAATATTTCTGAGATAAAAATTCGTAAATGTGGATGGCTGAGACCAATAAGCAGCCTTCATTAAATCTGTAATAGCAACACTATTAGCATAAGCCCAGGAAGTAGAAAGAGCTCTTACTTCATGAGCAGAAATCTTAAGCACAGACTGCTGAGAAGAAGATAAATTTTCATAAGCAGTACGGATAGTTAATTGAATCCATCTAGCAACAGAATGGACCGAAATGTCCTTTCTATTAGGCATCAAAGACAGAAAGAAACGTTTCCGTCCCTTTCTGATAAACTGAGATCTCTGTTTATAGATACGTAACGCTCTAACAGGACAGAGTAAAGGCCTACGCCCGTCTGAAGACGGAAGAGCCTTAATAACAATAGGTTCCGGATATTTATTAGGAGCCTGATTCTTAGCTAAAAAACCCACATTAGTAGTGAAGGTGATAGTGTTCCCAACACTACGATAGTGAGAATCATCCACCGACAGTGCATGAAGCTCACTGACTCTTCTAGCAGAAGAGAAAGCTAAGAGAAAAGCTGTCTTATAAGATAAGAATTTGAAATCTACTGTCCCAAGAGGTTCAAATGGCTTTTCCTTCAATTTAAGAAGAACCCAAGCTAAATTCCACTTAGGAATTAATCTAAGAGTTCTGGGTCTATTTATCGAAAAGTTTCTAACCAACTTAGATAAAGAGACATTAGATCCAATTTGTAAACTATCATGATGTGGATAGGTATCAGATAACATAGATCTATAACCCTTTATAGTAACAGGCTGCAGTTTGATTTCGTCAAACAAGTATACTAGAAAGTTTGCAATGTCTGGTATAGAGGGATTGAATATATCTACAGAATGATCCCTACACCAACGACGAAAAACCTTCCACTTAGCCGCATAGTTTAGCGAAGAGGAGGTCCTCCTACAGTTAGAAATCGCGTCCACTGCACGTCCTGTAAAGTGTTTGCCATGCAAGAAGGACCGCACAACGGAAAAACGTGAAGGTTGAGACCTTGCGGGTTGTGATGGAGTTGCCGCGATTTCCCCTGCGAAAGAAGATCCTCCCGTGGAGGAAGCTTTCGCGGTAGGTCCCACAACAGACACCTGAGTAGATTTATCCACGGTCTCTGTGGCGACAGAGATGCTACCAACAGAATCTTGCATTGAGATTGTTTTATCTTTAGCAATACTTGTTGAATTAACGGCGCTGGAGGATACACATATCCTATCATTCCGTCCCAAGGGATCGACAGAGCATCTACTGCAAATGCTCTTGGATCCGGACACGGAGACACATACGTCTGCAACTGATTGTTGAGATGTGTCGCAAATAAGTCTATCATTGGCCGTTCCCATTGGTAGCAAATCTGATTGAATACTTGTTTGTTGAGAGTCCACTCCGACGGCAACAAGCGACCCTTTCGTGAAAGGGAGTCTGCTAGCACATTCAGACGACCCGGTATGTGACGGACCGAAAGAAGAACGTGATGTTCTAGCGCAAACAGAAGGATTCTTTCCGTTAGATTGAACAACGGAACTGAATGAGTGCCTCCCTGATTCCGTATATACGCCACTACTGTCGTATTGTCGGATAGGATTTGGACATGAGCATTGTGAATAATGTCCATCCAGTGACGTAACGCAAGCTAAATTGACATCATTTCCTTGATGTTTATGTGCTTGCACAGGAATTGCGGATCCCAAAGACCCTGGCATCTCGAAACCGTTGGGATTAATGATGCACCCCAACCTGTTTGACTGGCATCCGTCATAATGGTAAAACTCGGATCCGGCAACTGCAGCGGAACTCCCTGAGTTAACCACTGAATGTTTGCCCAAGTCTGAATCTCTTGTTTCACTTGATCTGACAAGAGAACGTCTACATCGAGCGAATGAATTTTCACACTCCAATTCTGAGTCAAGAAAATTTGAAGAGGACGTGTGCGTAACCGCCCCATCGGAATGAGATCCGCGGCGGCTCCGCACAGACCTATCAGTCTCATAAATTCTCTCGCCGTGACTTTGTCTGCGTGCAGACAATAGCGAGCGTAACAACTGACTAATTTCGCTCTGGTTAATGGCAGACGAACGAGATTGTTGTGCGTCTCGAAGCTCATTCCCAGATGAGTGAATGACTTGGACGGCACCAGATCCGACTTCTCCTCGTTTACTATAAAACCGAGACGTCGGAGCAATAGAAGAAGATTCTGAACATCGTTCTGAAGCGTTAACTCGTTGCCGTACCTCTGAAGAATGTCGTCCAGGTAGGCCGACGTTACCGCAGACGAATGAGCTCAGAAATAGATCATTACCGAGTTCATTACCCGAGTGAAAGCCCAGGGTGCTAGATTCAATCCGAAGCACATCGCCCGGAATTGATACACCACTCCTAGGACTGCGAAGCGTAGGTACTTTCGGAATGTCGGATGTACCATGACGTGAAAGTACGCATCTTTGAGATCTATGCTTGTTGCATAATCGTTCACCCGAATACTCGCTCCGACCGACCGAATCGTCTCCATATAAAACTTCGGAGCGACGATCAGCTTGTTTATCCAGCTCAAATCTATGACTGGACGGAACGAGCCGTCTGGTTTCGGAACCAGAAACAGATGGCTGTAGAATCCCGGAGATTCCTGGTTTTCTACGACCTCTACCGCGTTCTTCATTAAAAGAGACTGCACCTCTGATAACAGAGCGTCTCTTTTCTGCGGATTTGACGGAAGATGAGTCCACTTTGGACTTCGAGTTAAAGGAGGCTTTCGTTTGAAGGATATCTTTAGACCTTCCGAAGTCACTCCTCTCACCCAAGGGTCGTCCGTAATCGACGCCCATTCTTGTGAAAAGCTCGACAACCTTCCGCCAACCGGTACGCGATAGAGGTTTAAGGCATCACCTCCTGGATCTGCGAGGTCTGCGGTAGGAGAAACCACGTCCTCCACGACCCGCACCTCGCCCCGTCGACCTCGGGGCGTCCGACCGATTGTCCCGGCCTGAAGGACGTCCCGAACGAGAATCGCTACCCTGACGGTCTCTCGAATAAGACCAAGAGGACGCACCGGAACCTCTATAGGAACCTCTCTAGGGCGCATTAGACCCAGAAGTGCCTGTCTTATTCTTGTCTGCTGCATCCGACTTCTTAGAAGCAGATTTGAACAACAGAGAATCCGAAGCTTTCTTTGTAATTTTATCATAAATAGCAGAAAGCTTGCCGTCAAAGAGAAGTTCTCCGGAGACCGAAGCGACTCTAAGAGAGTTCTTCACCTTAGTATCCACTAGTGTGGATGTAGCTAGGGCTGCGTCACGTCTAACCAACTCCAGATTTGCCACTGAAAGGGCAGAGTTACACGTGGAATAAGCTACTGCCCTTGAAAGAAGTCTTAAAGAGGATTGTATATCCTGAAACTCTTTCCCTTGAAGGCGCAGTGATAACGCCTTAGTAAGGTGATCTGCGTAAGATAAGGCATCTAAATTGGCTCTGTTAGACGCAATAGCCGTTTCCAACACCGCGGTTGGAATAGAAGCCGACGACGGTAATGATAGCTCTAAGTCTTCCGCCTCGTCGTCCATACGCAGAGGAACTCTCGGGATACCCTGTCCTGCCGTATCGAATTTATTCCTTGCATTAATGAAAGGCAGGTTGAGAGTATTAGTGGACAAGAAACCTGCTTTCCCCGTCTTGGAAGCAAGTTTAAATATAGCGTCGTTCAATAATTCAAATGTTCTTGCAACATTTTTGGACTGCGACGGAAACTCGGGAGCGATGTCCCTGAACCGCTCAAAAAATTCAGAGTCCAATGACGCTATAATCCTCTTGTCCGGAACCGCAGCAGTCTGGCCCGACGGAACAACTTGAGGGAGAAAGTGCCGGATGAAGTCCACGGCAGCTTTATGTTGTTCCGAAAGGGATAGCTCCAAGTCATCCGTATCCCTTTCACCATCCGGTCAGACCTCATGATGTTCCTGGTCGTCCGCCCCCGATGCTTCGGCGGAGCGTACCGACCCAGCGCCGTCGGATAATTCTCGATCCGACACCGTTTCTGTCGGCTGCTGGGATGCTGCGATAAGCTGTGCTATCTGCACAAGAATGTCCGGCGTCGAGACCTGCGGAGGCGCAGTCTTTCGCTGCTTCGCCGAGGGCAGCTCCGCATCAGATGGCTCCCGCATACTTTTCCTATGCGAACGTCCGGAGTCCATCGGTCTCGAATCTCTGGCTGCCGGATGGTGTGACCTGGTCGCCGAAGAATCCTTGATCGGCGAAGCTGGTAATATATCGGCGGTTACGCAGCCAAGGTGCGGTCGTGTGTGCTGACGAGAAGAGGAAGCCTTAACAGTCTCCGCGGACTGCTTATACAACGGAGCATCCCGATCGACGGACGTATGCTCCGCTAAAGACACATTCTGTACCACAACATCTGGTCCCAGATGTTGTTGTACGAGAGAGGGGCCTCTCTCGCTCGCGGCCCGGCTGGACCTGGACGAGCTAGGAACCGGACTCAAAGGCTTCCTCCGTTCTCGCTTACTATCCGCCGTCACTGGGTGTGCATCTATTATGTTTATAGTGCTCGCATCACCCAAAATTTCCTCCTGGACCACATCGGACGAACCCGGCTGCCGAACCATTCGGTGAATGGACGCTACACCGGGCGAGCTAGCGGACGACATTAGTCTAATCTCCATGAGCACTTTTGCCGCTAGCTCTGAATTCATTTGTGACGACGGACGCACACTAGTAGAAGGTAACATGGAAACATCACCCTGTTCTGGTTCCTCTGAAATAGAAACTGAGAGAGTAGAGTGACCTTGCGGAGAAAGAGCCGGCATAGCCCTTTCTCCAGAAACAACATATCGTGACACACGTTTCCAATGTTTCTCATCCCAATATTCACATATAGGACAGGGATTAATGCGAGAACACTGACTACAATTAATACAATGATCATGAAAGTCAGAGGAAGATTTCTTCCTATTACAATTTGAACAATGTCCCTTCATTGTGAAAGGACAACAACAAGTCCTAGTTACTCGCAAAAACCCGACACAAAGATACATAATAACATGATCCATTAATAAATGAAAAAACAATTGCAAATCAAAATAATTTTGAAAAAATATTTTTTCAGCGAAGCCCAAGTTGCTGAAAAGTAACGTTGAGCCCCGATGGATCCGATGGCAAAGTGTGGTCAAAAATTTTAAATTTATATTAAATAATTAATGAGACACTTACGGATAATATAAATGTATCTTATAGTGAGATAAACTACAGCAAAGGCAAGCAGCCCCCCTCAAAAAAGGCTGTTGCCAATGTAAACAGAGTAAAACACCAGAAAACATGACTCCAGGCACTGAAAAAACTGGCCCGGAATCAGTCATCAAATTACACTCTATCTGATGCAAAACAGAGACTCCCAGGGGAGACTCTGCAGAACATCAGATGGAAGATGCAGAACACAACGTTATACACCCATGGGTGAAAACGTAACTATGGGGAAAATAACAGAAAACATTCTGTAACCAAGCAACTCTCCCAGGAAATTTTAGAAATGAACTTTCTCAAAAATATGCCAAAAGCATGGGAGAATTGCAAGGGGGGACTTTAGAAGGCTAGGGGAGAGGAAACACTGAATAAGCAGTGCAACATTTAGCAAGAATGACAACAAGAGGCCCATGCCTCGAAAATAGGCAACTTAACATAATTTCATCAAAAAATTTTAAGTACAGCCCTGATTATTTTTTGTCACTTCTTTTTCCTCTCCTCCTTCTATCCTCCTTAGAATCACATTTTCTCCAAAAATTACGTGTCTGGCATCCTTTAAACTGAGATTTACAAGCACAAAGATCAGTGAGATGTTGACTGATGAAGGGCCAAACAGAGAATGATAATTGGCGCCAATTTCGGGACGTCTGCGTCACTGCGCATGCGCAGTAGAGGCGTAGTATGGAGGTCCTTTAGGACATGATTTCTTTTTGTTTTGGATGCAAATTTTGGGGATTGGGGGGCAAAATTTGTGTTTGGCCCTGGTTTTGTTAGAGTTAGCACCAGCTAAGTCTGGGTCATTGTAGCGGGGGAGGAATTCGTCACATACAGGTGAATTGTGCACTTGGTGATACCTTCTTGAAATTTGGCACACTGTTAGTGTAGGCTATGAGGTTCTCAAAAACGATCGGCTACAAGTTGACACCGACCGGTGGCGACCAGTAGCGGCACAATCCAAAATGGCCGCCAGCGGCTGAAGGGAACCTCCTTTTCGACGGTCTACCGACTATACATCCGATTGTAAGGGCGCGAAAGTGAACTCTGATCCACGCACGTGTTGGAAACAGACGTGGGAGATGATGTAGAATAAAACGAGATTCTCTATACGGACGCATCAATTTCTTGGAACTTGAAAAGAGCGTTGTTTCTCCGGGATCAGCGTCATTCAGGCAAACCTGAATGACGCTGATCCCGGAGAAACAACGCTCTTTATGAAGCAGTCTCTTTGCCATACAATCTCTTGTTTGGCGTAATTCCGCAAGCAATTCTGATTTGTCTGTCGAAATTAATTCGAGAACGCGATTGTTCACAAAAATCATTCACAGAATGAGTGAGAATCCTCTTCGTGTACGGACTAGTACTGACTGGGAACGTTGTTGCTTTTGCCAGCAAGACAGTTCCAAGAAATTGATGCGTCCGTATAGAGAATCTCGTTTTCATGACGCCTATAAAGCTATTGAGGAAGACATAACGCGCTTCCTAGATAATGGCGTTGAGCTTCCATATAATTTGACCATTGATTGTTTGATGAGAGAGAGTGATGAGTGTATGTCGATGTCACTGTTGACGAATAAGGCAATATATCATAAGACATGCCGTGACAGTATTCGGACTCACATCGTACAGCGCGTGCTACACAAGCGAGAGCGAAATGAGGCAGTGGCATCCTGCTCCACGCTGAGTCCTAAAAGAACACGGACAAGTTTTGAATCTGGCTGTGACAGGAAACTGCCCCAGTGTGTTTATTGTCACAAACGCGAAGGTGACAGCAGTGAGCCTATTTGCAGATCAATGTCTGATAACAATAAACTCAAAATTATGGCAAAGGAAGCCGAGAACTGGGTTGTTTTTTCTCGGGTCAATGCAGCATTTGATTCCGCTGCTAGTGATCTTTACTATCACAAAACCTGTTATTGTAAGCTTGCCAATGAAGCACGAGCGGCTAAATCTAAAAAGTCGAAGAACGCCGAACATTCCGCGTCAGGCCTGCCCTATGACCCTCTCGTTATGGCAGAGCTCATAACATTTGTTGAACACAACGATTCCGCGATGAAGCTTGTCGATCTCAAGAATCTGTACAGTCGGAGGTTGAAGCAAGTCGGTTCTGATTGGCTTAGTGAAGAAATACATTCCACTCGATTCAAAGAACATTTGTTGCAGAAATTGGGCGATGGCTGGGACGCCTTCACACAGGGTAGAGATGTGTTTATTTCAAGTAGGTTTCGAGTTGGCTCCTTGTTGTCCGAATCTTTAACTCGTATAGTGTCTGAGGAAGAGGCAAAAAAGATAGTTGATGTGGGTCTTCTTCTGCGTAAACACATACTCATATCTCAAGCTCCTTTCACGGGATCATTTTCATCTTATTGCTTGAGCGAGCCTGTACCCAACTCACTCCTGACTCTTCTTAGAGTTCTACTTGAGGGCACATGTAGTATACAGAACTTAGGCGATGATGAGACTGTTAATGCCAAGACTCGAGTGGCTTGTACTATTTCACAGATGTTGATCAGCAATTCAGCGAAACGCTCCGAACATGCACAAAATGTTCACCAGAGACGTGACAGAGAAACTCCAATGCCTCTTTATGTGGGTTTGAAGTTGCATGCCCATGATCGTATGAAAAATCTTATCAGAGATTTTCATCAAATGGGACTCTCTGTCTCTTATGATCGCGTAATGGATGTTCGCAGGAGTTTCGCGAGAGCTGTTTCACTGCGGTTCAAGAACGAAGGTGTTGTAGTCCCAGCTAACTGCAAACGTAATGTTTTCTCGATAGGAACCACTGATAACATTGATGTATCTGGTAGATCTGATATGCATGGTACGTCCATCACACTCATTGGTCAACTGAGCAGGGACAATGTGGGTACTGATCCCCCACCACTGAGTTTAGATGTTCCAGAAGACACACAAATTGAACTCCCAGACGACTATGCATTTGTTCCTTTCGTTGAAGACTTTGGTGGGGACATCAGGCTTGAATCTCCAGATGAATGTAATGTACGGCCCAATGAATATGCAGATTTGAACGTGGGAGAGAATGACTGGTTGTCTCATGTGTCACAGATCAGCAATAAAGGGAAGGTTGATGGCAGCTGGCAGCTTGATGAAGTCCCTGTGACCTTTTCAGGCTTCTTTTCAAAACATGAAGATCAAGACAATGTCAAACCTCGTGCAGTTATTGGGGTATTCCCTGTTTTCAGTGAGCAGAAAGCGGACTCACTCAGTATGCAGAAGCATGCTATGTATGTGGTCAGGGAAGCTACTGCTTTCGTAAACCCCGGCCAGATACCTGTCATTGAAGGTGACTGTCCGTTGTATGCCAGGCAGAAAAAATGTCAATGGCTGTTCCCAGAGGAGATAGGTGAGGATCGAATGGTGTGTATGATTGGATTCCTGCATCTTGAAATGTGCACCCAAGAAGCTGGTGGTAAGCTTATGGGTGGTTCTGGTTGGGAGCGAATGTTTCACCTCGCAAAGATATTCACACCCGGTGTAGCATCATCCCTACTTGGTGGGAAACATGTCAAGAGGACGCGACAGGCATATCTTCTCACTCTAGCTTGGCTTGAGATCCTCAGAAAGAATGCTTATGAGATTTACTGTCAGCAGACTGGGCCCCATGAGTCATTTGAAATGTGGGAACAGAGGATTCTTTCACAATCTCCAACTGCGCGCTATTGGGGTGAAATCGTTCGGAACTTTCTCTTGACAAGCTGTCAATTCGTTCGGAACCAACGAATCGGTAACTGGCCTGGTACACTGTGTTCTATCGATGAGTTGTGCAGTTACTTTTTTGCCCTAGGACATACAAATTATTGTCGGTGGGTCCCCGTATTTCTGAGAGACATGTCTCAGCTACCCAGGCGGCATCCTTCAATCCACAACAAATTCATGGAAGGCCATTTTGTGGTCCAGCGTAGTGAGAGGAAGTTCAGTATGATGGGTTTAGATCAGAGCCAAGAACATAGTATCCAACTACTCAAAGAAGACAGTGGTCCAAAAGGTCTCTATGGCCAGGCTGAAGAGAAAGTCGTTATTGAGCTTTTAAGGTCAGAAGTTCTGCGTGTTATAGATGAGTATGAATATGCAAGTTTCCACACAACATCATCAGATAACACGGAACACCCGGAAAGTTCGGTATCAGAGCAGAAAAAATTTCTGAATCAATTGAAATCTCTCCTCGATCTGGTGAATCAGGGACTCATTATCAACCCTTATGATGAAACTAGTGGTCAGCTGGTGACATTAGATACTGGTGAATATATGGACCCCGAAGTTAGTAAGAGTTTACGGTCATTACCCGAAAGGGGCAAGCATTTATATTCCACTTTCTTGAAGGAAAGGCTTGTGGAATGCACCGTACCCCTGAATGATGTTATTCCCAAGGCAAATATATATACCTTCCTTAACCCACCCCCAGCCAACCTGGACAAAGGCCGAGACAAACTCATGTCAAGTAAAGCAACTGCCGCAATAGTTACCCAGATGTTCGTTTCACTGCAAGCCCGGCCTGATTCAAACATGGATGAGTTTTTCATGCACGAGAATGCACGTGATCCGCCAGCATTATCCGATAGAGGTAAGCTACGGAGTGGGACAAAATCTCAAATTCTCAATTGTTTACCAGCTATTCCTGCACAAGGGAAGAATTCAGCAGCTAGACAAGCTTCAGTTGTCATCTTGGATATGCCTGCTGTAGTCCATGTAATCAAACCACAGAAAGCGGATCTGTTTGGAGAATATGCTCGATTGCAATTATTGCCATACATCGAATCTCTGATTAACACGAACACCACAAGGGTTGATGCGATCTATGACTGTTACCCCGAAGGCAGTTTGAAGAATCAGACGCGAGCAAAACGCCTCGGTGAGACAGCAGTTAGGTTGATACGGGTGTCCGAGAACGTCCCTTTACCTAAAGGGAAGAATTGGCAGGCATTCTTGAAAGTTAGTGAGAATAAAGACGAATTTTTCAAGTTCCTGTCTGCTGAACTGCTGAAATTAACATCAACATCCGAGTACCAGTTGTTAACGACATCAGGAGAATATGTACTATGCAATAAGGATGTTAGCTTATGTGACATATCTCCATCGAACCACGAGGAAGCAGACACGCGCATGATGCTTCATCTCAACCATGCAGTCTCACAAGGTCACAAAATAGCTTTTCTTCGCACGGTTGATTCTGATGTCGTCATTCTGTCTTTGCACCATTTCGCAACATTCCGTGACCTTGGACTCAGTGAGCTGTGGATTGGGTTTGGAATTGGAAAGGCATATAAAGATATGCCAATTCATGAGATAGCTTCACAACTTGGACCTGATTACTGTAAGGCCCTGACTTTCTTCCACGCCTTCACAGGTTGTGATGTAACATCCAGCATGCTCGGCATTGGGAAGAAGACAGGATGGAATGCATGGATGAATTTTCCCGCATCAACTGAAATGATGATAGAATTGACTGAGAATCCGCAAGTCTTTTCAGAGGATTCCCCTCATATGCAGCATATCGAAAAACTCACCATACAGATGTACAGTAACAGTTGTGTCAGTACACGTGTCAATGATGCGAGACGGCATATGTTCACACATGGCCTTAAGTCTATGGAAAACATCCCGCCCACCAAAGCAGCTCTGTATCAACATGTAAAAAGGGTAATTCTTGTGTCATCTTTCATTTGGCATCGTGCTCTGCAGAAACACTTATGTGTGCCAGACCCATCACAGTACGGATGGGAGTGGAATCCACGTCTCAATATTCTGGTCCCATTTTGGACTCACCTAGGAGACGCAAGTGCTGCATGTGCACTGATGCTCCACTGTAGTTGTGCCAAGGCCTGCAAGGGCAATTGCAAATGCTTGAAAGCTGGATTAAGGTGCACACCTTTGTGTAAGTGTGAAGGTGGCTGTTGTAACAATATTGAGTAGTATACTGTCATGTTAGGACCAGTCATCTCCTATTCTGGTATTTTTTTTTCCATTTTCGGCCAGTTAACACATGTCATGTTTCTAGTTGAGTTGATTTTGCTAACAAATGTTCATCCCATGTGGCTTGCTACATTGTCCGGGGTATAGGAATACAGTTTTAGATTTCGGAAAATAGTCTGTTATTTACTGCACAAGACGGTGTTAATTCATGCATAGCATGATACAATATCCCCAACTATTTTGCCTCTGTACAACAGTTGATACCTTCGTTCACCCGTGTGTTCATCTATGGTATCCTTGTCTTTCTCTGGCCATAGGCCACATGTGACTAGTCAGTTCCTACTCCATAGCAAATCAACTTGGAAATCCTTCATCTTGTAGCGCACTCATGTCTCAATGAATCCATACCTGAGTTGATCTAATAAATCTAACGTAAGGTATCAAATTGCCATACCGGATCATATTTCGATAAGTTATTCGCTAAAACATTTCGACCACTCATCGACATCAAAGGTCATGTTTTGGCTCCCAGTGGTGGCTATATCTCTATATCCCTGGTAAAGTAGCATACCATGAGGGATGGGCATTAAGTGTCGGCAACATTAATCCTGACTTGGAACACACCACATCTTAACTGGCCGAAAATGAAGAATACTACTTGTAGTCAAAAAATATTCCTGTACCTCGAATGACTGCAAACATACACTCACCCCTTCTAGTCCCATTTTGCCAATGTTCTATACTGGCAAGATAACATTGTATAATTAACAACGGGAACTAATGCATCCCGAGTTCATTCCAGCACTGCCCTTGCTGGCAGACGTGTCGCTATGGTGTTGAGATTGAACCAGAACTCCTCTAGAAATTTGATAGTTTTATTTTCTTAGAAAATAAATCTATCGAAAATGCCGGAAGTTGAGAATAGACTGTCACTTTAATTGGATTATCAAATGTCCAAGTATCCCCACTGCTGCATACTATCGAGTACCCTTGTTCATGTGTTGACAGGAATCTCTCATACCATGTTCATTTGACCATTGCATTCCCGAGAAACATTCAACACTAATTTATCTACGGACGGACGATCATACTGACAGTCAGACACACAGACGCACACATCGACGGAAATTCTGATCCCATTATCCATTAATCTTCCCCCCAACTTGTTCCAAGGGCTTCACTCCATCATTCACATCAATTACAGCACATGTATGGTGTTAGGTTTGGAGCTTCAGTTGTGCGATCGGCGAAAATAGCTTTTTTTCGATCCGCTTGGCGGCCATTTTGGATTTCGCTGCTAGTGGTGGCTAGAGGATGGTGCCAACTTGTAGCCGATCGATTTTGAAATCTCTGATG
This sequence comes from Pictodentalium vernedei, assembly GCA_031216915.1. NCBI lineage: Eukaryota > Metazoa > Mollusca > Scaphopoda > Dentaliida > Dentaliidae > Pictodentalium > Pictodentalium vernedei. The sequence continues at coordinate 171,178,926 of CM062292.1, forward strand.
CCTACCCTTACATCATGCCAAATTTCAGGAAGGTATCACCAAGTGCACAATTCTAGCGAATTCCTCCCCCGCTATTGGTACAGTATAAAAATATATTAAACATTGATAAATTAATAATAGTGTGATTGTCTAAAGCACTATACTATAGTGCTGCTTTGAACAAACACACTATTATTGATTTATAATCAATAGTAACTAACTGTACATCTAACCTAATTATTCAGATTAACATATGATTGCTGATAAACATCACAAATTACTAAAAAGGGCTAAAAATTATCAGCACTCTCAGGCTCTCACTGACTGTCACTCCGCTTTTTATTTCCGTGGCCCATATGGCTCTACATTGGTGTGCCTTCTTTTTGAAAAGAACTTTTTCACAACTGGCTGACTGTCGAAGTCTTCTGGCTCTGGGCCCTCCAAATCAATCCTTAATAAGCAGTTCAGAGTGTGGTTCAGAAGTCTACAATGTCAGTCTGTTTTAACTCTGTTTACAGCAGAGAATCCATGCTCAACTTTAGCATTTGAGACAGGGAAACATCTCAAAATCTGTATCATGTGACAAAGGTTTGGGAAGTTGACATTTTGTGAGGTGAGAAGAACATTCCACACTTCATTGTAACTCAGGTGATTTAAAGTACTTTTCCAAAAGAACTTGAACTGATTCCACTCGTTTAGTATGTCAGGGCCATCCACATCTTGCCTCTCTAATAACACAGCAAACTGATCGAGGAAAGCTGCCACTTCTTCACTCCCAAAATCATCTAAGTCTTTAGTATCATTTGGCCACACATGAGTGTCCAACTGTTTCAGAGCTGAGAAATGTGTTTTTTCAATGCCTTCATTCAAATTTCCAAAGTGCTTTTGGAATGCCCTTTCAAGATTTTCAATCAATATAGACTTCTAAGCTGCAAATGCTTTTAAGCCTTGGGGCACATGTGTTAGCTTGATGTCTTTGAACTAGTACTCAAATGATTAGTCGACTAGTCGATGTCGACTCTGGGCAAACCAGTAGTCGACTCTCAATTGTGCAGTCGACTATTCGGAGGAGTTCAAGCTTTTAGGTAAATAGTATCCCTTCTCTGCCACTGTCAGACAGTTTGAACAGCAATATTGGGCAATCAATGTATACATCTATTGCCATCTAATAGTAGTGACAGTAGTTTGTTTTAACTGGTACTAGTAGAGTGCTGAATTATTTTGGGCTATCAGGATATGTTATTAATTTGCCTTGTTGCAATTTATGGGAGAGTGCCTATAGGCACTCTCCCATAAATCGCAACAAGGCAAATTAAATAAGACTATATAATTTCACTCTTAGCATAATTAGAAGCACATTAACAGAATAATGTTCCAGTAAGTTGCTGTATATGAAAGCCCAAGTAAAGCCAAATTTGGACCTTCAGCACTCTTCCGGAACACCAACACTGTTATAAGGAGACAAGTTATCACCAATGACTAGTCGAAGTCGACTTGACTTTTGGGTATTGACTAGTCGACTTTGGAATTCACTAGTCGTTTGAGCACTACTTTGAACATAACAGAATGTTGAAATGCTTCCTAGAACCATTGGCTAGTTCTAGAAGTTCGAGAACTTTTTGCTGAAGAACTGGTGGTTTGTTTCTCTATATCTTGTTCAACTGAAGCAGTCACTTCTTGCAAGATCTCACTTAGACCTGATTTGAACTTTCTTGGCTGATCACATTTGATTTTTTGTATTTCATCAGTTGTTCTTTGTAGTGCAACTACAGCATGAATGAAGTCAACACTGTCGCCTTGGAGGAACAATGAAAATTTTGAAATTGGTTCTAGAAGTTCACCCAAGAATGACATACCTGCGACAAAGCTGAACTTTGTTAACCTTGAAATGTATCTACTAACTTTGGCAGCATCCTTTGTTGTCGGGTCTTCTACAAGATTCTCCATGTGTTTTACAATCACACCATAGGACTTAGAAAGATGAGCATAAGCCCTCCTCTTGAACTGAACCCATCGAGTACCATGGGAGCATTCTGGCTTTGTGACTTTTTCTTCAAGAATTTCAGATAATTCTCTGAGTTCACGAAGTCTTTTCGGACTATGTTCATAAAAGTCATAGAGATTTCCTAACATCTCTGTTACTTCTTCTGTTATAGTTCCTTTTAATGTTTCTTTCACAGCCAGCTCCAACCTATGGTTCAGACAATGAACTCCAAACAGCCATGGCATGTCATTTTCGCTTCTGAATCTTCCAAGAAGACCATCTTTCTCACCCATATTAACACTGACTCCATCAGGCATAAATCCAACTACAGTAGAACCTGTCTTGAGAGACCGCCCTTTGGGCCACACTAAAGTGGTCTCTCAAGACAGGTGGTCTCTCATAACAGGTTTCAGGTTTTCTCAAGTCAGTGAATAACCAACCACAAAATTCAGAAATGGAGAAGAATAGATTTTTGTAATTACTTTGTAGTTGTTCTTTTTTATGAAGTTTTTGAAACAAATTGAAATGGACTGTTATAAAATTATAAAAATAAATTAGAGTTGAAAATCTTCATTGAAGATTTTCAACACTAATTTATTTTTATAATTTTTATAACAGTCCATTTCAATTTGTTACAAAAAGATTTTCAACACAAATGTATCTTTATTCCTATCTGTCACATTTCAGGTATGTATGAAATTGTTTATTCAGTAATAATCCTAATCTTTTCACAGGGGTCTTATAAAAACGTCTCAATCTTTAATGAGTTAGCAATTGAAACCCAATTAAGAGCTTTTAATACTTTTAATTATGTTAGTGTAACCACAATGGATTTTCCAATTCCAGAACAGGTAAAAAGTTTTTGTCATGGTTTCAGTCTTCAAAAGGCGGTCTCTCAAGAAAGGTCTATTATGGCCTAAAAATACAAGTTGGTACCAGGTCACAGTGGTCTCTCAAGACAGGTGGTCTCCCATAGCAGGTCTATTATAGAGTAAAACCAATCGGTGCCTGGAAGATGTGGTCTCTCAAGACAGGTGGTCTCTCAAGACAGTGGTCTCTCAAGACAGGTTTTACTGTAGTCCAATATTATAATCACCGAGTCCTGCATCAGTGAGAGCTGTCTCTATACAATTTTTAATGCCATATGCTCTTGCATTCTCAACACTGTTAACCGCAAGAAGTCTAAACTAAACACTTCCTGTATTTCCATTGCTGAATGTGATGTACAACATTTCATTTTCAGTGGCAGAACTATCAGTTGCTCAATCAAATAAGATAGTAAAATATTGACTGGTGTGTAAATTTTCCAACATTTCATTAGTGTTGTGCGGTTTTATTTTTCTTGGTTCGGTTTCGGTTCGGTTTTTTAAAAAAAACTCGGTTTATAGGTCGGTTTTTGGTTTTTTATAGTAAGACATCTGCAGTTTCCAACAGAAACTATGTAGTGTCATTATAATGCCCATACTGTCATATTTTCAATGATGATTTAATTGGCAGTGACTAGCATTTGTGCTAAGTGTATAAATGGCAGGCATTATCAAAACAAAAAAAATATAAAAGAAAATATAATGTAACAGTGTTAGCAGAATATCACCACTCACCAATTCTAGGCACATGTCCCCCCCCCCACCCCCCACCTCTGGTCATTAAGTTCAGGCATAAGAGAGTCTATGATGAATTGATATTAACACATGGGTGTGAAAAGAGCTAATTCACTATTTCCCAGGGCTCTGTTCAGTGTTCACTCCTGGGTGGGGCCCTGGGCAGCCTAGCAAAGTGACCATACCAGGCATTGCAAATAATAACAAGTGTTGCCAAGTGGGTCACCTAGACACCCATCCTAACATATTTGACAATGAACTGATGTATGGACTCTTTTCAATACCCCCCCCCCCCCCCCCCCCCAGACACACACACAGTGGTGACCAGTGCCACCACCCGTCCTAGTAAAATAATCAGCAATCATTTCATGTCAGCCTGGAATGGGAAAGTCATATTGTTTGTAGCTGGATGGGCTTCAAAACGAACCACTTTACCAAATACCTATTGTCTTTCCTCCCCCCCCCCCCCCCCCCCCCCCCCCCCCCACACCTCGTGCACGCAATGGTTTTAGAGCTCAACGGAATTGATTTCTCAAATTCACTGGTGTACTGTTATATATTGTAACTTTTTTGCGTTTACCTCTTGCCATTCCAATTTCTACCGCTGATTTGTTCCTTTGATTGGCCCCTACAAAGTTGTGTGGGAATGAAACCGTGGCACGTTGACAGCGATATTACGGAATGCAGCTTTTTCCCGTGGATATGGACGATTCGGTCTTGGGACGTTTTGGCCTCGGGACGTTTCGGTTCAAGACGTTTTGGCCTTCATATATTGAACTAAATAGAATAAGAACTTGCGGTTTCGTGTTTTTTGTGGGCCGAAGCCTTCAGGACAAATCGTCTCAGGTCCCAACACTGAATTGCAGTAAAACCTCTTCCCAGATAAGCACATCAAGGGAGGCAACAGACTACATCCGGAACACGTGGTGGGGCAACCCGTGACAAATGTTATTTTCGAATACGACAATGAAATGCCAAGACTTTTTTCTGATATGATATTATTCCCTGTCAAACAGATTGTAGATAAGTAATTTTAATTAACCTTATTGACTATGTCATACAAACCTGTTTTGTCATTCTCACAGAAAACACAACCCATTTTTACGTCAACGATGTGTGATTGACAACTTGTCATACATCATTCTCGAGTGATCTGGACATGCTGAAGTGGCCCCTTTACACCCAAAATGTGGCGTGCATTGACGACACTGTTATTTGCTGACAAAGCTTGAAATTTCAGACATTGTTAGTGCAAACTGAATAAAGAAAACATCTCCTCTCAACATTTTAGGAAAAAAACGAAACCATACTCATTTACCAGTTACACGGTTTCAGTTTTGGTTTTCAAGCAAAACCGAAACCGACTTATAAAACCGGTTAACCGTACAACACTACATTTCATCTCTCAGATGCTCCCCAATCAAAGATGTGTATTCACTGCATTTATTAGTTGTTCAAGTAACTGCTCCCAATTTCAACACCATGTCATTTTTCCAATTTAGCGCAAGACTCAAACTTTGAGAATGGAATAGGGCTTTTCCTATGGGAGTTTTTGTATATATTTTATCTATGGTAAGGGATTTTGGGGACTTCAGTTCTTGTGCTCGTTTAGGCTGTTCAGTTTTTGAGTGTTTAATTAAATTGTCTTTCTTTTGTGCAGAAGCACTGAATCTATCATTTGCTGTTCTTGTGAAGTTATGGAAGAGATTTATCTTTTCTTCAAATTTGGAATAGAGTTTGCATTTTATCTTTGCTGCATATTCAGTCTTCTGGCCTTCTTTTGTTTTAGTTTCATAGTAATCAAAGACTCATCCGGGTCGATTTCTTTGATCTAAGCTAAAACTGTTGAGACTTTCAGTCCGCTTGCTTTCGCCATGTTTTTATTTTGATGCATCGCACATGGGTTAATATATCGGGTGTTCTGACTGGATGAACATGAGTGAATATGTCACTTTATTTTTACCAACCAATGAGAATACAGGATCCATATCAATTTGTTTTCATTTGAGAAAACCCCCAAAGTGCTGATGGTATTGTCCAATCAGAATACGTGATCATAAATTAGAAAAAGAAAAACGTCACTGAGGATTCCCATGCTAAACTAAAGTTGATGACGTATTAATATTTTAAGCCCCTCTGCAGTCTCTTCGTATGTTTTTTATTCTCACATTTTGTAAATTATTTGGAACAATAAACTTGCAAAAAATAGTTTGTTTTTTAAGAGAAATATTATCAGCAACCACGCGAATACCGGCCATTTCATAAAAATAATTGACTCGCATCCCGTAAATCATTTTTACGAATTTGATTCGCAGACACTCGTAATTGTCTCGCAAACTGCGATGCGAACCTGAACAAAAAATACCTGGAGCACACATACTTTGTGTCTTAAATGAATAATAATTTTGATGTTAATGTGTGTTGTGAAGTCGTATGACGCATGGTTTACATGTATGTCAGAATGTATTATTCAATGTTCTTTTTTCAACTTCTTACCTCCCTTGATGTGTTTCTCCAATGTTTACATGAACTCTACAATCTACAGGAAATGGTGGCGATCTCGTACCGATATCAGTTGGTAAATTGCATAATACTCCCGGCTCTGCAAATCCCTAAATTTTCTGCTATGCACTACACACGTTTTTAATGGGGAAACTTTATTGAAATGGCCAGATATCAAAGGGATTTTTAATAGTAAGTGTTAAATATAGAATAACCGGAAACTGCCGGTTGTCATAATCGGCCAATGCCCCATAACCGGCCGGTTTCGATTGCCGATTCCAATTATCGGTTATCACTAATTAATAATAGCCTTTGACTTTTTTATTATCTATAGTTTTATCGTTTATGGGTTTTTTTTGGCAACTAAAATACTTAAAAGTGCTAGGTGATAAATACTAAATTAAAATACTGTACTTTTGAGTGCACCAAGTGGCCGTCTGCAATCCTTTTGCATTGCAGATGGCAGCTTATTGCACTCAAAGGATGATACATGGTTAATTTGTTTTCAGTTACAATTCATTTGGCACTAAAATCTTTTATTTGGCACCAAAAATTGTATTCAGCACCAAACAAAAATTCCACCTGGCACAAAAAAATTGTGGGCCAGTATGAATACTGATTACAAGCACAAAACAAGTGTGAAGTTAAGTTTAGCCAGTCTTTATTCCTATGTTGCCCATTTTACGGGCACCCACCCAGGCATTGGTTACAAGGTTCTATGTTATCACAGTAAACAAGCACTGCTCCACTTCACAGGTTGCTATAAGGATTTGATAATGGTTCAAGCTTTTTATCAAAATTAAACATTCATAATTTCTCTCCAAAAAACATAATTTCATTTAATCAAAAGGATGTTACTTTACAAGAAATATGCTTTTAACAGAATAAATTCTCAATTTTGGAACAGTAGAAGAATTTATGTTATGCAAATAAATATGTTGTTGAGTGCTATAAGCCATAACATGCATCATGGCTTTACTGAAGAGTGCTGAAAGCAACATTAGTGACTTTACACTGTTTGTATTAGCATGTTTCTCACTCAGCTGTAGAACCAAAAATTGTTCATATATAAAAATTGTGTTGTTAGGCCTAAAAAAATAAAAAATCTGTTTCTCAGGCCCTCCCGCATGGTCCTTTTGGCTGCCGCATGCTCTCTTTTTATAACCAATTTAAACTTAAAAAAAATTAAAATTAAATGGTTTATGTCTGATATTTTACCCAAGTTAAAAAAATTGATGAATTTGTCCCTTGAGCTTGAGTGCAAGAAGGCTTTGCAATGCTTTAGCATTGCAAAGCCTTCTTGCACTCAAGGGATGAAATACACCACCACCCATGCTATTCTGTAGATTATGAGGCCTAAAACTTGAACCAAGAACTAGAACTTTTGATGGCAAAGAAGTAATCACTGAAATAAAAAATAAAATAAAAAAACGCTCGCCCGCATGCAATTTCACAAATAATGGCCCGAGAAACAGAAGATCTACTTTGTGTGGCCTTACAAAGCAATTGTAACAAAACAATTAGGCCACACAATGTAGATCTTTTTTTCTCATGCCATTATTTGTAAAATTGCATGCGGGCGAGCGTTTTTTTATTTCTGTAATTATTTCTTTGCCATCAAAAGTTCATGTTCTTGGTTTATGTTTTAGGCCTCATAATCGTAGCCGAGTCAAAGTTGCAGTTCTACTAGCTACTCACAAGTATCCATACTAGTAGATCTTTCTATCAAAGATTAATGTGCAGAGCATGCAGTCAGTGTTGGAGTTAAATGTATTATGGGAGTGACAGGTAGACAGCCAATTTGGTTATGTCATCTCTCAACAGTATAGACTGAATATCATTTTCTAATTATCTATATGTGTTTTATAGTCAAATATGTAATTGCCTGTAAACTATACCGTTAAATAAATATCTAATCTACAGAATAGCATGGGTGGTGGTGTATTTCATCCCTTGAGAGCAAGAAGGCTTTGCAATGCTAAAGCATTGCAAAGCCTTCTTGCTCTCAAGAGACAAATTTATCAATTTTTTTAACCTGGGTAAAATATCAGACATAAACCATTTAATTTTTATTTTTTTTAAAGTTTACATTGGTTATAAATAGAGAGCATGCGGCAGCCAAAAGGGCCGTGTGGGAGGGCCTGAAAAAACAGATTTTTAATTTTTTTAGGCCTTATTTATGAACTTTTTTTTTTTAAACTAAGGCTCTCCTTGTTAGTAGCATGGTATCTTTGAAAACAAATACTAATGTTACAAATTCCTTTTGAAAAATAGTTAAGCACTCCCCCAGTTAACCCTTTGTACATAAGTGTCAAAACTAGAAACTGTTTTAGCGCACTAAAACATATGTCTCCCCTTCCTTTCTATTTAATGCACTACAAATTATATATACATGAATAATATTGACAATCATACCAAATATCTAAGGTCTAGCTCAAAAGAGAAATAAGTTATGACTCTGACAAATAATCCCTTATAATATACCTTAACTTGACCTTGGGGGGGGGGGGGGAGGAGGGCAAAGGTCAAGATCATGTGATGGTCACCATGGTCTACATAGCCACAGTGCCACATGTTGATACAGTCACATGCCAAATATCTAAGGTCTAGGTCAAAAGACAAAAAAGTTATGCCCCGGAGAAAGTTTCCCTTAAAAAGCACATAAATCTGACCTTCAGGTCAAAGGTCAAGGTCACATGAAGGTCATGATGACATGTGGTCTCATTGTGATACATCCACATGTCAATCATCTAAGTCCTAGGTCAAAAAACAAAAAAGTTCTGATCTGGACAATTATTCCCTATTTGAAGTACATAAATTTGACGTTCAGGTCAGAGGTCAAGGTCACATGCAGTTCATCAATGTAGCGACATATGGTTTCATGGTGACACATCCACATGTCCAAAAAAAAAAATCTGGTCTGGACAATTACTCCCTATTTAAAGTACATAAATTTGTCCTTGAGGTCAAGGTCACATAAAGGTCATGATTACATGTGATATGCGGTCTAATTGCGATACATCCACATGTCAAATATCTAAGTCCTAGGTCAAAAAACAAAAAAGTTCTGGTCTGGATAATTATTTCCTATTTGAAGTACATAAATTTGACCTTAAGGTCAGAGGTCACGGTCACATGAAGGTCATCGAGGTAGATGACATGCAGTCTCATGGTGACACATCCACATGTCAAATAACCAAGTCCTAAGCCAAAAAACAAAAAAATTCTGGTCTGGACAATTACTCCCTATTTGAAGTACATAAATTTGACCTTGAGGTCAAGGTCACATGAAGGTCACAATGGCATGCGACACACCGACTCATGGTGATACATCCACGTGCCAAATATCTAAGGCCTGGCTCAAAAGACAAACAAGTTTTGGTCCGGACAAAGTTTCCTTGAAAAAAGCACAAATCTGACCTTCAGATCAAAGGTGAAGGTCACATGAAGGTCGCAATGGTACGCTACACACCGGCTCATAGTGATACATCCACATGCCAAGTATCTAAGGTGTAGGGCAAAAGACAAAAAAGCTATGGCCCGGACAAAGTTTGTGTGATGTTTCCCTTAAAAAACACATAAATCTGACCTTCAGGTCAAAGGTCGGGGTCACATGAAGGTCAACATAGTACACTGTACACCAGCTCATGGTGATACATCCACATGCCAAGTATCTAAGGTGTAGGTCAAAAGACAAAAAAGTTATGGCCCGGACAAAGTTTGTATGAGAAGAAGAAGAAGAAGAAGAAGAAGAATATGCACTAAAACAATATGTCTCCCTTCTGGGAAGAGGAGACATAATAACAAAATTTCAAGAAGCAAATTTCTCTCATATGGTAACTAGAAACTTAAGCAATTGAGCTCTGCCAAACATGAGTGAACTGGTTAAATTCCTGGTTGCATTTTGAAAAAAAATTACTGCTTGAAAACTAGAAAAGTAACTATTTTGACATTTGTGCAAAAACAATTTCAGTGAAAAGAAAACATTGCATTTTATCACTAACACAATCACTGACCTTGCCCCTGCCACCAATGTAGAACCAGACTGGTTGAATATGATGTGGTTGACTGGTGCTGTAAACCTTGTGATTATCCCATCAGGTGCGCCATCAGGAAATGTATGTGCCTGAATGGAGTTGGAGTCAGATGCAGTGAAAAACCGGTCATTCTGAAAAAAAAGTGTCAAAGGTTATATTATTAAAAAGGGGGAGACCCCTCAGAATCTTAAGATGGTTTCACTGTAAATTTAAGCAATAACCAGAGTCCAGTAAATGCATACCATCAACAGAATTACTCCATTTCTGTGTACCCATGACCACCCTGTGATATCATGACAACTTGACCTTCAGTCTGGCCAGTGTACCAAATGTTTGACACAACCACTAACTACAGTCATTGTCAAGTGGCCTTAACTGGTTGAGTGCTAGAAGCCACTATCAGGGCTTTAAAGAAAATGTGGGTACCAGAGCAAAAGCCAACATTTTTCTCACTCATGTTCCTTTTTCAGTCAAACGCAAATAATATTTTGTTTATATTAAATTGTTTTATTACAAATTACTGGAGAGTGCCAAAAGGCACTCTCCAGTAATTTGTAATAAAACAAACATCGGTGAATAAATTCAGACAAGTAAAAATAATCTAGCCCTCAACAAGTTAAGAATTTTTCTCAATTTTTATTACCTGCATTAGCAGACAAGAAACAAGAGGTGGGCCACTGCCTCAGTGCAAAACCCTGCGGTGTATACCGCCAAACAATGGTAAGAGAGGAAATAAACCATGATACTGTGAAAGCCTTTCCCTTAAACAATCTTCATTCCAAATTTCATTGAGATCCGATAACTCAAACTTGAGATATGAGGCGAACAGACAAAAAATTTGCTATTTTGTATATTCAAAGGGTCATAACTCACAGAAATGAAAGTGTCAATGACACTGTAGCTTAACTTGACTGTGTGTAGTATTTGATGAAAAGGAAAATGTTCTTATGAAATGATTATGAAATAAGACAAGAATTGTGATAATTGAGAATATGTTAACTTTTGTTCCCTGTATGCTATGTTTTCAATAAGAATAATTTGAGTGTAGGCTGTACTAAAGAATTAAGACCTCGGTTGATGTGGCCCGAACAGTTAACGTATGTCAACCAAAGTTACCACGTTCAGGGTATTTTTTCGTTTTTAAACATTTGATTAACAATTTACATCATGGTTTCAAAAAGTGATGATAAATGGTGAATATAAAGCCAATATGAAAGAAATATGGTTAGCATTGTACAGCATTTCACGATGCAAATCCAGTCATCAAATACCCGGAAGTTAGAGTAAAATCATTCTAAAATGAGTCATCCTACCAAGTTATAATGAAATCCCTTCATAAATATAACTTGTAGACTTTGCTAAAGGAATCTAGGTCAAGTGACGATTCACAATCATGGTTGACCGATCATGACAAAAATTGTAGAGTCTCCTCTTGATATCATACCAAGTTAACCAACCAAGTTGCAATGAAATCCTTTAATAAAAACTTAGATTGAGTCTTCCATGGAAGACGTGTGTCGCCTGCACTATATTTTAATATTTCAGACAGAATTCTAAGTGGAAAAGGGGCATAACTCTGGAAAAACTACAGCGGATCAAAAAATAAAATAGGAGGTGCACAATGCCATTATGTGATAAAGAATCACTGAAAGTTTCATCAAAATCCATTCATAGGTTAAAGAGGAGTGGCGGATAAGAGAAAGTGTGACGTGGACAACACGGACGACGCTGACAATGACGCGGACGACGCAAGACAACAAAAGTAATCCCTATATGTCGCTCCCCACTTCATGGGGCGGCGACACAACAACCTTTAAGCAGTGCTTATTTATTTATTTATTAAGGTTTAACAACACTTTAACAGCCAGAGTCATATCGGTTCAGTGACAATTTTACACATGCCGGAGTACCCGGAGAGAACCACTGAGCAACGAGCAGCTGCCAGCTCCCCAACATCTGACTCTGCACTGCAGCAAAGGCAGGGTTAGATTGGTTGAAGATATGCGCACCATTGACCTGCAGTATGCCTTAATGCACAGCATCATCGTATCCCCATGCTGACAATCGGGGTTAAGTGCCCTGCCCAAGGAAACAATGCGGGAGTCCAAATCGATCGCTCAAACGGTCACCCATCCAAGGACTAACCAGGCTCGACGTTGCTGAACTTCGGTGATCTGACGAGAACCAGTTACCGCAATGCCACTGTGCATAAGCAGTACTAAAGCAATGTAGGTCAAGTGACCAGGTAGCAGTAACGGCTGACCCCGATCATGACCAAAATACAGCAGTCTCATCTAGGCATCGTACCAAATTATCCTTCCAAGTTACAATGATATTGCTTCATAAATATGAACTGTAGACTGTGCTAAACAAATGTAGGTCACGTGCCTGTGTGGCTATCACCGTTGACCAATCACGGCTAAAATAGGATGTTCTCATCTAGACATTACATTGAGTCATCCTACAAATTTGCAATGAAATCCCTTTATAAATGCAAGCTGTAGACTGTGCTAAAGGAATTTAGGTAACATGCCCTTGTGGCCGTCAGAGATGAATGAACCCGACGAAAATAGGACATTCCCATCTAGACATTATACAAAGTCATCCCACAAAGTTACAACTAGATAGAGTTATTTGTGTGCAAAGCACACAATGGTGTATCCCCGCATTTCCTTTGCAACACCTTAGCATAGTTTTAACGTTTTGAATTAAATACCCAAGGAGCCTTTCGATGAAAACTGATTTTCTAACAAAAAAAAATGGTTCCACTGGAACCACCTGGTGCCAAATCAAATTTACGAAACCTTCATGCACATTTAGAGATGTTACCTGAACACATTAGAATAGTTTTAACGTTTCAAATTGAATACCCTAGGAGCCTTTCGATGAAAACTGATTTTCCAATGATAAAAGTGGTTCCACTTGAACCACCTGGGGCCAAATCAAAATTCCGAAACCTTCACGCACATCTAGATATGTTACCTGAACACATTAGCATAGTTTAAACATTTCGAATTAAATACCCTAGGAGCCTTTCATTGAAAACTGATTTTCTAACGATAAAAGTGGTTCCACTGGAACCACCTGGGGCCAAATCAAAATTCCAAAACCTTCATGCACATCTAGTGATGTTACCTGAACACCTTAGCATAGTTTAAAAGTTTCGAATTAAATACTCTAGGAGCCTTTCGATGAAAACAGATTTTCTAACGATAAAAGTTGTTCCACTGGAACCACCTAGGGCCAAATCAAAATTATGAATCCTTCATGCATATCTAGAGATGTTACCTGAACACCTTAGCATAGTTTAAAAGTTTTGAATTAAATACCCTAGGAGCCTTTCGATGAAAACTGATTTTCTAATGATAAAAGTGGTTCAACTGGAACCACCTGGGGGCCAAATCAAAATTCCGAAACCTTCATGTACATCTAGAGATGTTACCTGAACACCTTAGCATAGTTTAAAAGTTTCGAATTAAATACTCTAGGAGCCTTTCGATGAAAACTGATTTTCTAATGATAAAAGTGGTTCAACTGGAACCACCTGGGGGCCAAATCAAAATTCCGAAACCTTCATGTACATCTAGAGATGTTACCTGAACACCTTAGCATAGTTTAAAAGTTTCGAATTAAATACTCTAGGAGCCTTTCGATGAAAACAGATTTTCTAACGATAAAAGTTGTTCCACTGGAACCACCTAGGGCCAAATCAAAATTATGAATCCTTCATGCATATCTAGAGATGTTACCTGAACACCTTAGCATAGTTTAAAAGTTTTGAATTAAATACCCTAGGAGCCTTTCGATGAAAACTGATTTTCTAACGATAAAAGTGGTTCCACTGCACCCACCTGGGGCCAAATCAAAATTCCGAAACCTTCATGTACATCTAGAGATGTTACCTGAACACATTAGTATAGTTTAGATGTTTCGAATTAAATACCCTAGGAGCCTTTCGATGAAAACTGATTTTCTAACGATAAAAGTGGTTCAACTGGAACCACCTGGGGGCAAATCAAAATTTCGAAACCTTCATGCACATCTAGTGATGCTACCTGAAAACTTTAACATAGTTTAAAAGTTTCAAATTAAATACCCCAGGAGCCTTTCGATGAAAGCAGATTTTCTAATGATAAAAGTGGTTCCACGGGAACCACTTGGGGCAAAATCAAAATTCCAAAACCTTCATGCACATCTAGAGTTGCTACCTGAACACCTTAGCATAGTTTAAACGTTTCGAACTGAATACCCTAGGAGCCTTTGAGGGTGTGACGTACGGGCGGACGAATGGAGATCATGACTATATCCCCGCATTTTTGAAAATGCGGGGATAATAAAATCCCTTCATAAATACAACCTGCACACTGTGCTAAAGTTTTTCAGGTTTAAAGTTCTCGCAGCCGTCATGGTTGACCGATCGCAACCAAGGGGGGACGTTCTCATATAGACATTATATGGAGTCATCCTACCAAGTTACAATGAAATCCCATCAAAAATACTACCTGTAGACTGTGCTAAAGGTTTTTGGGTTTCGGGTTCTTGCAGCTATCACGGCTGACCGATCACGACCAAAAGGGGACATTCTCATCTAGACATTATAGAGAGTCATCCTGCCAAGTTACAATGAAATCCCTTCATAAATATGACCTACAATTATTGCTAAAGGTTTTTGTGTTTTGGGCTTTTGCTGCTGTCACGGTTGACCGATCGCTACCAAAAGGGCACGTTCTCATCTAGACATGACCTCAAACCTGCATATGAAATTTTATGATAATAGGACAAGAACTACATGGTGTAGCCTGTGCTGAAGAAAATGTGAACAGACTCACAGACTTCTGCATGTGTGATGCAATAGCTTATCTTGACTTTGTCAAGGAAGCTAAAAATATTCCAACAGCAAAACGGCTGATGCTCCTGAAGATCTCAGGATAGTGGACATTTGTGTGTAATTTCATCGAAATCTGAGCAGTAATGTTCAATTTAAAACCCAAACAGACATCGGAGTGCAGATGGACATACAGACAGATGGATGGACAGGCACAATCCAGTATACCCAACTTTTTAAAAAATGAAATTGTCAATGACACTGTTTCTTGTGTACATGTATAGTAAGTGACACAGCAATGACACACATATAGGTAATGACCTGATAACAAAGGTACATGTAAAGTATTGTAAAAGTCTGTACAGACCGTAGCCTGCAGTAAATGTACTGGTAAAGTATTGTAAAGGTGGGTGACAGTTATATGCTAAACTAGAAAAGAAATCTCCATGGGGTTAATGTTACAATGGGGATCCTTGTATGGTGCACCATAAGCCAAATGTTAGCAACTGTTTTGGCCTGTTTGATTCAAACCCTTCTAAGGTTGATTCATACTAATTAGTAAATATTTGTCCAGTCCTTCTTGAAATATAGGTACTTGAATTTTTTATCTTTAGCTCATAGGGTTCCCACGGGTGAGGAGGTTTTATTTTTCTCATTGGAAATAGAAAATCGGGTGTGCTAATAATGTTTACCCTCCCCAAACAACACCAAATATTAACACAGGAACTTGGCTTCAACACATTTGAATACACACATCCTAGGGATGCTGAATTCAAAAAACATTATTTTGTCTGGTGTTTTTGGAAAAGATTTTCAATTATCTCCCTTTTTGAGTCCACGAGTGGATCTGACTGAACCCAAAAACATTCATTCTCATACCACAGTGATAATAAAGGCTCCCAATAAATTTATAGCAAACATTACTGACATAAAAAATCTTCTTTACAGGTTCTGTACAAATGAATAAATCAAAGTTCATCAAATTTGCATAATTTCTGCACAAGAAAAAAACCTGTATTATATGTGATGTATTCCATGTCACTAAACATTCAGACAAAAATTTATTCAAATCAGAACTTTCATACAGAAGTTCTGTACAAAAATCTGATTGCACTAATTTCGGTACAAAATGGCTGCCAGTGGCCATCTTGAATTTTGGACCACACCCCAAAACACTCGTTCTCGTCCCACGGTGACAACAAAGGTACCCAAGAAGTTTTGTAAAGATCAGTTCATAAATACGACCTCTAGCCTGAGCCGTATAGAAGTTCTATACAAAAACCTCATTATACCTAATTTTGGCACAAAATGGCCGTAGGCAGCCACCCAAAAACACTTGTTCTCGTCCCAAGGTGATAACAAAGGTACCCAAGAAGTTTCGTGAAGATCGGTTCATAAATACAGCCCCTAGCCCAAGGCGTATTGACATGTGTACTTACTGTGTATAAGTAGCACTGAATAAATCAAAGTTCATCTAATTTGCATAATTTCTGCACGAAAAAAAACCCTGTGTTATATGTGATGTATTCCATGTTACTAAAATTTATTCAAATCAGTACTTCACATATAAGTTCTGTACAAAAAAACTGATTGTACCTAATTCTGGTACAAAATGGTCTCTGGCAGCCATTTTGAAAATTGGACCGCACCCAAAAACACTCGTTCTTGTCCCAAGGTGATAACAAAGGTACCCAAGAAGTTTTGTGAAGATCGGTTCATAAATACGGTGGAGGTACAATTAAAGTAACCACAATTCAAACTTTATTTTTGTCAATATCTGCATTGAAGCATATCATATGCAAACATCCCTCTACCCCCAATGAGCATGCAGGAGATGAAAAGATGTCAGAAGTGTCTGTTTTGTTACAGCAAAAACATCTTTTGCAAATCACCAAGAAAGCATGGTTTGGAATGCTGGTTATTGCCCACCTCATTAATGTATTGTATTCTTATAATCTCAAATCAAATTGCTTCTATTATTCAAAACTGAATTGAATCCTGAATCCAATTAGGAGCATCTTGAAGATGACTGACTGGAGGAGGGGGAGAGTGGATGGATTGAGGAGAGATCTTCTGTCGACCAGGAATAAGAGACAGAAAAAATCATTTCCTAATGAACTGTGTCCGATTGAGATAAATGCGAATTGCACGAACCAGACAGAGCAAAGGGCAGTTACCCTCAGCAGAAGGAAGAACCCTGATACAGATAGGAGGTGGAGTTGTTTCAGGAATTTGATTCAAGGCCAGAAAGGAGCAATCAGTGGTAAATGTAACACTGTTGGGAGAACTCTTGAAAAAGTCCGGGTCAACCAAGAGGGCGTGAAGCTCACTAACCCATCTGGCTGAGGCAAAAGCCATCAGAAAAGCCATCTTGTATGTGAGAAAACTCATATCCACCTGGAACAAAGGTTCGAATACCACCACCCGAAGCAAGGCAGCACCCAAGAAAGATCCATCTTGGGGGTAAGCTGCAAAGTCCTCGGCCTTTTCAACGAAAAGTGCCGAACAAGCTTGGAGAGGTATGGATTAGTGCCGATACGACGCTGTCCCACATACGAAAAGGTCTCCGAAAGCATGGACCTGTACCATTTGATGGTAACAGGCTGGAGACCCCGAGAATCAAACAGATATACCAGAAACTCCGCAATCTGTGAAACTGAAGGATGGGCATAATCAACAGAGTGACCGGCACACCATCGACAGAAGACCTTCCACTAAGCTGTATAGGCTAAACCAGTGGAGTGCCTTCTTGAAGAAGAAATGCACTCCACTGCTCGTCTCGAAAAACCTCTACGGAGACAGGACCTGGCAAAAGATATGCGTGAAGGCACAATGAAGGGTGACCTAGGGTGATCTTGGCAAAGAAGGTCGCAACGTAGAGGGAGACGTGCCGGAACCGCCGCCAACAGAGAACGGAGCTGATTGATCCACACTCGCTGAGGCAACAGGGGAGTGATCAGAATGATTCGTCAACTGCAGGTTTGTATCTTGGCTAGAATCTGAGGCAGAATCGAAACCGACATGGGAACAAACCGGCAAAGTGGCTTCACTCCTGACCCTTTTAACCAACGAAGGGTCACGATCCTCAAATACACCCGACGCGGGGCGATAGGTGGCAGCCAAAACATCTGAAGGCAGATGCGTATATGGGTATGACATACCCCGAGGATCTGCAGAGCGGGAACTCAGGGGAGTCGCTGCAGATCTCTGAGTGACAGAAGGTCCAGGCTGCACAAAAGGCGTTGGTCCCGCAAAACTGGCCATGGGACCAGAGTGCGTGGATGGAAATGCCACGGAGTTCATGGTGGCCACACCATATGAACATCCAAATCCAATGAGAAAACTGCAGTGCTCGCCGGCTGAGAGACCACAGCAGATGGGTTCGGCTGGCAGCTGAAGGCTGAGGCCGATACCCCACGTCCACACAACCAGACATCTCTGCAGAACCCTGCAGGGAAAAAACTGCTGTGCTCGACGGCTGAGAGGCCCAGCAGAGGGTTCGGTCAGCAGACCCTTCCGACTTTACCGAGTTGAAGTCAGGGAAGGCCAATACCCCATGTCCACACTACCAGACATCGCCGAGTCCGTTGGCTGATGACGTTGCAGACGGAACAGCAGTAGCAGCAGATACGACTGGAGCTGTTGAAACTGGTGGAAAAGGGGAGAGAGCAACCAAGTTCGGCTCCAAAGGAGGAGTCACAACCCTAGTGAGAGCCTCAGATGTCGACTAGAGAGGGACCATAGTCCCGGAACCAGGCATCTCTTCACCAGACAACTCAACAGCTCCCGCAGTATCCACCACAGACTGCACATCTCCCACTCTCACCAGACGTGGTCGTGTTGGGAGGCCCCGATCGACAGTGCCCACCCCCCCCCCCCCCCACCCACCCCACCCCTGGGAGGAACAGCCACGGTATGTGAAAGTCACGCGCGAATACAGAGGTTGAAAATGTGGTTGAAAATAATAACGAGAATATATAAAACACAGTCCTGTTATTATACGATCCTCAGGTCCATAATTCCAGTCACAGGTGACCATTATCAACGAGCTGAATTATCACTGTTTCTTAATGCAAATGTGGACGTCTCGACACATGGGTGGACGAAAAAAGAATGGGTCATTAGCTACGTGTCTGTGCACTGGACCGGAAGCCGAGGATTTGTACTAAAAGAAAGAGCATCCCCTACTGAGTGAGCGCAGGTGCCACTCGACCCAATTTTGGCTTATTTTTTGGGGGTGTTTTTGCACCACTTTTCTTTCCCAAATCGCTTGGGAAAGATCAAAATAGAGAATATATTTTCTGAGTTAGGGACTTCCACTGTCGTGCAAGCTTGTAGTAAACAATTGTAAGGTAGGCTGATAAGAAATTCTTCTGTTGGAAGATTTTGATGAAATCAGTCAGTAACACAAAGTGACATTTGTTTTCTTGTTTGAAAAATCTTTTTGCAAGAATTTCATTTCTTCATACTCATGTGGTTCATTAAAGATGCTAGTTCAAAGAGACACAAGTTTTTAAATATTTATACTAGGAATTTTAATGGCGTTTTTTTTATTTCAAAGGATTTTAAGTTTGGTAAAAAAAAAAAATCTAATTTTTCAAAACCTCCAAGGCTTAACTGATGCTTTTTTTCCATACTTTTCAAAACCTTTTCCAGATCAATGCATATTTCCATACTTCTTCCAGAATTTCAGAATGGAATAAGAACCCTGTACCCAATCCTGGAAATAAGCAGTCTGTCATTAGCAGAATGAGGTTCCCAGAGGGGGGAATAGAATCCAGACCATGATTCAGATTGAGATTCGCAGTGTAAATTTAGTAATGATACCCTGCTGTGCAGGATAGCTTCACCAAATTCACCCTCCAAGGACCTCACTCTGCAGATGACAGTACTCTGCAGATGACAGTCTGCTCATTTCCAGACTTGCCTGTACCAATACTCAAGCCTCATGACCACTTATATCTTACCAGGGACGTGATTTCTCTGTAAGATGATTCTAATTCCACATCATGGCTGATGCAGAGAAGGTCTGACAATCTTCTCTTTTTAAGCAATATGTGGAAACATCAAAGCAGAAATAACAGGGAAGAGCAGATCAAAGATACAAACTATGACATATCCAGCAGCTCAGCTCCAGATGGGATTTCACTTTTTTCTTGCAATGCACATTTTTAGACCTTAAAATTTGTCCCTGCTCTCAAGTACAGGTTTTGATTCTCATGAATCCCAGCAGCAAGAATCAATTTTCGAATATTGAATAATATAGAATTTGAGCATACTGTTATACCCTTGTGACTGCTATCGGTACGAGATAGCCACCATTTCCCGTAGATTGTAGAGTTCATGTAAACATTGGAGAAACACATCAAGGGAGGTAACAAGTTTAAAAAAAGATCATTGAATAATACATTCTGACATACATGTAAACCATGCGTCATACGACTTCACAACACACATTAACATCAAAATTATTATTCATTTAAGACACAAAGTATGTGTGCTCAGTATATTCTTGGTTAATACAGCCAAGTGTATTGTATCCTGACACAAAACCGTATTAACGCTATTTACCAGAATAATAACACACAATCATCACAAGAGAACAATATCGTGTGATTGTATCGTTTATAACAATCTTCCCATACTCCAAATCCCAAAAAAGCAAATATTATTTTGACTAATATTGCCCAGCACTAAACATGAATACTCTTGAGAACTTATGTGGTATTAAGCTTTCGTAATTGGTGATTTATCAATGAAATTCTGCAGTACAACAGGCACTAATAGAATTTTTTCTGCGTCCAATTTAAACCATCGGAATCGGCATCGAAATTGGCATAATTGGCTAAGAAATAATTGGTAATCGGTTCACAGCAAGTTTTGATAATCAGTTCATCACTATTGGTTTGTTTGATGTTTTAGTCCCCATAATCTAGAATAGCATTGGTGGTGGTGTAGTTCATGCCTTGAGTGCAAGGGGGCTTTGCAATGCTAAAGCATTGCAAAGCCTTGTTGCACTCAAGGGACAAATTTATCAATTTTATTAACTTTGGTGACATATCAGACATAAACCATTTAATTTTTATGTTTGCATTGGTTATAAAAAGAAAGCATGTGGCAACTAAAAGGACAATGTGGGAGGGCCTGAGAAACAGATTTTTAACTTTTATAGGCCTAATAAAATAAATGGTCAGTTCAACACTAGAATAACAGAAAATACCAAACTCATGTTACTTGAATACTCCTATTAATTTAATTTTTTTTGCTGGCACACTGACTAATCAATTAAACTTAAAGGCATATTTCCGACTTTTACCACTTCAGAGCAGGTGCCCTTGATCTGCCACCATGAGGAGATGCTGCTGACAGTAGACAAGTAACAGGTCTAGGCAGTGGTTTCTAGCCAAGTCTTTGCTTCATGACAGGCAGCCACGAATTGACAAGAAATCACTGCTAAGCTACCAGATAGGTTCATACAGTAGTCTGGTGAGAATTCAGGACAAATGTTCAGTCCCTTAAGAATTAACAGGGTTCCACTCTATTATTTATATTTATTTATTGGTGTTTAAGGTCACATACGTATGCACAATGGCTAATCATGACCGTGACAGTTTTATGGGTAGAGGAAACCAGAGTACCTGGAAGGGTTACACTCTAGATACCATTATTAGATTATCAGACTTTGACTTGGGTCAAGCACTTGTGGTGAAAACAGCTGATTAACATCATATTGGCACTCTGGAGAAAACATGTATATACTGTACAGTCGCCGTGAACTGGTCGTAATACACATGTTTGGAATCTAATATTATTGTGTCCATGGAAATATTGCCAACCCATGGAATTTGACCAGTCCACAGAGGCTCTACTATACCATGGAAAAAACTCTTCAAGTAAACAGATAAATAATACTTTAAAAATATTCAGAAAAAGCTTCAAAGAGATAAAATATGCCCTTTCCACCAAAATATTATCTGGGGCTCTGTTTGTGAGTGTTAAAAAACATTAAAGACATGCCAGAAGAAAAATTAATGTCAAGGCAAGAAATTAATTTTTAAATGTAATTACCTTGAATGCAATAGCAGATACCCTGTCGCCAACTCTGTGAGACTGTGTATCATCATCTTCTATACCTTCCCAAATTCTCACATCACCATCTGAACCACCAGTTAACATATACCTACAAGCAGGTACATTTCTCTTAGGTGCACATTACAAATAAAGCATTGGGGTTCAACTTACTGTTCAGAAATTTTCATGCCAAATGAGGTACTAAGATTCAGAAGGTTAAAAATAAAAACTGTACAAATTCTTTTTTTTTATTAAAAGAACTTAGGTTTAAGACTTCAAGGTATCATGCTTTTGATTACTGAGTTGTGGTGTTTAACCCTTTACCCAATGTAACGGCCAAAACCGGCCATCGCTATTCTCAAAATCGCCAATTAATTTTCATTATTTTTTTCGTCTCAAAAACATAGGTTATGACCCCTCATTGGAACGAGCTCATTCCAATGAGAGGTCATAACCTATGTTTTTGAGACAAAAAATGAAAATTAGTTATTAAAGAATTTTTTTTTGCAAGTGTCGTCTGCTTTTCGTGTTAGGTAAAGGGTTAAAAATACAGTGAAGTGATTGAACACAAAGTAGTGCTATATTTATGAACTTTCGACAAACCATCAGGCCTGTACAAATTGGGTGAACATGTGTTTCATTCACATATCGTTCGACTCAAGAAAAATTGGGCAACTAATTTTTAGTTCACCTAGATTATTATACCAGGCCTGTCATTTTCAAAATTCCAGGACGGCCATTATGGTTTGCCTAAAATTACTCCAGGAGGGCCATTTTTGGTTCGCCTCAAATGACCCCAGGAGAGCTATTTTTGGTTTACGAGGGTCATTTTTGGTTTATGGGGACCATGAGTGAAAGCATGCGTGTGCATGACACAAGAGTTGTCTGAGAGATATAATTACAAGAGTGATATTCCAAGTTGTGCAAGTTTACCCATAGAAGCAATTTGAAAGTTGAAAACTACGGGAGTGCGTTGAATTCAGGGAATGAACTCTTTGACACATTTGTGTGTATAATCTCAGGTTTTCAGGTGTATGAAATAAAATTACTCACAAAATCATTTGGGAGAGTGTTTGCTTTATTTATTTTTCCCATCCGAGAAAGAGATAAAAGTTGGAATCAGGGTGATCAACGTTTCCATCAACACTGTCACTGTGAACTCATGAATATTAATGAGCTGTTCAATGGTAACAAAGGTGAGGGTAATACGTTCCTGTCACTTTTGGTACCTGTGATCGCAAACGGAATGTTTTTGTTTCATTTTGTTGATTATTTTTTTCCTTCAAACATTATCCCAGAAATTAATAAGGAATTCAAAATACATAGTATTTATATCTTAACCCTCTAAGATATGCTAGCCATGCACCACATCAGGTATTGTTGGGGGTGGGTGGGGGGAAGGTGGATATATATGTGTACACACGGTGGAGAAACAGAAGAAAAAGAAAGAGATGCCTGCATGACAGTAATCCATTCATGAATTAATAATGACTGCTTACATGAACATTAATAACTAACACAAACATACCACTGGGCATATCTATTTATATCCATATTGCCCGTCGACTTTTATGTTATTATAGGAATAATCTCATTATCGACCTGGACATATATTCATACCCAATAATGTCACTCACCAAATATCATTTAATTTTTAACCCTTTACTCACAACTGAAGATATCTTCCAAAAACCTGCAATTTTGGTAAAATCAAAGTCAAGAAGGGTTATAACTCTGGAAAAATTATTTGAATCGAAACTTCCTTTCCACATGCGCATGTACACATCATACTCAAACTGCACACCAAGTTTCGTAAAAAATCCAATGAAAAATGTAGGAGTTTAGCGGACAAGCATTTGTGATGGAAATTTTGTCATTTCCAAGGGCCGTAACCACACAAAATTCAT
The DNA here is from genome assembly GCA_031216915.1 of Pictodentalium vernedei. Lineage (NCBI taxonomy): Eukaryota > Metazoa > Mollusca > Scaphopoda > Dentaliida > Dentaliidae > Pictodentalium > Pictodentalium vernedei. The sequence goes on from CM062292.1 coordinate 171,202,832, forward strand.
CGCATCAGAAATTCTTGACCACATGCACATCTACACTTAATACTGATACTTCAGACCAAGTTTCGGAAAAATCCAATAAAAAGTGTAAGAGGAGTTAAGCCGATAAGCCTTTGTGATTTCAAGTGCTGTAACCATGCAAAAATTGTCGCATCGAAAATTCCTGACCACATGCACACCTACACTTGATACTGATACTTCAGACCAAGTTTCATAAAAATCCAATAAAAATTGTACGAGTTAAGCGGACAAGCCTTTGTGATGGAAATATTGCCATTTTCAAATGCTTTAACCATGCAAAAATTGTCGCATCAAAAATTCCTGACAACATGCACACCTACACTTGATACTGATACTTCAGACCAAGTTTCGTAAAAATCCAATAAAAAATGTAGGGGGAGTTAAGCGGACAAGCCTTTGTGATGGAAATTTTGGTATTTCCAAGGGCCATAACCACGCAAAATTAGTCGCATCAAAAATTCCTGACCACATGCACATCTACACTTGATAATGATACTTTAGACCAAGGTTCGTAAACATCCACTGAAAACTGTAGGGGTTAAGCGGATAAAGTTTGTGACAGATGGACAGACGGATGAACAGCATTTCAATATCCCCCTCCTGACTGGCAAAATACAGGGCATGAAGTGCCCACACTCCAAAATAGCAGCTGTATTAATTAATGTTAATATTCATAAACAAATAAAACTGAAGACAGCAGTGATGAATTGTGAGATATTGTTTTCGAGGAAAAGGTCATGGCAGTTGTTTTCCCTCGTGATGAGCTGTCCATTATATTTTGTGTTTTTAAATCAAAATAATAAAATAACTCTGTGCATGTTTACAAAAAATGCTTTATTAAAGATATTGGTATCAGTTCAGTCAGTGAGTGTCCCCATGATATCGATATCAGTTTGGTTTTTCAGTATATTGCCCATCTCTATTATGATGATGGTAAGATCTTCATGAACAATTATTTTGATGTAATACACTGGTGGGAAGGGCTCACCGAGCCCTTTCCACCAGTGTATTACAACACAGCACAATGAGCATAACGGCTTTATGGCAGGATGCATGGATGCCAGTAGCTTGGTTGATTAAGCAGCTCAAAGTAGGTCTATACCCAGCGACTAATATATTTATTCATTTATTTATTGGTACTCCAGGTCATATATTTCTGTACAATGGCTCATCATGACTACGACAGTTTTACTCGTGGAGGAAGCCGAAGTACCCAGAGAGAACCACCAAGCAACTGTCAGCTCCCCAACATACTAACTCCACACAAGCAGGGTAACTATCATTGGTTGAAGGCAGGTGCACCATCGACATGCAGTATGCCTTAGTACACAATGCCCCCACGTGAACAACAACGCGGTTGCCACAGGTGGGATTTGAACTGAGGACCTTGACTGATATCCTTGCATCTGTCACCTTTAGTCTACCACCTTTGTATTGCATATTGGCTATATACATATACTTCTGTTTAATTTGAGTATAATCTGTTTATAAATTTTAATTTGTTCATTGATTCAGTTAAAAAATGGTTGAATAAAAAAGATTATTTAGCCCTTTCAACTAAATCTGTGTTTGAGTCATTTCATTTATTAAGTGTTGTCTCTCATGGTGTGTAGGGTTACAGACTTTCCGGTGATTATTCAATGGGGCATCTGGGGCATAAATGAATGAAACATGTGAAATAGCTCCAGTAAATGTGTTTTTCTCATCTCAGATTGGCAACAGTGAAGATGACAGTTTTCCTTTTACCTTCCTCTTCCTTCAAGAACATGAAAATGGATCACCCAAAGAATGGGCTGCTAAAAAAAAGTTAAAGTACCCACTTTTGAACTCTTTGGGTCGCTCTAATTACTAACTTGTACAGGGCTGAACTATGGGTGGATATTCATACATTTTAGCAGCAGGCCTGAAAATATATGTATGCCTTTATTTCCTCCAAAGTTGAAGAGCTTTTATAAATGATTATAACATGAACAATAAAGAAACATGCAACATATATACAGATAAAGAAATTACAGAAATCACTGACTTTTACATCGACTGATGTGTTTTTGGACTTTTGGAGATGTAGAAGATCTGGCGCAAAAAGAGGGCGAGAGCCCGATGGATAGAGTGCTTGACTGCATGTAGGGAGGGTGTGTTTGTGTGTGTGTAAGGGTGTATTGTGTTTGTGTGGGGGGAGAGAAAGAGAGAGAGAAGGAGAGAGGGTCAGGGAGGAAGAGACAGACAGGCGAAGTTATAGAAATATACTCTATATTCATAGTTCCAAAAAGAGACGAGGTGTTAATGAGGTGTATGTAATGAGTCCGGTGAGAAAAAAAAATCACTTATCAGGTATGTGTAGTGTAACAAATGCCATGTTGCGTGGTCATCTGCACATACGACAGTCTCGTCTTTGAAAGGAGACTGTTTCTTTCATCACAAGACAACCTCCACATCAGTTAAATGTATCACTGTCAGTGGGGTGAGGCTTTAAAATATGACCATATAATCTTATAGGTTTATGTCCTCTTGTCACATCGTTCGGTGTATGAAAACCACGAACGGTGTAACAAGATTTCACAATCAGACTAAATTATTAGGCTTTGTGCATGTTAAGTAACATCTGCTGCACGCTCAGGGCTAGGAGCCATGATATCTATACAACACATAACGCGGCTGCTTAGTGCTGTGCCGTGTAAAGTGGGGTTGTCTCGCCAATGTAGTCTTTCCACAACATTCTTGTATAATTTGCAAAACAGGATATGAATTCGCCATTACTACATGTGTCAATCTCTGCAGAATGAGGTCCATAGAGAGTGAATTTGGTGATGCTATACAGGGTAGCATCACTAAATTTACCCTCAGTGAACCTCAATCTGTATCAAGGTTTCGGGCCTAAACAGAAAGAGGTACCCAGAGGATAAATTGGCCCACACTATGGGATAGCATCAGCAAATTCCCCCTCTGGGGACCTCATTCTCCAAATGACAGATTGCTTATTTTCAGGCTTGTTTAGCAGCACAATGACATGCAGAAAACTTTTTGTTTCAAAAAACGGTATCAACCCTGTATTTACCTTTGAAAGTGTTGGGTGAAAGAAAAATGTTCCATCATTGAACTTTTGTCAATTCTGTAAATGAAAATGCAATTACGAAACAGTTATGAGTTACGCCTTTAAAAACTCATGGAAAGCAAAAGGGTAATTATTTATTTAGTTATTGGGGTTTAAGGTCACATACTTATGTAAAATGGCTAATCGTGACAATGACAGTTTAACGGGTGGAGGAAGCCGGAGTACCCAGAGAGAACCACCAACCATCGACGAGCAACTGTCAGCTCCTCAACATTCTAACTCTGTTCAAGCAGCGTTAGTGGTTCAAGACATGTGCATCATGGACATGCAGTACGCCTTAGTACACAGCATTATCATGCCCCCATGTAGGCAACCGGGATAAAGTGCCTTGCCCAAGGACACAATGCAGATAGTCCAGGACAGGGATCGAACTCGGGACCTCTAGCATAGAAGTCCAACAGTCTACCACCGAGTCACCGCGCTCCCCAGCAAGAGGGTAAAAGCACCAGCAGGAATTAATTTGAACTCCTTAGCCATAAAAGTGTAAAAAAAATTATTAAAAATGAAATATGATCCTACTTAAGAATAGTGGGATACATGGATGTTTACAAATATTTAACAGTTAAACAAAACATTATTGTCTTATTTCTATGACCATGGATTAAAAATTGTGTGTGCAAATACTTTTAATCACGAATATTTTATGTGCAAAAGAAATTTGATGCGAGTTAACACCTTATAATGAGGCACAGGCTAATAAAGAAGCATTGAATATGGTGTGTTAGTTTTTTGTTAGGCATTGAAACAGGATGTACCATAATAAACATGCAATGAATTTGGTGTACTGTCAATTTGTAATTTAACACCATCTGAAGGAAGCTTATTTACAAAGTTGTAAACAGTACCAATGGTGTGTGCCAAATCATTAAAAGGAAATGCATCAGAGTATGTCATCATTTGTTCTCAATTCGCTTCCTGACATATTTGTATAATTGGTTAGCTTACTAACTTTCCATGTATTCTATGAGTGATTTAATGGTTCCATGACATTTTCCCACACAACATTATATAGCTTGACACAATGGTGCAGGTCATTTGCTGCAACAACAAAATGCCAGAATTTTTAAAAATTTATATGTACAGTACAGCCGCTTTGGAGTGGTCACTTTTCAGATCCAGAAGTGGGCAATACTTCCACAGATGCAACACATGTAATATTAGATTCCCAACATTAATTATAGGAATAATAATAAAATGAAAGTGTCAATGACACTGTAGCTCAACTTGTCAAGACAAAGACTTGTACATGTATAGTACGTGACACAGCAATGACAAACATCTAGGTAATGAACTGATAACAAAGGTACATATAAAGTATTGTACTGTACATAAATACTGACCATTGCCTGTAACAATTGTATAGGTAAAGTATTGTAAAGGTGGGTGACAGTCAGATGCTAAACTAGAAAAGAAATCTTTTGAGTCCCAGAGTGGGTCTGACTGAACCCCAAAATATTTGTTCTCATAGCACAGTGATAACAAAGGCACCCCAAAACACACTTATTCCTGTCCCAAGGTGAAAACAAAGGTACCCAAGAAGTTTCGTGAAGATCAGTTCACAAATATGAGCTGTGTAGAAAGAAGTTGTGACAAAAAACTGATTGGACCTAATTTCGGTACAAAATGGCCACTGGCAGCCATCTTGAATTTTGGACCGCACCCAGAAACACTTGTTCTCGTCCCAAGGTGATAACAAAGGTACCCAAGAAGTTTTGTGAAGATCGGTTCATAAATACAGCCTCCAGCCCGAGCCGTATTGACATGTGCACTTACAGAGTATAAGTAGCACTGAATAAATCAAAGTTCATCTAATTTGCATAATTTCTGCACAAGAAAAAAACCCGTACTATATGTGATGTATTCCATGTTACTAAACATTCATACAAAAATTTATTCAAATCAGAACTTTCATACAGAAGTTCTGTACAAAAGACTGATTGCACTAATTTTGGCACAAAATGGCTGCTGGTGGCCATCTTGAATTTCGGACCACACCCAAAAACACCCGTTCTCATCCCACGGTGATAACAAAGGTACCCAAGAAGTTTCGTAAAGATCGGTTCATAAATACGGCATCTAGCCTGAGCCGTATAGAAGTTGTGTACAAAAAACTGATTAGACCTAATTTCGGTACAAAATGGCCACTGGCAGCCATCTTGAATTTTGGACCGCACCCAGAAACACTCGTTCTCGTCCCAAGGTGATAACAAAGGTACCCAAGACGTTTCGTGAAGATCGGTTCATAAATACAGACTCTAGCCCGAGCCGTATTGACATGTGTACTTACTGTGTGTTAGTAGCACTGAAAAAATCAAAGTTCATCTAATTTGCATAATTTCTGCACGAGAAAAAAACCCGTATTATATGTGATGTATCCCATGGTACTAAACATTCACACAAAAAAATTATTCAAATCAGCACTTTCATATGGAAGTTCTGTGCAAAAATCTGATTGCACAAAATTTCGTACAAAATGGCTGCCATCGGCCATCTTGAATTTCGGACCGGACCCCAAAACACTCGTTCTCGTCCCACGGTGATAACAAAGGTACCCAAGAAGTTTCGTAAAGATCGGTTCATAAATACGGCCTCTAGCCCGAGCCGTATTGGCATTTGCACTTACAGTGCTGAAAGTAACACCAAAAAACATCAAAGTTAGTCTAATTTGCATAATTTACGCACAAGAAAAAAACACGTATTATATGTGATGTATTCCATGGTACTAAACATTCATACAAAAAAATTATTCAAATCAGAGCTTTCATATGGAAGTTCTGTACAAAAAACAGATTTCTGCATCGTTGGTACAAAATGGCAGCTGGCAGCCATCTTGAATTTCGGACCGCACCCAAAAACACTCGTTCTTGTCCCACAGTAATAACAAAGGTATCCAAGAAGTTTCATAAAGATCGGTTCATAAATATGGCCTCTAGCCCGAGCCATAGCAGCTTGGCACTTACAGCTCTGAAAGTAACACTAAATAAATCAAAGTCAGTCTAATTTGCATAATTTACGCACGAGAAAAAAACCCGTATTATATGTGATGTATCCCATGGTACTAAACATTTATACAAAACTTTATTCAAATCAGAACTTTCATACAGAAGTTCTGTACAAAAAACTGATTTTTGCATCATCGGTACAAAATGGCCGCTGGCAGCCATCTTGACTTTCGAACCACACCTAAAAACACTCGTTCCCGTCCCAGGGTCATAACAAAGGTACACAAGAAGTTTCGTAAAGATCGGTTCATAAATACGACCTCTAGCCCGAGCCATAGCCAATTGTTGACGTACGAACAGACGGACAGACGGACAGACGGACGACGGGCCATGACAATAGCTCAAATTTGACTTCGTCAAAGTTGAGCTAAAAATTTAATTAATGAAGCAATGGGTAAAATCTGGTGCTTCATCTATTAAAATTTTGTTGATGATGATTTTAACAGACTTTTATTACCTGGTAAATGCATGTGTGGACATCAATGCCCATGCATGGATAACAACCAGTCCATGGCGACTGTACTGTATGCAGTCTTGGAAATGAGACGGGTGCAAGTGCAATTGCTCCCGTCAGTACCCGTGTTTTCTGTTTTGTGGGAAGCAATGTGAAAGAGTTGTTTGCATGTTTAATTATAAGCACCTAAACTGTAACATTTAAAACGTACATTGTGTTGATTAGAACACGAGTATCTCCAGGAATAAGAAGAAATTAAACAAGAGGCCCCACGTGGCCTTAATCGCTCACCTGACAAAGTGACTCTAAGAAGTATTTTAGGTCACCTTCACCATGTCATGCCTCATCAACATTAACTGGTTGAGTGATAGATTTTGTTTGAAGTTCTACATTTGTTACCAAAAATTAGTTTTATTTAAAATCATTGGTGTGTGGCCAATCTCCAATGATTTTTAATAAAGCAAATTTATCTCTGCGGACAAACTGGTTTAGCATGAAGCACAAACAAGGAATGTGAAGAGATAGCCTTGGACATCTCTCCCCAACTGTGGATATCTTCCATGTGCTACATGTACATATTTGCATGCAAGAAAACAAAAATTTTCACAAATTTTCCAAAATATTAGTTTTTTTTATCATCATTGGAACAAGCTCAAACAGCTTATTCCAATAGGGGTATGGGAAGATCAGGTATATTTTTGAGACAGAAATGTGAATATATAAATAATGGTGTTTTTTTGTGAATGATGCTGGAGAATTTTGCGTAAAGATATGGTAAATGGGTTGTTCTAGATACAGAATGATGCAAAAGTATTTAAATTTGATTAGGCAAGTTGTTCCTATAATGCATTTAAAAACTGAAGTAACTGTTTTTTTGCTGCTGAACTTTTGTGTGTGTGTGTGTGGGGGGGGGGGGGGGGGGGGGGGGGGGGGGGGGGGGGTAAGAGTGTTCTTGCAAACAAAATTCCTGAATAAATGGAAAATTTTATTTTTTGTGTGAAAGACATAGTGCGTGAATGTTGATTGGAACAAGCTTAGAGAGCTCATTTTAATGTGAAGTCATAAAGCTGTGTTTTACGTACGAAATTCTGGAATAACTAAAAAATTGCTTTTTTGACTCAAAAAGCATGGTGTGCGACCTCTCATTGGAATGAGCTCAAAAAGCTCATTCCAATGGGGTATTTACAAGCGATAAGTATATGTATGTTTAAGAGACAAAAATTAAAATTTGAATAGCGATTTTTGCGAAGAATGCTGACAAGTTTTGGCAGTTATGCTGGTAAAAAGGTATTTAATTAAGGGGAATTAACCCTTGATTACTGAGGTAACTTCTAAAGGTACTGAAATTTCATGAAGCAATGTGAATAACAGACAACAGTTGCCTAAAAATTTCATGAATAACTAAAATTTTTATTCTTTTGTCTCGAAAACATGGCATATGACCTTTGTTGGAATGAGCTGAATGCGTGTGTTCCAATGAGGGGTCATAAAATTTGAACGGAGATTTGTGTGAATAATGCATTAGTACTGCTAGATTTGGGTAAACGGTTCACCCTGGATACCACCCCTTCTATAGTAGATCTTTTCTGCAAATTTTGTCTAAGATTCTATCAACTTTACAAATAAATACGTTCATGAATCACAATCAGATCCACCCCACAATGTTGCATACCAAATATCAAAAGATTCTGCCTGCTGGATCTGGAGAAGAAGATTTTTTAAGAAATATGCCTGAAATGCACTAAGTTAAAATTTGGGCTCCTATACGGAGCCCAAATATAAACCCAGGGGGTATTTGCCTGAAATGCACTAAGTTCGAATTCGAGCTTCTATAGTGAGCCCAAATATGAAACTAGGAAGCCAATTTGAACAAACTTGAATCAGATCCACCCCACAATGTTGCATACCAAATATCGAAAGATTCTGCATGCTGGATCTGGAGAAGAAGATTTTTTAATAAATTTGCCCGAAATGCACTAAGTGCGAATTCAGGCTTCTATATTAAGCCCAAATATGAATCCAGGGGGCCGATTTGAACAAACTTGAATCAGATCCACCCCGCAATGTTGCATACCAAATATCAAAAGATTCTGCCTGCTGGATCTGGAGAAGAAGATTTTTGAAGAAATTTGCCCGAAATGCACTAAGTTTGAATTCGAGCTTCTATAGTGAGCCCAAATATGAATCCAGGGGGCCGATTTGAACAAACTTGAATCAGATCCACCCCGCAATGTTGCATACCAAATATCAAAAGATTCTGCCTGCTGGATCTGGAGAAGATGATTTTTTAAGAAATTTGCCTGAAATGCACTAAGTTCGAATTCGAGCTTCTATAGTAAGCCCAAATATGAATCTAAGGAGCTGATTTGAACAAATTTGCATCAGATCCATCCCACAATGTTGCATACCAAATATCAAAAGATTCTGCCTGCTGGATCTGGAGAAGAAAATTTTTTAAGAAATTTGCCTGAAATGCACTAAGTTCGAATTCGAGCTTCTATAGTGAGCCCAAATATGAATCTAGGAAGCCGATTTGAACAAACTTGAATCAGATCCATCCCAGAATGTTGCATACCAAATATCAAAAGATTCTGCCTGCTGGATCTGGAGAAGAAGATTTTTTAATAAATTTGCTTGAAATGCACTAAGTTCAAATTTGGGCTCCTATACTGAGCCCAAATATAAACCCAGGGGGCCGATTTGAACAAACTTGAATCAGATCCACCCCACAATGTTGCTTACCAAATATGAAAAGATTCTGCCTGCTGGATCTGGAGATGAAGATGTTTTAAGAAATTTGCATGAAATGCACTAAGTTCAAATTCGAGCTTCTATAGTGAGCCCAAATATGAATCTAGGAAGCCGATTTGAACAAACTTGAATCAGATCCACCCCACAATGTTGCATACCAAATATCAAAAGATTCTGCCTGCTGGATCTGGAGAAGAAGATTTTTTAAGAAATTTGCCTAAATGCACTAAGTTCGAAATCGGGCTTCTATACTGAGCCCAAACATAAACCCAGGGGGCCGATTTGAACAAACTTGAATCAGATCCACCCCACAATGTTGCTTACCAAATATGAAAAGATTCTGCCTGCTGGATCTGGAGAAGAAGATTTTTTAAGAAATTTGCATGAAATGCACTAAGTTCAAATTCGAGCTTCTATAGTGAGCCCAAATATGAATCTAGGAAGCCGATTTGAACAAACTTGAATCAGATCCACCCCACAATGTTGCATCCCAAATATCAAAAGATTCTGCCTGCTGGATCTGGAGAAGATTTTTTAAGAAATTTGCCTAAATGCACTAAGTTCGAAATCGGGCTTCTATACTGAGCCCAAATATGAACCCAGGGGGCCAATTTGAACAAACTTGAATCAGATCCACCCTACAATGTTGCATACCAAATATCAAAAGATTCTGCCTGCTGGATCTGGAGAAGAAGATTTTTTAAGAAATTTGCCTGAAATGCACTAAGTTCGAAATCGGGCTCCTATACTGAGCCCAAATATTAACCCAGGGATCCGATTTGAACAAACTTGAATCAGATCCACCCCACAATGTTGCTTACCAAATATGAAAAGATTCTGCCTGCTGGATCTGGAGAAGAAGATTTTTTAAGAAATTTGCCTGAAATGCACTAAGTTCGAATTCGGGCTTCTATAGTAAGCCCAAATATGAATCCAGGGGGCCGATTTGAACAAACTTGAATCAGATCTACCCCGCAACGTTGCATACCAAATATCAAAAGATTCTGCCTGCTGGATCTGGAGAAGAAGATTTTTGAAGAAATGTGCCTGAAATGCACCAAGTTCGAATTCAAGCTCCTATAGTGAGCCCAAATATGAATCTAGGGAGCCGATTTGAACAAACTTGAATCAGATCCACCCTACAATGTTGCATGCCAAATATCAAAAGATTCTGCCTGCTGGATCTGGAGAAGAAGATTTTCAAAGAAATTTGCCTGAAATGCAGTAAGTTCAAATGTGGGCTCCTATACTGAGCCCAAATATAAACCCAGAGGGCCGATTTGAACAAACTTGAATCAGATCCACCCCACAATGTTGCAAACCAAATATCAAAAGATTCTGCCTGCTGGATCTGGAGAAGAAGATTTTTTAAGAAATTTGCCTGAAATGCACTAAGTTCGAAATCGGGCTCCTATACTGAGCCCAAATATGAACCCAGGGGGCCGATTTGAACAAACTTGAATCAGATCCACCCTACAATGTTGCATACCAAATATCAAAAGATTCTGCCTGCTGGATCTGGAGAAGAAGATTTTTTAATGTTTTTCCCATTGCCTACAGTGTTAAAAAGTGCTGACTCAACACTTTTTCAAAGTCCCGAAACTGTACCCTATGATAAAACGGATGGCAATTTTTTTTTACCAATCCTTTCTGTTGGTCCTAAGGAAGCTGCACACCAAATAAAAATTCTCAGTGCCGTGCAGTTTTGGAGATATGGGCGTTTTAAATTTTTTCTATTTTTAGCTCCTGCGGTTCCCACGGGGCTGCGGGAAATTTTTTTTTGGCATAAATCAAGTACTCATGACCCAATAAGCCCTCACATAAAATTTGGTTCAAATCAGCCTCTCGGTTTGGAAAATAGAAATTTTGGGCGGGGCAAAAAATTTTGCCCCTCCCATAACGACACCAAGTATAGCCCCACAAACTTCTCTTGAACAAATCTGAGTCTACACCTCAAAAGGAAGCTGCACACCAAATATCAAGTCTCTGCTACTGCTGGTTCATGAGAAGAAGATTTACAAAGATTTTGGTGCCCCTTGGGGGCGTGGCACCACCCAGGAGGAGGGGCAACTTCATTTGAACAAATCTGAATTGGCATTAGGTAATAAACATTTAGCCAACATTTGAATAAAATTGGGCTAGTGGTTTAGGAGGAGAAGTCGATAATGTAAAGTTAACGCCGGACGGACGACGACGGACGCCGGACGCCGGACAGAAAGTGATTAGTAAAGCTCCCCTTGAGCTTCGCTCAGGTGAGCTAATAAAAACACACTGGTTATGTAGAAACAACTGAGGATTTTCGGTTTTCAAGTTATGGAAAATTACTCTAAACATGACTAAAGGTGCTTTTCCTAGTACCGCTTGGCAATGCATTAGTAGGGATTCTTCTACCCTCTTTGGGGAAGGGTCCGGGGCACATGCCGTTGGGAAAATTTGTGGCATGGGGCTCCAACTGGGAATTTGTTTTGGTGGGGGAAGAAACATACAAAGACTGTACAAAGACTGAGAAATTTTACATTCAAATTGAGCAGAGAGCATCTACATGTGCAGGACCGACCAGGACTATTTAAAATACGCTCTAACCTCGGAGCCTATTTTTTCAATTCATGCGCCAGATTTCAATTTACGGAGTCACACTGCTGTCTGTAACACACACTGCAAGTATGTAATAGCTCTCATCATTTTCATTTAGTACACTATAGCAAACATTAATCTTCACTGTGGTTTCTGATCAAGTCTTGGCTGCCTATTTAGGCAGCCAAGACTTGATCAGAAACCACAGTGAAGATTAATGCTTGGTAATTAAGACTTGAAGTATTAACTTAAGCACTCCACAACAATGATAAATGATAATCATATATACAATACATGTAAGAGTGTCTCTCTCGATTATCCATCGAAAGAATATCAAAATATGATCTGAAAAGTTACGCGCCAACTGAGAAGTCTATTTCTGAGATTTAAGAGCCAGAACCAAATACGCACTGGCGCATGCCCAGGTCGGTCCCTGCATGTGTACTACAAGTAAGTTTTATTACAAACAGTAACATGGAATAATGTTCACTTAGCCTTTGTAGTCTGTGTCAAACTGCCCTTGTACTCTTGCAGAAGAACTTGTCATTTGCCTTTCAATTAAGAGACTTCATTTGGCAAGCAAGGATGGTGGCTCAGTGGTAGACTGTTGGCCTATCCAAGATGTCCTGGGTTCGATCCCTGTCAGGGACGTCCCACGTTGTGTCCATGAGGAAGGCACTTTATCCCGGTTGCCTACATGGGGGTACGATGGCACCGTGTACTAAGGCATGCTGCATGCCATGGTGCACATGTCTTCAAGCACTGTAACCATGCTTCAGCGGAGCTTGAACAGAGTTAGAATGTTGAGGAGCCGACAGTTGCTCATCAATGCTCAGCGGTTCTCACCGGGTACTCCAGCTTTCTCTACCCGTAAAACTGTCACGGTCATGATTAGCCATTTTGCATAAGTATGTGACCTTAAACACCAATAAATAAATAAATTAGGCAAGCAATTTAATTGCAGGCTCGTCGGAACAAAATTTATATTGGGGGGGCTGATATTGCTAATTTGGGTGAACTGGCTGATACTAAATGGGTATGGGGTATCCAGATGCTGAAGGCATCTGGCGCGAGTGCTGAAGGCACAAGCTTTTTGAGGGGGGGGGGGGGTGCTCCCCCAGAAAATTTTTTGAAAAGGGCAATCAAAGGAAGCATTCTGGTAGCTTTTGAAGCAAAAACCTCTTGATTTTTTTAAACGGCAGAAGTTGTTTTTTTAACAAAATGTTTCAAAAATCCCAATAGAACCCCATAACATTTGGGGACGGTTCTCACACCGGGCTCACCTGCAGGCCGTGGCCGTATTCCGTCATGCTAAAAAACAGTCAGGCCTTATGGTGGATTTATTAGTTTTATCATTACACCAATGGTTGTCGTGGTCTTCTAAGCTGCCAATGGAATTGCTCAAAATGTTTGCACATCAACATATGCAGGTACATGTTATACATTCAGTGATACATTCATAATTCTAATCCAGGGGCGTAGTAAGCAAATTTTATTTGGGAGGGGGGGGAGGGGGGGGTAGGACCTATATTCCCACGACGCGACACGTCATCTGAGCGGCGAGTGGGGGTGTACACGAGAGGGGGTATCCTCCGTCTCGTTGGTGGGGGGTCCGGGGGCCTCCCCTGGGAAAAGTTTTGAATTTAAGATGTAAAAACATGCATTCTGGTTGATTCTGAGCAAATAAATCGTATATTCCTATGACGCAAAGTGTCATCCGAACCGCGAAGAGGCGAGTGGGGGTGAGCACGAGAGGGGGTACCCCCTCTCCCCCCGGTTCCGCCACTCCTACTGTTCTATTCTTGAGTTAAATAATGTAATGTCCAGTTTTATTCAGATTACATCGGTTGCTCCCATCATGGATAAACTAACGACGAAATATGAGCAAATTATTGGGGTTCCGACGGGCCTGAATTGTATCTAATGTGCAATTGGCAGACCTTTAAAAATTGCACGAACTAGCCTTTAGTTTGTGCACCGTTCGAGCAAACGTCCTGTGGCTTAACCCCCTTGTTCAGTTCATGCAAGTTCTTTTCTTTAATGTGAAACATCAACTGAAAACGTGAAATGGGTTCAGCCCCCAAAAAATGGGTTAAAAACATTTTCTTTGCTTACCCGAATTACGGGTTAAGCAAATTTTTACTTTTTAAAGGCCTGATGGGTATCCTGAACTGGGTGGTCATAAGGCCTCAGAAAACCATATGACTACCCAGTTCAGAGCATCACTTGTGCATTAAACTTTTGTTTGTGTGGGAACTGATATTGGGAAATCTGGAGTTGAGAATTGGGAAAAATCGTGCCCAAATGTCTTTGGAAAAGGGTCCAATAGATGACCTCTCTAGATACCCAAAAGAATCCCCGATTAGTCTTGTGTGATATTTGTTGATCAACAGGATTTCCCATCATGTTCATGTAACCTAACATTAACTGCAAAATTTCCATTTGTGCCTCAAAAACAGGGATTGTAGCCTTAATTGTGACATAAGGCCTGTTTTTGAGGTGAAAAGGGAAATTGGGTAGTCAGGAAAATGAAAATATAATGAAAGTGTCAATGACACTGTAGCTCAACTTGTCAAGACATGTACATGTATAGTATGTGACACAGCAATGACAAACATCTGGGTAATGACCCGATAACAAATGTACATATAAAGTATTGTAAAGGTTTGTACATAAATACTGGCCGTAGCCTATAACAAATGTATAGGTAAAGTATTGTAAAGGTGGGTGACAGTCAGATGCTAAATAGAAAAGAAATCTTTGAGTCCCAGAGTGGGTCTGACTGAACCCCAAAATATTTGTTCTCATAGCACAGTGATAACAAAGACACCTCAAAACACACTCATTCCTGTCCCAAGGTGAAAACAAAGGTACCCAAGAAGTTTCGTGAAGATCAGTTCATAAATACGAGCTGTATAGAAGTTGTGACAAAAAACTGATTGGACCTAATTTCGGTACAAAATGGCCACTGGCAGCCATCTTATATTTTGGACCGCACTCAGAAACACTCGTTCTCGTCCCAAGGTGATAACAAAGGTACCCAAGAAGTTTTGTGAAGATCGGTTGATAAATACAGCCTCTAGCCCGAGCCGTATTGACATGTGCACTTACAGTGTATAAGTAGCACTAAATAAATCAAAATTCATCTAATTTGCATAATTTCTGCACGAGAAAACCACCCGTACTATATGTGATGTATTCCATTTTACTAAACATTCATACAAAAATTTATTCAAATCAGAACTTTCATACAGAAGTTCTGTACAAAAGACTGATTGCACTAATTTTGGTACACAATGGTTGCTGGAGGCCATCTTGAATTTTGGACCACACCCAAAACACTCGTTCTCATACCACGGTGATAACAAAGGTACCCAAGACGTCTTGTAAAGATGGGTTCATAAATACGGCCACTAGCCTGAGCCGTATAGAAGTTGTGTACAAAAAACTGATTAGACCTAATTTCGGTATGAAATGGCCACTGGCAGCCATCTTGAATTTTGGACCGCACTCAGAAACACTCGTTCTCATCCCAAGGTGATAACAGAGGTACCCAAGAAGTTTCGCGAAGATCGGTTGATAAATACAGCCTCTAGCCCGACCCGTATTGACATGTGCACTTACTGTGTGTAAGTAGCACTGAAAAAATCAAAGTTCATCTAATTTGCATAATTTCTGCACGAGAAAAAAACCCGTATTATATGTGATGTATGCTATGGTACTAAACATTCATACAAAAAATTATTCAAGTCAGCACTTCCATATGGAAGTTCTGTGCAAAAATCTGATTGCACCTAATTTTATACAAAATGGCTGCCATCGGCCATCTTGAATTTTGGGCCGCACCCAAAAACACTCGTTCTCATCCCACGGTGATACCAAAGGTACCCAAGAAGTTTCATAAAGATCGGTTTATAAAAACGGCCTCTAGCCCGAGCCGTATTGGCATTTGCACTTACAGTGCTGAAAGTAACACTAAATACATCAAAGTTAGTCTAATTTGCATAATTTACGTACAAGAAAAAAACACGTATTATATGTGATGTATCCCATGGTACTAAACATTCATACAAAAAATTATTCAAATCAGCGCTTTTATATAGAAGTTCTGTACAAAAAACAGATTTCTGCATCGTCGGTACAAAATGGCAGCTGGCGGCCAACTTGAATTTCGGATCGGACCCCAAAACACTCGTTCTCGCCCCACAGTCATAACAAAGGTACCCAAGAAGTTTCGTAACGATCGGTTCATAAATACGGCCTCTAGCCTGAGCCGTATTGAATTGTTGATGGACAGATGGACAGACAGCCAGACGGACGACGGACAACTGGCCATGGCATAAGCTCAAATTTGGTTTCGCCAAAGTTGAGGTAAAAATCATGTGAGTCCCTCCGATATTCCTTGATTCCCCCTCCCCCATCTGATTCCTTGCATTCGACTGTGGAAGTTTGTCATCACTTCATTTTGTGGTCATGGCATTTTGTCGCCGAGGCAAAATGACCTGTGGCATAGTGGCAAACTGCTGGATCACTGATTAAAATGGACAACACTCAAGAAAAAAAAATGCTGTTTATTCAACAATTTAAGATTACAGACATTGCTAATCTATAATATTGTGAAAGTCAGATCTAATAAGCTGAAATGTCCTTGGTATTCACTAAATGTTTACAATTTTATATGAATATCGAGTTCCATTGAAATACCGAAGTACCATGATGGCATACTTGGTTTTCAGCATATTTTATCGCATTACAACCATCCAGTCTAGAGAAATGCTTGGAAAAATATTATCAAAGAGAAAACAGTAAGGCAATTTGTTTCTCCAAAAATTACCAGAGATTCAACTGAGAGTGAGTCATTCAAACTTGTCTCCAGATAAGGCTACTTTTGGAAAATCGCAGACTCAACAACTTACATGTATTAAGAGTTCAGCCCCTTTGAAGAATAATTTGGGGTTCAACTCCTTTGAAGAATATTTTTATAATACTGACTATCAGAAATGCTGTTACCAACTTCTTTTGGGTTTGATTGGGGCTTTAGAATATCTATTAACTCTTAACCCTTTACCTAACATGAAAAGCAGACGACACTTGCAAAAAAAAGTCTTGAATAACTAATTTTTTGTCTCAAAAACATAGGTTATGACCCCCTCATTGGAACGAGCTCGTTCCAATGAGGGGTCATAACCTATGTTTTTGAGACAAAAAATGAAAAAATAATGAAAATTAATGGGCGATTTTTTAGAATAGTGCTGGCCGGTTTTGGCTGTTGAGTTGGGTAAAGGGTTAACCGACAGTATTTTCCACAAATCTAGTCATGGCTGCTGTGAAGCAGCTATGACCAGATCAGATGAAAAATAATTCATTTAAATTTAACACAAGATATCATTGGTGAAAAAATTCACTCAATTTACAGGGGGAAAATTTGATTAAATGTGCGCAAATTACACTTATTCCAGTGGCAAGAAAAATCCTGTTCTTGCAGGTTCTTGGCAAGAATATACATGCATGCCAACAGAATGCATTTAGCAAGGATCTGAATCATCTCTAGATGAAAGTGGAGAAAAAAACCTACAAAAAAATAAACCTAACTATCTATTATTTATTTAAAATTATTTATTGGTGTTCAAGGTCACATATTTCATTATTTCTGCACAAAGGTTAATTGTGACTACAATGAGCATAAAGTAACGCCCAGCCAATCATTTACACTCATGTTGTCCATTTTAGAGGACTTCCATCCCAGCCTCCCAGGCATTAGTGACCGGGTAGTCAACAACTATTTTACCAGCAAAACAGAACTTGTTTACCATAGTAAACAAGAACTACTTCACTTCCCAGGGTTCCCATGGGGAGTCAAGTCCAATAAGCACCATGGTTTTACCTTCAGTAGTGGTGGTTGGGAATGTGATGAACGTCTAGCACTTTTCTTATTTCCGACGTTTTTTGGCAAAATATGCCCTTTTGACCATCACTAAATCTCCCAGTAGCCACATTTATATCATAGGAGATACCTTTGGCTTGCCACTGTCTGTACTCAAGAAATTTCAGAGCAGAACCCTTGAAAACTCTTACCCCCTCCAATGCAAAGCTGAATGCACTCCTGTAGTGGGCAGGATTGCCATGTATAACTTAATCTTACTTAACCCTTTAATCAACCATAATGGAAAAAACTAACCGGTTCTATTAAAAATCGCGACATCGACGCCGTAGCTGCGACGGGTGGTGCAATTTCACAAAAGTTCATCAAGGGCCATAACTCCAAGAAAAATATTTGGAACAACACATGCATTGAACAGTCGCTAGACATCAATAAGATACACTTACATGCCAAATATAAAGTCATTCCATCAAGTATTTCAAAAGTTATTGAGTTTTGAAACTCATTGGTTACAGACAGACCGACCGACCGACCGACCGACCGACCGACCGACAGACAGACCGACCGACAGACAGACCAACAGACAGACCGACATTGCCACTTATAGAGCTGCTAGTCGCAGCTAAAAAATTAAAGTGTCAATGACACTGCAGCTCAACTTGTCCAAGAAGGGACTGAACTAAACAGAAAGCTCCAGTAATGCCAAGTCATTCAATCAAGTTTTTACAGACAAGATATCGCACCAAAGCTACATATGAAATCTGAAAACAATTGGGTGAGGGATGCGGCCTGTAGGGTGTACTAACAGAATTGTTGACAATTTATATGCCAAATCCAAAATGGAGGATGGCGGTAATGTTTTTCAACAAAATTCAGAAAAATTTGATAGCTCCCATGCAGACATTGCACCAAAGCCACGTATGTAATTTGAACTGATGGGGTGAGATGCAGCCTGTAGGGTGTGCCAATGGAATTGTTGACAATTTATGTGCCAAATCCTAGATGGCAGCTGGTGGCCATGTTTTTCAACGAAAATCAGAAAAACTTTTATAGCTCCTATCTAGACATCACACCGAAGCTACATATGAAATTTGATATCGGGTGAGAGATGCAGCCTGTAGTGTGTGCCAATGGAATTGTTGACAATTTATATCCCAAATCTAAGATGGCCACTGGAGGCAATGTTTTTCAAAGAAATTCAGAAAAATTTGATAGCTCCCATCTGGACATTGCCCCAAAGCCAAGAATGAAATCTGGAACTGATTGGGTGAGAGCTGTGGTCTGTACGGTGTGCTAAAGGAATTGCGAATGGACAGAGGAACATACAGATGGAAGGACAAACCGACGGATGGATGAACATACAGAGGATGGATCGCAATCCATCCCAATAACTCATACTTGATGTAGTCAAGTTGAGATAAAAACCATCACCTGCCTAATAATAGAGTCTTTACCATTATTAATTTTGGAGAAAAAATCCCAGCAATCACTATTATTTGGCTGCTAGGAATAGAGTGAAAATGCTATCACTATTATTATTTCCAATGAAATATCCTGACCATCACTATTATTATACAGGTAAGAAATTTTGTTTTAAGCTTATTTGTTTTAAAAAGATTGGTGAGCAAGTTATGCAACTTATATTAACGCCTCTCCTGGGACCAATGCAGAAGGTACATGTATGTGGGATAACCTTTGTAGTGGCAACTTTGTGGCTTTGCTCTTCTCAAATACTACGAAGGGACCTTCAACCTGCAAGGAGTCGGGATACCCATTTTACATCCCCACCTGGAAGGAAGGTATGCTGTGACAGCATCAACCCCACAATTGATGCTCACAGAGTGTTTGGACAACTCGAGAACTTTCCCTGGCCAATGATAGATCCCGGGACCTCTGGCCTGAGAGACCAGTGCTCTTATCACTTGGCCACCACTCTCTTGGGTAAGAGTAAGGGCATGGTTCCAATTTGAGTGAGTTTCTTGTCTTATGTGTAAATGTAAAACACATGTTCCAACAGACAAGCTTTTGGTGGTTTTACTGATGGAAGTTACTGTACCTTGGCAGTTGGCAGTAGTATCTGGTGGAGTCTTGGCTGCCTGTTTAGACACTCAAGACTTCACTAGGAATCACTGCTATGTCAAAGTGTTTAGAGATGAAACGGTTAACCGATTAATCGATTAATGAATGATCAACATCTTGATCGATCCAAAAGGTAATTGATCGATTAACCATTACTTTTGAACTACTGTATTATATGGGTTAACAAAGGAACAAACTTGCTCCAAAAAAGGCAAACATTGTCACACTGACTCACATCAATTATACGAGACAGAGTAAAGCATGCAAGTTACTTGCTGACATACTTGTTTACTTGCATGATCATTATACCGTATCAAGGGCTGGAAATGGTCATTCATAACCCTTTACCCATTGCAGGTAGCAGACGATACTTGCAATATAAATTCAGGAATTACTAAAAATTTTCAATTTTTGTCTCAAAAACATAGCTTATGAACCCTCATTGGAACAAGCTCATTCCAATTAGGGGTCATAAGCTATGTTTTTGAGACAAAAATTGAAAACAATAAATTTGAATGGATATTTTTTAATAAAGGCCTAGTCGGTTATGTTTGTTATGTTGGGTAAAGAGTTCATGCTGTAAATCATCACCGGTATGGCATATCTATTTGGACAAGTGATTAATCTATTAACCAAGGTTAATCCATGTGATTAATCTATCAAGAAAACCCCTTAACCGTTTCAGCTCCAAAAGTGTTACCTTAATATTATGAGGAAGCAGAAAATAAGTAGAATCATCCAGGCCTTTGAGGATATTTAAAGAATCTACGACAAGTGCCAAATGCACATTTTCCAAAAATCTAAGTTAATTCTCATTGTTTTCCTTGGAATAATTACTTGTGAGAATCAATTCAGATTCTTGCATGAATTTTAACCCCTGATTTAGCACATTCCAATGAGGGGGTCATAAGCTATGTTTCTGAGGCAAAAAATACAATAAACAAGAGCGCTCGTATCGCTGAAGCAATACAATGCCCCCTACCGGACTAATGAGCATTAATAATTATACAAATGTTGTAACCTAGATGTGATCAGCATGAATTCCGTTGAAGCATTTCCCAAAAAAGTCCAGAAAACTGATATTTTGGCGCTTTTCCATATTTCCAAGGGCCATAACTCACACAAGAATAATGCAATCAGCATGAAACTCAAACTTGATCTGTAAGTCATCGTTCTATAGTAGGTTACCAAGAATGAAATCATTCGGTTGAAACATTTCCAAAAAAAGTCCGGAAAACTAAAGTATGACTGACAGACTGACGGATGGACAGAGTACAAATGAAACTTGATCTGTAAGTCATCGTTCTATAGTAGGTTACCAAAAATGAAATCATTCTGTCGAAGCGTTTCCCAAAAAAGTCCGGAAAACTAAAGTATAACCGACAGACTGACTAACAGACTGACGGATGGATGGACAGAGTGTAAACGAAACTTGATGTGTAAGTTATGGTTCTATAGCAGGTTACCAAAAATGAAATCATTCCGTTGAAGCGTTTCCAAAAAAAGTCCGGAAAACTAAAGTATAACCGACAGACTGATTGACAGACTGACGGATGGATGGACAGAGTGTAAACGAATCTTGATCTGTAAGTTATCGTTCTATAGTAGGTTACCAAAAATGAAATCATTCCGTTGAATCGTTTCCAAAAAAAGTCCGGAAAAATAAAGTACGACCGACAGACTGACTGACAGACTGACAGATGGATGGACAGAGTGTAAATGAAACGTGATCTGTAAGTCATCGTTCTATAGTAGGTTACCAAAAATGAAATCATTCCGTTGAAGCGTTTCCAGAAAAAGTCCAGAAAACTGATATTTTGGCTCTTTTCCTTATTTCCAAGGGCAATAACTCACACAAGAATAAGGCAATCAGCATGAAACTCAAACTTGATCTGTAAGTCATCCTTCTATAGTAGGTTACCAAAAATGAAATCATTCCGTTGAAGCATTTCCAAAAAAACTCCGGAAAACTGATATTTTGGTGCTTTTTCCCATATTTCCAAGGGCCGTAACTCACACAAGAATAATGCAATCAGCATGAAACTCAAACTTGATCTGTAAGTCATCGTTCTATAGTAGTTTACCAATGAAAGTGTCAATGACACTGTAGCTTAACTTGTGTGTTGTGTTTGATGAAAAGGATAATGTTCAATGTTTATGAAAGGATTATGAAATAAGACAAGAATTGTGATAATTGGGAATATGTTCATTTCTGTTCCCTGTATGCTATGTTTATGATAAAAATAATATGAGGTGTACACTGTACTAAAGATCTGAGGGGTGGGTTAATAAGACCTCACAGTTAATATATGTGGCCCTCACATTTAACATATATCAACAAAATTACAATGAAATTATTCCAAAATGAGTCATCCTATCAAGTTACATTAAAATCCCTTCATAAATATGGCCTGTAGACTGTGCTAAAGGTTTTCGGGCTTCAGGCCCCTGTAGCCGTCAGTTTCCCAATTGAGTCCAAAAGGGGACGTTCTCATCTAGACATTATATGAAGTCAACCTACCAAGTTACAAGGAAATCCCTCCATAAATACGACCTGTAGACTGTGCTAAAGGTTTTCGGGCTTCAGGCACCTGTAGACATCACAGTTGACCAACCACGACCAAAAGTGGATGTCATCATCTAGGCATTATATGGAGTCAACCTAACAGGTTACAATGAAATCCTTCCATAAATACGACCTACAGACATGCTAAAGGTTTTTGGGCTCGGGCAGCCATCAAGGCTGAATGATCGTGACCAAAAGGGGACGTTCTCATCTGGACACTATTTGGAGTCATCCTACCAAGCTACAATAAAATCCCTTCATAATTATGACCTGTAGACTGTTCTAAATGTTTTCGGGCTTAGGGCTCCTGAAGCAGTCACAGTTGCCCACTCGTGTCCAAAAGGGGATGTTCTCATCTAGACATTATATGAAGTCAACCTACCAAGTTACAATGAAATCCCTTCATAAAGATGACCTTAGACTGTGCTAAAGGTTTTCGGGCTTCGGGCTCGGGCAGCCATCATGGTTGAATGATCGCAACCAAAGGGGACAATCTCATCTGGGCATCATCTGGAGTGATCCTGCGAAGATACAATGAAATCCCTTCATAAATATGACCTGTAGACTGTGTTCAAGGTTTTTCGGGCTTCGGGCACCTGTAGCCATCACAGTTGACCAATCACGACCAAAAGGGGATGTCATCATCTAGGCATTATATGGAGTCAACCTAACAATGTTAAAATGAAATCCTTCTATAAATATCCCTTCATAAATATGACCTGTAGACAGTGCTAAAGGTTTTTGGGCTTCGGGCACCTTTAGCCGTCAAAGTTGCCCAAACATGTCCAAAAGGGGATGTTCTCATCTAGGCATTATATGAAGTCAACCTACCAAGTTACAATGAAATCCCTTCACAAATATGACTTGTGTAGACTGTGCTTACGGTTTTCGGGCTTCAGGCAGCCATCGTGGTTGAATAATCGCAACCAAAGGGGACAATCTCATCTGGGCATCATCTGGAATGATCCTATGAAGTTACAATGAAATCCCTTCATAAATATGGCCTGTAGACTGTGCTCAAGGTTTTTGGGCTTTGGGCACTTGTAGCCAACACAGCTGACCAATTACGACCAAAAGGGGATGTCATCATCTAGGCATTATATGGAGACAACCTAATAGGTTACAATGAAATCCTTCCATAAATATGACCTTTTACCTATGCTAAAGGTTTTTGGGCTCGGGCACCCATCAAGGCTGAATGATCGCGATCAAAAGGGGACATTCTCATCTAGACATTATTTGGAGCCATCCTACCAAGTTACAATGAAATCCCCTCATAAATATGACCTGTAGACTGTGCTAAAGGTTTTCGGGCTTCGGGCACCTTTAGCCGTCACAGTTGCCCAATCATGTCCAAAAGGGGACGTTCTCATCTAGACATTATATGAAGTTAACCTACCAAGTTACAATGAAATCCCTTCATAAATATGACCTGTAGACTGTGCTAAAGGTTTTCAGGCTTCGGGCTCGGGCAGCCATCATGGGTGAATGATCGCACGTTCTCATCTAGACATTATATGAAGTTAACCTACCAAGTTACAATGAAATCCCTTCATAAATATGACCTGTAGACTGTGCTAAAGGTTTTCAGGCTTCGGGCTTGGGCAGCCATCATGGGTGAATGATCGCAACCATAGGGGACAATCACATCTGAGCATCATCTGGAGTGATCCTAAGAAGTTACAATGAAATCCCTTCATAAATATGACCTGTAGACTGTGCTCAAGGTTTTCGGGCTTCGGGCACTTGTAGCCATCACAACTGACCAATCACAACCGAAAGGGGATGTCATCATCTAGGCACTATATGGAGTCAACCTAACAGGTTACAATGAAATCCTTCCATAAATATGACCTTTTTGCCTATGCTAAAGGATTTTGGGCTCGGGCACCCATCAAGGCTGCATGATCACGATCAAAATGGGACGTTCTCATCTAGACATTATTTGGAGTCATCCTGCCAAGTTACAATGAAATCATTTCATAAATATGACCTCTAGACTGTGCTAAAGGTTTTCGGGCTTCGGGCTCCTGTAGCCGTCACAGTTGCCCAATCTCGTCCAAAGGGGGACTTTCTCATCTAGACATTGTATGAAGTCAACCCACCAAGTTACAATGAAATTCCTCGATAAATATGACCTGTAGACTGTGCTAAAGGTTTTCGTGTTTTGGGCTCGGGCAGTCGTCACGGTTGGCAGATCATGCCCAAATGGGGAAATTCGCATCTAGACATCATAAGGAGTCATCCTACCAAGTTACAATGAAATCCCTCCACATTAAACATGACCTGCAGACTGTGCTAAAAGTTTTTGGGTTTTGGGCTTGGGCAGCCATCACGGTTGATAGATCATGCCCAAAAGGGGACGTTCTCGTCTAGGCACTATACAGAGGCATCCTACCAAGTTACAATGAAATCCCTTCATAAATACGACCTGTAGACTGTGCTAATGGTTTTCGGGTTTTGGGCTCGGGCAGCCATACCGGTTGCAACCAAAAGGGGACGTTCTCATCTAGACATGACCCCAAACCTGCATATGAAATTTCATGACGATCAGACAAGAACTGCGGGGTGTAGCCCGTGCTAAAGGAAATGTGAACAGACGTCACAGACTCACAGACTTACAGACTAACAGACTCACAGACTAACAGACTTCCGCACGCGTGATGGCAATAGCTTATCTTGACTATGTCAAGTTAAGCTAAAAATGAAATCATTCCGTTGAAGCGTTTCCAAAAAAACTCCGGAAAACTAAATTGTGACTGACAGACTGACAGACTGACAGACTGACGGATGGACAGAGTGCAAACCTATAGTCCCCTCCGGCGATGCCGGTAGGGGACTAAAAAATTGACACAGCCAACAGATGCTACCCGAAATGCAAACTGATGGAAACAACATACTGATTTTTTTCACATGCAGAACTTCGAAATGGTTTAAGCCACATAAAAAAATATATAAAAACGTGTGAAGGACAAGGGTAACAGTACACTGTAAACCTGTATTAAAAGCTGTTTGTGAAGGAGATTAAACTGGCCTGTGAAGACAGTTCAGTTCTTAATAAGAGTCAATGTATAAGCAGGTTTGATTATACATGCCCTGGGCATTTAATAAGATACCATAAAAATATTTTATCACTTTTATCATTTTGCCGCATTTCAAGGGGAATTTTGCCATATTTCAAGGGGCATAACTCTGGAATGGTAAATGCCATAATGGTGAAAATCAAACTTGATCCAGATTTCATGGCAGGTAGTAATATTGCAAAAATGATAAGGTCATACATCAAAGTGAACTTGACTTATCATCTGGAAACAATTTATTTTACCATTCTGAGACTTTTCAAGGTCATAACTCTGAAACGGTAAATGCCATAATGGTGAAAATCGAACCTGACCTGCTTTTCATGGTAGGAGGTAAAGTTGCAAAATTATAAGGTCATACATCAAAGCAAACTAGAGTTATCATCTGGAAACCATTTGTTTCTGACAGATGGATGGACAGACAGACAAAGTGGCGACTATATGCTCCACCAAATATTTTTCAGGGAGCATAATAAATTTTGAGTTATCAAGAAATTTCTTTGCAAGTGTTGTCTTCTATTTCTGTTGGGTAAAGGGTTTTCTAAACGCAAAAACAAGGTTTACGTATCGCCAATGGGGGAGGGGGGGGGGGGGGTCGAGATTTCATGCACCTGGCTTATAATTATAAGAAAAACAAACCCAGTGATATTTGTT
This sequence comes from Pictodentalium vernedei, assembly GCA_031216915.1. Classification (NCBI taxonomy): domain Eukaryota; kingdom Metazoa; phylum Mollusca; class Scaphopoda; order Dentaliida; family Dentaliidae; genus Pictodentalium; species Pictodentalium vernedei. The sequence continues at coordinate 171,229,003 of CM062292.1, forward strand.
CAAGTTATCATGCTAAATGCCACAGCCAAACTCAAGTTATTTGCTTATTTTACATGCCAAACATGAGAAAATTTCATTAAGAAGTCCCTCAAGTTTTCAGTCAAACCAAAATGTTAATGGACAGACGGACAGCTGGATTTCGAATGAGCACATAAACACCACAGTATCTCTTCCAAATTAACATTGCATTTCACCATTTAACAAGTGCAATGCCAATCGCTCATGATCAGACAATAGTCCCCCATGGTTGGATGTGTCACCAAATTTTCGACTATTATCTTGATTCCTCATGTGGATGTAGGGTGTTACTCCATGCCTAACAGTGTAGACAGGGTGGAAGCTTCTGGGTGACTTGTCCGTAATTTTCATTACGATCAGAAATTCAATGCATCACATTTTAGTTGTTAGAGCTCAATGATCTCTAAGAAAATTTGTGATATGTTGAAGTTAACATGTTAACGGGCTGCAAATGAGCAAAAATTAACTAGTTGAGGGCCATAACTCTGCTCAGTATGATAGAACCACACCATTTTTCGAGCTCGTTCAATACATTATTAAGAAAGTCTCAAATCCCAAATATCAATCACATCTGTTAATATTTGTTCAAGTTATCGTGCTAAGGAGCTGAAAATGCACAAAATGTCAGACACGAAACAAAATATTATATAATGGTAAAACAAGAGAGATACATATCAGGCCTTTAAATTCATTTATTTTGGGCACACCCAGGCCAGCCATTCTTAAAAATGCAGGAGGGCTAAAAATCGTTCCCCTCAGATTGCCTAGGGGAGCAATTAGCTCTCCTCATGCTTACAAAAGGTAAAATTGGCAAAATGAAGATTTACTGTTAATGAATTCTGCTTATATTAGTGGACTTTGTACATTTTATTTGGCACAGCTAACAAGGTAGTCTCTGAGATGGCTACACTGTCCCTCCCACACCTCTGGGCCTCGGCAGGGCCCGGAGGTGTGGGAGGGACAGTGTGGCGTATCTTACAGAGACCACTAACATTGCAGAGATCTGAAAAGATGTGGGTTTTAAGAATAGGCTATTATGGTTGGCATTATTTTCTAAGGCCAGAAGGGCTAGTTTTCGCCCTCCTTAATTTTTTTAAGGCGAGCGAATAAATCGCTCTCCTGAAAATGCCAGGTCTGCACATCCTTTTGCCCTAATTTGCATTGGGCACAATAAAACCAGAAATAAAAGCCTTATCCTGTTATGTGTTATTGCTATGCCTTTCTTTGTGTTTCTATGACCATATTTTGATGGAAGTTATTCTCCAATGTAGAAGAGGAGGGGAGAATTTATATATTTTTCTTCATTTCTTCACACCTTCCCTAATTTGTGCACACCTGTAAATAGTGTGAAATTGGGATAATCTAAAGGGCTGCATAATGGTAAAACAAGAGATTTTGTAAATCTTTCACATTTCATCCAGACACAATCCAGAAGTTTTCTACACAGGACTGTGTGGAAGCTGGTAACGTCATCTAAAATCATCACACAGAGTTCTCAGCATTAACCCGATTTATTGTAATGTCAGTCATACATGTAATTGCCCTGTGACAAAAGCTCCCAAATTCAGATTTTCACATTCTTCAGTTACAATAGTTTTCAATTTTTCCCCATTCTTTAACACTTTGATAAAAAATAATTATTTAATTATTTCATAAATTTTGAAAATAATTATCTTGGTTAAATATGGTTATATTTTTTTTTAACATTATTGTTTTCATTATCAATAATGGTTAAAATATTTTAACTACTCTTTCCTTATTTTACCCTTTCTCTCATTTGTGGGAAACAGTTCCTGTAGTGCTGGTGTTATGTATTGTCTGTAGACTGTTTGTTTAATGAGGTTTAAAAACACTTTCAATAGCAAGGGTCATATTTGAGTCCAACAGCTTACAGGTGGAGGAAGCCAGGAAAACTGGAAAGAACCATCAAACATGTACTGTTTGTATATGTATAACTGTTTGTATACTATTTGTACACTGCATAAGGTAATGTACAGTACAGCTGCAGTGAACTGTCATAATCCACGCGTGGGCAGTGTTTATATTGTATTGGCCATGAAAACCTTTTTTCCATCTCTAATGGTAATTAACAGGTGACCATTTCCAAATAAAATTTGTGCAGCTGAATTATAACATGAAATCATTGAGATGGATCAAGTGCGTTCCCCCTCCCTCCCCACCCCCCACAACAAGCTTACAATAAAGTAGGTAGCTTCCCTAAATATGTTTACTGCCCAATACTGATGTTATTTGTACAGTGTGTTGAATCATCGAAAATGGACAAAGCAGACCGAAACGAGATAGAAAATGACCGAAAAAGGATAAATATGGGACCCAAACAGACAAATAAGGGGTCGAAATGGAAAAACATGGGACAAGAATGGACTAAAAATATAATTCTAAACTTAATGTGTTTTTTTTTCATTTTAAAGAGAACTGCTCTGAAAAAATAGCAAATGATATGTCTCCCCACTAAGTAGTTCAGCGATCTGAACACAGCAGCTACCCCTCTACTTTCAGATTCTGTCCATTCAAATAATCAGGAAATTTCCCCCATTCAGAATCAATGGGAACTTTGGCAGCAAAAATTGGAATGATATGTTAATTGTATGCCCCTATTACTGACTTCCATCTAAAGATACATTTATTTACAAGTGTGCAACTTAGGTAATTGGGATCAATTTTTAGCATATCGTGAGTTTGACATAGAGTACTGTAACTGCAATGAACTTCGTGAAGATGCCATATTTGTTTATTTTTTCAAACCTCTTTTCATGTGACTAGGGCTGTCGCGATTATTCGATTAGTCGACTAACCGTCGACTATTGAAGTAGTCGACGTTTTTTATTTTTAGTCGATCGTCGTTCATTTTCAAGGTGGTACACATCTACTACACGTCGGAGCTAAATTGCATTGTTTTGTGAGGTCAATGATCAATGACGATGAATAACTTTAAATATCTAACCATAGTTAACATTCATATCCGGAAGAGTGTACGACTGTCACTGACTGTGTAAGAAAGAACACTCACAGTTACTCGAGAAGAATAGATTCTTCTGAATTTCTCCAGTCTTGTACACACGAATACACCCATTGGAAAACCCAAAGCGCGGAAGTGACAAAATTATGACGAAAGTCAGAACGTCAGATCACTTCTCAAAGTTCGGAACTTCAGACTAAGAACCAATTTTAACAACTGACGAGGGAATGCATAGATCTCAATGTTCAAAATTTTGAGAAACTTATTGCAGAAAGGAAACATATGCAGGAACGTTCTTTGGTAAATTAATTTTAATTCATCGGCTTCAATCTAGTTCAAACTTGGACCCACAGTCAGTAGTATTATTTTGGGGGTTGGTACGTCCTACAGGACGTACCAACCCCAAAAATTATATTACAAACTGTGGGTCCAAGATTGGACTACATCTAGCTTCAGTCGGGACCGATTTGTTTTTCCCACAACCCCACTTCGTCTGAACACACTGGTGCCATTGTCATTTTCAGAGTTTTACGAACAGAAGAATGATTTGCTAAAAAATCATGGGAAGCGACTATTAATCGACTAACCGTCGATTACTGGTCACGATTAGTCGATTACAAAAAATGATAGTCGCGACAGCCCTACATGTGACCCCTGACTATGCATATCAATTTATCAGACGCTTTTTGGTAGCACTCTTGGGAAGAGACGAATGGCACCAGTATTCCACTGCATTTTTTCATAATGATTCCAATTTTGGAACACAAAAGACAACATTCACACTGTTCACCTTGCAATACAAAATAAACAAAATCTGAATCAATCTAAAAGACACTGTCGGGAGGTGCATAAGTAATTACTCTATCAATGACAGTAGGTAAGAGAGGCTTGCGATCAATAAATATTTCTTGTTTTCATGGCCAAAGTTCCTGTCAGTTTTTGATGGAATTGAATGGTCTGAATCTTAATGTAGTGGGGTAGTCACTGAGTTCAAACTATTAGAGCTGAAATCGTTAAGGTGTTTTCTTGATCGATTAATCACGTGGATTAACCTTGGTTCACTGATTAATCACTTGTCCAAATAGATATCTGAATAATTGCCATATCATTGATGATTTACAGCATGAACCCTTTACCCAACGTAACAAACAAAACTGACTAGGCCTATATACAAAAATCTCCATTCAAATTTATTATGTTTTCAATTTCTGTCTCAAAAACATAGCTTATGACCCCTCACTGGAATGAGTTCACTGAGCATGTTTCAATGAGGGGTCATAAGTTATGTTTTTGAGACAAAAATTGAAATTTTTTAGTAATTCATGTATTTATTTTGCAAGTATCGTCTGCAACCAGCAATGGGTAAAGGGTTAAGAATGACCATTTCCAGCTGCTGATACAGTATGATGATCATGCAAGTAAACAAGTATGTCAGCAAGTAACTTGCATGCTTTACTCTGTCTCATATAATTGATGTCAGTCAGTGTGACAATGTTTACTGTTTTGGAGCAAGTTTGTTCCATTGTTAACCCATATAATACAGTTGTTCAAAAGTAACAGTTAATCGATCAATTACTTTTTGGATCGATCAAGATGTTGGTCATTTATTAATCGATTAATTGGTTAACCATTTCAATTCTATAAAGTACCTAAGTAATTGGCCACCGTCAGAAGCAGTGTTGTGCGCTGCAATCGAGATGGCAAATAATGACACATCATCATATCAGTTTCTATTTATTTTGTCAAGTAATAAAGATTAGTATTGTTTTCTTCCCCATGAGAAATGTGATAAACAAGTTCTCCAGGGCATGATTATGTCAGCTAAATGATGTGTTTTCTAAACATTAAAAGTTCAAGAATTTAAGAGGCATTAATCATGTGGCAATACTTACATATAGTATATAATCTGCCACTTACCAGTATAATTTCCAATTAGATCTTCCATGTCATTCTGAATGAAAGTGTCAATGACACTGTAGCTCAACTTGTCAAGACATGTACATGTATAGTATGTGACACAGAAATGACAAACGTCTAGGTAATGACCTGATAACAAAGGTACAGTTAAAACTAGAAGTCCTGTCACGAACTGTGCGCTAATCTAGGCTTAATTGCGCGTAGGAATTGCGCGCAATTACCATATCGAATGGCATCCAAAGCACGGCTGGTTCTCCTGGTTACTCATAGCAAACACAGGCAATGCTTCTGCCAATGGACCTACGGGTTACCCGGAGGTCCATTGGCAGAAACACTGCATGTGTACAGGCCATATGGACAGAATTTGATAACCTTACTATGATCATAAAGCATTGATTAACGCGCAAATTGATGTGCTATTTGTGCGCAATTCATGACAGGACTTCTAGTTTTAACTGTACATATAAAGTATTGTAACGGTCTGTACATAAATACTGAGCGTTGCCTGTAACAAATGTATAGGTAAAGTATTGTAAAGGTGGGTGACAGTCAGATGCTAAACTAGAAAAGAAATCTTTGAGTCCCAGAGTGGGTCTGACTGAACCCCAAAATATTTGTTCTCATAGCACAGTGATAACAAAGGCACCCCAAAACACACTCATTCCTGTCCCAAGGTGAAAACAAAGGTACCCAAGAAATTTCGTGAAGATCAGTTCATAAATACGAGCTGTATAGAAGTTGTGACAAAAAACTGATTGGACTTAATTTCAGAAAAAAATGGCCACTGGCAGCCATCCTGAATTTTGGACCGCACTCAGAAACACTCGTTCTCGTCCCAAGGTGATAACAAAGGTACCCAAAAAATTTCGTGAAGATTGGTTGATAAATACAGCCTCTAGCCTGAGCCGTATTGACATGTGCACTTACAATGTATAAGTAGCACTAAATAAATCAAAATTCATCCATTTTGCATAATTTCTGCACGAGAAAAAAACCTGTACTATATGTGATGTATTCCATTTTACTAAACATTCATACAAAAATTTATTCAAATCAGAACTTTCATACAGAAGTTCTGTACAAAAGACTGATTGCACTAATTTTGGTACAAAATGGCTGCTGCTGGCCATCTTTAATTTCGGACCACACCCAAAAACACTCGTTCTCATCCCACGGTGATAACAAAGGTACCCAAGAACTTTCATAAAGATTGGTTCATAAATACAGCCTCTAGCCTGAGCCGTATAGAAGTTGTCTACAAAAAACTGATTAGACCTAATTTCGGTACAAAATGGCCACTGGAAGCCATCTTGAATTTTGGACCACACTCAGAAACACTCGTTCTCGTCCCAAGGTGATAACAGAGGTACCCAAGAAGTTTCGTGAAGATTGGTTGATAAATACAGCCTCTAGCCCAAGCCGTATTGACATGTGTACTTACTGTGTGTAAGTAGCACTGAAAAAATCAAGGTTCATCTAATTTGCATAATTTCTGCACAAGAAAAAAACCTGTATTATATGTGATGTATCCCATGGTACTAAACATTCATACAAAAAATTATTCAAATCAGAGCTTTCATGTGGAAGTTCTGCGCAAAAATCTGATTGCCCCTAATTTTGAACAAAATGGCTGCCAGCGGACATCTGGAATTTCAGACCAGACCCCAAAACACTCGTTCTCGTCCCACGGTGATAACAAAGGTACCCAAGAAGTTTCGTAAAGATCGGTTCATAAATGTGGCCTCTAGACCGAGCCGTACTGGCATTTGCACTGACAGTGCTGAAAGTAACACTAAATAAATCAAAGTCTAATTTGCATAATTTAAGCACGAGAAAAAACACCGTATGATATGTAATGTATCTCATGGTACTAAACATTCATAAAAAACATTATTCAAATCAGAGCTTTCATATGGAAGTTCTGTACAAAAAACAGATTTCTGCATCGTCGGTACAAAATGGCGGCTGGAAGCAATCTTGAATTTTGGACAGCACCCAAAAACACTCGTTCTCGTCCCACAGTCATAACAAAGGTACCCAAGAAGTTTCGTAAAGATCGGTTCATAAATACGCCCTCTAGCCCGAGCCGTATCCAATTGTTGAAAGACAGATGACGGGCCAGGACAAAAGCTAAAATTTGGCTTCGCCAAAGTTGAGCTAAAAATATGATCTAAGGAGGGTCCAAAATCACTCTCAGAGCTTCACAATTTGTAGAGATTCAGAGGTATTCTACACATTTAAAACCATACAAAGCTTAAACAAGAGCCCCACGTAGCGGGACAATATACGCCTGTTTTGTATTTTTGAAGGGTTGGGGTAAGAATGGGGGTGAGCATGAAAATTGTTTGGACCAACCCCATATTTGAACTTGACCTGTATTTTGTTGTGATTAAACAACATACCAAGTTTGGAACCAATCGGAAAACAAATAATAAAAGTTATCATCCAGAAACCAAATATTTGATGCATTCTATGTCCAACAAGGTCCATAATTCAGGGAAACTTCGAAGTTTGAACTGACCCCATATTCGAACTTGACCTGTCTTTTGTTTTGATTAAACCACATACCAAGTTTAGGAGTCAATCGAAAAAAAAATACTAAAGTTATCATCTGGAAACCAAATGTTGACGAACGGACAGACAGACGGATGGACAAATGGACAGACAGACAGACTGATTCCATAATTCAACGGTTTTTCAACAGGTGTATAAAAAATCAGTTAGGCCATACTGAAGTTATAATCCGGAAAACACAAAGTGCACAAATTCAAGAGGAATAACTCTGGAAAGGTACATGCGATTTTGGCCGAAAGTGAACTTGAGCTGTGCTTTGTGGTCATAAACAAAATCTGAGAATTTGAAACAAATAAGTCAAGGCAAACTAAAGTTATCATCCGGAAACCACATAATTCACATTTGTAATCATTTAAGGGGAATAACTATGGAACGGTACATGCGATTATGGCCAAAGGTGAACTTGAGCTGTGCTTTGTGGTCAAAAACAAAATCTGAGAATTTGAAAAAAATCGGTCAAGGCAAACTAAAGTTATCCTCCAGAAACCACAAAATCCACAAATTTGCAATCATTCAAGGGGAATAACTCTGGAAAGGTATATGCGATTGTGGTCAAAAGTGAACTTGAGCTGTATTTTGTGGTCAAAAACAAAAACTGAAAATTTGAAATAAATCGGTCAAGGCAAACTAAAGTTATCGTCCGGAAACGAAAAGTTGGGCTAAATTCCCATAAATAAAGGGCCATAACTCTACTGAAAATGGGCCGCTAGAAATGGAAATCGAACCCACCCTGTATTTTGTCATACTAAATCCACATGCCAAATTTAACTCAGCTCAATCCATTACAACTAAAGTTATCGTCCGGAAATGAAATGTGTCCATGGACGGACAGACAGACAGGCCTGAAAATAAGCAGTCTGACATTTGCAGAATGAGGTCCCCAGGGGGTGAATTTGATGGTGCTATCCCGTACGGTGGGCCAATTTATCCTCTGTGTACCTCTTTCTGTTTAGTTTTGAGACACTGATTCAGACTTCAAGTTCACAGAGGGTAAATTTAGTGATGATATCCTGCTGTGCAGGGTAGCATCACTGAATTCACCACCTGGGGACCTCATTTTGCAGATGACAGTCTGTTTATTTTCTGGCTTGCAGACAGACAGACGGGTGGAGAGACCATTTACATATAATATGTCCCGTTTTTCAAACGGGTGTATAAAATCAACATCTGAAAAATTTGGTGTCAATCCGTCAAGGCGTTCGGCTTTAAATGAACGGAAACCAATTTTTTTTTTTCAAAAATTGTGTTTTCAAAGGGCCATAACTTTGCAGCGGATGGACTGAGAAACACCAATATCGAACTTGACCTGTATTTTATTGCTACAAACAACATGTGAAAGTTTGATGTCGATCCGTCAAGGCGTTTGACTTTAAATGAAGGGAAACCAATTTTTTTCGAAAGATTGTGTTTTCAAAGAGCCATAACTCTGCAGTGGATGGACTGAGAAACACCAATATCGAACTTGACCTGTATTTCATTGCTAAAAACAACATCTGAAAAATTTGGTGTCAATCCATCAAGGCGTTCAGCTTTAAATGAACAGAAACCAATTTTTTTAGGGCCATATCTCTGCAGCAGATGGACTGAGAAACACCAAACTTGACCTGTATTTTAATGCTAAAAACAACTTCTGAAAGTTTGATGTCGATCCGTCAAGGCGTTCGACTTTAAATGAATGGAAACCAAATTGTTTACGGACAGACAGACAGACGGACAGACTGATAACATAATACGACCGATTTTTAAACGGGCATATAAAAATACAGCCTCAAGAGGCTCCAAAATCCTTTTCCAAGCTTCACAATTTGAAATATTTTCTGGGAGATGCCATTTGCCTTGTCTCCAAAATATGGGTCATATTTTTCACTTTATGAAGCACAACAGGGACGCAAATAGGCTCAGTGGGCTGAAGTGGGGGGCTGTCCACAGAGTCAACTTGGAACCCTGCTGCGATTCATACCTTAAGACAGATCTGACAAAATTACACGATCAATGTCAAAAAGAAAGTGGACATTCACCCCAAAAGCCAGCAGAGGGCTTTTTGTGACAACACAATTCACATCACAAACCTCATTAGGCTCATATGATTGTCCATGCCTTAGGAACCTGTGCAGATGTCCATGCTATCTGAATGCAATGGCCAATGCTATGATCCAAAGGATGCAGGTGAAAATGGCACCATGCGAAAACAGCAATGATTCTTGTTGGCAAAAATGGCACCAACCGGCAAAATGGCATCAAGTGTGGCTGGCAAAAATGACAACAAACTGGCAAAAATGGCACCAACAAGTGTGGCTGGTGAAAACAGAACCAAACCAAAAGAAGAACAAAATATGTTACACGATCAAATATTTAATTTTCTTCAGATTGTCATTTTGATTTTGACTATTTTTTTACAAGTTATTTTATCTTTTCTCTCATATATACAATAGTATTGAATATGAATACAAGCAAACAGCTTGTTCAGGGCTGAATTCTTTTATAAATCAACTAGATTCAACTGAAGAATGGTCTGACGACAATGTGTGTACACTGATTCTGATTTTCTACCTGTTATTTAATTACTTATTGGTGTTTAAGGTCACATACTTATGCACAATGGCTAATCATGACCGTGACAGTTTTACGGGTGGAGGAAGTCAGAGTACCCGGAAAGAACCAGCAGCTGCCAGCTCCCCAACATCTTAACTCCGCACTGCATCACAGGCAGGGTTAGATTGGTTGAAGACATGTGCACCATCGACATGCAGTACTCCTCAGTACACGGCGTCATTGTGCCCCCATGTGGACAATCGGGGTTAAGTGCCGTGCCCAAGGACACAGCGCATGAGGCTGAATCAATCGCTCAGACACTCACCCATCCGAGCACTAACCAGGCTAGACGTTGCTTAACTTCGGTGATCGGACAAGAACCGGTTACAGCAACGCCACCGCGATTCCATAATTCGACGTTTTTTCAACACGTGTATAAAAAATCAGTTAGGCCATACTAAAGTTATAATCCGGAAAACACAAAGTGCACAAATTCAAGAGGAATAACTCTGGAAAGGTACATGCGATTTTGGCCGAAAGTGAACTTGAGCTGTGCTTTGTGGTCATAAACAAAATCTGAGAATTTGAAACAAATAAGTCAAGGCAAACTAAAGTTATCATCCAGAAACCACATAATTCACATTTGTAATCATTTAAGGGGAATAACTATGGAACGGTACATGCGATTATGGCCAAAGGTGAACTTGAGCTGTGCTTTGTGGTCAAAAACAAAATCTGAGAATTTGAAAAAAATCGGTCAAGGCAAACTAAAGTTATCCTCCAGAAACCACAAAATCCACAAATTTGCAATCATTCAAGGGGAATAACTCTGGAAAGATATATGCGATTGTGGTCAAAAGTGAACTTGAGCTGTATTTTGTGGTCAAAAACAAAAACTGAAAATTTGAAATAAATCGGTCAAGGCAAACTAAAGTTATCGTCCGGAAACGAAAAGTTGGGCTAAATTCCCATAAAGGGCCATAACTCTACGGCAAATGGGCCGCTAGAAATGGAAATCGAACCCATCCTGTATTTTGTCATACTAAATCCACATGCCAAATTTAACTCAGCTCAATCCATTACAACTAAAGTTATCGTCCAGAAACGAAATGTGTCCATGGACGGACAGACAGACAGGCCTGAAAATAAGCAGTCTGACATTTGCAGAATGAGGTCCCCAGGGGGTGAATTTGATGGTGCTATCCCGTATGGTGGGCCAATTTATCCTCTGTGTACCTCTTTCTGTTTAGTTTTGAGACACTGATTCAGACTTCAAGTTCATAGAGGGTAAATTTAGTGATGATATCCTGCTGTGCAGGGTAGCATCACTGAATTCACCACCTGGGGACCTCATTTTGCAGATGACAGTCTGTTTATTTTCTAGCTTGCAGACAGACAGACGGGTGGAGAGACCATTTACATATAATACGTCCCGTTTTTCAAACGGGTGTATAAAATCAACATCTGAAAAATTTGGTGTCAATCCGTCAAGGCGTTCGGCTTTAAATGAACGGAAACCAATTTTTTTTCAAAAATTGTGTTTTCAAAGGGCCATAACTCTGCAGCGGATGGACTGAGAAACACCAATATCGAACTTGACCTGTATTTTATTGCTACAAACAACATGTGAAAGTTTGATGTCGATCCGTCAAGGCGTTTGACTTTAAATGAAGGGAAACCAATTTTTTTCGAAAGATTGTGTTTTCAAAGAGCCATAACTCTGCAGTGGATGGACTGAGAAACACCAATATCGAACTTGACCTGTATTTCATTGCTAAAAACAACATCTGAAAAATTTGGTGTCAATCCATCAAGGCGTTCAGCTTTAAATGAACAGAAACCAATTTTTTTAGAAAAATTGTGTTTACAAAGGGCCATATCTCTGCAGCAGATGGACTGAGAAACACCAAACTTGACCTGTATTTTAATGCTAAAAACAACTTCTGAAAGTTTGATGTCGATCCGTCAAGGCGTTCGACTTTAAATGAATGGAAACCAATTTGGCAAATTGTTTACGGACAGACAGACAGACGGACAGACTGATAACATAATACGACCGATTTTTAAACGGGCATATAAAAATACGGCCTCAAGAGGCTCCAAAATCCTTTTCCAAGCTTCACAATTTGAAATATTTTCTGGGAGATGCCATTTGCCTTGTCTCCAAAATATGGGTCATATTTTTCACTTTATGAAGCACAGCAGGGACGCAAATAGGCTCAGTGGGCTGAAGTGGGGGGCTGTCCACAGAGTCAACTTGGAACCCTGCTGCGATTCATACCTTAAGACAGATCTGACAAAATTACACGATCAATGTCAAAAAGAAAGTGGACATTCACCCCAAAAGCCAGCAGAGGGCTTTTTGTGACAACACAATTCACATCACAAACCTCATTAGGCTCATATGATTGTCCATGCCTTAGGAACCTGTGCAGATGTCCATGCTATCTGAATGCAATGGCCAAAGCTATGATCCAAAGGATGCAGGTGAAAATGGCACCATGCGAAAAAAGCAATGATTCTTGTTGGCAAAAATGGCACCAACCGGCAAAATGGCATCAAGTGTGGCTGGCAAAAATGACAACAAACTGGCAAAAATGGCACCAACAAGTGTGGCTGGTGAAAACAGAACCAAACCAAAAGAAGAACAAAATATGTTACACGATCAAATATTTAATTTTCTTCAGATTGTCATTTTGATTTTGACTATTTTTTTACAAGTTATTTTATCTTTTCTCTCATATATATACAATAGTATTGAATATGAACACAAGCAAACAGCTTGTTCTGGGCTGAATTCTTTTATAAATAAACTAGATTCAACTGAAGAATGGTCTGACGACAATGTGTGTACACTGATTTTCTACCTGTTATTTATTTATTTATTGGTGTTTAAGGTCACATACCTATGCACAATGGCTAATCATGACCGTGACAGTTTTATGGGTGGAGGAAGTCAGAGTACCCGGAAAGAACCAGCAGCTGCCAGCTCCCCAACATCGTAACTCCGCACTGAATCACAGGCAGGGTTAGATTGGTTGAAGACATGTGCACCATCGACATGCAGTACTCCTCAGTACACGGCGTCATTGTGCCCCCATGTGGACAATCGGGGTTAAGTGCCGTGCCCAAGGACACAGCGCATGAGGCTGAATCGATCGCTCAGACACTCACCCATCCGAGCACTAACCAGGCTAGAAGTTGCTTAACTTTGGTGATCGGACAAGAACCGGTTACAGCAACGCCACCGTGCCCCCCCCCCCCCCCCCCCTTCTACCTGTTAATAGGGCCCCAAAAAAATATACGTTTGTTTCCGCTAACCCGACCGTCCCTATTTCAAACAGCAGAGTCTAAGCATTTGAATGAAATCGCAAAAAAGTGAAAAAAACGTGACATTTTTGCCACTTTCTAAATCACGCCACATATATTGATCGTCAAAAAATTAAGATTTTATAAAAAAGAAACCCTATTTTATATGCAAGCCTAGTGAACCACTGAAATTCTTCATAATATAATATTCAGCAGTCCTCGTATTCCCGAATTGTGCATTCGCATGCCTCACTTTATCACAACACGAGGTCAAGAAGTGATAAAATTAGCACACCGGAGTACATGAAATAACTTGCCTTTTTGTGATTGTGGTAATGGACTTGTTAAGTAACATCATATTGTCTTGGCTAAGAAAACACAAATGACTTGCTTTTGTTTATTTGAAGATAATAAAGTTCCCTGCTTTGTACTTGTAGGAAAAACTTTTGAGCACACTATTTTGAAGGTATGATGAAATTGTGACCTCAGCGAGAGCAAACAGCCAATCACTTTAAAGTACAAGTGTCAATTTACAGGGTATCCATTGGCATTTCCCAAGGAAAATTTCCAGGTTTTAAATAGCAGACAAGAACCGAATTGGTCGAAATGTACAATGTGATTAACTATACATGCTTACTAGAATACCGTCCATGTGTCTTGTTTCAAATTTCCGGTAAACAATATTCAATCACTTGCGTAATAATGGTCACTATTGAAGTGAAGTAAAATCACTTCACCATGATATTAAAGCAAGTTGAAATTTATATACCTTCTTATCGGGATAAAATCAACTTTTCCAGGTACCGATTATGATTTAATTTGCCAGTGTCGGTATTGACTATTTTACCTCTTATAGTCGGAATACCGTAAAACCACACAACACTACAAAGAGGCTTATTTTATGCTGAAGATTTTATAAACTAGGTTGAGGGAACTGTATTCTGGGAAAAAAAAATAAAAAAATAAAAAATAAAACAAAATGTTTTTCCAACCTTCCGACTTTATTTCTTTTCATCCCGTTAGAGGAAACAAACATAATTTTATTAGGCCTAGGGTATTTCTGGTTTTTAAAAATTTGATTAGCAATTTCCATGTTGGTTTCAAAAAGTGATGATAAATAGTGAATTTAAGGCCAATATGAAAGAAAAATGGTTAGCATTTGGACATTTTTGTAGAGCATTTTGTGATGTGAATCCAGTCATAAAATTCCCTGGACAATACAAATATTAATACAACGAAATCAAATATGCTTCAAAAGGAGTGGATTAATAAGTTGGGTTAGGCAACAGAAGCTGAACAATCAAAAGACTTGCAGACAAATATGAAACAAGAGGGATGTTACATCCCAACGCTCACCTACATTCGCGCTTGACAATGTTGTTCCAATGTAACATGCCTAATATTTAGTTAATATAAATCATTAACTAGGCATCAAATGATCAATGTGGTTTATGTGATGGCTTTGGAAAGTCTATATTTCTGCATTTATTATATATCAATTCAACATAGAATCATTGGATATAAAAGCATTTTTTTCTTTTAGAAATGTTTATGATTAAGAATATGAATCGTGAGGCCAGATATTAAATCATAAATAAGAATTAGGAAAGGCTTTCATAAATCACTGAAATTGTAACTGAAGTACATTCATTGGTTAAAGAAGAGTTGCGGAAAAACATTCATTCAAGAAAGTGACTATAAGTCCCAACAAAAATACATCACATCAACAACTAAAATAAGCCTTAATGTTACTTTACTAGTAACAAGTATGAGAAAGTATAAAATAAAAAAAAAAAGTTAAAAAAATTTTTTTTTAAAGAAAGTGAATATAAGTCCCAAAAATCCACCTCAAATTCCTCAAATATGCATGTAATGAGGGCGCAACATTACCACAATGTAGTTCAGTAACCCATGTGTACAATATCAATTGCCTGGAAAGACACAAAGAAACAGAACTCACCTTAACACAAACTTTTAGAACTTAAAATTGAGTAAGTCAGAGAAAAACCTGAAATTGTGACTGAAAAAAAGAAAAGAAATCAGTCAAATTTCTGCATACATTAGGGTTAATACCTAAAGTAGTTATTGAAATGAGAAAATAAACAGTAATGAGAGGTGAAGGCACCACAATCTGCACAAAAGCTGACTTTAACACAAATTCTTACAACACCTAAACGCTAATTCTTACAACAAGTTTTGGCAGAATATCAGCCTCAAATTCCTCAAATATGCATGTAATGAGGGTTAAATATTACTGCAATGGAGTTCAGTAACCCAGGTGTAGAATATTAATCGCCTGGAAAGACACATAAAAACACAACTCACCTAAACACAAAGTTTACAAAGTTTTACAACTTAAAATTTTCCAAGTCCGAGAAAAACATGAAAATTTTGTCTGAAAAAAAAGAAAATTTCCGTTAAATTTCTGCATACAGTAGGGTTAATACCTACAGTTGTTATTGAAATATGAAAATCAACAGTAATGAGAAGGTAAAGCATCACAATCTGCACAATAGCTGACTTTAACGCAAATTCTTACAACACCTAGACGCAAATTCTTACAACAACTTTTGGCAGTAAATTTTAGGTGAAACTTGGAAAAAAGTCGTAGTATCAGGGTTGAATACTGTTCTGATAGTCCCCTAGAACCTACATATGCAATATCAAAGGCCTGAGCCCACTGATCTTCGAGAAATTAACCTAAACATTAAATCTTACAATATTGGACACGCTGGACGCCGGCGCTGATGCCCGAGGTCATGACAATACCTCACCATATCTTACAGATGTAGGTGAGCTAAAAAAAATTGAAAAAGATTTGCAGAAACCCAACAGTATTTCAATTTATTTATTTATTCGGGTTTTTGAATGCTTGGGTCACCTCGTGTTTTACGGGTAGAGGAAGCCAGAGAGAACCACGGAGCAACGAAGAGCAACTTTCAGACTCCCCAATGTACTAACTCCACACAAGCATGGTTAGCACTGGTTGAAGACATGTACACCATCAACGTGCAATACACCTTTGTACACAATGCCACCATGCCCCCATGTGGGCAATTGGTAAAGTGTCTTGCCCAAGGACACAACAGTGGTTGTCGCAGGTGGGATTCAAACTGAGGACCTCTCGGTTTGCAGCCTGCATCTCTACCTACGAAGCTACTGTGCTCCCAACTGTATTTCAATAAATCAATATTCTAAACTAAGGATATCATAATTTTGTCAAATTGCCATCATGCTTGGGAGATAACTCCATTCTAAGCGGCTTTCATTTTTTACTAATTCATATTCTGTTATGTTAAGTGCCGTACCAATGTATACCGCATCATGGAAACATAAAATTTAGCGTCACGCTTGTCCTAATTATTAAATGAGAATTAAAAAATTGTTCGAGATGGGTGAACGTCTTACAGGTCGATAAATTGCATGACAAGTGGCAACCCTGCTCCCCTAATCACGAACCCAGTTATAAAATCACCGTTTCATATCTTCCTTGGATGGCAACAAGTAAAGATATGTTCTGCGTTTCATGTTGTTCTCTGTATTAAAGTGTCAATTATGCACAAAGATAACGAATCATATCTTAATTGGGTGGCAACAAGTAAAAATATATTCCACATTATTACGTGCAAAATTGGTTCTCAGCTTCAGAATTACAAGCCTTCTATCATTTATATAGACCTCACCCTGGTAACAGAGCAGAGGCAAGTTCACATACAGTATTCACACATCCAACCACTTCTTAACCCAAATCATTCAAATGCATTGTTCTCCATATTTAAGTGTATTGCGTGCAAAATCACCGTATCATATGTCCCTTGGGTGGCAACAAGTAAAGATATGTTCCCTGTTTCACATTGTTCCCCGTATCCGAGTCTATTACACGCAAAATAACCGAATCATATCTTCCTTGGGTGGCAACAAGTAAAGATATGTTCGGCGCTTCATGTTGTTCTTTGTATTCAAGTGTAAATTATGCAAAAAATTCTGTACAATATCTTTCTTGGGTGGTAACAAGTAAAGATATATTCCGTGAATCCGTGTTATTATGCAACAAGCAAAGATGAATGATACACTATTGCTAAAACCTCACCCAGGTAACAGAGGCAGCGGCAAGTTCACATAGAGTATTTACACATCCAATCAGTAACCTTGCTAATATATCAAATTAACACAGCCACTGTTGGTATTATTTACTCAAATAATACAGATTATGAGATAAGATTACCTGTATTTGATGACATTTCAAATTCGGTTTTGTTACAGTGTGGAATTATTAATGATATTGGTAACAGAAAGAAATCTGAGAATCAGCAACAAAAACTATAAATTTAAGTATTCTGCAATTTAATTTAAAAAAAATTAATATAAAAAAAATGTTACAAAGATCTTTTACACTGATTGGTTTACAAAAAAAAACAGTGGTACTTATCAATTATTGAATTAGTCCAAAGTACAGTTTGACAGAATCCAGTAATCCAGTGGTGAGGAATCTTGTGAAGAAAGTTACCAGCTGGTACATGTAGTATTAAATCCAAGAATGTCTCTCAGAAACAGTATCCCGTAGATTTGTAATAAAATTTTCACTTTGAAATTTCAGCAGTCTCCAATAAAATACAATAAACGCTCCGCAAAATTCAAATGGAGTAAAAATCCAAGAAGTATTGGTGCCACAGGCAATTTCCAAACAATCCAGCAGAATCCTGGCCTTTCACAAAAAAACTATTATTCTGTTTCACAGAAAGTATAAATTCCCTTTTCCAAGACGAATAGATTCTCCCCAAAATTCTCTTTTGAAATCAATCTTCCAAGATCACAAAGAAGCACTGCTTCTATAATAAATGCACTGTTCTGAAACAATAATAATCTCCAATGGAAACAACTGAAGTGAGTCTTTCTGAAATGGCTTTCTAAAATTGAGTTTTTGAATTCTGTTGACAAACCTTTATATAGTAACCAGATAGAATGTCTCAGAAGAGGAAGTTTCTGCAATGTTCTATTAGTTTCTGGGGAATTCTGTTAAAGTTCAAGTAAACAAGGTCATTGACCTATTTAAACAATTAAACAATCAACAGCTATATGTACAATATATCAGTGTAACAAAGATGTAAACAAGGTCACTGAGTGCAAAAGAGTTAGACCAGTCAGAAAATGCAGCAATAAAAAAAAAATATCTTTCTCATATAATTATCTACTAAGGATATATCAATCTCAATATAATATGGGGGCTATAACAGGTTTCGATCGGGACAGATAAAATTTCAAGTTCAAGGTCACTGTGACCTTTAACTTTGGCACAAAGACCTAAAAATATGAATGGTTCTTCCTCTCATCATGCCAACCCACGTGCCAAGTTGGGTTTCGATCAGGAATGCATAATTTTAATAATTAAGATAGCTGAAACCAGCTCCAATCGATAAAATTTCAATTTCTAGGTCAGTGTGACCTTGACCTTTGGCATAATAACCTAAAAAATAAATAGGGTTCTTCCTTTCATCATGCTCAACCCATAGGCCAAGTTTAATATCAATTGGGCAAGCAAAACTTCAATTAGAAAAGCCAACTGTGGTAAATATTTACGGTCAAGGTCACTGTGACCTTGATCTTTGGCACAATGACCTCAAAATAACCCATGAGGTTAACCCACATGACACATTTGGCATCAGTCAGTCACTGACCTTGACTTTTTGGCACAATGATCCCAAAATAAATATAGAGTTCTTCCTCTCATAATACCTAACCCACATGCCAAGTTTGGTTTCAGTCAGCCAAGGGAAATTTTAGCTGAGAGCAGAAACCAACTCCGTCAACAGACAGACGGGCAGCACCAAGGCTATATCCCCATCCCCCACCCCCCCCCCCCCCCCCCCAAAAAAATTACATTTCGGGGAATAAAAATTGTAACAATTTTGTGTTTATCTGTTGAAAAAGCTGGAGTGGAGCCTTTTCAATAAATTAAATTAAATTAAATGTGGTAAAAATTAAAAACAAGAAGCCCCACGGGGCCTGAATCGTTCACCTTGAACAGAACACAAGATAAACAGAGTCCAAGAATGAATCTACATTAAGCAATCCATCTCAATAGGATACATTGTCTATCCTTGAGCTCCTCAGGAGTGACAAAAATAGTCCAAGCATCATGCCTTTTCTTCAGTTGATCATAATGTAAAATGTAGAGCTCCCCTATGAAGCCCCTTGATAAAACCTTTGTGGATTAATCTTAGTTACACACCTCTAGAGGGTACTGAATACAAAATTTCTAATTCTTCAGCTACATTTGGGCTACCATAGGGAGCCCAAATATTAACCCAGGGAACCATCTTGAATCTGACTCCCCTAGAGATGTTGTAAAACAAATCTGAAGAAGATGTTTGAAGAAATTACCTCATATTGTATTGTTAAAAACTGGTGGTCTGATGAATATTTTTATAAATTATCCCCCATATGGCACAAAGTTACAATTTGGGCTTCCATAGGAAGCCAAATATGGACCTATGAACTTTGTTTGAACAATCTTGAATCTGACCCTCATAACAATGATGTATGCCAAACATTAAAAGATTATGACAGGTGGTTCTGAAGAAGAAGATTTTTAAAAAATATTCCCCATATTGCCCTAAGTCAAAAATTCAGGCACCTGTATTGAGCCCAAATATGAACCAATGGGCTTCATTTTAACAAACTTGTATCTGACCCCCCTATGGATTCTGTATACCAAATATCAAAAGATTCTGACCATTAGTTCTGGAGAAAAGATTTTTTTAAAATTTTTGCAAATATGCTGACTCCGCCTTTTTTCGCTGACATCTACAGAACACCCTAACATAACCGATGGCAATGTTTTTTACCATTCAATTCTACTGGTCCTAAGAATGCTTCATACCAAATAACAGTTCTCTGTTCAGTGTGGTTTGGGAAATATGGGTGTTTGAAAATATTTCTTTTTAAGTTCTTGGGGTTCCCATGGGGATGCGGAAATTTTTTTTTAGCCCCAGTCAAGTACCTATGACTCAATAATACCACATACCAAATTTGGTTCAAATCAGACCATCTGTTCTGAAAACAGAAATTTTGGACAGGGACAAAAATCTTACCCTCCCACTACAAAGCCAAATATTGCTTCACGAACAAACTTGATTCTGCCCCTCAAAAGGGAGCTCCATAACAAATACCAAATCATTGTACCCACTGGTTAATGAGAAGATTTTTAAAATATTTTGGAGCATTTTCCCCACCCCCTACCTAGCTGGGCATGTTGAGTTGAAGAAAAATGCAATGCCCCTTTGGGACCATCATTCACACAAACTTTCACTTTAATTGGCCCAGTGGTTTTGGAGAAGACCAAAACATTGTGTTGACAGATGCCTAACGATGGACTGAGAGCGATTAGATTAGCTCAGCTTGACTTTGTCAAGGTGTGCTAAAAAAAAAAACTTAATGATTTTAGTTTATTTTTTTATAAAGTAACTTTTCTTTCCTGCTTGTCATCTGTTGTTTTTTTGGTGGGGGTTGGGGAGGGGGTCTTCTTGCTTTTTAATGCCTAGAAGTTACTGCTCAACAACAAGAAATTCACTTGAGAGAGCAGGCCAGAGATGCGCCCATATTTAACCGCTCAACAAAAGAACCTAACAAGGGCTATGCCCAGTACATCATACACCCAATTAGGCTTTTTCAAACTGTAAACGACTGTTTTCATCCAATAAACGGCCTGCATTGCCAAGATCAGAATGCATTTTGGAGAAATGAAAAAACAATTGTCTAACTGATTGGGGAGTGGGGGGGGGGGGGGGAGGGTTAAAAATGCATTTGCGGCAAAGAAAAAAACAATGCATAAAAAAAGACACCGGGGTGGGTGGGTGTTTGGTAATTTTTTTTTTGGCATGTAATAACTCCCAGTCCATCAAAAAGCATTTTTTGGAAAAATTGCCTAAATGACAGGGAGGGGGCAGAGGGGGGGGGGGAGCCTATAGTGTAGGAATCCAACTTTTTTTGGGGGGGGGGGGGGAATTGCCTACATGACACGAGGGGCTGGGTTGGGTTGTAGGATACAATTTTTTTTTGACAATTTTCATCAGATAATGGTGGTCATCAAACTTGAGGAAGACATTGTTCCCAAAGACCTATATACCCAAAATTTATATTTGGTTACTAATGTTGTTTAAGTTATTCCATAAACAAGCATTACGTGATATTTATTAACAATTTAACAAAGGGCAAAAACTCCTATAATAGGCCCACAACTCATCAAAAATAACTGAACGGAACCCATATTTGAACTTGGCCTGTATTACTAACTGGGGAATACACGTACCAACCTTGGTCAAGATCAAAAAATCCAAACTGGAGTTATCGGACAGAAAGCAAATATCTTAATAGAAGGTCAAATTCTAAGTCGAAAAAGTGCCATAACTCACGTAAAAATAATTGGACGGAACCCATATTCGAACTTGGCCTGTATTACTAGCTGGTTAATACATATACCAACTGTGGTTGAAATCAAATAATCCAAACTGGAGTTATCAGTTGGAAGCCAAATGTTTACGGACAGATGGAAACCACTTACATAAAACAATTTTTACAAATGGGTGAATAAAAAGCATCCGCAAGCTTAAATCTCAGTTTCAAAATAAAACACAGAAAAGGGCAGAATGAAATGAATTCAATACTGTGCCATTTTCTCCATCTGAACAGGTGCAGTTTTTGCCAACCTATGGTGCCATTTTCACCAGCACAATTGGTACCATTTTTGACACCCATGGTGCCGTTTTCACCTGAAACGACCTGGGACCTTTTCACAGGTGTCGAGTCGTTTCTTATATACTTTTTATTTAATTATATCTTTTAATTATTTAAGTACAGAAATTAAGATTTTATTTGGTCTGACATTATCTTTTAGCTTTTGAATAGATATCCATGGAAAATGGATGTTTTTGGTAAAAGAGGAAATTTTTCAATATGCCAAAAAGTTGACACAGTGAACTGGTATGGCTTCAATATCGAGTATGAGACCCATTACTGTTAATTACAGCTTGACAATGCCTTCTCATGCTCCCAATCAGGTTCCTGGTGGTCCTTTGTGGGATGTTGTTCCATTCTTGGACCAGCATGGCACCAAGCTCCTGGACACTTCTTGGCTGGATGGGGCAGGCTGAAATTGCAAGCTGCAACTCATTCCAGACATGTTCGATTGGATTGATGTCAGGGGATCTTGCTGGCCAGTCCATACGCTCAATCCCCTCCCTCTGTCGGTACTCCCCGACAGCATGGGCAACATGAGGACGGGCATTATCGTCCATCAGAATGAATCTATCACCCATTGCACCTGCATACAATCTCACATGGACATCCAGGATCTCATCAATATACCGCTGTGCAGTCAATGTACCACGTTCAAGGACACAGAGCTCTGTACGTCCATTCCAGCTGATGTCGCCGTAGGACCATGATTGACCCTCCACCATAGCGGTCATGCTCAGCAATGTTGGCTGCATGGAATCACTCTCCTGGTCTTCTCCATACCCTAGAGCACCTATCTGTGTGGTCTAGGCAGTACCTTGGGTCATCTGTAAAAAGGACACGTCACCAATCTTCTCTGGTCCATCCAACGTGGTCCATGACCTTTTCATATCATGCCTGGCGGTGGTTCTGGGACAGCGGAATGTGAATACATGGTCTTCTCGATCAGAGACCACCTTCGTACAACCTTGCCCGGAGAGTCTGCGTCAAAACATTTACCCCAGATTCATTCTGAAGGTCACTGTGAAGCTGGGTTGCTGTGGCAAAGCGGCTCCTACGGGCCTGAATGATCAAAAACTGGACTTCAGCTGCAGATGTTTCCCTGTCTCTGCCACCAACATGCCATCTTACTGGTTGCCATGCTGCTGAAATCTTGCCCAGGCTCTGGTGATCATCGTATGGTGCACACCAAGGGCTTCACCATCCTGACGATGGGTAGCCCCTTGCTCCACCATCCCTACAGCCCGCCACATTTCTGCTTTAGACAAATGTCTTCTTACATTTTTGCATTTGCCATATTCAATCATTAAATCACAAGGGTTTGTGTTGAAATGAAGATTGAATACCCTACACATGTCATGTACACGTAGACAGTACACGAAAACATCATGAAAATCAGGGGGTACATGCTTTCCATGACTGTCACGAAAAGTCTGCCTGTCAAGAGAGCTAATGTAAACATTGGGGACCATCTCAATACATTCCTCAATCATATCCACCAAAAATATCGCAAATATGTCACAAGCAAATTTCACAATGATGTGTTAAATATTTGGTGCTTAGCAAACTTTGAGTAGTATATGAATGAATGAACTGTTTATTCAACAAATATGACAAATTACATCAGTAATAATACAAACTGATATAGTAGTTGCATTTGTATCATTGTTGATACTAGGATTGAACATTATTAAATGAAAAATTAATATCAACAATACAGTGAAAAAGAAAAAAAATTGTTGAAGGGAGATGCTAGAAGTATAAACTTATATGGAAACATCCCCTGGGAATTATATTTAAAACTGCTATACAGTATAGTTAATTGTTCCGGTTTTATTTTAGTTTTATCACTTAAGCTGAGAAGTAATATCACATCAGTTTATGCCAGATATTGGTTAAAAGGATACTGGAAAAAGGAATTTTACATTGTCATGCCTCACTGTACCCATTTAACAATTCCACTTTGACTAATTTCTTGAAAATATAAATATTGATACAATGCTTTAGTTCATAATGTAATGAATTCCGTAACTTAACTCCTACAATGCTAGTGCAAAATGATTTTTTATTTGTCGTTCTGTACTTCACAGAGAAGTTTTCACTCTGGCGTGTTGCATAATGATGGGAATTCTGAACAGTTCCCTAGTATACGAGTAGATCTGCAGGTAACATTTCATGCTTAACCCTTTTGCAGGTAACATTTCATGCTTAACCCTTTACCCAACGCAGACGATTTCAAAATTTATTATTTTAAATATCATTTTTTAAATATTTTCAAAAAATTTCAACAAAACCATATCATGTGACCCCTCTCTGGAACGAGCTTGTTCCAAAGAGGGGTCACATGATATGGTTCTGTTGAAATTTTTCGAAAAATAATATTTTTTCACCTGCTGAATTTGCATATTACGCCTGTGGATGTGGGCGATTCTTTGGGTAAAGGCAGGCCTGGCATTCTGAAAAATGCAGGAGGGCAAAAAATCGCTCTCCTCAATCAGCTCAGGAGAGCAATTAGCTTTACACAGCATTTTAAGTATCCAGTTGAACGAACTCATTGAAACTGAAACCAACAGACTACATCAGTGATTTATTAACTTTACTAAGGTAAAGCGAAATCTCTTAGACATCTAGATGTCTCACTCAACAACCGAATGCACACTTGACAAGACCTGTGTGTGTACCCAGACCTGTTGTCCAAGAAAGTCATACCCCTACCACTACCACCTTCAACCCCCAAGGGGGGTTGAAGGTGGTAGTGGTAGGCGTATGACTTTCTTGGACAACAGGTCTGCTTGAATCTACAGTCACATCCTGGTGCAAGTGCTTCAAGTGACAGGATAGTAGTAATGGTAGTATATTATAGTGTCAATATTCCTTGAATAATTACCCCTCAAACTGTGATGTCAGTTGTTGAACTTGAAACTGACAGAAAAAAAAATATTGCTGTGACCCATTTTGCTTCAAATGATTGCAACTGTGTTTGGGTATGGTTGCAGCCATTACCTTTTACCAGGGCTTGATTTAATCTGAAAATTTTGAATAGCAATTTACTATTCACCCTGGAAAATTGATTAGCAGTTGATCCAAAAGCACTTGAAACTAATAAATCTTGAATAGCAAAATTCAGAAATTGGAGAGCAAAGTGCTATGCTAATCCAGTTAAATCGAGCCCTGCCTTTTACCACTAAACCACTTTCAAAATGAAATTACGTCATGTTATGTGACTTCGAAGTTAAATTACATTTTTGCTTTACAACAAAAATTTAATGTGAGCATAATACATGTAATCTCAATCATCCCAAACCAAAATATTGAGGAGGGCAATTTTTCGCTCTCCTTAATTCTTTCAGGAGGGCAGTAAGGAGAGCTAAAAAATCGCTCTCCTGAAATTGCCAAGCCTGTAAAGGGTTAACTTTGCTCATGACCACAAGAGTATTAAGCTTAATCATGTCATCAAGTTTTAAAATTTTATATTTCCTAAATATTGGGCTGCTATGACTCGGATAATCGGCTCCACCGATTATTCATATTCCTACCGCTTTCTTTGGAATTTTGCCAATGGGAGCATCTTATTATGATAGTTGTTTCCCCAAATTTCACAATAATAATTTAGATATGGTGCAATAAGACTTTGATATAAGGAAAGAAGGGCAGGTTTATTAATTCAGTTTTTAACTCTATACATTATGGCTATATTTTTTGCTATTTTGGCTTTTATATATTTCAAGTGCTCACCCCATTGCAGTTTGTGGTCTATAGACTATATAAACACCCAGGAATTTTGTAACATACACTCATTCAATTTCCAGTCCATTTACATTAATGCTTAAGTTTTTATTTCTTCTTTTGTTTCAAAATATCATACAGTTGGTTTTTTGTAGGTTCAGAGATAACTTATTTACTTGAAACCATGTATTAAGTTTGGCCATTTCACTAGAAACGGTTTGACACATATCACTGGGAGTCCTGTTATTTAATCCGTACCTATTTGTCCGATTTGATTTGGGGACGAAACCTGTTGAGCAAAACAACCCAAAACAACCACGGAGCGACCAGGAATTGGAGCGAGACGACCCAGGGGCGAATGGGAATTTGTGCAAAAAGGGACCTTTTCGCACGGTGGCATCTTCTCTACCCCCTCCCCCCCCCCCCCCCCCCCCCCCCCAGAAAAAGGTCACTTGCTGACTCGCACACCTTCATGGGAACCTTGCCCTTTTCTTCCCAAAACCCTCTTTCCGGGGAACATTTTCTAGCACCATCACTGGTTAATGTCCATCATAATTTCGTCATTTGCGGTCCAGTTTCGGTCATTCCTCGTACCCTTACAGTAGTACTACTACTACTAGTAGTAGTAGTACATGTAGGATGCTATTGTCAGTAAAGCCAGAAAAGGGCAACATAAAAATGATCTACTTTTATTAGATGTATACCTTCCCGAGTCGCTGAAACAAAGGTCCGTGTGGCCGTCGCTGTGTGCATATCTCATGGGTTTGCGTACAGGAGGCATCTTGCCATTGACCACAACAAACTTAATTTTGGCGCGCCACAAAACAGGAACTTGTTGAGTTGCGGTTCGTTCGAAGAACCACCACTTAATTTAAAAAAACAAATACGTTCAAAGAATTTATTTGCCCAGTTAAATGTGGGTTTTTTTTTCTTTGTTTGTTTGTTTATTTAATATATGCTAATGAAGTAAATTGATGTTAGGCGTTTATTATCGATGAATTGACCGTGTTTCAAAGCAGTCGAATCGCCCAATAAAATATGGGACACTAATACCTTACTCCATATACAACAGAGTATGCACCATTTACGTCTGCCAAAGATTGTTGGCGTAACCTCCTGACCATCAGGTGGTACCGATGGAATTGGTTTGTTTTGGCCTCAATATGTTCCACTTAGGTCGAACCCCTCGCGGGGGCATAGACATTCGGGCGCGTCAGCTACAAATAATGTTAGAGAAATATAGTAACAGGCCTAAAACTAGATACATATAAGATCAGAAAAAAATGGTTAAAAAGTAAAAGCTGGAGGAAGCAAGGCTACGGTGAGATATGCAAGGCCTACGGTTAGGCCTGTTACTCTTCTTAACGTTAAGAATAGTAAGAGGCCTAAAACTAGATACAGATAAGATCAGAAAAATTTGGTTAAAAAGTAAAAGCTGGAAGATACAAGGCTACGGTGAGACATGTATGATCAATATGACTAACAGCTATATTGAACTGCTAAAGGGTAGGGAGGGGGATGTGAAGTGGGAGGGCATTCCAATGATATACAGCCCTAGGGAAGAATGAGTACTTGTAGTAGTCTGTGGTTGCTGTAATTTGTCTGTAGCACCATGGGTGGTTATAGCGAGATCTTCTTGTTATTGGGGTTAGATAGCCGTTAATGGGGATAGCAATTAGATTGTGTGCTATTTTGTACATGAGGGACAGTCTAGAGTCAATACGCCGGAGGTCCAGACGTCGCCATTTAAGTGTCTTGATTTCTGTGACACTAGATGTGCGTCTGGAATCAGACTTTTTCCAACGCGCAGATCTTCTTCGGGACTGCTTCAGATTGGTCGATTTGGGTTTGGGTGTAGAGAGACCAGACTTCAGAGCTGTATTTCAACTGGGGTAGAATCAGGGTTTGGTAAGCCATGGATTTAAGTGGTTCAGATTTTACTTTTAAGTTTCTGCGAAGAAAACCAAGCGTTTGATTTGTTTGTTTGTTTGTTTGTTTTTTTTTGTTTTTTTGTTTTTTTTTGTTGCTCTGCTTGGGTGTGTATCCCAGGAGAAATCGTCTGAGATGTCCACGCCAAGGTATTTAGCCGATGAAGTTGATTGTAACAGGGTATTATGTAAAAAGAATTTAGAGGGTATAGGATGTTTCCTTCTAGTGACATGTATAACTTGGCATTTTGAAGAATTGAATTGCATATCCAGTCCATTTCCCATTTTTCTAAGGTTACCAGATCGTTTTGAAGGGTCCTTGACTGATTTATGCAAGTGAGTGACAAGTATATAGAGTATTGTCTGCAAAAAGGCGCATTTTGGATTGGATGTCTTGGGGAAGGTCGTTTATATATGCTATAAAGAACAGTGGTCCAAGCACGGACCCCTGGGGGACTCCAGATGAGACCGGTATGGGTTCCGAGAGTGTGCCGTTTAGAATTACGGATTGAGAACGGTTATCTAGGAAGCTTTTAGTCCATTTGAGGGTTTGGCCGCGTATTCCATGGTTATGCATTTTCAGTAGGACTTTCTCATGGCTGACTTTACCAAAGGCCTTACTAAAGTCTAGTAAAATTAGGTCAGTTTGCATTTTGTTATATACTGACAGGAGGAGGTCATTTCCAAGCATTACTAGTTGGGTTACGCAGGATCTCTTTTCTCAGAAACCGTGCTGTAGGTAGTATAGGATGCCAAGGTTTGTAAAATGTTTGATGATTGAGGATGAGACAATATGTTCCAGTGTTTTGCAGAGTACACATGTCAGGGATATGGGCCTATAATTGGCAGGATCTGACTTCTTATCCTCTTTCAAAATGGGCGCTACGTTTGCAGTTTTCCACTGGGAAGGTAACGATCCCTCATCGATGGATTTCTGAAAGATTTTTTTCAATAATTGGTGAAAGTTCCTTTGATAGTGTTCTGAGTACAATGGGTTTGATTTGATCAGGCCCGCATGCCTTGTGTGGTTTTAAATTTGACAGGAGTCTTTCAATGCCATTTGCACTTATGTTAATGTCTGGCATTCTGGGAGGTGTTTGATATTCAAGCAGAGATATTTCTTTGCGATCAAGCATATCTTGAAGTCTTGTTTTGCAATAAGAAGCTAGGCTCAATTGGGATTTGGGGCTAAAAACAGATTGGAACTGTTTATTTAACACTGTGGCCTTTGATTTTTCATCATAGTTCAATATGTTTTGGAATTTTAAGGGGGGAAGGGATGCCGAGTTTTGTTTGAAGTGTTTAAGGAGAGAGTAAAACCTCTTAGTGTTGGGTTTGGCATTGGGAGAATCACCTGTCTGCTTAACGTTAAGAATATCTTCGAGGTATAGTTGGTAAGCATCTTTGTTTTTTTTTTCCGAATGAGGTGCTTGAGGTCCAAGAATTTCTTTCGGTCACATGGCTTATTTGACTTTCAGTGTTTTTTAAAGGCCCTATCACGCCTTCTGATGGTTCTCTAACAATAAGCTGAGGTAGGAGCTATTCCACGTAAAAAAATCAGGGGTACCCATTGTCGTTTAAAAACGGAAACAGGTAATATTTGGATGGGTTTCGGCACGTTTTCTACCCAGGACGTTTTGTACCAGGACGTTTTGTACAAAGTTGGACATTTTGTACCCATTATTGGATGTTTTGTACCCAAATCGGATATTTTGAGAACTTAAAAAAAATTGGAAATTGCATGTTAATATGATGACAAAGTGTAAAAAATGTATGTTTATGTACAACATATATAATTAATTTTTAATATGAGGATACAAAGAATGTTTTGAGAACTGTTTATTAGTGTGAGTGGTTTTAATTGGGTTACTGCTTTGTTGTTATACATGCTGTACTCTATTCTATGATCTTGCGTTTGTTGTCGATAATTAGCCCAGTTTCTTTATCTATTTTAATCATAAATCTTTATTTGACCGGCCGCCGACAACTGCTCTTTAATGTAATTGCACATGTCTCTCGTATAAATGTATAAAAATATTTAAAAAATGATGTATTTGTATTTTTTTTAACATGGCCTTATCTATTTGTTTTCCTAAAGTTACCATATTTATACACCAACCCTCATATTCATCTCACCAAAACCCATTGGTTGGGATTGGTTGGGTACAAAAACGACCTTCGGTTTGGGTACAAAACATACCTCGTTGGGTACAAAACGTCCAATGATGGGTACAAAACGACCATAAGTTTGGGTACAAAACGCCCAGCGGTTTGGGTACAAAACACAAGCTGGGTACAAAACGTCCTGGGTATAAAACGACCAGTTATCGTTTTAATGTGATGTGAAAATGTGCTGAAGAAAATACTTTTAATAAATCGTGAATTGCAGCATCCTTAGTGAAAATGTGCTGAAGAAAATACTTTTAATAAATCGTGAATTGCAGCATCCTTAGGGGCGAGGTTCAAGTTTGTCCAAGTCTCTGGGTTCATATTTTGGGCTCCCAGTGAGATGTTTTGATATTTGATATACAACATCCTTAGGATGTGTGATTCAAGTTTGTTCAAGCCAAGTCTCTGAGTCCATATTTGGGCTCCATGTGGTAGACCGAATTGTAACTTAGTTCAATATGAGGAACATTCTTTAAAATCTTCTTCTTCACACCCACCAGTAAGAATCTGTTGCTATCTGGTATACTGTATCGTTAGGGGGTGAGATTCAAATTTGTTCAAGCCAAATCCCTGGGTTCATATATGAGCTCCATATGGGAGCCCGACTTATAACTTAGTTCAACATGAGGAATATTTTTTTTTAAATATGTTTCTTCAGGTACAGCAGGCAGAATCTTTCGATATTTGGTATACTGTACCGTTAGGGAGGTGAGATTCAAATTTGTTAAAGCCAAATCCCTGGGTTCATATATGGGCTCCATATGGGAGTCTGACTTATAACTTACTTCAACATGAGGAATACTTTTTTAAAATATGTTTCTTCAGATACAGCAGACAGAATCTTTCGGTATTTGGAATACAGCATCCTTAGGGACGTGAGATTCAAGTTTGTTCAAGCCAAGTCCCAGGGTTCATATTTGGTCTCCCCATGGGAGCCCGAATTATAACCTAGTTCAATATGAGGAATATTTTTTTTTTAATTTTCAGATCCACCGGTCAAAATGTTTTTTTGGTATTTGGTATGGTTTTCTTAATGGGGAGATGCAAGTTTGTTCAAATCAGGACCCTCGGTTGATAGTTGTCAGTGTCAGGTGAGCGCTCTCAGGCCCCCTGTGGTCTCTTGTAAATTATATTACCATCAACATTTACAAGTTCAACAAACAAACTTATGTTTTGAAAGAATTCAACAAAACAAACTAGCCCCTTTCCCTTTCTAACCCTTTAGCAGTACAATGGTACTCTTCCACGTCCAGCAGCCGTGCAGGAGGCGAAGCGAAAGAGCCAGCGAAGCCACCAAGACCCAGTCCGCCAGTTGACTGTAGTGGATAATTCTTGGTCTGTTCTTCAGGCATGTACAGTCTGTTACACATGCGATGCGGCTCATTGATAAGTTTAGTCAGTCTCCATGTGTCAAAGATGTTGATGAATCATGATTCTAGGAGTAGTCTTTGTTGTTGTTCTTGGAAAGTATAGTCTGCAATTGTATTTGTTGCCGTGTCACCATTCAAGCCTTCATAGACAAGTTTAGTCTGTCTCTGGCTCAATCGGGCCAGTCCTCCACGAAACACACACCCAGCATACGAGATCATTGTATCAAAGGTTTGACACTCCCTAAACCATTCGAAGCTCTAAATGTCTTGAAACCTCCGTTGGTTTAGGTCGAGCGTTGGAGAGTAATTTTGATTCCGCCAGGACAAGATAAGCCGGGGGAGGGGCTGGTCGGACTCGAGAGAAAAAGAAAAAAACACAGTTACAACAACACCAACCTGGGAATTTCCCTGGCTTAATTCCATAGCAGTTACAAAAATAGGATTGGAGAATACTCTTCTGTAGAATTCTGAAGGCCGGGGTCATCCACCAATCCTTTCGGAAGGTTGCGATGCCATGTAAAAAGCCCCCAAACCCGCACCACCAACATCCAAAAAATCGGGACATGGTCAAGCAGCGAGCAGAACCCAGCAACTGTGATGCTGGCATCATTCTCTTGAGGTCGCGGAGAACAGATATGGTAATGTAGAAGAGGGCGTCTCCGTTGGGTTCCGTGGAATTACAGCTGAAGTTTTGATGTTTGGCATTGAAATCCCCGAGGAAGATTCAGTGTTTGTACTTTTCCTTGAAGACTTATTTTTTCGTTCACTATTTTTCCAGGAACCTTGCAGTCGGAAAAGAACTCAAACGTAACGTCAACTAGCCTCCCAGGACGGACAACCTCGCCCATGTGACAGAACATTTCTACTTGCATCTGCTTGCATTGTGTATCATTTCAGCTGGACACGGACGGGCCGACGGGCCGACGGGCTGAATCGCTGAGCCACGAAATCACAGACTCTCCATTTATGTAAAAGATAT
Source organism: Pictodentalium vernedei (assembly GCA_031216915.1). NCBI lineage: Eukaryota > Metazoa > Mollusca > Scaphopoda > Dentaliida > Dentaliidae > Pictodentalium > Pictodentalium vernedei. Next base: position 171,261,238 of record CM062292.1, read on the forward strand.
ACATTCACGTAAATAAATCCTCCGGCATATAGCCGACGAAAACAACAAAATTACAAAAAAATAGTACTCTAGCTGTTTTTCTAGATTTATCTAAAGTATTCGACACTATTGACCACTCAATTCTTCTCAACAAACTAAATTTTTATGGGATTAGGGGGACAGCAAATCAATGGTTTGCCAATTATCTTTCTGGTAGGTCCCAGTATGTGGCATATCAGAACACACACTCTTCTCAAGTACCAGTTACAGTTGGTGTTCCACAGGGATCGGTTTTAGGGCCGCTCTTATTTCTTATCTATATAAATGATATTGCAAATTCAACAAATTTAAACGTATTATCGTTTGCCGACGATACTACCGTTTATAAATCGGAGAGTTGCGTTGACTCCCTGTCCCGCAATGTAAATAAAGAACTTAAAAATGTGAACACGTGGTGCTCAGCTAACCACCTCCTGCTAAACGCCAACAAAACCAAGTATGTATTAATTAACCCTCCAAAACGAGATGATGTTCCAAACAGACATATCCTTATCAATCACACTCGAATTACCCGCGTAACCGACTCTGAAACCTGCAGTTCAGTCAAGTTCCTTGGAATAAATATTGATGAAAGGCTATCTTACAAAAGCCACGTATCGATGCTTTGCTCAAAAATTTCCAGAGCCAATTATGCAATGAATAGGACCAAAAAGTTCTTACCACGCCGAGCTCTACTTTGCTTGTATTATTCGCTTGGCCATAGCCATCTCATTTATGGGTTACAAATTTGGGGTCACTCTAAAAATATGAATAGTTTATTTCTAATGCAAAAACGAGCTATTAGAATTATAAACAACGGAAAATATAATTGTCACACTGATCCACTCTTTTTGAAAGACAAAATTCTTAAATTGCCCGACCTGTACCAATTACATGCACTATTATTCGTTCATGATTGGTACTTCGATAGACTACCATCATCTTTTCAGAATTACTTTTCTTGTAACGTACGTAACGATGGCGTAACAACTAGACAGACGGGACTATTGAAGATAGGGAAAACTAGAAACAAATCTCTGGATACACTCCCATCTAATCGATTTCCAAAACTATGGAACGATTTGGACGCTGATATTCGTAATATATACAATAGATCACTGTTTCGGAAAACATTGGTTGAAAAATTCGTTAGTACATATTTACCATCAGTGTGTTGCAACAATCCCTATTGCTAAGAATGCAATTGATTTGTGGAAGGCTATTAAACAATATACCGCACGTGAAAGTAGAATTGTCACACATCGTTGGCCGAGTCTTACAGGGTGCTGTGTCCCAGTGGAACATAGTTCACTGTAATGCTGGGACAGGGATGTGTGGCGGATATAGTATTTACTTCAGTGTAGCACTTAGAGATGGTTTTGTGAGTCATAAAGAGGGAGGGGGATCATTAACCCACACATCATTAACCTACACGTAATAACAAGTTTATTTCCCACCACCATTACGTTACATACAATGTTAAGGGTCAATTAGCAGTTTCTCGCTTGCCGGACTCTCGTTTGACTTGATATCTTGCTCGCTTCACGAAAGAATTACCATGAACTGATGGCATTATAATTCAATAGTACCTTATAGACTCTTAAAAATTGAGGAATTTTGGATAATGTTGGTGTGTCATGTATTGTCCTTGAGTAACACAAAGTGGCATATTTTTTGATATGGTATCTATCAATGAACTGTAGAATACTGTTCATTGGCGGATATCATATCACAAAGAATGCGTTAAAATTCAATTTTGTCTCAAAACCAAATTGAAGTTGTGACAGTGAAACTGACATTTATCCACTAGCCATCCACTATCCATTGAACCCACATTCAACAGTTATAAGAATCAAATCAACATCTTGTGGATGCTAATAACGAGAGAGCGAGTAAGTCAACCTTAACAGCAACCTGGATCGAAAGTCTTCTATACGTCACCAACCAATATAAACTGCAGTCTGCGATAAATGTTATAGCCTGTCTGGTGGATTTGGCAGGAAGACAGCCAACTAGGCTATGCCATCTCCACGCAATATATGTAACCAATTGAATAATTGTTTTTTATACATCCACATTCATTTAATTATATTTAATCTTGTATTACGATTACTTTGTACATGTAAGCGTTACATATATTGCAAATAAACATTCATTCATTCATACGGATGCTTATTGGCGCCACGTAATTTTTTAGTTACTAAATTGGAGCTGCAATTTAATAACTAAAAATTTACGCGACGCTAATAAACCTCCGTAAGTAACCGTATTTGGGCTAAATTTAATTTAATTTACAACACTGAGTTCATGGTAATTTTTAAGGATAGCTATACATGCTTTATGGGTAAACACACCAAAATTAAGTAGGTCGACAGACGATTAAATCATGAAGTGAATGATTCAAATAGTAAATTTTTTGTTTACAATTAATTGGAGACTATCTCTTGCAACTCGTCATAGAAGTGCAACAAAACAGTCTAATTTGTATCAAAATCGATCTAAGTACAATTTTATTCAAACTCTTAAAAGTTGATAAACTGTAGCTAAAATTGTAGCTACAGATTAATAAATTGTAGGCGCAAATTATCTAAATTGCAGCTAAATTAGCTAAATTGCAGCTGCAATTTAAGAAATTGCACCTACAATTTAGCTAAATGTTAGCTACAATTTACTTTCGTACCCAGTTGGACGTTTCGTACCCAAATCTTTATCGTTTCATACCCAAATGTCTGGACGTTTCGTACCTAAGATTGGACGATGTTTCGTACCCATCAATTACTTTCGCTTAAAATATACATGGACGTTTCGTGCCTTGCCAGTAGACGTTTCATACCCAAATATATGTTGATATTTGTTCACATTAAAGAACGTGTGTGCGTCCAATAGTGATCCCTGTTTGTTCATTCATTTATTTTGCTCGGGTTGTTACTAGTTCGCCACTTTTACAACACAGGTATTTGAATATAAATTTCTGGACATTACATTAGAAAAATGGAAATTACACTTCATTGGCTTCAGCTACTATAACACTTAATCACATCTGTTCAAACAAACAGTCAAGTGGTAAGTTAACAAGATCATCGCGATGAAATATCATAACTGTTCTTGATTGAATTTAAGTTTGTTTTGACAGCCATCAACTTGAAACTTAATTCATTAATTCATTCAGTTCCTTCAGAAGAGGTTTTCGTCTTTTTTATTACCCAAGCAACTTACAGTATAATACAATATTCGCTCTTCCTTTAATTCCCGCAGAACATATCCAGCCAGCCTTTGAAAAGCTTAAGCGTGATACGGAAGACAAGCGTTTGAATGAATTTATAGATTGCATAGAGAGCACTTGGATGGAAAGTAGCGCATGGCCCATCGATTCAGGGTGTACGTTTAACAGATCAACAAGAACAAACAACGATTGTGAGGGTTGGCACACCCGCCTAAACTACAAATCCAAACCAGAGAATATCACCTTCTATGTTCAGGTACCACTGTTGTATGAATAGAGTGTTGTGCCGGCAATAAACATAAGTGTCCGAAAAAAGACTTCAGAGATATCACAGAAAAAAATATTTCATTTTACAGGGGCAGTTGTTTTCACTCTGGGGTGAGTATATGGACAGTAATATGTCGACAAGTTCATTATTGAGAAAGCGAAGTAAATTATATTCTCCATTATAAATATTCCTATTCCTATTCATGTTCATTATATTTATATTTGGATGCTAGAAAACGCTAGCAAATAAAAAAGGTGTGTTTTAAATTGTATTAGAGGCCTATTCATGTTCATTGTATTTATATTTTGATTCTAGAAAATAAAAAAGAGATGTGTTTTAAATTGTTTTTATAATTAAATGCAACCCATGCTCATTGTATTTTCTCCCACTTTTCTACTCGGTTTGTAGCCACATTTTCAGTTCTGTACCCATGTCTGTACCCAGACTCGTGGGTACGAAACGTCCAAACATTGTTACTGAATTTACAAAAACTGGGTACAGAATTGAAAAATCGTAGGGTACCCCCCCCCCCCCCAATCCTCTTCAGTTCTGTACCCATTTTTGTAAGTTCAGGTTCCATGTTTGAACGTTCTATATCCCAAAATCGTGGGTACGAAACGTTCAAACATGATTACTGAACTTACAAAAAATGGGGACAGAACTGAATTCCTAAGGTCCCCATCCCACCCCACCCCCGCCTCCACCCCAAATCATCTTCAGTTTTGTATCCAATTTTTGGTAAGTTCAGTAATTGTGTTTGGGCGTTTCGTACCCATGGTTTCTGTGTACGAAACGTTCAAACATGGTTTCTGAACTTACAAAAATTGGGTACAGAACTGAAAATTCCTAGGGTACGAAACGTCCAATCTTGGGTACGAAACGTCTGGAAATTTGGGAACGAAATGCCCAAAGATTTGGGTACGAAACGTCCAACTGGGAACGAAACGTCCAAAGTCCGAAACGTCCAGATCCCGGCTATATCACGGGTCCTGTGAATACAGGCTAATAGTGGACTATTGTTCTATTCTTCTTTAATCCATATAAGTATTTCATTGGTTAATGTCTAAGATATTGTTTGTCAATTGGGAGTGGCCCATATCAATTAATGCATTTGAGCACCTGTAATTTTGTCGAAAAACTTGGCAAAGTTGGATCATATTCGGTTGCAGCGTTAACTACTCATTTAATGTTTGAAAAATTTCCTGGAATGTTTTATTTGAATAATGATTTAATTTACACGCTATGTTGCAATAACTTCGATCGGATCACCACCCCGATCGAAATACTCTGTTCACTTTTGTGATCACAAGACTGTTGGTGTGTTTATCCAATCCTCTTTGTTACGCCATTCCCTTATAAAAAAAGTACCATGGTAAATCCCAAAATACCCTGGTAATACCATGGTATACCATGGTATTACCAGGGTATTTTTGGATTTACCATGGTTTACCATAGTACTTTTTTATAAGAGTTATCACGAAGGTGTTTGAAACTCAACGTAATAGATACATTTCCTTATATTATTTTTTATTTAGGGCCCAATCTTTCATCTGTCAATTTTATACAACTTATGAGCTCACAAAAATAAACTTTACCCGAATGATGATCACTACTTTGCACGAATGACTTGTGTTGTTGGAAGCCGGGCGCTTTCATCCCAAACGGCAGGCTCTCAGGTAACCAGTGATAATAATTTATAATAATAATTTATTGGAAATTTGCGCGCAGACTACTGTTTATGGTATCATGGGTCGTTTTGTTGAATAAACAGCGTGAATAAATGAAACAGATATAACTCAGTAAATTGAAATATCAAGTATCATTAATGTAAATTGTCATAACTGTTTTGAAAAATATTTATGGGGAAACCATAAAATTTATCCTAAATTTAAATCTATGTAACTGGGTAATTGGTAATGTCACCTAATACAATTTTTGAAGGCGTACTGCACGTCGATGGTGGACATGTCTTCAATCAATGCTAACTAGCTTATGTGAAGTTGTTACATTGGGGAGTCTGACAGCTGCTCGGTGGTTCTCTCCGAGTACTCAGGCTTCCTCCAGTCGTAAAACTGTCCGACACGAGGTGACCCTGGCTGTCGAAAGTGTCGTTAAACCCCAATAAATAAATAAATCAGTAAATTGTACTATTAAGAAGGCCATATTGCCCCAATTATAATACAGTTTTGAATTTAGGGATAGTTTAATGTTTCTTATTTTGTATTACATTTTGTTTCTTCTTAATGTGTGCTTTATTTACATTTGAAGCACCTTCCATGTATACACCGCAATGTTACTTCCTTTCCAACTGTCTTTTCTACGATATATCATTTTACTTAATGGCGCGATTGTATTTTACTTTTGAATTTAACTGTGATAGACACATTCTTGGAGAAACAAATGGGGTCATGGTTGACTTTATTTAGGTTCTTATAATCAAAAACCGCCCGGCAACATTGATGGAAAATGAATAAAAATAGTTTGATTAAAATAATCGGCAAGAGTATACTCTTGTGGCAATACAGCGCAACCATAATTACTCCCACGCACTCTATTTCCTGTTCAGTCGTTTTTGTTGATTTTGTGTCAAAACTATCGACCATTTCACACAGCGGACTGAGCGGAGGAGCAGAGATCTCATGACACTGACAAATTATCACAACTCCACTGCAGCACACTGTCCCATACGGCCACAGAAAAGCCAAATATGGCGACAGGTAAGTGTACAAGTTGTTATTTTTCCTTCATATTTCTCATTTTGGCTTATGCACCGGCTTATTCACAACGTCAACAATGTCAATGGGATTCTTAGCATTGTTATATAACGCTCGCGTGTAGATCAGTGTACTGTAGGTAGTTTGAATGATAATATCGATTGTGAGCGTGGGCGGCAGCTTTGACTTGGTATGATTCAATTCATTCATAGAATGTCAGCTAGAAATCGATAGAAAAAAATAGTGTTTGAAGAATAATTATTGATGGTACATTTTGTACTGAATGTACATGCAAGAAATGAGACCAAGGGCAAGTGCAATGACGATTATTTAAATTGGATTTTTTTTTTTTTTTTTGTTAGTGTTAGTATACATGTCCATTTTTTATTTAGTTCAGCAATCTGAACACAGCAGCTACCATTTCAGTCAGATCGCAGATCTACATTTTATGTAATGTTATGGCATATCCCCAGGGGCATAAATGAGGGTGGAGCCACCCCACATTCTTTGTCCAGGCCTTGCATTTTGAAATGATGTTGGGGCCTACCAACAGACTTGTAGAATGGACCTCAGAGCCTACTTCAGTGCCAGTTTTCATTAATCTAAAACAGGCCTGCCAAAATTACGAGAGTGATCTCTCAGGTTACGCAAAACTCCCGCGACATCCAATCTGCAGGATCCATTTCTCACTCCCGCAGAATGGATTCTGCGGGACCCATTTTTCACTCCCGCAAAAACGTCTTAGATATGAACAAACCAATGAAATGGGTTATGCAAAAACAAAAATGCTTTCGCAAAATATTTTTGCGCAACCCATTTTCAGGTTACTCAAATTTCTAATTTTGGCAGGCCTGTAAAATATATTATCGCAAAATATTATTTTACTTGGGAACCGCAGTACTGATAGATCCTGGAAAAAAACATTTCTTTCTGATTCGCTGGGCCGTCCTACCCGATGTCGGACAAAATGCAAGGCCTGTTTGTCTCATTGGTTAGAGCCCAGGCTTGTCCAACCTTGGACCTAAAGGCCTTACGCTTGTGTTCCTAATAAACATATGTGTATGTTTATTAATTTTGGGGAATTTTTCCACCATGTATGCACCTTATTTGGGCCTTATGTTTATTAAAATTGCCCTTCCAATGGGAGGAGGTCTTCAAATTAGTAAATCTTCACCAGATTGTGTGATAGTCTTTTGTTAAGCACAGTGTACATGTATTCATTGTTGTCCAAATGCCTATTAGTTTTCTTTTAATAAAACTAACCATAATACTGGAAAATAAGTTGGCTTTCAGATCAAATTAACAAGCATAACTCCTCCACCCCTCATTGGATTTCCACCCTGTACTATTATTTGGGTCTGTACTTTTATTTAATTTTGATAAATGTTCCACCCCATACTTTTATTTTCACCCCATACTTTTATTCCCATCTGAACTTTTATTTGGAATGTTATCCACAAGAGTAATATATTTTGTTTGTTCACTGTTGAAAACAATTGACATTGACAGGGCCATACTTCAGGCCTGGCATTCTGAAAAATGCAGGGGGGGGGGGGGGGGGGAATCGCTCTCCTCAATCAGCTCAGGAGAGCAATTGAAACTGAAACCAACAGACTATTGCATCAGTGATTTTATTAACTTTACTAAGGTAAAGCGAAATCTCTTAGACATCTGGATGTCTCACTCAACAACCAAACACACACTTGACAAGACCTGTGTGTGTGCCCAAGTTTGGGGGGGGGGGGGGGTGGGTTGAAGATGGTAGTGGTAGGCGTATGACTTTCTTGGACAACAGGTCAACTTGAATCTACAGTCACATCCTGATGCACATGCTTCAAGTGACAGGATAGTAGCAATGGTAGTATATTATAGTGTCAATATTCCTTGAATAATTACCCTTCAAACTGTGATGTCAGTTGTTGAAACTGACAGAAAAAAAAAATATTGCTGTGACCCATTTTGCTTCAAATGATTGCAACTGTGTTTGGGTATGTACAAAGTACATACCCCAACACAGTTGCAGCGATTACCTTTTACCACTAAACCACTTTCAAAATGAAATTACATGATGACATAACTTCAAAGTTAAATTACATTTTTCCTTTACAACAAAAATTTAATGTGAGCATAATACATGTAATCTCAATCATCCCAGACCAAAATATTTAAGAGGGCAATTTTTCGCTCTCCTTAATTCTTTCAGGAGGGCAGTAAGGAGAGCCAAAAAATTGCTCTCCTGAAATTGCCAAGCCTGCATGTATGAGACTGTTGAAACATAGTTCGACAGTGAAAAGCAAAGCAACCAGTGATTAAAGTTTTGATTGGATGTTTTTTTGCCAGAGGTATGCCCCTTTTTGTCTTAGAATAATTTATTTATTTTTTGTTTATTGGTGTTTGAGGTCACATACTTATGCACAATGGCTGATCATGACCGTGACCATTTTACGGGTGGAGGAAGCCAGAGTACCCAGAGAGTACCAACGAGCAACTGTCAGCTCCTCAACATCGGAACTCTGCACTGCAGCACAGACCGGGTTAGATTGGTTGAAGACATGTGCACCATTGGCGTGCAGTACGCCTTAGTACACGCCGTCATCATGCCCCCATATAGACAATCGGGGTTATGTGCCTTACCCAAGGACACAACACGGGAGTCCGAATCGATCGCTCAGACGGTCAACCATCTGAGGACTGACCGAGCTCGACGTTGCTTAACTTCGATGATCTGATGAGAATCGGTTACTGCAATTCCACCGCGCCCCCCCCCTTAGAATAATTAATTTTGTCTGGAGATTTTCTCAGATGTTTATGGATCGATTCCTTTGAAACTTGGTGTAGATATTCACTACCATGAGATCCTGTGCACCAGCGATTGTAGTTTTGATCGGACTTTTTTTGACAGAGTTATGCCCCTTTTCGTCTTAGAATAATTAATTTTGTCAGGAGATTTTCTCGGATGTTTATGGGTCAATTCCTTTGAAACTTTGTATGGGAGTTCACTATCCTGGGAACCTGTGCACCAGTGATTATAGTTGGGATTGAACTTTTTTGCCAGAGTTATGCCCCTTTTCATCTTAGAATGCCTGGATTTTGTCCGGAGATTTTCTTGGATGTTTATGTGTCGATTCCTTTGAAACTTGGTATGGATGTTCACTAACATGGGAACCTGTGCACCTGCGATTATAGTTTTGATCAGACTTTATTTTACCAGAGTTGTGCCTCTCTTCACCTTAGAATAATCAAAGCAGTGAGGCCAACTGGGGGTATGGACATGCCCATATGGGACAGTCACACCTCTAGTTTTGAACAGAAGAGTACAAGTCCAAAGATTTTATTTACTCTGCAGTCTGCACTGACTTTCCCAAACCCACAAATTATTCAAAGGAACCGAAGGAACACTGTTTGAATGATACTCTTTAGTACTAATTACAGTATGTGGAGAGTATATTATCACTAAATCACCTGCAGAGTGGAGATTCCACCCAAGCAATAATTGCAAATTTGTCGCAAAGCCTAACCAGCACAAGCAAAGTTTCAGCCAATGGACCTCCGGGTTGGCTGAAACATTGCTTGTGTTTTTTGTCGATATGTACAAAATTTGAAAGTTATAGCTCGGGTGATAACTCCACTACGTGGGTGATTTAGTTACAATCCACTCTCCAAGTACTGTAACAGAGTGCTGGTTAATACTATAAAAAACAGAAATTGATCAAATGGCAAGGCTCAGTGTTTTTGTAAATTACGATGTTGCACAATCATGCAGAAAACAAAGGCCATGGGTTTATTGGGAATTTGGGATATTACATGTACAAGGAACTATGGTGATAGCACCCATACATGTAAATTGTTTTCCAAAATTAAAAAAAATCTTCTTCTCCAGAACCATCAATTAGAATGTTCTGACATTTGGTATATAACATCTTGGAGGGTGGGGGGGGTGGGGTGGGGGGGGGGGGGGCAGATCCATGTTTGTTCAAATAGAGTCCCTGGGTTGATATTTGGGCTCCCATTTGAAGAAATTTCTTTAAAAATCTACTTCTTCAGATCCACCAGTCAGAATGCTTTCATATTTGGTATACAATAGCTCTAGAAGGGTCAGTTTCAAGTTTGTTGAAATCGGGTCCCAGGGTTAATATTTGGGTTCTGTTTTGGAGCCCAAAGCTTAACTTGGTACAATATAAAGAAATTTCTTTAAAAATCTTCTTATTCAGATCCACCAGTCAGAAATTCAGAATACTTTCATATTTGGTAATATACAACATCTCTAAGGGGGGGGGGGGGGGGGGGGGGGGAGGGGGTTAGATTCAAGTTTGTTCAAATTGAGTCCCTGGTTTATATTTGGGCTCCCTATGGGAGCCCGAATTTTAACTTAGTGCAATACAAGGGCATTTCTTTAAGAATCTTCTTCAGATCCACTGATCAGAATCCTTTCATGTTTGGTGTACAACATCTCGAGATGGGTCAGTTTCAGGTTTGTTCAAACTGGTTACTACGGTAAATATTTGGGCTCCCTATCATATGGGAGCCCAAATATCAACTTACATGTTGTGCAATATGAGGAATTCTATTTAAAATATTCTTCTTTAGACCTTGCAGACACAGTGCTTTCTCAATACATCATCTGTAATAGGGTAAGATTCAAATTTGTTCAAATCTGGTCCCTGGGTTGATATTTGGGCTTTCTGTTTGAGCCTGAATTTTAACTTAGTGCAATATGGAGGAATTTCTTTAAAATTCTTCTTTTCCAGAACCATCAATTACATGTAGAATCTTCTGATATTTGATATACAACATTTCTAGAGGGGACAGATTCAACTTTGTTCAAATCAGATTCCTGGGTTGATATTTGGACTCCCTATGGATCCACCAGTGAGAATCCTTTCATATTTGGTATACATCATCTCTAGGGGAGTCAGATTCACATTTGTTCAAATCAAGCCCTTGGGTTATTAATTTGGGGCCTGAATTTTAATTTAGTGCAATATGGGGGAATTTTTTTTTAAAAACCATCTTCAGATCCACCAGTCAGAATTCTTATATATTTGGTATATAATATCTCAAGGGGGATCAGATTCAAGTTTGTTCAATTTGAGTCCCTGGGTTAATATTTGGGCTCTCTATGGGAGGCGGGGCAGGAAGAGGGGACAAGGTTAGGTTCAAGTTTGTTCAAATCCATTCCTCAGTGTTTTTCCATAAAATTTGCCTTTCATGACTTCATTCTTTTGTTGTGTTGATGAACCTTGTCTAACTGAATGTGACCCCAAATATTTCTTTGAACCACTTTGTCAGGTGAGCAAGTAAGGCTTGGAGCCTCTTGTTTTGTTCCTTGTGACCACCTGGACTGCACAATTTTGTACATGTATGTGTTGTCACTTGTGCAGTTTTACAATGTTGGTGTTTGTTAATTCCAAAAACAGTGAGTTACAGTAATCAAACCAGTTGTCGTAAAGGCATGTACTCTCTAGAATGCCAGACCTGGTGTCATGTGTTGTACCTTTATCCTTCTTTCCCATATCAATTACAATGTATTTTGATATTCAATAGAGCTGTAGCTTAACCGAAACCGAACCGAGGTTTTTTGGGGTTTTTTTAAAACCGAAACCGAAACCGTCGACATCCAGTAATCTAAGGTTTTTCGTTTTTTATTAAAATACTCTCTTTCTGCAGAAATTCACAGAATGTAGCCATCCCAGAGTAGTGAGAGTACCCAGACACTGCCAATGGCAGTGTCTGGGTACTCTCACTACTCTGGGAAGGCTACATTCTGTGGATTTCCGACATTTCAGTTTAGTTGCGTTTGCAGCTTTCCTCAAGTTGCGTGTAGGTGTCAAACCTCGAAAAATGGCCAAGCACAATAAAAGTTCTGTATATTTAGGTAACTATTATATTGGCCTTCCTTATTCTTCATGTATTATAGCTTATTTCGGGCATTCATTGAGTTTCATTCAATTTCATTGCCATTCAGTTATGATTCCGGACATAAGAATGAGTTTTATTGAATTTTATTTGGCCTCATGAACAAACCGAAAACCGAACCGAACCGAGGTTTTACTCCACCTGAAAAACCAAAACCGAACAAGAAATTTAAAAACCTACAGCTCTAATATTCAACAGCCCCTAACACTTCTTACAGTCACCAGTACAGTAAAACCTGTCTTGAGAGACCACCTGTCTTGAGAGACCTCATCTGCCAGGCACCAATTGGTTTTACTCTATAATGGGCCTGCTATGGGAGACCACCTGTCTTGAGAGACCACCTGTCTTGAGAGACCACTGTGACCTGGTACCAACTTGTATTTTTATGCCATAATGGACCTGTCTTGAGAGACCGCACCTTTGAAGACTGAAACCACGACAAAAACTTTTTACCTGTTCTGGAATTGGAAAATCCATTGTGGTTATACTAACATAATTAAAAGTATTAAAAGCTCTTAATTCAAATTAGGTTTCAATTTCTAACTCATGAAAGATTGAGATGTTCTTATAAGACCCCTGTGAAAAGATTAGGATTATTGCTAAATAAACAATTTCATACATTCCTGAAATGTGACAGATAGGAATAAAAATAAATTTGTGTTGAAAATCTTTTTGTAACAAATTGAAATGGACTGTTATAAAAATTATAAAAATAAATTAGTGTTGAAAATCTTCAATGAAGATTTTCAACACTAATTTATTTTTATAATTTTTATAACAGTCTATTTCAATTTGTTACAAAAACTTCATAAAAAAGAACTATAAAGTAATCGCAAAAATCCATTCTTCTCCATTTCTGAATTTTGTGGTTGGTTATTCACTGACTTGAGAAAACCTGAAACCTGTTATGAGAGACCACCTGTCTTGAGAGACCACTTTTGTGTGGCCCAAAGAGCGGTCTCTCAAGACAGGTTCTACTGTAATATAATTTATCAGTAAAGGAGTGATAAAAACCCATAATCGTGAACTCTGGATTTGTAGTTGATTATGGGTGTTTCTGATGATTATTCAGCTTCTCGATTAATCCTGACAGGCTTTGAGAATTTAAGTTAATTTAGTTGCATCCTATTCCCTTCCCCCCTCCCCCATGGGTGAGCTAAAGTTATCAGTGCATAAATTATACTCAATGGAAGTGATTTTGGAAAGTGTATGTTATGTTCTTCATACAAATGTATTTATACATGTACGTGTAATATTAAGTTGTTAACCCTTTACCCAACGAATTGCCCACATCCACCCGCATAATTTGTAAATAAACAGCTGAAAAAATACTATTTTTCAAAAAATTTCGACAAAATCATATCATGTGATACCCTCATTGGAACGAGCTCATCGAGCCCATTCCACTGAGGGGTCATATGATATGCTTTTGTTGACATTTTTTGAAAAATTTGAAAAAATGATATTTAAAATAATAAATTTTGATATCGTCTGTGTTGTCAAAGGTTTAACTGATCAATTAGGTTCTCTATCAATAACTGTTAAAACACAATGTATAGAAAGTAATGGAGGTTACAAGTATGATTATCACAAGAAAAAATTATGCCACATCTCTGTAGAGCTGGGTGTTTTTTGTGCTTTCCAGTTCAGTTCGTTTCTTTTCTGTGGCAAACTAGAAAACCGAACTGCAAGACCCAACAAAACCTGGCCAAACACTTTTATTGTGTTTGTGCATAAACTGATCAAACAATTGTACTGGGAGGGAACTGGACTAGTGACCACTTTGGACTCTCGCCACTTAGCCTATCTGGCAAAGAGGCAAATACATCATATTCTGATTGCCACGTTTTCTCCCTTATTGGCTCATAAAGCTGATTTGTCCTGGGTGAGATGGCTAATATCTCAACTGACTAATCTCTCGGCTACTGTAACCTACAGTTAAAACTAGAAGTCCTGTCACGAACTATGCGCTTATCTAGGCTTAATTGCGTGCAGGAATTGCATGCAATTGCCATATCGAATGGCATCCAAAGCACGGCAGGTTCTCCTGGTTACTCATAGCAAACACATGCAATGTTTCCTCCAGGCCAGTCCAGGTTACCCGGAGGTCCATTGGCTGAGACATTGCTTGTGCACAGGCCATATGTACAGAATTTGATAGCCTTACTATGGTCATAACGCGAAGATTAACGCGCAGATCAACGTGCTATTTGTGAGCATTTCATGACAGGACTTCTAGTTTTAACTGTACATCATGAAGGCATGCCTTAGTCGAAGACATGCCTTGATGATCATTGATGTACATGTACAGTGTTGTTGGAATATTTGTCAATCGTGATTATAGTTAACAAATTCAAGATTTCTTGGAAATTTTCAGTGAATCAATGAAATATACATATTGTATATATGCAACATCTTATTTAATTAACACATAATGTACATGTACTCTAAATTGGTCATGCTGTCCCCCCAATAACCCATTTTGGGTACTACAGAGCACCATCAGAATGGCCGACAGTGTGTGTGACACAGATCCAAATATCAAATCTATTCTTATGAGAAAGTACACAGTTAGTTTTGGTTACTAGCAAGAAAGAATTGATAGCATCTACGACTACAGTCCTGATGAAGAAGTCCCAACTGGAAAATAATGGTGTGGGTGTCACACCAGTTTTCCCCTGGTTTCATCTCAATCATCAGTCAACAAATTTCTTGACTCCATGACTCCATGTTCAGCTTCATTAAATAAATTTTCAATGAAAGTTGCTATATATACATGTGTAACTTCATTTTGAAAATTTATTTTATATTAATTTTTTAGGCAAGAATTCCAGTTGGTTATTCTTATGATGTTTTTTGATTAGTGTCAGGCAGTGCTCAAAATAACTTTTTTTCTTTGCGTAGCAAAATGCTACAAATTTGAAAAAAATGAATAGCATTTTGTAAAAATTACATAGCTATTTTTGTATTTAGAGTTATGTTTTGCTGTTTTGTATTAAATTCGTCTAAGCAGATAGAATAGTTTCCATCCATTTCTGGGCATTTCCAAATGATCTGCAACACATGAAACATTTACTATGTCTTTTTTTAACTGAACTGCCTTTAAGGATTGCATGGACTTGGATATTTTCAAATAGCGTCTTGGTTGTTCAATAGAGTTCTCAAAATGGAAGTTGGGATTTTTAATTTGATGGGGTTGAAGTTATTTTTAATGTACATTTTATGCAAAATGTTGTAAAAACAGGAAGAATTTAAACCAATAGAATTCATCTTACATATGAAGTTGCTAATGATGCTTGATGGAGAGTTAATCTGAGTTATGCCTGGAATGTTCCACAATCAGAAGTAAAGCATCAGTGAATTAGTTTTCAAATTTTCATTTACATTTTGCGATACAAGATAATCAACTGCAGCCTATTAGGCTGCAGTTGATTATCTTGTATCGCAAAATGCTGTACATAATTGAACATTGTGTAGCTTTTTGCAAGTTTTGCATAGCAAAAAGCGACGCGACACCGCTTACCGGTATTTTGAGCCCTGGTGTCAGGTAAAGTAAATGCCTTAATGGGTAGCATCATCAATACAATATTGAGTACAGCCTATAACAAAGTTTGCAACAGTACAGCCGTTGTGGACTGGTCACTTTCCATGGGTGGGCAGTACTTCCACAGATGCAATAATATTTGATTCCAGACATTACTTATAGGAATAATCATAAAAAAATTTAATGAAGCACTGAGTACAACCTGGTGTTTCATTAATTAAAATTTTGCTGATAATGATTTTTTTTATCACCTGGTAAATGCATGTGTGGACATCACTGCCCACGTGTGGATTACATGTGCTAACAGTCAACATTGACTGTACTGTGCAGTAGAACCTGTCTTGAGAGACAGCCCTTTGGGCCACACAAAAGTGGTCTCTCAAGACAGGTGGTCTCTCATAACAGGTTTCAGGTTTTCTCAAGTCAGTGAATAACCAAACACAAAATTCAGAAATGGAGAAGAATAGATTTTTGTAATTACTTTCTAGTTGTTCTTTTGTATTAAGTTTTTGTAACAAATTGAAATGGACTGTTATAAAAATTATAAAAATAAATTAGTGTTGAAAATCTTCATTGAAGATTTTCAACACTAATTTATTTTTATAATTTTTATAACAGTCCATTTCAATTTGTTACAAAAAGATTTTCAACACAAATTTATTTTTATTCCTATCTGTCACATTTCAGGTATGTATGAAATTGTTTATTCAGCAATAATCCTAATCTTTTCACAGGAGTCTTATAAAAACATCTCATTCTTTAATGAGTTAGCAATTGAATCCCAATTAAGAGCTTTTAATACTTTTAATTATGTTAGTATAACCACGATGGATTTTCCAAGTCCAGAACAGGTAAAATGTTTTTGTCATGGTTTCGGTCTTCAAAGGGGTGGTCTCTCAAGACAGGTCTATTATGGCATAAAAAACAAGTTGGTACCAGGTCACAGTGGTCTCTGAAGACAGGTGGTCTCTCAAGACAGGTGGTCTCCCATAGCAGGTCCATTATAGAGTAAAACCAATCGGTGCCTGGTATATGTGGTCTCTCAAGACAGGTGGTCTCTCAAGACAGTAGTCTCTCAAGATTTGGCAACATTACCTGCTTAACTTCTTGCATGCTGCTGGCATACATTCCTGTCCAGGACAGAATTTCTCTCAAAAAACCACCGAAATAAGTATACATGTAATTCTGGCACATTTATTCAAATTTTGCCTCTATAAATTAAATTGATTTTTTCACTAATAATTTTTTGAGTAAAATTTAGATTAATTTTTCATCAAATCTAGTCATGGATGCTTCACAGCAGCCAAGACTAGATTTAATGAAAAATATGATGAAAATACCAAGCTTGTTAAGAGTTAATAATGCCCTATTGCTAGATTGATATTACAATTTGTCAATAATAATCAGGCATTATGAAGATGATATTCTTGCGTTTTATATGCATTTGCCTCCTGGCCAGAAAGAATAATATGAAGGACTATTTCTTATCAACCTACCTCAATTGTTTACTACAAGCTTGCACTACAGTGGAAGAACCTAACTCGGATAAAATACTCTCTATTTTAATCTTTCCCAAGATTTGGGAAAGAAAAGTGGTGTAAAAACCCCACGAAAAAATAAGCCAAAACTGGGCCGAGCACCATCGGCGCACACCCAGTATGGGACGCTCTTCCATAGTACAAATCCACGACTTCCGTAACAGTGCGCAATGCGTCAATTCGTCATTCTTTTTCTATCCAAAGCACGAGCAGGATGTGTTTCCGCCATATGCATTATGAAACAGTGATAATTCAACTCGTGGATAATGGTTTTCCTGTGACTGGAATTATGGATCTGAAGATCGTGTAATAACAGGACTGTGTTTTATATATTCTCGTTTATATTTTCAACCACATTCTCATTGTTTATTATTTTCTATTCCGTTTTCGCGAATGTTTTGTTTGCGACATCGTGTCATCGCGACTCGACAATGAATATTTTCGGTTGATAAAAATTTGTTATTGGAGTAGGTGTCGGCCGTCTGGGTTCTGCCACGTTCTCTCGTAGTTGAGGGTGTTCTTCTACTTTCTGTTTCTGTTGAGTTCACCTTTTTCTTCTACTGCTCTCACCTCTGTTCTTTCCAGTTCGGTTCCTTTAGGGCAATTCCTTTTGCCCTCGCCACTGGTGCGTTCTTGTGTCCGTTTCGTCCGCACCCGCGGGTGGTGTGGAATGCTGTCGTTTAGGGAGCCTCCCGACTCGATCACGTCTGATGTGAGTTTACCCCCTCCGTGGGGGATGCACTGTCATTTTGGGCCCCCCCCCCCCCCGACTCGGCCACGTCCGTGGGGGATGTGCAGCTCCTCCCGCAGGAGGGGGGGGGGGGGGGGCGGTGAACGCTATCGTTTCGGGTTGCCCAATTCGACCACATCTGATGAGAATTGCTCCTCCTCCGTGGGGGATGTGCAGCTCCTCCCGCACCAGCGGGGGGTGGGGACCGCTGTCGTTTCGGGGCTTCCCGATTCGACCATGTCTGGTGAGAGTTATTCCCCTTCCGTGGGGAATGTGCAGTGTTTTACCATGGTGGATACTGCGGGAGCTGTTGGTTTTCTGGTGTAGAGATGCCTGGTTCCGGGACTATGCGCCCTCTCCAGTCGACATCTGAGGCTGTCACTAGGGTTGTGACTCCTCCTTTGGAGGCCGAGCTTGGTGGCTCTCTCCGCTTTTCCACCAGTTCCAACAGCTCCTGTCGTATCTGCTGCTACTGCTGTTCCGTCTACAACGTCATTGGGCACCGTTTTTAGCCGGCCTCGGCTTCTCCCTGCCAGGGTCTGCAAGGATGTCTGTAGTGTGGTTGTGGGGTTTTGGCCTCAGCCTTCCCAGACTTCCACTCGGCGAAGTCAAATGGGGTTGCCGACTGAACCCCCTACTGTGTCCTCTCAGCCATTGAGCACAGTAGTTTTATACCTGCAGTGGTCTGCTGCAGTGTCTGGTTGTGTAGACATGGGAGTTTCGGCCTCAGCCTTCCCTGACTTCAACTCGGCGAAGTTGGAAGTGGCTGCCGGCCGGACCCTCTCCTGTGGTCTCTGCGCCATCGAGCACCACAGTTGTCATTGGATTCGGTTGTTCTTAGTGGGACACTATGAACTCCGTGGCATTTCCGTCCACTCATTCTGGCCACACGACCAGTTTTGGGGGTCCAACGTCTTTTGTGCAGCCTGGACCTTCTGCCCTGCAGAGGTCAGCAGTGACTCTCATGAGTTCCTGGTATGTTGATCCTTGAGGTGTGTCACACCCCTATACACGTCTGCCATCAGACGTGTTTGGCTGCCGCCCGTCGTCCCATGTCGGGTCTTTTGGAGGATCGTGACCCTTCGCTGGTTAAGAGGGTCAGAGGTGAAGCCACTTTTCCAGTTCGTTCCCCTGTCGAACCGGCCAGTACGGGCAGTGAGCTTAGGGAGGCCCTCTCCTTACTCACTCAGGTTCTGTCTAAGAGCCTTCCTGTTGCTTCCAGCGTGGCAGCGAGTGGTTTCCAGGCGCCCCCTATGGCGCCGCCTCCCGGGATTGGAAACAGGCCGCTTTCTGATTCCCCTGGTGTTCCGACACCATGCGAGGCGTTGGCTGGTTTGCCCACGATGGGCTATGTGTCTTCCGACTCAGAGGAAGAGTCAGACATGCTTGATGTCGAGAGCCAGCAGTCTTCGGACTTGGGGGCAGCTCTTGATTTGGTGTTTGGGTTCCTCCCGGATCTCAAACCATCTAACCAGTCGACAGTGTCAGCCAGGCCGCGATCATCGGTCGCACGCCAACAGTCTATGGAGCAACCTGCTTCTGGGCGTCTTTGACCGTGCCCGTCGGTACAGTTGGTTGAAGCATTTTCAGCCTTGGACTCCAAGCTAAGTTCCAAGGCTATGAAGGCTCCGTTCTTCACCAGGGTTGACACCTTTTTGCCTCTGGCGCGTTATCGTTCCTACGATTCCGCCAATCCGTCGGTCTACCAGACTTTGACGGTTTTGGATCAGGACTCCAATTCCCTCGGGCTTTCCAAGTCCAAGTCTGCCGTCATTCCGATGACGACTCTGAAGTCCACGTTGGGCTTATCGAGAGAGATGCTTAGTATGTTTTCTCTCTCCGATCACGTCGTCTCAGCTTTAGCTGCTTATCTGCCTTCAGATAAGTTTGACGAGGTACAGGCTCCTTTGCGTGTGCTGTCCAAGGCGCTCATGCATCTTACTCACACGCATGCCTGTAACACGGCTAATCTGGAATTAGTTTGAAGGGACTCTGTGCTGGACACAGGCCGATCCCTTCCTGAGGAGCAGTGCGCTACTCTTCGATCTGCTTTTTTGGCAGGTCCGCAACTTTTCCATGGTTCTGTGTTGACGGTCCGGGATGACGTCCTACGTCATTCCAACGATCAGCTGCTGTTTCTTCAGCTTGATCAGCCTTCTAGGGTAGGCACGGGCCGTTCCAAGCCTAACAAGTACCCTCTGCTTCCTCTGCGAAGCAAAGGGGCTGATCCTTCTGCCACTGCTTCTACTTCTTACTCAAGGGGTAAGGGTACGCGTTGGCAGTCTTGAGGGAAGTCCCAGGATTCTTCATTCAGTAGAGGAGGTGTTTTCTCCTCTCGTTCACGTTCCGATTCATTGGGCGTTACGGAAGTATCTCAGGTTCGTTTTTCTGGGGCGAGTTTACCAGTTCAAGGCCATGCCTTTCGGCCTCAACCTGGTTCCTTGGGCCTTCACCAGACTGATGTCGCATGTGATCGCTTTCCATCGCACACAGTCCAGGGTGACTACTTCGGCATATCTGGACGATATCCTCCAGGGGCATTCCAATGCTGCCTTACTGGAGTCGGATGTCGCCACTCTGTTGAGCTTGCTCTCGTCGCTACGTTTCAGGGTCAACGAGGAGAAGTCGGACATGGTCCCTTCTCAGTCGTTTTATCATCTGGGGATGGCTTTCCGCACACAATTCAATTTGGTGGCGGTTCCCCAGGCCAAGGCTGTGATTCTCTCAGCTTTTGCTCCGACTCTGTCCCAGTCCACATTCACGACGGCTCGGAGTTTTCTCCGGCTCATCGGTCTCTGCTGTTCGGTGACGGATCTCATTCCTCTAGGTCGGCTGCGTGTCAGACCTCTCCAACACTTTCTGCTCAGTCGTTGGAGGCCGAATGTAGATTTTCTGGATCTGGTGCTTCAGTTTCCAGAATATCTTTATCCTCACCTTCTCCTCTGGGCAGATGTGCAGTGGCTTTCGCAGGGTGTTCCGTTGGACTTACCCACGTCCGATCGCGTTCTGACGGCAGATGCCAGTGATCTCGGATGGGTTGCGATGTTGGATCCTCTAGGTCTTTCCATTCACGGGCTGGTGGACGAGGATCATGCAGCTCTACACATCAACCAGAAGGTGCTTCTTGCTCTTCTTCTGGGTTTCAGGCAGTGGATCCCTCTCCTGTCGAATCGCCAGGTCCTTCTGTTGTCCGACCATTCGACGGTGGTTGCTTACATTCAGAACCAGGGTGGCACGCACTCTGTTCCAATGTATGAATTGGCTTGGGATCTTATACTGCTCGCTCAGGATGTCCACGCCAGGGTGGCTGTTTGTCACATTCCCGGTCGCCTGAACGTCCTAGCCGACTCCCTGTTCTGTCGGGGCAGGGTCATTTCCACCAGGTGGATGCTCCACATGGCGGGTTCCATCGATCTCTTGTGATTAGTTGGAACCATCCGGTGGACACTTTCGTGTCCCCGTGTCCAGATGCTCTGGCTTTTGCCGTGGACGCTCTGGCCCTCCTTTGGGATGGTCTTGTCGGCTACGCCTTCCTACCGGTTCCGATTCCGCCTCAGGTTCTCACCCAGATATGAACCTGCAGTCGTCGAATCCTTTCGATCACACCCGTCGCTTCGGTGGGTGTGGATCAATCTGCTCCGCTCCTGTTAGCGGCGGTTCCGGCATGTCTCCCTCTACCTCGCGACTTTCTTTGCCAAAGTCGCCCGGGAGGTTTTCGAGTTGACCCGACTTCATTGTGCCTTCGCACATGTCTTTTATCGGGTCCTGTCTCCTCCGTAGTGGTTTTTCGAGACACGCAGTGGAGTTGCTTTTCTTCAAGGAGGCACTCACTCCACTGGTTTAGCCTCTGTGGCTAAGTGGAATTTGTTCTTCTGTCGATGGTGTGCGATCACTCTGTTGCTTCTGTCACTCCTTCGATCACACCGCTTGCGGAGTTTCTGGTATATGTTTGTTATGTGATACCGCATTGTTTCGACACTCATCCTTGCCTCTCCAAGCTTGTTCAGCTCTTTTCCTTGAAAAGGCCTAGGACTTTGCAGTTTACTCCAAGATGGTCACTTTCTTGGGCGCTGCTCTGCTTGGGGGTGGGGGGGCGTTCACGCCTTTATCCTGGATGAATATGCGTTTTCCCACATGCCAGATCTCTCCTGCATCCATTTCTTGATGGACTTGTCTTGCTATTCGTGCAGCTTCCGCTCGTCTAGCTACTGGTGATTGTATTACCAATTGTTTTTTCTGCCACGAGGTGCGTGCATTGTCTTCCTCTTTTCATAACTCTGTCATTTTGTTGGATGACTGATGTTATACTGGCAGCCTTCTGTAGAAATGCTACATTCTCCTTTTATCTGCGACAGTTGCAGGAGCCGACAGAGGACCTTGGGGCCCTCTTTCTTCGGCTCAGGATGTTGTCTATCCAAGCTTTTCAGCTTTTTTCAGGGTCAGTTCCAGCTTTGTGCTGTTACTGCCCTTTCTGTCTGTGCGTCACACTTCACCATACGCCTCATCTTTCATTGGCTTTTCTAATGTTTGTGATGCTATGGTTTGATAGGCCTAGGGATCTCTTCCTCTGTCCACGGTCCCAGTGCTATTGAGTTATGTGTATGTTGGTTATGTGATTCCCTCCAGCCTTTTGTCTATTCAGCCTGTAGTAAACAATTGAGGTAGGTTGATAAGAAAAATAAATTTTATAGTAAATTTCCTTTCTTATTATACCTACCGAAATTGTTTACATGGAGGCCCTCCCGTCTTCTTATTCGGGTAAGAATCCTTCCTCCCCGCTGATCACATAACTCATGTGTTGTTCGGAATCAAAAGAATGACAAATTGACACATTGCGCACTGTTATGGAAATCGTGGATTTGTACTATGGAAGAGCGTCCCATACTGGGTGTGCGCCGATGGCGCTCGGCCCTGTTTTGGCTTATTTTTTCGTGGTGTTTTTACACCTCTTTTCTTTCCCAAATCTTGGGAAAGATTAAAATAGAGAGTATTTTATCCGCGTTAGGTTCTTCCACTGTAGTGCAAGCCTGTAGTAAACAATTTCGGTAGGTATAATAAGAAAGGAAATTTACTATAAAATTTATATTTTTCCATAAACTTTTTCTTGAAAATCTCCATTCTTGAAAACCAATTTGGAACTCTGTTACTTTTTGTTTTGCAAGTGTTTAGCAAAGTTTTTGTTGGATAATATTGCCACATTGTGTTAACATTAGGCAAACATATGTCCACATAAAGGCGGTAGTTGCCCTTCCAGGTTTCCTCTTTATTATAGGCTGTTTTATATACAGTACTGGCCAGTTTCCATGTGTGGGCCATACAGTTAAAACTAGAAGTCCTGTCGTGAAATGCGCACAAATAGCACGTTGATATGCGTGTTAATGTGCGCGTTATGGCCCAATTAAAGCTATCATATTCTGTACATATGACCTGTGCACAGGCATTGTTTCAGCCAATGGACCTTCGAGTAACCCAGAGGTCCATTGGCAGAAACATTGCATGTGTTTGCTGTGAGTAACCAGGAGAACCTGCCGTGCTTTGGATGCCATTCGAAATGGAAATTGCGCACAATTCCAACGTGCAATTAAGCCTAGATAAGCGCACTATTCATGACAGGACTTCTAGTTTTAACTGTATTTCCATGGACACAATAATGAGGCCTTTAAATTCATTTTTTGGGGCCACACCCTTTTGTCCTAATTTGGACACATTGACACTAGAACTAATAGCCTTATCCTGTTATGTTTTATTGCCATGCCTTTCTTTGTGTTTTTGTGGTCACATTATTATGGAAGTTGTTCTCAAATGTTGAGGCACAGAGAATTTACATATTTTTCTTGATGTCTTCACACCTTCTCTAATTTTGTACACCTCTAAATGGTTTGAAATTGAGGTAATCTTAAGGCCTGAATAATATTAGATTCCAAACACTAATTATGGGAATAATCATCAAAAATTTAATTAATGATGCACTGGGTACTTGAAATTTTCCTGATGATGATTTTTATTACCTACATAGTAAACGCATGTGTGGATATTACAGCCCATGTGTGGATTAGGACCAGTCCACAGCGACTGTACTGTACATACCTGTATACATGTACACGGTATGTATGAGCTCAACATATTGCGTACTACGCTGGTATTTTTCCTTTTATGTCAGCTGTTTATTCATAAATTATATGCAAAATAGTGTAGTGTAGTCCAGGCTTGATTTCACAGATGTGTGCATTTAATCCCAACATAAATGTATCCTATGACACATACTGCAGATGTGTTTATAATACATATACATGCACAGTAGAACCGTGTTAATTCAAAAGCCACTTTGCCAGTGAAAATTATTCAGATGAGGCCTAAAAAAATAAAAAATCTGTTTCTCAGGCTCTCCTGCATGGTCCTTTTGGCTGCCGCATTCTCTCTTTTTATAACCAATTTAAACTTAAAAAAAATAAAAATTAAATGGTTTATGTCTGATATTTTACCCAAGTTAAAAAAATTGATGAATTTGTCCCTTGAGTGCAAGAAGGCTTTGCAATGCTTAGCATTGCAAAGTCTTCTTGCACTCCAGGGATGAAATACACCACCACCCTATTCTGTAGATTATGAGGCCTAAAACTTGAACCAAGAACATGAACTTTTGATGGCAAAAAAGTAATTACTGAAATAAAAAATAAAATAAAAAAACGCTCGCCCGCATGCAATTTCACAAATAATGGCGTGAGAAACAGAAGATCTACTTTGTGTGGCCTAACAGGAAAATTCAGTTAACAAGGATCTGATCACTCTTTATTCTAAAGATAAACTGAACATTTATTCTATGTATCTTGTTTGACAGATTACAGCTCTTTCAAACAGGATATAATAGAATAAATAGAGATTATTACCAATATGTGGATGTACAAAATATGTATCCGAGTCGAGCTCCGGGTTCTAAGGGCAGATCACGACGAGTCGAAGACGAGTCGTGATCTACCCTTAGAACCTGGAGCTCGACTCGGATACATATTTTGTACATCCACATAATGATAATAATCTTTTTATCTTACATTGGGGATCTTATATTGGGGATAAGTCAAGAATGTAGACGAATATATAACAAACTATTTATTTGTACGGATGAACAAAAAGAAAATAAATGGAATTCACGCAAAAGGAACTTGCTTGTATCCGACCCCCTGATACAAACATCTGTATCAGGGGGTCGGATACACAACAGTTGCGGAGTTAATACAGACAAAATTCATGTTGATTGTAAGATAAATACCTGTATTGGATGTACCAAAACCAAATAGGTCAACAAACAAGGGGAATTCAGTGATTGTCAGGGTAATTTCTCGACTTATCACAAACTGTTTTATCCAATTAACAGGAGTTTATTCTATAACCTTTGTGCAATTAACAGGTCAAATTTGTTTTGAAAGTATGGTAAATAGTTTTGTGTTTGTAAGTTATAAATAATTATCAGGGTTAAACAATTGAAAGATATATAATCAAGTGTGCTTCAGCATATTGGTATTTTATTATGGTATCACAGTACAAAATATTTTCCCATAGCTGGCCCTTATAACATTCAGCCATAAAAAAATATAATCGCATCACTTCAATTTTGGCATTCAAATATCTTTGTCAGGTATAGCCCTTTGGACAACTTTTTCTGACCCGAAAACAGGGAGTCATGCATCAAATAAGAGAGAAAAACGGACAGGAAGAGAAGTACTGCTCACGTGCACATATTTTTTCAGGGAATTCCCAACAAAAACACACCAATAGTCAATTGTATTGTTTACGTCCAAAAAGTCACCAAATCACCCTCTTTATTTATCAGAAACCTTTAACATAATGCAAGATATCAGTAGAATGCTTCAAACGCTTATTGAAACAATATATTTTCCCAAGCCTGCTTAGTTTCTGAGGTCAACTTTTCAAGGTGGGTGGCTCTAATTCAGATATTTAGTACAGTGATACCTTTTGGACATGTATGGAACATGGAGAATGGATTACCACAAAAACACTTGTGGAGTGAGGTTCCACTCAGACTTTTATTTTGGACATTGACAAGCAGAGAACACCGACTGGGATAATCCGGGCCAGCACTAGGGGCTGAAAGAGGGCCCCTTTCCCAATGCTAAATCAGCCTTATATTATTTTTTTTTACCAATTCCTGCTTGAAAATTCCCAATCCTCTGCCGTAAACTATTGAAACTTGTTACGCATGCATGTAGTTTAATTAAGTTTATGCCTGATAATTATGTATCTTTAGTCGAGTTGTGACGATGTCAAACTCGACTTATAGTTTGATGAATGGCGGTTGGGCAGGCGTAAACAATTGGTTTCCGGACGATAACTTGATAATGGTTCGACCCATGTTCATGAAACTTCATAGGTACTTTGGACTCACTAGGTCAATGGTGAATATTTATTATTTATTTATTTATTGGTGTTTAAGGTCACATATTTCTGCACAATGGCTAACCATGACCGTGACAGTTTTACGGGTGGAGGAAGCCGGAGTACCCGGAGAGAACCACCGAGCAACGGCGAGCAACTGTCAGCTCCCCAACATACCAACTCCACACAAGCAGGGTTAGCATTGGTTGAAGACAGGTGCACCATCGACGTGCAGTACGCCTTAGTACACAGCGTCACCGTGCCCCCAGGTGGGCAATGGGGGTGAAGTGTCTTGCCCAAGGACACAACGCGGTTGCCGCAGGTGGGAGGTCAATGGTGAAGGTCACAGTGATCTTAAATATACTAAATCATAAATAATTGGTTTCCGGATGATAACTGAACTATGGTTGAACCCACATTCATGAAACTTTGTATGTAGGTTGTCCTTCGTGAGAGGAAGTACTCTATTCATTTTAGACTTGCAAGGTCAAAGGTCAAGGTCACAGTGACCCTGAACATTAGTAAATCAAAACAATTGGTTTCCAGATGATAACTTGATAATGGTTTGACCCATGTTCATGAAACTTCATAGGTAGGTTGGCATCATTGGGAGGAAGAACCCTATTTATTAGTTAAGCTGTGACAAAGTCAAACTCGACTTATAGTTTGATGAATGGCGGGTGGGCAGGCATAAACAATTGGTTTCCGGATGATAACTTGATAATAGTTCAACCCATGTCCATGAAACTTCATAGGTAGGTTGGTATCGGTGAGAGGAAGAACCCTATTAATTTTGGACATGCTTGGTCAAAGGTCAAGGTCACAGTGACCTTGAACATAGTAAATTGTAAACAATTGGTTTCCGGATGATAACTTGACTATGGTTCAACCCACATTCAGGAAACTTCATATGTAGGTTGGCCTTTGTGAAAGGAAGAACCCTATGTATTTTGGACTTACTAGGTGAAAGGCAAGGTCACAGTGACCCTGAACATAGTACATCAAAACAATTGGTTTCCAGATGATAACTTGATAATGGTTCGACCCATGTTCGGGAAACTTCATAGTTAGGTTGGCATTAGTGAGAGGAAGAACCCTATTTATTTTGGACTCGCTAGGTGAAAGGTCAAGGTCACAGTGACCTTCAACATAGTAAATCGTAAACAATTGGTTTCCGGCCGATAACTTGATAATGGTTCGACCCACATTCATGAAACTTCATAGGTAGGTTGGCCTAGGTGAGTGGAAAACCCCTATTTATTTTGGACTCACTAGGTCAAAGGCCAAGGTCACAGTGACCTTGAACATAATAAATCGTAAACAATTGGTTTCCAGATGATAATTTGACAATGGTTCCGCCTACGTTCATGAAACTTCATAGATAGGTTGGCATTGGTGCAAGAAAGAGCCCTACTTATTTCGGAATCACTAGGTCAAAAGCAATGTATTGTTCTTATGAAATTTCTATCTATTCATAACATGGCATCTGATGCATCAAGACAACAAATATCAATCAAAATCATCATTTGTCTGTACTTTGAAAAAACAATATAGAAATTTATTTTCCCAATTTGGACTTTCGCAACACAAATTTTTCCCAATTCCAGAGGTTCTGTCTCCTTTCCCAAAATATCCAGGAATATCCCTGAGAGTAGAGGTGGGAGGTTTTTTGTTTTCCAGTTAGCTTTTCGTTTTTTGCGACAAACTGGGAAACTGAACTTCCATACCCAGAAAAAAACAATCAAACTATCTTGCTGGGAGGGAACTGAACTAATAGACCATATAGATTCTCGTCATTTAACCCTTTACCTAACGAATCACCCACATCCGTCCACGTAATTTGCAACTTGAGTAGTTGACAAAATTCAATTTTTCAAAATATTTCAACAAAACCATACCGTGTGACCCCTCAGTGGAACGAGCTCGTTCCAGTGAGGGGTCACATGTTATTGTTTTGTTGAAATTGTTGGAAAAATTTAAAAAAATAGTAATTAAAATAATAAATTTTGATATTCACAATGATGGGTAAAAGGTTAATCTATCAGGTAAAGGATCGAAAAAATGTCATGTTCTCATTGTCACATTTTCTCATTTGTGGACGAGTCAATAGAGAGAAGATGTGACACTGAGAACACAACATTGATATAGATGAACTTTATTCATTTGTTTCCCCGTGGGAACCCCGGGAAGTAAGCAGCACTTGTTTACTGTGGTAAACCAGTTCCGCTTTACTAGTAAAATAAGACCCAGTCACCAATGCTTGGGGTGAAAGTCCTCTAAAATGGGCAACATGTTGATCAATGATTGACTAAACTTGACTTCATCTCCATGTTGTGTCACGATTAGCCATGGTGCATAAATATGTGACGTTAACCACCAACAAACAAACATATTCATTTGTTACCTTCCCTAAGGTATGTTTTAATTCTGACTGTAGTGTCATATAAACTATTGCAGGTTTTTTCAGAGTTATGGAGCCTGAAGTGTTGTTTACTATATGTTATTAACAAACAGAAAAATTGAACCAAAGCCAAGGTTTTGTCCTGAAACCGAACCAAACGGAAACCAAATACGAAAAATAAAAACAACCCAGCTCTACCTGAGAGTTGATTACCACTAAAACTCTTATGGAGTGCGGCTTCCGCCCAGACAGTACAGTATTGTGATCACAAAAGCAGACAGAGAATTTTGATCATCAGATCGTGTCAAGGGTGGTAGCAATGTCCCCAAGGACCAAACCCCAAAATTCTTTTTAAAAATTCTTTGAACTTGTAAAGTTTTGATTCTTCTCACAAACTACTTGACCAAATTGAACCAAATCTGGTATGCATGTTCCCTATCATTTGTAAATTCAAGGTTGTTCAAATAAAGTTGCCATGCCCACAGGGGGCACTACAAGGGGCATAACTCTGATAGCACCCATAAAATATAAAAAAAAATCTTCGTCTTCAGATCCAGTGGCCAGAATCTTTTCATATATGGTACACAACATCTCTAGGGGGTCAGATTCACGTTTGTTCAAATCGATTCCCTGGGTTAATATTTTAACTTTGTGCAATACGTGGAAAATCTTCTTCAGATCCACCAGTCAGAATCTTTTCATATTTGGGACACAACATCTCTAGTGGGGTCAGATTCAAGTTTGTTCAAATCAAGTTCCTGGGTTAATATTTGTGATCCCTATGGGAGCCTAAATTTTAATTCAGATTCATCAGTCAGAATCCTCTCAAGGGGGGGGGGGGGGGCAGATTCAAGTTTGTTCAAATCGAGTTCCTTGGTTAATATCTAGAAGCCCAAATTTTAACTTAGTGCAATATGAGGAAATTTCTTTAAAATCTTCTTCATATCCACCAGTCAGAATCCTTTAACATTTGGTATACATCATCTCTAGTGGGGCAGATTCGACTTTGTTCAAATTGGGTGCCTGGGTTAAAAATTTTGGGTCTGGTCTGAATTTTTTTTCCCTTGTTTTTTATGCATTTTGTTGAATTATGAAACAAAAACAAAAAAAATTTAAGCCTGAAAATTTTGTGTCCGGTCCGGTCTCGAAATTTTAGACCAAAATTCAGAAATTTTTGTGTGTGATTTTTTAGGCATTTTGTTCAATTTTGAGACGGAAAAAAAAATTTTTTAGCCAGAAAATTTTGGGTCCGATTCCGACTTGGAAATTTTGGACAAAATTCGGAAATTTTTGTTGTTGATTCTTTTCAAAATCAAGTTCCTATATGAATTAGAGTGGTTTTATGCGAAAATGATTTTACCCTATGTAATCCTCTTCCTTCTTTGTTGGGGGTGGGGGGGGGGGGGGCAGTTAGATGTAACAAAATGTTTGGCTGCAAAATATTTTTTGAAAGATTTGGAGTGATTTTATGCAAGCCCCCAAATACCCCTATGCCCACCAACCCCACTCCCCACCCCCGGGGGTCAATTACCGGTAAGCGTAGGAAAAAGAATTGCTACAAAATGCATTTTGAAGGAATTAGAGTGAATATATGGAAGAAAAAGGATCCCTATAATAATTTCATGACTTCATTCCTCTGAAGTGTTGATGAGCCATGATTAGCTGAATGTGATCCAGAATACTTCTTTGAACAACTTGGGGTCCCTTGTTTGATTTGTGGCATACTTATGAATAATAGAATTGACTGGGCTGAAAAATTACTCTTGGGGGCACCCAGTGGGAACCTCCATTTAACCCTTTACCCAACATAACGGCCAAAACCGGCCAGCGCTATTCTCAAAAATTGCCAATTATTTTTTTTTTTGTTTTTCATTTTTTGTCTCAAAAACATAGGTTATGACCCCTCGTTGGAACGAGCTCGTCGAGCTCGTTCCAACGAGGGGTCATAACCTATGTTTTTGAGACAAAAAATGAAAAAAATTAGTTATTCAAGAATTATTTTTGCAAGTGTCGTCTGCTTTTCACGTTAGGTAAAGGGTTAACATTGTTTGTTCTGATAAAAACAGTGGACTTTCTTTATGATTTGATATTTGGTATGCAGCCGCCTTTAGAGATGTAGATTCAAGTTTGTTTAAGGAAAGTTTCTTGAGCAATATTTGATCTTGTCCAGGGAGGTGCCCAATTCATGACTCCTCCCAAAGTTTCAGTTTTCATATAAACCAGGCAACTGATTTGAACCCAGAATACTACATGGGTGTGCTCTGTGCTGTATTATTTTGTGATGTACATGTATACAGGGTATTTGATTCATCCCTTCTCCACATAACCCCAGAAGCTAAAACAGAAAAAATTTGAAATGCCTATGTTTTTAGCTGCGACTAGCGGCTCTATAAGTGGCAATGTCGGTCAGTCGGTCTGTCTGTCGGTCTGTCTATGACCAACAAGTTTGTCTGTGACCAACGAGTTTCAAAACTCAATAACTTTAGAAATACTTGATAGAATGACTTTATATTTGGCGTGTAAGTGTATCTTATTGATGTCTAGCCACTGTTCAATGTATGTGTTGTTCCAAATATTTGTCTTGGAGTTATGGCCCTTGATGAACTTAGAAGAATTTTGTGAGATTGCACCACCCGCCGTAGCTTCGGCGTCGATGTTGCGATTTTTTTTAACTACAGTTTGGAAATTACCGGTATATCCAATTAGTCTCAACAAAGTAGATCTTATGTTTGTCAGACCATTTTTTTGTAAAATTGCATGTGGGCGGGTGGTTTTTTATTAGCTCACCGAAGGGAGCTTAACTTATCACCAGCCTGCCAGCGTCTGGCGTCTGTCGTCCGTCGCCGTGAACATTTTTCAAACGACTTCTCCTCTGAAACCACTGGTCCGATTTTCACGAAACTTCATGTGGATGTTCATTACTATATGGCAATTCATGTTTGTTCAATTGAAATAGCCATGTCCCTTGGGGGCTCTGTATGGGGCATAACTCTGATAGCACTGTATGAATTATAGAAAAATTATTAAAAAATCTTCTTCTCCAGAACCAGTAGGCAGAATCTTTTGATACTTGGTATGCAGCATCTTGGTATGGCTCTGATTCCAGTTTGTTCAAATCGGCCCCCTGGATTCATATTTGGGCTCACTATAGAAGCCCAAATTCGAACTTAGTGCATTTCAGGCAAATTTCTTTAAAAATTGTCTTCTCCAGATCCAGCAGGCAGAATCTTTCGATATTTGTTATGCAACATTGTGGGGTGGATCTGATTCAAATTTGTTCAAATCCGTCCCCTGGATTCATATTTGGGCTCAGTATAGAAGCCCGAATTTGAACTTAGTGCATTTCAGGCAAATTTCTTAAAAAAATCTTCTTCTCAAGATCCAGCAGGCAGAATCTTTTGATATATGGTATGCAACATTGTGGGGTGGATCTGATTCAAGTTTGTTCAAATCGGCCCCCTGGATTCATATTTGGGCACACTATAAAAGCTTGAATTCGAACTTAGTGCATTTCAGGCAAATTTCTTCAAAAATCTTCTTCTCCAGATCCAGCAGGCAGAATCTTTTGATATTTGGTATGCAACATTGTGGGGTGGATCTGATTCAAGTTTGTTCAAATCGGCCCCCTGGGTTGATATTTCGGCTCAGCATAGGAGCCCAAATTTGAACTTAGTGCATTTCAGGCAAATTTCTTTTAAAATCTTTTTCTCAAGATCCAGCAGGCAGAATCTTTTTATATTGGGTATGCAGCATGCTTAAGGGGGTGAGATTCAAGTTTGTTCAAGCCAAGTCCCTGGGTTCATATTTGGGCTCACTGTGGTAGCCCGAATTATAACTTAGTTCAAAATGAGGAATTTTCTTTAAAAATTTTCTTCTTCAGATCCAGCAGTCGGAATGTTTTGATATGTGGTGTGTAGCATACTTAGGGGGGTGAGATTCAAGTTTGTTCAAGCCAAGTCCCTGGGTTCATATTTGGGCTCACTGTGGGAGCCCGAATGATAACTTAGTTCAAAATGAGGAATTTTCTTTAAAAATCTTCTTCTTCAGATCCAGCAGATAAATGCTTTTGATATTTGGTATGCCGCATCCTTAGGGGGGTAAGATTCAAGTTTGTTCAAGCCATGTCCCTAGTTCCATAAAATTTATCTCTCATGACTTCATTCCTTTGTAGTGTTGATGAACGATGTCTAACTGAATGTGATCCCAAATACTTCTTTGAACCACTTTGTTTGAATCACTTTGCCCAGTGAGCGATTAAGGCCCCTTGGGGCCTCTTGTTTTATTTTTTATCTTTGCAGTTATTTCTTTACTATCAGAAGTTCATGTTCTTGGTCGTTTGTTTTATGTTTTAGGCCTCATAATCTACAATATAACAGGGATGGTGGTGTATTTCGTCTCTTGAGTGCAAGAAGGCTTTGCAATGCTAGCATTGCAAAGCCTTCTTGCACTAAAGGGATAAATTTATCAATTTTATTAACTTGGATAAAATATCAGACATAAACCATTTAATTATTATTTTTTTAAGTTTCCATTGGTTATAAAAAGAGACCATGCGGCAACCAAAAGGACCATGCAGGAGGGCCTGGGAAACAGATTTTTAACTTTTTTAGGCTTTAACAGGGTTATCATGCCCCCGTCTTGAAAAGTCGAAGGGGTTTTTAGTGGAGAACTCCATCTGTCCATCTAGGTGTCCATCTGTCCATCCATCCATCTATCCATCCATCCATCCATCATTTTCCCTTGTATCTCAGCCACTGCTATTTTCCAATGAATGATATGTGGTGTTGTGATAGAGCATAATGGGGGAACGATACCTGTGTAGCAGGAGTTTCTTCCACACATATTTTCCAGAGTTATGGCTCTTTTTCACTCTGTCGACTTGGCGGGTCGTGGGCATTGGCACACGCTATGCATTGCCCCTCTTGTTCATTACCTGATGTCCAGTTAGTTGAACTTTAGTCAAAAACACCATATCAGTGTAGGACTTTTAGAAATTAAATAATTGTTTTATGTTAAAATATTTCAGGAAATGATGATGCTGAGATAGAAGAGTTGTTAGATGAAACACTAGAACTGAAAAAATCTCTAAGGAAGTCTGACAGTTATTCCACACTACCACCCAATACTAAAAAGAAAAGCAAACCACCTCACAATAAACCTGTTATGCAGAGGAACAGGTTACACAAGCCCACTGTGAGGCCCTTCTTTTGTTGTGGCAGTGAATTATCACTGAACAGTATTGCAGATGTGAAAGAGGTCAGCATGTCATCTACGTATCAAAATGATGGAGACACTGAATTCACTGATGTTTCCTTTTCAGATCTTACTAGTAGTAAGGACATCTTTCTGTCTGAAAACAAAGGATATGGAAATCAGCTAGTCTTGATTGAAAACAATGGAACAAAGTTAAAGACTGTAAAAGCTAGAAAAAAGAAAGCAGATAAAGTCAGTGGAAGAAAAAGATTTTTTCAGTTTTCAAAAAATAAATACACTCCCCGTTCCCGATATCCTTCTTCGCCTACACTTTCAGACTCCTCAGGAAGTGAAGTTGGTTGCATGTGTACAGCCCATCACAGTAAGTCAGACCAATCACCAATACAGACGCCAATGTTTATGAATAAAGGGCAACTCAAAGTGAAAGCACCCAAAACCCCTGCTGGAACATTGAGAATGTTAGACAGGTTGGCATCCAGTTCATTTGATGAACTTGTTTTTGTTGATGATAATGGGGAAAGAGGATTACCAGTGAATGAAGCATTTGAACTTGCTGATATTCTGTTCAATCACAACAGACTCTTAGGTGCTGCTGCCTCACCTGGCTCAGACAATCGAGCTTCAACACTAGTCACTGCTATTGCAGAATCTCAGGATGATGATTTTGAAGATCAAGAGGCATCACAGTCAAATACAAGTCGTGTCTATCAACAGATCCCTTATCCACAAGCAGTCCATACACAGGTAGACTATGTCCATTGTTTGGTTCCAGATTTGACAAGCATTACTAAATGTACCTATTACTGGGGTGTAATGGACCGATATGCTGCGGAAAAATTGTTGGAGAACAAACCAGAGGGAACTTTTCTTCTCAGAGACAGTGCTCAAGAGGAATTCTTGTTTTCTGTAAGTTTTAGAAGATATGGAAGATCTTTACATGCGAGAATTGAACAGTGGAATCATCGCTTCAGTTTTGATATTCATGATTCAGGAGTCTTCTCTTCTGACTCTGTCTGTGGTCTCATCGAGCATTACAAGGATCCCTCAAGTTGTATGTTTTTTGAACCCATGCTGACTATTCCTTCTAATCGCACATTTCCATTTTCATTGAAACATCTTTGTCGACCTGTTATTTGCAACAGAGTCACATATGATGCTATTAATTTTTTACCACTGCCTAAGTCTCTCAAAGACTATCTTCAGTACTATCACTATAAACACATGGTAAGAGTTCGTAGATTTGATGCCCCAGAAAAGAAGAAACCTTCATGGGTTGCCCAGAAGGCATAATCTCAATCTTTGTACAAGGGATACCACAGGATTGGACATTGTAAAATATTACAGGTCTGATTTTCTGAGGAGAGCAATTGACACCACTCTTCATCGCTCACCTGACATCATTTTTAGAAGACCCTTATACATGTTTTGCTCAGCCACAATGTGGTTTGTCTAATGCTTAGTGTTCTAAAGTCTTAACACCCTTCAGTTGTCAGCACGCTGGTAAGAAGACTATACTTGGTGGGTCTGGGTTTAACACCCAGAACCACCAAGTTTAGTCTGCTTACCTTGAATGTTGTCCAACAGGTGCTCTGTCATTGGCTGTTTGGTTGGTAGAAAGCAGGAAAAATTAAATAAACTTTGTTTCTAGTGAAGTGTCATCTGCTTGAACAGGCAGACAACACTTGACTAGTGTCAACTACTGAACTATCATATACATTTTGATCAATTTTGATGTTGAAAATTCCTCTCACTACTCCCTATGTTCCAAGAATGCTCACCAGTTAACTCAAAATAAAATGACCTCAAACCATATAAGAGATGAACAGCTTGCCTGGGCTACTAAAGGAGGGCATTTTTGACCTGTCTGTAATTTTCAGAAGAGCAGGTTTGATATTATTTATTTGCACCTACATGTAGTTTTAACAGCAACAGACTATTTAAAAGTTCATGATACATTTATAGAAATTGGCCCACTTAAATGGCTGTTGTTTATGAAAAAAAGACTGTTGACCAAATATTGATACCGTTCCTTGAGTGGAACAAGGCATCATCTGCAATGCTAAAGCAACATTATCCGCTTAACTTCTTGCATGCTGCTGGCAGATATTCCTGCCCAGGATAGAATTTTTCTTACCACTGAAATAAGTTTAATTCAGGCACATTTAATCAAATTTTAGCCCTGTTAATTAAATGGATTTTTTCACTAATAATTTCTTGAGTAAAATTCTATTTTTTCATCAGATCTAGTCATGGCTGCTTCACAGCAGCCAAGACTAGATTTGCTGAAAAATTGTTGAAAAACCCAGTGGGTTAAAAGTTAATAATGCCCTATTATTGCTAGATTGATATTACCATCGTATAATTAGGCTAAAGCATTGCAAATGATGTCTTGTTCCATTCAAGGTGCGATATGTTTGTCTTCCCCCATAATGGAGTCGGATATTTTTTGTCAGTGTACAGATGGGAAAAATATTACATGTTGGTTACATGCAGGTTAGTAACTATTACAGAATATTAGTCATATGGGGACATAATTTAACGCCTGATTTTTAAACCTTTCACACCTTGAAAACATGATTTCAGTTTATTTTATAAGAGTGTATAATCACAGCACTGTTCAATATTCAGTCTTGTTTGACAAAGCTTGATGAGCTCTGTCAAACAAGATTGTGCTGGTTAAATTCCTAGATGTATTAAGGGAAACATTTGCTTCTTGTAATTTTGTTTTTTGACATTAGTGTGCAGAGGGTTAACTTTTCTAGAAGCTTGCTTTGTTTTATGAGATGAATAAAACATTTTATTATACACTAAACTATAGATTATCAAAAAAACTGCGAAAAGATAGAAATCATATCCCCCAATGTGAAGCTATAGAAAATCTAGTGTTTTTGAGTGGATACTGATCATTTCCAGCAATAATTCAACACGTATTCACCTTGAATTGATGCATGAAACCTGCCAGCTGAATCAGATCACAAGACGCTACCTGTTCCGATCAAATCACTTCCGCGTATCAATGCACATCAGCTGTTTACTTTCATGCATCAATTCAAGGTTGAAAGGAGTGGAATTATCAATGGGAATGATCAGTTTCTTTTTAAAACACATAATAAAAAGAAAATCTAGTGTTTTTGAGTGGATACCGAAAATTATCTCATGAGTTACCGAGACATTTGTCTCGGTCTCTCATGAGATAATTTTTGGTATCCACTCAAAAACACTAGATATCCTCTTTGTCTTTTCTTTTGGCTATAGTGTTGAAAGCCAATGATGTAACACATGGTGGAAGAGAACTCTCTGGTTATCATTTTGCCTTTTCCGTTGCTTTAACTGGTAGAGTGCTGGAAGCCCATATTTGGGCTTTATTTGTAAGTACAGGTACCCCAAATTAAAGGCTTCGTACTTGATGGGTTTACTTTGAATTATATTTGAAGCAAAGTTATTTAATCTATAAGAATTTGCCTTGTTATAATCAATGGGAGAGTGCCCACTGGTAGTCTCCTATAAATTGTAACAAGACAAAGACTCTTGAACTAATTTAGATGTCCCAAAATAATTTAGCACTCTACCAGTTAAAAAATGAGAAAAATTTTGCCTAATCCTATGTGGGAACCATTGCTCGTTTACTGAAACAAGTTCTGCTCTACTGGCAAAATAGGACCTGGTAACCAATGCTTGGGGTGGAAGTCCTCTAAAGTGGGCAACAAAGATATAAACGATTGGCTAAATTTGACTTCATACCCGTGTTGTATTCATGATATAGCCATAGCTGCTGAAAATGACCTTAAATACCAATAAATAAATAAGTATGCTTGAAAAATGTATTTGTTGGGCTGCCTCAATTTCTAACTTGTGCAAGCTTGAAAATGAAAATTTAGGGTCAGACGTAAAGGAAATGTTAGGGTTTAAATTTTTCATTTGTACATCAGGGCTTAAATTTGCACGCGAATCCGCGAATCGATTCTCGTAATGATTCTGGCAAACTACACTGGCACGAATCCAAGTGGATTCGCGTGAATTCCCTGCTTGGATTCACTTTTTGTAAGATGCCATTGATTCATATAATGACGTTCTGATCGGGGTGTATCATAAGATATATAATTATGAGAAACTGTCTATTCACATTTTCTTGAGTTTTGGCATCAAATCAAGTCATGGCTGCTGTAGCAGCCATGACTTGATTTGATACCGAAACTCAAGAAAATGTGAAGCATGTGGTAAATCCTGGGTGGAAATCCTTAACTTCATGTCATGGTGCAAATGGATTCGTGCGAATATATTTGGCGAGAATCACGTTACATTCTCGCGGTGCCAGACGAATTTTAAGCCCTGTACATGTATATGAAATATGGATTCTTCAAACAAAACCTCTAGTTTTAGATGTGGCTAGTAATTATTGATTCATCACAACACTTTCACAGAATCTTGTCTGCGTGGGTGAAAAAACATACCAGAATTCAATAACATGTAAGCTGGTCTGATTGAGTAATTACATACAGTTTTTACTGACTGTACATGTAAGTTGGGACTGATTTCAAAGGGACGTTTCACAAGCATAAGTCTTTTTCTTCAACATTTAGAGGCTTTTCCTAGGCCTGCACAAATTGAGGGACTGAATGTTTTGTTTACCTTGATCAAAGACAAATATCAAGAAGTGTCCTCAGTTCCTCCCCCCCCCCCTCCCCTCCCCTTCTGGAACCTCTGGAAGTAGAGCAATGGTTGTTTACTATGGTAAACTAGTGGTAGAAAGCCCTGGAGGTAGAGCAATGCTTGTTTACTATGATTTTCAGGTACCTGTTATGTTTAGGCTAAAAAAAAAGAATGTTTTGATTCTCGTGCAATCCCCCTGACACTGCAATTTAATCCATGTACAGTATGTGGAGAGTGGATTGTAACTAAATCACCTGCAGAGTGGAGTTGTCACCCAAGCTGAAACTTTCAGATTTTGTAATTATCGACAAAAAACACAAGCATTGTTTCAGCCAGTGGACCTCCGGGTAACAGGGTTTAACCCGGAGATCCATTGGCTGAAACTTTGCTTGTGCTGGTTATGCTTGGCAACAAATTTGCAATTATTGCTTGGGTGAAATCTCCACTCTGCGGTTGATTTAGTAGTGATAATACACTCTCCATGCACTGTACAGTAGAACCCTGTTAATTGAATGGCCACTTTACCAATGAAAATTGAATTAACAGGGATTGTGTTACTTATCACCTGTATTCTTGACAGGACTTAGCATTCATTCAATCATATCTTGTTTGAAAGAGCTCCATGAGCTCTGTCAAACAAGATATAATAGATTGAATGCCTGTTTTGGATGTACTGAGGCCAAATAGGTCTAGAAACAATGGAAAACTGGGGAGAGTCAGAGGAATTTATCGACAGGTTACAAGATTTTTTATTCAATTAACAGGAGTTTACTCTATAACCTATATCCAGTTAACAGGTTAAATTTGCACTGAAGGTACGGTAAATGGTTTTGTGTTGGGAAATTATATTCAATTAACAGGGTTATTCAGTTAAGCGATATCCAGTTCAGTGGGCTCCACTGTATTGGATGTATTTATTGCTTTGCAGTGTCTTTCTTGCAATATTACTACAAAACAGGTGATTCAGGGACTGGGCTTTTGCAAAGAATGTAGGACCCTGTGAAGCTTCGAAATTCCATTCGATTCAAAATAGTCTCCATGATTTGATTCAATTTCAATCCTGCCGATGCAAAAATTTTTAATCATCAAGATGTTCTCAAAATCCAACAAAGTTTTTCCTCTTGAACTCTTCTATCATCAGGTCTCGTTTACAGAAGAGTTCAATTACGTTCTGCATCCGAACTGTAGAATCTCACCCTTCAGAAAAGAAAGACGAGAACATGGAATTTGAGATGCTATTTTTGATTGTTTTTTGTGATGCAATCTTGATTTCACTTGATTTTAGTTAAGAAATCTCAACTTTTTTAGTCCCCTGTGGAGACCCTGGGAAGTGGAGCAGTTTGTGTTCACTTTGGAAAACCAGTTCTGCTTTACTGGTAAAATAGGACTTGGTGACTAATGCCTGAGGTGGAGGTCCTCTGATGTGGGCAGCATAGGTACAAACAATTGGCTAAGGCCACACAAAGTTGATCTTCTGTTTCTCATGTCATTTTTTTGTACAATTGCATGTTGGAGGGTGGTTTTTTATTTTATTTTTTATTTTTGTGATTATTTTTTGGCCTTCAAAAGTTCATGTTGTTTGTTTGTTTTATGTTTTAGGCCTCATAATCTACAGAATAGCATGGGTGGTGGTGTATTTTGTCACTTGAGTGCAAGAAGGCTTTTCATTGCTAAAGCATTGCAAATCCTTTGTGCACTCAAGGGACAAATTTATCAATTTTATTAACTTGGGTAAAAGATCAGACATACAGTACATGGAGAGTGGATTGTAACTAAATCACCATGGAGTGAAGTTACATGTATCACCCAATGTATCACTTTCCAATTCTGTAAATATGGATAGAAAACACAAGCAATGTTTCAGCCAATGGACCTCTGGGTTTAACCAGAGGTCCATTAAACCCAGAGGTCCATTAGCTGAAACAATGGAACTTTGCTTGTGCTTGTTATGCTTTGCAACAAACTTGCAATTATTGCTTGGGTAGAATTTCCACTCTGCAGGTGATTTAGTAATAATACACTCTCCACGTACTGTAAACCATTTAAGTTTATTTTTTAGCTCAACTTGACAAAGTCAAGCTGAGCTATTGCCATCACTTCTCGTCCGTCGGCATACGTACGTACGTACGTACGTACGTACGTACGTACGTATGTACGTACGTACGTCCACAATTTCCTTTGGCACACCTCACAGGTCGCATTTATGATCACATTACTTTGAAACTTGGTATGCTTGTTTGGGGTGACCTCTAGATGGGAGCTATCGATTTTCTTCAATTTGCGTCAAAAAATGTTGCCGCGGCCAACGTTCTTAGTACTTAGTTTAGTCAAACCACAATATTTCCCTTTGGCACACCCTACAGGGCACATTTATGATTTGATTGCTTTGAAACCTGATATGCTTATTTAGGGTGACATCTAGATGGGAGCTATCGATTTTCTTCAATTTCCGGCAAAAAATGTTGCCACGGCCAACGTTCGTAGAACTTAGTTTAGTCAGACCTCAATATTTCCCTTTGGCACACCCTGCAGGGCACATTTATGATCAGATTGCTTTGAAACCTGGTATGCTTGTTTGGGGAGACCTCTAGATGGGAGCTATCGATTTTCTTCAATTTTTGTCAAAAAATGTTGCCTTGGCCAACGTTCTTAGAACTTAGTTTAGTCAGAAGACTCAATATTTCCCTTTGGCACACCCTACAGGGTACATTTATGATTGGATTGCTTTGAAACCTGGCATGCTTGTTTGGGGTGACCTCTAGATGGGAGCAATATATTTTCTTCAATTTCCGTCAAAAAATGTTGCTGCGGCCAACATTCTTTGAACTTAGTTTAGTCAAACCACAATATTTCCCTTTGGCACACCCTACAGGGCACATTTATGATTTGATTGCTTTGAAACCTGGTATGCTTATTTAGGGTGACCTCTAGATGGGAGCTATCGATTTTCTTCAATTTCTGGCAAAAAATGTTGCCACGGCCAACGTTCGTAGAACTTAGTTTAGTCAGACCTCAATATTTCCATTTGGCACACCCTACAGGGCCCATTTATGATCAGATTGCTTTGAAACCTAGTATGCTTGTTTGGGGAGACCTCTAGATGGGAGCTATCGATTTTCTTCAATTTCTGTCAAAAAATGTTGCCGCAGCCAACGTTCTTAGAACTTAGTTTAGTCAGAAGACTCAATATTTCCCTTTGGCACACCCTACAGGGTACATTTATGATTGGATTGCTTTGAAACCTGGCATGCTTGTTTGGGGTGACTTCTAGATGGGAGCTATCGATTTTCTTCAATTTCCCTCAAAAAATGTTGCCGCGGCCAACATTTTTAGAACTCAGTTTAGTCAGACCACAATATTTCCCTTTGGCACACCCTACAGGGCACATTTATGATTTGATTGCTTTGAAACCTGATATGCTTGTTTGGGGAGACCTCTAGATGGGAGCTATCGATTTTCTTCAATTTCCATCAAAAAATGTTGCCGCAGCCAACATTCTTAGAACTTAGTTTAGTCAGACCACAGTATTTCCCTTTGGCTCACCCTACAGGGCACATTTTTGACTAGATTGCTTTGAAACCTGGTATGCTTATTTACGGTGACCTCTAGATGGGAGCTATCGATTTTCTTCTATTTCCATCAAAAAATGTTGCCACGGCCAACGTTCTTAGAATTTAGTCTAGTCAGACCACAATATTTCCCTTTTGTACACCCTACAGGGCTTTGAAACCTGGCATGCTTGTTTGGGGAGGTCTCTAGATGGGAGCTATCGACTTTCTTCGGTTTCTGTCAAAAAATGTATCCACTGGCAAAAAAAAATGACATTGGTACCAATGATCTTCAATTTTGCCATTTCATTTATAACTTACCAAGTTCAAGTTTGTCAAGTTGAGCTACAGTGTCATTGACACTTTCATTTAAGTTTGCATTGGTTATAAAAAGAGAGCATATGG
The DNA here is from genome assembly GCA_031216915.1 of Pictodentalium vernedei. Taxonomy (NCBI): domain Eukaryota; kingdom Metazoa; phylum Mollusca; class Scaphopoda; order Dentaliida; family Dentaliidae; genus Pictodentalium; species Pictodentalium vernedei. The sequence continues at coordinate 171,303,795 of CM062292.1, forward strand.
CAGGCAAAAGGACCATGCAGGAGGGCATGAGAACATATTTTTTAACTTTTTTAGGCCTAACCTTGGCTTCATACCGATGTAGCAGTCATGATATAACCATTTACGCTGACAGCAACCTTAAACGCAAATAAATAAATAAATAAATGGGCCCACTAGTACATAAAGGTTTCCAGAAAAATACCACTTTTGCAATCTCATTACTGTACATGTACAGTACGTGGAGAGAGGATTGTAACTAAATCACCCGCATAGTGGAGTTATCACCCGAGCTATAACTTTCAAATTTTGTACATATCGACAAAAAACACAAGCAATGTTTCAGCCAATGGACCTCCGAGTTTAACCCGGAGGTCCATTGGCTGAAACTTTGCTTGTGCTGGTTAGGCTTTGCGACAAATTTGCAATTATTGCTTGGGTGGAATCTCCACTCCATGGGTGATTTAGTGATAATACACTCTCCACGTACTGTATAGTCTAAACTTTACTTTACACATACTTACACATTATAATATACAACCGCCATGGTGTGTTAACTCTTTACCCAACGTAATGGCCAAAACCAACTTGTGCTATTCCCAAAAATCACCATTAAATTTTCATCATTTTTTGTTTCAAAAAACATAGCTTATGACATCACATTGGAACAAGTTCATTGAGCTTGTTCCAATGAGGGGTCATAAGCTATGTTTTTTACACAAAAAAAAAATAATTACTTATTCAAGAATTGTGATTGCAAATGTCATCTGCTTTTCTTGTTTGGTAATGGGTTATTAATGACTGGGAAAAGGGAAAGGCAATTTTAGGAAGCCATATCACAACTTATTTCTACTGGCACTGTAATCAATCCAATATTATTAATTTGGAGTGATGCATTTTCTTTTGTTAGAGGATTTTGTTTATGAACTGCACAAATGTGTATTTGAGTCATCCAATTCACACTGACATGCAAATAGACCAATGTTATGTATCATTGGTCATCACTCTATCCTTTTCCTCATATTTCACAGGCATTACAGAAACATTTAGAAAATCAATAGTGTAGCAGGATGTGCACCATAAAATAACATTAGAAGCCTTTTAACAGACTACTATTGTCTCAATAAAAATTCTGTGGAACCCTTTTAATTGAGTCACTTTTTCACTGGAAATTATTCAGTCAACAGGCACATTCATTTAAAAGGGATTTAATCACTTTTCTATATTCCAGAGATAAACTGGGCTTTTATTGGTTGAGTTTTTAACAAAAAACTCAATCTTTTGTTTGATGAAGCCTGTGTACAGTTGGGCACCCTGTTGAATAGGTGTCACCTTTCTCATTAGAGTGATAATTTCAAAAAACATCAATGGAGTTGGTCAATATATGGTATTTGGAAATTTGATATGCAGCTTTGGTGTGATGTCTAGATGGGAGCCATTGGCTTTTTCTGAATTTTGTTGAAAAACATGGCTGCCAGCAGCAATCTTGGATTTGGATATAAATTTCCAATAATTCCTTTAGCACACCCTACAGGCCACGGCTCTCACCCAATCAGTTCCAAATTTTATATGTGGCTTTGGGGCAATGTTCAGATAGGAGCTGTCGAATTTGTCCAAATTTCAGTGAAAAACATGACTGCCATTGGCCATCATAGATTTGGTGAATAAATTGTCAACAATAAACCTTCTTCGAAACTGCCATTTTGGCTTTTAATCTATGCAAGGTCACAGGTTGCGAGGTGTAAACATTTCATGAAAGCACATTTTAAGCAATGGGAGAAGAGAGCAGGTGAAGTGCTTCGGACCCCTTTACGTTATTTAGTGCGAATTCAAAAAAATATTTAGCCAAGGTTATCATTTGTTTAAGACAATGGCAATATTGTATTAGAACTTTAATTATTTCGAATTGAGTTCCTATCAACTTAAATAGTGTTTAAATGCACACTGTGTCTTGACTCTCTGGCCATCGGCACTGTTTCAACAACTTTCGGGGATTCCCCAAGCCGAGAAACTCCGTGCGACGAGTGTTTCCTTGTTGCCTCTCAAAGCAAGTCATCGCCTCCGTAATAAAAAGTATTTAAACCTACGGTGGTATCCCATCGTTTAAAGTCATCTAGTGTTGCCGCTTCAGTTAATTCGAATGATAACATTGGTTCTACGAATTTAAACTTGATATTTCACAAAACTAGTTGTCTTGGCTGACACAGAACACAATGTGACAAACATGGAAATCGTTTTGTTTACACCCTTTGACTTGTGACCTTGCATAGATGAAAAGCCAAAATGGCAGTTTTGAAAAAGGCTTATTCTATTAGCACACCCTGCAGGCTGCATCTTTCACCCGATCTTTTTCGAATTTCATATATAGCTTTGGTTTGAAGTCTAGATGGGAGCTATCGAATATTTCTGAATTTTGTTGAAAAACATGGCCACCAGCAACCATCTTGGATTCGGATATAAATTTTCAACAATTCCATTAGCACACCCTACATGTCACATTTCTCACCTGATCTTTTTTGAATTTCATATATAGCTTTGGTGTGATGTCTAGATGGGAGCTAACAAATGTTTCTGAATTTCGTTCAAATATATGGCTAGCAGCCATCTTGGATTGGCATTTGAATTGTCAACAATTCCATTAGCACACCCTGCAGGCTGCATCTCACCCAATATTTTTCAAATTTCATATGTAGTTTTGGTGTGCTATCTGGAGGAGAACAATCAAATGTATCTGAAGTTTGTTGAAAAACATGGCCGGCAGTGGCCATCATGGATTTGGCATATAAATTGTCAACAATTCCATCAGCAGATGCTACAGGCTGCACCTGACACCTGATCTTTTTCATATTTTATATGTAACTTTGGTATTATGTCCAGATGGGAGTTATCAAATGTTTCTGCATTCCATTAAAAAAGATAGCCGCCACTGCCATCTTGGATTTGACATATAAATTGTCAACAATTCCATTAGTACACCGAACAGGCCCCATCCCACAAACAATTTTTTCAGATTTCATTTGTTGCTTTGGTGTGATGTCTTTTCTGTAGAGATTTGAGTGAGTGACATGGCATTACTGGATATTTCTATATATTTCAGTCCCTTTTTGGACAAGTTGAGCTGCAGTGTCATTGACACTTTCATTGCGAATAGACACCATCACACTCCAGTTCCACCCAGCGGGTAATTAACCCCTACTTAATGAATCTGCTGCATCCACCACGTAATATCCAAACTGCACAGTAGAAAAAAATTATTTAAAATTTCAACAAAGTCATATGTGCTCTCTCATTGGAATGAGCTCATTCCAATGAGTCATTACATGATATTGTTTTATTGAATTTTTTCAGAATTGGGTTAAAAAAAATAAAATAACAAAAATTTTGATATGTGTTTTCTGTAAAGAGTTAAAATAAAAATAAATAATACAATGCATGCATGAAAACGTGAACAATATACCATGAATTATGCCAGGACTGAACAATAGCATGCTTATTCATTTATTTATTTATTGGTGTTTAAGGTCACATACTTATGCACAATGGCTAATCATGACCGTGACAGTTTTACGGGTGGAGGAAGCCGGAGTACCCGGAGAGAACCACTGAGAAATGACAAGCAGCTGCCAGCTCCCCAACATCGTAACTCCGCACTGCAGCACAGGCAGGGTTAGATTGGGTGAAGACATGTGCACCACCGACGTGCAGTATGCCTTAGTACACGGCATCATCGTGCTCCCATGTGGACATTCCGAGTTGAGTGCCTTGCCCAAGGACACAACACAGGAGTCTGAATCGATCGCTCAGACAGTCACCCATCTGAGGACTAACCCGGCTCGACGTTGCTTAACTTCGGTGATCGGATGAGAACCGGTTACCACAACGCCACCACGCCCCAATATCATGCTTCACTTCAAATGTTAGCGAGCAGTATATGGCATACCTCCCATTTTCAAAATTAAAACACTGTCACAACACTCCCAAGTTACAGTACTTTGGGATGCTAATCACAACTTTTGGTGTACAAATATCACACGTAAATACGATCTCCACTTTGCCCTTGTCTAAATTAACCCTTTAACCAATCCACACGATGTCATAATTTGTTATTTTAATTATGTTTTTCAATTATTTTTTTTTTATTGCTCCACCAATAAAACTGTTGGTCACTAGATGACCCTGTCTGAAAAAAGTGTTATTAAACCCCAATAAATAAATAAATAACCACCCTTGAGTGGAACAAGGTGCCATCTGCAATGCTAAAGCATTGCAGATGGCATCTTGTTCCACTCAAGGGGCAATATATTTTTACATAGAGCTTTAGAACTCTCCCCCACCAATTGTATAGCTTTTTTGTGTGATGATTGTCCATGAGCTTGTTCCAATGAGGGGTCACATGACATGGTTTTATTGAAAAAATGTTTCAACTGCTCAATTTATATGTTACATGGGTGAATGCAGCCGATTCATTTCATAAATGGTTAACCAAACATGTTTGCTGGTTATTTACACCTAAACCCTACACGTGCCCAGATGGCAGCCACCACTCTGCATCTCATCCCTCCATCCAGACACTGTATGAGCCATTGGCGGCAACAGCAGACACTTCTGATGCACAGCTGTTTCCAATTCCTGTAGATCCTGTAGAAGATGAGCCAATGCCTGTATATGACTCCCAAGGATGTCTCAAATGTGCTCCAGCATATCAAAATCTCCTGGCAAGCCAAGGCAGAGAAGTCTCTTTGCCTGCCTTGTGTCAGCAGGTTCAAATGTTCATTTTTAGCTTACTTGGCCCAAAGAGCCATGCCATCTGTTGCCATTACTTTGCGTCTGTAAACTTTTCACATTTTCATCTTCTTCTCTGGAACTGCTGATCCGATGTGAAGCAAACTTGGCAGGAATGGTCTTTGGTAGGTCCTCTAAAAACGATCCTCATTTTGTTCCCGTTGGATGAAAAACATGGCCGCCAGAGGCATACTTTGATTCTGAATTGTGGATTTTCAAAAATGTTCTCCTCTGAAATCTCAAGGCCAAATGTTTTGAAACTTCACATGGTTGATGACTGGGACATGATCTACCAACGATCATCATTTAATCTTGATCAGGGTGCAAACATGGCCACAATTGCTGCTTATAATTACCATAGAAATCCTATGGGAAATCACATTTTCATCTTCTTCTCTAGAACTACTGTGACCCACACTTGGCAAGAATGGTCTATGGGGGATTCTCAAAAACTGTTCTTCATTTTGTTCCTGTTGGATGGAAAACATGGTCGCCAGAGGCATTCTTTGATTCTGATGGGTCGATTTTGAAAAATCTTCTCTGAAACTACAGTGCCAAATGTTTTGAAACTTTGCATGATAGATGACTGGGACACCCTCTACCAACGATCCACATGTAATGTTGATCAGGTTGCAAACATGGCTGCAGTTGCAACTTATAGGCACCATAGAAACCCTATGGGAAATTACATTTTCATCTTCTGTTTTGCCAGGTGAGCAATTACAGGTTCTTTAGAGCCTCTTGAGTTTGATTATTTGATCGTTTATAAACATGAACAGAATTTCACACTTGTAAAAAACTTGCAAAAAAATTGTTGAAGAATAACTAAAAAATTCTAATTTTTGCTTTAAAAACCTAGTTTTTGACTCTCATTGGGCAATATTTGCTCAAAGTGGCCTTAAGCCTTTACCCAATGATTAACCCCAGCACTCTGGTAGTGGTATAGAATTTTCTACAATCTCTCTGTTTGGCTCATGTTTAACTATGAATTTAACCAATTATATCTTGTTTGACAGAGCTCACTGAGCTCTGTCAAACAAGATATATTTGGTTAAATGGTGAACTGCATTATGGGAAATATTTGCTGCTGAAAACTTTGCTATTTTGACATCAGAGTGCAGAGGGTTAATGAAACGGCCGCATCTATCTGCATAATATACAAATTCAGCAGTAGAAAAAGAAATGTATGTAAAAAAAAACGTCAACAAATCCATATTGTGTGCACTTTCAAATGAGATTGAATTGGTAAAATTTCTAATTGCATGATGGAAAAAATTTTTTTAGGTTCAAATTTTGATATTTCGACACCAGTGTTCAGGGGTTAATCCACCACATTCTCTGTGTTTGTGTCCAAAAAGCATAAGACACACTGATAGAAGCCTTACTTTGCATTTTCATCCTCTTGAAAGTGAAAATACATTGTAAACATATTTTCACAGGTACAAAGAGTACATGTTACATGTACTGTTACAATTCTGCACTGATTTCTCTATGTATTCCTCTGCAGAACATTCTCAGGCATGTTCTATTAGAAATATCTCTGATAGTTTGCAAATAACTCTCCACTATATCCTGCTAATCAACTGCTATTTTTACTACTCTCTCTGATTGAATTGTGAATGGATATGCGAAAAATCACTGCGAAAGGATAATGGAGTGTCAGACTTCAGTAGAGTTACGTAACATTGATGGAATGAATGTTGTGTGTGGGAGTTGATGTAATCTTGGCTGGTTGTCATGGTGTGGTATTTGTGAAGAATTATTTTTGTGGGATATTTAGAGAATTCTAAGTGATGAAATTTCTAAGCATTTGCACCTGCTAATTGCATCATGAATTGTGCTGGATTTGCTTAGTAATTACTCACAAAAGCCCCTTCATTCAATACAGTGCTTGTAAACTATAGCAACATTCCATATTTTATTTGTAAATTGAATTTTTCTTCATCAAAGCCCCCTGTGGGATCCCTGAAAAATGGTGCTAGTGTACTGTGGTAATCAAATTCTGCCTCACATGGTAAAATAGGACCAGGAGCTAGGGATCTGCGAATCACACATTTTTTTAAAATCGAATTTCAAATTGAATCATGTCTCTGATATCGATATCAAATTGAATCGAATCTTAATAGACAAGTTATTTCATATTGCATCAGACGGAAGTTACGGTACACTGTGATGACCCTTACAAGACTGACATCTTAATCCCTAATAAATAAATATTCTCTGTAGCGCCGTCACTGAAACAGCTAGGCCTATTATCCATAGTTTTAGTTTTTGAAGGCTCAACTTGTTACTGTTCACGTTCTTAAAAACATCAGTTGTAACAAGTTAAGCCTTCAAAAACTAAAACTATGGATAATGTTCTGGGCAAAATTCACTACTTACTTAACAATTAACCATTACAATTACTCAATTAAATATCAATTGAGCCAGCATGAATGAATTGTCTAATGTCAATTTTATCCAGTTTTTGTTGAAAAAAATCGAATCATGAGACTGATTCGGGATTGATCTCGAAGCAGATGTATGGTATGGATGTCAAATCGAATCTTGAATATTCGCAGGACCCTACTGGGAGCCGAAACCTGGCATTGAAGTCATTTGAAAAGGGTGGCAGAGGCATAAATGATTGGCTAAATCCAACGTTATTCTTTTGTTGCGATTGTGAAATAACCAGGGCTGCTGAAAGTGATCTTAAATATCAGTAAATAATAATTTAACAAAGAATTCTACAATGGTCCTTCATTAGCCATTAGTGTGTATTCTAGTTTTTTAGGTGGAGGGGTGGGGCTGGGGTTGAGGAGTATCTCTGTGGTTACGGAATTGTGGACTTCGAACCAAAAGGTCCACGGTCCGATCCCTGCCAGGGTTAACTGCATTGTGTCTTTGGGCAAGGCACTTTATCCTGACTGCCCACATGGGGGCACAGTGACACTGTCTGGTTGTTGGTTCTCTCCAGGTACTCCGGCTTCCTCCACCCGCAAAACTGTCTGACAAAAGATGACCCCGGCTGTCGAAAGTTTCATTAAACCCAAATAAATAAATAAATTCTAGTTGGAATGAAGAATGTAATTTTTAGGAAAAAATTACTTTTATACAAAATCCTCACAAATGTCTTAACAAAGATAACTTTTAAAGAACACTGTAAATATTGATTCTCTTATCTGATCTGATTTAAGGGTTTCATTTTCCTTTCAAGGAGCGCGGTGGCTCAGTGGGAGACTGTTGGACTTCTATGCTAGAGGTCCCGAGTTCGACCCCCTTCCGGGATGACCCACATTGTGTCCTTGGGAAAGGCACTTTATCCCAGTTGCCTACATGGGGGCACGATGACTCCGTGTACTAAGGCGTACTGCACGTCGATGGTGCACATGTCTTCAACTGCTTTAACCCTTCTTGAGGAAGCTTGAACAGAGTTGGAATGTTTATGAGCTGACAGTTGCTCGCCGATACTCGGTGGTTCTGTCCGGTACTCCGGCTTCCTCCACCCATAAACTGTCATGGTCATGTTTAGCCATTGTGCGTTAGTATGTGACCTCAAACACCAATAAATAAATTATGAAGGGATTTCATTGTAACTTGGTGGGATGACTCCTTTTTTTTAATGATTTAACTGTATTTCTCAGTTAAAGTTCTCAGAGAGTAAAAGTCTTTTCCATTAGTGCACAAAAGTGTATGTGCTTCCCCCTCCCTTCCCCTTTGCTCCCTGGTCTCGGGCTTAGATCAATTTTTGATATACGGAAAAAAAATCAATAAAAAGGCACTCAAATGTTGTCTATGCTGCTTTTACACACTGGTATAAGTGTGCCACTATTGGGATTGTGATATGATTGTGTAAGGGACCGCTTTTGTAATTAAGGTACTTAAAGTAAGACTGTTGCTGTCCTGGAGCAGTATTTTCGATAACCCTATATGAGGCATCTCATCACCAAACACAAAGATATATGCATATGTACCAGCAGAACTCAGGGGCCTATTTATGGAAGTTCTTTCACACCAGACTTTTACTTTAGAATCTGTTCTCAAAGCACTGAGTGAAGTGGACAGCAATATTAATTGGTTGCACACTTCTGCTATTATGGAACATACAAAGGGCACTGCTTAATAATAGGTAGACTGTATGTATTGTATTATTGTGGAAACCTGGTCAAGTGTTCAGTTTTGAACACCTTACTGTGGAGAGAAGTCAATTTTCATTCAGTCATTCTTGTTCATAGCTTTAACCTTGATTTAATTATTGCCAATTATCTACAGCTGATATCAAAACTCATTGTTGGACATTACGAAAAAAGGATTTGACTATCAATTGGAATCCTTGGAAGTATGGTGGTGCTTTAATTTCCTGTTTAAGAAGACTTCTTTTCACTTTATTTGGCCTAAAAAAGTAAACAATCTGTTTCTCAGGCCCTCCTGCATGGTCCTTCTGGCAGCCGCATACTATCTTTTTATAACTAATGCAAACATAAAAAATTAAATGGTTTATGTCTGATATTTTACCCAAGTTAATAAATTGATAAATTTGTCCCTTGTGTGCAACAAGGCTTTGCAATGCTTTAGCATTGCAAAGACTTGTTGTGCTCATGGGACAAAATGCACTACCACCCATGCCATTCTGCAGATTGTAAGGCCCAAAACATAAAACAAACCAAGAACACAAACTTTTGATGGCAAAGAAATAATTACAAAAATAAAATGAAAAACCACCTGCCCACATGCAATTTTACAAAAAAAGATGGCCTGAGAAACTGGAGATCTACATTGTGGGGTCTTATTTGCAGATTTTTTTCTGAGGCTTCCAGAGAGTCGAGCAGGGCTTGCCTATTTCAGAGCCACTGAAAAGCATGCACATAGGTGGTGAATCATTGGGGTATTTTAGCAAAAGTCGATTGCAGATCATAAAATGGAAAACAGTTTTGATAATTTTAACTCAAGTCTGAATTCTTGAATATATGTGTGTATCATTTAGGGCTGTGGAGGGAGAGAGGGAGAAGCAGGTGTATATTTCAGCATGATTTTTCCCCCCAAAAATTTTCCACTTGAATTAATGTGTTACGGGAATGTTTAAAACAGCTGTGCCCTATCATTCCTGCTGAAGAAGCAATGACTTGTGGTCATGATATGGCCATAGATGCTGAAAGTGACCTAAAAACACCAATAAATAAATATGTTTGATTTGGTGTATGACAAATATTTTACACAATTTTTAGCTTATTCTTTATAATAATTCAAATTTTTATCGCCAGAAATGCACATTAAAATTTTCCTCAATCTATTTTCTAATAAGTTTGAAGAAATGAAGAGTCTTGTTGGTTTCCTCGGCTTGGAATATGCATGTATTCTCTTTTTTTCAGTTAAAAAAAAACAGTAGTTTTACTTAAAAATATTGAAATTGCTGGTAAGATGAGAGTAAAATAATTCCAAAATGATCACTAGCTGTCTATATTTTAGGACTGTCTGTTTACAAGTTGGATTTTGAAGATAAATTCGGTGCTTGTCATAACGTACCAGAATTTCCATATAACCCTTAAGGGCCTGGACAAATGTCGGGAATTCTCACCAGCCCAGAGCGTCTACATGTCCAGTAGCTTAGCAATGATTTCTCAGGCCTGGCAATCTGGAAAATCAAGGAGTGCAAAATAGTTGTCCTCCTCAGATTGCTTGGGAGTGCAATTGCACCTGAAAGTTTCAATGCAAAAACTTGTATGCTATTTTGGTTGTATTCATTTCAAGATATTAACATTGTGACTGAAAAATAGTACTACATTCAGCTACATAGTGGAAAAATTGGCACACACATCTCATTATTCAAAATGTTGCATTCAAGTGACTGTCTTCTACACTCAAAATGTATCGAAATGCGATACAGAATGGGTCATGAATTATTGCGAATCAATGCAACATTGGCAAATCGTCCCCTGAGTTCCAAAGTGTTCTCTGTGCCTACTGGCACAGAGAACACTTTGGAACTCAGGGGACGAAATGATAATAGATTTTAAAGGCAGTCCCAAACAGTTCTGGCATTCCAGAAAATCAAGGGGTGCAAAAAATTGCCCTCCTCAATTTTTTTTAGGCGTACAGTAGTCGTGCAGCACTCCTGCACTCCTAGAGAATGCCATGCCTTATTTCTAGTCAAATCTTTGCTGTCTTATCAGGCAACCAAGACTTGACTAGAAACCACTGGCTACCTAAGTTGTCTGTTGTCAACAGAATCTTCTGATGATGGCATGTTGAGGCACCTGTTCTGATGTCATAAAAGTTGGAAATAGGTCTTTAAGGGTTAACCCTGTGCACATTAATTTCAAAATTCCAACCTGAATTTTTTTCCCATAAGGCAGCTTGGAATTTAATCGATTCAGTCTTGTTTGACAGAGGTCACTGAGCTCTGTCAAACAAGATTGAAGTGGTTAAATTCCTCATTGCATTATGGACAAAATTTGCTTCTTGAAATTTTGGTATTTTGTCATCAGTGTGTATTGGGTTAATACAGCATTTACTTTAGGTGTTTGGTTATCTCCTCTTTACTTCTCCCCATGGGAACCCCGGGAAGTGAAACAGTGCTTGTTTACTGTGGTAAATAAGCTCCGTTTCACTGGTAAAATAGGACCCAGTCACTAATGCTTGGTGTGCGAGTCCTCTAAAATAGACAACATGGGGTATAAACGATTGACTGACCATGACTTTATCTCCATGCTGTGGTCATTATTAGTGCAGAAGTATGTGACCTTAAACACCAATAAATAATAAATCCTCTTTACTTCATTATTAAAAGGCCAGAACATCAAGGCCAAAACATACCAGACTGAAATGTCTCTGGGGCCAATATGTCTCAAGTTCAAAACATCCTGCTCCTTTTATTTTTGCAGGAAAGTTAGATTTCATTTATTTTTGCCCGTTTTAATTGAACGGCCACTTCGCCAGTGAAAACTATTCAATTAACTGGTGTATTCAATTAACATGAATATGGTCATTTTCATTTCTTTCAGTGGTAAACTGAGCATTTATTCTGTTATATATCTTGCTTGACAAAGCTCATTTGTCAAACAAGATATAATAGAATAAATGCCTGTTTTGGATGTATTGGGGCCAAATGGGTTAATAAACTTAGGAGAATGCAGTGATTGGCAGGGGAATGCATCAGTGGATTACAAGATGTTTTATTCAATTAACAGGAGTTTACTCTGCAATCTGTATGCAAATAACAGGTCAAATTTATACTAAAGTTATGGTGAATGGTTTGGTGTCAATTGACAAGGTTATTCAATTCAGAGATATCCATTTAACCCTTTACCTAACGAATCGCCCGCATCCGCCCGCGTAATATGCAAATAGAGCAGTTGAAAAAACTAAATTTTTCAAAATATTTCAACAAAACCATATCATGTGACCCCTCATTGGAATGAGCTCAATGAGCTTGTTCCAATGAGGGGTCACATGATATGGTTTTGTTGAAATTTTTTGAAAAATGTAAAAAAAATGATATTTAAAATAATAAATTTTGATATCGTCTGTGTTGGGTAAAGGGTTCAGTGGACTCCATTGTACTAGTCAATTTTATGTTGAATATGGTATTTAAACTGATAAGTCATCAGTTTTGCTCTTGTCATGTGGTACGCCTCACCTCGTAATACAGCTTCTTGTGATTTCATTTTAATTTTCTTCACTGGATGACTACTGGGAGAATGGTGGCACAGTGGTTGCAGCATTGAACTTCAAACCGAGAGGTCCAATTGGTTCAATCCCCCACCATGGATAACTGCATTGTGTCCTCCAGCAAAGCACTTAATACTGATTGCCCACTTGGGAGCATGGTGGCACTGTGTACTAAGGTGTACTTACACATCAATGGTGCACCTATCTTCAACCAATGCTAACCCTGATTGTATGGAGTTAGTATATTGGGGAGTCTGACAGTTGCTCGGTCATTCTCTCCGGGTGATTGCCCACTTGGGAGCATGGTGGCACTGTGTACTAAGGTGTACTTACACATCAATGGTGCACCTATCTTCAACCAATGCTAACCCTGATTGTATGGAGTTAGTATATTAGGGAGTCTGACAGTTGCTCGGTCATTCTCTCTGGGTACTCTGGCTGTGAAAAGTGTCATTAAACTCCAATACATAAATAGTATGGATAAGTAATTTCATAAGGAATCAGGTGTACTCAGGATATCAAAGTTAGTGGGGCAAGCCTAATATCTAGGGGCAAACAGAATATCATTCGCTGCATCATCCGAGCCTTGCAGCGGCAAGATGGGGCTGAGCACAAGAGCGAATGTCTTCCTTTCGTTGGAGGGGGTCTGGGGGCTCTGCCCTGGGAAAAATTTTTAAATTTGAGAAGAAAAAGTGCAGTTACCTCGACTCTGAGTCCGTTTGTGTCCATAATTTCTAAGTTGTAAAAGGCATCAATAATTAGGCCACAATGTGGCATAACAAGTTGTGAAAGGCATCAATAATTAGGCCACAATGTGGCCTAATTATTAATGCCTTTTACAACTTATATATTATGGACACAAACGGGCTCAGAATCAAGGAAATTGTTAGCTTTTAAAATTTCTTGCCAAATGTACCCTATATGGGTTAACATGGTGGGCATGACTGAAATTGGGGGAGAGGCATGTGGCCTAATTATTGATGCCTTTCACAACTTATAAATTATGGACACAAACAGACTCTGAATCAAGGAAATTGCTTGCTTTTAAAATTTCTTGCCTAATGTTCCCTATATGGGTTATCATGGGGGGGCATGAATGAAGTAGGGGGAGGGGGCACATTCCCTCAGCCCCTTCCCCCACCCCAGCTATGCCACTGGGTGTATTTAATTGGTGATGAAATCACTAAAACCTTACATGAGGAGAAAACTGAACAGAATTGTGGTAATCGCATGCTGTAATGTTGGAAGAATGTAAAAAAAGACAAATATGCACTCCCACTCCATTTTATTAAAAATGAGGATAAGTTTAAATTAATTAAATTTTTATTGGTCTCATCTCATCAGATTTTATTACTCCCTCATCTCGGTATACCTCAACTGTTTCAGTGATTGACTAACCCTTTATCTAAAGTAATGGCCAATTCTGACCACTGCTATTCAGAAAATTGCGATTTAAATTTTATTATTTTTTCAATTTTCCTTTCCCAAGATAGCTTACAATACAGTGGAGCCCACTTAATTGGATATCTCTTAATTGTATATCCCTGTTAATTGAATATAATTTCACAACACAACCATTTACCATACCTCAAGTACAAATTTGACCTGTTAATTGAATATAGATTATAGAGTAAACTCCTGTTAATTGAATAAAAAATCTTGTTACTTGTCGAGAAATTACCCTGACACTACCCAGTTTTCCTTTCTTTATAGACCTATTTGGCCTCAGTACATCCAATACAGGAATTTAATCTATTATATCTTGTTTGACAGAGCTCATGGAGCTCTATCAAACAAGATATAATAGAACAAATGCTAAGTTTATCTCTAGAATACAGGAAATTGACAATCCCTGTTAATTGAATACTCCTGTTAATTGAATAATTTTCATTGGCAAAGTGGCTATTCAATTAAGAGGGTTCCACTGTACCTAATTGGAACAAGATCTGTGATCATCTTTAGGTGTTTCAAGGAATCTTTTTGCGTGTGAAATATTTTCTGCACACTAAATGTGCCACAAAACATGTTTAATAATTAATTTTTTACAGTTACTTTATGCAGTAAAAGGTTATAAAATGGTGTAGGATATAATGAAGTTTAACCCTTTATGCAACCTAATGACCCAAACCGGTCATTGCTATTCATAAAAATTTCTTTTCAAATTTTATTAATTTTTCACTGTTTGTCTCAAAAAAACAGCTTATTACCCCTCATTGGAATGAGTTTGATCCAATGAGGGGGTCATAAGTTATACTTTTGTGGTAAAAAAAATGAAATTTTTCTCATTCAAAAATTGTGTTCAAGTGTTGTCATTGTCATTAGATGTTTATTTTGAGTAAAGGGTTAACACTTTTCCCAACACTCACAATATGAAACTTTATTATTTTAAATATTATTTTTTCATTTAAAAAAAAAATTAACAAAACCACATCATACGACCCCCTCATTGGAACAAGCTCGATGAGCTTGTTCCAATGAGAGGTCACATGATATGGTTTTATTGACATTTTTTTTTCATCTAATCAGTTCGTATATTACGTGGGTGGATGCAGCTGATTCATTTCATAAAGGGTTAATCAAACACGTTTGCTGATTATTTACACCTAAACCCTCCACCTGCCCAGATGGCGGCCCCACTTTGCTCTCATCCCTCCAACCAGGCACTATATGAGCTGTTGGGGGCAACAGCATACACTTCTGATGCACAGCTGCTTCCAATTCCGGTAGATTCTGTAGAAGATGATCTAGTGCATGTATATGACTCCCAAGGATGTCTCAAATGTGCTCCTCCAGTGGATTAAAATCTGGTCTCCTGGCAGGCCAAGTCAAGAGTAGTCACTTGGACTACCTTGTGTCCGAAGATTCAAAAGTTCATTTTTATGTGTACCCATACTATGTATGGTACACATAATGCCGGCATCTGGGGTGACCATCCGTCTTTCGTCCATCCTTTGTCCGTCTGTCCGTCCGTCCGGCGTCCGTATCCATTTCTTTGGCATTCGATAACTTGAAAAATATTGCTTGGATTGTCAAGTTACTTTATATTTGTGTTCAGGTAACTGATGTGCCGAGCTGTATAGTTTTTGGTGTAAATCGGATAATTTGATCCTGAGATATTAACCCTTTATCCTTCAAATTGAAAATTCCTCCAATCCCTTTGGCATCCAATAACTTGAAAAATATTGCTTGGATTGTCTAGTTACTTTATATTTGTGTTCAGGTTACTGATTTGCCGAGCTGTATAGTTTTTGGTGTAAATCTGATGATTTGATCCCGAGATATTAACCCTTTATCCTTCAAATTGAAAATTTCTCCAATCCCTTTGGCATTCGATAACTTGAAAAATATTGCTTGGATTGTCAAGTTACTTTATATTTGTGTTCAGTTTACTGATGTACCGAGCTGTATAGTTTTTGGTGTAAATCTGTTATTTTAATCCTGAGATATTAACCCTTTATCCTTCAAATTGAAAATTCCTCCAATCCCTTTGGCATTTGATAACTTGAAAAATATTGCTTGGATTGTCAAGTTACTTTATAATTGTGTTCAGGTTACTGATGTGCTGAGCTGTATAGTTTTTGGTGTTAATTTGATCCGGAGATATTAACCCTTTATCCTTCAAATTGAAAATTCCTCTAATTCCTTTGGCATGAGATAACTCAAAAAATATCAGTCCGATTGTCATGTTACTTTATATATTTATTCAGGTTACCGATGTGCTTTGCTGTATAGTTTTTTATGTAAATCTGATAATTTTATCCGGAGATATTAACCCTTTATCCATCAAATTAGACACTCCTCCAATCCATTTCTATATGTACCCATACCTTGTATGGTGTACATAATGTCGGCATCCATGGTGGCTCTCAGTCATACAGCTTTCTACTAGTTGCGCGTATGGGTACACATCTGACGATTTCATCGGCCTATTTTTTTATCATTTGAACGATTACCTAACATGAATATCAGTTGATACTTGCAAACAAATAGTTGAAGAATAACTAAAACATTAATTTTTGGCTTCAAAAACATATTATGTGACTCACATTGGGTAATATGTGCTCAAAGTGGCCTTAACCCTTTTTTGATGAATCAGCCGCATCTGGTTGCATAATATACAAATTCAGCAGTAAAAAAATAAAATGAAATATATTTAAAAAAAACCTTCAACAAAACCATATCATGTGACCCTCCTCATTGGAACGAGCCTGTTGAGCACATTCTAATTAATGAGGGGGTCACATGATGTGGTTTTGTTGAAATTTTTTGAAAATTTTTATAAAATAATAGAGTGGAACCCTGTTAATTGAATAGCCACTTTGCCAATGAAAATTATTCAATTAACTGGAGTATTCAATTAACAGAGATTGTGTCACTTTCCAGTATTCTAGAGATAAACTTGGCATTTATTCTATTGTATCTTGTTTAACAGAGCCCCATGAGCTCTGTCAAACAAGATACAATGGATTAAATATTGGATGTGCTGAGGCCAAATAGGTCTATAAACAAAGGAAAACGTCAGAAGAGTCCGAAGAGTCAGAATAATTTCTTGACAGGTTACAAGATTTTTTATTCAATTAACAGGAGTTTACTCTATAACCTATAATCAGTTATAAAGGTACCTCTTTCTGTTAAGGATTGAGCCCTTGATTGAGATTCACACTTTCACAGAGGGCAAAGTTAGTAATGCTACCCTGCTGTGCAAGGTAAGGTACATGTAGCATCACTAAATTCACTCTCTGGGGACCTCATTCTCCAGATGACAGTATGCTTATTTCCAGGCTTGGTACCAATAAACATAAAACCCACAGGAGACTGGCAAAAGCTGAAAAGTTAAAAAAAATTGATATTGAATAATACATTTTGTCTGATTCTGCAGTATTCCATAAATCAAAATCTTAGAACTCATCAGCACCTTCATTTTGCACTTTGATTTGAACCTCTCATTGTGTTTTCTACTGGCTCATATTTTACTTTCATTGTGGCATTAGCCGCATCACCATTGATCTTGTGTGTAGTTATGTTTTTGGTTGTATTCTTGACTCAAGGCCACTACAGTGGCTTCTAGCAGTTTCATTTAGTGTTCTTGTCACTCAAATAGTTGAGCATATTGGAATGTGTGATATGTCCAAGTCATCTAGTCCAAACATGGCCTGAAAGCCCGTAATATAATTTTTGGATTTGGTACATCCTATCAATTGACGTACGAAACCCAAAAATTATTTTACGGACTTTCAGGCCATGTTTGGACTACAAGTCATCAAACCTGGAATCTAGTCAGCTCTATCGTTTTTTGCATTTTGACTTAAACCATTTTTGGTTTGCAAGTTCCCCTCTTCAGCACAATACTGAAATGCTTTTTTTTTTCATTATCACATGGTGCACACAGGTGCACCATTTGATAGTCGACCAATTGAGTAGACATCCGCCGATAACGTTACTTTTACTTGCTTGACCAGTAGAAACTTGAGGACCCAATCAGCAAATTGACAGTTCATGGACAACTGGACAATGTCATACCCATAATCTTCAGAGTGGGGAGCTGTTCAGGCTGATGGGAGGGAACCAAATTTGGCCTGGCCAAATTGGGACTGTTAGGGAAGTTCCATGGATGCACAACAAGCAGGACAGAGAAGGCACTATTTATTTGGTAACAATTGGAGTTTTTTTTTACTCATGTACAATTTATCTTTTAAGGACTTTACTGCTGTGTTTTGATCCCCATTGGCCCTGGAGCCTATGGGGATGAATACCCAACAATTAGGCCATATGAAAGCCTATAAAATGCATTTGAACAATCCAAAATTGCTCTCAAGGTTTGAGACTTATGTTTTTCACTACTTTGTTTTACATTGGAGCATGGTGGCTCAGTGGTTAGAGCATTGGACTTTAAGCCAAAATGTTGATGGTTTGATCTTGACCAGTGGTAACTGTTTTGTGGCCTTGGGTAGGGCACTTAGCTGGTGGAGTGCTGGAAACCCATATCTGGGCTTTATTCTGAAGTGTCCATACCACAACATAAAGACTTCATATTCTGTGGATGTTCTCCAAATCACCTTTGAAGTGAAATTATTTAGTCTGTTAGGATTTGCCTTGTTACAGTTTATGGGAGAGTGCCAATAAGCACTTTCTTATAAATTGTAGCAAAGCAAACATATGTGAACAAACTTTCATGACCAAAATAATTCAGCACTGTTCCAGTTAATCCTGACTGCCTACGTGTGGGCACTATGTACTAAGGTGTACTGCACATCAATGATGCACTTTCCTTCAACCACTCCTAACTCTGAGTGTGCAGAGTTAGCAAGCTGGAGATTCTGATAGTTGCTTGCTGCTGCACAGTGGTTCGTTCCAGATACTCTAATGTCCTCCACACATAAAACTGTCCCGACACAATGTGACCCTGGCTGTTGAAAGTGTCTTTAAACCACAATAAAACAAACAAACTTTGTTTTACAGAGTGTTTCTGCCATGGGAACCGGGGATCTGGAGCAGTGCTTGTTTACTGTGGTAAATAATTTCTGTTTTACAGGTAAAACAGGTACCAGTAACCAACACATTGGATAGAAATCCTCTAAAATGGACAGCACAGGTAGAAATGATTGCCTAAACATGTCGGATTTATGGTACTGTCAGGTTATAGCCATACATGCTGAAATTGACCTTAAAAATTAATAAATGATTACATTTACAAAGTGCTATTGTTTGCTATGGAATTACTTTGGTGGGCAGAGGTTGGCAGGGGGTGAGCATGTGCTGCTGGGGCTTCCTCTCTGGGTATGCCCCTGCCACTGGGTAATGCACTCCGTGGTCCATTAAGTGCAGATTTGATTTTAGACACCGAGATTTTGCTGGACAAGCAAGGGAAGTAAGGGAAGGGGGAAGATCAGTGTTCACCCGTTAGGTGGTTGAGCACAAAATCTCCTTGTGTGTAATGTTCATCGTAGAGCCCATAGTGTTGCTCAAATACATTTTACCATATATACATAGGGGTATTTGTAAGGAAGAATAAATGTAAATTGTGACTTTTGTGGGGACATTTTTCTCCGATTTTATTCACTTGCTAACAGTATTTGTATTTACAAATCACCGTTTGTCCGTATAGGGGGCATGGTGGCCCTGTCTACTAAGGCGTACCTCGCGTCGATGGTGCACCTGCTTTCAACCAATGCTAAGCATGCATGTGCACAATTAGTACGTTGGGGACCCTTTGTGCTGCTCGCCTCTTGCCTGGTGGTTCTCTCTGGGTTTTCCGGCTTCTTCCACCCGTGAAATTGTCCGACACGAGGTGAGCCTGGCTGTCAAATGTGTCGTTAAACAACAATAAATACATATTTTACAAATCTTCTCATGGTGACATGGTCATGGGGAAGCAGTGAAAGAAAATACACGATGGAAGATTCAAGGAAAATTCCGTTTCTCGAAAGTCATAAAAACGTAATGGGATTCAATGCAGAAATACCACCTTCAGAAAGTTACTTAACATGACAAAGAGATGAGACTTAAAACAAAAATTGTTGAATTATCAGAAAATCCATTTTTACTTTCAAAATATACTTTATGACCTGTCATTGGAACGAGCTCATTGAGCTCGTACCAATAAAGAGTCCTAAACTCTGTTTTGAAGGCAACAGTAATACAATTTGAATGGCAATTTTGTTTATATTGCTTGTTGGATATGGCTGCTACGTACGTAAAGCGTTATTTTGTTTGGCTGTGTCAGTTCACGAATTTGTGAACTGATCATTCCCGTTGGCCCTATAACACTGTTGTTACATTTTTCCTTATTTGACGCCCCCCCCCCCCCCCCCCCCCCCCCGATATGATGGAAATGATGTCAAGTTTGGGAATCGTGAACCGAGGCAACATGCTTTACGGACCCACAGAGAGAGTCAAAATAATGCCACGCAACTATATTTCGCTTACAAAGGCAGGGAAATGCGAAGATTTTTTTATCATTTTTTTTAATGTGCTCTAATACTCCTTCATGTATTATACTTTGTTGCTTCGTTGTTATTTTATTTGTGAACCATAATTTAATGCATTTCCCATTCCCTGTCCAAGTGCTGTCCACTGTTATGGTCAGCATGACGTCATTGTGTACCTTATTGACTATTATTGTATAGACTTAACCCTTTACCCAACGCAGACGATATCAAAATTTATAATTTTAAATATCATTTTTTCAAATTTTTCAAAAAATTTCAACAAAACCATATCATGTGACCCCTCGTTGGAACGAGCTCGACGAGCTCGTTCCAACCAGGGGTCACATGATATGGTTTGGTTGAAATGTTTTGAAAAATAATATTTTTTCAACTGCTGAACTTGTATATTACGCGGGCGGATGCGGTCGATTCGTTGGGTAAAGGGTTAAATTAATGTGAATATTTTTTTCTGGTCATGGTTGTTGATCAATCTGTTGGAAGTCTTTTTCAAAGGCAATAAATTATACGATACTCACCTGCTTGTCTGATTCATTTTCTTTCCCCTTTACCCCGGGAGAGAGTGGGGGTGTGTGGGTTTGTAATCACCGACAGTTGTTGATACTCTCGAACTTGATTCACACCAACAGGGGACAGTGACAATTGGGAAAGTCCCCGGTTCTAGCAATGGCATTAGCACTACTGTAGGCGGCAAACTGTCTTGAAACGTCCAAATTTGTCAATGTCCTCGGTTAAAGATGGAGAGATGTGCACAGTTTATCGTAAAATAACATGTGTGTATCCATATGCAATATGTGTGTGTGCATACATTAGTGATTAGTCCCCGATCGACACACAGCAGAGCTTAAAATTCCTGTGAAAATCAGAAGGGATTCTTGCAAATCATTCTCGCAACGCAAACATTAAGAATCAACTGTAATTGTGGCAAAATGTTTATTTGATTCTTGTTCTAGATTCTGAAAGTGTCCGTAAAGGCCTGGAGAATTACACTTATTGTTTACTCCGTCATAATAAGGTAGTACTTTCACTTGGGTGTGGTGTCTAGTTAAGTCTTGGCTGCCTATACAAGACTTAACCAGAAGCCACTGTCAAGGTACTGTATTTTCCTTCAGTAAGATCACCGAAAAGGTGTATGTTGGAACTTGCGTTCTGCATGTGCATGAAAGACAAGAAACTCACCAAGATTGGAACTAAGGCCAAAAGGGTTACACTCCAGTAAATATATACTGTCGGAAAAAAGAAACACACAAGTTCAGTTTGGGTAATATAATTTTTTCATCCGCAGACAAAATGTAGTAAAATTTGATACGTAGCTACCTCCGTGTACTGTCTGAAGAGTCTGTTTAAAATTCAGTCAACCATAACCACATGCGACGCTGTATGCTTTCAACAGATTTTCGACAAAGCATGCATCCGGGCCACTCCCATGTGCAGTGGCGTGAAAACAATACCAAATCGAAGTGTTGAACAGTACACATCGATTGCACAATATATCATTTCAACTCGATTGAAAAGCAAAATGCCGCCAATGTCCCAAGTTGATGCGGTAGGGCTATTGCTCTAATTATGCACGGCCAATCGCAACATCTAGTTGGCCAGCAATTTGGGATCCATGAGTCAACGATAGCTCGTTTAGTTGGGCGTCTCAGAGGAAGATTAGCTGTCCGTCCCAGGAGCGAGCGTCCGCGCGGTACGTCAGCACGTCACGATAGAGGCATACGTCTCTCGCACCTATGTAATAGATTTCGGACGGAGACTGCGAGTCAGGTTGTAGGCACTCATGATCACCGAGCGTGTCCAAGAACAGTTAGGAATCGGTTGCGGAAGTTGAATTCAAGGCCACGACGTCCCTACGTTGGTCCGCAACTTACACCCAGACGACGTCAACTTCGATTGCAATGGCTGCGGGCACATGCACCAAATCGGTTTCACTTGGCCCATTGGAGACGTGTGTTAATCACTGACGAGCCTCGGTTCACGCTTTAAAGGTCAGATGAACGAGTGTTGCTATCGACGTCGAGGTGAGCGATATTCTGACGCGTGCGTTAAGGAAAACGACAGATTCGGGGGAGGGTCTGTTATGGTTTGGAGGGGGAGTTCTCATGGCGTGAAAACACTTGTCGTGGTCATCCAGGGTAATCTTACAGCCGTAAGATATCGGAATCAGGTCCTCATGCCTCACGTCCTTCAAATTATCCATACGCGTAACCTTACGTTGGAGCAGGAAATGGGAGGCCACACGCTGCTAGGGTTTGTCGTGACTTCCTCAACCAAAACAATGTCCCAGTTCTCGACTGGCCACCCTACTGGAAGCGCGTCAACGTCCCAAATAACCTTGCTCAGCTCACGCACGCCCTTCTAACATCCCACAAAGGACCATAAACAACTTGATGGGGGCAGTGGTAAGGAGAGTTAGAGCAGCGACTGAAGTCCGGGGTGGACATACCCGTTATTGATTTGATCAGGAAATGACGTAGGGTACCCACGTTTGAACGTTATTCATGCAAACGCCGTCTGCGTTAAGACAACAAAACTCGTCAAAATTTAATCAGTAATGAAGAAATAACATCAAAATCCAAACAATAAAATAATCATCCATAACACTTTAAAATATTAACCACAGAAAAAAAATTGCGTTTCTTTTTAACGCTAGTATATAAATATGAGAGTCGTTTTTTACTATGAATTATGTACTGTTTGCAGACACAAAGGTATGGTACTTTCGACTTCCAAATTAATACTTAGAACTTACAATTGTCCCATTGGAAACACCGGGAAGTGAAGCAGCGATTGTTTTATGTGGTACACAAGCTCTGTTTTACTGGTTAATTAATCCCAATTCACCAATGCTTGGGGTGGAAGTCCTCTAAAATGGGCAACATGGGTATAAATGATTGACTAAACTTGACTTTATCTCCATGTTGCGGTCAGGATTAGCCATTGTGCAGAAGTATATATCCTTCAAACACCAACAAATAAACAAATAACATTTGATTCTCGCAGCAGGATTTCGCGAGAATCAAAACTGATGATCATGAATCAAGACAAATTTTCAGGCCAGCGCTACAAACCAGGGCGTGTGTGCGGAGGGGGTAAGGCATGCACTTTACTAACTGAATCCTATAATTAATAAATTTAATTTTTGATCCTTACAATAAGTGTTTCATCTTTGGGAAGAAGAAAAACACATTGTTAGAAAACAGACTGTAACCTCAAACATTTACGTGTTGTTAGTTGCGGGAAGAGGGGTTATGTTTTCAAGTTGTCACGCAACATGTGCACAAATAGGAAGTAATTCATTAACAACCCTGTGTGTGTACTTACACACACGCGATTATAATTCCGCACAACAGAAGCACTGAAAACATTCCCTAATTAATTGCAGATTTATTTACATTTAGCAGTCTGAGAAACATATGTTCTGTTCCAGTGTGCCACAATATACTTTATAATTGATTCCTGTCCCTCGATATTTCGGATTTTTTTTTTGTTCTGCGTATCGGTTCTTTTTTATCATCGAGGATCTCCACAGGAAGGGGAAATTGTTCTTAAAAACAAATTGTGGCATTCCACATGTGCTGTCCAAAAATTAAGTTCATTTACTGAAGATAAAATGTGAGAAGTCATGTGTGTAGAAAAAATATTGGCAAGATGTTTCCATTCACGACACTGGTATCCAGGATTGGTTAGAGGCAAGATCGCAACAATCTTCGGAGATTGAACGGTTGGTGGGCGGAGAGGCATATTTGATCGTCGAATTTGCTCGACGGTTCTTTCATACGCGTATTTTTACTCGAAGAGTTATTCAGACGAGACTATTCCATCGCCAAAACTGGCCTATGCGAAGGTCTTTGAACATGCCTGGGAGTGCGGTATCTCATTGGTCAGATCGCTGGACTTCAGATCGAAAGGCCGTACCTTTTGTCCTTGGACAAGACATCTAACACTTTACCCAACGTAACGACCAAAACCGGCCAGCACTGTTCCCAAAAATCGCCAATTAATTTTCATTATTTTTTCATTTTTTGTCTCAAAACATAGGTTATGACCCCTCGTTGGAACGAGATCGTTCCAACGAGGGGCCATAACCTAAGTTTCTGAGACAAAAAAAATAAAAAAAATTAGTTATTCAAGAATATTTTTGCAAGTGTAAACTGCTTTTCATGTTAGGTAAAGAGTTAATTCCAATTGCCCAAGTGGGAGCATGGTAGCCGAGTGTGGTAAGGCGCAAGCCTATTGCACGCAGAGGGTCGACATGTC
Source organism: Pictodentalium vernedei (assembly GCA_031216915.1). NCBI lineage: Eukaryota > Metazoa > Mollusca > Scaphopoda > Dentaliida > Dentaliidae > Pictodentalium > Pictodentalium vernedei. The sequence continues at coordinate 171,328,406 of CM062292.1, forward strand.
CGTTGTTTTCACCGAATGGATACTCCCGCTTCCTCCACCCTTGAAGCTGCCCGATACGGCATGGTCCTGGATGTAGATTGTTTCGTCAATCCCCAAGAAATCAATACCTTGAATATGCCAACAGCTGGGAAATAGTGCATCTGCCCGACGAGACAAAGATTTTGGGGGTTGAGGTGGTGCTAGAAATACGCTCCTCCTGGTTAGAAAGGGGGGGGGGGGTAAATTTTTAAAGTTAAGAAACACAGTTGGCCGCATAATGAGGTAGTCCGCCGAGGACTGGTCAGATTCCACGGATGGGCAATATTTCCACGGACGCAGTCAATATTAGAATCCAAACACAAATTATAGGAATGATCATAAAAAAAAATAATTAATGAAGCACCAGGTGCAACCCTGTGCTTCATTAATTAAATTTTGCTGATGCTGATTTTTATTACCCAGTTATCGCATGCGCGGATATCACAGCCCACGCGTGGATTACGACCAGTTCACGGCGACTGAACTGTACACGGGTGTTATATCTTAGTCTCACTTTGACGTGTCCTCATTATACCCACAGGTATTCGGCACAAGCTGTGAAATCAAAAGAAAAATGATATTTGGTAGCATTTTCGAATCGATGCTGACGTGCCCCCCATAATGGTATATAAATATTAACAAGGTACACAACTCGCTTTTCGAAAACGATAGCACTCATCTTCGTTATACCCCCCTCAAATTTGATTAACATAACGTATCCAACAGTACCCGGTATCAATTGAAAGGGGAATGAATAAGCTTTACAGTGGTGTATTACACGGCCGCTGAGTGTTCTTGCGTTGTTCATGATAACTGGGATAAGTCGCAGAAAAGGCCGAAAAACATTTAGTCGGACAAGGTATAGTGCACAGTGGAAAGTGGGTTACAAGCGACAATTATCCGATTCATAATAAATAATTCGAGGTCCCATTGTCTATGGAAGGCAGATTCAAATCAATTGGGTTCATATTCACCCAACCCAGTAGATTTGGGTTTATTTTTAACCCATCTGATTTTAAGAGTGCGTGTGTGCATCTCCTACGTTAATGAATCGATTTCGATTAAAGGTACAATACGTCGCGACTTGGAAGAAAATAAGTTGACCATTTGACAAAACCACAATTTTCGTTATTAAAAAATACCAGTATGTTTCATAATACCATTCGTTAGAAAGTGTTCGCGACGATTAAATAAATTGAAAATGAAAATTTATTGTTTTCCTCAAAAAGGAAGACATCATATTCTTCATTCCGATCCAGTTAGACGATCTATTTATTTATTACTAGGGTTTAGCGACACATTAACAGCCAGGGTCATATCATGTCGGTGACAGTTTTACGGGTGGAGGAAGCCGGAGTACCCGGAGAGAACCACCGAGCAACGACGAGCAACTGTCAGCTATACAAAATCGTAACTCTGAACTCTGCACCGCGGCACAGGCAGGGTTAGATTGGTTGAAGAAATGCGTACCATCGACGTGCAGTACGCCTTAGTACACAGCGTCATCGTGCCCCCCATGTAGGCAATCGGGGTTAAGTGCCTTGCTCAAGGACACAACGCGGGAGCACGAATGAGTCGCTGAAATGGTCACCCATCCAACTACTAACCGCGCTCGACGTTGCTTAACTTCGGTGACCTGACGAGAACAGCAAAAATCCATATCATGTCATTTTCCCAAATCGTTGAAATTAGCTTTCTTGGAAGGACAAAGGTGAAGTTGGTGTTCACGTTTCCCTATTTAACCCTTCACCTAACACGAAAGGCACACTAATTTTGTTCATTTTTTGCATCAAAAACATAGCTTATGACCCCTCATTGGAACGAGCTAGTTGAGCTCATTCCAATGAGGGATCATAAGCTATGTTTTTGAGACAAAAAGTGAAAAAAATAATGAAAATTGGATGGTGATTTTTGTGAAGAGCGCTGATGGGTTTTGACCGTAACATTGGGTAAAGGGTCAAAGCGTACGCGTCCTTGCAATTTATTTCGGATTGCCGTTGTCGACAAATTTATTGAAACCATAACTGCGCCGTATTTGAAGTGATAAAAAATGTTTTTTATTTTTCTTTTTAAATCTAATACTGCCCAATTATTGCTAAAATAATACACAGTTGTTCGTGGCGTCCATTCATTCGTACAGCAGCGAAGTGGTTTAAAATTAGAAACTGCATGTAATTTGTTTACTACCTCTTTCGGACAACCTCATTAAAATCTTCGTAATGTTGCCGGGATCGCGGTGGCTCACTGGTAGACTGTTGGACTTCTATGCTAGAGGTCCCGAGTTCGATCCCCGCCCGGGACGACCCGCGCTGTGTCCTTGGGCAAGGATCATTATCCCGGTTGTCTACATGGGGGCACGATGACGCAGTGTACAAAGGCGTACTGCACGTCGATGGTGCGCATATCTTCAACCGCTGTAACCCTGTATGAGCTGAGCTTGAACAGAGTTAGAATGTTGATGAGCTGACAGCAGCTCATCGATGCTGGGGGGTTCTCTCCGGGTATTCTGGCTTCCTCCACCCATAAAACTATCACGGTCACGATTAGCCATTGTGCATAAGTATGTGACCTTAAAACACGAATAAATAAATAAATCTTCGCAATGTCACGTCTTCTAAAAATTCGTCTGCATTGAAGATTTAATCACAGACTCCAGTCATTTCGCGTTGCTTCTGATGTCTTGTGCTTTGCATACAGTGTTTATTTTACACGCCTTTCATCATAAAAGCAAAATCTGAGAGGAGATATTTTTTTCAAATTAATTGTTACTTTCCCTTTAAACTTCTCTAAACTTGCCCTCTATAATTCGCTGCCCCCAAAACACTGGCCAAATGCAACTTTGACATAACACAGAGCTCTAAAAGTGTCTACAATATAGGGCGACAAAGGCTACAAATGATTCAGGTTCGCCTTTAGAGCACTGAAGATTACAAATTTTCTCGGGATGGGAGAGGCTAGTCATAAGTGGGAGGAGGGTATAGAGACGGGAGGGTCCTAGTAAGGACGAGGATGATATTGTCTGCTTCTTTGTGCGTCTTCACAGAATTTGCCATGGTTTGGACTGGCATTGGCAAAGGGTCGTAGAATATCCCAGGGAGGTTCTGTTCGAACTTGATCATCAGTGCTGAATCTAACTCTAGGATCTTGTCGACGTTGATAGACCCAGGACTTACCTTTACGGTTACTATATTGATAATGGTTTCAGGGTGCTGTGACGGATCTATAGACATCTCAAGTTTGGAGCGCAGACCTTTGCGGTCAACAGCATCAGACGCAATTCGCTCGTTGCTCCCTCTTTGTGAAAAAATTGGGATGTTCCTGTGTTCTTGTCCTCACGTATCTCTGATATGCTATGAGCTAAGGATCCACAGGCATGCAAACTTAGAGCCCATACCTTAAGGGTTTCTAATTTGAGAGTAATGCCTATAGTTCCCGTCTTACCGTGGCCATATCTCAAAAATGTTGTCTCTATGAACACGTCACTCCATAAATCTCTCCGAAGACCCGGAATGTGTCTCAAGACATGTTCACCTAACAGAAAATGGGCCAAAACTAGGCTCAAGATTCTCCATTTGGCGGAGGTAGGACAGGCCATACCTCGCGTATGTTTTTTTTTCTCTCTAGTAGTAAATGCGGATTATATGGAAAATTTCAGCACCGGGGCTAACTATACGAGAAATTGGGTACCCTTTTTCTGCGAATATCTCAAACTGCTCAACGCTGTCAGACGTCCAGCAAATTTTTTTTTCTGAGTAAGGAGATGTCCCTCTATTAGAATCTGCCGAGAAAAATAAATGTACGCGACTTTGAGGTTGGGCAGAAAGTGGGCATTTGGCGGCCGGACAAAAAGAAATAATTGAAATTAACACTGATCCTCCGTTCGATTGACGATGTGTCATTTCGGCTTCGACTGCCATCTTCACGCATATTTGTATATATGCTGGTTGAACAAGTCAGGACACACCCAAATGTTTTGTTTTTTCTCAATGTATGTAAACTAAAATGTTTCATAACTTTTCTTAAATTCTCAGGAGCCGCGGAACCGGGGGGGGGGGAGCCCCCCCCCCCCACCCCCTCCCCCCCACTTTTTTGCCATGTTTTTTTGTATGCATATATTTTAACACAACCAATGACTGGTGAAACAAGGGGCGGATCCAGAGCCTCCCCATATTTTCGCCAGCAATGTTTCTCTCCTACTGGGATCAGTTTTTGCAGTAAGTGGCAGCAAACGCTAAAATGTATACAGTCTGTTAAAAATTCGGTTAACTGAAAAAGATCGTAAACTTACAGACTTACAGACTTGCAAGTACCAAATCCACTCCCAGACGAGATAATCCACAAACAGTATAATTGCTGTTAACGTACAGGGACGTCTATTTATCAGCTTTGGTCGTTACGACCAAAGCTGATAGATAGATCTCGCCTGTATGCTTTACCGACATTTTTTAACGCCTCTCAAAGTGTGAAATCTTTCAAATACATCTCCTGAAAATTTCAAAATATCCGCTCAGATGCATGGAAATGGGGGTTTTGGGACCCTGGAATTTAAAAGTTTCGTACCACGAGCCGAACCATGATCGGCCCATCATACAGATAACCATCCATCGCCCGATCCAGTCCCCCCTCCGCCCCTCCCCCCCCCCATACACTTTGAAAATCGTTCCGCCGCCCCTGTTTCTCAAAAATCATACATTGGCCCTCCCTGTGGTAAGACAATCTGGCGCTTCAAAGAAGACGTCGTTTTGGTGTATTGACTTTCTCTTCCCTGTCCCATTAACATTCTAACTTAAAAAAAGATCTGCAAATGGAATTGAAAAAAGATGGAAATGAGTCAAATAATTCACAACTACTCTCATTTATAATTACTTCCTGTCTGTCTAAATTACTTTTTGTCCTCCATTTTACTCTCTTTTTATTGCATATCACTGCGGGAAAGGAAGCAGCTCTTGAAGCTGTAATTGCATGCATCAGTTTCACATGTGCTTTTCCAGCAAATAGCATTTCACCCTTTGGAGCCCAAGTGACCAGGTCTTGATTCCATAGCACTCAGGTCATTTTTTTTACTTTTAAGGTTTTGTGAAATATTTTTAGAAAAATTCTCTCTAACAACAGTTAATTTAAAATATCGACTTCCCCTGTGGATGCAATCCCAGCAATTGGATCATTTTTGTGCGTTGTCTGATATCGACACCTCTAAAGTTCGTAAAACTAGGTTTTATCCTTTAATTGCCGTCATTTGTGTACTCGTGAGACGGCAACGGAGATTTCAAAATCGGCCATGTTTTTGTTTAAATATAAAACAGTAAAAACAATAACCCGGTAATGGCGCCGAAACGAATAGACCTTTTCCTCGATGCGGAACAGGAAATTCGATCGCAATTGCGCAGAATGGGTTTGATAATCTGCTCTGTGCGAATGCGACCGAGTTTGATGACCTCCTCTGCGCGAATGAGATCGAGATTCCGATTCTGCACCGATGAAAAGGTCTATTCGTTTCGGCGCCATTACCGGGTTATTGTTTTTACTGTTTTATATTTAAACAAAAACATGGCCGATTTTGAAATCTCCGTTGCCGTCTCACGAGTACACAAATGACGACAATTAAAGGATAAAACCTAGTGTGGATTAATAAACTCTGCCCAAATGTAAGGAAATACGTGTACTATCGATTGCAGCCGGTAATAAGGGCGAAAGCTTGATATATATCCCAGATTTCGAGTTTTGAGTTCCCATAAAAACTTGATGGGAACTTTTTCTGTAGGATTGAATGGGAAGAATCTGAACGTAGAGGGGTAGCCACTACGTTCGGATCGCTGAACTAGTGGATTCTCAACGACGTTTTGAACCCAGTATTCAAGGATCATCGGAAGAAATTTCAATTTTCATGCCTACCTGTACCTAAATACAACATTCACGCTTATAGGGTTGTATCGGAATAGTATACAATCAGCGAGATAGAAAGTATTCAGGGCCGCGGAAACGGGGGGTGGGGGTGGGGGGGGGGGGGGTTCACACACACATACTTTTTACCGTAACAAAAAAATTACCAAACATGCAACTACTATGGGGGTTGTGTTTCCGATATTTTATGAGAGTCACACATAGTGAGATACATGCAATATAGGTATTAGGTTTCAAAGGATACATGAGTTTGGACTCCATATGCTTATCTCTGAGGGGACAGGTTGTGATATTATCTCTGAGGGGACAGGTTGTGATCGAATGTGGCTAATATCACAACCTGTCCCCTTTCATGCCAATTAATGACTTTCGCACCAGAAGGTTTGGTACATTCAGCGAGTCTGACTTTGAGAAGTAACTATACATTGATTTGTCTGAATAATCTGGAATAATAATATATGACTATTTGCAATTTTTTGGTTGTTTGTCTTTCGGGAAAATGCGTTGAAAAGAAGAAATTATGAATGATTCTATGTCGTCCCTTTTAAGTTTTATCAGAGATAATTTCTGGCCATATAGTTTTGTTTTTGTGGCAGAGCAAAAATAACAAATTTCATTGCTTTTTTTCCAGGGGAGCATGCCCCCGGACCCCCAACCCCCTCCTGCCGCCAAACTTTCCAGGCCTTCACGGTATTCAGCCCCCCCCCCCCCCAACTTTCAAAAAAACGCTCTGCGGCCCCTGACATTTCTAACTTGGGGGACACGGTCATACAAGGGCGTCCGCGCACGGAAAATATCAGTGGTGGCCGATGTGCCTTAGTGGCATGGTAGGAATACAATACACAAAGATACAAGCGGAACTCACGTACCTCGTCATTGACATAAATGCACATTTTCTGGCTGCATTCGGAGAGAACCACCGAGCAACGGCGAGTAATGTCATACTCCTCAACGTACCAACTCCGTCAAGCCTGTTTAGCATTGATTAGAGGAAAGTGCACCATCGCGTGCAATATGCCTTAGTACACAATTTGGATTAAGTGCCTTGCCCAAGTACACAACGCAGTTGCCCCGCAGTTGCCTCCAATAGGGAGCCCAAATGTTAACCGTGGGACATGATCTGAACAAACTTGAAGGTGACTCCTGAGGGGATGCTGTTTTCCATATATCAAAAGATTCTGACTAGTGGTTCTGGGGAAGAGTTTTAAAGATTATTCCCCACATTGCAGTAAGTTGAAATTTGGGCTACTACAGTGAGCCCAAAAATACCAACCCAGGGACTGGTATGGTATGAACAAACTTGAATTTGACCTCCTTAAGGATGCTGTATATATCAAATACCAAAATATTTTTACTGGTAGTTCTGAAGAAGATATTTAAAGATTATTACTCATATTGCTCTAAGCCCAAATATTAACTGAGAGGCTTGATTTGAACAAACTTAGATCTGGCCCCGTAACGATGGTGTACAACAAATATCAAAAGATTCTGGCTGGTGGTTCTGCAGAAGGCGAGTTTTAAAGGATATTTCCCACGTTGCAACTCAATAAAATTTAGGCTCCTGTAAGGGAGGGGGGTGGGGGGCAGATAGGGGCTCAATTTCAACAAACTTGTATCTGATCCCTTAGGGATGCTGTATACCAAATATCAAAAGATTCTGATCGGTAGTTATGGAGAAGATTTTTAAATTTTTTGCAAATATACTGACTCATCAGTTCTCGATTCCCTCTATGATACACTACGAAACAAACCGTTCGCAATATTTTTTAACCACTCGATTCTAGTGGTCTTAAGGATGCTTCATACCAAATAACATTTCGTTCAGTATCACAAATCAAATCATTGTACCAATCGCTTTATGACAAAAGTCGCGAACACCATGTTCACGGACGACAGGCGGTGTTCGAAGCACGGGGAGTGATCACGAGAGCTCAACCTGACTTTTTAAGTCAGGTGAGCAAAAAACAAATCCCCACAGATGCGGTAAAACAGGGGTGAGGTTGGATGTGTGGGGGGATGGGGGTGTGAGTGGCGGGTTTGTCTTCCCAGCTTTGTGAGAACCAAGACAATAATGTTTCGTCTCTGCAAGGATTTCTTTGGTTTTCTCCATGTCGAAAAAAAAAAAAAAAAAAAAAAATCGCTCATCTCATAAAGTGGTTCAAAGAAGAATTTTGGGTCAGTTAGTCATTGCTCGTCAACACTATAGAGAAATGAAGTTATGAAATTATTCATAACTCTGGTGTCCATGTCAGATAATTATTATCATAGGCCTTCCTGACTGCGTCCAATTCTATCAGCTGTAGACAAGCACTGCCAAACTTACAAGGGCTGTTATGGAACTGCAGTTTGAAAGGCAAATAGCATGGAAAAACATTAAGGAATGGACTTGAGCAAACTTGAACCTAACCTGCCCCCCCCACCCCATAGAGAGCCCAGATATTAAGAATTGAACAAACTTGAATCTGACCCCCTAGAGATGTTATATACCTAACATGAACAAATTCTGACTGGTGGAACTGAAGAAGAAGATTTTTAAAGAAATCTCGTCATATTGCACTAACTTAAACTTTAGGTTCCAATGGAAAGCCCAAATATTAATCCAGGAACCCGATTTGAAACAAACTTGAATCTTAGCCCCCCCCCCCCCCCCTCCCCCTTAGAGGTGTTGCATGCCAAATGTTAAAATATTTTCTTTGGTGGATCTGATGAAGATTTTTAAAGAATATTCCTCATAATAATGCACTAAGTTAAACTTTGGACTCCCACAGAGAGCCCAAATATTAAGCCAGGGACTCGATTTGAACAAACATTTATTTGACACTCCTAGAGATGTCATATAGTGGACATGAAAGGATTCTGACTGGTAGATCTGAAGAAGATTTTTAAAGATAGTTAAACTTTGGGCTCCAATAGAGAGCCCAAATACTAACCCTGAGACCCAATTTGAACAATCTTGAATCTAACCCACCTAGAGATGTTGTATACCGAATATGAAAGGATTCTGACTGATGGATCTGAAGAAGATTTTTAAAGAAATTTCCGCATATTGCACTAAGTTCAAATTCGGTATCCATGGGGAGCGTAAATATTAACTTGAACACACATGTATCTGACCCCCCTATGGATGCTGTATACCAAATATAAAAAAAATTCTGATCAGTAGTTCTTGGAGAATTTTTTTTTAAATTTTTACAAATATGCTGACTCATCATTTTTTCGCTGCTACCACCCCCCCCCCCCCCCACCCCAACAAAACACCCTGATAAACAGATGGCAATTTATTTTACCATTACATTCTACTGGTCATAAGGATACTATTTATTTATTTACTGAGGTTTAACGACACTTTCGACAGCCAGGGTCCCCTCGTTTCGGACAATTTTACGGGTGGAGGAAGCCGGAGTACACGGAGAGAACCACTGAGCAACGGCAAGCAACTGTCAAGACTGCCCATCCTAAGGAAACTTCATACGAAATTACAGTTCTCTTTTCCATGTGGTTTGGGAAATATGGGCGTTTGAAAATATTTTTAGTTCCTGGGGTTCCCACGAGTGCACGGGATTTTGCTTTGCACGAATCAAGTACTTATGACTCAATAATACCACCTACCAAATTTGGTTAAAATCGGATCATCGGTTCAGAAAATAGAAATTTCGGGCGGGGCCAAAAATCCTGCCCCTCCCATTTCCCAAGCCAAATATTGCTCCAAGATTTTCGTTTGAACAAACTTTATTCTTCACCTCAAAAGGAAGATCCACACCAAACGAAAAATCAAGTCATTTTACCCACTGGTTCATGAGAAGATATTTAAAAAAATTTGGAGCATTTTTTCTCCAGCCCCTCCCTATGCAGCGTGGCAACTTTATTTGAACAATGTTGAATTGACATATGATAAGGAACATGCATATCAAATTTGGTTCAATTAGGCCCAGTGGTTTTGGAGAAGTCGATAATGTAAAGTTCACTCCGGACGGACGGCGGACAGAGAGTGATCACTTAAGCTCCCCTGACTTTCAGTCAGGTGAGCTAAAAACAAACAGGTCCCAACAACGACGGCGAAACAAGACTATGTGTGTGTGTACGTGGGGGGGGGGGGGGGGGGGATTGCATTATTTACACTCGGCCCAGCCCTCCCAGTTTATGCCCCTGTGTATTATTTTCTGAAATATGCCTGGTTTCCACCCCACTCCTCAGTGGGTACATGCAACTGCAATACATTTTCAAGGTTCACGTGGTCGTTGAGAAGAGAAGACAATATGACAGGTTGGGAGTGCAAAGTGGGTGTGAGATGGCAAAGCACTCAGTTCAGACAAAACTTGCAAACTGTATGTTAAACATGTCGTCAGACGATATATTTCATCATTTCTAAAACCGTATCTACTCCAAAACACAATCTGTGTTTGCGGAATAAAAGGTCAATCCGTTTCTCAATCACTCGTGTTCGGAGTCGAGTAGTTATACAACAAAATATGCCAAGGTCGCCGTCATTCGTTCATAATTGACATTTGTGGAGTGATTTGGAAATATCAAATCTATTTTCTATAGTCTATTTCCCACTTGGCGAATTAAAATTTAGTCGCATGATGTGTGCGAGATGTTCGTTTTTATAAGTAATTATTTTTTTTGTTTTGTTTCACTATTATTCATGTTTGATGATGCATGACATCTAGTTTATTTGTTGACTGAATATGTAAGGCCTCGAAGTGAAAAGAAGAAAAATAAAGAAAAACAAACAAAAATAAAACAAAACAAAACAAAAAAAAAAAACAACAAAGGGGTTGCTGTAAAATCAGTCCTATAACAGGGCTTTAGATTGGTCTAATTTTGGAACACCGCAGAGTTGTCAAGTCCGCTGCATTTTGCAACATTGTCTCTGGAATGTCATTTCCTGGTTTCCTTGGGTTATATTCTTGTCGCAGGATATCTAGGGAGGCTTTTTTCCAATTCTGATTAGTTTCCACTACAATAGAACAGGTGCCCCAAAATGATGTCTCGGGCCAATCGAGGGTAAACTCGAAGTAAAATTTATAAATGTATTTGTAGTTGTTTCCGGGCAAGTTTCGGCTGCCCATATAGGCAGCCGGGACTTGCCTACACACAACTGTAAAACCATGGAATTAAGACTGTTTTTGAGGAGCAGAACGTGTAAACAGATATCAAGGCCTTTGTGGATGAAGTAACTGGGAGACAAATGGGCAAGAAAGCATCAAGTTGTGCTATGTGTTATACCCTCTAATTTGGGCACATTGCTGTAATTTGGGCACACCGTTTACCGGTATGAATTTGATGGAATTTAAAGGCCTATATAACATGTCGATTATGAACATAAATATACCTGTATATACTGCGAACAAGTGAAACCAAAATGGAATTTTTCAGAAGGTCATTCCAAACATCAGCGTTGAGGACGCTTGATTTTAGAGGGGGAGAAAGTGTTACATCCCACCCATTAAAACAATTTAATAATTGACTTCAGTGGAGGCGTCTGTATCCTCTAAAAGTATATTGCTCTCTTTCCTTGTGCCAGCCAACTGTGTGGATCCAGTGTGTAGCGGACGGTTACGCGGGTTTTACTCTTAATTGAAATTCACTACTCCGCAATTCATTCATTGGCCTTTGCCCATAGGTACTCGCCACTACTCGGCACAAGCTGATACCCTGATAACCTTTTTTTTGATCGATTCTTTTCGAACCCCCTGTTTAAAGGGGTCGAAGTGGATCGATAAAAAAATCGATGCAGCTCTTTCTGTTGACAAAAACACAGATAGACCTACTCGGCACAAACTGCACAATCTAAAAACATTATATTTTGGTAACTTTTTTGATCGTTCGTCTTCGACCCCTTTAGAGATTATTTGAAAGGATCGAAAGATGATCGATTTAAAAAAAAGTTATTAACTATCATTTTCCAGGGTCTCAGCAAGGGTAGGTTCGCCGATTTATAGCGTGAGGAATTGTACAGTCTGCTCTTTCTGATGGCAATAGCACATGTACTCGGAACAAGCTGAGACCCCAGAAAAAGACACAGTTAAAGGAAAATAAGCGGATTGATAAAAAAGTTGACAAATAATTTTTTTTCCAGACTCTTGTCCTTGTACCAGCTTGTACCGACTACCAGTCAACATGAAGAGTAGACCGAACAAGAGGGAGGCCACACCCCAGGCATACCCCCAAACGATGACAAGAGAAGAAATGATCCATGATACCGTGAAAGCTATTCCCATAAACAATCCTCATTCCAAATTTCACTGAGAGTCGGGAACCCCAAACCAGAGATATGAGGCGAACAGACAAAAAATTGGCCATTTTACAAGACAAACAGCTAAATTATTGTCTTTGGTTTACAGCAAGGTAATTGTGAAGATCAGAAACACCTGTCGCCGAAGTCTAGTGATGATCTTACCATTCACATAAGAGATGCAGAACAAAGACATAATGTTACATGTTGGGAGGTGAATTGCATGTATTTTCTTTGTTTTACTGCAGGGACCTGACTCACTTAAAAACCTTTCCCATGAACAATCTTCATTCCAAATTTCATTCAAATCTGTTAACCCAAACCTTATAAAACAAAGACATAATGCCAGATGCGGGGATGTGATTTGCATGTATTTTCTATGTTTTACTGCAGGGAAATGACACATTGAAAACCATTCCCATAAATAATATTCATTCCAAATTTCAGTGAAATCTGATAAATCAAACCTGAAATATGAGGCGAACAGACAAAAAACTGGCTGTTTTACGAGACAAACAGCGATTTTTCCAAGTTAAAATGGGGGAAATATCTAAAAGGTGAAACGTAAAAAATATTATTCCCATAAACAATTTTCATTCCAGATTTCATTGAGTTACTTATTTATTAGTGTTTTAAGGTCACATACTTATGCACAATGGCTAATCGTGACCGTAACAGTTTACGGGTGGAGGAAGCCGGAGTACCCGAGAGAACCCCCGAGCAACGACGAGCAGTTGTCAGCTCTCCAACATCGTAACTCTGAACTCTGCACCGCGGCACTGGCAGGGTTAGATTGGTTGAAGACATGCGCACCATCGATGTGCTATACGCCGTAGTACACAGCGTCATCGTGCCCCCATGTAGGCAATCGGGGTTAAGTGTCTTACCCAAGGACACAACGCGGGAGCGCGAATCAGACGCAGAAATGGTCACCCATACAACTACTAACCGCGCTCGACGTTGCTCAACTTCGGTGATCTGACGAGAACCGGTTACCGCGACGCCACCGCGCCCCCACTTCATTGAGAGCCAATGACCCAAACGTGAGATACGACGCGAACAGACAAAGAATTGCCTATTTTTGTATATTCAAAGGGTCATAACTCACAGAAAAAAATTCAACAGCAAAACGGCTAATGCTGCTTCAAGGTCTCATGATAGTGAACACCTCTATGAAATTTCATCGAAATCTGAGCAGTAATGTTGAAGTTTTCATGCGAACAGACACACGGACGAACGCACAGACGCAAGGACAAGCGCAATACAGTATACCCCACTTTTTTTTAAAACGTGGGGGTATAATGAAAGGGTCGACCGTGTGAACGGTACAACTCCTCACGCTAAAAATCTGAGAATCGATCCTTGCTGTCAGGGCAAGTTAGCCTTCACTACTTGGGCACGTAGTTTTGGCTCAATACGCATATCGGTGTGTGTGTCGATTTTCTTCATCAAAATAACGATTACTTAACCCCTTAAACTCGCAAGATCGATTTTCGGTTCAAGACATAATTTCGTCCCATTTTTGTCTTATAAGAGGTCAGCCAATACACGGGGCATTGATGAAAAGAATAACCGTAGTCCGCAGCCGGATGGCTGCAGACTCGAGTTGTTATTTTATCCTCCCTGTATATCGACATTGGTCCGACCCATTCCACTGCAAGTGTCCACAAAGGCGATACACTTCCAGGAAACAAGGGTTCAAAGGGTTCACATTTACGCGTATACGGCCACGTCTCAGTTGGCGTCTGAGTTGGCATTGACTGATAGTTAAACAAGAGCAGCTCGAGGCAGCGCCGCAATAACATCATAGAACCTCTTAAAAATGCATTCATTTTGCATCGCAAAATATAGCCTACCTTGCATATTTGTTTTTCGAGTTAAACTATTGCGCAGGCAAACCAAGTTGTAAAACATCCAAGATGGCTGCCATGCCGACCTCATTGGACATGCTTGAATACTAATAATAGAAAGGAGCCTCGAGTAGTATTTATTTATTTATTGGTGTTTAAGGTCACATATACCTCGAGTAGTAAACGCTAATGATTAATACCCCATATTCTTGAAGAAATACGGAGGCTGTTATGTTTTTTTTTTGTTCAAAATTCAGTTCTCTAAATCGAATCTGAGGTCTTGGTAGCGTGTGTAGGCTTATATTGGAGATCATTTTGGGGCTCATTGTTAACTGAAACTTGCGTCGGGCCAATGTGTTTTGCAAAACTTTTGGGAGGGCACAACTCTGTAGCACTTAAAGCGAGCCACCGACAATTTTTTCACACGAACCTGAATTGACTGGCGGCGCCAGAAAATGTTGCAGGGAGACAGGTTCTCATATGAAGGGGGGGGGGGGGGAGGGGGGGGGGGGCAAGTCCGCATTAGCCTTTTAGGTTCATAGCGTAACGGCATTGCATTCAGTTAGGACTACGCGGAGATGTCTACGGTATCTGAATGCAATGAGTAACATAGGAGGTTTGAGAGGATTTTAGGGGGAAGGTGTGTGTGGGGGATGGGGAGGGGCTGGTTGGTGGCTCCACTCAGAAAAAATAAATTGTGCTTCAGAATGAAGTCTTCTTGTGACTTTTGATTAAATGTCCGCTATGATCACGCAAGTTTCACATGGAGATCTGTCTGAAGCACAGAAGGAATCCAAGTTGGCTCAGTGGGTTATCCCTTCACCCAACGTAACGGCTAAAACCGGCCAGCGCTATTCTCAAAAATCGACAATTGATTTTCATTATTTTTTTCCATTTTTTTGTCTCAAAAACATAGGTTATGACCCCTCATTGAAACGAGCTCGTTCCAATGAGGGGTCATAACCTATGTTTTTGAGACCAAAAATGAAAAAAAAATAGTTATTTAAGAATTTTTTTTTGTAAGTGTCGTCTGATTTTCATGTTAGGTAAAGGTTTATAGACGTTTCCCTTACAACAATGGAAATTTGTTCTCAATTTATAAGTCGTTAATATTGTATTCTGGACAATGCTCCGACTTTTGATATATTTCACTAGCTGTTTGGTCTTCCTCCAGTATATGACATGGCAATCCCTAGGTAGGAGTGACGGGCCCCCAACCAATGGCGCCTTTGGTTGCCATGCTATATATTCCAAGAAAAGCAAAACTAGTTCATTTCCTGGTCGATTTTGAATAAGTTTGTCGTTGGCATTAACTCTGTTTTGCCTGAATCAAACTGCAGCAATTATGTCACACGCATCTGGTATTGATCAAGTTTACAAAGTTTCAAAACAATATCTAAAGAAATGCAGAAGTGGTTCGTTCTCCAAGATTTAGTGACTGATTTTTACTAACGTCAGTAACCTCTCAATGGATCCACAGAAATTTATGTCACACACACCTGCACTTGACACTATCAAAATAAAGCGACATAAGTTCCAGCTCAATGAAAGAAGCGAAGACTACAATTATTTGTTTATTATTATGAACCATGATTTGTGTTGGGGAATCCACATGCTAAATGTTAAGAGTATTCTCCCTTGATAGGCACGTTTTCAATTACAGTGTGGTAAAACTTCACATCCAAGAACATCGAATTAGTCTGTGTGAAACACACAGACTATTGCTTTTAAAGTTTTTTTTTTTTTTTTTTTATTTTTCGTCTTCTTCTTATTCTCCTGTCTTCTATGCATTTTCTATGCATATACCCAGGGTCAGGCTGGGGCAGTGGAGGTTGAGGGGGAGGAGGAAGGGGATGAGGTCCAAAGAGCAAAATCGGTACATGATATAAATCTTGCAGCTATTCTGATAAAGTAAATTTTTTCCAATTCACTATAAACAATAAACATAGCTATAATATGAAAAAACAGTACTTGTTCATCTTTTTCTTATTGTAACTATATATCCGGCCCCTGGGCCTAACAGAGTTTTTTTTAAATAATGAACACAGTGTTTGTCGAATATTTATTTATTGGTGTTTAAGGTCACATGTTTCTGCACAATGGCTAATTGTAACTGAATTATACTGTTTAACAGAGCTACCAGTGGTATATGTCGAAAAAGATAAACTGATATGAAACTGTTGTTTGAAAATTCAAGCTTGTTCAAGCACTTCTAAAAGCTAATATGAAACCTGGTTCTTCATAAGAAATATGTTGTATTTCAAGCACGAGCATATGGATGTGAAAGCTCTTGCCAAATCTGACATTCGATCATCGTGGATGATGTGATAAGCTGTTCTCCCGAGCCCTGTGTGAATACAGTGGAGCCAACTTAGATGGATATCTCTTAACTGAATATAATTTTCAAACACAAAACCATTTACCCGATACATTTTGTATACCCTGATGAAAATTTATCTTCTTTGTATTGTGACTATATATCCCGCCCCTCCAATCTGGGCATAACAAGAGTTTTTTTAATAATGAACATAGTGTTTATCGAATATTTATTTATTGATGTTTAAGGTCACATTAATTGTAACTGAATTATACTGGTTAACAGAGCTACCAGTGCTATGTCGAATAAGATAAACTGATATGAAACTGTTGTTTGAAAATTCAAGCTTGTTTAAACACTTCTAAAAGCCAATATGAAACCTGGCTCTTTATAAGAAATAAGTTGTATTTCAAGCATGAGCATATGGATGTGAAACCTCTTGCCAAATCTGACATTCGCTCATTGTGGATAACTGGATTAGTGGTTCTCCAGAGCCCTGTGTGAATACAGTGGAGCCAACTTAAATGGATATCTCTTAACTGAATATAATTTTCAAACACAAAACCATTTACCCCATACATTTCATACAAATTTGATCTCTGAAATAATTATAGGTCATAGAGTAAACTTCTGTTAATTGAATAAAAAATCTTGTATACCCTGATGACTACTGATTTCTGTATGTTTATAGACTTATCTGGCCTCAGTACACCAAATATAAGCATCTAATCTATTACATCTTGTTTGACAGAGCTCTGCAAACAACATAGAATAAATGTTAGTTTATCACCAGAATTCAGGAAATAACCCAAATCCTGTTAACCCTTTACCCAAAAAATTGGCCAGCACTATTCTAAACTAGAGTGATGTCACGCATGCAGCCCGACTGTCCCAGGAATGGCAATGCTTAGACGCAAAATAGTCGGAGCCATTTTTTGTTAACAGTTTACCTAACGAATCTGCCATATCTGCACTCGTGATATACAAAATTTGCTATTCAAATTTTATTTTTTCATTTCTCTACTTCAAAACATACCTCATGACCTATTAATGAACAAACTTGACGAGCTTGTTCCAATAAGGAGTAATAAGGCATGGTTAGAAGTAAATAAAAAATGAAAAAATCTCATGTTTCAGAAAAATAATTTGTTACTGTTGGCTTCAACTTGTGTTAGGTAAGGGATTAAAGATGCAGTACATAAAGCAATGTTGGGCTATATGAGTCAATTTTCTTTTTTGTACGTAATAACTCCCAATCCTTCATTATTTTGGGAATAATTGCCTAAGTGACACGTTTGTGTGTGTGTGTGTGCATGTGGGGGGTGGGGGGGGGGGGGGGGGGGGTTGGAGAGGGAGTTGTGGAACCTATATTGAAACCTGGCCTGTATTACTAGCTGGAAAATACACATGTCAACTTTGGTTGAAATCAAATAATCCAAACTGGAGTTATCAGTCGGAAACCAATTGTTTACAGACAGATGGATGGACCGACAGATGGATGGACCGACAGATGGATGGACGAAAGTCATGACTATAGCCCTGACTATAAACAGTCAGGCTAAAAATGCATTTTGCACCAAAGAAAAAATATTGCATGAATGGCCCTGGGTGAGGAGAGGTGGGGTGAGGGGTGGGGGAGTGTTAGGGGAGTCCATTTTATTTTCCACATGTGGTCAGTCTAAATCCTTCAGAATGCATTTTGAGCAGAGAAAAAAATATATACCTAACTGGCACCATGGGGGTGGGGGGTGGGTGGTGGTGTTTGTCTGGGTTTTTAACCAAAACTGTTTTGACAAAAAGAAAAAAAAAGTGCCTAATTGGCCCCCAGGGGGCAGGGGTGGGAATGGGTTTACGTGCATTTAAAAAAAGTTTCCACATGTAATGACTGTAAATAGTTAAAAAAAAAAAATGCCTAATTGGGGGGGGGGGGGGGGGGGGGGGGGGGGGGGTGGGGTGTATGTGTTTTTAACCAAAACTGTAAGCAAGCATTTTTGACGAAAGAAAAAAAAACCTGTCTAATTGACCCCCGGCAGGGGGGGGGGGGGGGGGGGTGCGGGGGGTGCGGGGGGTGCGGGGGGTACGTAAGTTTAAAAAAAAGGTTATGCATATAGTGACTGTAAATAGTTCAAATTGCATATTGGAGAAAAGAAGAAGAAAAAAAAGCCTAATGGGGGGGGGGGGGGGGTGTAGGGGGTGGTGGTGTTTGTCTGGGTTTTTAACCACAAACTTGGAGTCATCCTACCAAGCTACAATGAAATCCCTTCATAATTATGGCCTGTGGAATATTCTAAAGGTTTTCGGGCTTTGGGCCTCTGTTGCCATCACAATTGCCCAAAAGGGGACGTTCTCATCTAGACATTATATGAAGTCAACCTATCAAGTTACAATGAAATCCGTCCGTAAATATGACCTGTAGACTGTGCTAAAGGTTTTTGGGCTTTGGGCCCCTTGCCGTCACAGTTGCCCAAAGGGGGACGTTCTCATCTAGACATTATATGAAGTCAACCTATCAAGTTACATTGAAATCCCTCCATAAATATGACGTGTAGACTGTGCTAAAGGTTTTCGGGCTTCGGGCTCGGGCAGCCATCGTGGTCGAATGATCGCAACCAAAAGGGGACATTCTCATCTGGGCATCATGTGGATTGATCCATGACATGTAGACTGTGCTGAAGGTTTTCAGGCTTCAGGCACCTGTAGTCGTCACATTTGCCCAATCACGTCCAAAAGGGAACTACCTCATGTAGACATTATATGAAGTCAACCTATCATGTTACAATGAAATCCCTCCATAAATATGACCTGTAGACTGTGGTAAAGGTTTTCGGGTTTTGGGCTCGGGCAGTTGTCACAGTTGATAGATCACACCCAAATCGGGAAATTCTCATGTAGACATCATACGGAGTCATCGTATCAAGTTACAAAGAAATCTGTCCATATTAAACATGATCTGCAGACTGTGCTAAAAGTTTCTGGGTTTCGGGCTTGGGCAGCCATCACGGTTGACAGATCATGCCCAATCGCGGACGTTCTCATCTAGGCATTATACAGAGGCATTCTATGAAGTGGCAATGAAATCCCTTCATAAATACAACCTGTAGACTGTGCTAATGGTTTTCGGGTTTTGGGCTCGGGCAGCCATACCGGTTGACCGATCATGACCAAAAGGGGACGTTCTCATGTAGACATGACCTGAAACTTGCATATGAAATTTCGTGACGATCAGCACAAGAACTACCGGGTATAGCCTGTACTTGAAGGTTGAATAAAAAAACTTTAACCACAAACTTTAACCAAAACTCCAAATGTCAACAAAACAGGAAAAGAAAAAAAACAAACAAAAAAACCCCACTTGAACCTTCAGTAAAAAACTTTAACCACAAACTTTAACCAAAACTCGTAAATGTTAACAGATGGACAGACGGACGGACAAAAGTCATTATTATAGCCCTCACTGTAAACAGTCGGCTAAAAATCACCCAATTAATTTCATTTTTTGTCTCAAAAACATAGGTTATGACCCATCATTGGAAAGAGCTCGTTCCAATGAGGAGTCATAACCTATGTTTTTGAGACAAAAAAATGAAAAAAAAATAGTTATTCAAGATTTTTTTTTTCAAGTGTTGTCTGCTTTTCATGTTAGATAAAGGGTTAAGTGACACTCAAATTTTTCACTGGCAATCAGGCCTGAAAATAAGCAGTCTGACATTTGCAGAATGAGGTGCCCAGAGGGTGAATTTGATGATTCTATCCCATATAGTGAGCAAATATATCCTCTGGGAACTTCTTTCTGTTTAGTTTTGAGACCCTGCTTCAGATTGAGGTTCACAGAGGGTAAATTTTAGTGATGCTACCCTGCTATGCAGGGGTAGCATCACTAAATTCACCCTCTGGGGACCTCATTTTGCAGATGGCAGACTGCTTATTTTCTAGCTTGCTGCAATGAGTATGAGTATTCAATAAACTGGAAGAGTGCTGAATTATTTTTTATCATCAAAAGTTGTTCAGATGCCTCTCATCATAATTTATGGGAGAGTGCCTATCCCATAAATTATAACAAGACAAATCCGTACAGACTGAACAAGTAAAAGGTTGGAACAGACAACAAATGCTTCCCGAAATGCAAACTGAAAGAAACAACATACTGATTTTTTCAAATGCATAACTGTGAAATGATTTTAAGCAATATAAAACAAAACTAACGGTGACTGCCTGGCCACAGATGCCTACAAACTATGGCCAAATGGCCTATAATACTGGAATGAAAAGTTTTGTGTTGAATTTGTTCAGGATGAAAAACCTGATTCTGTGAGAGAATTAAGTTTTTCCCATTCCTGTAACCTTGACCTTTGTCACTCGAGCATAGTGTTTGCTGTGCAACAGACATGCCTTTGGTCTTTACATTTGTGTGAAGTTTTCTGGAAATCCATCCAAGCATTACAGAGTTATGGCTCCAGACGGACAAATACAATCTGTATGAGAAATAAAGTTTTCACATTCCTGTAACCTTGACTTTTATCATTCGAGCATGGTGTTGCTGTGAAGCAGACCTTCCATTGGTCTTTACCTTTGTGTGATGTTTTATGGAAATCCACCCAAGCATTATAGATTTATGGCTCCAGACAGACAAATACACTCTGTGAGAGAATTAAGTTTTCACATTCCTGTGACCTTGACCTTTGCAACTCGAGCATGGTGTTGCTTGTGTAACAGACCTAGGGCTGTCGCGATTATTCGATTAGTCGACTAACCGTCGACTATTGAAGTAGTCGACGTTTTTTTATTTTTAGGTCGATCGTCGTTCATTTTCAAGGTGGTACACGTCTACTACACGTCGGGGCAAAATTGCATTGTTTTTGTGAGGTGAATGATCAATGAAGGTGAATAACTTTAAATATCTAACCATAGTTAACATTCATATCCGGAAGACTGTACGACTGTCACTGACTGTATAAGAAAGAACACTCACAGTTACTCGAGAAGAATAGATTCTTCTGAAATTTCTCCAGTCTTGTACACACGAATGCACACATTGGAAAACCCAAAGCACGGAAGTGACAAAATTATGAACGAAAGTCAGAAACGTCAGATCACTTCTCAAAGTTCGGAACTTCAGTGTAAGATCCAGTTTTAACAACTGACGAGGGAATGCATAGATCTCAATGTTCAAAATTTCGAGAAACTTATTGCAGAAAGGAAACATATGCAGGAACGTTCTTTGGTAAATTCATTTTAATTCATCGGCTTCAATCTAGTTCAAACTTGGACCCCGCAGTCAGTAATATTATTTGTGGGGTTGGTACGTCCTACAGGACGTACCAACCCCAAAAATTATATTACGGATTGTAGGTCCAAGATTGGACTACATGTAGCTTCAGTCGGGACCGATTTGTTGTTCCCACAACCCCACTTCGTCTGAACACACTAGTGCCATTGTCATTTTCAGAGTTTTTACGAACAGAAGAATGATTTGCTAAAAAATCATGGGAAGCAACTATTAATCGACTAACCGTCGATGACTGGTCACGATTAGTCAATTACAAAAAATGATAGTCGCGACAGCCCTATAACAGACCTTCCATTGGTTTTTTACCCTTGTGTAAAGTTTCATGGAAATCCACTTAAGGATAATAGAGTTATGGCTCCAGAGGGACCAATAAAGTCGGACAGCCAGATAGACAGACTGACAGATGGATGAACACACAGATGGACAGTGAGCTCTGTCAGACAAGATATAATTGGTTGGAATTCTTAGTTTAAACAAGAGGAAAAAACAGAGTTATTGGAGGAAAATTCTGTTGCACTACCAGAGTGCTAGGGGTTAAAAGCACCTTGGGAAGGAGGTTAAACTGGCCTTTGAAGACAGGCCACTGCTTAATTAGGGTGAATGTATAAGTAGGTTTGATTATACATGCCCTGGGAATTTAACCCCTTACCTGACGTAACGGCCAAAACCGGCCAGCGCTATTCTAAACAAGAGGCCCCACGGGGCCTGAAGTGCTCATCTTGAACAGAACACAATATAAACAGAGTCCAAGAATGAGTACATTAAGCAAGCCATCTCCATTGGCTACACTGTCAATCCTTGAGTCCCTCAGGAGTGACAAAAATAATCCAGGCATCATGCCTTTTCTTCAGTTGATCATAAAGTAAAATGTAGAGCTCCTCTATGAAGCCCCTTGATACAACATATGTGGATTAATCTTAGTTACACACCTCTAGAGGGTAGTGAATACAAAATTTTTAATTCTTCAGCAAAATGGCCAATTCCGGCTCCCATAGGGAGCCCAAATATTAACCCAGGCTCTCGATTTGAACACAGTTGAATCTGACTTCCCTAGAGATGTTGTGTACCAAATATGAAAGCATTCAGACTGTTGGATCTGAAGAAGAGAAATTTTAAAATTTTAAAGAAATTTCTTCACATTGCACTGAGTTAAAATTTGGGCTACCATAGCGAGCCCAAATATTAACCTATGGATTTAATTTGAACAAACTTGAATCTGACCCCCCCCCCCCCCCCCCCCCCCCCCCCCCCCCCCCCTAGAGATGTTGTATACCAAATATGAAAGCATTCTGACTAGTGGATCTGAAGAAGATTTTTGAAGAAATTCCCTCATATTGTACTAAGTTAAATTTCAGGTTCCCATATGGAGCCCAAATATTAACCCAGGCACTCGAATTTAACAAACTGGAATCTGACCCCACTGGAGATGTTGTATACCAAATATGAAAGCATTCTGACTGGTGGATCTGAAGAAGATTTTTCAAGAAATTTACTCATACTGCACTAAGTAAAAATTTGGGCTCCCATAGCGAGCCCAAATATATACCTAGGGATCTGATTTGAACAAACTTGAATCTGACCCCCCTAGAGATGTTGCATACCAAATATGAAAGCATTCGGACTGGTGGTTCTGAAGAAGATTTTTAAAAATTATTCCCCCCCCCCCCCCCCCCAGGGGATATTGAACAAAGTTAGAATTTGGGCTTCTGTAGGAAGCCCAAATATTAACCTAGGGACTTGGTTTGAACAATCTTGAATCTGACCCTCATAACAATGATGTATACCAAACATTAAAAGATTCTGACTGGTGGTTCTGAAGAAGTAGATTTTTAAAGAATATTCCCCATATAACCCTATGTTAAAAATTCGGACTCCTGTAGTGAGCCCAAATATGAACCAATGAGCTTTATTTTAACAAAATTGTGTCAGACACCCCCATATGAATGCTGTATACCAAATATCAACAGATTCTGATGATTGGTTCTGGAGAACAGATTTTTTAAAATATTTGCAAATATGCTGACTCAGCATTTTGTCGATACCCATTACAGAACACCCTAACATAACCGATGGCAATTTTTTTTTACCATTCAGTTCTACTGGTCCTAAGGATACTTCATACCAAATAACAGCTCTCTGTTCCGAGTGGTTTGGGAAATGTGGGCATTTGAAAATATTTCTATTTTTAGCACCCAGGGTTCCCATGGGGATGCGGGAATTTTTTTTTTCTTTGCATGGGTCAAGTACTTATGACCCAATAATACCACATACCAAATTTGGTTCATACCAGACCATCGGTTCAGAAAATAGAAATTTTGGGCGGGGTGAAAAATCTTACCCCTCCCAATACAAAGCCAAATATTGCTTCACGAACTTCGTTTGAACAAACTTGATTCTACACCTCAAAAGGAAGCTCCATAGCAAATATCAAGTCATTGTACACACTGGTTCTTGAGAAGATTTTAAAAATATTTTGGAGCATTTTCCCCTATTCCCTCCCTATGGGGCTGGGCATGTTGAACAAAAATGCAATGCCCCTTTGGTACCATCACTCACACAAACTTTTTTGTCAAGATGAGCTAAAAATCGGCAATTAATTATTCATTATTTTTGCTCAAAAACATAGATTATGACCCCCTGTTGGAATGAGCTCGTTCCAGTGGGGGGTCATCACCTATGTTTTTGAGACAAAAAATGAAAGAAATGAGTTATTCAAGAATTTTTTTGCAAGTGTCATCTGCTTTTCATTTTAGGTAAAGGGTTAATAAGATACCATAAGAAATGTTTTATCACTTTGCCATTTTGCCACATTTCAAGGGGCATAACTCTGTAACAGTTTATGCCCAAATGGTGAAAATTGAACTTTACCTACATTTCATGTTAGGTAGTAACGTTGCAAAATTTAATGGCTGTACATCAAAGCAAACTAGAGTTATCATCCAGAAACCAATGCTTTTCCGACCTTTCAAGGGGCATAACTCTGGAAGGTAAGTGCCATAACAATGACAGTTGAACTTGACCTGCACTTCATGATATATAGCAATTCTGCAAAATTATAAGGTCGTACATCAAAGCGAACTAGAGTTATCTGGGAACCATTGATTTTACCATTTTGCCACTTTTAACTCAGGATCGCTAAATGTCATTATGGTGAAAATAGAACTTGACCTGCATTTCACATTAGGTAGTAATGTTGCAAAATTATAAGGTCATACATCAAAGCAAACTAGAGTTATCATCCGGAAACCGTTTGTGTTGCTTGGACAAAGCGGCGACTACATGCTCCCCCAAAATTTTTTTGGGGAGCATACATAATAATTTTACTTCAAAGATAATATGAAGCATGCCTACAGTATATGAAGCCTTCTATTTGTTGTAACTGCACTGCAGAGTAAAGTCCAAACACTCAACCCCACACTCTACCAGTGCACACAGAGGTGGTGGAGCTGGGAGGGGGGAGGCACAGGGGCACATGTCCCCACCCACACTTTTTTCTCCAATTATAGGTCCCAGAATGGCATTTTCGACATAACATACATATGGTCACTACACATCACTCATAGATACATCACCTATAGTATATGAAGCCTTTTATTTGTTGTAACTGCACTGCAGAGTAAAGTCCAAACACTCAACCCCGCACCCTACCAGTGCACACAGAGGTGGTGGAGCTGGGAGGGGGGGAGGCACAGGGGCACATGTCCCCACCCACACTTTTTTCTCCAATTATAGATCCCCGAATGGCATTTTCCGACATAACATACATATGGTCACTACACATCACCTATAGATATATGACCACACTGATTTTCAAGATTTTACTGAATAACAAGAGGCCCCAGGGGGCCAAAGGAGCTCACCTGACATGGTAGAATAAATATCAACCCAGAGAATTGATTTCAACAAGTTGCATCTGCTCCTCCTAAGAAAAGCTCATACCAAATATCCAAAGATTCTGACCAGTGGATCAAGGATGCTGCACACCAAAAATCAAAACATTCCGACTGCTGGATCTGAAGAAGATTTTTAAAGAAAATTCCTCATTTTTAACTAAGTTACAATTTGAGCTTCCACAGTGAGCCCAAATATGGACCTAGGGACATGGCTTGAACAAACTTACCCCCTAAGGATGTTGTATAAAAAATATTAAAAGCATTCATCTGCTGGATCTGAAGAAGATTTTTAATGAAAATTCCTCATTTTGAACTAAGTTGTCATTCGGGCTCCCATAGTGAGCCCAAATATGGACCTGGAGACTTGGCTTTAACAAACTTGAATCTCCCCCATCCCCTAAGGATGCTTCATACCACATATCAAAACATTCCGACTGCTGGATCTGAAGAAGAAGATTTTTTAAGAAAATTCCTCATTTCAAACTAAGTTACAATTCGAGCTCCCACAGTGAGTCCAAATATGGACCTAGGGACATGGCTTGAACAAACTTGAATCTCACCCCCCTAAGGATGCTGCATACCAATTATCATAATATTCTGACAGCTGGATCTGAAGAAGAAGATTTTTAAAGAAAATTCCTCATTTGAACTAAGTTATAATTTGGGCTACCACAGTGAGCCCAAATATGAACCCAGGGACTTGGCTTGAACAAACATGAATATCCCCCCCCCCCCCCCCCCCCCCCCCACCACCACCACCAAGCATGCTGCATACCCAATATCAAAAGATTCTGCCTACTGGATCTTGAGACGAAGATTTTGCCTGAAATGCACTAAGTTCGAATTTGGGCTTCTATAGTGAGCCCAAATATGAACCCAGGGGGCCAATTTGAAGAAACTTGAATCAGATCCATCCCACAATGTTGCATACTATATATCAAAAGATTCTGCCTTCTGGATCTGGAGAAGAAGATTTTTTTAAGAAATTTGCCTGAAATGCACTAAGCTCGAATTCAAGCGTCTATAGTGAGCCCAAATATGAATCCAGGGGGCCGATTTGAACAAATTTGAATCAGATCCACCCCGCAATGTTGCATACAAAATATCAAAAGATTCTGCCTGCTGGATCTGGAGAAGATTTTTTAAGAAATTTGCTTGATATGCACTAAGTTCGAATTCGGGCTCCTATACTGAGCCCAAATATAAACCCAGGGGGCCAATTTGAAGAAACTTGAATCAGATCCATCCCACAATGTTGCATACTATATATCAAAAGATTCTGCCTTCTGGATCTGGAGAAGAAGATTTTTTTAAGAAATTTGCCTGAAATGCACTAAGCTCGAATTCAAGCGTCTATAGTGAGCCCAAATATGAATCCAGGGGGCCGATTTGAACAAATTTGAATCAGATCCACCCCGCAATGTTGCATACAAAATATCAAAAGATTCTGCCTGCTGGATCTGGAGAAGATTTTTTAAGAAATTTGCTTGATATGCACTAAGTTCGAATTCGGGCTCCTATACTGAGCCCAAATATAAACCCAGGGGACCGATTTGAACAAACTTGAATCAGATCCACCCTACAATGTTGAATACCAAATATTAAAAGATTCTGTCTGCTGGATCTGGAGAAGAAGATTTTTTAATGTTTTTCCCATTGCCTACAGTGTTAAAAAGTGTCGACTCAGTCCCGAAACTGTTCCCTACGATAAAACCGATGGCAATTTTTTTTTTACCAATCCTTTCTGTTGGTCCTAAGGAAGCTTCACATCAAATAAAAATTCTCAGTGCATTGCAGTTTTGGAGGTATGGGCATTTTAATTTTTTTCTATTTTTAGCTCATGCGGTTCCCACGGGGCAATGGGAAAAAGAAAATTGGCATAAATTAGGTACTTATGACCCAATAAGCCTTCACATAAAATTTGGTTCAAATCAGCCTCGCGGTTCGGAAAATAGAAATTTTGGGTGGGGCCAAAAATGTTGCCCCTCCCATAACGACGCCAAATATAGCCCATCAAACTTCTCTTGAACAAATCTGAGTCTACACCTCAAAAGGAAGATGTATACCACATATCAAGTGTCTGCTACTGCTGGTTCATTAGAAGAGTTTCAAAAAATTTGGCCATTTTTTCCCTACCCCTCTGCTCAATATGAGCCGAAACCTAATTTGCATAAAAATCAAAATGCCCCTGTGTAACCACTACTTACATGAAATTTCAATAAAATGTGGCCAGTGGTTTAGGAGAAAGAGGCTCAAACACCACCTTCACGCAGGACGACGGACGGACAGACGATGGACGAAAAGTGATCAGAAAAGCTCACCCTGACTTTCAGTCAGGTGAGCTAAAAATAGAAAGATCCAAATGGAGCGTAATATTTCAAAGTTATGATTAGCCCTTTGAACCCGAGAGGCTGCTTTTCCGGCCCATAAACATGATATTTTATAAATTCATTAAGTATGATAGCTTGTAAGTGAATGTGTGGGGAAGACCAATCAATATTTTCTGCCCACAAATAATGAATATGGCCTCTTCAAATTGCTGCCATCGAATTGATATGGAAGATACCACCTGGGTTAAGTAAAAACAAAACAAAATAAACACGCTGAGGTTAGTGTCTTAAATAGAGTGGGTTCAAGGGTGAGGGGTAGCATATATAAATTTATATATTTTGCATGAATACAATGCCCGTGTGACCATGGTGTGACAACCCCCCTCCCCCACCCCCACCCACACACACACACACACTTTTTTGGAGCTTCTGCCCCCTCTGAGTTCATAAGGTTCCTCTTTACTGGCTGCTGTATGTATTAATAAAGTAATGGATGGATGATTTACAATATGGATGGATGGATGGATGGACAGACTTGCCAAGACCACAAACAAAATGCATGGACCACATATTGCCAAAGGGAAAAAACAAATTGTATGATAGTACTTTCATTGACTGTGATTTTACTTCATCACTGGAGATAACAAACTGAAAGTGTCAATGACACTGTAGCTTAACTTGTCTGTGTGTTATGTTTGATGAAAAGGATAATGTTCAATGTTTATGAAAGGATTATGAAATAAGACAAGAATTGTGATAATTGGGAATATGTTAATTTCTGTTTCCTGTATGCTATGTCTTCAATAAAAATAATATGAGGTGTAGACTGTACTAAAGAATTGAGGGGTGGGTTAATATGGCCCTCACAGTTAATGTATGTGGCCCTCACAGTTAATGTATATCAACAAAAGTTACCACTTTAGAGTGAAATTATTCCAAAACAAGTCATCCTGTCAAGTTACAATGAAATCCCTTCATAAATACGGCCTGCAGACTTTGCTAAAGGTTTTGGGCTTCGGGCCTGTGTGTAGCCATCATGGTTGACCGAGCGCAACCAAAAGGGGAAGGCCTCATCTAGACATTATACTGAGTCATCCATCCAAGTTTCAATGAACTTTCTTCTTAAATATGATCTGTAGTCTGTGCTAAAGCTTTTCGGGTTTTGGGCTCGGGCAGCCATCACGGTTGAATGATCGTGACCAAAAAGGGATGTTCTCATTTAGGCATTATCTGGAGTCATCCTATCAAGTTACAATGAAATCCCTTCATAAATATGACCTGTAGCCTGTTCTAAAGGTTTTCGGGCTTCAGGCCCCTGTAGCCATCACAGTTGACCAATCGTGACCAAAAGGGGACGTTATCATCTAGACATTATATGGAATCAATCTACCAAGTTACAATGAAATCCCTCCATGAATACGATCTGTAGAATGTGCTAAGAGTTTTCGGGTTTTGGGTTTGGGCAGCTGTCATGGCTGAATGATCATGACCATAAGGGGACGTTCTCATCTAGACATTATCTGGAGTCATCCTACCAAGTTACAATGAAATCCCTTCATAAATATGACCTATAGACTGTGCTAAAGGTTTTCGGGCTTTAGGCCCCTGTAGCCATCACAGTTGATCAATCGTGACCATAAGGGGACGTTCTCATCTAGACATTATCTGGAGGCATCCTACCAAGTTACAATGAAATCCCTTCATAAATATGACCTATAGACTGTGCTAAAGGTTTTCGGGCTTCGGGTCCCTGTAGCTGTCACAGGTGACCAATCGCGCCCAAAAAGGGATGGTCTCATCTAGACATTATATGGAGTCAACCTACCAAGTTACAATGAAATCCCTCTATAAATATGACCTGTAGACTGTGCTAAAGGCTTTTGGGCTCCGGCAGTCGTCATGGTTGACAGATTGTGACCAAATGGGGAAGTTCTCATCTAGATATTATGCAGAGGCAGCCTACCAAGTTACAATGAAATCCCTTCATAAATACGACCTGTAGACTGCACTAAAGGTTTTTGGGTTTTGGGCTCGGGCAACCATCATGGTTGACCGAACGTGGCCAAAAGGGGACATTCTCATCTAGACATCATACACAGTCATCCTACCAAGTTGCAATGAAATCCCTCCATATTAAATATGACCTGCAGACTGTGCTAAAAGTTTCTGGGCTCGGGCAGCCATCACGTTTGACCGATCGCAACCAATTGTGGAAGTTCTCATCAAGGCATGACCCCAAACCTGCATATGAAATTTTGTGACGATCGGATAAGAACTACGGGGAGTAGCCTGTGCTAAAGGAAAATGTGAACAGACTCACAGACTTCCACACGCGTGATGGCCATAACTTATCTTGACTTGGTCAAGCTGAGCTAATAAGTAATTTAAGCTGTAAATATTTATCCCAAGTGCCTTTATTGACATCCAAAAAAAACTTTTGATGAGAAAAGTAAGAAAATGTTATCACATATAAATGAATTAACTCCCTTGATATGCACATAATATGAAATGATGAAATTACCTTCCCTGATATGCATATCATAAATCGGTTCCCAATGTGTAATCCCAGAAAAACTACAAGGAATTTGTTAGCAAACTTGATTGAAGCTCCTATGATTTAGTAGGGCCTGACTTCTAGTTTGTGGATGGTTGGTACCACCAAAACACCCAGAGAGAGGAGTTTAGACCCAAGCAGCAACTCGGATTTACTGAAAAAACTTGAGAAGCACAAACAATATTTCAGACAATGATCTCCAGGTTGAATTTGGAGCTACACTGGCTTAACCCCTTACCTCTTGTATCCAGCGAATGCAATTCACATAAATTATCATTGAAATTCTCTTATTTTAAGAAGGTTTGCCTCCTAAACATAGTTTATGACTTCCTCATTAGAATGAGCAACAAGCTCTTTCTAATGTTTGAGTCATAAGTTATTTTTCGAAAAAAATTAAAAAATATATTTTATATGGCTCAACAAAGTAGATCTTCTTTTTCTCCGGCCAGTTTTTGTAAAATTGCATGTAGGCAGGTGGTTTTTTATTTTATTATTTTATTTTTGTAATTATTTCTCGGCCATCAAAAGTTCATGTTCTTGGTTTATTTTATGTTTTAGGACTCATAATGTACAGAATAGCATGTGTGGTGGTGTATTTCATCCCTTAAGTACTTTTCAAGGATGGTGATGGAAAAGCACTTTACTAGGCTAGAAATAAATTCAAGCAATTTTCAAGGAAGGGGCCAAAATTCAAGGACTTTTCATTTGAGTGGGAACCCTTAATAAACTGTACAAGTTATTAACTGAAAATAGAATATACTTTCATTTTCAGAATTCAATGAAAAAATTCCACAATCCATTCCAACGAGGGGGCATAAGCTGAGTTTGAATGCTTTTTGAGAATAATACTGGCTGGTTTTGGCCATTAGGTTAGGTAAAGAGTTGATATACATAAGATTTGCACCAAGTCTGTGCAATGTACAGGGTTAATTACATAGAGAGTAAACACTTGACTGGACTGGTTGCGTGAAATAATTCATGAGAAGTGAGGGACGTTGTACAAAGATGAGTGCGCGAATGCGCATGAGTGTTTTACAATATAGTCCCTCGCCTTGAATGAATTATTTCTCGTAACCAGTCCAGTCAAGCGATTACTCCGTTTATTACTTTTCATTATTAGCAATAATTATATTATTTAACCTTTCACCTAACATAACGGCCAAAACCTGCCAGCGCTATTTTCAACAAGAGCACCGCGTAGTGGGACAATATACGCCCGTTTTGTATTTTTGAAGGGTTGGGGTAAGGCTGGGGGTGAGGGTGAAAATTGTTTGGACCAACCCCATATTCGAACTTGACCTGTATTTTGTTGTGATTAAACAACATACCAAGTTTGGAACCAATCAGAAAACAAATAATAAAAGTTATCATCTGGAAACCAAATATTTGGTGCATTCTATGTCCAACAAGGTCCATAATTCAGGGGAACTTCGAAGTTTGAACTGACCCCATATTTGAACTTGACCTGTCTTTTGTTTTGATTAAACCACATACCAAGTTTAGGAGTCAATCGAAAAAAAATACTAAAGTTATCATCTGGAAACCAAATGTTGACGAACGGACAGACCAGCAGATGGACAAATGGATGGACAAATGGACAGACTGATTCCATAATTCGACGGTTTTTCAAAAGGCGTATAATAAAAAATCAGTTAGGCCATACTAAAGTTATAATCCGGAAAACACAAAATGCACAAATTCAAGAGGAATAACTCTGGAAAGGTACATGCGATTTTGGCCGAAAGTAAATTTGAGCTGTGCTTTGTGGTCATAAACAAAATCTGAGAATTTGAAATAAATTAGTCAAGGCAAACTAAAGTTATCATCTGGAAACCACATAATTCACAAATTTGCAATCATTCAAAGGGAATAACTATGGAACAGTACATGCGATTATGGCCAAAGGTGAACTTGAGCTGTGCTTTGAGGTCAAAAACAAAATCTGAGAATTTGAAAAAAATCAGTCAAGGCAAACTAAAGTTATCATCCGGAAACCACAAAATCCACAAATTTGCAATCATTTAAGGGGAATAACTCTAGAAAGGTATATGTGATTGTGGTCAAAAGTGAACTTGAGCTGTATTTTGTGGTCAAAAACAAAAAACTGAAAATTTGAAATAAATCGGTCAAGGCAAACTAAAGTTATCGTCTGGAAAACGAAAAGTTGGGCTAAATTCCCATAAATAAAGGGCCATAACTCTACTGCAAATGGGCTGCTAGAAACGGAAATCAAACCCATCCTGTATTTTGTCATACTAAATCCACATGCCAAATTTAACTCAGCTCAAACCATTACAACTAAAGTTATCGTCCGGAAACAAAATGTGTCCATGGACGGACAGACAGACAGACGGGTGGAGAGACCATTCACATAATACGTCCGGTTTTTCAAACTGGGGTATAAAATCAGCATCTGAAAAATTTGGTGTCAATCCGTCAAGGCGTTCGGCTTTAAATGAACGGAAACCAATTTTTTTTCAAAAATTGTGTTTTCAAACGGCCACAACTCTGCAGCGGATGGACTGAGAAACACCAATATCGAACTTGACCTGTATTTTATTGCTACAAACAATATCTGAAAGTTTGATGTCGATCCGTCAAGGCAGTCGACTTTAAATGAAGGGAAACAAATTTTTTTTCGAAAGATTGTGTTTTCAAAGAGCCATAACTCTGCCGTGGATGGACTGAGAAACACCAATATCGAACTTGACCTGTATTTCATTGCTAAAAACAACATCTGAAAAATTTGGTGTCAAGGCGTTCAGCTTTAAATGAACGGAAACCAATTTTTTTAGAAAAATTGTGTTTTCAAAGGGCCATATCTCTGCAGCAGATGGAATGAGAAAGACCAATATCGAACTTGACCTGTATTTTAATGCTAAAAACAACTTCTGAAAGTTTGATGTCGATCCGTCAAGGCGTTTGACTTTAAATGAACGGAAACCAAATTGTTTACGGACAGACGGATAACATAATACGACCGTTTTTTAAATGGACGTATAAAAATCGCCAATTAATTTTCATTATTTTTTCATTTTTTGTCTCTAACACATAGGTTATGACCCCTCACTGGAATGAGCTCGTTCCAATTGACATGTCATAACCTATGTTTTTGAGACAAAAAATGAAAATAATAGTTATTCAAGAATTTTTTTTGCAAGTGTCATCTGCTTTTCATGTTAGGAAAAGGGTTTAAAAAAAAGCAAAAAAAAACAACCAATGAACTCCCCATTACACCCACGTCAAAGCATCTTCATTTGCGCGCACGGATGCATGACACAATTGTTGATTGCATAATTCACTTGTGAAGTTATTGTTAAAAATCAAACCCGGAAATCCCAGTAAATCACACTTTGGAAAGTAATAAATGGGTATAAATAATAAAAAATGTTTTATAATCATAAAGTGTGACTAACTCGATGGAATGCACATGGTTAGTCACACTTTCAGGTAATAAATGAAAGAGTCAATGACACTGCAGCTCAACTTGTCCAAGAAGGGACTGAACTGAATAGAAAGCTCCAGTAATGATAAGTCACTCAATCAAGTTTCTACAAAAAAAAACATCACACCAAAGCTACATATAAAACCTGAAAAAGATCGGGTGAGGGAT
Source organism: Pictodentalium vernedei (assembly GCA_031216915.1). Classification (NCBI taxonomy): domain Eukaryota; kingdom Metazoa; phylum Mollusca; class Scaphopoda; order Dentaliida; family Dentaliidae; genus Pictodentalium; species Pictodentalium vernedei. The sequence continues at coordinate 171,362,407 of CM062292.1, forward strand.
GCGACCTGTAGGGTATACTAATGGAATTGTTGACAATTTATATGCCAAACCCAAGATGGCTGATGTGACTATGTTTTTCAACAAAATTCAGAAAAACTTGATAGCTCCCATGTGGACATCACACCAAAGCCACATATAAAATTTGAATACAAATTGGGTGAGAGATGTGGCCTGTAGGGTGTGCCAAACAGAATTGTTCACAATTTATATGTCATACCCAAGATGGCTGCTGGAGGCCATGTTTTTCAATGAAATTCAGAAAAAATTTGATAGCTCCCATGTGGACATCACACCAAAGCCACGTATGAAATTTGGAACTAATCTGGTGAGAGATGCAGCCTGCATGGTGTACCAATGGAATTTTTTACTATTTATGTGCCAAATCTAAGATGGCCACTGGCAGCCATGTTTTTCAACAGAATTCAGAAAAATTCAAGAGCTTCCATCTAGGCATTGTCCTAAAAGCACACATGAGATTTGGAACTAATCAGGTGAGAGATGCGGACTGTAGGGTGTGCCAATGGAATTATTTACAATTTACGTGCCAAATCCAAGATGGCTGCTGACAGCCATATTTTACAACGTAATTCGAAAACATTTGACAGCTCCCATCTAGACATCACACCAAAGCTACAACTGAAATTTAAAACTGATCAAGTAAGAGATGCGGCCTGTACGGTGTGTGAATGGAATTGCTGACAATTTATTTGCCAAATCTAAGATAGCCTCTGGCAGCCATGTTTTTCAACGAAATTAAAAAAAATCGATAGCTTCCATCTATCTAGACATTGCCCCAAAACCATGTATGAAATTTGGAACTGACCAGGTGAGAGCTGTGGTCTGTAAGGTGTGCTAAAGGAAATTTGGATGGATGAACGGAAGTACATACGTACATATGGACATAAGGATCACAAACCATCCCAATAGCCCATACCTGATGTTGTCAAGTTGAGCTAAAAAATTGTAACTGCCGTATCACACAATACATGCAAATATACGCTGGCTAAGGCTGTGAAAGTGCACAGGGTTAGTAGGTTACATGTTTAACCCTTTACCCAACAAAACCAGCCACCGCTATTCACAAAAATCGCCAATTAATTTTCATTATTTTTTTTCATTTTTTGTCTCCAAAATATGAAAAAAATTAGTTATTCAAGAATTTTCTTTGCAAGTGTCATCTGCTTTTCATGTTGGGTAAAGGGTTAACAGGGTGCAGAAGTCAAAGAACTAATGGAAATACTTTTTCTGGATCAAGTAAATTTTTTTAAAGTGAATTCCAAAAATGAAAACATATTCTACTTTCAATTAATAGGTTGTTGCTGGCAGAATGATGTTAAATGACAAACTACTGGAAAGGTCTCTGAGTGCTTCTCCCAAAGATGCTATATAAGGTTCTAAGATCACAAATGAGGACAGAGAATTTTGATAGGGATGTGACTGGGTCACAATCTGGTCAAAATTCTATGTCTGCTTATCATCCCCCAACACTACAGAATCTCATCTGTTGAAAAAGAAAGACAAGAACATTGAATCAGGCCTGGAAATAACATGTGACAGGCATTAGGTTAATTGGGGACCGTGGGGTTACATCGATTGTAAAAATATACGAATGAACTACAGGTTACGACAAAATAATACAACATGAATTAAAATCCTAAGCCTGGATGTTTGGCAGTCAAACTTTACAATATTTCATGACTAAATCAACTCGTGAAAGCACATTTCATCCACATATGAATAAAGTGGCATGCCATTTACCTCTCAACAGAGGTTTGCCAAAACAAATAGCAAAATCTAATGCACGATCTCGTATATTGATAAAAATTTTGTTAAGACATAAATATCATGGTTGGCATTGTACAAACTGAGAAGGAAGATAAGCATCAGAACATATTTTTTCTATAGATTATCACCATGTTATGTAGTGTAACCTGTTAATGGGTTACAATGCAAGGCCTTTATTTCCTAGCCAGCTGAGTTATTTTTGTTTGTTTGGGTTTTTTATCAAGTCCTGGTTTCGAAGTATTTTATTTACAAAATCTCAACCCTCTAGGGTAAGTGTGTTGCAATTTGATAGGCATGCAGATTTCACAGATACAATTGTTCCGTTTCTATGCAGGTTCCATCAGGCCAAAATCACGGAAACGAAAAAAAACAGGTTCCCACAAATTTTTCAGCATTTCGCTTTTCATCCAGGGGCACTTAAAACACACTACATGTTTTCCGCTAAGACTAAAATTGTATTATTTATCATCAATGAAACAGTGATTCGATTTGCAGCAATAACAATGGTGCTCTTGTTTTGACAATTTTAGTTGATTCAGATTGCTGATTCCTAATTACTAAAATCGAATGCGTGTTTGACAACAAAACCACTTGAAGCCAAACACACAAAACTGTATCACTGAAAACAATAACAAAATCACATTTTATCACTGAAACTGACTACGAGGGGAAAATTTCTTTGCTAAAATGAAAGATACCTGGTATGTTCTTCCAATTTCACAGCACTTCGTGCAAAATCAAGAGGAAAGGGTGTGGTCGAGCTTTATTTATAATCAAGGTTTAAAGACGTTTTGTCCCAATCACTTCAATATCATTACCTTCCTAAATAGGATGTTTCACAATTGGACAATTCACCCCTTCCAAATCAAAATGCAAGAAGGATTTTTATTTAATTATTTTTTTATTTGTTCAACTTTAAAGTAAAAAGCAAAATAATTATTTCATAGTCCTTCAGTTATGATTGTGGTTTTTTTTTGTCTTTTTCACTAGGGCTGTTGATTAATCAATTGTCGATCGTTCATGCCCAAATCGATTAGTATTTTTCGTTGTCAAGGAATCGGTAGATTTTACCCCATTTTAGACGTTTAATATTTAAAAAAATAATTGCTGAAACAACTATTGTTTCTAAAGGTAAAAGACCAAGAATGTCGACGTTAAACCTAAAGAAGCCATTCGAAGCATTTGTCTTTTAGGTACATTCAAAGCTTTGATGTTCTGAACTTTTGAACCATCAGAGTTATAATCAAGACTGGTTGGCAGTTGCAAATTTGCGAAGTTCGTAACTGATGACCAGTCTAGATTATTACACTGACGGTTCAAAAGTTCAGAACATCAAAGTTTTGAATGTACCTAAAAGAGGATAGTCTTTGTTGTTTACTTGAGGTAGGTCAACCGACTTGAACTTCATTTTTAACGACTTCAAAGAGAGTGAGAGAGGGTCATCTAGGTACGATTAATCGATTATAATTGATTATTTTCGATGATTAATCAATTTCTATATTCAAAAATAGTGACAGCCCTATTTTTCATTTCCAAGTAATGTTCTACACACTCAGCTAAGTCATCATTACCTCGGTTCATTTGTCACAATTAAAAGGAGTGTTCAAGGGCACAAAATACACAAATGAAAATACAGATAATTTGTATCACTTTTTTATTTCATCAAATGTATTCTCCCTCTCATCTGTAGCAATCCACTTCATATTCTAGGACTTTCTTTAACATTTGCAGGTCTTAACCCTTTACCTATATAGTGGCCAAAAATGGCCAGAAAATTAACCAGAATGAGCCTACCACAACCTAAAATATCTGTGAAGTTTCTCAAAAAAAAACATACAAATATGGATATAACAACATCCATATTTATAAGGTTTTATTGAAAAATTATGAAATTTGTTTTCGAAAAATGTGAAATTTAATTTATTTTTTAAAAATAATGTGTTAGGTAAAGGGTTAAACTGGAAATCACTATAAGAAAATAAGTATAGTATCAATAAGAAATAATGAAAGTGTCAATAACACTGTAGCTTAACTTGTGTGTGTGTTGGTTTTGATGAAATGGATAATGTTCAATGTTTATGAAAGGATTATGAAATAAGACAAGAATTGTGATAATTGGGAATATGTTAATTTCTGTTCCCTGTATGCTATGTTTTTAATAAAAATAATATGAGGTGTACACTGTACTAAAGAGCTGAGGGGTGGGTTAATATGACCTCACAGTTAATGTATGTCAATAAAAGTTACCAAGTTACAGTGAAATTATTCCAAAACGAGTCATCCTATCAAGTTACAATGAAATCCCTTCAGTCATAAACACGGCCTGTAGACTGTGCTAAAGGTTTTCGGGCTTTGGGCCTGTGTAGCCATCACGGTTGACCGATCGCAACCAAAAGGGGATGTCCTCATCTCGACATTATACCGAGTCATCCTACCAAATTACAATGAAATCCCTTCATAAATACGACCTGCAGTCTGTGCTAAAGTTTTTCGGGTTTTGGGCTTGGGCAGCCATCATGATTGAATAATCACGACCAAAAGGGGACGTTCTCATCTGGTCATTATCTGGAGTGATCCCACCAAGTTACAATGAAATCCCTTCAAAAATATGACCTGTAGACTGTGCTAAAGGTTTTCGAGCTTCAGGCCCCTGTAGCTGTCACAGTTGACCAATCACGACCAAAAGGGGACGTTATCATCTAAACATTATATGGAGTCAACCAACCAGGTCACAATGAAATCCCTTCATAAATACAACCTATAGACTATGTTAAAGGTTTTCAGGTTTTGGGCTTGGGCAGCCATCATGGTTGAATGATCGCAACCAAAAGGGGATGTTCTCATCTATACATTCATCCTACCAAGTTACAATGAAATCCCTTCATAAATATGACCTGTAGACTGTGCTAAAGGTTTTTGGGCTTCAGGCTCCTGTAGCCATCACAGTTGACCAATTGCGACTAAAAGGGGACGTTCTCATCTAGATATTATATGGAGTCAACCTACCAAGTTACAATGAAATCCCTCCATAAATATGACCTGTAGACTGTGCTAAAGGTTTTCGGGTTTTGAGCTCGGGCAGTGGTCACGTTTGACAGATCACGACCAAATGGGGAAGTTCTCATCTGGACCTCATACGGAGTCATCCTACCAAGTTACAATGAAATCCCTCCATATTAAATATGACCTGCAGACTGTGCTAAAAGTTTTTGGGTTTCGGGCTTGGGCAGCCATCACGGTTGACAGATCATGACCAAAAGGGGACGTTCTCATCCTGATATTATACAGAGGCATCCTACCAAGTTACAATGAAATCCCTTCATAAATACGACCAGTAGACTATGCTAAAGGTTTTCAGGTTTTGGGCTCGGGCAGCCATCATGGTTAACCGATTGTAACCAAAAGGGGATGTTCTCATCTAGACATGCATATGACGATCGGACAAGAACTACGGGGCATAGCCTGTGCTAAAGGAAAATGTGAACAGACTCACAGACTTCCGCACAAGTGATGGCAATAGCTTATCTTGACTTTGTCAAGTTAAGCTAAAAATGGGTTCCCTGATAGTTATTGTTGGAACTCAAAAGTAGGTTCTGTATGGTTCCCAGATATCAAATACACGGAACCTGTTTTCAGGTTCCGTGAATTTCTTAAACCTGTACACCTGTACCTAGATTCTTGTAACAAAGATAACGTCACTAGCCCCTGACCACATTCTGAAGGTTAATTTTCCAAGTAGTATACAGGATGTGGTTAAAGGACCCCTTCCCAATGCCATTTCATCAACTTTTTGTTTTTGCTACCAGCAACTAACTAAATTCTCAATCTTAAAAAAAAATAAAAATCAAGCAGAAGTGACAAATAGTCATCATGGAAAGTGTTTTTAACTGGTCGAGTACTAGAAGCCACTATCATGGCTCCATTGAAAAGCGCTGGAAGCCACTTTAGTGGTTTTACACTGTATGCATTTGCTTGATGTTTGCTCAACAATAGAAGAAAAATTTCTTATACACAACTGTTTGGATTTATTGGTGAGTACTGTTGGCACTCTTCAATAAATTGTAACCAAACAATTATTTATGAACAAAATCTTGCTAATCTAAGTCTACTCTTGCTGGTAGCATGGTATCTTTGTAAAAATACCCTTGTTTCAAATCACCTTTAAATAATAATTTAGCACTCAACCAGTTAACCGTTTAGCTTATGACTCGACCACATCTGCCCACGTAATTTACAAAATGAGGTGTTGAAAACCATTTTGAAGTTTCCCTGATTTTCCATGCCTTTTGTTATTTTAACCCTTTACCCAACGCAGAGAATATCAAAGTTTATTATTTTAATTACTATTTTTTAAATCTTTTCAATTGTTTTTAACAAAACCATATCATGTGACCCCTCATTGGAATGAGCTCATTGAGCTCGTTCCAATGAGGGGTCACATGATATGGTTTTGTTGAAATATTTTTTAAAATTTATTTTTTTCATCTGCTCTGTTTGCAAATTACGCAGGCGGATGCGGGCGATTCGTTAGGTAAAGGGTTAAGAGAAACAGAACTACAGTTTCCAACTGAGGATTCCCACACTGACAGCAAAGAAAACCTCCTTTCAAGTATTTCAGCACCATGTCATGCATTTCATGACATGAATTCTGACATCTCCGAAGATCAAAACATTTTCAAAAACTCACAATAATTTTCAGTCATCTGCTATATGTTCCTCTGTGAAAGACACAAAATCAGATGCGGTGCTGCTGAGTATGTCAGCCAACATATGTTTTGGTATTTCGGATCCACGGACTTGGAGTGTGTAACAGGCATCTTCTACTTTCTGCAGACATCTTCTTAAGGTTGACATCTTTTTACAAACCACTCTTGATAAGCTACCAACAGCGGTGAAGGCATCAGATATACATCGGAAAAAACTGCAAACCTTGAAGGACATATCAGTTTGTCCAGCTCCAGCACTGTTGATAGCGAGTCTCATTAATTCACCAGTCAGATCGCAGATACCAAGCATATATTCATCATAAGGTATATGTACACATATACCTTCATCACAATTTAAATTTTTCTGTATTTCAAGAGTGATCTCTGTTGTTGACACTTCGGTGCCTGTTGCTGTACCTTTGTCCATCATTTCATCTTCTAATGAAGGCTTTTCTGGTGTGCCCTTGTCTATATCCATTGCAGTGTCAACTGCTTCCTGGGAATCATTTGGCACTCTGGGATAAATCAGATCATCCTGAATCTCTTTTAGAGTCACTAGTCTATCTTCCTTCAAGTAAAAATAGAATGAAATAGCTTCAATGTATTCCTGTAGCCCTGAAAAAAACAAATAGACCTCTTAAAAATTAATACATATACATGGAAGGTTTTATACTTACTCAGCCAACTTCCACTGTTTTGTTGAACTTGGGTTAAAGGAATTCAAGTACATTGTGTTAACCCTTTACCCAGTGAATTGGCCGGCTGCATCCATCCACCCACAGAATTTGCAACTTAACCCTTTACCTTACATGAAAAGCAGACAACACTTTCAAACAAAACTACTGATTAACTAATTTTTTTCATTTTTTGTGTCAAAAACATAGCTTATGACCCCTCGTTGGAATGAGCTCAATGAGCTCATTCCACTGAAGGATCATCAGCTATTTTGTTGAGGTAAAAAAACTGAAAAAGTTAATGAAAACTGAATGGCAATTTTTGGGAACAGCATTGATCAGTCTTGGTTGTTATGTTGGGTGAAGAGTTAAGCAATTGAAAAAAAAAATTTCAAAACCGTTTGAACAAAACCATATCACGTGACCACCCCGACCTCCCCACCCCACCCACCCCCATCATTGGAACGAGCTATGATTTTGTGGAATTTTTTTGAAAAATTTGGCAAAACAATAATTAAAATAAAAGATTTTGATATACTGTGCATTAGATAAAGGATTATACTCATTTAACCCTTTACCCAACGCAGACGATATCAAAATTTATTATTTTAAATATCATTTTTTAAATTTTTTCAAAAAATTTCAACAGAACCATATCATGTGACCCCTCTTTGGAACGAGCTCGACGAGTTCGTTCCAAAGAGGGGGTCACATGATATGGTTTTGTTGAAATTGTTCGAAAAAAATAAAAAATTTTCAGCTACTGAATTTGCATATTACGCGGGCGGATGCGGGCGATTCGTTGGGTAAAGGGTTAATCCTCTATCTAACAAAACAGTCATATTTGGCCAGTGCTGGTCAAAGAAATTCAGTGGTAGTGCCAAGGGGGTGTTAAGGAAGTATACCCCCTCCCATGACCCATTTTAAAGAACTCATACTCCAGACAGTAGTCCAAGCGTAGAAATTTCAAATTGTTCCAGGTATTTCATGCATTTCCATTTTTATGAAATCTGATGACATAGACTAAATGTTGGTACTGCAGCAAAAAATGAAACCAACAGTGAAACAATGAAACCAACTGTGAAACATAAACATGAATATTCAAACAAACGGATTAATTAGCCAATGTGAATTTGCATTCTTAATGCAGTGACCATCCATTTGCAGATGGTCACCTCATTCAGACATTAATACAATTATATTAACCCTTTACCTAACATGAAAAGCAGACAACACTTGCAAACAAAATTCTTGAATAACTAATTTTTTGTCTCAAAAACATAGGTTATGTATGACCTCTCATTGGAACGTGCTCGATGAGCTCATTCCAAAGAGGGGTCATAACCTATGTTTTTGAGGCAAAAAATGAAAAAAAATAATGACAATTGTATGGTGATTTTTGTAAATAGAGCTGGCCGGTTTTGGCTGTTACATTGGGTTAAGGGTTAAAAGTATTCACATTGGAGAAATTCTCTGGTATGGCAGGTCTAAAATATCTTACACATTTTGATTGTATATATCATAGAATTCTGTTAAAATAAATCTGTGATGCCAGAAAGTGATACCAATCTTTTTTTGGTTATGCAATTGCCAGTAATCTTATATTACTGCATTTCCAGTCTTTTTGAACCCTTTGGTTTCCAGGTAATTTTATATCAGTAAAACATAACCCATTTTCCACAGTAATCAAGCACTTCACTTCTCGGTTCCTATGGGGAATTCTAAATAATTACTAACAAAGGATGATTTAAGAGAATTTGAAAATACTGAGACAGTCATCTTCAATTTGCATTAGGTATCTGATATCAGTTCCAATGTTGGTGCAGATTTCCTCATTACCTTTGAAAGGCCAATGTTAGACTTTGTTTTATAAACTATAAGAACTCGGAAAAAGTGTGATCTTCAGAGTCTGGACCTGAGTTGAAAATCAAGAATTTAGAGAGTGAATTCAAGAGCTTGCAAGGACCTTGGGTTAACAAGAAAGAATCCACTATGTCAACAGTTCCGAAACTCATCTGTTCAACTCTCAGTTTAAATGCCAGTGATGTTTATAGATTATTGCCTGTTTATTGGACTTTTAACCCTTTGAACACTGGTGGTGTCTTCCATGTCAATTCAATGTTAGCAATTGGAAGATTCCATATTCATTATTTGGGGGTAGAGTAATTAATATTTGCAACGTGCAGCCTCAGGGCTGCACGTTGAAAATATTGCTTGGTCTACTCAACACTTTAACTTAGGAGCCATCCAACTTTATGAAAGTATGACTTATATTGCTACCTGGCCTTTAGGGTTCAAAGGTTTAAATAACAACATCTTTAACAGCCAGGGTCACATCGTGTCTGACAGTTTTAAGGGTGGAAGAATCTGGAGTACCCAGAGAGAACCAATGAGCAATGGTAAGCAACTATCCGACTCCCCAACTTACTAACTCTACACAAGCAGAGTTAGCAGCATAAGATAAGTGGACCTTCGATGTACAGTATGATTCAATACACAGCACCACCATGCCCCCACCAGGGCAATCAGGATTAGTGATGAACCGATTATCAAAACTTGCTATCAACTGATTACCAGTTATTTCTCTGCCGATTATGCCGATTCTGATGGCTGAAGTAGGACACTGAAGAAAATATGTTGGTGCCTGTTATACTACAGAATTTCGTTGATAAATCATCAATTACGAAAGCTTAATACCATATAAGTTCTCAGAGTATGCATATTTAGTATTGGGCAATATTATCCAAACTAATATTTGCATTTTGGTTGGGGTGTGGGGAAAAGATCGTTATTAATGATACAATCACACGATATTGTTCTCGTGAAGATTGTGTTTTATTCCGGTAAATAGTGTTAATACGGTTTTGTGTAAGGATACATTACACTTGGCTGCATTAACCAGGAATATACTGAGCAGACATACTTTGTGTCTTAAATAAATAATAATTTTGATGTTAATGTGTGTTGTGAAGTCATATAATGCATGGTTTACATGTTTGTCAAATGTATTATTCAATGTTCTTTTTTCAACGTGTTACTTCCCATGATGTGTTTCTCTAATGTTTACATGAACTCTACAATATCCGGGAAATGGAGGCGATCTCATACCGATTGCAGTTGGTAAATTCCAGAATATCTCTGCTCTGCAAATCCCTAAATTTTCTGCTATGCACTACACACATTTTTAATGGGGAAACTTTATTGAAATGGACAGATATCAAAGGGATTTTTAACAGTCAGTGTTAAATATAGAATAACTGGAAACTACCGGTTTTTAACAGCCGTTGTCATAATCGGCCGATGCCCCATAACCAGCCGGTTCCGATTGCCGATTCCAATTATCGGTTCATCACTAATCAGGATTAACTCCTTCAAGGCTGGTGGTGAATATTCCTGTCCAGGACAGAAATTCTCTTGCCAATGAAATATGTATTTAATTCCAAATCAAATGGATTTTTTCACCAATGATTTCTTGAGTTAAATTTAGATGAATTTTTCATGAAATCTCATCATGGCTGCTTCACATCAGCCATGACTAGATTTATTGAAAAATATCTTAAAAATACTTCACAGGTTAAGAGTGAAGTGTCATGCCCAAGGTAGTTGCAGAGTTACTGCTGGTCAGGATCAAACGTTTGACCTTTTGGTTTAAAGTGCAATGCTCTAACCACTGAGCCACTGTGCTTCCTACTGGCAGTGAAATATAGTATTCCTTTCACTGGAACTACTTTGTACATGCAGGAAATATCAATTCAATCTAGTATCTCTTTAACAGATCCCATTGAACTCTGTCAAGTGCTTAAATTTGTTTTGCTTCATAAAAACCTTTACAGCTGGATACTGTTACTGATGCTTCCATAAAGCCTCAACTACTAGAATCACCAACCCATAATACTCTGTTAAAGCATGTTCAAGAATATTGTTGCTGAAACCACTTTCCTGTGTACTTGAGCCCATTTAATCCTTTTCCTAACATGTAAAGCAGACGACACTTGCAAACAAAATTCTTGAATAACTAATTATTTTCATTTTTTTTTTCAAAAACATAGGTTATGACCCCTCTTTGGAACGAGCTCAACGAGCTCGTTCCAAAGAGGGGTCATAACCTATGTTTTTGAGAAAAAAAATGAAAACAATAATGAAAAATTAATTGGTGATTTTTGTGAATAGCGCTGTTCGGTTTTGGTTTTACCCTGGGTAAAGGGTTAACTGGATATTCTTCATTGATTAACTCTGTTAATTGTATATACTTTTCAAACATCAAACCATTTACCATTCTATCAGTTCCGAGTTGACCTGGCAATTGCACACAGGGTTTGACACAGCATCTGTTATCTGAATAAAACATCTTGTGATGTAATGAAAACTCACTCAGGTAACCGAATTTTCCAAGTTTATGAACCAATTTGCCCTCAGTTCATCAGAAAAGGCATTTATTCTGTTATTTCTTGTTTGACTCAGCTCCATGAGCCCTGTCAAACAAAAAATAAAAGAATATATACTCAGTGTATCACAAGAATACAAGAAAATGACCCAACGCATACATGTATATTTCAGTGCATCTACAAGTAATTCTGTAATTTTTTTTCAGTTAGTGTAGGTATGAAATAGAACAAGAGCAAAGTCAATTCATTACCAATTGATTTGTTATTTTCTGGTGAAACAATCACACTTCTTGCAATAATTAATTTTATGAGTTAAAACGGCTATCTGACATGACACCACTACAATGTAAGTCATTGTTAAATAACTCTTTAAGAATCTAGTTTTCAAAAGTTCGCAAAAATTTTCAAAGTATCATTGCCATTGGATCATTGCCATTTTGACATCAGTGTGCAGAGAGTTAAAGCAGGTGAGACCAAAAAAAAATGGCTGAAGTGATGCTAAAATCAATTTTAGCATGGAAGCAAGTAAATTTTGCCTGAAATACACTAGCATACCTGGACTATATGCTCTGACAAATTGAAAAGGGTCTTCACTGTCTAATTCTTTAGCAATGTCATGGAATTTCGTTTTCTGAAGAGCCTTCAGTTTTTCATTTGCTTGATCCAGTACTGAATTTGAGGGTTCCCTGAAAATGAAAAGAATGAAACAGACATTGAAAATTCATTGAGTGGTCTCTGAGGTGACTTTCAGCATCTACGCCTGTACCATAACTTTTTCATAACACGTGCCTGTACACTTCATATGTTTTGTAAAAGTCCACAGGCAAACTACTGCCATGAAAATCTAGCCATGAGAAGGGCCCTAACCCTGGAAATTCCATTCCACAAAGTTGAAGTTATGATACATAGAGTGGATTATCACAAAACACCTGAAAGGTGAATTTCAACTCACACAATAATTCTCAGATCTTGTAAAAACTTTAACCCTTTACCTAACGGGTTGGGTAATATAATGCCCCCAAAATTAAAAAAACAAACATGTGTGACCACTCATTGGAATGAGCTCATTGAGCTTGTTCCAATGAGGGTATCACCTGATATGGTTTTGCTGAAATATTTTTTGAAAAATTTTAAAAAACAATAATTAAAATATTAAATTTGATATCATCCTGTGCATTGGTAAAGGGTTAAGAAGCACAAGCACAGTTTCAGTGAATGGACCTCTGGAATCATCACCAAGATTAGGTCCATTGGCAAGAACTTTTTTTGTTCTTCCTATGGTTTTTAAAAAAAAAAATTGTTATTGCCTGGGTGTAAAATCCACTCCATGAGTATTTTTCTGATACTTCATTGTCAGTTTCTCTGTGTATTGCTGCGTCTCTAAAATACCAAGACTACCTGAGTCATACATTTTTGGGAGGAAAACAACTTTTACAGTGACTGACGGGAAGAGAATGCAGAAGAGTGAAAAATCACTTTCCTCATTTTGTTATTGCGAGAGTGAATAAGTCAGGACAGTGATTTTAACCCTTACCTACTATGACAGCTCAAACTAGCCAGCACTATACACGAAAATGACCATACAAATTTTGTTATTTTTCTCATTTTTGCTCTAAAAACATAGCTGATGACCCCTCATTGGAACGAGCTCAATGAGCTTGTTCCAATGAAGTGTCGTAGCTATGTTTAAGCAACAAGAGGCCCCATGGGGCCTGAAGCTCTCATCTTGAACAGAACACAATTTAAACAGAGTCCAAGAATGAGTCTACATTAAGCAAGCCATCTCCATAGACTACACTGTCAATCCTTGAGTCCCTCAGGAGTGACAAAAATAATCTGGGCATCATGCCTTTTCTTCAGTTGATCATAAAGTAAAATGTAGAGCTCCCTTATGAAGCCCCTTGATACAACCTATGTGGATTAATCTTAGTTACACACCTCTAGAGGGTACTGAACACAAAATTTTTAATTCTTCAGCAAAATGGCCAATTCCAGCTCCCATAGAGAGCCCAAATATTAACCCAGGCTCTTGATTTGAACACAGTTGAATCTGACTTCCCTAGAGATGCTGTGTACCGAATATGAAAGCATTCTGACTGTTGGATCTGAAGAAGAGAAATTGTAAAGAAATTTCTTCGAATTGCACTAAGTTCAAATTTGGGCTACCATAGCGAGCCCAAATATTAACCTATGGATCCGATTTGAACAAACTTGAATCTGACTCTCCTAGAGATGTTGTATACCAAATGTGAAAGCATTCTGACAAGTGGATCTGAAGAAGAAGATTTTTGAAGAAATTCCCTCATATTGTACTAAGTTAAATTTCATGTTCCCATATGGAGCCCAAATATTAACCAAGGCACTCGAATTGAACAACCTGGAATCTGACCCCCCTAGAGATGTTGTATACCATATATGAACGCATTCCGACTGGTGGATCTGAAGAAGAAGATTTTTAAAGAAATTTTCTCATATTGCACTAAGTAAAAATTTGGGCTACCATAGTGAGCCCAAATATATACCTAGTGATCTGATTTGAACAAACTTGAATCTGACCCCCTTAGAGTTGTTGCATACCAAATATCAAAGCACTCTGACTGGTGGATCTGAAGAAGAAGATTTTATAAATTACCCTCCAAACTGAACAAAGATAAAATTTGGGCTTTCATAGGAAGCCCAAATATTAACCTAGGGACTTGGTTTGAACAATCTTGAATCTGACCCTCATAACAATGATGTATACCAAACATTAAAAGATTCTGACTGGTGGTTCTGAAGAAGAAGATTTTTAAAGAATATTCCCCATATTACCCTATGTTAAAACTTCGGGCTCCTGTAGAGAGCCCAAATATGAACCAATGAGCTTTATTTCAACACACTTTTATCTGACCCCCCTATGAATGCTGTATACCAAATATCAAAAGATTCTGATGATTGGTTCTGGAGAAAAGATTTTTTTAAAATTTTTGCAAATATGCTGACTCAGCATTTTTTCGATGCCCATCCCCTAAGGATACTTCATACCAAATAACAGCTCTCTGTTCCATGTGGTTTGGGAAACATGGGCGTTTGAAAATATTTCTATTTTTAGCTCCCAGAGTTCCCATGGGGATGCAGGAATTTTTTTTTTTGCATGGGTCAAGTACTTATGACCCAATAATACCACAAACCAAATTTGGGTCATACCGGACCATCGGTTCAGAAAATAGAAATTTTGGGCAGGGCCAAAAATCTTACCCCTCCTATTACAAAGCCAAATATTACTTCACGAACTTCGTTTGAACAAACTTGATTCTACACCTCATATGGAAGCTCCATAGCAAATATCAAGTCATTGTACACACTGGTTCTTGAGAAGAAGATTTTAAAAATATTTTGGAGCATTTTCCCCCACTCCCTCCCTATGGGGCTGGGCATGTTGAGTTGAACAAAAATGAAATGCCCCTTTGGGACCATCACTCACACAAACTTTCACTTGAATTGGCCAGGTGGCTTTGGAGGAGAAGACCAAAACATGGTGTTGATGGACGACGGACGGAGAGCGATGAGATTAGCTCTGAGCTGAAAAATGAAAGATTTCAATTGTGCGAGATAATATTTTGAAAGTATCATCTCCTAGTTGGGTCATGTAATGGGTGATTGAAATACAATATGTAACTTGGTGTTCAGACCTAATTTCTACATACATCATGAAGGCGAATGATTAGCCACTGTGCAAAAAATATGTGACCGTAAACACTAATAATTTGCTCCCCTAATGAAAAGTTTAAGAGAGTGATGGCGAGGGCGAGGGCGAGTGAGAGTGATCACTCTCCTTTCCTGGCCGTACCTGCCTATAAAACAACAGTCAACAGAATATACTAAATCCTTCAACTTCCTCCAAATAAACATTTTAGTTATTTTTATTATGCCACAAATAGATTCTTCAAGTTTTAAAAGATGTAATTTTAAAATTGCTTGTTGCTGTATCTACTCATACAGTAGAATCATGTTAATTGAATATACACTTGCTGGTGGAAATTATTCAATTAACAGGAGTATTCATTTAACAGGAGATTGATAATATTCCTGTATTCTGCCCATAAACAAGGCATTTATTTTATTATATCTTGTTTGATGGAGCACATGCAGCTCTGTCAAACAAGATATTATAAGTACCAGTAATTGTGATGAACTGATAACGTGGTCTGAGGTTTGTGGCTCAGAGCTTAAGTTCAACCGAACAATGCTCCGAGCCACAAACCTCAGACCATGTTACCGTCAATTCATCACAATAATGTATATGTTACATTATAAGACCCTACCCAAAGCCCCAAACCCACAATGAGAAATGAACAAGGCAACTTGAATGAACAAGGTAACTTTAATGCTAACAAATTTAGTGAATAAACCTCTCGTGTATGCCACGACATGACTGGACAACAAAAAATCAATAACTTTGATAACATGTTCATATGATTTGAACTGAGATGGAGTAACTTCGACCTTTTTATAAGTGGGTTGTGAAAATACATTTATAGAATGATCACTGGCCTTAAAAAATATGATTTTATAGGCAGTATGCACTTTGAACCTCCTCCCATTGTTATCATCTTTTCAAAAATTTCAGTTTCAGAAGGTAACATATGCCACTGGAGCCGTAAACATAGAAAAAAATAAGCAAACTCTCATCCAATCAAAGGGTGGGGATTTTAGGCTTATTGGAACATAATACATTAAAGGCCACACAAAGTAGATCTTCTGTTTCTCAGGCCATTATTTGTAAAATTGCATGCGGGCGAGCGGTTTTTTATTTTATTTTTTATTTCTGTAATTATTTCTTTGCCATCAAAAGTTCATGTTCTTAGTTTATGTGGGAGGTGGTGTATTTCATCCATTGAGAGCAAAAAGGCTCTGCAACACAAAGCAGTGCAAAGCCTTCTTGCACTCAAAGGACAAATTTATCAATTTTTTTAACTTGGGTAAAATATCAGACATAAACTATATGTTTCCCTGGTACTGGTTCAGTTTCGATGGATTTCGGATCATTTTTTGCAGTAAGTGGCAGCAAATGCTAAAATGTATACAGTCCATAAAAAAATCAGTTAACTGAAATAGATCATAATCTTACAGACATACAAGTACCAAATCCGCCCCAGACAAGATAATTCACAGACAGTATAATTGCTGTAAACGTCTGGTAAAGCATACAGGTGAGGTCTATAGACCTCACCTGTATGCTTTACCGACATTTTTTAACGGCTCTCAAAGTGTGAAAACTTTCAAATACATCTGAAAAATCTCAAAATATTCACTCAGATGCACGGAAATGGCGGTTCTGGGACCCTGG
This sequence comes from Pictodentalium vernedei, assembly GCA_031216915.1. Classification (NCBI taxonomy): domain Eukaryota; kingdom Metazoa; phylum Mollusca; class Scaphopoda; order Dentaliida; family Dentaliidae; genus Pictodentalium; species Pictodentalium vernedei. The sequence continues at coordinate 171,379,286 of CM062292.1, forward strand.
AATTTAAACTTTTCGTACAACGGGCTGAACCATGGGCGTCCCGTCATACCGACGACCATCCATCACCCCGATCCAGCCCTCCCTCCACTTTGAAAATCGTTCCACCGCCCCTGTAAAAAGAGAGCATATGGCAACCACAAGGACGATGCGGAGGGTCTGAGAAACAGATTTTTAATTTTTTTTAGGCCAAATGCCAGTATTGTATGTGAAGAGGTCAAATTGGTCTATAAACAAGGGTACGTCAGTGATTATCAGGGTAATTTCTTGACATGGTATAAGATTTCTCATTCAATTAACAGCAGTTTATTTTATAATCTTTGCAATTAACAGTTCAAATGTTTATTGAAGTTATGGAAAATAGTTTGGTGTTTGGAAGTTATAATTAATTAACAGGATTATTCAGTTAGAGATATCTAACTAAATGGACTCTACTGTATTATTTTTTAATATAAGCAATCAAGGCTAGACAAATAATAATTGTCAAACATTGACTTACAGGTGTTGGCAAAGGGTAAATTCTATAGAAAGGTCCATATCTTAAGAGTCAATACACTTCTCAACAGTGATGGAAGACTTACACATCCAATTTTTGCTCACCCTCCCCTCATGCAATTTTAATCCAACATAAGCATTTTGGGCATGCCTACATTCAGCCTTTTTTATCCCAGCATTTTAAATGAAAGTGTCAATGACACTGTAGCTTAACTTGACTGGCTGTTGTGTTTGATGAAAAGGATAATGTTCAATGTTTATGAAATGATTCTCAAATACAACAAGAATTGTGATAACTGAGAATATGTTAATTTCTGTTCCCTGTATGCTATGTTTTCAATAAAAATAATTTGCGGTGTAGGCTGTACTAAAGAATTGAGGGATGGGTTAATGCGGCCCTCACAGTTAATGTATATCAACCAAAGTTAACAAGTTACAGTGAAATTTTTCCAAAACGAGTCATCTTATCAAGTTACAATGAAATTCCTTCATAAATGTAACTCGTAGACTTTGCTAAAGGAATCTTGATCATATGACGACTCGGCAGTCATGGTTGATCGATCATGACCAAAATAGGACAGTCTCATCTAGATATCATACCAATATATGTGCATAAAGGTTTCGGATGTTTGATTTGGCCCCATGTGGTGTCCATAGCGCCACTTTTGTCGTTGGACAATCGGCTTCAGGTGAAAGGCTCCTAGGGGTTTAAATTCGAAACGTCAAAAGTGTGTTCATATGTTCAGGTAGTGTCTCTAGATGTGCATAAAGGTTCAGATTTTTGATTCGGCCCCATGTGGCGTCCACAGTGCTACTTTTGTTGTTAGACAATCAGTTTCTGACAAAAGGCTCCCAGAGGTTTTAATTCGAAGCGTTGAAAGTGTATTTATATGTTCAGGTAGGGTCTCCATATGTGCATAAAGGTTTCAGATTTTTTATTCGGCCCCATGTGGTGACACTTCTGTCATTAGACAATGTGAATTGATTTGTCACCATTGTGATGGCACACTGAAAATGTGGTGATACACCTTAGGGTGCTTTGCACACAAATGACACCGTTCTCGTTTTTACATTGCCAGTATCTCAGAGACTCTGACAGCACCCTTCATGAATGATAAAACAGAAGCGGCATGAATTCTTCCTTTGATCTTCAAACCTCCAAAAAGAAAATTTACTATGTCCAATCAGTCCAGAGCAAGTTGAGTTGTTAACTCCCTGAATGCTGCTGTGGGATATTCCTGCCCAGAACAAGAAATCTCTTGGCATTAAAATAATAAGTAAAATTTGGGCACTTGAAACCAAACTGGCCACTGTAAATTGAATCAACATTTCAACCAATGATTTCTCGAGTTTCATGAATTTTTCATCAAATTCATGACTAGATTAGATGAAATATATTTTTATAACCTCCCCCCCTCCCCCCCCCCCCCCCCCCCCCCCCACCCTCCAAAAAAAGTATGCATTCTGAGATATTTGGAAAAAATTGAATTTTCAAAGTTGAGAAAGGACATAACTCTGGCAAAAAATGTCGGACCAAACTCCGATTTGAACTTCATCTGTATTTTATGTTGATACACCTACAAACCAAATTGTATTTGATTCAATCAACAACAAACTAAAGTTATCATTGGGAAACAAAAAAATGTTATGTTGATACAGCTACGTAACAAATTCCATTTTATTTGGCTAAAGTTATCATCGGGAAACCAAAGTGGGACAGATGCACACACAGAGATATGGACAGGGACACTGGCTATTTTAATAATGCGGCGGACAAAAATACTCAGCGGGTTAAGAGTTAATCATTCCTGTCGACACATTAATAAATCACAATGCCTTCCAAAATTGTGTTATTAATTGTTATATTATCTATAATAATATCATTTCAGTCTTGCTTACAATAGTATGTTCCCATGAGGAGAATCGTTTGAATTTTCACAAACCCATTTATTCCAGTATGGGTCGATTGAGCAAGAATTTCTGTCTGTGTGACTGATAGTGGCTGAAACACCTCTATAGTATGTACACAGTCCTGGTAATTCATCCTTGTTTCCTCGGCTAAGAAATTGCAGTCGAAAACTGGTGCTTCTACGGCGACTGCTGTGAAGTCTGTTCAAGTGTGTAAAAATCATCAGGGGACAGGGCATGTCTCAATTGCCATGCACACGTAGTATGCGGTGAAGTGAAAACTTACAAGTAACTTTTACGCCGAGAAAAAATCTTAGAAGTAAGCTGGCGACTTGCTCAAAATGTATATTATGAGTGAAAATAAGATGCAGCATAACCACAAACTGAGTATCTCACTGCTTCTATGTTGATAACACAAGAATCTGACATCAGTTTCTGTAAGAGCTTTCCAGAAACTGATGTCAGATTCTGGTGTTATCAACAAAGAAGAAGCAGGAAACATAGTTTCCAGTGGTTATACTGAAATTTGTACTGTAAACTTAAGATTAGCAATACAGCATATTGCATGGTTTGATTCCTTGTGTTACCTGGAAGTTGCGCAATTTCTGCCACTACAAGGCTTTCTGAAGAAGCCATCCTCGGCAGTATTTTTGCTGTGGATATTTTTCGTTTCCTCGGCATTTTCCTCAGCACTGCTGATTGCTGAGGGTGAATTACCAGGGCTGTGTACACACATGTATGTGTGTGTTAGCCACTATGTGACTATCAGTCACTCAAGCAGACCTTCTTGTTTAATCAATCCATATGGGGCTAGATGAGTTTGTGAAAAACAAACACAGGTTCAACAAGTTTATTGGCAAAGATTGGATTGAATATACATTCCATGAAGAGTACACATTTACTCGGCACTTAGAGAATGTCTGTGAAGCAAAACAAAGGAAAATTGTTCAAGAGAGCAATTTGCTTGTCTAAGTAGCTAACCGGAGAGAGTGATTTTTGCAATTCCGGATTTTTCAAAAAGCCAAGTCTGACTCAAGCAGAACCCTCTGCACACTGATGTCCAAATATCGAAATTTTGTGTCACAATTATTCCCACAATGCATCTAGGAATTTAACCAATACATTTATGTTTAATAGAACTGTGTTCTGTCAAACAAGATTGAATTGGTTAAATTCTCAGTTGCCTTATGGTAAAAATTGGCTACGGTACTTGAAATTTTGACATCAGCCAGGCCTTTAAATTTGTCACGATTCAGGAGAATCAGTTTTCATTCTCCTGAATCCTGTTGTGAGAAACAATTTTCTGTTCTTAAATATTTAGAATTTGAGTGCACTGTCATACCTGTGAGTGCCACAGCTACATAAGTAACAAGTGTTTGACCACCGAGGTGGTATTAGTCCCCTACAGCACTTTTGTGACATAAGGTGTTTTTGTCACAGAAGACACTATAGTATATAAGCATCTTGGATTTTTAAAAAAAAATATTGAGCGTGCATAATCCCCTCACTACCCTTTATCCATGTACCATATATGAAAGGCGTAGCTTGAACCATGTTGGAGGGAGGGGTGGTAACATAAAATAGAGAAAAAAGCTTAAAAAAACACAACAAAAATGGCCGCCATTCTGCCATCTTGGATTTTGAAAAATAAATATTGACTGTGCATCATCCCCTCAGAACCATTTATCCATGTACCAAATATGAAAGGTGTAGCTTGAAGCATATTAGAGGGAGAGGTGGTAACATAAAAACAGACAGACGGACGGACGGATGGATGGACGGACGGACGGATGGACAGACAGATGTTAGATTTTGAAAAAAAAAATATTGAGCGTGCATAATCCCCTCACAACCCCTTTATCCATGTACCATATATGAAAAGTGCAGCTTGAACCATGTTGGAGGGAGTAGTGGTAACATAAAATAGAGAAAAAAACTTAAAAAACACAACAGAAATGGTTGCCATGGCGCCATCTTGAATTTTGGAAAAAAAATATTGAACATGCAACATCCCATTACAACCCTCTATCCATGTGCCAGACATAAAAAGTGTAGCTTGAACCATGTTGGAGTGAGGGGTGGTAACATAAAATAGAGAAAAAAGTTTAAAAAACACAACAAAAATGGCCGCCATGCCGCCATCTTGGATTTTGAAGAAAAAATATTGAACATGCTTCATCCCCTCCCAACCCTCTATCCATGTGCCAAATATGCAAAGTGTAGCTTGAACCATGTTGGTGGGAGGGGTGGTAACATGAAAATAGAGAAAAAAAAGCTTAAAAAACACAACAAAAATGGCCGCCATTCCGCCATCTTGGATTTTGAAAAAAATATTTTGAGAGTGCATCATCCCCTCAGAACCATTTATCCATGTACCAAATATGAAAGGTGTAGCATGAACCATGTTGGTGGGAGGGGTGGTAACATGAAAATAGAGAAAAAAAGCTTAAAAAACACAACAAAAATGGCCGCCATTCCGCCATCTTCGATTTTGAAAAAAATATTTTGAGCGTGCGTCATCCCCTCAGAACCATTTATCAATGTACCAAATATGAAAGGTGTAGCATGAACCATGTTGGTGGGAGGGGTGGTAACATGAAAATAGAGAAAAAAAGCTTAAAAAACACAACAAAAATGGCCGCCATTCCGCCATCTTAGATTTTGAAAAAAAAATTTTGAGCGTGCATCATCCCCTCAGAACCATTTATCCATGTACCAAATATGAATGGTGTAGCTTGAACCATGTTGGTAGGAGGGGGGTAACATGAAAATAGAGAAAAAAAGCTTAAAAAACACAACAAAAATGGCCGCCATTCCGCCATCTTCGATTTTGAAAAAAATATTTTGAGCGTGCATCATCCCCTCAGATCCATTTATCAATGTACCAAATATGAAAGGTGTAGCATAAACCATGTTGGTGGGAGGGGTGGTAACATGAAAATAGAGAAAAAAAGCTTAAAAAACACAACAAAAATGGCCGCCATTCCGCCATCTTGGATTTTGGAGAAAAAAATTTTGAGCGAGCATCATCCCCTCAGAACCATTTATCCATGTACCAAATATGAAAGGTGTAGCTTGAACCATGTTGGTAGGAGGGGTGGTAACATGAAAATAGAGAAAAAAAGCTTAAAAAACACAACAAAAATGGCCGCCATTCCGCCATCTTGGATTTTGAAAAAAAAAATGTGAGTGTGCATCATCCCCTCAGAACCATTTATCCATGTATCAAATGTGAAAGGTGTAGCTTGAACCATGTTGGTGGGAGGGGTGGTAACATGAAAATAGAGAAAAAAAAGCTTACAAAACACAACAAAAATGGCCGCCATTCTGCCATTTTGGATTTTGAAAAAAATATTTTGAGCGTGCATCATACCCTCAGAACCATTTATCCATGTACCAAATATGAAAGGTGTGGCTTAAAGCATGTTGGAGGGAGAGGTGGTAACATAAAAAAACAGACAGACAGACAGACAGACGGATGGACAGACAGACAGACAGATGGATGGATGGACAAACATACAGACAGGCGGATGGACGGAGTGCAATCCTATAGTCCCCTTACAGTTCCCGTAGGGGAATAAAAAGCACACATCATATTTATATACTTATGATAGTCTAACATTTGAGGACCAAGTTTCAACTTTGGTGAGTTTCTTGTCATGCATGTATGTGTAGAACACATGTCCCAACATGCAGAGTTTTAATGGTCTAGAGAAGATGGCAGATGCACTAGACACCACTGATAAGTAAAGTTTTGTTACCCTGTTATGAGGATGCACTAGACACTAGACACCAGTGCTAAGTTAAGTTTTGTAACCTTGTTATGAGGATACACTAGACACCACTATGTTACATTTTGTTACCTTGTTATGAGGATACACTAGACACCACTGCTAAGTTAAGTTTTGTAATCTTGCTAAGAGGATACACTAGACTCCACTAAGTTACATTTTGTTACCTTGTTATGAGGATACACAAGACACCACTGCTAAGTTAAGTTTTGTAATCTCGTTAAGAGGATACACTAGACACCACTAAGTTACATTTTATTACCTTGTTATGAGGATGCACTAGACACCACTGCTAAGTTAAGTTTTGTTACATTGTCATGTGGATGCACTCGACACTGGACACCACTGCTAAGTCAAGTTTTGTTAGCTTGTTATGAGAATACACTAGACACTAGACACCACTGCTAAGTTAAGTTTGACACCACTGCTAAGTTAAGTTTGACACCACTGCTAAGTTAAGTTTTGTTACCTTGTTATGAGGATGCACTAAGCACCACTCCTAAGTTAAGTTTTGTAACCTTGTTATGAGGATACACTATACACAAGACACCACTGCTAAGTTAAGTTTTGTAATCTTGTTATGAGGATACACTAGACAACACTAAGTTACATTTTGTTATCTTGTTATGAGTATACAATAGACACCACTTAAAAGTTAAGTTTTGTTACCTTGTTATGAGGATGCACTAGACACTAGTCACCACTGCTAAGTTAAGTTTTGTTACCTTGTCATGTGGATGCACTCGACACTAGACACCACTGCAAAGTTGTTTTGTTAGCTTGTTATGAGAATACGCTAGACACCACTAAGTTAAGTTTGACACCACTGCTAAGTTAAGTTTTGTTACCTTATTGTGAGGATGCACTAGACACTAGACACCACTGCTAAGTTAAGTTTTGGTACCTTGTTATGGAGATGTACTAGACACAACTGCTAAGTTAAGTTATGTTAACTTATACTGTGGATGCACTCGACACTAGACACCACTGCTAAGTTAAGTTTTGTTACCTTGTTATGAGGATGCACTAGACACCACTGCTAAGTTAAGTTTTGTTACCTTGTTATGATGATTCACTAGACACCACTGCTAAGTTAAGTTATGTTCCCTTGTTATAAGGATGCAAAGAATTAGAATTCTTCTGCTTTTTGGAATCTAGGTCAACAGTTAAATGAAAGTTCACATGAATCAAAGGTGATTCTCATTGTTTTTTTGTGAGAACCAGAATCAATTCATGCTTAATTTTAAGCCCTGTAGAGGATTAACTTACTTGTATAGATCTGACTCTCTACCCTGCACAAATAAAAGATTTTCTCTTCAATGATGAAACATTTTATTTTTTTTTGTTTCAAAAACAGAGCTTATGACCCCTCATTGGAACACGCTCAATGCACTTGTTTCAATTTAGTGCCATAAGTTAGGATTTGGAGGCAAAAATGGGCAACGTAAAATATGAATGGCAATTAGTACATATGCTGTGCAGATACATGTATAGTGTTCAACCGATGATCTGAACTGGCCACCAGAATTGGCCGATTGTGGGTAGTCGGATGACAATGGCTCCTGGAACATCGGTTCAACCGTTTGTTGCCAAGCATTTTGTGATGACTCATAAAGCGCATTTTATTATCTTCTGCAATTGTTCAATTGTTAATGTAAAATGATGCCAATGATACCATTCAATAAAGTTGAAAAACCACCACAATGTGTATTCTTAATCTTTGACATGTTTGTTAACTAAATATTATCAAAGATGTCTCTAGATGCCCCTTTACGGGATATACAAGTTAAACGACATGCAAAGCTTACAGTTGAGCATACATGTGGCAATCACCAGTTCAAACCGGAAAAGTGAAGGTTGCACGCCATTGACTCAGGTTGCAATAAAAAAATAAAAAATTACCAGTTGCATGCACTTGGGTGGTAAATGTGGCTCTGAGAGCCACGTTTACCACCCAAGTGTGCGCGACTGGTAATTTTACTGGACCTGAGTCAACAGAGTTTAACACTGTGAAATATGTTCAATTTAATGTAGTTCTTTCATGTCTCGACTTATCTAGTAGTGAGCGGACTGTAAACCCGTAAAATAAGTTCAATTTAATGTAGTTCATTGTGAGCCTTGACTTGTCTAGAAGTGCCCGGTATTACAATCGGAATAGACATCGGAATCGGATGATTGTGAGCTCAAATAACCAGTAAATGGTCAGTGGCCATTTTTGGTAATTGGTTGAACACTATACATGTATGGGCTGTTATGTTACACAAGGATCCAAGAGAAATATGCTGAAGGAAACATAGGGTTATTCCATCTGTTTTATCATTCAATACTCCTAACTGTTTATCACAAATAAGGCATTATATTCAGAGAATAGAAGTCCAATATTATTTATACCCAGTAATTCTGTGTAGCATAAAAATGATTCTCTTGCTCTCTATTGTTACATCTCGACTGAGTTTTACCAGTCGTTCATGCTTGTCATGCCGTGCATCTAGTTCTTTATGAAACAGTGTAAATGCCTGAATAATGGGTGAAGATGAATCAACTATTTTGCTGTTGGAATCAGATTCTTGTTCATCAAAATGCTTACCTGAAAAAAGAAATGGTTTTATTTAAACATAAGTAAACTTGCACCTTATGAAATGCAAAATTCTGTTTTATTTCTGTACCTACAACAATACATCTACATGCACTATTGCTTACAGAGAGGTAACCATGGTTACAAAATTAAATTTGAAACTTTACCTGACTTGGATCTTAGAAAACCAACCTAAACATTTATACTTGACTGTGCACAAAATATTTAACTCTCAAAGCAAACTCTCGGTTGATTTGCCAAGAAAAACGTAAGAAATCTTTGAAAACTCATTTCGAAGATAGAAAGAAGCTCAACCAATAGATCCCACCTCACTATACGGTCAATGAGGTGAAAAACTTCAGTGTGCATAAAAATCACTCAAAATCCTTCAAAAACAGAATACAATAGAATAAATGCTCAGTTTATCTCTAGATATGGAGAAATGGTCAAATCCCTTTAATTGAATACTCCTGTTAACTGAAAAATTTTCATAGGTAAAGTGGCTATTCAATTAACAGGGTTCCACTGTACATATGATCAATGACAGTAAAGAAGAAAAAAAACACGCTGAGATGACTGGGGTTGGGGAGATAGGGTATGCATGTCATATTATTTTAAAATCGCACACTTGGAACAAATTTTCTGAAACCTGTTGCAAGAAATGTAAACACTAAGTGGAGCACATCTAGAAATTGTAAGTCATCTATAAGATGATCTTTTGAATTAACCCTTTATCCAACGTAATGGCCAAAACCTGCCAGCGCTATTCACAAAGATCGCCAATTATTTATTTATTTATTTGGTGTTTAAGGTCACAGACTTATATACAATAGCTAATCGTGACTGACCGTGACAGTTTTACAGGTGGAGAAAGCCAGAGTACCTGGAGAGAACCACCGAGCATCGACGAGCAACTGTCAGCTCCTCAACATTCTAACTCTGTTCAAGCTCCGTTCAAGCAGGGTTACGGCGGTTGAAGACATTAGCACCATCGACGTGCAGTATGCTTTAGTACACGGCATCATCGTGCCCCCATGTTGGCAACTAGGATAAAGTGCCTTGCCCAAGGACACATCGCGGGTCATCCGGGATGGGGGTCGAACTTAGGACCTCTAGCATAGAAGTCCAACAGTCTACCACTGAGACACCGTGCTCCACAAAAATCGTCAATTAATTTTCATTATTTTTTTCACTCAAAAACATAGGTTATGACCCATCTCTGGAACGTGCGCATCGAGCTCATTCCAATGAGGGGGTCATAACCGATGTTTTTGAGACAAAAAATGAAAAAAATACATTATTCAAGAATTTTGTTTGCACATGTCATCTTATTTTCATGTTAGGTAAAGGGTTAATAACAAAAAATTAAGAGTAGGATGTATCCTGGTTATAATATATTATCCTCCATTCCCGAAACAAACTTTCTTAACCCCTAGCACTCTTGTAGTACAACAGAATTTTATCCAATCACTCAATTTAATCAATTATATCTTGTTTGACAGAGCTCAAAGAGCTCTGTCAAACAAGATATATTTGGTTAAATATCAAACTGCATCATGGGAAATATTTGCTGCTGAAAACTTCATGATTTTGACATCAGAGTGCAGGGGGTTATGCTGATTGAAAGAACTATGAACACAAACTAAACTTGTGTACAGAATCATGGGAGGGTGGGGAGGGGAGCACAGGTATTCAGGGTGTGGAGTTGGAGCAAATGATTATAAACCATAGCCATGGGGTTTGGGTTATCGTAGTGCACCAGGTCGGGGGGGGGGGGGGGGCGTGGTGGCCTTGTGGTAACCGGTTCTCACCATATCACCGAAGTTAGGCAATGTCGAGCCCGGTTAGTCCTCGGATGGGTGACCATCTGAGCGATCGATTCAGACTCCCGCTGTGTCCTTGGGCAAGGCACTTAACCCCCATTGTCCACATGGGGGCACGATGATGCTGTGTACTAAGGCGTACTGCACGCCGATGATGTGCATGTCTTCAACCAATATAACCCTGCCTGTGCTGCAGTGCGGAGTTACGATGTTGGGGAGCTGGCACAGTTGCTCGCCGTTGCTCTGTGGTTCTCTCCGGGTACATCGGCTTCCTCCACCCATAAAACTGTCACGGTCATGATTAGCCATTGTGCATAAGTATGTGACCTTAAAGACCAACAAACAAATAAATAGTGCACCTGGTCTTGTGATGTAAGTCATGAGAGGAAGCAGACATGTAATATAAACTGAGATGGAGCAATGTGTATCTGTGTGTGGGTAAGGGTGCGTATTTGATTAAAACTTTAATCTAGGAGTTATAGTGCATGTAATGCTACATATCAAATATCGAAAGATTTTTATGGTTGGATCTAAAGAAGAAATCTTTGAAGATGAAGAATCATATTTGCCGGATGGATATGTAGAAGAAATCTTTGAAGATGAAGAATATTCCTCATACTGCACCAAGTTTAAACTTTTGCTCCCATACCAGTAGGAGACCTAGATATGAATCGAGGGACCTGATTTGAACGAACTTGAATCTCACTCAAAAACTGAATATGAGATATCAAAACACAACGACTGGTGGATCTGAAGCCCAAATATGACCCAGGGACTTGATTTGAACAAACTTGAATTTGACCCTACTAAGGATACTGCGTACTAAATATCAAAACATTCCGACTTGTGGATTTGAAGAAGATTTTTTAAAGAATAGTCTTGCACCAAGTTAAAATTCAGGCTCCAATAGGGAACCCAAACATGACCCCAGGGACTTGATTTGGGTAAACATGAATCTGACCCATGATGATGGTTGCTGAATACCAGATATCAAGAGATTCTAACCGGTGGTTCTGAAGATGATTTTCAAAGAATTTTCCTCACATTGCCCAAAGTTGACATTCGGGTTCCCATAAGGAATCCAAATATAAACCCGAGGACTTGAGGTGAACAAACCCGAATCTCACCCTAGTAAGAATGTTGCATACAAAATATCAAAAGTCTCTGACTGCTGCATTTGAAGAACAAGATTTTTTAAAGAATGGTTCTCATTTCATTATGTTAAAATTTGGGAACCCAAATATCAACCTTGGGATATAATCTGAATAAATTTGAATCGCCTGAGGATTCTGTATAACAAATGATTGTGATAGGTAGATCAGGGAGGATTTTTCAAAGAATTTTGCTGATACTGCATTAAGTTAGAATTTGGGCCCAGAGAGCCCAAATATGACCCCAGGGACTTTATTTACATCAAATTCAATCTCCCCCCCACCCCCCAGGAAGCAGTATACCAGTCATCAAAATGACTCATGTATCTGAATAATAATAATAATAATAATAATAATTAATAAATAATAATAATAATAATTTATTTAGCCTAACATTCCATTAAAAATGTTCTTTGGCTGTACATAATGCTGACATATACATAAAACACACTAAAAGAAAACAAATCTAAGAGAAACACAGAGAGTTATAAAAGATCAATAAAAGCCTGATGGAATAAAAAGGTTTTAATCTTTGATTTGAAAGTAGAAACTGAATTAGCCTGTTTAATATCACGGGGAAGTTGATTCCACACTTTAGAACCGCATATGGAAAATGCTCTATCACCAGCAGTATGCAGCGTGGCACTAGGCTGTTTCAAGCTTAGCATGCCGGATGACCGAAGTGCTCTAGAGGGTTGATAGTATTCGAGCAGATCTGACAGATAAATTGGGGCCAACCCGTCAGCCCTGGCATTCTGAAAAATGCAGGAGGGCAAAAACTCGCTCTCCTCAATCAGCTTAGGAGAGCAGTTAGCTTTACACAGCATTTTAAGTATCCATATCCAATTGAATGAACTCATTGAAACTGAAACCAACAGACTATTACATCAGTGATTTTATTAACTTTACTAAGGTAAAGCGAAATCTCTTAGACATGTAGATGTCTCACTCAACAACCGAACACAGACTTGACAAGACCTATGTGTGTGCCCAAGTTGGGGGGGGGGGGGGGGGGGTTGAAGGTGGTAGTACTAGTGGTAGGCGTATGACTTTCATGGACAACAGGTCTGCTTGAATCTACAGTCACATCCTGGTGCACGTGCTTCAAGTGACAGGTTAGTAGTAATGGCAGTATATTATAGTGTCAATATTCCTTGAATAATTACCCTTCAAACTGTGATGTCAGTTGTTGAAACTGACAGAAAAAAAATATTTCTGTGACCCAGTTTGCTTCAAATGATTGCAGCTGTGTTTGGGTACATGTATGTACAAAGTACATACCCAAACACAGTTGCAGCCATTACCTTTTACCACTAAACCACTTTCAAAATGAAATTACGTGATGTTATGTGACTTCGAAGTTAAATTACATTTTTGTTTTACAACAAAAATTTAATGTGAGCATAATACATGTGATCTCAATCATCCCAGACCAAAATATTTAGGAGGGCAAATTTTCGCTCTCCTTAATTCTTTCAGGAGGGCAGTAAGGAGAGCTAAAAAATCGCTCTCCTGAAATTGCCAAGCCTGACCCGTTCAGGCATTTATAAACCAACAAAAGCACTTTAAAATCAATTCTTTGTTTAATAGGGAGCCAGTGCAGTCTAAAAAGAACTGGTGTGATATGGCATGATTTTACAGTTTTTGTAATGAGACAGGCAGCACACAGTTCTGTACTCAGAGCTTGCCAATGTTACATTGCTTAGATTCATAAAGCAAAGAATTGCAGTAGTCAAGGCGGGTGGTTACAAATGCATGAACAAGTTGTTCAAACAACTGTTTATCAATAAGGCATCATATTTTGCTAATATTTCGAAGATGGAAGAATGCTATTCGGCAGACAAGGCTCGAAATAAATGGTAGGACAAGGACAATGATCGACACCAAACTTACTTTGACCTACACACTTTGAAATCCATAGGACATTTTGACTGATGCAAAAGTCTGCTCAATTTTAGAATCAGAGTTTAAAAAACACCAGGAATTTGGTATAAACTTAAATTCCATTGTAAATTAACAAGTCATTTCCTCATTTAGTAGTCACTATATGTCAATTTACAAAGTGTAAAACAATATGTTGAAAGTGACCTGAACCAAATTAAAATAACTTGTACCAACTACTTGGGGCAGGACATTTTGACCTGCACTGGAAAAAAATTATTTCGAGCCTTATCAACAGATTTGGTTGACATGGTTGTCGAAAGTAAGGCTGATGTCAAAGAGACAGTCCAAATTTCAAACTTGAGATGTGGGGTTTTCTTCGGCTTCTCCTATGCAAATGTTAAAACAAGAGGATTTATTGATCTGATTGGACGTTCCGATGTAGGCTACCTCAGTTTTCTGATCATGAAGCTTGAGGAAATTACTTGACATCCATACCCTTATCTCTTTGGCGCACTTTTCAATAACACCACAAGCATGATTTTCAGTGTCAGGACCGAAGTGATTATACAGCTGTCTATCGTCAGCGTAGAAATGACATTTAAGATTGTACCGACAAATAATGTCGCCCAAGGGAAGAACATAAATCAGATATAAAATTGGCCCCAGTACAGAGCCTTGAGGTATGCCATATTAGTATGGTAATACAAATTTTTCAGACATATCGTCATGGATACAAACACTCTGAAGAAGATGATATTTAAAGAATGTTCCTCATACTGGACTAAATTCAAATTTGGGTTCCCATTGGGAGACTAAATATCAATGCAGTGACCATGAAAGACTCCACGAAAGATGCTGTACATACACATAATGTCAAAAGACTTGGACTGGTGGATCTGGCGGAAAATTTTTAAAGAATATTCCTCATGTTGCACTAAGTTCAAATTTGGGCTCTCACAGGCAGCCCAAATATGACCCTGGGGACTTGTCTTGAAAAAACATGAATCTGAGCACCATAAGGATGCTGTACACCAATCATGAAAAGATTTTGGCTGGTGAATCTGAAAAAGAAGAATTTTAAAGAACTTTCTTCATACTGGACAAGTTAAGTTAAAATTTGGATTCCCACAGAGAGCCCAAATATCAACACAGGGACTTGATTTGAGCAAACTTCAATCAGACCCCATTAAAGATGCTGCATACCAAATATCAAAAGATTCTGACTGGTCAATTTGAAGAAGATTTTGAAAGAATATTCCTCATCAGGCCTTGAGATTACCCCAATTTCACACCATTTACAGGTGTGCCCAAATTAGAGAAGGTGTGAAGACACCAAGAAAAATATATAAATTCTCTGTGCCTCCTCTACATTTGAGAGTAACTTTCATCATACCGGTAATTTGATTACTGAAGCACAAAGAAAGGCATAGCAATAGAACATAACAGGATAAGGCTGTTATTTCTGGTTTAATGAGCCCAAATTAGGACAAAACAAAAAGGTGTGCCCAAAATAAACTAGAGATGGTCTGTCATCTGCTATACCCCCACCGTGACATAAAGCCTAGTGTGGGTGACTAAAAGAGGCATTCAAATTTTGAAAGTAAAAAGAAATCCACATGGCCACCAGTTGGCCATCTTGAATCCGATCGGGAAAAAATGATGTCACGCACTGCTCCTCATCATGTCGATCATTTATATTGAGTTTCCTGACAAAGCCGCAAAAACTGTAGAAGTAGTTCGCTCCACAAGTATTTTGCAAAATCCAATATGGCCACCAGTCGGCCATCTTGAATCCGATCAGGAAAATAAATATGTCATGCACTGCTCCTCATCATGTTGATCATTTACATTGAGTTTTATGACAATGAAGCAAAAACTGTAGAAATAGTTCGCTCCACAAGTATTTTGC
This sequence comes from Pictodentalium vernedei, assembly GCA_031216915.1. Lineage (NCBI taxonomy): Eukaryota > Metazoa > Mollusca > Scaphopoda > Dentaliida > Dentaliidae > Pictodentalium > Pictodentalium vernedei. The sequence goes on from CM062292.1 coordinate 171,394,819, forward strand.
AAAATCCAATATGGCTGCCAGTCGGCCATCTTGAATCCAATCAGGAAAAAAATTGCGTCACGGACTGCTCCTCATCATGTCGATCATTTACATTGAGTTTCATGGCACCTGCAGCAAAAACTGTGGAAGTAGTTTGCTCCACAAGTATTTTGCAAAATCCAGTATGGCCGCCAATCGGCCATCTTGAATCTGATCGGGAAAAAAGTTATGTCACACACTGCTCCTCATCATGTTGATCATTTTTCTGAAGTTTCATGAAAAGGCAGCTAAAACTGTAGAAGTAGTTCGCTCCACAGGCATTTTGCAAAATCCCATGTGGCTGCCAGTCGCCCATCTTGAATCCGATCAGGAAAACATTTATGTCATGCACTGCTCCTCATCATGTTGATCATTTTTGTGAAGTTTCATGAAAATGTGGCGAAAACTGTAGAAGTAGTTCGCTCCACAAGTATTATGCAAAATCCAATATGGCCAACAGTTGGCCATCTTGAATCCGATCGGGAAAAAAAAAATGTCACACACTGCTCCTCATCATGTCGATCATTTACATTGAGTTTCATGACAATGCAGCAAAAACTTTTGAAGTTGTTCGCTCCACAAGTATTTTACAATATGGCTACCAGTCAGCCATCTTGAATCCGATCGGGAAAAAAATTATGTCATGCACAGTTTCTCATCATGTTGATCATTATTGTGAAGTTTCATGAAAATGCAGCTAAAACTATAGAAGTAGTTCGCTCCACAAGTATTTTGCAAAATCCAATTTGGCCGCCAGTCGGCCATCTTGAAACAGATTTGGGAAAAAATTATGTCACACACTGCTCCTCATCATGTTGATCATCTTTGTGAAGTTTCATGAAAATGCGGCTAAAACTATGGAAGTAGTTAGCTCCACAAGTTTACATGTGCAATGGACCGACGACAACAGACCGACCGAGAACCGGACAAGCTGACTCCTATATACACCTCCTAAAACTTTTTTGTGGGGGTAAAATGAATTTAAAGGCCTGCTCATAGTAAACAAAGTTAAAACTCGGGCTCACACAAGGAGCCCAAATATGACTTCAGGGGCTTGATTTGAACAAACTTGAATCTGACCCCACTATAGATGTTGCATACCAAATATCAGATTCTGACTGATAGATCTGAAGAAAATTTTTAAAGAATATTCCTCATACTACATTAAGTTAAAATTTGGACACCCATAGGGAGACTAAATATGACTCCAGGAACTTGATTTGAAGAAACTTGTTCTATTTGCCTGCCCACACCACCACCCCCCACCCCCCCCCCCTCCCCACCCACCTCCTCTCTCTTAGTGGTTGCTGTTTTCCAGATATCAAGAGATTATGACTGATGGATCTGAAGAAGATTTTAAAGAAATTTCCTCATACTGCACTAAGTTAAAATTGTGCTTCATAGGGAGTACAAATATGAACCCAGGGACTAAATTCGAATAAACTGGAATCTGCTCCCTCTGATGATGTTGTATATCTTGAATAAAAAGTTATGTTTGATAGTTTTGAAGAAGATTTTTAATTTAAAAAAAACCCATTTTGTGGGTACTAAATTATGGTTATGCCCACTGTGCAGCAGCCAATGGATGTGGCAACTTTATTTGAACAAACTTGAATGGATGGATGGATTGGATGGATGGAGATGACAGATAGAAAGTGATCACTAAAGCTCCCTTTGACCTTCACTCAGGTGAGCTAAAAAATAAATTACAACCTTATAGTCCATGTGTGGGCTGTGTACCAACCGACACCTGTTCATTCGGCGCTAAGGCCAATTAATCAAAGTGGAAAATCTGCCTAAGGGGGTTCAAGTTTCTAAAGAGTATGAAAATAAGTATATTAAAGGAATTAAATTTGTTGGTGCTGAGTGGGTGGGCCAATTAGTTTGAAAACAAAAAAATGCAAACAAAATATTGTACTGCTAAAGTTAGCCTTCCACCGATTTCCTTTGGTTCTCAAATAAGGATGCATACATCTCTCCCTATCCATGGGTCATTTACTGAGTCTCCCCCCCCCCCCCACCCCCACCCATCTCCTATAATCTTGAAGCACTCAGGTAATAACTGTTTTATAACATTATCGACCATCAAAACTGGCACTTCTTCAATCTCTCCAATTACATTATCACTGACCCTTTTCCTTATGGCAAGTTATGCCCTCATTCATCCACTTGTAAGTTAAGGACGCATACATCAACCCCTATCTATGGGTCATTTACTGAGTCTCCCCCCTCCCCCACCAATCTCCTATAACCTTGAAGCATTCAGGTAATAACTGTTTTATAACATTATCAACCATCAAAACTGGCGCTTCTTCAATCTCTCCAATTACATTATCACTGACCCTTTTCCTTATGCCCTCATTCATCCACTTGTAAGTTACTAGAGCCAATAGTAGAGGGCTCTCCCATCCAAGGACGGAAAAGACAATTTCCAGCAGGTGCAAGGGAGAAAGGGTGGCCCACTTATATCAAGGGAGATAATCGAAGCGGGAATTTCTTGCTGGACGGATTTATATAATATTTAGTCTAATAATAATACAACAATAGATAAGTTGTCTCAATACACTCTCATGTTTTCATTCCATTCCTTCGTTAGTTTCTCAACGAGTCTTGATGCTGGTCAAACACAGTCATTATAACACATTCCACTTTTCAGAGGATGAGCTGGGTGAGAGGGGGTGTTTCAGATCATTGCTGTAACTTGCAAGGTTCGGTTAACCCATTGGTCTTCTGAGTTCCTCGAGCGCTGCAGTGCCGGAACTTGATTTGCAGCAATGATACCACAGTCCACACGGGCAAGTCGAGTTACACACGCAAGTCTACGATTTTTTCCTGTCCTCGGCTGCATGCTGAATAAATAGAAAATACCGACCGTTGATCATACTCACATTCTCCACCTTTGCCGCTTCTTCGTCTTTTGTGATGTCCTGACATTCTTTAACCGGTTCTTTTAATTTTTTTCATAACCTAAAAACAGAAGGACCGTTTCGGGAGTCTAGAAAAATTATTCACGAAGATGATTACCGGGACAGACTGGAGAAGTGAGAAGAATGGTGTCCACTGGGTTTCCCACTACGATTTCGACCCGCAAAATTTCGACCCGGAAAAGCGACTTCGGCCCGCTGAGGGCTGATTTGCCAGTGGAATAATCTGCTGAACTCGCAAGAACTTATGCAGAACATTGTCAACAAATCTTTAGCAGGACATAAATTATGACGTAAACAGGGAGACCCCCCTGGTTATTCCTTAATTAATATGTGTAATGTAGTAAATGCGTACCAGTTTTGCATGTATGCATTACGCTTTTCCAGTTTGGTGTTCGAGTGCAGAAGTTTTGTATATAAAAATGTACGAGAAGCGGGTGGATCCTGGAAAAATTATGCTGGAAAAGGTGGGTGGGTCAAAAAATCTGCAAAATAAAAATTTCTGCCTATGTTCACACTTTTTTTCTGGCATGCAACCCTACACCCTCCCCCCCCCCCCTCCCTGCTGCCGACGGATTTTTTTTCTCGCTGTTTGCAACTCCTACTGGTAATAGAGGCGTATTGTCACCAACCGCCGATCCTGGTTATTCTACACCAAGTATTCGCCCCACTCAAAGTGTTATGGCAAATGTTTAACACGTTGGGCAGTGAAGCAATCCTCACTATCTCCGCTCGTACAAGTTTGTTTGACTGGCGAGGTAAATCTCACTGACATTTGTCTCAGTTCTAGCAGTTTTGATAGATCATTAGATTTTGTTTATAGTCACGCGACTATTTTAATTATAATTGCTAGCTATATCATCGTCTTGGGCACTTTAGCTCAGTTAGTTTATCTGCTAAGAGCTCAGTGCTTGTTTAGATCTACCATTAAGTCTCTGTCTTGAAGTCTATCGAGGATTTTGTTTAATAAATCTTTTAAACGCGTTTCAGTTGTTTCTATTTTTGCTAGCTCGTGAAGTTCCTTGTTGATGTCCACATGGGCTTGCATAATGCCACGTACAGTGCATGGTTTTGATGAACCTTCTGTAGCTTTTGAATGTTGGTTTTGTTCAGCCTGCAGGATACCATTCCCAATCTTGATAACTGGTGCGCCCTGTGATGAATAAAGCTCAGTGTTGCAAAACCACAAAGGGGTACGTTCTTTACGAAGCAAAGGAAAAAACCTGTCCCCAGTATTGATTACCAGTTATACGATCACAAATTAGAAGCGAGCAACGAGGCCAGATTTTGGGGATTTACTCTGCCAGAGTAACTCTGGATAGCAACCTCAGTCTAAACAGTCACGTAAACTCTCATCACGGTTACAGATACTAAATGTATTCATTTTCTGAAGATGGTTTGAAGGTAAAAAATTGGGGAGCAAACACAGACGTGCTGCTCGAGCTTTACAAATCATTTTTACGTCCATTACTAGAATATGGTGGCTATCACAAAAAAGTGTAGGCCAAGTCTGGATCCGAGCCTAAAAAATAGTGTGTACAGAATAGTAAAAGATCGATATCAACAGAATGCCGCGTTCGTTGGGCAAATGTTTTATTTTCGGCATGAATTCTGTGTTAATTAAATTTGTGGGAAATTAAAGAAATGAATGGTTTTCGTGGTTTATTTTAGAGAAATAGTTTCAAAACTGACTAAAATGTGTAGACGAGAAGCTTACTGCGGCTAAACAGTGAGCTGTGAAACTAATTAACACCACAGAAATCCATTGATATTTAATTATGTTTTTTATTCGAAACTGCTAAATCGGCGTTTATTTTGGGCGCTGCGTCAGCAGTTCTGAAATAGGACCTAACAGGTACTTGGAGGACGCCAGTGGCGGCGCCATGGGGAGGGGGGGTAGTATGGGGGGGGGGGGTTCTTACCCATCCACTTTTTTCGCCAAGCGTAGTAAAACAGTGTCAGGGACACCTGAGGCCCCGTAAGGCCTGGGCTGACGTGGGGTTATTTAGTCCCGCTGATGAAGTTGCGGGAAAATTAGACCAACGTGGAGGGCCGGAATCCAAGTGTTGCGAACTCGGCGCTGAGTTAGATCGACGCCGTGATTCCTTCTCTGCCAAATTGGCCTGAAATAGGTTCGATTTCCGTTAGGTGTGATTCCTAATCACTTCAGGCTGTATAATGCAAAGAATGATTTAAAGTAACAACGATTCTTTTATTTACACATAAAAATAAATCCGTTTCAATATTTCAACAATCAACAATTCGATTCTTTTCACAGAAAATGGGACGCTAGGGTTAAACAATTCTCAATAATCATATAGTCATTCTATAGCCCTGTACTGGCACTATAGTCTACACACTGGAAATGTTACTACCGTGAGCTCGCCATAAGAGCTTCACAAATCTGAAATGTTATTACTGTGAGCTCGCCATAAGAGCTTCACCCGCTTAGGCTCAAATGTCAAAGTCTGCGCGTAACTGTACCTCTGGCTGTCGGAGGGTTCCGACCAGCAAGGTTCGTCATCTATAAAGCCACCGTGCTTCTGATTTGGGTCAGATATTGTCTACTCATACCTTATGTGCCTTTTGAAAGTCCTCCGTGAAAGTCCTATTGAAATATTCACTTTTCCTGGTTGAATTCACGATTCACAAATGCCCCCTTTTTGTGCTAGGGCGAAATTGTCACTCACACCGATCTCCAGTCGGTATTACGATGCTTCGACAGCAAAACAAACTACTCAGAATGCAATCAGTCTGACGCTTCAAAGGGTTAATATGCACAATACAATTAACCTATACTTATGACTATTGCAGGCCGATACCTGCTACTCGACAATCTAAACTTTAACGTTCCACCTGGGGTGTTCCTTCTCACGAATTCGGCCCCGTAGCCGCCTATCAACGTTAAGCTAAATTAATCATGAAATGCCCTCTCTGGCGATTCCAGCCGTTTCAGGGTCCTGTGATCGAAGGTACCCCTATGCCAGGAAACAGAGTCCGCCTGTCCTGGACTTCACCAACGTGTGTGTGACCCCAAGTGTGTGTGTAAAGCTCTGCTCTTCAAGGTACATATACTTTTTACCCTAAACTGTCAGGTGGACCGACGCTCATCTGTTCACCTGTCAAAACGGTGGGAGATGACATACATCGAGACAAAATCAATACAAGTCATCTCGCGCGTTACTTAACGGTGATTTCACTTGTCGAGAAAACCGATTCGTTCTTGCCATTATTGCTACCTAATGATCAGGTGACGATACGATAGACATTTCTATCGTTTTAGAATCTCGTTTCTCAATTGGCCGTGACGACATCTTGCCACCAACCGATTACGTCTCGTATGACTCGCGACTACTGTATAAATTAAATGAGATTAGACCTTATCTAACATACCGTTTCTCCCCTGGGTCCCTGCGCTAAAGCTGGATATACACCACGTGTTTTTTTTCCATGTCCAGCTTTACAGAAGTGAAATTCACGTGGGTTTTTCGCCTAGATGCGGAATATATTTTGAACTTACAATATCTTTAAATATGAGGCCCCTTGCCCCTGTATTTAGGCTGGCTTTGCCCTGACAACTCACTTCCCGAGAGAAACACCCTGTGTATCTCTTAAAACACAAGGGGCAAAGCCACGCACGCTCGCCTCTCACACCTTTTTTACAATCTACCCATCATGTTCAAGACTACAAAACTGTACCCTAGTGGTCGTGGGACTCATGACCGGGCTCATGCGTCGACCATGTCGATTCCCACGACACACACGCCACCACATGCTCCCGTCTTGCGGGTTTACATATGGAGAGGAGCCTTATCCTTAGATTTGCAGCACTCTCTCTCTCTCTCTCTCTCTCTCTCTCTCTCTCTCTCTCTCTCTCTCTAATACTATATATTTACACTTAAACATACACATCTTTATACACATTCGCCCATTTTGCAAACAGTTCACTTGGCACTCACTCCGACGAGTAACACCGTCCGCGCCTTTGCGTCAGATGGGTTAATTCCAACGGAGTGTAACTTCGCCTCCCATTCCCCTATGACTTGTGAATGGGCAAACGACCCGTGCATTATGTTGAGCCTCACCCTCGCAAAGCTCAACCAGGGGATTAAAATCGTGCCTCACACACTCACACATTCAACACACAGATTTCCCGACCGCGCCTTTGCGACAGACGAGGTTAGTGTGCCTCACACTCACAACAAACTCCCGTCAATAAAAGTAAACACGGTTCCCTACCCCTGGACCATAACTCATCAGGGCTTGCCTTCACCCCTGGGATATTACCTATGACCAGGTCATACACAGGTGATTCAATGCACATGGCTTCCACTTCGCCACACTACAATGGGGTATCCACAGTTATCCTCGCGATGGGGAACCTTCTAACGGTCCCATCTATCAAAATACACAAATGGTCACGACCCAACAATTGCTTGTCGTCAACCAGTTGCCTTCTAACCGCTGCAGAGAAGCACCCAGAATCCCGGAGCAGACGGATCTCCCTTTGTCCCACATACCCTGGGTACACTGGCATATCAACCTTCTCCTGCGAAGTTGTGAGCCTCTCACACATGCCACTTATTATCGGGACAACCGTCCCGCCTTCCAGCCTTAATTCTCCCTCTTGTATACATTCCCGGAGGGGACTGTGTTCTGGACCGATAGTTTGACAGAACGCTGCCGTCTGCCTACTGGGCCCTGGATCTACGCGATCGCCTTGCTTCCAACCCCTTGGCGCTGCGTTCCCGGCCCCCTGCTGAGGTGGTCTAATGTTCCCAGTGGTTCTTACCTGCTTCTGCCAGCAGTCCCTGGCAATATGACCCCGCTTGTTGCAGATAAAACAAGTGGTGTCCTTGGGAGCGCTCCCCTTCCGGCTGGTCTGCGACGCAGGAGGATCGGGGTGGTGTTGCCTTACGGGTGCCATTGCCAACCCGTTTGCCCCACCCCTTGCCGATTTGGGTGCGTTTACACTCCCACCGTGGGCCTCGATGTAGCGTTCTGCCACAGTTGCCATCTCATCATAGGTGGGCGGACCCCTTTCCTTGATGAACAGGCCCAACTCCTTGGAGCATGTAGTTAAAAACTGCTCCCGGAGAAATAGATCTCGCAGGGCCCCATATGACTCATTCACTTCTGAGAGATCAGTCCAGCGGTCAAAGTACCGGCTAGCCGGGGCAAAACACTGAGGCACTGTTTCTCCCTTCTCCTGCTTAATTTCTCGGAACTTGGTCCGGAATCCTTCTTCAGTGAGTTGGTATCTCCGAAGGATGGCATTCTTCAGCTCACTGTAGTCGTTAAGATGTGCAGGAGGCATACTGGTATAAGCCTCGCAGGCTTTACCTGACAACAAAGGGCTCAAGCACATAGCCCATGTGTCTTCTGGCCACATTTGACTGGAGGCAAAACGCTCGAACCTCTCCAAGTACGAGTCCAAGTCATCTATGTTTTCATTAAAATGAGCGAGGTGGGGGCGTGGGGCATGAATTGCTACCCCAGCACTCCCATCCCCTGAGCGCCGACTTCCATTCTCCACATCGGCCCTTGCTCTGAGGAGTTCTAATTCTCTCTCGTGCCTCTGTTGTTCTAATTGGGCTTCCCTCTCTCTCGCCTCTCTCGCTGCTTGGGCCTCTCTCTCCCTTGCGTCATTACGTAAGGCAATCTCCTTGGCCTCACGTTTCTGCTCATCTTTAACGAACTTCTGAAGTTCAGCTCCCTCAAGGCCCATTTCCTTGCCTAATGATACCAGTTGGGCGAGGGGCGTAACAACATCCATTTTGATTTTTTCTTTCTATCTTCAACACTCGTCAGAAAGAATGAAGAAGGAAAAGAAAGAAAGAAAAAAAAAATAGCAATTGATCCTAATTTACCTCTGTAATTTAACGTAATTAAACGCCCCAAATATTCTGAAACCTACCGCAGTTATAGTGGCTATTAAGTATCCTTTTGGGGACTACTTTATTGCGATATTCAACCCTTGAACGGCATCAACTGACCGAACACGTCAAAACCTAAACAGAACCGCCGTTAAAATAAAACAAAATTTCCATATAGCCATTTTTTACCTTTTAGAAATATCCTGGTTAGCGCTCGCCAATCAATGTCAGGGACACCTGAGGCCCCGTAAGGCCTGGGCTGACGTGGGGTTATTTAGTCCCGCTGATGAAGTTGTGGGAAAATTAAACCAACGTGGAGGGTCGGAATCCAAGTGTCGCGAACTCGGCGCAGGGAGCTGAGTTAAACCGACGCCGTGATTCCTTCTCTGCCAAATTGGCCTGAAATAGGTTCGATTTCCGTTAGGTGTGCTTCCTAATCACTTCAGGCTGTATAATGGAAAGAATGATTTAAGTAACAACGATTCTTTTATTTACACATAAAAATAAATCCGTTTCAATATTTCAACAATCAACAATTCGATTCTTTTCACAGAAAATGGGTCGCTAGGGTTAAACAATTCTCAATAATCATATAGTCATTCTATAGCTCTGTACTGGCACTATAGTCTACACACTGGAAATGTTACTACAGTGAGCTCGCCATAAGAGCTTCACAAATCTGAAATGTTATTACTGTGAGCTCGCCATAAGAGCTTCACCCGCTTAGGCTCAAATGTCAACGTCTGCGCGTAACTGTACCTCTGGCTGTCGGAGGGTTCCGACCAGCAATGTTCGTCATCTATAAAGCCACCGCGCTTCTGATTTGGGTCAGATATTGTCTATTCATACCTTATGTGCCTTTTGAAAGTCCTCCGTGAAAGTCCTATTGAAATATTCACTTTTCCTGGTTGAATTCACGATTCACAAATGCCCCCTTTTTGTGCTAGGGCGAAATTGTCAATCACACCGATCTCCAGTCGGTATTACGATGCTTCGACAGCAAAACAAACTACTCAGAGTGCAATCAGTCTGACGCTTCAAAGGGTTAGTACGCACAATACAATTAACCTACACTTCTGACTATTGCAGGCCGATACCTGCTACTCGACAATCTAAACTTTAACGTTCCACCTGGGGTGTTCCTTCTCACGAATTCGGCCCCGTAGCCGCATATAAAAGGTTAAGCTAAATCAATCATGGAATGCCCTCTCTGGCGATTCCAGCAGTTTCAGGGTCCTGTGTGACAGAGTTCGCCTGTCCTGGACTTCACCAACGTGTGTGTGACCCCAAGTGTGTGTGTAATGCTCTGCTCTTCAAGGTATATATACTTTTTACCCTAAACTGTCAGGTGGACCGACGCTCATCTGTCCACCTGTCAAAACGGTGGGAGATGACATATATCGAGACAAAATCAATACAAGTCATCTCGCGCGTTACTTAACGGTGATTTCACTTGTCGAGAAAACCGACTCGTTCTTGCCATTATTGCTACCTAATGATCAGGTGACGATACGATAGACATTTCTATCGTTTTAGAATCTCGTTTCTCAATTGGCCGTGACGACATCTTGCCACCAACCGATTACGTCTCGTATGACTCGCGACTACTGTATAAATTAAATGAGATTAGACCTTATCTAACATACCGTTTCTCCCCTGGGTCCCTGCGCTAAAGCTGGATATACACCACGTGTGTTTTTTCCATGTCCAGCTTTACAGAGAAGTGAAATTCACGTGGGTTTTTCGCCTAGATGCGGAATATATTTTGAACTTACAATATCTTTAAATATGAGGCCCCTTGCCCCTATATTTAGGCTGGCTTTGCCCTGACAAACAATACTATCATTTTAATTTTTGTATTGAACGTTGCAGTGTAATGGTGGGTATGCTTAATTCCATATTCCCAAGTGCACTAAATCAGAGAAGTTTTTAAATTATGTTTGTTTGTGCCCCGCCCCCCCCCCCCCCCACACACACACACACATTAGCTGCAAACAACAAACAAGAGTCGAGGGCCCAAATTGCAACAAGGCGTGCCGCGTTCAAACGGTCTGAAACATACAGTTTAAGAGTATTCGAGGAATGCTAGAATCGATAGCGTGCAACGCATCCGTTTGAAATGCAGCCTACTTTCATTTTCGATTTGAGTGTCGTTTGGTGCTTTGTGCTCGCACTTTACAACAGCGTTCTTCCGTTAAAATATCACCATGTACGACGTTTTCTATAACTGAAAGACCTAACCAATAAGTTTCAAAAGGATAAAACTGTTTTAATTTAATTGTCTGAGAATGCTCCAGAGAACACCATTTACAACGTAAGTTTTAAAAATTTTCGCAACTTCGGGAGGGGACACCCCTCCCGAAACCCACCCACCAAGGCCACCACTGCGCGACGGGCAATACCCAACTCTACCCCCCCCCCCCCCCTCACTTCTGTCACTCTGGCGCCGCCACTGGAGGACGCCGATTTTTATTGAAATATGGGCTACAACAAGTCGAATCTCTGTGAAGAATGTAAATTCAATGACGAAGTCTTCGAAGTAGTATGCCAGATTAAGAGCGGTGATGCTAAAAACCCAGGGATACCGAGGTGAAGAAAAACAGGGGTAGGAATAGGGTGAAAGGGAATGGGGTGATGAGTTATGAGTCTATAAATAGATTTGTATGTGCATGGTTTAATTTCATTTTTATAATTACGGGCGCTAAAGTAAAAGCGTTCGCTGAAAAATCTTCACCTCGGTATTTAGTATGTTGCTTGGTAATTAGTATTTGCAGCGGCTGCCCCACAGTAAGCGACAGCGCGAACTGTTAATCACATTGTGACATGTTAATTAGTTCTCTTTGTGGTAGTCAGCAATTCAGTGTCGTCTTTGATATGACAGTAGAATTGTCATGGACCAATGTCGTGACATCATGAATTGAATTTTCAGGTGTGGTCACTTTTCACTTGCCAACGATGTAAAAAAAACTTGTCATAAGACAAGAGTCGTGGCCAGCACTCACGGCTGACCAACAGGAACGACAAATTAAAATGTTAGTGACTTACCTTTCAGACAATTCTAAAAATCAAACTTCTACTGACGGACTTTTGACTTTACATAAAATGGCGGCAGTTGTTGAAAAACATTGGTCAGGTTAAGAGGTGAAACCTCGAAAACAAAAAGTATCAACAAAAAACCAAGGATAAATTAAAACCGTTGACCCTGTGTCGAAATGGCTAAAAAAATACTGCATATATACATATACTATTAGCTGAAGCTTTGGGTATATCGGGCACAGCATACTTATCATAGCACGTTACAAAAGCTCAATAACGACATAAAGCCAATAATAGCAAAACAATAAACAAAATAAAAATAAAATTAAAAAAAAACTGAAAAGTTCTGCAGGCCCAAAGACCGGATAAAAGCTGATGGGAGTTTTATTTTTATCAAATATTACGATTATCAGTGTTGCGATACCCAATAAACGCCGGCTTACACACTTCATCCACACACCGAGGTGGCCTATTAATTACCAGGCTCCCTACAAAATACGAAGGGGCAGTTTTCCGCAACGGCTCTGTCTATATATCTTGCATTTACCCGAATAAATCAAAGGTCATATCACATATATTGCTTCAAAGGACTAAATTATATACTGACTGTACATGTATTTAAACCATTTAAACCACTCTTACTTACTTCTTTTACTTCACATCAGTATACCGCGGTATCCCTCGGTGTTCAGTGGGATCCGATTAAGAGTGTAAAATTCCCTGTCATGCTGAAGTCAATTTTTCCTATTTGCAGTATATCATAGATTTTCAATCTGTTTTTGTGTATTATTTTTGGCATTCATTATTCCCTGACTATTTTTCGAGCCCTTTAACATACTAAAATTTCATGAAAATCGGAGTAAATTTAATTTGTTGTGAGTGTGGTGTGAAAAGTGTCACTCGAACATCCGGCCATAACTATTGAGAATTTCCTAGATCAGAACCACATTTTAGATATGTTTTTGATCAGAGATGGGATTTACAAAAGTTGAAAGTGGGAGGCTTGATACAGGCGTTGATATTAAAAGATCAAGGAAATCCGTAAGTTGAGAATGATTTGGATAAAAGGTAAAAATTAAAAATCAGGCTTGTCATTTTCTAGCCTTGATTATCGTTAACATTTGTGCCAAATTTCATAAATATAGGTTGCGTGAGGAAAAAAAATAGGCAGAGGATCGCTCTAAGTCATTCCAACTCCATTGGATGACTTAACAATAAAGCAACTTTTTTGTCTAAAGCCGAGGTTTTGACAAGTGTTAGTTAACTAATCCTCCATTGAAATTGCTTTTCAATGGATTCCTTTTAGTGAATTTTGAAAATATTTCTTTAAAATTAACCACGAAAAGGTTAAAAGCAGTTTATGCGGTTGATATCAATCTTTAAAATTCTGTATACACTTTTTCCCGACTCAGACTCGGTCTACACTTTTTAGAGAGATCCAAATATCATGAATATGGTACCATAATAACAAGTAGGGTCCTACAAAAGAAACAACACAAGTTAAAAAAGGAAAATATAAGTTAATAAAGGTTTACAAAGAGTAGAGGGTATGTGTAATGGAATATTGTACTCATGTGTAAAGGTTTATCCGCTTCTGAAGAATATGTTGATGTTTAAGAGGATTTAAAATGCTCTGCGTGGAGCAAAACTTGTGTTCGTTAATTCGCCGCAGCGTCTGTTGGCCAACTCCACTAAATAACGAACACAAAGGGGACTGGACTTTTCGCCGGAAAGACAGTTCGCCGAAACTTTGGACAGTTCGCCGGAATTTTCGAGACAATTCGCCGGAATTTTGGACACTTCGCCGGAAGTTTGGACAATTCGCCGAAAGTTTGGACAGTTCGCCGGAACTTTTAAGATAATTTGCGGGGATTTTGGACATTTCGCCGGAATATTGGACACTTCGCTCATTTGAGGCGGTACAGTGGGCAACATCGAGCTATAATATACACATTAAAGACAAGTAAATTAAAATGTTTAGTTTCTCTCCCTAGGTCCATGAATCTAGGTCCAACAAGGGAAACCAGTTAATAATTATTGCTATCATGGGCAAAGAGGTCATATATTCGGTCATCGGAGAGCTACAATAATACTTAGCCCTTTACCTAATTCGGATAGCAGACATCACACCCTGCAAAATATATTCTTGAATAACTAAAACAAATTTCATTATTTATTTTAAAAACATAGCTTATCACCCCTCATAGGAATGAGCCCAAGGAGCTCGTTCCATTGAGGGTTCATTAGCTATGTTTTTGAGACAACTGGAAATATAATAGTTGATCATTTGAGGCGGTAGAATGGGCAACAGCGAGCTATAATATACACACTAAAGACAAGAGAACTAAAATGTTTAGTTTCTCTCCCTAGGTCCATGAATCTTGGACAAGTCAGATAAAAAACCATTTGGTGAAGGTTCAGTCTTATTTAGTTTCTCAAATAACAGTTTTATCCCTTTTTCTCTTTTCAGTGAACTTGTTCTCTGATGTCTCTGCAAAAGCTCTTCAGATACTAACTGAACTTGAGTTGGAAGAAGTGATCCGGTTCAGCCCAAATTAATTTGACAAGTTGATAAAAGTTCATAGAGGGGCGATTAATCTGAGTATTTAATCTATGGTTCCAACCTTCAGTGTCATTATCATCCGCGGGAATCGAAGTTGGATCGCTGGTCTTCCGTCCGCACCGGTGGTGTCTTTTTGACGGTATTCTGTCGAAAAATTCACCTAATATGGCGGGTCCGTGTTACCCCTGCGAAAAGTTGAGTGTTTTCCCGAGAACAGTCGTTGTCAGATTTTACTGGCGCACCAAAAAGTTAATTTTTAAGAGAGTAATTTTTTAGAGTTTGTCAAAATTCCGTCGCCAGCGCACGTTGACCCACGTTGATCGTTAGAGAATTGAACGTTAAACCCACGATACCTCGTCTACCACAAACACTGTAAAACCAAGGAAAAGTGACGATGTGAACGTGTCGCATCGTACAAATCTACGGATTTCGATCGTGATGAACGCAATTTGCTCGAAAAAAACTAAGGTTTTGGTGAGGTGCGATCGAGACAAAAAAGATGAAATGCGCTCGTATCCCCGTTTTCACACTACTCGTGTTTACAAAGAGAAGTGGGCAAATTTATGGTAATACTGAAACCGCAGTTTGGTGGTTATTTTAGAAAAAAGAAACCCAAACAGTCGCTGGTTTGGGAGCAGCCCCAGCATATTATCCTTAACGGTTACAAAAAGGAAAAAATCCACCAATATGCGTTTCTGAAAGCTGGGTATTGGCATCTGGTCTGCCTTCAGGGTGAACAGGTGACGGGTTGATTGGTGGGGAAAAAAGAACACCCTCCCCCACCCCTAATCCCATTTTTGTAACCGTTATGGAATATCACCCCGGGGATGCTCCATAATTTGCGTTTCTGCAGTAGTTTCTTCTCTCCAATCCTACCAGGATCCCCATTTGGCTGGTCCCGTCCTGATGGAGTCACCCCCCCCCCCCCCGACTCTCGGCCAAAACTAATGGCAGCTCTAAGTCATCTAGGATCATCGACCTGTCTAGAGAGCGTCAAACCTTTGTCGTACGACCCTCTCGTTTGCTGGATGTGTACTCAGGGAACGACTGGCCTGACTGAGCTGGAGACAGGCTGTGCTTGTCAATGAGGGCTCGACCGGGGCCATCAATGTTGTTCAACTACAAGTGACAGACTATACGTGCTAGAATATCGTCAAGACACCACCCCTTGAATCACCACCACCTTTTACAGCCTGAGACAGATTATACCTACCAATGAGGGTAGTGGACATTCCCAATGGGATACACCACCTAATTGGCAGATTTTACATGACTGGAGAACAAACCAAACAATCACCGACTTCAGACACCCGGCGGGGCTGCGAGCTCCGACTGAAATATAAAACGATAATTTTAAACCAGCCCTTAAACCAAGCGATAATCCATCTCAATTTGACAGCTAATTAATTACTCACTGTCGCCTCTTGCGCTGGTTATTTAGCAGGTTTAACCACAGGTACTCGGCACAAGCTGGGAAATCGAAAGAAAAATGATATCATTTGCGAAAGCCGACAAAAGCCCAAAAATTGCAATCAAAGCTAAGACCGCTCGAAAAACAGTCAGCGCGCATAAACAACACGGGGAACAAAGGGGAAGAGTAGGTAGGCCAAGCCACTGTCAGTAAATCTACTGCGACCCCACAGTACGACATGTCCTGCTCCAGGCATGCTATAATGCGCGGAACCAAACTACCCTGCCCCCACAATCTCAGCAAATCTACATAGGGAAAGGGTAGGTAGGCCAAGCCACTGTCAAGCAAACCTACTGCGACCCCACAGTACGACAAGATCTGCTCCAGGCATGCTACAATGCGCGGAACCAAACTACCCTGCCCAAACTCGTGACCCTAAATAAACTCAATTTAATCTGAATATGGTCGAAACCAGCGAAGGGCATAACAGAAACACCCTCGGGTGTGGTTTAGTGTCTAAACCTGTTACCCTCCCGCTACAAACTCACTATCACCCTATGAAGGTGATCTAACAGGCTGATCAGCAGCTTAACGGTGATCATAATTAAAACATAATGTGCTACTTTTAACTCTTATTCTGATGAAAACTAATTCTGCCTTCTTCTTTTAAGCAGGAACGCAGAAGATGCTTTTTGACCAGCACCCCAATAACCGCTACAGACAGTCTAATCGCTATGGAAACAGTCACCCCCACGGTTCCTGAACATCCTCCGCTCCCTCCCTAAAAGTGGCCGACCACTTTAAGGGAGGCGAGCGTTGGTCCTGCGTCCCGCCTCTGTCCCTTTTTGTAAGCGCAATGCGCATCTTTTTGTCCCAACCCAATAGGATTACAATGCAGGCCTGCCCCCGAACCAGAGAAGTTCGGGTCTTCTTCTTGGTGGTCCCGAAAGGGGTCGTTGTTGTTTCCTTCAAAGATATCCTATCAAACAGAGACAGCCTGCGGCAGATTATACTTGCCAGTGATGGCCATCACTTAAAATCATCTCCGAAGTGGCAGACTATACTTGTCCGAAAATCCAGACCGACTGCACCCTCGGGGAGAGGTAGTACCTTTGTGAGAGGACCCAACCTCTCACACTGGTCCTCACCCGAGGGTTCAACCGACATCAGTCAAAGAGACCATCACGCCGCAACCGGTGACACCTGCTGAGTACCCGAACCTGTTCCTCCTTCAACACGAGTAGACATGTGGAAATTAGTCATTTACAGTCATTGAGGGCCGAAAGGGGCTTGTTCCCCATACCGTCCCTGCGCGCCTTCGGCGCGTTAAACCATTCCATTCGATTGGATTAAACCAACTAAACCTCCTAGAGGGGTAGCCACCACGTTCGGATCGCTGAACTAGATATCGCCCCTCCTTAAAACCGAATACACCCAAACCGTCCTCTGGCCGAATCGTCCTCTAGCAATTTGACCCAAACCGTCCTCCAATCTAACCCGAACCGTCCTCCATAGCGACCGAACCGTCCTCTGAGCAATTTGACACGAACCGTCCTCCGGGAAAAGAGCGAATGAGAGAGAAGAGTGGTAGAATAATAACAAAAAACTGGTTGTTTATTTATTGATTTTTTCATTTTCAACTACGTTTCAAACGGTTTTTTTTTACAAAACATAATAATGATTATAATATAATAATAATAATAACACTTTGGCCAGTCGCTGATTTGTCGCGGTTCTCGGACGAGAAGGCCTTGGTTACCCCTGAACTCCCAACTGCCTCCCTGTTCCCACGCGTCTCCTCTCCTCCCAACATTCGGAGACGAACTGCTTGATGACATCCCTTGCCCCATTCTTCCCAATCTCTCCGATTAGCACATTAACCCTCTCCTTTGAGTCTCCCCCTAACCACATGTCCTTCATTCTCCCATCCCACTTCCCCATTATACTCCCAGTGAATCTCATTCTTTTAGGCTGATACTTTGGGCATTCTAGAAGAAAGTGTTCCAGGGTCTCCACCATGCCCAAGTTACACATCTGGCACTCCCTTTCACCGTCTTTCCCATTTTTCCCCTCAGCTCCAGGGATCGCGTCCTCAGCTTGAACAGCAGTGACCCCCCAAAGGCGCCATCAAGGTACTCTTCAAAACCTGGCCTCTCTTTATCGCGCAGGCCACCCAAAGACCTCTTTGATTTGAACCCCCTCTCGCCAATTACGGTTACAATCCTCCATGACCCTTTCTCTGACGATTTTTTTACCCTGGTTTGCCCCAACGTCCAGGTCTGAGATCTCCAATGAGTAGTTCTCTACTAGCTCCCTCACTTGGACCATCCACCCCGTTTTGATATTTGAGTTGAAAATTCTCAGGAACATTACTTTACACCATCGGCTGTCGGGGAGATTCACCAAATAATTAAGATAACCGAGTTTCAACAGGTCTATCCTGTCCTTGATCCTCATCCACCCAAGCTCACCCCTGATTGCTTCTAGCGCTGCGGCATTACTCGACCCCGTTATCCATCGGCCTGCATCGTTCTGTAAGATTTCCAAGCTCTTAACGGCCGTCTGGTTTAGGGGTACCACTTCCGTATCGTATGTTATACTTGGCAGCCCCACCATTTCCCAAATGGTTTTTCCCACGAAAACCTTATTGAAACTGTTTCTCCCTATAAGTTTCATTTGGTTGAGGATTCGCTTCCCCTTCAGAATCAATTTATTTGTGTGGTTTCGGAGGATGCCTCTTCCTGTAATATTTATATTTACCCCCCAAATACTCGTAATCACCTGTCTCTCCTACACTGGGAAGTTTGCTGCTCCCTTCCGGAATGCAGAACTCACCCACTCTCCACCTTCGAGTGGGGTCCACTTTGCGGCCCACAGGTATAACTTTGCTCTTGCTTTCATCAAGTTCGAGTCTCCATTTGCTCCCATATTTCCCAACAATTCCCAGCATTTTCGTTAGCCCCTCTTCGCTTTCTGACACTAGAACCATATCGTCTGCAAAAAATAGCCCTGGGATCTTCAAGTCTCCAACTGCTACCCCTCGTCGCTACGCAGGAGTTCATCTCCTTAACCTTTGATGTACAATGCAAACAGGATTGGCGAAAGGATACACCCCTGTTTTAGGCCCATCTCCATAGGCACACGTTTTGTTGTAATGTTTCCCAGGCTAAGTTCACTCTGTACATCTTTATATAATGCCTTCATAATTCCAACAAACTCGCCTCCTAAGCCCAGAGCCTCCAGCTTGCGCCTCCCTCCATACTCTATCGTATGCCTTTTTGACATCCAAAAAGGCCATAACATCTTTTTCCTTTTTGCTTTTGCAAGGAATTTCATCCACTCCTCCCTCTTTTCCATCCCTTAATTTTTATATCACCTTTCGCACCTCCTCCGTTTCGCTGCACACGAAGTTCGATAGGTTTTCCTCGACCTGATTCGGACGCTCAGGTGGGCTCCCCGTGCCCCATCGCTTATCGTTTACCTTTTCCCAGTGCTTGACTAGTTCTGATGCGACTTGATCTTGCTCGTCTGTAACTCTGCCATCTACTTTAATACTCTGTGGGTAACTTCCTTTGTTACGTTTGTTCACCCATTTCCAAAATACGTTCGAACTTGACCCCCCTGTCGTTCTTATCGTCCTAATAAGACTGCTATTTCGTACTCTCCGATTATCGTCTTTAATCTTATTTACTTTATTTCGTGCTTGGTGGTATTCTTCCTTTGCTACCGTGGTCTCGTTGCTTTCCGCCCCCTTAAGTTTTCTACTTCTCCTGTATGCAGCACATTTAGCTTTTCTTCCCTTTATGGCCCTTTTCAGTTCTTCATTCACTCTGTACCCAAGTTCCCGTGTTGGCACCCTGACCTTTCCTACACTTTCCTTTGCTGCCTCCACCAGGCTCGCAACTATGGCGTCTGCCATCTTCTGGACACTGCACCTCTTGGGTACGGTTGCAAGCTTTGGTTTCAGTTTTTCATTGAACTTCTCCCAGTCAGCATCTTTATTGAGTTCCCAAATCTCCTTAGAGCCTCCTTTGCTTTTTACTAGAGTTTTGGCCCTGATCGTCACTGTAATCAAATTGTGATCACTATCCACCTCCATTTTACCCTCATCACCCACCTCTACCCCTATCACCTCCCTCCATAAATTAATATCTGTGAGGATGTAGTCGATTATTGATTTTCTGTCGTTCCTCTCCCAGGTCCATTTCCCCTTACACCTCGCGTCCCTGTTCAGAATCTGCATATGACACGAATACACGATAACAAAACAATATTTGTGATAATAATAATAGTGATTTTCAGTTTTAACTAGGCATTATTTCTTTCCGTGGGGGGCTGTTTACAAATATATTTTTTTTGTTATCATGCATTGAAAATTACCGGCAGTGATTTTCAATGCATGATAACAGAAAATAATATTTTTAAACAGGCATTGTTTCTTTACGGGGGGGGGGGGGGGGGGGGGGGGGGGGGGGGTTATAATTTTTTGTAAACTTGATTTATGTCTACCTTTTCCCTTTTGTTTTATTAGCTCCAATTTTTCTTTCTCGAACTGTTCTTTTTGGGCCCTAAGATCCGAGCGCACACCCTCAATAGTGTCGTTCAATTTGGCTATCTCTTTTTGAAAACCAGACAACATCGATGTTAAATCCACTCCCGAAGTGGGTTCAGTGGTGGAGTTAGTTGCCATTTCACTGTTTAGTTATCAGTTATTGCCTAAAAACAACAACACCGGTACAATCTTTGCAATTACTATAATTAGTAATAATTAAAGTAACAAACAGTGAGTGACCATTGATTAACTGAACTCAACGGATCCATGAAGATTCGGCCTCGGGATGATTCGGCCCCATCAAAATAAGTGGGAAGATTCGGCCTCAACGGAGGCCGAAACTTCCCACTTTCGAGGCCGAATCTTCCCGATTTTCTTTTTTAATTTGGGTCCTTTAAACTTTTTGTAAAAAATGTTTAATGCTTCTTGTAATTATTTTACGCGTTTAAATTGGGATAGAACTGAAAATAATTACTAACCTTTACGTAAAAATCCTTCACCTTTCCACAGAAATCCGATAAATCCCCCAAAACACTATATATTGTTCACTGGCCTGGACAAAAAGCTACTGAATTACTTTTTTTTTTTTTTGGTGCTTCTGCTGCTGTATTACACAAATCTGATTAAAGTTAACTTTAGAAATGTTTGGTAATGTGTTTATACAATGCAACAAAGTGAGACAGTAATCAACAGCTGGTAGCCGGTGATTTCGACCCGCCGTAATTTCGACCCACTGAAAAAAGTAATTTCGACCCACTATTTTTTAAATTTTTTAGAGGTAATTTCGACCCAAAAGTGTATTTTCGACCCAAAAGTGTATTTTATTTTTTTTATTATAAATAACATTTATTTTATTTTATTAAAAAAAATTACATATGAAGTAAAAGAAAGAAGACGGTTTTATAACCACAATTGAAGACTCCAGATAATACATCTCTTACTGTGTTGTGATAAGAGTGATTACTGATGACTGCTTTTCATACATCGAAAAATCGATCAATGATTTAAACTAAAATCAAAACAACAAATCAACAATAACTGCGGCAGATCAGATGAAATTTCACTATGTTGTGATAAGAGTGACCAAGCCGTTAATTTTTGTCAGCAGGCGGAACTTTCTTTTTGATGATGAGTAGTGCATAATGATTGCAATGAACACACAGCAGCATTTCTGAGAAAACACGCTTGGCTATTTAAGACTTGGAAATTTCGGTAGAGAGCACAGGGAGGGAATTGGAAAAGGCAATTCTGAAAGCCAAACCAGGTAAGGAGGACCATGCTCCTCCTGTTCCCGAGTTACCATGTATTGACGCTGCTACAGAAATGAGAAGACCTGCGCCCGCCGGCTCACTGCCGGGGATATCTGAAATAGATTCAGATCTAATTACCCCCAGCCAGGATAACTGGCTGCGTTCCATAGTAGAAGAAGCTACCAACACGGTCGCAGTTTCCCCGGCCGTGGCGGTTGAAATTCAATTGGATAAAAATTCAGCTAAAGTCCCCAAATCGCAGCGACAGAAAAAATCACCAAACCAAAATCGATCGAAAAGGAAACTCTCCAATGAGTTCCGTGAAAATGATGAAACCGTGGACGTCGAAGACGAAAATGGTTTCTGTATGACTATTGATCGGCATGTCAAGAAGACAAAAATCATCAAGAAAAATTCACAGAGCACCGCTACTGGAAAGGACTCGGTGGTCACACCAAGAAATGGGGACTCTGTTAACGCAACAGAGTCTACATCACCGGAAATAGTGAATGCGACAGCTAGCCCAACCGATAGAGCGACGTACGCCGATAAAGTAAAAGCCAAAACGTCCCCTAAGGTGATCAATAAAACCAACAAGACACAGGGCCACCCGCAACCAAACCCCTGTGTCGTAATCACACGCGTCCACCCCAAAACGGAAAAAAACTCGATTGATAAAGTCCTTCCAGGATGCTCGTGGGAGAGACTAATCTCCAAAGCCACGGGTAACCATACTTGGAAAATAAAAGTAAAATGCCCTAATAGAGCAACGAAATTAAATCTGATAAGCAAAGGGGTAATTATTAATGGCAAAAAATACGAAACCGAGGAATATCGTGTTCTTCCGCAACCCGTTCAGTGTCACAAGTGTCAGAAATTTGGGCACTTGTCACACAAATGCAACGGGGAGCAACGATGTATGAAATGCGGTGACAAACACATCGCGAAGGCATGTAGTGCTAAAACTCTGAAATGCCCGAATTGCGGTGGTCAACACCCCAGCAACTACCGGGGTTGTAGCCACTTCAAAAAAGTTAAAACAAACATCCAGCTTAAAGCTCTAAATGTAAGTAATGTCGAGAACTCATCTTCCCCTTATTCCACGTGTACTCTAATGGCTGGCTCTATTTTCAGCATAATGAAGAAACACTTGGACACCAGTCTTTCGGACGTTTGCAAAGAGATTAGTAAAACAGCCTCCAAGTTATATAATACTCAAATATCTCACACGCTATTAGAAGCGGCCGTCAACAGAATATAATTATGTAACAATATTACAAATAGTAATTAAACTTAAATAAACTTAGTACAGTTATTCCTAAACCATTCATGGATACACTAAAAATAGTCCAGTGGAACGCTCGAAGCGTTAATCAGAAAAATTTGCAAATGTCACATTATTTAAAAAATACGGACGTAATTGGAATTAGCGAAACCTGGCTTAAACCAAACAAACAATTCTCGTTATGTGGTTTTGATATTATTAGAAGAGATCGCCCCGCCCAAAAAGGCGGCGGTGTCGCTCTGTTAATAAGGCAGGAGATTAAATACAAATCAATACCATGCGACCACCTCAATGCTGAAGTGATTGCAGCTGAAATTGAACTTGACCACAAACACGTGGCCATCATATCATATTATAACAAGCCGCAAGCAAAAGTAGACAGTAAAGTATTTGAATTTTTTACCAACAAGTACAAGCACTGCATATTCTTGGGTGATTTCAATTCCAAACACCAGGTATTCGGTTGTCATAAGACTGAGCCTAATGGTGACGCCCTTTTCCATATCATTGAAGAACTCGATCTATTCGTGGTAAATAACGATCAAGACGTAACATACATAAGCAACAACCCACTCCATCAATCAGATATCCTAGACTTGATTATCACCAGCAAATCACTAACCAGCCAAATGCAAGACATATTTGTAGGAGACGATGATCTAGGCAGTGATCACCTGCCGGTTCACGCCACTCTGAAATGTAATACTGGTCCCGCAAGGTATCCTCCCGTGAATAGGAGGAACCTATCAAAAATTGACTGGAACCTCTTCAGAAACATTATCGAAGTAAAAATAAAGGCAAATGACCCCTCAAATGTTCATGAACTAGAAAAAGCCTGCACCCACCTTAACGACGTTATCAACAGTACGCTAGATGAAATCTGTCCCAAGCAAACAGTAAAGACGCGGATAAACAGAATAACCCAAACAACTCTTCAAATAATCAAACAAAAAAGAAAAGCCTTCCGGGCTTACCAATCAGAGAATGATCAAATGAAAAGAGCAGAACTTAAAACCGCGTACAATCGCCTTCATGGGGAAGTAAAAAAGGCCATAGCTAACGACAATCGCGTGAGATGGGAAAAAGCAACCGAAAACCTAAATGGGCTGAGAGAACCTAAGAGGTTCTGGGATACATTTAAAACTCTTACTGGCCAAAAGAGCAAAATTGCCAATAATAATGCGCTAAAGACTAGCGACGGATCTATGGCCATAGACGACAAGGCAAAGGCCAGTGCTTTTGCCGAACTTCTAAAGAAGGCACATCGTCCACAAGAAGGGAACAGATATGACAACGATTTTAAGGTACGAGTAAATAAATTTGTCCAAGATAACAACTCAATCTTCAATGAACCGAACTTCAACAAAAGGCATGAAGACGGGGACGACCATGAATTAACCGAACCAATAAGCGTAGAAGAGGTCATGGGTATAATCAGAAAATGCAGGTCATCTTCGTCCCCAGGAGAAGACGAAGTCTCTTACAAAATAATGAAACAGTGCCCCAACATCTTCTACTGCAGACTCACCAAACTCTTAAACTGCTGTCTCTCCTGTGGGTACTTCCCAAAATGCTGGAAAGTGGCCACGGGAGTCATGATACCTAAACCCGACAAAGACCTTACCAACCCTTCTAACTACCGCCCAATCAGCTTGCTTAGCTGTGTTGGGAAAATATTTGAGCGGATTCTCACTACGAGACTTCGCAGCTATCTCGAATCAATCAATTTTTTCAACAAATGGCAAAGAGCGTATAGGAGTCAGAAAGAGGGAATCGAACACGTATATAGACTGGTCGATTATATGAAAACAGCATTTAGTCAAAACGAAATCGGAACCGCGCTTTTCTTGGATGTAGAAAAAGCGTTCGACTCGGTATGGCACAATGGCGTGAGATATAAACTAGCGAAAATGGGATTACCCACTAAAATTCTAAGGATCATATCATCATTTCTAACTGACCGAAAAATCAAGGTGAGGGTTAATCGCGAGGTGTCAGAGGAAGTAATACTCGAAGCGGGAACACCACAAGGGTCGGTTCTAAGTCCGCTTCTTTTCATAATATATGTGAATGATATAGAAAAAGTAGGGAAAAACTTTGTTGAACTATCGCAGTTCTCAGATGACAAAGGCATTTGGACAGCCAGCAAGTCCAGAAACATAATTAAAAATCGTCTGCAGGATACCATTCGCGATCTTGAGAGCTGGTGTGCCCTGTGGCGCATCAAACTCAATGCCGCCAAAACTCAAAAAGTTACGTTCTTCAAAAAGCAAAGGAAAAAACCAGTCCCGAGTATCGATCTCCAGTTATACGATCACAAACTAGAAGCAAACAAAGAGGCCAAATTTTTGGGATTTATCCTAGATAGCAATCTCAGTCTAAACAGTCACGTAAACTCCATTACGGTTAGAGCTACTAAACGTATCAATTTTCTGAAGATGATCAGAGGTAGAAATTGGGGAGCAAACAAAGATGTGCTTCTCAAGCTCTACAAAACATTTATACGTCCGGTACTAGAATACGGTGCCATAATAACAAGCGACCTAAGCAAAACCAACATTCAGAAGCTACAGAGGGTTCAAAATTATGCCCTGCGAGTGGCACTATGCAAACCGAAATGGACACCGATAAAGGAACTTCACGAGCTAGCAAAAATAGAAACTATTGATACGCGATTAAAAGACCTACAAACCAAAACCCTCAACAGACTCCAAGATAGTGAATTAATGGTTGAGTTGAACGAACACCGATCCCTTAACAGAAAAACAAAATAAGTTTCCAGAAAATAAAAAAAAAAAAGAAAAAAAAAAAAGAAAAATAATAAAATAAAATAAAATAAAAATTATACAATATAACTAAATCGCGTGGAGTCAGTGAGGATTGCCTCGCTACTCATTGGGAACTTTAGGATAGAGTCTGTGAGGACTGCCTCGCAACTCTGCTGAAGCGCGATTGAAACGCGTTTAATAAGATCTATATAACAAAACCCTCCACATACTCCAGGATAGTGAATCAATGGTGAAGCTGAACGAACACCGAACCCTAAACAGAAAAACAAAATAATCCACAGTAAATTAAAATTACTCAACAGAATTAAACTGCGTGGAGTCAGTGAGGATTGCCTCGCTACTCATTGAGGTCTTTAGGATTGAGTCTGTGAGGATTGCCTCGCAACTCTGCGTGTTGGGAGTGGACTCCGAAGAAACACACCCCTTGCCCCATCCATAGCAACAATCACACAGCAGGTACAATATACAATAGCGGATACCTATCTTTCTCTCTACCTTTCACTTTTCTAACTGAACATTCTCAAATTTTCTTGCAACACTCTTATCAAGAAGACGCATGGAAATGGTAGACAAAGCGTAGGAGGAATTGGTGCAACCTACCTTTCTGCAACATATACAAGAAACCACCAAACGCTAGGCAAGGATTGAAACAAGCTTGTCTGGCTGGGAACGAGTGTACATTTGATATAAATAAACATTTGAATAAAGATTTAACAGCCCTTTTAAGGGCTTGAGGGTGTGTGTCAGTGATTTTTTTTTTTTTTTTTTTTTTTTTTTTTTTTTTGGGGGGGGGTGGGGTGGGGTGGAGGAGGTCATTTGGGATTCCCGAAGGATAACCAGATATCTCAAAATCACATACGGCATCCTATCTCCCAGAAGGCTTGATGGATGACTCCCGGTTTCTTAAAACTAAACTGTTGGAGCTTTCTCCACTTCTTTTTTGTAACCGCTATGGTCATATACCGGGGCCGCTACCAAACCGGCGTTGCTGTTTGGTTTTCTTTTCTCTTCTTCCCGTAAACTTGCCATCGCACAACATTACATTCTGGCTCGCCACCATGGTGGGACTCAAACCTCTACCATCGCCGAACTGGAACCGAACAGAGCTCGCTCTCTAATAGTTTTAAAGGCGTTGGGGGATTGAGTATTGACCATCTAACACTCCAGCTTAAACTGCCGGGTATTCTAACCGCGTGCATAACCCCCTCAGACTCCATTTTGGGCAATAGGAAAGCTAGGCCTGTGTGATCCAAGGAAAAAAATAAGGTTAACCGGGTCGCAAGGGATTTGTAAATCCCACATCGTCCCTGCGCGCCTTCGGCGCGCTAAAACCTTTCATTCTTCTCTTCTAGAGAGCACAACTATTTCTTCCATCTTCGAATGCGCAACATGTCTGATTCTCAAGCCGACGTTATCTGCCAAACCTGCAAGGCTCTTGTGAGAGAAAGACAGGAGTCTATAGAATACGATAGCTGTAAACTCTGGACACACCGTACATGCAACACAGGTTAGTACTTGGTATTTTTTAAATTTAGATTACTGTTTTTTTCATCACGGAAATCTTATCTGTTTTGAAGGATGTGGGTGTGAGTCTTACTATTAAATTGATTAAATTGATATAATACTATAAATTACAACACAGTTAATATCAATATAATTAAAAGGCGTACTGCACGTCGATGGTTCTCTCCGGGTACTCCGGCTTCCTCCACCCGTAAAACTGTCACCGACACGATATGACCCTGGCTGTTGAAGTGTCGTTAAACCCTAATAAATAAATAAATCAATTGATATAATATAAATTACAACACAGTGAATTTAGTCTATTATCTGCGTAAATTGCTTAAAATAGTTTTTCCACTTATTTTTTAGGCATAACAAGACAGCAATATAGAGCTGCTTCCAAGTCTGGAAATGACATTCCATACACATGCATTGTCTGCCAGGATCAATCCCGATCAACAGCTGCAATGGGAGAATTTGCTATCAACTTTTCCACACTTGATTCAGCAAATGACATCAACACAACACCTGTCCCAGTTGCCAGTTCCACAACTGATAAACTTGCAAATGCCATCCTGAATGAGACGTACATAGTCCGTGATGTTGAATTTACAGAAGATAATGTCAACATTCCTATTCGACATGACGAGAGTTCAATGGATGACGGGCAACCACAGATCATGGACAACTATGATGACACACCGGAATATGAGATACTGCAAACATCATCTACAAGAGGCGCTGATAAGCTTTATCATCATCTTGGATATAGCTTCACAAAAAAACGACAGAACAGTGAGTATATTTATTAATAATGCCTATAGGCACTCTCCAATAATTTATAATAAAGCAAATTTTAATGAACAAATTATGTCTTCCAAAAATATTCTAGACAATTTTTGAAAGGCGGACAATAATAATAATCCAGGGTTTGAATTTTACTGTTGGCATTTATTGGCATATGATCCCGGAGTGATTTACTTCAATTTTACTGTTAAATTACTTGATGCATTCCAATCTTTTTCAGACAATATGCTTTATTAAGAGCCATTCAATAATGATTACGGCCTAGGGTGGAAATCATAGTCCAAGTCTTTGGGGTCTGGGAGTCTTAAAGCTTGCCTTTTAAGGTTGCCTATTTATGTTCCTTATGTATGGTGTGAGTGTGGCAAGGCCACTCTCACAGGAATCCCCTCCCCCAACGTTTTCCAAATTTGGATCGCCTGCTTCGCTGAATAATCAGGAAAAATGGGGTGGTGCTTGATTAACTTCTGTGTATATAATTGAATATTTTATTATTATTTTTTTTTTAGAACGGGGTCGTACTTGATTAAGTTCTGTGTATATAATTAAATATTTTATTATTATTATTTTTTCAGAACGGGGTCGTGCTTGATTAAGTTCGGTGTATATAATTAAATATTTTATTATTATTTTTTTTTTAGAACGCACAACTCTATGGCGATGTAGCATCCGTAACTCCAGTGGCGTTTGCCCTGCCACTGTGACACAGGAAGGCGACATTTTCACCGCCGGACCAAGGTTGAATTAATTGTTATCACTAGTGAAATTGTTTAACTTTTCCCAACATATCAGTATTCGGGTTTATACCATAACTTAATGAAACCATGCAATGGATAAGTTTCAGGGCTTATATTTCGGCGAGAATCCAAAATCAAAATACTGAATTTTAAGAATGTTTTCAGTTAGAATCTTCTGATGTGCTTTCTGAGCTTTCAAACCTGAAATATCATAAGGAATATCAAAAGATTCCAACAGAAAATATTCTTCAAATTCAATTTTTTGTTTCGTGGGTTCTCGCGAAATATAAGCCCCGACTGAATCAGATTTTGGGGTTTTACATATTGCTTTACGTATGCCATGTATGGACAGCTTGATGCCATGGTTGAATGTTAATGTTATTTATGATTCATGATAAATATATAATAAACATAAAAAAAAATAAATTTTGTACCAAAACCACAATTTTATTATCCTTTATTACAGAAAAAAGTGCGGGTCGAAGTTACCTACGACTGGGTCGAAGTTACCTACGACTGGGTCGAAGTTACCTACGACTGGGTCGAAGTTACTTACGACTGGGTCGAAGTTACTTACGACCGGGTCGAAGTTACCGATGATTCTGGGTCGAAATTACCTTTTCGGGTCGAAGTTACTTCGGATCTAAGTTACTGCGGGTCGAAGTTACTGGCATTCTTAACAGCTTGACTGTGAAGTGTTGAATTGAAAGTTATGATTGTTCTTGCCCTCAAAGTACAAGTCCGACATTGTTCTTCTGTTTGTTTACACAGTGGTATGCATAGTTTTGATTCGGAAAAAGAAAAGATGAGATACGTTTACAGCTGTTGTTCACAATTGCAATCATGTTCCCTTGCCTGAAATGTTCAAACGAAGTTAGGGCTAGACAGCATGCAATATCTTGTTATGAGTGCGGAAAATGGCAACACCTTGTGAATACTTACATTTTCCCTGCTGTCACTCATGAAATAATCCCTTTTCTACTCACTAATCCCCTTTCTACTCGCTCCACAACGCTTGGCATCATTCCAGCTCTCCCGAGGCCGAATCTTCCCAGGCCGAATCTTCCCGGGCCGAATCTTCCCGAGGCCGAATCTGCCCGAGGCCGAATCTTTCCCGGAGCCGAATCTTCCCGTTTCCAACTCAACTTGTGTTTTCACAATCAAAAATCAAAGAACTTCTACTAAAATATAATCAAATGTAAACTAAAAAAACATGTTCTCACAATAATAGTTTCAAAGTTTATTGAACATGTAAAAAAAATTATAGAAACATTCAATTTTTTTCATTTTCTACTTATTTTCACTGGAGGACGGTTTGGGTGTATTAGCGGACGGTTTGGGTAAAAATGTAGCGGACGGTTTGGGTCAAATTGCAGAGGACGGTTTGGCCGGAGGACGTTTTGGGTGTAATTCCTTAAAACGCGCCCCTGCTTCACGTTTCCTAGCGACATCACGCCAAGGTTTACGTGGAATAGTATTCCCATTAAACATATCATTCCACTGGAATATCCAAACCAGAGTTTAGGTTTACACGGAATAAAACAACCAGAATAGTTCACTGAAACATACCAAAAAAATTTTGTAACAAGACCTTCTGGCTTGTGAAGATCATAAACTGTTCCAGACCCCTCGTCGTTTTGAAGAAATCGAGAAAGGTTTTATAGGATCAAAAGGCAAATCCTCGTTACATAATCATGCACTTTCGCTGCATTAACTGTGGCGAACATTCAAAAGAACTTTATAAAGATTATGACAAAGGAATTATAAAAATATCACATTGTGTAAGTTTTTTTTTTTTTACAGCACAGCCACAAGTAGTTCGACGAATTACCGGAAACCTGTCTACCTATATACCGGAATGACCAGTAAATACCGGAATCACCCCCCAAAATTATGAATTGAATGAATGTATACCTTTACTTTATCGCCATTTCCCTTCCAATTACCATTATATTCATGAGAGTGGGTTTTGTGGTGACTGAAGGTCAGAAATAATACAAAAATAGGTCCAGTCTACTCGGCAGTATCGAATCACTTTTTTAAAATTTTCTGCCATCTCCATCGTTAAACTAAATATCGATGTGTTTGTCTTGGCAATGTATCATGCAGAAATAGGTACTGCTTAACGCGACTGCACGGGGAAAAATAATGCTTACACGTCCGTGTACGAAATCATTTTATCAATTGCATAATAGCGACAGTAAAGAGTCATGGCAGGTAGTAAAGAATCACACATTTTGCGCCAGTTTAAATGTGTGTTGTATCACTAAACTGGTTAATTTGTTGTTGTCGAACTTTCTGAAGACACGTTTCTGTAAGAACAGATACAAATTAGAATTTATCTCGGAGTGATTATTATACATTCCCAGCGATCTGTCAAGTTAGACCTGAACCGAGAGTAAATGGGTGCCGCCATTTGCAATCGGGTTAAAAGACTTACCTTCGCCCAAAGTTGACTGGAAATTTACAAAGCATACTGGCATCAATTCATAATTATCATGTTCGTGTTTGTTTCCTTTTACAGTAGACTGAGCCGTTGGTATTCAATGTTGACTTCACGAATAAACAGAGGCGGACTGGCCGATCGGGTGACCTGACCAGGTGATTTTCCGATGGGCCGATGGCCCAAATTTGTTTATTTATTGGTGTTTAAGGCCACATATTTCTGCACAATGGCTAACCATGACCATGACAGTTTTACGGGTGGAGGAAGCCGGAGTACCCGGAGAGAACCACCGAGCAACGGTGAGCAACTGTCAGCTCCCCAACATACCAACTCCACACAAGCAGGGTTAGCACTGGTTGAAGACAGATGCACTGTCGACGTGCAATACACCTTAGTACACAGCGTCACTGTGCCCCTACGTGGACAATGGGTGTGAAGTGTCTTGCCCAAAGACACAACGTGGTTGTCGCAGGTGGGATTCGAACCGAAGACCTCTCGACTTGCAGCCTGCACCTCTACCAACTGAGCCCCCCCCCCCCTCCCTGGTGGCCCAAATAAATGACTGATACACATCGAGATTTTCAAACTAAACCACAACTTTTTATCGCTACTGTGGGGAGGGTGGGGTGGGGGTATGCATGGGTGGACAGGTAAATTGGTAGAGGGACCGCCACTGTTGCCATATGGGCCGGTCGGCTGCTGAATTTTCCCGAACCGAATTTTTAGCCGTTCCAGTTGTATAAAATAATGCACGTACCATCACTCTCAGATTTTTAATGGCCTAAGGGTGAAGCACAATGGCTTAGCGGTTGATTGTTGGACTTCTATGCTGGAGGTCCCGAGTTAAGTCCCTGCCCGGGACTACCCGCGTTGTGTCCTTGGGCAAGGCACCTTATCCCGGTTGTCTACATGGGGGCACGAGATGCCGTGTACTAAGGTGTACTGCACGTTGGTGGAGAACATGTCTTCAACCGCTGTAACCCCGCTTTAGCGGAGCTTGAACAGATTTGAAATGTTGAGGAGCTGACTGCTCGTCAATGCTCGGTGGTTCTCTCTGGCTTCCTCCACCCGTACAACTGTCACGATAAACCATTGCGCATACGTATGTGACCTTGAACACCAATAAATAAATAAATGGCCTTAGGGTGAGTGACCGAGTTGTCTCACGTTCTGAACGCTATTTATTTATATAGTGGGCATACTGACTGATTAAAAAACAGTAATGGAAATGTCTGAAAGGTGGGGGGGGGGCGGAGGTTGATGTGCAACAGGCATATCTGGAAGGGCGAGGCCGAGTGACAGAAGGTTGTCTGTCACTAGCTTTTGTAATACCTCTTACTATCTTAGGTTTAAGTGGACCATGACTCTATTAGTGGTATTGGGATCATAGAGATACTATAGGGTGTGTCCCTGCCATTGGCTGAGTGTCTAAGGGCCTCTCTCTGAAGAAATGTTTAAAATGTCAATGCACTGTCATTGAGAGCGAATGTTTGGTGAGGTGATGTATAATTTGTTGGAAAGTAAGCTCCAGTAAGTGATAATTCATTGAATGCCCCAAAATATGATTTGTAATGTTGGGAATAATAAAACAAACAACATACTTCAAGAAATGATATATGTATTAAATAGAACGCATTCAAAGCAAACTGCTTCTCATAGAGAGATTATGATGATGATGCTGGTAATGAGTTGATGATTGGTGATGATGATGATGATGATGATGATGATGATGATGAGTTGAGTTGAATTGTTGAGTTGATGAGTCCAGTTGTTGAGTTGATGGATGCAGTACCAGCTGAAATAAGTTGTAGGGTAACCACTAGAAACTTTTCCTCACAGTCAGTCACAGAGTAGCTTTGTTATCCCCGTAGGGACGACAGGAAGTGGAATAGCACCTGTTCCCTGTGGTAAACAAGTCCTGCTTTACTGATAAACTAGGATCCGGTAACCAACCAATGCCTGTGGTGGAAGTCCTCTGATGTTGGCAGTGAGTATAAACGATTGGTTTGTCTTGTATTTATACTTGTTGTAACCGTTGTATTGTCACGATACAGCCTTAGATGTTTATTTGACACTAAGCACCAATAAATAAATAAAATTTACCTTTGATGATAATTCCAAGACTTCACACATATTTCTTGGGGAGGGCTTCCCAGTAAATGATGTCAAGTGTAGGAATTATAGACACATGGGAAAAAAAAACGAAAGTGTCAAATTGACAAGGCAACCACAGGAGGGTGATGGGGGATTGGCACAAAGAAGAGGTGAGGGGTCATGAAGGAGAAGGTAGCAGTGGGGGATTTTCAGTCAATAATTACATTGTGATTTTTTAACCTGGCACAGATGCATCATAGACAACTGGACCTGGATTATTTGTACGTTAATGGAGGACCATAAATTGAAAATATGAAGGGGCAGCAGGGGTGGTACATGAATATTCTTAATTTTCCCCACTTGCCTATGAAGTCTCCCTACATGACTCTGCAGTCTCCCTATTTTTTCTGGAGGGAGACTTCAAGTCTCCCTAAAATTCCCTCCTAGACTGGTCCCTGGTGTCAATGACACTGCAGCTCAGATTGTTCAAGAAGGGACTGAAGTAAATAGAAAGATCCAGTAATGGCGATGCCAATTCATTTACTCATGTTTCTGAAAAAGATCGGGGATGGGTGTGGCCAGTCGGCTGTACTAATGGAATTGTTAACAATTTTTATACCAAATCCAAGATGGCCACTGACGGCCACGTTTTTCAACGAAATTCAGAAACTCCTATTTCTTCCTAGTCTCCCCAGACATGTTTTGGGCAAAAATGTTCAATTTGGGTCTTTGCCCATGTCTAGTTAAGACACACTTCAAACCCCATCCCACCACCTCCCCACCTAACACAAATAGAGACGAAAATGCTTTGGTCGAAACACCCCCGATCGATTCCACTCTCATCGCCGAAATGATACAAGGCCGAAAGTGAATTGGGCTGCAATGCCCCCCCCCCCCCCCAAAAAAATGCAGACTTCAACAATTCATCAGAGGAAAACATTGAAATTTTAACTTAGCCCCCATGTAGTCGTGGATATTGGAAACAAACAAAAAATCATATCCCAACCCCTCTCCGCCACCATCGCACAGCCCGTTGGTGTCACCCTTGAAAAATGTTCAGCCACGTGCATTTAGGCCCATGCATGCAATTTGGAAACCAGTGCGAACATCAATAACACACGTGTGAAAATTGCAATAAAATGATTATTTGTTCAGTAAAATGGGTAAATTATAATAAAATTAGTAATTTATTGTGTAAGACATGCAATTGCGAGATAAAACAATACCTTCTTACCATTCTAACACGTGCTGAATCTTGACAGGTCAATATTTACACTGAGTTTCTAAAAATATATTTTTCATGGGGGGGGGGGGGGGAATAATATCAAGTGAGGCACTGCAGCCTGTACTGGTTCGATAATGCCGAGTGTATGACCTCCATCAACTTTACTATTTGCATTAGAATGGTGAGGAATCTACTCTCAAAGTTGTTATTAGTTAGAGAATAATAGTGGGGTAACAATTTAAACAACTTAGCATCAGCGTTATTTGGGTTGTTTCTTTTTCTTGAAGTGAAATTGAAAAAGCAAATGGGTGAGCAAGTTACATTTTCGTCGCAGTCGGTTCCGGTAATAACAAAAACACCACTACACTACACAGACTTCATATATTGCAAAAGCATATTTCTTTTTCATGATATCTGGAAAATATATATTTTCTGTGACTGTCAGTAAGCAGAAAGAAAAAATAAAAATATTCCGGTTGTTTAAACGTAACATGACAGTCAGTAAATTTTGA
The DNA here is from genome assembly GCA_031216915.1 of Pictodentalium vernedei. NCBI lineage: Eukaryota > Metazoa > Mollusca > Scaphopoda > Dentaliida > Dentaliidae > Pictodentalium > Pictodentalium vernedei. The sequence continues at coordinate 171,429,844 of CM062292.1, forward strand.
ATCGATATTGCCACCAACTCGATACTGCCGAGTTGACTATAACCGAACACAGTTTTGTGATAAAACTTAAAGAAATCGTCATACAAATTCATGGTTTTTTTTTTAAAAGAAAAATGTGCTTGTTAAAGTGTTAATCCATAGGGGGCTGTAAACCGATCAAAGATTGAAATAATTCTTACTTTTTTATTTTTGTGGAGGGGGATGGCGGTGTAGTTCTACGATCTGAACGTTGTGGCTACCCCCTACATTCAGATTCCTCCCATTCAAATCTGTTGTAAAATTCCCCAATAAATTTTATTGGGAACTCAAAACACTAAAATAGGAATATATATTAAGCATTTGCCCTTATTACCAGCTGCATTTGATAGTACACATATTTCCTTACATTTGTGCAGAGTAGTGATGAACTGATAATCGGAAATGGCTGGTTATGAGACATAGGCTGGTTATGACTCGACTGTTTCCGGTTATTCTATATTTAACACTGACATTTAAAATCTCTTTTGATATCTGGTCATTGCAATAAAGTTTCCACATTAAAAAATGTGTGTAGTGTATCTCAGAATATTTAGGGATTTTCAGAGCCGAGATACAGTACGTGGGGAGTGTATTATCACTAAATCACCTGCAGAGTGGAGATTCCACCCAAGTAATAACTGAAACTTGATTGCAAAGCATTACAAGCACAAGCAAAGTTCCAGCCAGTGGACCTCCAGGTTATACCCGGAGTTCCATTGGCTGAAACATTGCTTGTGTTTTTTGTCACTATGTACAGAATTGGGAAGTAATACTTTGGGTGATAACTCCACTCCCAGGGTGATTTACAGTCCACTCTCCACGTACTGTATTACGGAATTTACCATCTGCAAGCAGTACGAGGTTGCCACTATTCCCAGCTGATCGAAGTCACCAGTCTTCAATCATAGTGCTGTACAACATTGCATTGGGTACATGTACAAATAAAATGTGTTCAGCCGCTAGTCTGTAGTATTTCATGATACAAGCATCACAATACAATAAGATATTAAAATTGGAGAAAAACTAAAAAAACTCTCTTTTTTTGATGGTAGATGATTGTTACGCAACATGTTAATTGCATGACTGTCACAAACACGTTTTCAGTTTGTCAAGTTCATTTTTCAATTCAGTTACCTCCCTTGATGTTTCTCTCCAATGTTGATTGTGGAGAACATGTAAGGGAGGTAACAAATTGAACAGTGAACATTAAATAATATATTCTGACGTTGCATGTGTATCTGTAAACAATGTGCCATACATCTATACAACACACGTTAACATCAGCTATTATTCAATTAAGACACAAAGTATGTGTGCTCAGTACCTTTCTGGTTAATACAGCCAAGTGTAATGTATTCTTACACAAAACTGTATTGACACTATTTACCAGAATAACACGCAATCATCACAAGAGAATAATATCAAGTGATTGTATTGTTTATAAACATCTTCCCCCACCCCAACTCCCCAAAATACAAATATTATTTTGACTAATATTGCCCCGCACTAAACATGCATACTCTTCAGAACTTATGTGGTATTAAGATTTCGTAATTGGTGATTTATCAACGAAATTGTGCAGTATAACAGGCACTAACAGATTTTCTTCTGGGTCCCATTTCAACCATCAGATTCGGCATAATTGGCGGAGAAATAATCATTAATCAGTTCATAGCAAGTTTGGATAATCGGTACATCACTAGTGCAGAGTTTATTGGTCCAAACTATGTTTTATCCTTTATTTATCGAGATTTGAACATGGGCAAAGCGTCAACCATCATTTTGATCTCATCCATATTATTATATGCCTGTATTGGCTATAAAATAATAACCAGGAGTTGCGCCTAAACAAATATCGATGCAAAAACGGAAATACAATTTCATTCACGCACAGGAGAACGATTATGATCATTGTGTGGGAGTTACCTTTTCTGCATCGATATTCGTTTCGGCAGCAACTCCGATTTGCACAAATACATGGGCGACATCTAAGTGATGGTCGACGCTTCACCCATGTTCAAACCTCGATAAGTAAAGGATAAAACATAGTTTGGATGAATAAACTTTGCACAAATGTAAGGAAACACACTTGTACTATCGAATGTAGCCGGTAATAAGGGCGAACTCTTGATACATATTCCTATTTTCGTGTTTTGAGTTCCCAATCAAACCTATTGAGGGAATTTTACAACAGATTTCAGTGAGAGGAATCTGAACGTAGGATGGTAGCCACTACGTTCAGATCGCTGAACTAGGCAGTGATGCATTTTGTTGTTAATTATTATTCAAATCGTACATTCATATCAATATGGAAATAAATTTGAATATAATGTCTGAGTAATAATAAGAAATTGAATGAAATGTGTGGACTATGTTTGCCAAATGTTTTTTTTTAAATATTTTGACGATAAAGAAGTATTGTCATTCAACTGATTCGAATGTGAACGGGGCAGTAGTTCATTTCATAAAATTATAATAAAATTACTTAAGACAGCAAAAAATTTGCGAATCACTTGTCCTTGGTGTTTGTTGACAAACAATGCAGACGACAATTGTGTAAAAATCAATACTGTGTCATATGTCATTGTTACTTCAAAATCGAAATATCTCTGCCCATTTAGCATGCTCAAACATTCGATAGTAGCTCCTCCCACTTGGGTCACTGATTTGCAATTTGCATTTCTCATAAACTCTCGTTCAAGCAAACAAAATGTTTGCATTCAAAAAGAAAACAAAAAACAAATGGATAATTAACAGATGTTTTAGATTTACTTTTAAATGATTTTTATTTTGAAAGATTAGTAGAATATACAAAAAGCTATTTTTGAAACTCTTGCACCCAACTTCTGGAGAAATTCAACATGGTCGTGAGCATAAAAACAAGATTTTTTATTTCATAGCCTATAGAAATTTCTGACAGAAATACTGAAAAATCTCTTGCATTATCTATAGATCTCACTTTGTGAGCCGTGCTGTGCATGGCTCGAACTGTATATTCGCTATAAATTAAAATTTTTTTTAGGTGAATCTGGTATTTATGGGTGATTAAAGAAATGACCCGAAAATTCCATTAAAACTTTTAAAAATTATATATTTTTATACTGTACCAATGACCCAGACTTAGCTGGTGCTAACTCCAACAAAACCAGGGCCAAACACAAATTTTGCCCCCCAATCCCCAAAATTTGCATCCAAAACAAAAAGAAATCATGTCCTAAAGGACCTCCATACTACGCCTCTACTGCGCATGCGCAGTGACGCAGTCATCCCGAAATTGGCGCCAATTATCATTCTCTGTTTGGCCCTTCATCAGTCAACATCTCACTGATCTTTGTGCTTGTAAATCTCAGTTTAAAGGATGCCAGACACGTAATTTTTGGAAAAAATGTGATTCTAAGGAGGATAGAAGGAGGAGAGGAAAAAGAAGTGGCAAAAAATAATCAGGGCTGTACTTAAAATTTTTTGATGAAATTATGTTAAGTTGCCTATTTTCGAGGCATGGGCCTCTTGTTGTCATTCTTGCTAATTGTTGCACTGCTTATTCAGTGTTTCCTCTCCCCTAGCCTTCTAAAGTCCCCCCTGGCAATTCTCCCATGCTTTTGGCATATTTTTGAGAAATTTCATTTCTAAAATTTCCTGGGAGAGTTGCTTGGTTACAGAATGTTTTCTGTTATTTTCCCCATAGTTACGTTTTCACCCATGGGTGTATAACGTTTGTGTTCTGCATCTTCCATCTGATGTTCTACAGATTCTCCCCTGGGAGTCTCTGTTTTGCATCAGATAGAGTGTAATTGATGACTGATTCCGGGCCAGTTTTTTCAGTGCCTGGAGTCATGTTTTCTAGTGTGTTTACACTGTTTGTTTTCATTGGCAACAGCCTTTTTTGAGGGGGGCTGTTTGCCTTTGTGGTAGTTTATCTCATTATAAGATACATTTATATTATCCGAAAGTGTCTCATTAATTATTTTATATAAATTTAAAATTTTTGACCACACTTTGCCATCGGATCCATCGGGGCTCAACGTTACTTTTCGGCAACTTGGGCTTCTCTGAAAAAATATTTTTTCAAAATTATTTTGTTTTGCAATTGTTTTTTCATTTATTAATGGATCATGTTATTATGTATCTTTGTGTCAGGGGTTTTTGCGAGTAACTAGGACTTATTGTTGTTCTTTCACAATGAAGGGACGTTGTTCAAATTGTAATAGGAAGAAATCTTCCTCTGACTTTCATGATCATTGTATTAATTGTAGTCAGTGTTCTCGCATTAATCCCTGTCCTATATGTGAACATTGGGATGAGAAACATTGGAAACGTGTGTCACGATATGTTGTTTCTGGAGAAAGAGCGATGCCGGCTCTTTCTCCACAAGGTCACTCTACTCTCTCAGTTTCTATTTCAGAGGAACCAGAACAGGGTGATGTTTCCATGTTATCTTCTTCAAGTGTGCGTCCGTCGTCACAAATGAATTCAGAGCTAGCGGCAAAAGTGCTCATGGAGATTAGACAAATGTCGTCCGCTAGCTTGCCCGGTGTAGCATCCATTCACCGAATGGTTCGGCAGCCGGGTTCGTCCGATGCGGTCCAAGAGGAAATTTTGGGTGATGCGAGCACTATAAACATAATAGATGCACACCCAGTGACGGCGGATAGTAAGCGAGAACGGAGGAAGCCTTTTAGTCCGGTTCCTAGCTCGTCCAGGTCCAGCCGGGCCGCGAGCGAGAGAGGTCCCTCTCTCGTACAACAACATCTGGGACCAGATGTTGTGGTACAAAATGTGTCTTTAGCGGAGCATACGTCCGTCGCTCGGGACGCTCCGTTGTATAAGCAGTCCGCAGAGACTGTTAAGGCTTCCTCTTCTCGTCAGCGCACACGACCGCACCTTGGCTGCGTGACCGCCGATATATTACCAGCTTCGCCGATGAAGGATTCTTCGGCGACCAGGTCACACCATCCGGCAGCCAGGGATTCGAGACCGATGGACTCCGGACGTTCGCATAGGAAAAGTATGCGGGAGCCATCTGATGCGGAGCTGCCCTCGGCGAAGCAGCGAAAGACTGCGCCTCCGCAGGTCTCGACGTCGGACATTCTTGTGCAGATAGCACAGCTTATCGCAGCATCCCAGCAGCCGACAGAAACGGTGTCGGATCGAGAATTATCCGACGGCGCTGGGTCGGTACGCTCCGCCGAAGCATCGGGGGCGGACGACCGGGAACATCGTGAGGTCCGACCGGATGGTGAAAGGGATACGGATGACTTGGAGCTATCCCTTTCGGAACAACATAAAGCTGCCGTGGACTTCATCCGGCACTTTCTCCCTCAAGTTGTTCCGTCGGGCCAGACTGCTGTGCTTCCGGACAAGAGAATTATAGCGTCATTGGACTCTGAATTTTTTGAGCGGTTCAGGGACATCGCTCCCGAGTTTCCATCGCAGTCCAATAATGTTGCTAGAACATTTGAATTATTGAACAACGCTATATTTAAACTTGCTTCCAGGACGGGGAAAGCAGGTTTCTTGTCCGCTAATACTCTCAACCTGCCTTTCATTAATGCAAGGAATAAATTCGATACGGCAGGACAGGGTATACCGAGAGTTCCTCTGCGTATGGATGACGAGGCGGAAGACTTAGAGCTATCATTACCGTCGTCAGCTTCTATTCCAACCGCGGTGTTGGAAACAGCTATTGCGTCTAACAGAGCCAATTTAGATGCCTTATCTTATGCAGATCACCTTACTAAGGCGTTATCACTGCGCCTTCAAGGGGAAGAGTTTCAGGATATACAATCCTCTTTAAGACTTCTTTCAAGGGCAGTAGCTTATTCCACGTGTAACTCCGCCCTTTCAGTGGCAAATCTGGAGTTGGTTAGACGTGACGCAGCCCTAGCTACATCCACACTAGTGGATTCTAAGGTGAAGAACTCTCTTAGAGTCGCTTCGGTCTCAGGAGAACTTCTCTTTGACGGCAAGCTTTCCGCTATTTATGATAAAATTAAAAAGAAAGCTAATGATTCTCTGTTGTTCAGATCGGCTCCTAAAAAGTCGGATACAGCAGACACGAATAAGACAGGCACTTCTGGGTCTAATGCGCCCAAGAGAGGTTCCTATAGAGGTTCCGGTGCGTCCTCTTGGTCTTATTCGAGAGACCGTCAGGATAGCGACTCTCGTTCGGGACGTCCTTCAGGCCGGGACAATCGGTCGGACGCCCCGAGGTCGACGAGGCGAGGTGCGGGTCGTGGAAGACGTGGTTTCTCCTACCGCAGGCCTCGCAGGTCCAGGAGGTGATGGCTTAAACCTCTATCGCGTTCCGGTTGGTGGAAGGTTGTCGAGTTTTTCACAAGAGTGGGCGTCGATTACGGACGACCCTTGGGTGAGAGGAGTGACTTCGGAAGGTCTAAAGATATCCTTCAAACGAAAGCCTCCATTAACTCGAAGTCCAAAGTGGACTCATCTTCCGTCAAATCCACAGAAAAGAGACGCTCTGTTATCAGAGGTGCAGTCTCTTTTAATGAAGAATGCGGTAGAGGTCGTAGAAAACCAGGAATCTCTGGGATTCTACAGCCATCTGTTTCTGGTTCCGAAACCAGACGGCTCGTTCCGTCCAGTCATAGATTTGAGCTGGATAAACAAGCTGATCGTCGCTCCGAAGTTTTATATGGAGACGATTCGATCGGTCAGAGCGAGTATTCGGGTGAACGATTATGCAACGAGCATAGATTTCAAAGATGCATACTTTCACGTCATGGTACATCCGACATTCCGAAAGTATCTACGCTTCGCAGTCCTAGGAGTGGTGTATCAATTCCGGGCGATGTGCTTCGGATTGAATCTAGCACCCTGGGCTTTCACTCGGGTAATGAACTCGGTAATGATCTACTTCCGAGCTCATTCGTCTGCGGTAACGTCGGCCTACCTGGACGACATTCTTCAGAGGTACGGCAACGAGTTAACGCTTCAGAACGATGTTCAGAATCTTCTTCTATTGCTCCGACGTCTCGGTTTTATAGTAAACGAGGAGAAGTCGGATCTGGTGCCGTCCAAGTCATTCACTCATCTGGGAATGAGCTTCGAGACGCACAACAATCTCGTTCGTCTGCCGTTAACCAGAGCGAAATTAGTCAGTTGTTACGCTCGCTATTGTCTGCACGCAGACAAAGTCACGGCGAGAGAATTTATGAGACTGATAGGTCTGTGCGGAGCCGCCGCGGATCTCATTCCGATGGGGCGGCTACGCACACGTCCTCTTCAAATTTTCCTGACTCAGAATTGGAGTGTGAAAATTCATTCGCTCGATGTAGACGTTCTCTTGTCAGATCAAGTGAAACAAGAGATTCAGACTTGGGCAAACATTCAGTGGTTAACTCAAGGAGTTCCGCTGCAGTTGCCGGATCCGAGTTTTACCGTTATGACGGATGCCAGTCAAACAGGTTGGGGTGCATCATTAATCCCAACGGATTCGAGATGCCAGGGTCTTTGGGATCCGCAATTCCTGTGCAAGCACATAAACATCAAGGGAATGATGTCAATTTGGCTTGCGTTACGTCACTGGATGGACATTATTCACGATGCTCATGTCCAAATCCTATCCGACAATACGACAGTAGTGGCGTATATACGGAATCAGGGAGGCACTCATTCAGTTCCGTTGTTCAGTCTAACAGAAAGAATCCTTCTGTTTGCGTTAGAACATCACGTTCTTCTTTCGGTCCATCACATACCGGGCCGTCTGAATGTGCTAGCAGACTCCCTTTCACGAAAGGGTCGCTTGTTGCCGTCGGAGTGGACTCTCAACAAACAGGTATTCAATCAGATTTGCTACCAATGGGAACGGCCAATGATAGACTTATTTGCGACACATCTCAACAATCAGTTGCAGACGTATGTGTCTCCGTGTCCGGATCCAAGAGCATTTGCAGTAGACGCTCTGTCGATCCCTTGGGACGGAATGATAGGATATGCGTATCCTCCAGCGCCGTTAATTCAACAAGTATTGCTAAAGATAAAACAATCTCAATGCAAGATTCTGTTGGTAGCATCTCTGTCACCACAGAGACCGTGGATAAATCTACTCAGGTGTCTGTTGTGGGACCTACCGCGGAAGCTTCCTCCACGAGAGGATCTTCTTTTGCAGGGGAAATCGCGCCAACTCCATCACAACCCGCAAGGTCTCAACCTTCACGTTTTTCCGTTGTGCGGTCCTTCTTGCATGGCAAGCACTTTACAGGACGAGCGGTGGACGCGATTTCTAACTGTAGGAGGACCTCCTCTTCGCTAAACTATGCGGCTAAGTGGAAGGTTTTTCGTCGTTGGTGTAGGGATCATTCTGTAGATATATTTGATCCCTCTATACCAGACATTGCAAACTTTCTAGTATACTTGTTTGACGAAATCAGACTGCAGCCTGTTACTATAAAGGGTTATAGATCTATGTTATCTGATACCTATGCACATCATGATAGTTTACAAATTGGATCTAATGTCTCTTTATCGAAGTTGGTTAGAAACTTTTCGATAAATAGACCCAGAACTCTTAGATTAATTCCTAAGTGGAATTTAGCTTGGGTTCTCCTTAAATTGAAGGAAAAGCCATTTGAACCTCTTGGGACAGTAGATTTCAAATTCTTATCTTATAAGACAGCTTTTCTCTTAGCTTTCTCTTCTGCCAGAAGAGTCAGTGAGCTTCATGCACTATCGGTGGATGATTCTCATTATCGTAGTGTTGGGAACACTATCACCTTCACTACTAATGTGGGTTTTTTAGCTAAGAATCAGGCTCCTAATAAATATCCGGAACCTATTGTTATTAAGGCTCTTCCGTCTTCAGACGGGCGTAGGCCTTTACTCTGTCCTGTTAGAGCACTACGTATCTATAAACAGAGATCTCAGTTTATCAGAAAGGGACGGAAACGTTTCTTTCTGTCTTTGATGCCTAATAGAAAGGACATTTCAGTCCATTCTATTGCTAGATGGATTCAGTTAACTATCCGTACTGCTTATGAAGATTTATCTTCTTCTCAGCAGTCTGTGCTTAAGATTTCTGCTCATGAAGTAAGAGCTCTTTCTACTTCCTGGGCTTATGCTAATAGTGTTGCTATTACAGATTTAATGAAGGCTGCTTATTGGTCTCAGCCATCCACATTTACGAATTTTTATCTCAGAAATATTGAGTCCATTTCTGGAGACCTGCATTGTTTAGGTCCGTTATCTGTTGCTCAGAATGTCGTTCACTAAACAGTTGCAACTATAGTTATGCAGGCTTTCTGTTCCGGCAGTGACTCCGTCCGGCTGCCCTCTTCGCTCTGGGCTATTTGACCCAGGGCAAGGGGAAGGGGGGGGGGGGGCGGGTGTTCCCTTAGGTCACCTGCTTTATAGTGAAAAGCAAGGGAATGCCTCCTCCAAGTCAGTATTTCTGAGTCGCTTCCGGGATGGTTTTAAAGTGTAATATTAATGTTTAAATTCATTCATGTCTTATTTTTAAAGTGTAGCTCGATGTGAAGCATTTGTATATGTCAAGTGTCAAACGGGCTTTAATATACAATACTCGGACACTTTTAAATGATTATAAAGAGTCTCAATTCTCTGGACTACTTTATTTATTGGCTTGCTTTAAAAATAATTAGTATAAGGGTTATACTGGATGTTAATAGAGAACATGAATGTTATTGTGCTCAATTATTAAGGGTAGTGTATCTTTCTAATTTAATATTAAATAAGAAAGATACATGTAAAGCCTAATACTCCTTTTCTCCTTAAGGGGTTACCTCTTTACTATATAGTTGAGCTTATTGGATTTTCCTCTATGTCCTAGGCCTTCCAGCCTGTTTACTATTCAGCTAAGTCTGGGTCATTGGTACAGTATAAAAATGTTAAAAAATTTATAGTAATTTATATATTTTTTATACTTACCAATGACCCAGATGGGGATGGCCCTCCTTGGAGTTGGGAACTCTTGCCTCCCCGCTGAGTACATAGCGCTGACCAGGCACTGCCAGTAAGAATGTTAATTGGTGCCAATTTCGGGACGACTGCGTCACTGCGCATGCGCAGTAGAGGCGTAGTATGGAGGTCCTTTAGGACATGATTTCTTTTTGTTTTGGATGCAAATTTTGGGGATTGGGGGGCAAAATTTGTGTTTGGCCCTGGTTTTGTTGGAGTTAGCACCAGCTAAGTCTGGGTCATTGGTAAGTATAAAAAATATATAAATTACTATAAATTTTTTAACTATCAACAAAGATAAAGTGTTCAGGTTTATTTATTTTCATTAAATGTTTTATTGTATAATGAATTATATAATATATTATATAAAGCCTTATATATATGGTCTTACTCTTTAACTGTGCAAGGCAAAATATAATGGGATTTTATGAGGTGATTCCTGTATTTAAAGGTGATTCTGCTTTTGGAGTCGAGCACAGCAGTATTAACAAAGTGATTCCTGTTTATTGGATATGAAAACACTGTGTTGATTAAGAAACTGTTTGAAATATGATGTGCTCAGCCAGTTACTGAGACTGATGATGAAAGAGCAATGATGAATGCCTTTCCCTTCTGGTTCCAGAATAATGCATACCAGACATTTAATGAACAATGTAGTTGATTATTTAATATTTAAAAGACAAAGTTGGCATTACTGCCTCTGATTGACAGCCCATAGCTGATTCTATTTTTTATTGCAAAGTTGAATGCTTGAAGCCACCAAAAACATTTTTATGGAGTGAAAGCACCAGGATTTGATAAATATTTTTCACAACGTGTTGTGCCTTTATTGAAAGAAAATATTCAAACCTAAAAAATACATGGATTCCCAAATTTAATAAACTGGATGAATAATAACTGTGAAAGTTTGAATCACATTTCGAAACTTGCAGGCCTGGCATTCTTAAAAATGCAGGAGGGCTAAAAATCGTTCTCCTCACATGGCCTAAGGGAGCGATTAGCTCTCCTCAAGCTCAGGGCTCGATTTAACTGGATTAGCATAGCACTTTGCTCTCCAATTTCTGAATTTTGCTATTCAAGATTTATTAGTTTCAAGTGCTTTTGGATCCACTGCTAATCAATTTTCCAGGGTGAATAGTAAATTGCTATTCAAAATTTTCAGATTAAATCAAGCCCTGCTCAAGCTTACAAAAGCTAAAAATGGCAAAATGAAGTTGTACTATTAATGAATTTTGCCTAGTGGGCTTTGTACATTTTATTTGGTGCTGCTGACCAGGTAGTCTCTGTGAGACAGCTACACCGCCCCTCCCACACCTCCGGGCCTTGGTAAGATTAAGGCCCGGAGGTGTGGGAGGGGCAGTGTGGCCATATTGCAGAGATCAGTAACATATTAGAGATCTGAAAACCTGTGGATTTTAGGAATAGGCTGTTGTGGTAATCATTATTTTCTAAGGCTAGGAGGGCTATTTTTCGCCCTCCTCAATTTTTTAAGGCGAGCAGTAGGCGAGCGAAGAAATCGCTCTCCTGAAAATGCCAGGCCTAAACTTGCGGTAGATTGGGAAAGTCACTAACTAACCAATCTCATAGCAAATATTTATGGTGTGTAGCGGTTGAGGTATAAAGGCCATTTAACAACCAGCCTGGTTGGTCCGGATCTCTTAGTCTCGTGGTAAATCGGTTGCGTTGTTTGCTAGAGGTCGACGGTTCGAACCCCGGCTCCCGCACTTATCTCTCCTCTTGTTACATTTGGGGGCTCGTCCGATCCTCAGCAGTAGGTGGCATTGCGGGTGTTTCGACCGCTCTGAGGGAGGAACCTGGGTGAGATTCACATGTGGTGAATCTCAAAAAAATGGGAGAGTAGTGTAGCGGTCGAGGTATAAAGGCCATTTACCAACCAGCCTGGTTGGTCCGGATCTCTTAGTTTTGTGGTAAATCGGTCGCTTTGTGTACTAGAGGTCGACGGTTTGAACCCGGCTCCCGCACTTATCTCTCCCTCCTGTTACAGATGTTTAAGGACAGGAATGAAGTTTAATTGGGTTTGGAAAATACAAATTATGTGAGGAATACAAAAACTTTAAGACAGCACCAAATGTCTTTCAGACAGTCTGTTTCCGATAACAGACAACTTCCCGAAAATGGGACGACCAAAGACAGGGACAGATTGAAAACATACTATAGGTCTGAACCATAAAGAATGAGAAAGTACGAATATGATGGTCTGTTTCCGATGACGAGCAACTTCCCCAAAAATGGGACGATCTAAGACAGGAGCTGACTAAAAACGTACAGCTGAGTCTCTGTACCCTTTAACTCTTAATCACCCATTGTAGAATGCCAGGTGGTTTATAACATACATGTAACTGCAAGGTGATGGCATATCTGTACTGCAAAGCGCATGAGTTATTAACCAGGTACTGTGAGTACCCATAACTTTGAGGTTATGCCTGGGATTCTAGTTAAAATCGAAATCACCTTCAAATACCAGAATCACCTGATAATTTGTATCTCTCTCACATTATTATTGAATTATCTAAATTAAGTCACAGGTAGGTTTGTTAATTCCTACACTTTATTTGACAATTACCATGCAATATTGAATTAATCTTAAAAAAATAAGGGTGATTCCGGTATTTACTGGTGATTCCTATATATATAGGTAGACCCTAGCAAACCTCCTCCCGTTGTGGGTGGGAGATCCTACCTGCCTCCAGGGTATTTGATGACTGGATTCACATCGCAAAATGCTATACAAAAATGTCCAAATGCTAACCATATTTCTTTCATATCGGCTTTATATTCACTATTTATCATCACTTTTTAAAACCATGATGGAAATTGTTAATCAAATTTTTAAAAACAAAAAATACCCTGGCCTCTAAATACCAGAGTTACGTACAATTTTTTTTTTGGATAATGGACCATCAAATATAATTTGTTTTACAAAAATACTCTTGGGTTCCAAATAAAAAGTACAGGGTGGAAATTCAGAGGAATTCAAATAGAAGTGCAAGGCAGAATAAAAAGTACAGGGTGGAAAATCATGATAGAGTTTAAGAGTTACTATCATTTCTGTAATACCACTAACCCATACAGGACTGTTACCTGGGCTTTAAAGCCCAGCTAACAGTCCTGTGTGAGTTAGGAGTCTGAAACAGACTAAAGTACCCATAGTAGGTCTCCAAAATGAGGCATTCACTTGACACTGATGGTATTTTTAATAAACATACAGGTCAAAATAAATTTCATACAGGGTGGCAAATATTCCGTAAATTAATAAACATACAAGTATGTTTATTTGGAACTCCAGAGTAACAAGTGCTTCCATGAAAATGCTCAACATTAAATTGAAGGACAATGATAAGAATACAACTTACAAGCAAATAGATGCATGACAGATTGATCTCACTGGAACTACACCAGAAATTGCAGACTAGCACAGGAATGACATTTTGTTTTAATAATTCACCATTAAACTTAAATGTTTTCCTGAGGCAGTTATTCTCCCACCTTTCCTCCATCAGGTTACTGCCTCTCTAGTCCAAACATGGCCTGAAAGACCGTATTTTAATTTTTGGGTTTGCCACTCCAGTCTCGCCATCCCCACTTCTCACAAAAGGCTTAGCTAACTGTAGAACCCTTTCTCCCAATTTTGTTCCCAACCTGCTGTGTGCAATCTGTCCTTCCTGGTCAGACTTCCTCTACCCCAGCCTGTATCGCAATGGAATAAAGGGTACCCCTAATTCCCCACAGTAGTTCTTGACCTCCCAACTCCTCATTCAAAGGCATAAACCAAAAATTAAGCTTATTGTCTTCATGGAAGTTGAATCTCCTATACCACTTCTCTTGCATTTCCACTTAGAAGTTACCCTTGTGCTAGATCCCTGTTAACCCTTTACCCAACTGTCACAAAATAAATGTATAAATTAGTAGGGAAATGGATGGTTAGATGAGGAAGGGTAAATGCATGTTGAGAGTGTGTTGGTACTAGTTGAATGTACAGGCTTTGGGTGTGATGTTTGTTTGTGCGTTCTAAATAGATTGTATCTTGGTCAAGTGTGTGGTCCGAGTGTCCCGAGAATTTCGTTAATTAATTGAAATTGAAATTGAAATTTTATTCTGCAGCATACAGATATACAATGTGACACAAATAAAACAAATTATAAAGTGAGTGTACACTGCATGGAGATGGAATAGCCTGAGAGGCTGTCTTCCTGCCATCCCACACAATTTTCTTTTTCTTGACATCATTGCCCTTTTATTCTTGTCTTCATGGATTCAAATTGAGTGGAACGTTCCCAATGCACAGACCGGAAACAAATAAGTTATTACTTTAATGTACATTCTAAAATCGGCGGGGTCAAGAACTAAACCAAGTCACCTGGGTTGGGCAAACATGAACCCATATGGGGCTCATATTCGCCCAACCCAGGCGATCCGGACCAATCACCAGAAAGGAGAACAGAAAGCAAACCCAGTTATCCTTCTTGAGGACCCAACAGACCTCAGAGTGCAGTATTTTTGGTGAGATCTCTTTAAGTTGATATACAGTCGGGACAAAATGGATTGGTACAAATGATTGTGGAAGAATATGAATCTAAAATTGTATCGATTATTTTCTAAACTAAATTGTGTTGTTCATTTGAAGTATAGTGGACGGTTGTTTGTCGGTTAGGGCATTCTGTCGGGTAGATCTCCGGTGTACAGACACACACAAAAATGTTTGATATAACGTACGCGAAAACATATAAAATGCATATCTGTGGTTGGAATTGAAGTGCATCTGCAAATGGAACTCTTGATGGGTAGTGTATGATCAGTTCCTGCATGGCGACGGGTAAGCTGGTTCTATGTAAATGAGAAACAGAGATAAAGTGACTTGTACGGATGTTGAGTTGTTTATGAACTGTTCGTACGTCCATCCGACAGTAAGAACTGTATGTATGTTTTATAACTGCAGAAATTTCATTGATAATTATAGACTGTTAGTCTGTTCAGTTTTAATCGTATCTACACTTCTACAGACGTCCGTCCAATCAACCGTACAATGAGCATATCTATGAACAATCTGTGTTATTCGCATGAAATTGTTGCAGCCGAAAATCCAGTTGCCACTTATTTATAAACGTTGGATTCCATGCGCCAGATTTAACCAAATTATTTCCGAATCCAGTGATATTTGTTCCTACGACATTACCGTGTGATGAACAGTGTTTGTATGGCAAGCCAGTAGTGCATTCAAAAGATTTTGATAACTTTGTCGCGTTGTGGTAGTAGTGACTGAGCGATACAGACTAAGTGACTTGAAATGTGTATTTACTTTTGGGTAGTAGCAAATGCACATACAAACAGCAGTACAAATATATACACAAGCATATTTGGTAGCATACCCAGTCCAATCGAGGTTATGAAGTTATAGTATACTTGGTGCGAAACTTTCCCACTGTTGATAATTTATACTTAGTGGTCTTAGTGGTCTTTGTGGTCTTTGTGGTCATATCTCCGTAATAGTGTGATTTCTGTGTGGTAGCATTACGTGAGTACGTGTATTTTCTGTGTGGTGACAGTGAGGAGAGTGTGTGACTTCTGTGTGCTTTGCCCTTGGTTATTGTCCCAGGGTGTTGGTCATATTTTGCACATTGTTTGGTGCTTTGCATGGTTTAGTATTAACCCATATCGTGTAGAATAGATTGGATTGGCATTACTCGGTGGGACACTTACACGACACACGCACGGGGATTTACTTGCAGAATCAAATTTATTGTATGTTCATTTGTAAATAAATCATGGAAATTATTTCATTTTCTTTCGCCGGATCTAAAAAGAATCCCTGTCACCCCAAATCGTGACATATGGACAGGCTACCAGGATCCGGTGTTGCTATTTTATTTATTTGTGTTGTAGTATGGCTGATCTCCATCACTGATTGAGAGTGGGAAGCAGTTGGGTTTGAGTGGTGAGACATTGATTGAGTTTGTAAAAGAACGAGAAGATCGACAGAATAAAATTGAGCAAGAAAAGAATGAACAAGAAGAAAGACAGAGAGAGTGGGAGTTTAAGAAAGTTGAAATGGAAAATGCAATTGCTCTAAAGGAGAAAGACGTTGAATTAGAAAAAGCTAAACTTTCGAACGAAAAAAGCGAAACTAACCCGTCTCTAAAAATGGCACATACAGATCGTGTAAAAGCGCCCAAATTACCTCCCTTTAATGAGAAAACGGATAATATGGACGCGTATATCCGTTGGTTTGAACGTTTCGCGGAATCGGCCGAGTGGAAAAAAGATTTGTGGGCAGTAAACCTTAGTGCTTTGTTACATGGGAAAGCCCTCGACGTGTATTCATGTTTGTCATTTGCAGATGGAAATAATTGCGATATTTTGAAAGAGGCTCTTTTGAAACGTTTTCGTTTAACTGAAGAAGGTTTTAGACAGAAATTTCGAAACGAAAAACCAGAGGTAGGTGAGACCGCCCAACAATTTGTTGCACGTCTAGAAAGTTATTTAAAAAATTGGATGGATATGGCTCACGTAACTGTGACTTTTGAAGGGTTAAAAGATCTTATTCTTAGGGAACAATTAATGAGTTCTTACAGTAAGAATTTACAGTTATTTTTGACAGAACGAAACATTTCGTCAGTACAGGAAATGGCTAAACTTGCGTATCAGTATTTTGAAGCCCATGGGCAGTCCGAAATTGTAAAACAAAAAACATATCACAAATGTAATGAGCAAACTGTAAAATCTGGTGAAGATGTATCTTAAGGTAAATATCGTGACAGGCGATGTTATGTTTGTAAGTCCCCATCACACTTGGCTAAACATTGTCCCCAAAAGGTCAGCGGGGCAGGTAACTTTTACAGACCAAGAAATTTTGACAAAAGTAAGTCGAGAGATGCTATTAGTTGTTTAGTACAAAAGGGTTTGGAGGATTGCTGTGTTATAGGGGATTCCGTTACTTTGAAATGTGGCCACAATTTACCGCTCATGTCAGCCTCTTGTGATTCACGTAATTTTAAAGTTTGGAATATGCCAGTAGTAGAGGGATATGTAGAAAATAAACGGGTTTCTGTTTTATGTGATAGTGGATGTTCTGGTGTTGTAGTATGCTCGGGCTTGGTTGAACCTGCAAATTTTACAGGTGAGACCCGTGTATGTGTGTTAATTAGATGGAACTGTTAGGAAATTTCCTGTGTGTAGAATAGCCGTAGATACACCATACATTTCAGGTGAAGAAGAGGCGCTATGTGTTGAAAATCCTCTCTACGATTTAGTGTTGGGGAATATCCCGGAAGTTAGAGCTCCAAATAATCCCGATTTAACGTGGACTAGGCAAAACTATAAAAGTAAAATAGGTTTAGTAGGAGCCGTGCAAACTAGAGCTCAGAGAACTAAGGAAGGTATGGTCCTACCTCTCAAGGTAAGTGAAGCAATTGAGAATATTGGTGTCGAAGATATGAAATCGTTCCAGTTACAGGACGAATCTCTTTCGCAAGCGAAAGCCTTATGCAAAACTGGTGAATGAAAAACATAAGGGATTATTTTATAGAATGTTTCAACCCACGCTGTGAAAATGGCAAAGTGTATAAGCAGCTCCTAGTTCCGCGGCAGCTGAGACAAAATGTCCTTAACATAGCTCATGATAATATATTGTCGAGACATTTAGGCCGGAAAAAGACTTCCGATAGAATTCTTTCTAAATTTTATTGGCCTGGTGTGTTTGGCGATGTCGCCCGTTACTGTATGTCTTGTGACATGTGCCAGAAGACATTTCCTAAAGGAAAAGTTGGTAAGGTTCCTATCGGCCAAATGCCTTTAATTGATATTCCATTTTCAAGGGTAGCTGTTGACTTAGTGGGTCCAATACATCCACCGAGTGAAAAGGGAAATAGATTTATATTAACACTTGTCGATTATGCTACTCGATATCCGGAAGCGGTGGCCTTAAAAAATATCGATAGTGAGACTGTTGCTGAGGCTCTTGTAGGAATGTTTAGTCGGTTTGGTGTACCAAACGAAATTTTAAGCGACATGGGAAAGCAGTTTACTTCTGATTTAATGAAAAACGTAAGTAGATTACTGTCTGTCAAACAACTTACGACAACTCTTTACAACCCCGCTTGTAATGGATTAGTTGAACGTTTTAACGGAGTATTAAAAAGTATGCTGAAGAAAATGTGTAATGAACAACCCAAGGTGTGCGATAGATTCATAGGTCCTTTGTTGTTTGCATATCGGGAAGTTCCCCAAGAGAGTTTAGGATTCTCACCATTTGAGTTATTATATGGCAGAACAGTGCGGGGCCCAATTTCAATATTGAGAGAATTGTGGACTAACGAGGATCAGTCTGAAGAAATTAAAACCACTTACCAGTATGTTTTTGATCTTCGAAATAAACTTGAGAGTACTGTTAAATTAGCCCAGGAAGAATTGTCTAAAGATAAAGGTAGGTACAAGAAGTATGCTGATAGAGGTAGAAGAGTAAGAAATTTAAATATTGGTGATAATGTATTAATTCTCCTACCAACTGATAATAATAAATTATTGATGCAGTGGAAAGGACCATGGGTCATAAAAGAAAAAGTCAACCCATTTGATTATAAAATTGAGATAAATGGGAAAATAAAGATTTACCACATAACTTTGCTAAAAAAATAAACTCAAAGAGAGAAAGGTAAGTCAGTGGATAGAGAAAGTTTAATTACTACAGAAATAGGTGTTGCCGTTGTAAATAAATGTGAGGATTCGATAAATACAGGTAAAAGTTTGAGTAATGTTTTTGCTCCTGAGTTAGTTGTTGAAGTGCCTAGTGTGTCACCTACTGAAAGTGTTAATGATGTGACAATGAGCACAGACCTGTGTAGATCAAGACAGGCAAGTTTGAAAGATTTAGTAGATGAATTTCCTGATGTTATAACTGATATACCTGGTACGACAAGTCTGATTGAACATGATATAAAATTGACAAGTAATGAGCCGGTTCGCTCAAAACCGTACCCCGCACCTTATGCAATGCATAACATAATTAAACACGAGGTTGAAGCAATGCTAAAAATGGATATAATAGAGCCAACTGAGTCTCCATACTCATCTCCAGTTGTTATAGTTAAAAAGGCAGATGGCACAAATCGATTCTGTGTTGATTATCAACAATTAAATCGAATCACGGTCTTCGATAGTGAACCAGTCAATGACATGGATGAAATCTTTTCTTGTTTGTCAAAGGCAAATTTCTTATCAAAATTAGATTTGTCAAAGAGATACTGGCAAATCCGTGTGAAGAAAGAATGCTGCCCTTACACGGCATTTATAACCTATGAAGGTTTGTATTCTTTTAAGAAAATGAGTTTCGGTCTCATAAATTCGGGAGCCACATTTTGCAAAATGATGCGAATTTTGATGAGAGGGTTGAAAAATACTAAAAACTTTATTGACGACATTGTAATATTTAGAGATACTTGGGAACTCCATTTAGAGTGTTTGAAACAGTTGTTCTTGAAACTTTGAGATGCTTCTCTTACTGTTAAGCCCAGTAAATGTATGCTGGGATACACTCAGTTGCAATTTCTGGGACACATAGTGGGAAAAGGTGAGTTAAAACCAAATCCCGATAAAATAAAATGCATAAATAGTCAAAATGTGCCAGTAAATAAAAAGCAGATGAGATCTTTTTTGGGATTGATTGGATTTTATCGGAGGTATGTCTCAAATTTTAGCACAATCGCGGCACCTTTGACCAATCTCACGAAAAAGGGAAGCCCAAATAAAGTAAAATGGACGGCAGAGGCCGACAGAGCATTCAAAACATTAGTTAATGTTTTGAATAATCCACCCATTCTACGCTTCCAGATTCAAGTATAGAGTTTATACTGAGAACCGATGCATCAGATGTAGGGTTTGGTCGTGTATTGTTGCAGATTCATGATGGTATAAAATACCCCGTATCGTTTGCGAGCCGAAAATTGCTTGATAGGGAAAGGAAATATTCAGTAATAGAGAAAGAGTGTTTGGCTGTTCTTTGGGGTTTTCAGAAACATTAAGTGTATTTGTATGGCCGAGAATTCATACTTGAGGTTGATCACATGCCTTTGGTTTACTTGAATAAGGTTAAAGCTAAAATTGATAGAATTATGAGATGGGCATTGGTTTTGCAAATGTATAAATTTCGCATTGTTGCTATAAAGGGCAGTGAAAATATTGGTGCTGATTTTTTGAGCCGCCAAACGTTTAACGCAGAATAAGTTTGACATAACGTAAATACGAAGTTTATTTTGACAGTGTAAAATGATAAAGTGTAAGCACCAATTATCATCTTAGTGGAGGCGTGTGTCACAAAATAAATGTATAAATTAGTAGGGAAATGGATGGTTAGATGAGGAAGGGTAAATGCATGTTGAGAGTGTGTTGGTACTAGTTGAATGTACAGGCTTTGGGTGTGATGTTTGTTTGTGCGTACTAAATAGATTGTATCTTGGTCAAGTGTGTGGTCCGAGTGTCCCGAGAATTTCGTTAATTAACTAAATTGCATTGTTCATTCGAAGTATAGTGGACGGTTGTTTGTCGGTTAGGGCATTCAGTCGGGTAGATCTCCGGTGTACAGACACACACAAAAATGTTTGATGTAACATACGCGAAAACATATAAAATGCATATCTGTGGTTGGAATTGAAGTGCATCTGCAAATGGAACTCTTGATGGGTAGTGTATGATCAGTTCCTGCATGGCGACGGGTAAGCTGGTTCTATGTAAATGAGAAACAGAGATAAAGTGACTTGTACGGATGTTGAGTTGTTTATGAACTGTTCGTACGTCCATCCGACAGTAAGAACTGTATGTATGTTTTATAACTGCAGAAATTTCATTGATAATTATAGACTGTTAGTCTGTTCAGTTTTAATCGTATCTACACTTCTACAGACGTCCGTCCAATCAACCGTACAATGAGCATATCTATGAACAATCTGTGTTATTCGCATGAAATTGTTGCAGCCGAAAATCCAGTTGCCAGTTATTTATAAACGTTGGATTCCATGCGCCAGATTTAACCAAATTATTTCCGAATCCAGTGATATTTGTTCCTACGACATTACCGTGTGATGAACAGTGTTTGTATGGCAAGCCAGTAGTGCATTCAAAAGATTTTGGTAACTTTGTCGCGTTGTGGTAGTAGTGACTGAGCGATATAGACTAAGTGACTTGAAATGTGTATTTACTTTTGGGTAGTAGCAAATGCACATACAAACAGCAGTACAAATATATACACAAGCATATTTGGTAGCATACCCAGTCCAATCGAGGTTATGAAGTTATAGTATACTTGGTGCGAAACTTTCCCACTGTTGATAATTTATACTTAGTGGTCTTAGTGGTCTTTGTGGTCTTTGTGGTCATATCTCCATAATAGTGTGATTTCTGTGTGGTAGCATTACGTGAGTACGTGTATTTTCTGTGTGGTGACAGTGAGGAGAGTGTGTGACTTCTGTGTGCTTTGCCCTTGGTTATTGTCCCAGGGTGTTGGTCATATTTTGCACATTGTTTGGTGCTTTGCATGGTTTAGTATTAACCCATATCGTGTAGAATAGATTGGATTGGCATTACTCGGTGGGACACTTACACGACACACACACGGGGATTTACTTGCAGAATCAAATTTATTGTATGTTCATTTGTAAATAAATCATGGAAATTATTTCATTTTCTTTCGCCGGATCTAAAAAGAATCCCTGTCACCCCAAATCGTGACATATGGACAGGCTACCAGGATCCGGTGTTGCTATTTTATTTATTTGTGTTGTAGTATGGCTGATCTCCATCACTGATTGAGAGTGGGAAGCAGTTGGGTTTGAGTGGTGAGACATTGATTGAGTTTGTAAAAGAACGAGAAGATCGACAGAATAAAATTGAGCAAGAAAAGAATGAACAAGAAGAAAGACAGAGAGAGCGGGAGTTTAAGAAAGTTGAAATGGAAAATGCAATTGCTCTAAAGGAGAAAGACGTTGAATTAGAAAAAGCTAAACTTTCGAACGAAAAAAGCGAAACTAACCCGTCTCTAAAAATGGCACTTACAGATCGTGTAAAAGCGCCCAAATTACCTCCCTTTAATGAGAAAGCGGATAATATGGACGCGTATATCCGTTGGTTTGAACGTTTCGCGGAATCGGCCGAGTGGAAAAAAGATTTGTGGGCAGTAAACCTTAGTGCTTTGTTACATGGGAAAGCCCTCGACGTGTATTCATGTTTGTCATTTGCAGATGGAAATAATTGCGATATTTTGAAAGAGGCTCTTTTGAAACGTTTTCGTTTAACTGAAGAAGGTTTTAGGCAGAAATTTCGAAACGATAAACCAGAGGTAGGTGAGACCGCCCAACAATTTGTTGCACGTCTAGAAAGTTATTTAAAAAATTGGATGGATATGGCTCACGTAACTGTGACTTTTGAAGGGTCAAAAGATCTTATTCTTAGGGAACAATTAATGAGTTCTTACAGTAAGAATTTACAGTTATTTTTGACAGAACGAAACATTTCGTCAGTACAGGAAATGGCTAAACTTGCGGATCAGTATTTTGAAGGCCATGGGCAGTCCGAAATTGTAAAACAAAAAACATATCACAAATGTAATGAGCAAACTGTAAAATCTGGTGAAGATGTATCTTAAGGTAAATATCGTGACAGGCGATGTTATGTTTGTAAGTTCCCATCACACTTGGCTAAACATTGTCCCCAAAAGGTCAGCGGGGCAGGTAACTTTTACAGACCAAGAAATTTTGACAAAAGTAAGTCGAGAGATGCTATTAGTTGTTTAGTACAAAAGGGTTTGGAGGATTGCTGTGTTATAGGGGATTCCGTTACTTTGAAATGTGGCCACAATTTACCGCTCATGTCAGCCTCTTGTGATTCACGTAATTTTAAAGTTTGGAATATGCCAGTAGTAGAGGGATATGTAGAAAATAAACGGGTTTCTGTTTTATGTGATAGTGGATGTTCTGGTGTTGTAGTATGCTCGGGCTTGGTTGAACCTGCAAATTTTACAGGTGAGACCCGTGTATGTGTGTTAATTAGATGGAACTGTTAGGAAATTTCCTGTGTGTAGAATAGCCGTAGATACACCATACATTTCAGGTGAAGTAGAGGCGCTATGTGTTGAAAATCCTCTCTACGATTTAGTGTTGGGGAATATCCTGGAAGTTAGAGCTCCAAATAATCCCGATTTAACGTGGACTAGGCAAAACTATAAAAGTAAAATAGGTTTAGTAGGAGCCGTGCAAACTAGAGCTCAGAGAACTAAGGAAGGTATGGTCCTACCTCTCAAGGTAAGTGAAGCAATTGAGAATATTGGTGTCGAAGATATGAAATCGTTCCAGTTACAGGACGAATCTCTTTCGCAAGCGAAAGCCTTATGCAAAACTGGTGAATGAAAAACATAAGGGATTATTTTATAGAATGTTTCAACCCACGCTGTGAAAATGGCAAAGTGTATAAGCAGCTCCTAGTTCCGCGGCAGCTGAGACAAAATGTCCTTAACATAGCTCATGATAATATATTGTCGAGACATTTAGGCCGGAAAAAGACTTCCGATAGAATTCTTTCTAAATTTTATTGGCCTGGTGTGTTTGGCGATGTCGCCCGTTACTGTATGTCTTGTGACATGTGCCAGAAGACATTTCCTAAAGGAAAAGTTGGTAAGGTTCCTATCGGCCAAATGCCTTTAATTGATATTCCATTTTCAAGGGTAGCTGTTGACTTAGTGGGTCCAATACATCCACCGAGTGAAAAGGGAAATAGATTTATATTAACACTTGTCGATTATGCTACTCGATATCCGGAAGCGGTGGCCTTAAAAAATATCGATAGTGAGACTGTTGCTGAGGCTCTTGTAGGAATGTTTAGTCGGTTTGGTGTACCAAACGAAATTTTAAGCGACATGGGAAAGCAGTTTACTTCTGATTTAATGAAAAACGTAAGTAGATTACTGTCTGTCAAACAACTTACGACAACTCTTTACAACCCCGCTTGTAATGGATTAGTTGAACGTTTTAACGGAGTATTAAAAAGTATGCTGAAGAAAATGTGTAATGAACAACCCAAGGTGTGCGATAGATTCATAGCTCCTTTGTTGTTTGCATATCGGGAAGTTCCCCAAGAGAGTTTAGGATTCTCACCATTTGAGTTATTATATGGCAGAACAGTGCGGGGCCCAATTTCAATATTGAGAGAATTGTGGACTAACGAGGATCAGTCTGAAGAAATTAAAACCACTTACCAGTATGTTTTTGATCTTCGAAATAAACTTGAGAGTACTGTTAAATTAGCCCAGGAAGAATTGTCTAAAGATAAAGGTAGGTACAAGAAGTATGCTGATAGAGGTAGAAGAGTAAGAAATTTAAATATTGGTGATAATGTATTAATTCTCCTACCAACTGATAATAATAAATTATTGATGCAGTGGAAAGGACCATGGGTCATAAAAGAAAAAGTCAACCCATTTGATTATAAAATTGAGATAAATGGGAAAATAAAGATTTACCACATAAATTTGCTAAAAAAATAAACTCAAAGAGAGAAAGGTAAGTCAGTGGATAGAGAAAGTTTAATTACTACAGAAATAGGTGTTGCCGTTGTAAATAAATGTGAGGATTCGATAAATACAGGTAAAAGTTTGAGTAATGTTTTTGCTCCTGAGTTAGTTGTTGAAGTGCCTAGTGTGTCACCTACTGAAAGTGTTAATGATGTGACAATGAGCACAGACCTGTGTAGATCAAGACAGGCAAGTTTGAAAGATTTAGTAGATGAATTTCCTGATGTTATAACTGATATACCTGGTACGACAAGTCTGATTGAACATGATATAAAATTGACAAGTAATGAGCCGGTTCGCTCAAAACCGTACCCCGCACCTTATGCAATGCGTAACATAATTAAACACGAGGTTGAAGCAATGCTAAAAATGGATATAATAGAGCCAACTGAGTCTCCATACTCATCTCCAGTTGTTATAGTTAAAAAGGCAGATGGCACAAATCGATTCTGTGTTGATTATCAACAATTAAATCGAATCACGGTCTTGGATAGTGAACCAGTCAATGACATGGATGAAATCTTTTCTTGTTTGTCAAAGGCAAATTTCTTATCAAAATTAGATTTGTCAAAGAGATACTGGCAAATCCGTGTGAAGAAAGAATGCCGCCCTTACACGGCATTTATAACCTATGAAGGTTTGTATTCTTTTAAGAAAATGAGTTTCGGTCTCATAAATTCGGGAGCCACATTTTGCAAAATGATGCGAATTTTGATGAGAGGGTTGAAAAATACTAAAAACTTTATTGACGACATTGTAATATTTAGAGATACTTGGGAACTCCATTTAGAGTGTTTGAAACAATTGTTCTTGAAACTTTGAGATGCTTCTCTTACTGTTAAGCCCAGTAAATGTATGCTGGGATACACTCAGTTGCAATTTCTGGGACACATAGTGGGAAAAGGTGAGTTAAAACCAAATCCCGATAAAATAAAATGCATAAATAGTCAAAATGTGCCAGTAAATAAAAAGCAGATGAGATCTTTTTTGGGATTGATTGGATTTTATCGGAGGTATGTCTCAAATTTTAGCACAATCGCAGCACCTTTGACCGATCTCACGAAAAAGGGAAGCCCAAATAAAGTAAAATGGACGGCAGAGGCCGACAGAGCATTCAAAACATTAGTTAATGTTTTGAATAATCCACCCATTCTACGCTTCCAGATTCAAGTATAGAGTTTATACTGAGAACCGATGCATCAGATGTAGGGTTAGGTCGTGTATTGTTGCAGATTCATGATGGTATAAAATACCCCGTATCGTTTACGAGCCGAAAATTGCTTGATAGGGAAAGGAAATATTCAGTAATAGAGAAAGAGTGTTTGGCTGTTCTTTGGGGTTTTCAGAAACATCAAGTGTATTTGTATGGCCGAGAATTCATACTTGAGGTTGATCACATGCCTTTGGTTTACTTGAATAAGGTTAAAGCTAAAATTGATAGAATTATGAGATGGGCATTGGTTTTGCAAATGTATAAATTTCGCATTGTTGCTATAAAGGGCAGTGAAAATATTGGTGCTGATTTTTTGAGCCGCCAAACGTTTAACGCAGAATAAGTTTGACATAACGTAAATACGAAGTTTATTTTGACAGTGTAAAATGATAAAGTGTAAGCACCAATTATCATCTTAGTGGAGGCGTGTGTCACAAAATAAATGTATAAATTAGTAGGGAAATGGATGGTTAGATGAGGAAGGGTAAATGCATGTTGAGAGTGTGTTGGTACTAGTTGAATGTACAGGCTTTGGGTGTGATGTTTGTTTGTGCGTACTAAATAGATTGTATCTTGGTCAAGTGTGTGGTCCGAGTGTCCCGAGAATTTCGTTAATTAACTAAATTGCATTGTTCATTCGAAGTATAGTGGACGGTTGTTTGTCGGTTAGGGCATTCAGTCGGGTAGATCTCCGGTGTACAGACACACACAAAAATGTTTGATGTAACATACGCGAAAACATATAAAATGCATATCTGTGGTTGGAATTGAAGTGCATCTGCAAATGGAACTCTTGATGGGTAGTGTATGATCAGTTCCTTCATGGCGACGGGTAAGCTGGTTCTATGTAAATGAGAAACAGAGATAAAGTGACTTGTACGGATGTTGAGTTGTTTATGAACTGTTCGTACGTCCATCCGACAGTAAGAACTGTATGTATGTTTTATAACTGCAGAAATTTCATTGATAATTATAGACTGTTAGTCTGTTCAGTTTTAATCGTATCTACACTTCTACAGACGTCCGTCCAATCAACCGTACAATGAGCATATCTATGAACAATCTGTGTTATTCGCATGAAATTGTTGCAGCCGAAAATCCAGTTGCCAGTTATTTATAAACGTTGGATTCCATGCGCCAGATTTAACCAAATTATTTCCGAATCCAGTGATATTTGTTCCTACGACATTACCGTGTGATGAACAGTGTTTGTATGGCAAGCCAGTAGTGCATTCAAAAGATTTTGATAACTTTGTCGCGTTGTGGTAGTAGTGACTGAGCGATATAGACTAAGTGACTTGAAATGTGTATTTACTTTTGGGTAGTAGCAAATGCACATACAAACAGCAGTACAAATATATACACAAGCATATTTGGTAGCATACCCAGTCCAATCGAGGTTATGAAGTTATAGTATACTTGGTGCAAAACTTTCCCACTGTTGATAATTTATACTTAGTGGTCTTAGTGGTCTTTGTGGTCTTTGTGGTCATATCTCCGTAATAGTGTGATTTCTGTGTGGTAGCATTACGTGAGTACATGTATTTTCTGTGTGGTGACAGTGAGGAGAGTGTGTGACTTCTGTGTGGTTTGCCCTTGGTTATTGTCCCAGGGTGTTGGTCATATTTTGCACATTGTTTGGTGCTTTGCATGGTTTAGTATTAACCCATATCGTGTAGAATAGATTGGATTGGCATTACTCGGTGGGACACTTACACGACACACACACGGGGATTTACTTGCAGAATCAAATTTATTGTATGTTCATTTGTAAATAAATCATGGAAATTATTTCATTTTCTTTCGCCGGATCTAAAAAGAATCCCTGTCACCCCAAATCGTGACATATGGACAGGCTACCAGGATCCGGTGTTGCTATTTTATTTATTTGTGTTGTAGTATGGCTGATCTCCATCACTGATTGAGAGTGGGAAGCAGTTGGGTTTGAGTGGTGAGACATTGATTGAGTTTGTAAAAGAACGAGAAGATCGACAGAATAAAATTGAGCAAGAAAAGAATGAACAAGAAGAAAGACAGAGAGAGCGGGAGTTTAAGAAAGTTGAAATGGAAAATGCAATTGCTCTAAAGGAGAAAGACGTTGAATTAGAAAAAGCTAAACTTTCGAACGAAAAAAGCGAAACTAACCCGTCTCTAAAAATGGCACATACAGATCGTGTAAAAGCGCCCAAATTACCTCCCTTTAATGAGAAAACGGATAATATGGACGCGTATATCCGTTGGTTTGAACGTTTCGCGGAATCGGCCGAGTGGAAAAAAGATTTGTGGGCAGTAAACCTTAGTGCTTTGTTACATGGGAAAGCCCTCGACGTGTATTCATGTTTGTCATTTGCAGATGGAAATAATTGCGATATTTTGAAAGAGGCTCTTTTGAAACGTTTTTGTTTAACTGAAGAAGGTTTTAGACAGAAATTTCGAAACGAAAAACCAGAGGTAGGTGAGACCGCCCAACAATTTGTTGCATGTCTAGAAAGTTATTTAAAAAATTGGATGGATATGGCTCACGTAACTGTGACTTTTGAAGGGTTAAAAGATCTTATTCTTAGGGAACAATTAATGAGTTCTTACAGTAAGAATTTACAGTTATTTTTGACAGAACGAAACATTTCGTCAGTACAGGAAATGGCTAAACTTGCGGATCAGTATTTTGAAGCCCATGGGCAGTCCGAAATTGTAAAACAAAAAACATATCACAAATGTAATGAGCAAACTGTAAAATCTGGTGAAGATGTATCTTAAGGTAAATATCGTGACAGGCGATGTTATGTTTGTAAGTCCCCATCACACTTGGCTAAACATTGTCCCCAAAAGGTCAGCGGGGCAGGTAACTTTTACAGACCAAGAAATTTTGACAAAAGTAAGTCGAGAGATGCTATTAGTTGTTTAGTACAAAAGGGTTTGGAGGATTGCTGTGTTATAGGGGATTCCGTTACTTTGAAATGTGGCCACAATTTACCGCTCATGTCAGCCTCTTGTGATTCACGTAATTTTAAAGTTTGGAATATGCCAGTAGTAGAGGGATATGTAGAAAATAAACGGGTTTCTGTTTTATGTGATAGTGGATGTTCTGGTGTTGTAGTATGCTCGGGCTTGGTTGAACCTGCAAATTTTACAGGTGAGACCCGTGTATGTGTGTTAATTAGATGGAACTGTTAGGAAATTTCCTGTGTGTAGAATAGCCGTAGATACACCATACATTTCAGGTGAAGTAGAGGTGCTATGTGTTGAAAATCCTCTCTACGATTTAGTGTTGGGGAATATCCCGGAAGTTAGAGCTCCAAATAATCCCGATTTAACGTGGACTAGGCAAAACTATAAAAGTAAAATAGGTTTAGTAGGAGCCGTGCAAACTAGAGCTCAGAGAACTAAGGAAGGTATGGTCCTACCTCTCAAGGTAAGTGAAGCAATTGAGAATATTGGTGTCGAAGATATGAAATCGTTCCAGTTACAGGACGAATCTCTTTCGCAAGCGAAAGCCTTATGCAAAACTGGTGAATGAAAAACATAAGGGATTATTTTATAGAATGTTTCAACCCACGCTGTGAAAATGGCAAAGTGTATAAGCAGCTCCTAGTTCCGCGGCAGCTGAGACAAAATGTCCTTAACATAGCTCATGATAATATATTGTCGAGACATTTAGGCCGGAAAAAGACTTCCGATAGAATTCTTTCTAAATTTTATTGGCCTGGTGTGTTTGGCGATGTCGCCCGTTACTGTATGTCTTGTGACATGTGCCAGAAGACATTTCCTAAAGGAAAAGTTGGTAAGGTTCCTATCGGCCAAATGCCTTTAATTGATATTCCATTTTCAAGGGTAGCTGTTGACTTAGTGGGTCCAATACATCCACCGAGTGAAAAGGGAAATAGATTTATATTAACACTTGTCGATTATGCTAC
The DNA here is from genome assembly GCA_031216915.1 of Pictodentalium vernedei. Taxonomy (NCBI): domain Eukaryota; kingdom Metazoa; phylum Mollusca; class Scaphopoda; order Dentaliida; family Dentaliidae; genus Pictodentalium; species Pictodentalium vernedei. The sequence goes on from CM062292.1 coordinate 171,459,491, forward strand.
TCGATATCCGGAAGCGGTGGCCTTAAAAAATATCGATAGTGAGACTGTTGCTGAGGCTCTTGTAGGAATGTTTAGTCGGTTTGGTGTACCAAACGAAATTTTAAGCGACATGGGAAAGCAGTTTACTTCTGATTTAATGAAAAACGTAAGTAGATTACTGTCTGTCAAACAACTTACGACAACTCTTTACAACCCCGCTTGTAATGGATTAGTTGAACGTTTTAACGGAGTATTAAAAAGTATGCTGAAGAAAATGTGTAATGAACAACCCAAGGTGTGCGATAGATTCATAGGTCCTTTGTTGTTTGCATATCGGGAAGTTCCCCAAGAGAGTTTAGGATTCTCACCATTTGAGTTATTATATGGCAGAACAGTGCGGGGCCCAATTTCAATATTGAAAGAATTGTGGACTAACGAGGATCAGTCTGAAGAAATTAAAACCACTTACCAGTATGTTTTTGATCTTCGAAATAAACTTGAGAGTACTGTTAAATTAGCCCAGGAAGAATTGTCTAAAGATAAAGGTAGGTACAAGAAGTATGCTGATAGAGGTAGAAGAGTAAGAAATTTAAATATTGGTGATAATGTATTAATTCTCCTACCAACTGATAATAATAAATTATTGATGCAGTGGAAAGGACCATGGGTCATAAAAGAAAAAGTCAACCCATTTGATTATAAAATTGAGATAAATGGGAAAATAAAGATTTACCACATAAATTTGCTAAAAAAATAAACTCAAAGAGAGAAAGGTAAGTCAGTGGATAGAGAAAGTTTAATTACTACAGAAATAGGTGTTGCCGTTGTAAATAAATGTGAGGATTCGATAAATACAGGTAAAAGTTTGAGTAATGTTTTTGCTCCTGAGTTAGTTGTTGAAGTGCCTAGTGTGTCACCTACTGAAAGTGTTAATGATGTGACAATGAGCACAGACCTGTGTAGATCAAGACAGGCAAGTTTGAAAGATTTAGTAGATGAATTTCCTGATGTTATAACTGATATACCTGGTACGACAAGTCTGATTGAACATGATATAAAATTGACAAGTAATGAGCCGGTTCGCTCAAAACCGTACCCCGCACCTTATGCAATGCGTAACATAATTAAACACGAGGTTGAAGCAATGCTAAAAATGGATATAATAGAGCCAACTGAGTCTCCATACTCATCTCCAGTTGTTATAGTTAAAAAGGCAGATGGCACAAATCGATTCTGTGTTGATTATCAACAATTAAATCGAATCACGGTCTTCGATAGTGAACCAGTCAATGACATGGATGAAATCTTTTCTTGTTTGTCAAAGGCAAATTTCTTATCAAAATTAGATTTGTCAAAGAGATACTGGCAAATCCGTGTGAAGAAAGAATGCCGCCCTTACACGGCATTTATAACCTATGAAGGTTTGTATTCTTTTAAGAAAATGAGTTTCGGTCTCATAAATTCGGGAGCGACATTTTGCAAAATGATGCGAATTTTGATGAGAGGGTTGAAAAATACTAAAAACTTTATTGACGACATTGTAATATTTAGAGATACTTGGGAACTCCATTTAGAGTGTTTGAAACAGTTGTTCTTGAAACTTTGAGATGCTTCTCTTACTGTTAAGCCCAGTAAATGTATGCTGGGATACACTCAGTTGCAATTTCTGGGACACATAGTGGGAAAAGGTGAGTTAAAACCAAATCCCGATAAAATAAAATGCATAAATAGTCAAAATGTGCCAGTAAATAAAAAGCAGATGAGATCTTTTTTGGGATTGATTGGATTTTATCGGAGGTATGTCTCAAATTTTAGCACAATCGCGGCACCTTTGACCGATCTCACGAAAAAGGGAAGCCCAAATAAAGTAAAATGGACGGCAGAGGCCGACAGAGCATTCAAAACATTAGTTAATGTTTTGAATAATCCACCCATTCTACGCTTTCAGATTCAAGTATAGAGTTTATACTGAGAACCGATGCATCAGATGTAGGGTTAGGTCGTGTATTGTTGCAGATTCATGATGGTATAAAATACCCCGTATCGTTTGCGAGCCGAAAATTGCTTGATAGGGAAAGGAAATATTCAGTAATAGAGAAAGAGTGTTTGGCTGTTCTTTGGGGTTTTCAGAAACATCAAGTGTATTTGTATGGCCGAGAATTCATACTTGAGGTTGATCACATGCCTTTGGTTTACTTGAATAAGGTTAAAGCTAAAATTGATAGAATTATGAGATGGGCATTGGTTTTGCAAATGTATAAATTTCGCATTGTTGCTATAAAGGGCAGTGAAAATATTGGTGCTGATTTTTTGAGCCGCCAAACGTTTAACGCAGAATAAGTTTGACATAACGTAAATACGAAGTTTATTTTGACAGTGTAAAATGATAAAGTGTAAGCACCAATTATCATCTTAGTGGAGGCGTGTGTCACAAAATAAATGTATAAATTAGTAGGGAAATGGATGGTAAGATGAGGAAGGGTAAATGCATGTTGAGAGTGTGTTGGTACTAGTTGAATGTACAGGCTTTGGGTGTGATGTTTGTTTGTGCGTACTAAATAGATTGTATCTTGGTCAAGTGTGTGGTCCGAGTGTCCCGAGAATTTCGTTAATTAACTAAATTGCATTGTTCATTCGAAGTATAGTGGACGGTTGTTTGTCGGTTAGGGCATTCAGTCGGGTAGATCTCCGGTGTACAGACACACACAAAAATGTTTGATGTAACATACGCGAAAACATATAAAATGCATATCTGTGGTTGGAATTGAAGTGCATCTGCAAATGGAACTCTTGATGGGTAGTGTATGATCAGTTCCTGCATGGCGACGGGTAAGCTGGTTCTATGTAAATGAGAAACAGAGATAAAGTGACTTGTACGGATGTTGAGTTGTTTATGAACTGTTCGTACGTCCATCCGACAGTAAGAACTGTATGTATGTTTTATAACTGCAGAAATTTCATTGATAATTATAGACTGTTAGTCTGTTCAGTTTTAATCGTATCTACACTTCTACAGACGTCCGTCCAATCAACCGTACAATGAGCATATCTATGAACAATCTGTGTTATTCGCATGAAATTGTTGCAGCCGAAAATCCAGTTGCCAGTTATTTATAAACGTTGGATTCCATGCGCCAGATTTAACCAAATTATTTCCGAATCCAGTGATATTTGTTCCTACGACATTACCGTGTGATGAACAGTGTTTGTATGGCAAGCCAGTAGTGCATTCAAAAGATTTTGATAACTTTGTCGCGTTGTGGTAGTAGTGACTGAGCGATATAGACTAAGTGACTTGAAATGTGTATTTACTTTTGGGTAGTAGCAAATGCACATACAAACAGCAGTACAAATATATACACAAGCATATTTGGTAGCATACCCAGTCCAATCGAGGTTATGAAGTTATAGTATACTTGGTGCAAAACTTTCCCACTGTTGATAATTTATACTTAGTGGTCTTAGTGGTCTTTGTGGTCTTTGTGGTCATATCTCCGTAATAGTGTGATTTCTGTGTGGTAGCATTACGTGAGTACATGTATTTTCTGTGTGGTGACAGTGAGGAGAGTGTGTGACTTCTGTGTGGTTTGCCCTTGGTTATTGTCCCAGGGTGTTGGTCATATTTTGCACATTGTTTGGTGCTTTGCATGGTTTAGTATTAACCCATATCGTGTAGAATAGATTGGATTGGCATTACTCGGTGGGACACTTACACGACACACACACGGGGATTTACTTGCAGAATCAAATTTATTGTATGTTCATTTGTAAATAAATCATGGAAATTATTTCATTTTCTTTCGCCGGATCTAAAAAGAATCCCTGTCACCCCAAATCGTGACATATGGACAGGCTACCAGGATCCGGTGTTGCTATTTTATTTATTTGTGTTGTAGTATGGCTGATCTCCATCACTGATTGAGAGTGGGAAGCAGTTGGGTTTGAGTGGTGAGACATTGATTGAGTTTGTAAAAGAACGAGAAGATCGACAGAATAAAATTGAGCAAGAAAAGAATGAACAAGAAGAAAGACAGAGAGAGCGGGAGTTTAAGAAAGTTGAAATGGAAAATGCAATTGCTCTAAAGGAGAAAGACGTTGAATTAGAAAAAGCTAAACTTTCGAACGAAAAAAGCGAAACTAACCCGTCTCTAAAAATGGCACATACAGATCGTGTAAAAGTGCCCAAATTACCTCCCTTTAATGAGAAAACGGATAATATGGACGCGTATATCCGTTGGTTTGAACGTTTCGCGGAATCGGCCGAGTGGAAAAAAGATTTGTGGGCAGTAAACCTTAGTGCTTTGTTACATGGGAAAGCCCTCGACGTGTATTCATGTTTGTCATTTGCAGATGGAAATAATTGCGATATTTTGAAAGAGGCTCTTTTGAAACGTTTTTGTTTAACTGAAGAAGGTTTTAGACAGAAATTTCGAAACGAAAAACCAGAGGTAGGTGAGACCGCCCAACAATTTGTTGCATGTCTAGAAAGTTATTTAAAAAATTGGATGGATATGGCTCACGTAACTGTGACTTTTGAAGGGTTAAAAGATCTTATTCTTAGGGAACAATTAATGAGTTCTTACAGTAAGAATTTACAGTTATTTTTGACAGAACGAAACATTTCGTCAGTACAGGAAATGGCTAAACTTGCGTATCAGTATTTTGAAGCCCATGGGCAGTCCGAAATTGTAAAACAAAAAACATATCACAAATGTAATGAGCAAACTGTAAAATCTGGTGAAGATGTATCTTAAGGTAAATATCGTGACAGGCGATGTTATGTTTGTAAGTCCCCATCACACTTGGCTAAACATTGTCCACAAAAGGTCAGCGGGGCAGGTAACTTTTACAGACCAAGAAATTTTGACAAAAGTAAGTCGAGAGATGCTATTAGTTGTTTAGTACAAAAGGGTTTGGAGGATTGCTGTGTTATAGGGGATTCCGTTACTTTGAAATGTGGCCACAATTTACCGCTCATGTCAGCCTCTTGTGATTCACGTAATTTTAAAGTTTGGAATATGCCAGTAGTAGAGGGATATGTAGAAAATAAACGGGTTTCTGTTTTATGTGATAGTGGATGTTCTGGTGTTGTAGTATGCTCGGGCTTGGTTGAACCTGCAAATTTTACAGGTGAGACCCGTGTATGTGTGTTAATTAGATGGAACTGTTAGGAAATTTCCTGTGTGTAGAATAGCCGTAGATACACCATACATTTCAGGTGAAGTAGAGGCGCTATGTGTTGAAAATCCTCTCTACGATTTAGTGTTGGGGAATATCCCGGAAGTTAGAGCTCCAAATAATCCCGATTTAACGTGGACTAGGCAAAACTATAAAAGTAAAATAGGTTTAGTAGGAGCCGTGCAAACTAGAGCTCAGAGAACTAAGGAAGGTATGGTCCTACCTCTCAAGGTAAGTGAAGCAATTGAGAATATTGGTGTCGAAGATATGAAATCGTTCCAGTTACAGGACGAATCTCTTTCGCAAGCGAAAGCCTTATGCAAAACTGGTGAATGAAAAACATAAGGGATTATTTTATAGAATGTTTCAACCCACGCTGTGAAAATGGCAAAGTGTATAAGCAGCTCCTAGTTCCGCGGCAGCTGAGACAAAATGTCCTTAACATAGCTCATGATAATATATTGTCGAGACATTTAGGCCGGAAAAAGACTTCCGATAGAATTCTTTCTAAATTTTATTGGCCTGGTGTGTTTGGCGATGTCGCCCGTTACTGTATGTCTTGTGACATGTGCCAGAAGACATTTCCTAAAGGAAAAGTTGGTAAGATTCCTATCGGCCAAATGCCTTTAATTGATATTCCATTTTCAAGGGTAGCTGTTGACTTAGTGGGTCCAATACATCCACCGAGTGAAAAGGGAAATAGATTTATATTAACACTTGTCGATTATGCTACTCGATATCCGGAAGCGGTGGCCTTAAAAAATATCGATAGTGAGACTGTTGCTGAGGCTCTTGTAGGAATGTTTAGTCGGTTTGGTGTACCAAACGAAATTTTAAGCGACATGGGAAAGCAGTTTACTTCTGATTTAATGAAAAACGTAAGTAGATTACTGTCTGTCAAACAACTTACGACAACTCTTTACAACCCCGCTTGTAATGGATTAGTTGAACGTTTTAACGGAGTATTAAAAAGTATGCTGAAGAAAATGTGTAATGAACAACCCAAGGTGTGCGATAGATTCATAGCTCCTTTGTTGTTTGCATATCGGGAAGTTCCCCAAGAGAGTTTAGGATTCTCACCATTTGAGTTATTATATGGCAGAACAGTGCGGGGCCCAATTTCAATATTGAGAGAATTGTGGACTAACGAGGATCAGTCTGAAGAAATTAAAACCACTTACCAGTATGTTTTTGATCTTCGAAATAAACTTGAGAGTACTGTTAAATTAGCCCAGGAAGAATTGTCTAAAGATAAAGGTAGGTACAAGAAGTATGCTGATAGAGGTAGAAGAGTAAGAAATTTAAATATTGGTGATAATGTATTAATTCTCCTACCAACTGATAATAATAAATTATTGATGCAGTGGAAAGGACCATGGGTCATAAAAGAAAAAGTCAACCCATTTGATTATAAAATTGAGATAAATGGGAAAATAAAGATTTACCACATAAATTTGCTAAAAAAATAAACTCAAAGAGAGAAAGGTAAGTCAGTGGATAGAGAAAGTTTAATTACTACAGAAATAGGTGTTGCCGTTGTAAATAAATGTGAGGATTCGATAAATACAGGTAAAAGTTTGAGTAATGTTTTTGCTCCTGAGTTAGTTGTTGAAGTGCCTAGTGTGTCACCTACTGAAAGTGTTAATGATGTGACAATGAGCACAGACCTGTGTAGATCAAGACAGGCAAGTTTGAAAGATTTAGTAGATGAATTTCCTGATGTTATAACTGATATACCTGGTACGACAAGTCTGATTGAACATGATATAAAATTGACAAGTAATGAGCCGGTTCGCTCAAAACCGTACCCCGCACCTTATGCAATGCGTAACATAATTAAACACGAGGTTGAAGCAATGCTAAAAATGGATATAATAGAGCCAACTGAGTCTCCATACTCATCTCCAGTTGTTATAGTTAAAAAGGCAGATGGCACAAATCGATTCTGTGTTGATTATCAACAATTAAATCGAATCACGGTCTTCGATAGTGAACCAGTCAATGACATGGATGAAATCTTTTCTTGTTTGTCAAAGGCAAATTTCTTATCAAAATTAGATTTGTCAAAGAGATACTGGCAAATCCGTGTGAAGAAAGAATGCCGCCCTTACACGGCATTTATAACCTATGAAGGTTTGTATTCTTTTAAGAAAATGAGTTTCGGTCTCATAAATTCGGGAGCGACATTTTGCAAAATGATGCGAATTTTGATGAGAGGGTTGAAAAATACTAAAAACTTTATTGACGACATTGTAATATTTAGAGATACTTGGGAACTCCATTTAGAGTGTTTGAAACAGTTGTTCTTGAAACTTTGAGATGCTTCTCTTACTGTTAAGCCCAGTAAATGTATGCTGGGATACACTCAGTTGCAATTTCTGGGACACATAGTGGGAAAAGGTGAGTTAAAACCAAATCCCGATAAAATAAAATGCATAAATAGTCAAAATGTGCCAGTAAATAAAAAGCAGATGAGATCTTTTTTGGGATTGATTGGATTTTATCGGAGGTATGTCTCAAATTTTAGCACAATCGCGGCACCTTTGACCGATCTCACGAAAAAGGGAAGCCCAAATAAAGTAAAATGGACGGCAGAGGCCGACAGAGCATTCAAAACATTAGTTAATGTTTTGAATAATCCACCCATTCTACGCTTTCAGATTCAAGTATAGAGTTTATACTGAGAACCGATGCATCAGATGTAGGGTTAGGTCGTGTATTGTTGCAGATTCATGATGGTATAAAATACCCCGTATCGTTTGCGAGCCGAAAATTGCTTGATAGGGAAAGGAAATATTCAGTAATAGAGAAAGAGTGTTTGGCTGTTCTTTGGGGTTTTCAGAAACATCAAGTGTATTTGTATGGCCGAGAATTCATACTTGAGGTTGATCACATGCCTTTGGTTTACTTGAATAAGGTTAAAGCTAAAATTGATAGAATTATGAGATGGGCATTGGTTTTGCAAATGTATAAATTTCGCATTGTTGCTATAAAGGGCAGTGAAAATATTGGTGCTGATTTTTTGAGCCGCCAAACGTTTAACGCAGAATAAGTTTGACATAACGTAAATACGAAGTTTATTTTGACAGTGTAAAATGATAAAGTGTAAGCACCAATTATCATCTTAGTGGAGGCGTGTGTCACAAAATAAATGTATAAATTAGTAGGGAAATGGATGGTAAGATGAGGAAGGGTAAATGCATGTTGAGAGTGTGTTGGTACTAGTTGAATGTACAGGCTTTGGGTGTGATGTTTGTTTGTGCGTACTAAATAGATTGTATCTTGGTCAAGTGTGTGGTCCGAGTGTCCCGAGAATTTCGTTAATTAACTAAATTGCATTGTTCATTCGAAGTATAGTGGACGGTTGTTTGTCGGTTAGGGCATTCAGTCGGGTAGATCTCCGGTGTACAGACACACACAAAAATGTTTGATGTAACATACGCGAAAACATATAAAATGCATATCTGTGGTTGGAATTGAAGTGCATCTGCAAATGGAACTCTTGATGGGTAGTGTATGATCAGTTCCTGCATGGCGACGGGTAAGCTGGTTCTATGTAAATGAGAAACAGAGATAAAGTGACTTGTACGGATGTTGAGTTGTTTATGAACTGTTCGTACGTCCATCCGACAGTAAGAACTGTATGTATGTTTTATAACTGCAGAAATTTCATTGATAATTATAGACTGTTAGTCTGTTCAGTTTTAATCGTATCTACACTTCTACAGACGTCCGTCCAATCAACCGTACAATGAGCATATCTATGAACAATCTGTGTTATTCGCATGAAATTGTTGCAGCCGAAAATCCAGTTGCCAGTTATTTATAAACGTTGGATTCCATGCGCCAGATTTAACCAAATTATTTCCGAATCCAGTGATATTTGTTCCTACGACATTACCGTGTGATGAACAGTGTTTGTATGGCAAGCCAGTAGTGCATTCAAAAGATTTTGATAACTTTGTCGCGTTGTGGTAGTAGTGACTGAGCGATATAGACTAAGTGACTTGAAATGTGTATTTACTTTTGGGTAGTAGCAAATGCACATACAAACAGCAGTACAAATATATACACAAGCATATTTGGTAGCATACCCAGTCCAATCGAGGTTATGAAGTTATAGTATACTTGGTGCAAAACTTTCCCACTGTTGATAATTTATACTTAGTGGTCTTTGTGGTCTTTGTGGTCATATCTCCGTAATAGTGTGATTTCTGTGACAAGTAGCATTACGTGAGTACATGTATTTTCTGTGTGGTGACAGTGAGGAGAGTGTGTGACTTCTGTGTGGTTTGCCCTTGGTTATTGTCCCAGGGTGTTGGTCATATTTTGCACATTGTTTGGTGCTTTGCATGGTTTAGTATTAATCCATATCGTGTAGAATAGATTGGATTGGCATTACTCGGTGGGACACTTACACGACACACACACGGGGATTTACTTGCAGAATCAAATTTATTGTATGTTCATTTGTAAATAAATCATGGAAATTATTTCATTTTCTTTCGCCGGATCTAAAAAGAATCCCTGTCACCCCAAATCGTGACATATGGACAGGCTACCAGGATCCGGTGTTGCTATTTTATTTATTTGTGTTGTAGTATGGCTGATCTCCATCACTGATTGAGAGTGGGAAGCAGTTGGGTTTGAGTGGTGAGACATTGATTGAGTTTGTAAAAGAACGAGAAGATCGACAGAATAAAATTGAGCAAGAAAAGAATGAACAAGAAGAAAGACAGAGAGAGCGGGAGTTTAAGAAAGTTGAAATGGAAAATGCAATTGCTCTAAAGGAGAAAGACGTTGAATTAGAAAAAGCTAAACTTTCGAACGAAAAAAGCGAAACTAACCCGTCTCTAAAAATGGCACATACAGATCGTGTAAAAGCGCCCAAATTACCTCCCTTTAATGAGAAAACGGATAATATGGACGCGTATATCCGTTGGTTTGAACGTTTCGCGGAATCGGCCGAGTGGAAAAAAGATTTGTGGGCAGTAAACCTTAGTGCTTTGTTACATGGGAAAGCCCTCGACGTGTATTCATGTTTGTCATTTGCAGATGGAAATAATTGCGATATTTTGAAAGAGGCTCTTTTGAAACGTTTTTGTTTAACTGAAGAAGGTTTTAGACAGAAATTTCGAAACGAAAAACCAGAGGTAGGTGAGACCGCCCAACAATTTGTTGCATGTCTAGAAAGTTATTTAAAAAATTGGATGGATATGGCTCACGTAACTGTGACTTTTGAAGGGTTTAAAGATCTTATTCTTAGGGAACAATTAATGAGTTCTTACAGTAAGAATTTACAGTTATTTTTGACAGAACGAAACATTTCGTCAGTACAGGAAATGGCTAAACTTGCGGATCAGTATTTTGAAGCCCATGGGCAGTCCGAAATTGTAAAACAAAAAACATATCACAAATGTAATGAGCAAACTGTAAAATCTGGTGAAGATGTATCTTAAGGTAAATATCGTGACAGGCGATGTTATGTTTGTAAGTCCCCATCACACTTGGCTAAACATTGTCCCCAAAAGGTCAGCGGGGCAGGTAACTTTTACAGACCAAGAAATTTTGACAAAAGTAAGTCGAGAGATGCTATTAGTTGTTTAGTACAAAAGGGTTTGGAGGATTGCTGTGTTATAGGGGATTCCGTTACTTTGAAATGTGGCCACAATTTACCGCTCATGTCAGCCTCTTGTGATTCACGTAATTTTAAAGTTTGGAATATGCCAGTAGTAGAGGGATATGTAGAAAATAAACGGGTTTCTGTTTTATGTGATAGTGGATGTTCTGGTGTTATAGTATGCTCGGGCTTGGTTGAACCTGCAAATTTTACAGGTGAGACCCGTGTATGTGTGTTAATTAGATGGAACTGTTAGGAAATTTCCTGTGTGTAGAATAGCCGTAGATACACCATACATTTCAGGTGAAGTAGAGGCGCTATGTGTTGAAAATCCTCTCTACGATTTAGTGTTGGGGAATATCCCGGAAGTTAGAGCTCCAAATAATCCCGATTTAACGTGGACTAGGCAAAACTATAAAAGTAAAATAGGTTTAGTAGGAGCCGTGCAAACTAGAGCTCAGAGAACTAAGGAAGGTATGGTCCTACCTCTCAAGGTAAGTGAAGCAATTGAGAATATTGGTGTCGAAGATATGAAATCGTTCCAGTTACAGGACGAATCTCTTTCGCAAGCGAAAGCCTTATGCAAAACTGGTGAATGAAAAACATAAGGGATTATTTTATAGAATGTTTCAACCCACGCTGTGAAAATGGCAAAGTGTATAAGCAGCTCCTAGTTCCGCGGCAGCTGAGACAAAATGTCCTTAACATAGCTCATGATAATATATTGTCGAGACATTTAGGCCGGAAAAAGACTTCCGATAGAATTCTTTCTAAATTTTATTGGCCTGGTGTGTTTGGCGATGTCGCCCGTTACTGTATGTCTTGTGACATGTGCCAGAAAACATTTCCTAAAGGAAAAGTTGGTAAGGTTCCTATCGGCCAAATGCCTTTAATTGATATTCCATTTTCAAGGGTAGCTGTTGACTTAGTGGGTCCAATACATCCACCGAGTGAAAAGGGAAATAGATTTATATTAACACTTGTCGATTATGCTACTCGATATCCGGAAGCGGTGGCCTTAAAAAATATCGATAGTGAGACTGTTGCTGAGGCTCTTGTAGGAATGTTTAGTCGGTTTGGTGTACCAAACGAAATTTTAAGCGACATGGGAAAGCAGTTTACTTCTGATTTAATGAAAAACGTAAGTAGATTACTGTCTGTCAAACAACTTACGACAACTCTTTACAACCCCGCTTGTAATGGATTAGTTGAACGTTTTAACGGAGTATTAAAAAGTATGCTGAAGAAAATGTGTAATGAACAACCCAAGGTGTGCGATAGATTCATAGCTCCTTTGTTGTTTGCATATCGGGAAGTTCCCCAAGAGAGTTTAGGATTCTCACCATTTGAGTTATTATATGGCAGAACAGTGCGGGGCCCAATTTCAATATTGAGAGAATTGTGGACTAACGAGGATCAGTCTGAAGAAATTAAAACCACTTACCAGTATGTTTTTGATCTTCGAAATAAACTTGAGAGTACTGTTAAATTAGCCCAGGAAGAATTGTCTAAAGATAAAGGTAGGTACAAGAAGTATGCTGATAGAGGTAGAAGAGTAAGAAATTTAAATATTGGTGATAATGTATTAATTCTCCTACCAACTGATAATAATAAATTATTGATGCAGTGGAAAGGACCATGGGTCATAAAAGAAAAAGTCAACCCATTTGATTATAAAATTGAGATAAATGGGAAAATAAAGATTTACCACATAAATTTGCTAAAAAAATAAACTCAAAGAGAGAAAGGTAAGTCAGTGGATAGAGAAAGTTTAATTACTACAGAAATAGGTGTTGCCGTTGTAAATAAATGTGAGGATTCGATAAATACAGGTAAAAGTTTGAGTAATGTTTTTGCTCCTGAGTTAGTTGTTGAAGTGCCTAGTGTGTCACCTACTGAAAGTGTTAATGATGTGACAATGAGCACAGACCTGTGTAGATCAAGACAGGCAAGTTTGAAAGATTTAGTAGATGAATTTCCTGATGTTATAACTGATATACCTGGTACGACAAGTCTGATTGAACATGATATAAAATTGACAAGTAATGAGCCGGTTCGCTCAAAACCGTACCCCGCACCTTATGCAATGCGTAACATAATTAAACACGAGGTTGAAGCAATGCTAAAAATGGATATAATAGAGCCAACTGAGTCTCCATACTCATCTCCAGTTGTTATAGTTAAAAAGGCAGATGGCACAAATCGATTCTGTGTTGATTATCAACAATTAAATCGAATCACGGTCTTGGATAGTGAACCAGTCAATGACATGGATGAAATCTTTTCTTGTTTGTCAAAGGCAAATTTCTTATCAAAATTAGATTTGTCAAAGAGATACTGGCAAATCCGTGTGAAGAAAGAATGCCGCCCTTACACGGCATTTATAACCTATGAAGGTTTGTATTCTTTTAAGAAAATGAGTTTCGGTCTCATAAATTCGGGAGCCACATTTTGCAAAATGATGCGAATTTTGATGAGAGGGTTGAAAAATACTAAAAACTTTATTGACGACATTGTAATATTTAGAGATACTTGGGAACTCCATTTAGAGTGTTTGAAACAGTTGTTCTTGAAACTTTGAGATGCTTCTCTTACTGTTAAGCCCAGTAAATGTATGCTGGGATACACTCAGTTGCAATTTCTGGGACACATAGTGGGAAAAGGTGAGTTAAAACCAAATCCCGATAAAATAAAATGCATAAATAGTCAAAATGTGCCAGTAAATAAAAAGCAGATGAGATCTTTTTTGGGATTGATTGGATTTTATCGGAGGTATGTCTCAAATTTTAGCACAATCGCGGCACCTTTGACCGATCTCACGAAAAAGGGAAGCCCAAATAAAGTAAAATGGACGGCAGAGGCCGACAGAGCATTCAAAACATTAGTTAATGTTTTGAATAATCCACCCATTCTACGCTTTCAGATTCAAGTATAGAGTTTATACTGAGAACCGATGCATCAGATGTAGGGTTAGGTCGTGTATTGTTGCAGATTCATGATGGTATAAAATACCCCGTATCGTTTGCGAGCCGAAAATTGCTTGATAGGGAAAGGAAATATTCAGTAATAGAGAAAGAGTGTTTGGCTGTTCTTTGGGGTTTTCAGAAACATCAAGTGTATTTGTATGGCCGAGAATTCATACTTGAGGTTGATCACATGCCTTTGGTTTACTTGAATAAGGTTAAAGCTAAAATTGATAGAATTATGAGATGGGCATTGGTTTTGCAAATGTATAAATTTCGCATTGTTGCTATAAAGGGCAGTGAAAATATTGGTGCTGATTTTTTGAGCCGCCAAACGTTTAACGCAGAATAAGTTTGACATAACGTAAATACGAAGTTTATTTTGACAGTGTAAAATGATAAAGTGTAAGCACCAATTATCATCTTAGTGGAGGCGTGTGTCACAAAATAAATGTATAAATTAGTAGGGAAATGGATGGTAAGATGAGGAAGGGTAAATGCATGTTGAGAGTGTGTTGGTACTAGTTGAATGTACAGGCTTTGGGTGTGATGTTTGTTTGTGCGTACTAAATAGATTGTATCTTGGTCAAGTGTGTGGTCCGAGTGTCCCGAGAATTTCGTTAATTAACTAAATTGCATTGTTCATTCGAAGTATAGTGGACGGTTGTTTGTCGGTTAGGGCATTCAGTCGGGTAGATCTCCGGTGTACAGACACACACAAAAATGTTTGATGTAACATACGCGAAAACATATAAAATGCATATCTGTGGTTGGAATTGAAGTGCATCTGCAAATGGAACTCTTGATGGGTAGTGTATGATCAGTTCCTGCATGGCGACGGGTAAGCTGGTTCTATGTAAATGAGAAACAGAGATAAAGTGACTTGTACGGATGTTGAGTTGTTTATGAACTGTTCGTACGTCCATCCGACAGTAAGAACTGTATGTATGTTTTATAACTGCAGAAATTTCATTGATAATTATAGACTGTTAGTCTGTTCAGTTTTAATCGTATCTACACTTCTACAGACGTCCGTCCAATCAACCGTACAATGAGCATATCTATGAACAATCTGTGTTATTCGCATGAAATTGTTGCAGCCGAAAATCCAGTTGCCAGTTATTTATAAACGTTGGATTCCATGCGCCAGATTTAACCAAATTATTTCCGAATCCCGTGATATTTGTTCCTACGACATTACCGTGTGATGAACAGTGTTTGTATGGCAAGCCAGTAGTGCATTCAAAAGATTTTGATAACTTTGTCGCGTTGTGGTAGTAGTGACTGAGCGATATAGACTAAGTGACTTGAAATGTGTATTTACTTTTGGGTAGTAGCAAATGCACATACAAACAGCAGTACAAATATATACACAAGCATATTTGGTAGCATACCCAGTCCAATCGAGGTTATGAAGTTATAGTATACTTGGTGCAAAACTTTCCCACTGTTGATAATTTATACTTAGTGGTCTTAGTGGTCTTGGTGGTCTTTGTGGTCGTATCTCCGTAATAGTGTGATTTCTGTGTGGTAGCATTACGTGAGTACGTGTATTTTCTGTGTGGTGACAGTGAGGAGAGTGTGTGACTTCTGTGTGGTTTGCCCTTGGTTATTGTCCCAGGGTGTTGGTCATATTTTGCACATTGTTTGGTGCTTTGCATGGTTTAGTATTAACCCATATCATGTAGAATAGATTGGATTGGCATTACTCGGTGGGACACTTACACGACACACACACGGGGATTTACTTGCAGAATCAAATTTATTGTATATTCATTTGTAAATAAATCATGGAAATTATTTCATTTTCTTTCACCGGATCTAAAAAGAACCCCTGTCACCCCAAATCGTGACACCAACGAATTGCCCGCGTCCTCCCGCATAATATGCAAATTCAGCAGCTGAAAAAAAAAATTTTTCGAAAAATTTCAACAAAACCATGTCATGTGACCCCTCTTTGGAACGAACTCCTTTGAGCTCGTTCCAAAGAGGGGTCACATGATGTGGTTTTGTTGAAATTTTTTGAAAAAAATTAAAAAATGATATTTAAAATAATAAATTTTGATATCGTCTACATTGGGTAAAGGGTTAATTTCAAGAAACCTAACTGACCTCCTCTCTCTAATGTCATTGGTCCCCACATGTGCAACCACCACATGATCCACCCTGATTCTGCAATGATACCATTCATCTTAACCCTCAGTTCCTCCTCCTTGGCCTCTGAGAAAGTAGAACTTCAGTTTGCATTATCAGGGTCACAGACCACACACTATCCATCCCTTATACAATGCTACTACCTGCAATAACTAACTTTCTTCCATCCATCCCCTTTCATTCTGGTCTGATCTTTTATCCTTTGCTGCTTGACTAGCCTCACCATCTCCTCTTGAGCACCAGCACCTTGAGCACTGCTTCTGATACCTCTATTTCCTTTTACAACTCTCCTCTTCTTTCTTAACCCCTACCACTCTGGTAGTGCAACAGAATTTTCTCCAATCACTCGGTTCTTCTGTTGTTTAACTTTGACATTAACCAATTATATCTTGCTTGATAGAGCTCACTGAGCTCTGTCAAACAAGGTATATTTGGTTAAATATCAAACTGTATTATGGAAAATAATTGCTGCTGAAGACTTTATCACTTTTACATCAGAGTGCAATGGATTAACAACTGATTCCCCTCTCTTTTCCACCTGTTGCTCCTTCCACTCCTGTTCAATGTCTGCTTCTACTTCATCAGCATCAAAATCATTAGTAGAATCTTTACTCATCTTACAATCATTCGTAAAATAGAATATTAATAGCAGTAGAACTATTTTGTTTCTATGACTGTTCATCAGTGCATCAACACTTCAAATTTCACACCTGCTGACATCAGCAAAGTGTGTGTTGTTCAAGAGTGTAACTAAAAAAACAACACATACTTGCTTTTGTCTAATGCTAAAATAAATACCCATATATATTTACACAAATAAAAAAAAATTATGAAAAACAAATGTGATAAATTTATGGGCTATTAAAAACTACATACAATGCACCTGATGAAAATCCTTTTTTTCTGTTCATGCTAAGAGTTTATTTAATTACCCCTGAACTCTTGAGGATTGCATGTCTTTTTATTTGTTGAAAAACATGCATGTTGGTCTTAATTTTTGCTCAACTTTGACAGTAGTTCATTGTTTGTAATGAAATTTAGTATGTATCTTCCCACCATACATGTACACATATACCAAATACACCCAATGAAAAAATTACAATATTGAAGGATTTCATCCCTAAGTTATGCCCCTTTGATGGCAAAATGTACATGTTGGACCAAATTTTGCACTCTGATTTGGTGTTTAATAGCACAAGTTGGGAGTTTTATTTTCTGCACTGTCTCCTTATGTACGTTAATTTTTTTCATATTGCAATAAGTGTGTATTGAATCTGTAATTATCTGAATACAGCATGCATCAGGGGCCACTGATACAAAATCTGTATCTTACTACTCTATAATACAAGTGCATGCTTGATTGCGATTTGTTCAGGCCTAAAAAAGTTAAAAATCTGTTTCTCAGACCACCCCGCACGGTCCTTTTGGCTGCTGCATGCACTCAAGGGAAGAAATACACCACTACCCATGCTATTCTGTAGATTATGAGGCCTAAAATATTGAAGAAATCAAGAACATGAACTTCTGATAGCAAAGAAATAATTACAAAAATAAAAAATAAAATAAAAAAAATGCCCGATCACATACAATTTTACAACAAATGACTTGCGAAGCTGAAGATCTACTTCGATGGGCTGTATGTTCTTAAATAAAGCTTTTAAAGCACATTTCTATATTCAACAAGACCAATACCGGGTCTGGACCTGCGTTGCTGCATGCAATTGGATCGGCAAACAGGAAGTGGCTGCATGGCAGATCTGAAAATTGCATACACGATACAACTGATCATTATCAGGCTCCAGATGAAATATAAAATCAATCCCTTGCATAGAAGCCGAGAAAAGTTTGACGAAAAATTTCAATGTTCAGTGGGTACAGTAAAATTTCAAAGTATCGGCAAACAGGAAGTGACTGCACGGCAGATCTGAAAATTGCTTACACGATACAACTCATCATTATGAAGCAGCAGACCAAATATAAAATCAGTCGCAGACCAAATATAAAATCATTCCCTTGCATAGAAGCCAAGAAAACTTTGACGGAAAAAGTGTTTTGGACGGACGGATGGATGGACGGACAGATGGACTGACGGACGGACGGATGGAGTCGAGCGGTTACTAGACCTGCTCTGCCGCTGGCGACGCAGGTAAAAAGAGAAAATGAAAAACATTTCTCAAAAGTATAATTAGTAAAATATGAAACCACATTGCTTTTATGCTTTTGTATCTGAATTTCTTGAAGTGTTTGAATTGGAACAACATGCTGTTTTCCTGTTACAGTGACCAGTCTTTTCGGAATGTTGAATGTGTGCATGCTCAATAAGTTTATATCCAAGAGTCTAAGTTCAGAGCAGCCGTATACAGTTTCAACTGAAAAGACAATCGTTTTTATGAGTCTGAAAATGAAATATGTAATTAAAATGTTAGTTAACCCTTAACTCAGCACACACAATATCACAATTTAGTATTTTAATTATTTTTTTGTAAAAATTTTTCCAAATATTTAAAGAAAACCATATCATGTGACCCCCTCATTGGAATGAGCTTGTTCCATTCAGGTGTCACCAGGGATGGATCGAGGAATTTTTGGGGATCACCTGTTTTTCAGTTGATGTCCCCAAATAAATTGAGATGTCTTAATACAGATGATTAGACCACTGCATGTATCTTTGAGTGCTTTTTATCAATTGCATGTGTTTAGATTCCTATTAAATATTGGAAATAATTGCTTCAAACTGGTAGATTTCAAAGCTGAATAATATTTTCCTGCGGGAATTTGGATTGCGTCCGTCCATCCGTCTGTGCATTAGACCGTACGAGAATATTCATAAATAATATTTGTTGGTCATAGGTATGCCCACACTAGGCGGTACACCATGTGGGGGTATGCACCGGACAACAGTCCAGCTCTTGTTATACAATAACATGATTTTTGAGGGCGTTGTGCTCCATTATCGGACCTACATCAGTGATTAGCAGTCTGACAGTGCCTTATAGAAATAGAAATTCAACTTAATATAATGTAATAACACACATAACAAGGAACATTTAGTAGTGGAACCCTGGCAGGCCTTTTAATTCTTCCCAACCAACGACGGTAAACGCTGTGCCCAAATAAGATAATTGCGCCCAAATTATGCGGACTTTGAAACTTTTTCCAAAGTTTTGCAGTGTTTTGACAATATATAGTTTGGCCAGGTTTCCCTGATGCTTGTAATATAGCTTAGAGCTTACCTTCGAATCAAACAATGCAACAGATGAATAACTTTTTAAAAAAACCACTGAGTTCGCCACCGAAAAGCAATCGGCATTGACAGTGTCGTATACGACACTGTCAACGGCGATTGCTTTTCTGTGGCGAATTCTATATGATCATGCACTTAAAGCTTGAGATCAATTATATTCATGTTTGTGACATTTCCCAGTAAACGCCATGTGTAATTTAGCTTATATTCAAATAGGCCTTTGGCTCGACACTGGGAAACTAAGTAGCCTTCTTGAGTGAGTCGAGTAAACTTACGTCAAAGGGTGGTGGGAATCAGTGATAACGGTGAAGACCTATAACAAGGGGTTGTAAACTATCATTTTAAGACGGGGACATAAAACCTAAAACAGACGCCAAGAAGAAGGAAATGCCGGTGCATTTTCTTCTACCATGCAAGTCACATCCATATTTACCGTTGTGCCCAAATTACACTGATCTAAAGTCTGAAGCATGGCACCTTATCGTCCGCATAATTTCATGTTAAATCAAGATTAATCGTTTTACTGGACTGGTTACATGAAATAATTCATGAGAGGTGAAGGACGTTGTATAAACACGAGGGCGCGAATGCGCACGAGTGTTTTACGATATAGTCCCTCGTGTCAAATGAATTATTTCATGTAACCAGCCCAGTCAAGCGATTACTCTATTTATTACTTTTCATTATTAACGATAATTATATTATTTAACCCTTTACCTAACGTAACGGCCAGCGCTATTCTCAAAAATCGCCAATTAATTTTCATTATGTTTTCATTTTTTGTCTCTAAAACATAGGTTATGACCCCCTCATTGGAACGAGCTCGTCAAGCCCATTGCAATGGGGGGTCATAACCTATGTTTTTGAGACAAAAAATGAAAATAATAGCTATTCAAGAATGTTTTTTGCAAGTGTCGTCTGCTTTTCATATTAGGTAAATGGTTAAAAAAAACCCCACACAATGAAGTCCCCATTACACCCAAAGTATCTTCGTTTGCGCGCACAGATACATGACAAAATTGTTGATTGCATAATTCACATGGGAAGTTATCATTTATAATCAAACCCGGAAATCCCAGTAAATCACACTTTGGAAAGTAATAATGTGCTAGTAACTCCCCATGAATTGATAACAATGTATATTAACTAGATCAGAAAACTCACCATCACAAAGCTCAGAAATGTTTTTTTCATGTATGACTGTTTTAGCTCACCTGACACCAGAGTGCAGCAAACATCTTTGAGGGTGTGAATCAAGTACATACATGTATGACCCAATAGTACCCCATATTTGATTCAAATCATTCCATTGGTACTGAAAAGAGAAAATTTGGGTGGGAAGAATCTTGCTCCTCCCAGAACAACTTAATATTGCCCCTCAAAGTTCCCTTGAATAATCTTGAGTGTATACCTCAAAAGGAGGCTAAATACCATTTATCAAACCATTCCATCCATTGGATCTTGAGAATTTTTTTTTTTTTAGATTGGAGCAATTTTCCCCCACTCCTCCCTTTGGGGCATGGCAACCTGATTTGAATAAAAATCACAATGCAATAAACATGAAAAACATTTCCCTAAAATTTCTTCGAAATTTTTTCATTTTTTTTGCTTAACTTGACAAAGTAATCACATGTGTGGAAGACTGTGAGTCTGTTCACATTTTCTCTAGCACAGGCTACACCACCTACATGTAGTTCTTGTCCGAGCATCACAAAATTTCACATGCAGGTTCAAGGTCATGTCTAGATGAGAACGTCCCCTTTTGATCACGATCAGTCTACCGTGATGGCTGCAAAGGCCGAAACCTGAAAACGTATAGCACAGTCTACAGGTCATATTTATGAAGGGATTTCATTGTAATGAAGATGAGAGCGTCCTATTTTAGTCTCACCCAACAAAATTTTGAAATCAGCTATTAAATGAAGTCTTCTGGCGTCTTTTGGGATAAAAAATCACTTTATTTTTTGGCCATCAAAATGACTTTTTTAGCAGCATGTTTCAAATTTCCAAGTTCATCAACGAGTATAGCTATTGACTGCACAATTCTTGAAGTGATAACTTGGTTACGTCAAGTTGATTTAATAAAGTTATTACTTCAAGAATCATGCAGTCCAGAATTACAGCCGTTGGTCAAGTACATAGCTTAATTCACGATACAGACCCCTTCTTAACTGTTGGCACAGGAGTCAACCACCTTGCCCCAGGTTCCAGACTCTGGGGTTACTACCCCAGGCCCCCACCCTCTCTCCGGCCCTGGATCCAAGACCAAAATGTGCATACATGGATATTGTATTACAGAACACACAGGGTGATTTTGTACTTGTCCTCTAAGTAGGTGGGTATACATATCTTTCCAACACATTCTTGCCAGTCTTGTAGAAAGGTTGGGACTAGACCACCAGATAACTAACTTAACAGTGCTCCTTAAACTGCAGATTTGCTTGGAGAGTCACAAGTTTTCACTGGCTGTCAGGTATGGTCAGTGGTTGATGCCCATGTGCGTTGTTTTGCATAAGCAAAATTCAGAAATCACTTGATTTACAGTACAAGTCACAATACGTTGTAGAACAACCACTATAAACTACTAGTATGCAGCTTCAACTACACCAATAACACAATCCCCGTGGGAACCCCGGGAAGTAAGCAGCACTTGTTTACTGTGGTAAACCAGTTCCGCTTTACTAGTAAAATAGGACCCAGTCACCAATGCTTGGGGTGAAAGTCCTCTAAAATGGGCAACATGTCGATCAACGATTGACTACACTTGACTTCATCTCCATGTTGTGTCACGATTAGCCATGGTGCATAAATATGTGACGTTAACCACCAACAAACAAACAAACCAATAACACAAGAACCTGACATCATTTTCTGGAAAGCTCTCACAGAAAGCTTTCCGGAAAATGATTTCGAGTTCTTGTGCTATTGGTGTAATGGCAGTGGGCTATTTTGTTCATTGCAGTTATGCTACAACTTATTTTGATTCATACAGTATTTGTAGACTTGAACATATGCTTCTACCTTGTACTATGCATTTATACTCATATGAAGTCTTTTTTCCAGACATTTCATACTTAGCTATTAAACAGATAATTGTTCATTTGCAGATTAGTTCTATTAAAAATTATTGAACTGTAGCCATAGCCACATTTCAATATTTCGTGATTATAAAATAAATTTAAAATAGGAAATTTTGACTTGCTAAAATAATCTACAATTGTAGTACTCTGATCACAACAAAGGCAGAACAATGTATTTTGTACTTTGCTTTTTAAACCTTTACCCACAGATAACATTAAAACTCGAAATTTAAATTTAAATTTTTCAGACTTACGCAAAAAGCCTCAAGCACATCAAATCATGTGACCCTCGGGGGAACAATCTTGTTCCGATGATAAATCACATTATGTGGTTTGTATAAAACTTTTTAAAAAACATTTTTACCTGCTAAATTCATGAATTATGTGTGTAGTTGCAATCAATTTGTTAGGTAAAGGGTTGGGCAGTGAGGTGTGTGAATTATGGAGATTCTTATCAATCCATTTTCCAATGTTTGAGAAAAAAAATTAACAGTACCAGAAGGGTAAGTTCCTGCCACTCATGGGTCGGGTTTTTTTGCATATCAAAGCTACGTCAACTCCAAAAATTAGTATTTTTATACCACAACCAATGGCCCAGACCAGCTGGTGCGAACTCAATTTAATTCAGGGCCAAACACAAATTTTGCCCCTCAATCCCCAAAATTTGCATACAAAACCGAAAAAACTAAGTCCTATCTGGTCCTCCATACTTTTGTTATCTGCTCATGCGCAGTATCCAGGAAGGTACTGAAATTGGCGCCAACCATCATTGTTTCTTTGTTTGGCCCTAAAGTCAGTAACAATGATCTGACATCTGTGCTTTAAAATCTCTTTTTTTGAGGATGCTAGTCACAAATCAATGAAAGAATTGGTGGATCCAAGGCTGTAAATGGATGATGGAAGTGAACAATGGTGGTTTCAAACGTTCAGGGCTGTAACTTTATAATAATTATAAAAATTATTTCATGTTTCCCAATTTTGGGACACATGCCTGAAGTCATCATTCTTGCTAATGATTAATCCACTGTTTGTTAAGTGTTCCTTCCCTATCCTACCTTGAAGCCCTCCTGTTAAACTCCTAAGCTTTTTGGCTATTTTTTATTGAAATTTTTTATTAAATTTCTTGAGAGTTCAACGTGTATTACAGAATGTTTAATCTGTTTATCCCCATGGTTACGTCCTCACCCTAGAGGTGTTAGGGCGTTTTGGTCTTGCATCTTCTATCCGATGTATCATTTTTTCTTCGTATAAAGATCTAGCTTTGCATCTGGTAGCATTTAAATCAGTTACTGACTTTGGACCTTTTTGTGTGCCTGATGTCTTGTTTCCGTTTTTTTCATTTTACGTTGTTTACATTGGCAATGTCCTCAAATTTTTGTAGTATTTAATATTATATTACTTGGGGAACTTCGGCATTTTTTCAAAATTTTTTAGAAAATTTTTTTGGTTTGATTTTTTTAAATTTAATTTTGATTGCTGTTATTCATGTATCTTTATTATATATTTATTGTGGAGTTTGTAGGAGTGCTATCGACTTTGTATTTATTGTAATTATGAAAGCTTTCTGCTCTAAATGCAAGGCGAGGAAGTCGTCCTCGGATTTACATGCTTGTTGCCTTGCCAAAAGCCAATGCACGCCTTCGGATTCTTGTCCTACATGTGTACAATGGGATGACAAACGTTGGAGATGGGTGTCGCGGTATGTTGTTGGCAGTGAGATTCCTATTGCGGAACTCTCACCACAAGATAATTCGTGTTTTTCAGTTTCTTTTTCAGAGGAACAAGGACATGGTGATGGTATGGTGACACCCATCCAAAGTGTGCTACCGTCATCACGTTTTGATGAGCAAACAGAGCTAGCTGCAAAGGTGCTCATGAATATTAAGCAAGGGATTAGGCCTCTAGTTAGTGTTCTTAATCTGTTGCAAGCAGCTAGCTTGACCAGTGAAGTGGTTACTACGTCCATGGAAGCCGAGACACCGGATAAGTCCGTTGCAGTCGAAGGAAATTTAGATTTGGGTAAAGCAAGCACCTCAAAATCAAAAGCTTACCCAGCGACGACGGAAATAGGGAGGAAGTCAGCAAGTTTACACAAACGACTAAATACTACCTACCCGACTTCGGATATCCAGCCAGCTGCGCGAAGAAGGAGCCAGTCTTGGCCCATGAAGTTGGACCATCGGGTAGTTAGCGATCCAAGGCTTCGATCATCGGGACGTTCAGAGAAGAGATCTATCTCTGGATCTTCATCCCAGGAGCAGCAAGCAGCGAAAAAACAGAAGACCGCCACTCCTGAAGCCTCGGTAACGGACTTGCTGTTGCAGATTGTGTAGCTGATTGCAGCATCCCAACAAGTGCAAGAGCAGCCTCCCTCAGACTCTGGTGGTGAGCTGTCGGATGGTGCAGGATCACTCCAGTCATCTGCACATGCATATACGATGGACCAAACGTCACAGCTGAATCAGTCGGATGGTGAAAGGGACAAGGAAGAGGATTACCCTTCCCTTTTGGAACAACATATGGTAGCGATGGATTTTATTCATCAATACTATCCTGAATTTGTTCCACCTGATCAGCAAGCTACGACTACTAGAGAGAAACCGCTGTCGTCTCTGGATGCAGACTTCTTGCAGAGGAAAGAGGATGTTATTTCCTTTTCGACACAATCTAGACAGGTGTCGCAGGCCTTCGGCGATGTTGGCGGTGCCATATTCACCCTCTCTAGTGCTAAGAGGAAAGGCAGTATCTTATTGACATCTTCCATAAATATACTGTTCCTTGGACCTCGTTCATTTAAAATGGTTGGAGAAGATGTCCAGAGAGCTCCTCTGCATTTAGATGAGCAGGCTGGGGATTTAGATATGTCCCTACCTGCATCATTCAATATATGCTCGGAAGTGATGGAATGTGCTATTTCATCCAATAGAGCGAATTTGGATGTGATGTCCTATGCAGACCAACTTACCAGAGCTATGGTGCAAAGTCTTAATGGTAAGGAATTTGAGGATGTTTGTTCCTCGCTTAGGCAGTCCTGTATGCCACGTACAACTCCACCCTGACAGTGGCAAATTTGAAGTTGATCAGATGTGATGCTGCCCTTGCGTCGACATCACTTATAGATGACAAGGTAGAAAGCTCTCTCCGAGTCGCTCCGGTCTCCGGACATACTCTGTTTGACGACAACCTTTCGTTAGTCTATGAGCAGGCTTCAAAGAAAGCTTCCAGTGCACTGCTATTGAAGTCAGTGTCTCATCAACACGCTTCAGCAGACAAGTGTAAGTGAGACCATTCTGCTACTAAGTCATCTAAAGGGAACTCCTCACGAGGGTACAAGAAACCCTCTTATAATTACTCCGGAGGTCGTCAGTATAGCGACTCAGGAAACAGGCGTAGGTCTGATCAAGACTATAGGTCAGAAGCCCCTAAGCCGATGGGAAGAGGTTCTTTGCAGGGAGGATGTAGTTTCTCCTCCCGTAAGCCTCGGAAGTTGTACAGGTGATGGACAAGACCTCTTTTGCTTGCCAGTTGGCAGAAGGTTATCAAACTTCGTGAGAAACTGGATAGAAGTTACGGAAGATCACTGGGTAAGAAGTGTAGTCTCGGAAGTCCTACGGTTATCATTCCACGAGAACCCCCCCCCCAACAAGATGTCCATGTTGGACAAATCTTCTGGCGGATCCTTTCAAAAGAGAGGCTCTCCTAGTAGAGGCTCTCTTATTAAAGGAAGCAATAGAGGTCGTCGAGAATAAAAATTCTCAAGGTTTTTACAGTCATCTGTTCCTCGTACCAAAGCCAGGCGGCTCGTTCCGACCGGTAATAGACTTGAGCTGGATAAACAGGTTGATCGTGGCTCCAAAGTTCTATATGGAAACCATTCGGTCGGTAAGAGCGAGCATTTGAGTGAACGACTATGCAGCAAGCATAGATCTAAAGGACGCCTACTTTCATGTCCTTGTACATCCGGCATTCAGAAAGTACCTGTGATTCGCCGTGCAAGGAAGGGTTTATCAGTTCAGTGCAATGTGCTTCGGTCTGAACCTGGCTGCTTGGGCTTTCACTTGAATAATGAACTCGGTAATGTCATACTTCCGAGCTCATTCGTCTGTGGTAACGTCGGTTTACTTGGATGACATTCTTCAGAGATACGGCAACAGAATTATTCTTCAGAACGATGTTCAGAGTCTGCTACTATTGCTCCAATGTCTCGGTTTCATAGTAAATGAGAAAAAGTTGGATCTAGTTCCGTCCAAAGTGTTCACTCACTCAAAAGGTTCAGATTTGGGCATATCTTCAGTGGTCAACTCAGGGAGTTCCACTGCAACTGCTGGTTCTGGCTTTCACGATTATAACAGATGCGAGTCAGATGGGCTGGGGCACGACCCTAAATCCTGCAGACTTCAAATGCCAAGGTCTTTTGGACTCTTGGTTCCAGGAGAAGCACATAAACATCAAAGAGATGATGTCAATATGGCTAGCACTACAACATTGGATTCGCCTAATAGCGAACGTCCACATTCAATTTCTGTCGGACAATTCGACAGTAGTTGCTTACCTCAGGAACCAAAGCAGCACTCACTCGATTCCATTATGTGAATTAACGGAGACGATTCTCCTATTCATCATGCATCATCATGTTCATCTCTCTAGATCTGTCCGTCATATACCGGGTCGTTTGAACGTATTAGCAGACTCCCTCTCTCGGAAAGGTCGCCTGTTGCCATTGGAGTGGACTTTCAACAAGAGAATATTCAGGCAGATTTGCTACCAGTGGGATCGTCCCATGATAGATCTTTTTGTGACACACCTGAACAATCAGTTACCGATGTTCGTGTCGCCATGCCCAGATCATTGAGCGTACGCAGTAGACGCTTTGTCAATTTCATGGGATAGGATATGCATATCCTCCAGCTCCGTTGATTCAGCAGATTCTGTTAAAGATCAAACAGTCTCATTGCAAAATCTTGCTGGTAGCACCTCTGTCATCACAGAAACCTTGGATCAATCTTCTCAGGTGTCTGTTATGGGACATTCCCCGGAAGCTTCCTCTACAGGAGGATCTTCTTTATCAGGGGAAGTCACACGCACTACATCACAACCTGGAAGGTCTCTGTTAATGTATAAATGTATAGTTCACACCATTGTGTATTGTACAGAACTGTAGAGACAACAGTATAGTCATCCAAGTATTTGTGTACACAACTGTATTATCTGTAACTAAGGTGAAGGTCATTAATGGAGTTTCTGGTCAGTGGATGTAGTGTTTAATATGAGTCCATGTGATGGAAAATATCAAATGTGATTGAAAACCTGCCACCAAATAGAGAGACATACAACATCAATGGAACATTAAAGGTTTCCTACACAATTTTACAATGGTAGCAGAGCGAGGTTGTGGCAGATGATTGTGGATTAACTTGAGACACAATTGAATTGGTGAAATTGACATTTTTCATAACAATGGCAACTGTGAACAAAGTTGTGCTTCCTCCTCCAGTGTCCACTGATGGTTGTGACTGATATGTGGATGAAAGAATTAGAACTATGGCAGTGTATTACTTCTTTACAAAAAAACAGGCTCCAGCGGTGTATTTATCTTTGACTGAAAAAGCGCGTTATGCATATGCTGATATGTCAGTTGCAGATTTGAATGCTGATGATGGTATGAATAAACTTGTAACTAAATTAAAAGGATTTTTTGGGAAAGAAACTCATCAGTCTGCTTTCATAGCATACGAAAAATTTGAAACATTCCAGAGACCAGATGAAATGAACATTGTTGACTACGTGAATGAATTTGAACGATTGTATAACAAAATAAAAGTATATAATATGGAACTTCCAGATGCAGTTTGTGCTTATAGACAACTAAAAAGCGCAAATATTTCTGTTGATAAACAACAACTAGCTCGTGCAACTTTACTTGATTTAACATTTGATAATATGAAGAAACAACTGAAAGCAATATTTGTTTGTGCAAGTGATGAAAATACAACTATTTCAGGTGATACTACATGTTCTGTCAAAGTTGAACCTACATACACTACATCTCATGTTGATGATCAAGTTTTCTGCACCAGAGACAATCGAGGATATTCTCGTAGATCTAGTAGAGGACGTCCCACTTTCCGGGGCTCTCGTGATTATTCACGCAACAATAAATCTAACTTGAATTTTCGAAACACTCCTTCAAGGCAGACAAATCGTCTTGACTCTCGTGGTAATGTTTCTCGTTGCGCCATATGCGATTCCATTCTGCACTGGGCAAATCGATGCCCTCACAGCTATGAAGCAGCATCCAAGAATGAGCCTGTTGATATCACATTATTTTCTGCTGATCTATACACTTGTTACATAGATAAGCTTGTTGGAGAAACAGTTAACTGTGCAATTTTAGATAGTGGATGTACTAGAACTGTTTGTGGTGAGAAATGGTTGAAGTGTTATACAGACTCGATACCAGAACAACTTCAGTATAAGTCTACAACATCTCCAAGTACAACTAATTTTCAATTCGGTGATGGTAAGATTATAAAAGCCACACAAAATGTTACTATACCTGCAACAATTGCTGATCAAAGTACTATAATAGAAACTGAAGTAATTGATTCTGATTTGCCTCTATTATTAAGTAAATCTTCAATGAAAAAGGCTGATACAGCCATTGATTTTTCAAATGATACAGCTAGCATATTTGGAAAAGATGTTGAACTCAAGTTTACTTCGTGTGGACATTGTGCAGTGCCACTAATAAATGAAAATTCAATTGTGAATGATACTCAGAATACAAGTATACAGAAACTTCTTTATTCACATAATTTTGTATGTATTTCTCAGAGTGAGAAAGATGCCATTGCTATAAAATTACATAAACAATTTGGCATCCTAACAGTGCCAAACTGATTAATTTAGTGAGAAAGAGTTCATTCAATGATCAACTTTTATGTGACTCTACTGAAAAGGCTGAGAAGAACTGTTATGTTTGTATCAAGTATAAAAAATCTGATTCTTGACCTGTTGTGGGACTTGCATTATCTGAGAAATTTAATGATTGTGTTTCCATGGATCTCAAAATGTTTCGTAACAAATATTTCTTACACTTAATTGATCATGCTACCCGTTTCAGTTCAGCTGTTTTAATTGACAACAAAAATGCAGAGACTATAATTGATAACATTTTCAAGCATTGGATATCTATATTTGGAACTGCAAAACAGTTTTTTTCTGACAATGGTAGAGAGTTTAACAATCGGTTATTTCGTGATATGTGTGGAAATCTAAATATAAATGTGCTTACAACAGCAGCTGAATCACCGTGGTCAAATGGTATAACTGAAAGACATAATGCTGTTATTGGCAATATGGTAGAGAAAATTATTGAGGACTCAAAATGCTCTATAGACATTGCTTCAGCTTGGGCAGTGAGTTCTAAAAATAGCTTACAGAATGTTTATCGATTCAGCCCCAATCAGCTCGTTTTTGGAGAAAACCCAAATCTTCCAAATATTCTTACCGATAAGCCCCCAGCATAAGAAGAACGAACTTCTAGTCAAGTTGTTGCTGATCATCTGAATGCAATGCATTCTGCTTGTGCAGCCTTTATCAAGAGTGAAGCATCTGAGAAAATCTGACGTGCATTAAGACATAACATAAGATCTTCATTGAGTATGATATATCAAACTGGTGATCAAATTTTCTACAAAAGACACAATGCAAATTACTGGCAAGGATCTGCTACTGTTATTGAAAAAGATGCCCATCAAGTGTGTATAAAACATGGAAGTGAATTTTATAGGGTGTATCCATGTAATTTGAAACATGTTTCACATATGAAAGAGACAGACCACACAGATAGAACTGATAGTTATAAACTTGCACAAAATGAAAATACTAGGACTGATAGTAATAACAGTAAACTTTCAGATACTTTAAATAATTACAATAAACCAATGATAATTGAAAGTGAAAATACATTTTCAGGTGATGTGGAAACTATAAATGAAAATAGTGATGAAGCTATGAATATTATTGGGAATGAATCAGAGTCGTTTTCTTGTATAAACCCAACTGTCACTGAAGGTATTTTACCAGAAAAATCTTCTGTTATAGTGTACAAAACCATGGATAATTCTGAGTTGACAGAGGCTACTGTAATTGGCCGTGGTGGAAAAGCATCCGGTAAATATAAATACTGGATGAATATTCAAGACACTGATGAGTCTGAAATAAAAGCTGTTGATTTTGAAAATTTAGAAAGTTGGCATACAAAACCTGAAGAAGTATTAATTGATATGAGTAATTTTGAAGCTGAAGAAATTAAAAAAGCTAAAATGTGTGAACTTGAAAATTGGAGAAGAAACAATGTATTTGTTGAGGTTCCTGATTTGGGACAAAAAACATTATCAACAAGATGGGTTATCACAGAAAAAAAGTAAAGAAGATGGAAGAATTATTAAAGCACGACTTGTGGCAACGGGGTTTGAAGAGAATACATTATCCTTGAAAACTGATTCACCTACATGTTCAAAAGAAAGCCTGCGCATAATATTATCCATTATACCTGCTAAAAATTGGAAGATAAATTCATTAGACTTTAAGGCAGCTTTTTTACAAGGTAGAGATATTGGGAGAGATGTTTTTCTTAAACCACCCAAAGAAGCTGAAACATCATATTTATGGAGATTGAACACTGCAGTTTATGGTCTTGGTTGATGTTCCAGAGTTGGGTATTTAACTGTGAAAGAGCATTTGTTAAATATTGGCATGAATATGAGTAGATATGACCAAGCTTTATTTTACTGGATTTATCAAAATGACCTCCATGGCCTAATAGCTTGTCATGTAGATGATCTTCTGTGGTGTGGCACTTATCTTTTCAAAGAAAAGATAATAAAGTCGCTGAAAGACAAATTTCAAATCAGAATCTAATACATTCAAGTATTTAGGTTTAAATCTGATAGAGTGAAAATAACATCATAATTCATCAAAAACAGTATATTGAAGATATAGCTTCTACAGATATTCCTCAAAATGTAAATAAATCAGACAAATTAATTAATAATGAATTCAAGAAACTTCAGACTGATGTAGGACATCTTAATTGGACATCAAGTCAAAGTCATCCAGACTTAGCATACGATGCTTGTGAATTGAGTGTCAAGGTAAAAAACAGTACAGTTGCAGATATGATTACTGCTAATAAGATAATAAGAAAAATGAAAAACGATTTTGTGCAACTAACTTTTCCAAATTTGGGAAATATACTGAAATGTAAGATTTTATATTTTAGTGATGTCGTCTTTCACAATCTTCCAGATGGTGGCTCCCAAGGAGGATTCATTATTTTCTTAGCTAATCAGCAGAATGTATTATCACCTATTGCTTGGAAATCAACAAAACTCAAAAGGATCGTTAAAAAGTACATTAGCTGCAGAGACACTGTCTCTTCTTGAAGGTACTGAGTTTTCCTTCTACTTGAGATGCATTTTAAATGAACTTTTGAATCAAGATATTGCTGAGGATAGTATACTTCCCATCATTTGTTTAACAGACAATAAATCATTAGTGGATTCCATTCATTCATCTTCATTAGTTCAAGACAAAAGACTAAGAATTGATATTGGTATATTACAAGAAATGATCACGAAAGGTAAAATTGACGACATCAAATGGCTTCCCAAGGATACCCAATTAGCTGACTGCTTAACCAAATGCAATGCATCTAGGTCGAAACTGCTTGATGCCTTACAGCAGTTTTGCATCAAAATTTAGTCTCCAAGAATGATGCATCTGCAAATAGTGTACATTATAAATGCTCAGAAAAGAAAACATTGGGAGATTGTTAATGTATAAATGTATAGTTCACACCATTGTGTATTGTACAGAAATGTAGAGACAACAGTATAGTCATCCAAGTATTTGTGTTTACAACTGTATTATCTGTAACTAAGGTGAAGGTCATTAATGGAGTTTCTGGTCAGTGGATGTAGTGTTTAATATGAGTCCATGTGATGGAAGGAAATATCAAATGTGATTGAAAACCTGCCACCAAATAGAGAGACATAAAACATCAATGGAACATTAAAGGTATGCTACACAATTTTACAGTCTCAACCTTCACATATTTTTGTTGTGCGGTCCTTCTTGCACGGAAAACATTTTACAGGACGTTCAGTGGACGCAATTTCTAACTGTAGGAGGTCCTCCTCTTCGTTGAATTATGCAGCAAAGTGGAGGGTTTTCTTCCGTTGGTGTAAGGATCAGTCGATAGACTATACGATCCATCCATACCAAATATTGCTGGTTTCCTGGTTTTCTTGTTTGATGATCTCAAACTGCAGCCCGTCACTATTAAGGGCTATAGGTCTATGTTATCAGATACTTACTCTCATCATAATAACTTGGCTATTGGATCAAATACTTCATTATCCAAGCTAATTAGAAATTTCAATTGACCTAGAACCCTCAGATTAATTCCTAAGTGGAATTTAGCTTGGGTTCTGTTGAAGATCAAAGAAGCTCCCTTTGAGCCGTTGGACATCGTAGAGTTCAAATTCTTGACCTATAAAATGGCGTTTCTCTTAGCCTTTGCATCTGCTAGAAGAGTCGGTGAACTTCATGCATTATCTGTTGATGAATCTCACTACCGTAGTGTAGGTAATACTATTACCCTCACTACGGAAGTGGGATTTTTGGCTAAGAATCGGATTCTGGATAAGCGGCCGGAGCCTATTGTCATTAAGGCCTTACCATCCTCGGATAGACCTTTGCTGTGTCCAGTCAGAGCTATGCACATTTATAAACTTCGATCAGATTTTATTAGAAAGGGAAGAAAACCTTTCTTTCTTTGATTCCTAACAGAAAAGATATTTCTGTTCATTCTGTCACTAGATGGATTCAGTTGGCAATACGCATTGCCTACAAAAATCTATCTTAGCGCATGAGGTTAGAGCACTGTCCACTTCTTGGGCTTATTCTAACAGTATAGCCATTACTGATCTCATGAAGGCTGCTTACTGGACACAGCCCTCATCATTTACCAAGTTTTACCTGATAAATTTAGAGTCCATCTCCGGTGACCTTAGATCCTCTTTCTGTTGTTCAGAGTGTTGTCCATTAATGTTACATCTATAAGGTCTTTAGGCAATCCGCTCCGGTACTGACGCTGTTCCGCTGCCCTCTTCGTTCTGAGGAATATTACCTCAGAACAAAAGGAAGTGGGGGGGGGGGGGGGGACGGTTTTTCCCTTATGATTATCTGGCTTTTTTGTGAAAAGCAAGGGAATACCTCCTCCGGTGACAGTAGTCCTGTGTAGGTGCTGGGGTGGTTTTAATGTGTAGCTCGGTGTGAAGCATTAACTAATTCTCGTTTATGTACTGTTTTTAAAGTGTAGCTCACTGTGAAGCATTTGTATATGTTACATGTCAAACGGGCGTTAATATACAATCCTCGGACACTTTTAAATGAGTATAAAGCATCTCATTCTCTGGACTATCCTTATATATTGGTTTTTCTTCACTGGATTAGCATAACGGGTTATGCTGGCATTAAATGGAGAATTATATATTATGTAATACTCAATTACATTGATGGTGTTATGTCTTCCTCTTTTCTCATAAAGAAGAAAGACATATATAATGCCTATCTTCTCCTATTCCCCTGTGGGGGCTATCCTTTACTGAAGTAATTGAGAGATTGGAATTTCCTTTAAGTCCTAGGCCATCCAGCCTTTTTACGATTCAGCTAGGCTCGGCCATTGGTTGTCGTGTAAAAATATGATAAATTTCAAGTAATTTGTACATGTATATTTTTTATGCTTACCACTGATCCAGAATGGGTATGGCCCTCCCATGAGTAGGCACTCATACCTCCCCGCTGTTTATAACATTTAACTGTCAAGCTGTAGAAAGAATGATGGTTGGCACCAATTTCGGTACCTTCCTGGATACTGCGCATGTGCAGATCTAAAAAGTATGGAGGACCATATAGGACTTGATTTTTTCTGTTTTGCATGCAAATTTTGGGGATTGGGGGGCAAAATTTGTGTTTGGCCCTGGATTAATTTGAGTTAGCACCAGCTAGTCTGGGCCATTGGTAAGTATAAAAAATATACAAATTACTTAAAATTTATCATTTTTATGGGTGGAGGAAGCCGGAGTACCTGGAGAGAAGCACCAAGTAATAGTGAGCTGTCAGCTCCCCAACATACTAACTCCACACAAGCAGGGTTAGCATTGGTTGAAGACAAGTGCACCATCGACGTAAAGTATACCTTAGTACACAATGCCACTGTGCCTCCACATGGACAATGGGGGGATGTGTCTCGCCCGCGGTTGCTGCAGGTGGGATTCGAACCGAGAATCTTGCATCTTTTCTGGGAAGCTCTCTGTTGGAGATTCACAAAAAGAATGTCCGATTCTTGTGTTATTAGTATAGGAAACCTTACATCTATAGCTTAGACAAGTAGTGTTTATTGTTCAACTCATTTTGACATGTACTGTATATGGACAAAATATTATTTAGACACGCGACACTAGGCTACTACTAGCTGATGATTTTCACCTTTTAGGGACTACCCCCCTCCCCAACCTCTTCCAGCTAGAACATCTGTGTGTTAGGCTTGAAAATTTTTG
This sequence comes from Pictodentalium vernedei, assembly GCA_031216915.1. Lineage (NCBI taxonomy): Eukaryota > Metazoa > Mollusca > Scaphopoda > Dentaliida > Dentaliidae > Pictodentalium > Pictodentalium vernedei. Next base: position 171,494,338 of record CM062292.1, read on the forward strand.
TATTGATTGGTTGTTTGGATTCTCAGAGTTCAAATTGTCAATATGACGCACTCATCTTCATGTCGTTTGAATGATCTATCTGCCTTTTGTCACTCATCAACAAAAAAAAACATGATGCCGAATCTGCCTTCGCTTATGGGAAGGGCTTCATTGCGGTATTCATTTGATGAAAAAATCAATATTTTGTTCTGTCAATTAAATGGGGTGTTGATAGTATGTTATTTTTTCTAGCTTTATTAGTATTAAATCGAAAACGCACATTTTCTTGTTTCAAGCGAAATATTTTGTTTGTTTCTATCGCATGTATGACAGTCTTAACAGATAGCCTCATCAAATGGTTTACCCGAAGCAACCTCTGACCTTGCATATCATTAATGTCAAAGATGGCGAATCGGCAATGGGCTTATATGTAGAGCATTCTTTAAAGATCTTCATGATAACCAGCAGTTCAAATTTTTAGTCGAGTATTGACGAAGTCAAACTCGACTTATAGTTTGATGAAGTGACGGGTAGGCGGCAGGCATAAATAATTGGTTTCCAGGTAATAACTTTAGTTCTATTTGATGCACCTTTACCAACATTATACCAGAGGTTACCCTATAGGAAAGGAAGACACCTATCGATTTCAGAGTCTTGCACCCCAAGGACGAGGTCACTGTTACCATAAATAGAATATTTTGTGACAAATTGGTTTCCGGGCAATAACTTTAGTTCTATTTGACGCACCTTTACCAAACTTATACCAGAGGTTACCCTATAGGAAGGGAAGACAACTATTGATTTCGGAGTCTGGGACTCCAAGGTCAAGGTCACTGTTACTATAAATAGAATATTTTGTGACAAATTGGTTTCCGGTCAATAACTTTAGTTCTATTTGAAGCACCTTTACCAAACTTATACCAGATGTTACCCTATAGAAAGGGAAGACACCTATTGATTTCGGAGTCTGGGACTCCAATGTCAAGGTCACTGTTACTATAAATAGAATATTTTGTGACAATTGGTTTCTGGGCAATAACTTTAGTTCTATTCTGTGTATCTTCACCAAACTTATACCACAGGTTACCCTATAGGAAGGGAAGACACCTATCGCTTTCAGAGTCTGGGGCCCCAAGGTCAAGGTCCATGTTACTATCAATAGAATATTTTGTGACAAATTGGTTTCCGGGCAATAACTTCAGTTCTATTTGACTCACCTTTCCCAAACTTACACCAGAGTTTACCCTATAGGAAAGGAAGACACCTATCGATTTCAGAGTCTCGTGCCCCAAGGTCAAGGTCACTGTTGCTACAAATAGCTTATTTCTTCAGAATTTAATGTCAAAACTCGACTTCTGGGTCTGTGATCCTCTTGCTGGATTTTTGGTATGCAATGTGCCTAGGTGAGTCAGATTGTAGTTTCTTCAAATCACATCCCTGGTTTCATATTTGGGCTCTGTATGAGAGTCTGAATTTTAACTTTGTGCAATATGAGGAATATTCTTCAGATTTTTTTTTTCTCCAGAACCACTGATCAGATCTTTAGATATTTGGTTTGCAATATGCTTAGGTGGGTTTGTCCATCTGTCCTTCCATCCGTCCATCCATCTGAACTTGTGTGCGCAACTCCTCCTACATTATTGAACCAATTTCGATGAAACATCTCAACCATTATGACTAGCAAGTGAACATGCGCAAATTCAAAAATTTTTCATTTATGACAATTTTAACCAGGTTATCTCCCCAGAACTCAGATTTATTTAATGTGGATTTTCAAATGAGATTCTTGTGTGTGCAACTCCTACATTATTGAACTGATTTTGATGAAATTTCTCAAACATTATAAGTAGCAAGTGAACATGGGCCTGTTGTAAAATTTTTGATCTGCGACAATTCTAACCAGGTTATCTCCCCTGAACTTAGATTTATTATGGATTTTCAAATGAGAGTCTTGTGTGTGCAACTCAGCTCATTGAGCTCATTCAATTGAGAGGTCACATGATATGGCTTTATTGAATTGCTTTAAAAAATCTGAAAAAATAATATTTAAAATAATAAATTTTTATATCGTCTCCATTGGGTAAAGGGTTAAATCGGTTCCACTATATTTTATTTATGAAATATTATGATCCACTTGTGTAAATATGTCGCAATACGAACATGATCTGATTGAGAAAAATATCTTTTCTGCGATCACACAGGTATGTGGTACCTTATTTTGTAACCAGTTAGTAATGTTTATTATATCATTTCAGAATTACTGTGGACAAGTGGTTGATAAGTACATTGAGTATGATCCAGTTATAATATTTCTTGATGCTTTGCTGCTGAAGAAAGAAGCTTTCAGACATGTTTTGTTCAATGCAAGTCTACAGGTAAGTGTGGAATACTGTGATCACATGAGCTGTCTCTTTCTTGATCAGATCATAAAAGGGTTTTATTTGGTCATGACACATTTGTATCAGTGGCTTAAAATTTTAAAAATACAATTCCAGAAGAGTGATTTGGATGAGTTTCTTGTGGCTCACTTCATGGATGGGGTGTGGGGAGGGGAGGGTCTAGGGTGGGATTTTTTTCTTTCGGCTTTGAAATGAGTTTTGAAGGATTTTGAGTAATGAAACTTATCACTTTTGTCATCCATTGAGTGAATTTTTAATGCTTTAAAATGAGTTGTTTTTTAACCCTCTGCACACTGTTGTCAAAATATCAATATTTGAAAATATAAATTTTTCCCATAATGTTCCTCTGAATTTAACCAATTCACTCGTGTTTGACAGAGCTCATTGAGCTCTGTCAGACAAGACTCAATTGGTTAAATTCCCAGATGCATTATGGGAAAAATTTGCTTCTTAAAAATTTGATATTTTGACATCAGTGTGCAGAGGGTTAAAGGACTTTGACTGATTTTATATGGAGCCAAGTCAAAGACCAACCACCAATATTAAATTCTGGGGCAGTTTGAAATTCTATAATTTGAAGGTATAGAAAAATTGATTTGCCAGCTTGCATGGTAACAACCTAATGAAACCTGTTTTCTTCACACACATTGATGTCATGAATGATATCATCAGATGGTCACACATTTCAGTTGGACATAGTTGGTGTGATAAGAAGTAAAATGCTTTAGTCAGATATTTCAATATCACTCATGAAAGTATCAAGTTAAACAAATCTGTGTGCTTCGAGTCTGATAAAAGAAAAAAACATGTGACAGTTAAGTGCATGGTTGTCAGCCAGTTCTCTCCAATGATGATGTTTCTTGAGGTCTGGTTGACCTTGTTCACATGCAGTCGATGACGTTTGGCTCTTTCAAGTGCATTATGGTGTACACAGACAATTCCTGTTGATAAGGACTCCACAGATACTTCAAAATGATATCCGATCTGAGTGAACAGCATCCATTATATCCAAACACATACTGCTGTGGCCTCATCTTCTCACAACACACAGAAAGCCTAGACATCAACAAAATTTATTTATGTGTTATGTTTTTCATTATGAAGTAATGATAAATTCATCTTCCAACAATTTCCTTTTGACTTAATTTATTTCAACATGTACTGTAGAAACACAAACTTATATTCAGTCAATGTGTCAAGAAATCTGCTTTAAATTTCAGTTAAATTAACTGATTTTATTTCATCAATTTGTAAATTGACTGAGTGAAACAGACACTTTGCAAACTGACTGAAAAAATCAGTCAGTTTACACACGTACTGATTTTGAGCATTGACTGCAACATATATGTATCTGAGAGAGCTTTCCACTGATTAGTGCTGCACGTAAAGTATGGCCTCCATGGACTGGTTACTTTCCACGGGTGGGCAATATTTTCACAGATGCAATAATATTAGATTCCAAACACTGATTGTAGGAATAATCATCAAAAATTTAATTAATGAAGCACCGGGTACAACCATTGTGCTTCATTAATTAAAATTTTGATGATTATAATTTTTATTACCTGGTAAGTGAATGCGTGGACATCACTGCCCCTGTGTGGATTAAGACTTGTCCATGGTGACTGTACTGTAGGTGAGGGTGTTACTGGTTTGAAATTTATGTATAGATATTGTCAAGTGATATGAGACATGTATGTATGAAAGGCCACACAAAATAAATTAAATGATTCTCAGGCAGTTTTTAGCTCACCTGAGCGAAGCTCAAGGGGAGCTTTACTAATCACTTTCTGTCCGTTGTCCGCCCATCCGTCCATCCATCCATCCGTAGTAAACTTTACATTATCGACTTCTCCTCACAAACTACTAGACCAAATTCAACAAAATTTTCTGTGCATGTTCCCTATCATATGTCAATTCAAGTTGTTCAAATAAAGTTGCCACGCCCACAGGGGGCACCACAGGGGGCATAACTCTGATAGCACCCACAAACTTCTTTCCAAAATCAAAAAAAATCTTCTTCAGATCCACCAGGCAGAATTCTTTCATATTTGGTATACAACATCTCTGGGGGGGGGGGGGGGGGGGGGGGGGGGGGGGGGGGCAGATTCAAGTTTGTTCAAATTGAGTCCCTGGGTTCATATTTGGGCTCCCTAAGGGAGCCCGAATTTTAACTTGGTGCAATATGAGGATTATTCTTAAAAAATCTTCTTCTCCAGATCCAGCAGGCAGAATCTTTTGATATTTGGTATGCAACATTGTGGGGTAGATCTGATTCAAGTTTGTTCAAATCGGCCCCCTGGATTCACATTTGGGCTCAGTACAGAAGCCCAAATTCGAACTTAATGCATTTCAGGCAAATTTCTTCAAAAATCTTCTTCTCCAGATCCAGCAGGCAAAATCTTTTGATATTTGGTATGCAACATTGTGGGGTGGATCTGATTCAAGTTTGTTCAAATCGGCCCACTGGATTCATATTTGGGCTCAGTATAGAAGCCCGAATTCGAACTTAGTGCATTTCAGCCAAATTTCTTAAAAAATCTTCTTCTCCAGATCCAGCTGGCAGAATCTTTTGATATTTGGTATGCAACATTGTGGGGTGGATCTGATTCAGGTTTGTTCAAATCGGCCCCCTGGATTCATATTTGGGCTCACTATAAAAGCTCGAATTCAAACTTAGTGCATTTCAGGCAAATTTCTTTAAAAATATTCTTCTCAAGATCCAGCAGGCAGAATCTTTTGATATTGAGTATGCAGCATGCTTACGGGGTGAGATTCAAGTTTGTTCAAGTCAAGTCCCTGGGTTCATATATGGGCTCACTGTGGTAGCCCGAATTATAACTTAGTTCAAAATGAGGAATTTTCTTTAAAAATCTTCTTCAGATCCAGCAGTCAGAATGTTTTGATATTTGGTATGCAGCATCTGTAAGGGGGTGAGATTCAAGTTTATTCAAACCATGTCCCTAGGTCCATATTTGGGCTCAATGTGGGAGCCCGAATGATAACTTAGTTAAAAATGAGGAATTTTCTTTAAAAATCTTCTTCTTCAGATCCAGCAGTTGGAATGTTTTGATATTTGGTATGCAGCATCTTTAGGAGGGTGAGATTCAAGTTTGTTCAAGCCATATCCCTAGGTCCATATTTGGGCTCACTGTGGGAGCTTGAATTGTAACTTAGTTCAAAATGAGGAATTTTCTTTAAAAATATTCTTCTTCAGATCCAGCAGTCAGAATGTTTTGATATGTGGTGTGTAGCATCCTTAAGGGGGATGAGATTCAAGTTTGTTAAAGCCAAGTCCCTGGGTTCATATTTGGGCTCACTGTGGAGCCCGAATGATAACTTGTTCAAAATGAGGAATTTTCTTTAAAAATCTTCTTCTTCAGATCCAGCAGATGAATGCTTTTGATATTTGGTATGCAGCATCCTTAGGGGGGTAAGATTCAAGTTTGTTCAAGCCCTAGTTCCATAAAATTTGTCTCTCATGACTTCATTCCTTTGTAGTGTTGATGAACCATGTCTGACTGAATGTGACCCCAAATACTTCTTTGAACCACTTTGTTTGAATCACTTTGCCTGGTGAGCGATTAAAGCCCCTTGGGGCCTCTTGTTCTTTTTATACGCCAGTTTTAATAAAAATGGCTGTATTATGTTATAGCATTGGCGTCCGTCTGACTGGAATTGTTTTCCAGATTTTTTTTTGGTTATGGATGGACATATTGAGAACATTTTGGGTATATAGCTTTGTTATGGATACTTACAGATCAAGTTCGAATTTCATTCTGCTCAGTTGATTTTTGGTGGAGTTACTGCCCTTGAACTTAGTTACCGTTTTCCAAACTTTTTTTCGTTATGGATTGACATATTGAGAAAAATTTTTATATACAGCTTTGTTTTGGATATTCGTTCCACTCGGTTGATTTTTGGTGGAGTTACTGCCCTTGAACTTAGAATTTTAGAGTTTTCCGAATTTTTTTTCATTTTTGGTACTTTCTTTCATTATGGTTGGACATATTGAGAAAATCTTTGGCATATAGCTTTGTTGTGAATACTTACAGATCAAGTTGGAATTTCATTCCACTTGGTTGATTTTTTGATGGAGTTACTGCCCTTGGACATAGAATTTTAACCACTTTCCAGGCTTTTTTATATGCCTGCATAATGTTTTATAATTTCTGGAATTACAGGTGTATTAAAAACCATCGAACTGCATCCTCTGCTTCAATCAGTGAGGGAGGGAGGGTTTTATTTTCACTTTTTTTTTCTGTTGCATATAATGAGCATAGATTGAGATGCTTTCTGCAGTTTTTTCCCACACAGAATATATAGAAAGTGCATAATTATACAAATTAACTCATTTAATTTTAACTCTCAAGGGCCTAATTCCAACTGTGATCACTTTTTGCAACTGCAGAACAGGTGCCCCAAAAGTCTCTCTCTGGGAAAGCTTTCAAGTGACATTCTAAGTATCTTGGCAGTCATCTTGAGGTAAGTCTCGGCTGCCTGTGTAGGCAGCCAAGACTTGCCTAGAAACAACTACAAAGCCACAGAATATAGACTGTCTTTAATTATGCTCTTCAGATTTCAGTTACATACGTCAATCAAAAATGTAAAAAAGTTGGAGTCTCCTTGATTTTGTAGTAATATTGGAAGACTTGGAAAGGCAATAAAATGTCCAATGAGGGAGTTCAATTTCAGTGAGAGATTGCCTGAGAATCAAAATATTTTTTTTCTGTCTAAACATAGAGAATTATTTTAGACAAAAGTCCTGGAAATTTCTTGTTTGTTTCCAAGAATATTCCTCAAAAAGTCCTGAAAATTTGGATTTTCCTTCTCTCAGGAGAGTACAATCCCTGTTCTTACCTACATGTAGATGGCACTAGTGCAGAGACCGACCTAGTAAGGAGCCAGTGTGAATTTGGCTTCTAATAATAAGGCTTCTAAGTTGACTCATAACCGTAAGAACCCATTTCCTATATTGCTCACTCAGGCAGCCAAGACTTGACTTGGAACTATTGTGAAAATAAATAGTTATTATACCCCACGCAACGAAGTTGCTGGGGTATAATGTTTTTGACTGGTCCATCTGTCAGTCCGTCAGTCCTACTTGTTTTCCAGACTTTTTTTCTACACGCTTCCAGATATTGAGCTGATTTTTGGTATGTGAGTCTAACATGGTGGCCTACAGATCAAGTTTGCATTTTTTTCCGCTCCATTGATTTTTACCGAGCCCTTGGACTCTGAAAAATTCATCAAAATTACAGTTTTCCGGACTTTTTTTCTACACGCTTCCAGATATTGAGCTGATTTTTGGTATGTGAGTCTAACATGGTGGCCTACAGATCAAGTTTGCATTTTTTTCCGCTCCACTGATTTTTACCGAAATTACAACCCTTAGACTCTGAAAAATGCATTAAAATTACAGTTTTCCGGATTTTTTTTCTACACGCTTCCAGATATTGAGCTGATGTTTGGTATGTTACTCTAACATGGTGGCCTACAGATCAAGTTTGCATTTTGTTTCGCTCCACTGATTTTTACCGAAATTACGGCCCTTGAACTTTGAAAAGTTCATCAAAATTACAGTTTTCCGGACTTTTTTCCTACACGCTTCCAAGTATTGAGCTGATTTTTGATATGTTAATCTAACATGGTGGCCTACAGAACAAGTTTGGGTTTTGTTCTGCTCCACTGATTTTTACCAAAATTACGGCCCCATAGACTTTGAAAAGTTCATCAAAATTACAGTTTTCCGGGCTTTTTCTCTGCATGAATTCTTTCAATACCGTTGAAACTACAGAACACTGTTTTCTGCAGTATTCCTAGAATCTATGTTTATTTTTAAAAAAATGATTAGAGCTTGAAATATCGGGGCGCGTGAGGTATGTGAGCGTGCTCACTGAGGTTCTATATTTGTGTAATAAAAATATTATTCAGTCATTTCAGAAACAACGTTAATTATACCAAAAGTGAATGTAATTAAATGAACAAATGTCCTACACAGCTGAAAGCTTCACACCAGAAGATCATTATCAAAAAGTAATATAACCACAGTTAACTGAATGAGTGTTTCATGCCCGTATTTGGGCTTTATGCTGGTGACTTCATGTTCTGTAAATGTACTTCACATTATCCTTGAAGTGACATTATATCATCTGTGTGGATTTGCCTTGATAAAATTCATGGGAGAGTGCCTATAGGCACTCTCCATAAATTGTAATAAGGGAAAACACATAAATAAATTTTGACAATCAACAATAATTTAGCACTCAACAGGCTAAGAAGTAAATCAGGCTTCTAGATTTCAAAAGTAGATTCCAAGTCTGTCTCTCAGTTTTAAATGCTCAGGTCGGTCCCTGCACTTGTGATTTTCCATCTGTACATAAGACAAGACACTGCATTTAATCATGTTTTGTTACAGTCACATGCAAGTAAACCCTCCTTTGCATATCAATCCAAAAATGGTAATAATTTTCAAGTTTCCCAATTTCGTACTAATATTGGAAAAAAAATTGAGATATTTCACTTTCCATATGGTGGTTTAATTCCTATGGGGTGGGGTTTGATAAATCATTTTTTTGGTCTCACAGACTCCACGATATAATGCATGAATGTGTATAATTTTTTTTTCCAGGCACACTGGAAGCTGACTTTAATATTACTCATATGTGATGCATATGCTAAACTAGTTTTTCCCAAAGCTACAACATCTTCTGATGGAATTGAGGCTGGCAGTGTTTTAAATTTAGCAATGCAATTTGATCTGTACTACAACTATTTCACATCTTTTATAGGTCAGTATAACATTTGCACCCAACATAAATCATGCTTTGCATCATGCTTTACAAGCCTTAGAAAATCATCTGTGTTGGCGAGAATTAGAGATGGCCAATACACCAAAAAGCCGAACTGATACCGATATCATAGGGATACCAAAAAATAGAACTGAACCAATCGTTTAATATCAAAACAGTTTGAATTTTTTAAATTACCCACATTCACTGTTTATAAATCCCTGTTGAGGCTTGATAACAGTTGAAAGGTTCCGTTTCAAGAAAGAAGTGGCTGATTTTCTTTTCAGTTTTGTTAACCCTCAATCGACTCTGCAACTGTCCCGAATTCTCACTTGATGACAACCTGTACATGTCCAACTGCTTGCAGTGATTTCTAGTCAGGTCTTGGCTGCCTGTTAAGACAGCCAAGACCTGACTAGAATTCACTGCCCACATGTTTTGTCTATTGCCAGCAGGAGTGCAGGACCTGAGATCGCAAAAGTCTGAAATAGGTCTTTAAACCTTAAGGTGTGTTTAGAACAAGTCACAAATTTACTGTAGATATGATTTGTGGTCGTAAAAGAATGCCACTGTTGAGCTCATTGGCCGTGTCATTTATAGTGTTGTGATAGAAGGATGCTACATAGAGAGTAATCACTTGACTGGTCTGGTTACGTGAAATAATTCAGGAGAGGTCTGAATCTGAATATGTTTACTGTGTAGACCGCGTCAGGGACCAGCCGTGAGGGTGACTAGGGTGATTATGTCGCCCTTCTAAGCTCCAAGTCGCCTAGAAAAATAGTCGGGGCGATTACAAGTCGCCCTCTAAAAATTGGCCAAAATGAGGAAAGGCTGATCTGAGTGATCCGAGGTTTACATAAAAACAATTATTTTCAAGAATCGAATGTGCTTGAGTGTGATAAATGGCCATTTTCATTCGTCAAATAAGCGACCATTTATTTGAAATCACACGGCAATCAATTGGCATTGTCGCGTTTGGCGGATTTTTTATTAGCTCACCAAAGGGAGCATAACTTATCACTTGCCGTCCATCGTCGTCTGGCGTCCGTCGTCCAGCGTCCGTTGTGAGCTTTACATTATCGACTACTCCTCCCAAGCTACTAAATCAAATTGAACCAAATTTGGTGTGCATGTTCCCTATCATATGTCAATTCAAACTTGTACAAATAAACTTGCCGCAGCCACAGGGGGCTCCACAAGGGTCATAAATCTGATAGCACCCATGAATTTCTTTCCAAAATTAAAAAAAATCATCTTCAGATCCACCAGGCAGAATTCTTTCCTATTTGGTATACATCATCTCTAGGGGGGTCAGATTCAAGTTTGTTCAAATTGGCTCCCTGGATTAATATTTGGGCTCACTATAGAAGCCCGAATTTGAACTTAGTGCATTTCAGGCAAATTTCTTGAAAAATCTTCTTCTCCAGATCCAGCAGGCAGAATCTTTTGATATTTGGTATGCAACATTGTGGGGTGGATCTGAATCAAGTTTGTACAAATCGGCCCCCCTGGGTTCATATTTGGGCTCAGTATAGGAGCCCGAATTTCAATTTAGTGCATTTCAGGCAAATTTCTTGAAAAATCTTCTTCTCCAGATCCAGCAGGAAGAATCTTTTGATATTTGGTTTGCAACATTGTGGGGTGGATCTGATTCAAGTTTGTTCAAATCGGCCCCCTGAATTCATATTTGGGCTCACTATAGAAGCTCGAATTCGAACTTAGTGCATTTCAGGCAAATTTCTTAAAAAATCTTCTTCTCCAGATCCAGCAAGCAGAATCTTTTGATATTTGGTATGCAACATTGTGCGGTATATCGGATTCAAATTTGTTCAAATCGGCCCCCTGGGTTCATATTTGGGCTTGGTATAGGAGCCCAAATTTGAACTTAGTGCATTTCAGGCAAATTTCTTTAAAAATCTTCTTCTCAAGATCCAGCAGGCAGAATCTTTTGATATTGGGTATGCAGCATGCGTAGGGGGTGAGATTTAAGTTTGTTCAAGCCAAGTCCCTGGGTTCATATTTGGGCTCACTGTGGTAGCCCGAATTATAACTTAGTTCAAAATGAGGAATTTTCTTTAAAAATCTTCTTCTTCAGATCCAGCAGTTGGAATGTTTTGATATTTGTTATGCAGCATCCTTAGGGGGGTGAGATTCAAGTTTGTTCAAGCCATGTCCCTAGGTCCATATTTGGGCTCACTATGGGAGCCCGAATGATAACTTGGTTCAAAATGAGGAATTTTCTTTAAAAATCTTCTTCTTCAGATCTAGCAGTCAGAATGTTTTAATATTTGGTATGCAGCATCCTTAGGGTGGTGAGATTCATATTTGTTAACGCCAGGTCCCTGGATCCATATTTGGGTTCCCTGTGGGAGCCCGAATTATAACTTAGTCAATATGAGGAATTTTTCTTTAAAAATCTTCTTCTTCAGATTTTGCAGTCGAAATGTTTTGATATTTGGCATGCAGCATCCTTAGGAGGTGAGATTCAAGTTTGTTCAAGCCAAGTCCCTGGGTTCATATTTGGGCTCACTGTGGGAGCCCGAACGATAACTTAGTTCAAAATGAGGAATTTTCTTTAAAAATGTTCATCTTCAGATCCAGCAGATGAATGCTTTTGATATTTGGTATGCAGCATCCTTAGGGTGGGAGGTGGGTGGGTGGGGTTGAGGTAAGATTCAAGTTTGTTCAAGCCATGTCCCTAGTTCCTTAAAATTTGTCTCTCATAACTTCATTCCTTTGTAGTGTTGATGAACCATGTCTAACTGAATGTGATCCCAAATACTTCTTTGAACCACTTTGGCCAGTGAGCGATTAAGGCTCCTTGGGGCCTCTTGTTTCTATTTTGGTTCATTTCAGTAAGAGCTTCAGGGTGTCGAAACGAAAATAGGTGACTTTCGCGACTCAACAAAATAACCCAGTTTGAAAGTAGGTTACTTTGCTTAGGATGCCGAAAATGTGTACACAAGACGTATTTTCTAACACTGTATTTTTATTTCGTTTTCTGACGACTGTTAACTGTTGGGCCGTATATTCCCAGAAAAACACGAATGGTATTGAAACACATGAAAAATATGCTTTAGTGATACATGTCAAGAAAAGGTTTGTACAGGGCACAAGTGTGCATGTGAATTATCTTGAACAAGGGGTCCTCCTAAACACCGGAATGACGCGGAATGACACCGGAATGGCATAAAAATGATGCGGAATGACATTTATTTTACAAAATACTCTACACCAGAATGTATTTTGTTTATTAACTAACAAAGTACCTTCCAAGCAACCTTGTGACATCTGGTCCTGTTCACACTTTCAGACTTAGGAAATTATTAGCTAAGTAGATTTTGGTGAAAGGCCTCCACAGGAGGGTGCTGGGGAGATTGGCATGAAAAAGAATGGAGGGGTCATGAAGGAGAGGGTAGCAGTGAGGGATTTTCAGTCAATAATTACTTTGTGATTTTTTAACCTGGCATAGATGCATCATAGACAACTGGACCTGGATTAATCAGACATTAATGGAGGACCACAAGCTGAAAATATGAAGGGGGGGGGGGGGGGGGGGGGTACATAAATATTTTTAATTTTCCCCACTTGCCTATGAAGTCGAAGTCTCCCTACTTGACTCTGCAATCGCCCAACTTTTTTCTGGAGGGAGACATGAAGTCTCCCTAAAATTCCCCCCTAGGCTGGTCCCTGGACCACGTAGTCGCATATTATAACACAGGTTGGAAGGATGTGGTAGTTAGTTGCGCTTTGCGACCTTGACACAAAGTGTGTCAATGGCGGTCTGGGTACTGGTGTTCCAATCCAGGATCGTGCGTGGGAAGAAAGAGTTCTTGACTTCCTCAGTGTGTGCTCTTTATACCGCCAGTTTCATGTTGTTATTACTCCTTGTACGAGATGGTCCTTTCTTAATATATGGATCTTTTGGAATGGCATCACTTCCAGAGATGATGTTGCCGAGTGTCTGGATGCGTTTATTTTTTCGACGCTCTTGAAGCAATGGTCAACCAAGTGAGTGGAGCATTTCAGTTGAGGGACGTTGTACAAACACCATTGCGCAAATGTGCACTAGTGTTTTACAGTATAGTCCACCGTCTCAAATGAATTATTTCATGTAACCAGTCCAGTCAAGCGATTACTCTGTTTATTACTTTTCATTATTAATGATAATTATATTATTTAACCCTTTACCTGACGTAACGGCCAAAACCAGCCAGTGCTATTCTTAAAAATTGCCAAATAATTTTCATTATTTTTTCATTTTTTGTCTCAAAAACATAGGTTATGACCCCTCATTGGAATGATCTTGTCAAGCTTGTTCCAATGAGGGGTCATAACATATGTTTTTGAGACAAAAAAATGAAAATAATAGTTATTCAAGAATTTTTTTTGCAAGAGTCGACTGCTTTTCATGTTAGGTAAAGGGTTTAAAAAAACCCAATGAAGTCCCCATTACACCCACCGCAAAGCATTTTCATTTGTGCGCACGGATACATGTCCCAATTGTTGATTGCATAATTCACTTGTGAAGTTATCGTTTATAATCAAACACGGAAATCCCAGTAACTCACACTTTGGAATGTAATAAAACAACTTATTCTGTTTTCCCTGATGTGAATTCCTCTTTGGTACGATCCGCAAATCTCAGTCAAGTCAGATACCGAATACCGAACCGATACCGAGGTATTCTGTATACCCCCCCCTCTTAAAAATACTGAAACTGAACTCAAAATTCCAGTTCCACCCATCTCTAGCATGAATCATTTTTGATTCTCGTGAACTCCCTATTGCAAGAATCAATTATCAGTTCTCAAATAATTTAGAATTTGAGAATACTGTCATACCCTTGTGAGTGTAACCAGTACATATTCCATGAAGTTAAAAAGAAACCTCATTTTTATATATTTAAGTGAGTTTAAACCGTAAGGGCCTAATTCCAGTTTTGGAGAGTTTTTTTTGTCTTACACGCATATATGAACATTTAAAACACCTGTTCCAATGAACACGTAAGGCTTAATACCAGTTTTGGGGAGTTTTTTTGTCCTATGTGCATTTTTGTACATTTCTTTAAAGGTTATTTCTGACTTTTATGACCTCAGAACAGGTCCATTTTACATTCCATTATGAGGAGGTCCTGTTGACAATAGACAAATTATCTAAGCAATGGTTTCTAGTCAAGTCTTGGCTGCCTAAATGGGCAGCCAAGACTTGACTAGAAATCACTGCTTGGCCATTTGACGTGTACACATTCTGGTCAGGTGGGAATACATGAAATTTGTCCAGGCCCTTAAGGGTTAAAACACGTGTTCCACCAAACATGTAAGGCATTTGGAGGTGTTGCTGATAGAAGTTACAGTATAAGCAGCCTTCACTGCACACCACTGCTAAGTCAATGTGTTACATCATGATGATAAAGCAAAAGATAATTAGAATTCCCCGGGCCTCTAAATACACTTTCAGAATCTATACTGCCCCCCCCTCCCCCCCCCCCCATAATACCTGTGGGTGGGTATACGAATAGCTCATATTGTGACATTCTGCATTCCTCTATTGGATCGGGCATACATACTTAAAACTGGTGAATATTTGCTGGCTATTGACCACTTCACTGCTGTGTGCTTATAGAGAAATGAGACAACATCACAGCGAGGGAAATTCAGAAGGTCATGGACAGCATGCCACGCCGATTAACCCTTTCCCAACATAATGGCCAAAACCAGCCAGCGATATTCTCAAAAATTGCCAATTAATTTTCATTATTTTTTTTTCATTTTTTGTCTCAAAAACATTGGTTAAGACCCCTCGTTGGAATGAGCTCATCAAGTTCATTCCAACAAGGGGTCATAACCTATGTTTTTGAGACTAAAAAATGAAAAAAATTAGTTATTCAAAAATTTTGTTTGCAAGTGTTGTCTGCTTTTCATGTTAGGTATAGGGTTAAGATGTGTTAGATATTCTCGAGGCTGTTCCATCAGGTACTGAACAACGTGACGTTTTTTAACGTGACGACGTCCGCAATGCCTAATATTCATTCAATAAAAAAGAAAGCTCTAGAAACCCTTGCTTCACTAATAAGGCATATTCCCCCTACTGCAAATAGCAGGTTTTCTCAGAATTTACCTATTTACGGTGTACCCACTGGTATTATAGGGAGGGAGGGGGGGGGGGGAGGGCTTGACTTTTTTTGGACAGTATATGACAAGAATCAAATGAACATTTTGCAAGAATCAAAGTTGATTCTCATTGTTTTCCTTGTGATTATCTCATATGATAATCAATTCTGATTTTGTTTGCATGAAGTTTAAGCCGTGGTTGGCATTGCTGGTAATACTGTGATCACAAAAGCAATCTCTCTTGTGATCAGATTGCAGCACACTTACAGAAATGTGTCGAGATTTTGAAAGTGGAATCAGGTCCGCATCAAGAAAAACAAGCAAAAATAACATCTCAGATTCAATGTTCAAGCATTTCTTTTTCAACGAGTGAAATTCTTCATTGTTGTGGGGAGGAAAGTGGATAGAGAATTTCGACCGCATCATAACTCAATCATGATCTGATTGAACTTCTCTGTTTGCTTTTGTGATCACAGTCCTGTATTCATATCAAATATTAATGAAAAATCACCAAGACAAGATCACACATGTTTTGCATGGATTACTTCCCTTGATGCTTGTCTCTGATATTAACCCTGAAGGGCCTGGAGATTTTATACATTTTTAGCTTAACTGTGAGTCTGTTCATATTTTCCTTTAGCTCAGGCTACACCTCATAGTTCTTGTCCAATCGTCACAAAATTTCATATGCAGGTTTGAGGTCGTGTCTAGATGAGAATGTCCATTTTTGTCGCGATTGGTCAACCGTGATGGCTGCCCAAGCCCAAAACCCCAAAACCTTTAGCACAGTCTACATGTCGTATTTATGAAGGGATATCATTGTATCTTGGTAGGATGACTCTGTATAATGTCTAGATGAGAACGTCCCCTTTTGGTCATGATCTGTCAACTATCACGAAACCAAGCCCGAAACCAAAAAACTTTTACCACAGTCTACAGGTCATATTTAATATGGAGGGATTTTATTGGAACTTGGTAGGATGACTTCATATGATGTCTAGATGAGAACTTCCCGATTTGGTCACAATCTATCAACCATGATGGCTGTCCGAGCCCAAAACCCGAAAACCGTTAGCACATTCTGCAGTTCACATTTATGGAGGGATTTCATTGTAACTTGGTAGGATGACTCCTTATAATGTCCAGATGAGAATTCCCCTTTTGGTCACGATTGGTCAACTGTGATGGCTACAGGGGCCCAAGATCCGAAAACCTTTAGCACAATCTACAGGTCGTATTTATGAAGGGATTTCATTGTAACTTGGAAGGATGACTCCAGATAATGTCTAGATGAGAACGTCCCCTTTTGGTCACGGTCATTCAATCGTGACAACTGCCCAAGCCCCAAACCTGAAAACCTTTAGCACAGACTACATATCATATTTTTGAAGGGATTTCATTGTAACTTGGTAGGACGACTCAGTATAATGTCTAGATGAGGGCATCCTTTTTTGGTTGCGATCGGTCAACCATGATTGCTACACAGGCCCGAAGCCCGAAAACCTTTTCACAGTCTTATTGGCTGTATTTATGAAGGGATTTCATTGTAAATTGATAGGATGACTCGTTTTGGAATAATTTCACTGTAACTTGGTAACTTTGGTTGACATACATCAACTGTGAGGTTCACATTAACCCACCCCTCAATTCTTTAGTATAGTCTACACCTCAAATTATTTTTATTGAAAACATTGCATACAGGGAACAGAAATTAACATATTCTCAATTATCACAATTCTTGTCTTATGTTATAATCCTTAAAACATTGAACATTATCCTTTTCATCAATCACAACACAGTCAAGTTTTGCTACAGTGTCATTTACACTTTTATTACTATGCATTGAAAGTCTACCTCCTGTGGCTTTGCAGATGTTTCTAGTCAAGTCGTGGCTACCTACAGAGGCAGCCAAGACTTGCCTAGAAACAACTGACAAGGTACGTAGAACAAGTTTTGAGTTTCCCCAAGCAATGCATCTTGGGGCACCTGATCCTTTGCATTAAAAATTATCAAAGTCAGAATTAGGTTCATATGGTTTAACCCTTTACCCAATGTAATGGCCAAAACCGGCCAGCGCTATTCTCAAAAGTCGCCAATTAATTTACATATATATTTTCATTTTTTGTCTCAAAAACATAGGTTATGACCCCTCGTTGGAACGAGCTCGTCGAGCTCGTTCCAACGAGGGGTCATAACCTATGTTTTTGAGACAAAAAATGAAAAAATTTAGTTATTCAAGAATTTTTTTTGCAAGTGTCGTCTGCTTTTCATGTTAGGTAAAGGGTTAAACAGATTTTTCCTTAGTGAACTGTGATAATTAAAGACAAATTGCAGGTACAATTCATGGAGTGTGTTTTATGAATAAAATACTGTGAAGTAGTTTTATGACCCAATGGACATCAACACTTTCTTAAAAAAAATGTTTAAAAAAAATATCAGCCTGGTTATACTTGGTGGCTCATTATAGGTAAATGAAAATTTGCAACTGCGTCATGCACATTTTAACCCTTTACCCAACGTAACGGCCAAAAACGGCCAGCGCTATTCTCAAAAATCGCCAATTAATTTTCAAAATATTTTCATTTTTTGTCTCAAAAACATAGGTTATGACCCCTCGTTGGAACGAGCTCGTCGAGCTCGTTCCAACGACGGGTCATAACCTATGTTTTTGAGACAAAAAATTAGTTATTCAAGAAATTTGTTTGCAAGTGTCGTCTGCTTTTCATGTTAGGTAAAGGGTTAACTAAAATTGTAAATTGCTGTTGTGGATGAAAAACTGCTATCAACATTTTAACTCTTGAGGGCTTATATCCGAATTGTACAAGCTTATTGACCTTAGAGCAACATGCAGGCATCAGAAAAATCCTGCAGACAGTAGTGAAATTAACATGGCCATGGTTTCTAATCAAGTCTTGGCTGCTCCTCTTGGCAAAGCACAAGGATTACAGTTTGTGGCGTGATGGAAATTTTATAAAACTGCCCAGACCTTTGATTGTCTGGGAGTAAATCACTTTCCCCATACTTTGAATTGATTGAGAACTAGGATCCCATACTTGGGACCCATTGAAAACGGCTGATACAGTGGAACCCTGTTAAATGAATATCTACTAGCAGATGAAAAATATTCAGTTAGGAGTATTCAGTTAACAGGAGTTGATAATTATCATATATTCTAGAGGTAACCAAAGCATTTGTTCTATTGTATCTCACCCATGGGAACCCCAGGGTGTGAAGCAGTGCTTGTTTACAATAGTAAATAAGCTCTTGTTTTACTGGTAAAGTAGAACCCAGTCACCAGTACTTGGGGTAGAAGTCCTCTAAAGAAGGCAACAGGGGTGTAAACAATTGACTAAACTTAACTTTATATCCATGTTGTGGTCCCGATGGTCAAGATATAACAGATTAAATGCTAATATTGATTGTACTGAGGCCAATGGGTCTATAAACATGAGAAGTTTGGTAACTGTCAGGGTAATTTCTCGACATGTTAACAAGATTTTTTATTCCTTTAGCAGGCATTTATTCCATAACCTATGTGCAATTAACATGCCAAATGTGTACTGATGTATGGTAAATGGTTTTGTGTTTCAAAGTTATATTCAGTTAACAGGTAATCCAATTAAGAGATATCCAATTAAGTGGGCTGTGCTGAACTATGTTTGAAATGGCTTCACAAATCCTAGATGCCCATCTTCATTTTTTCAATGCAAACATTTTGCTGAAATGGACATGTCTTGCTACAATTGATTGGAGAGTGTCACAAGGCATGCTCCAATAAATGGTAACAAGCCAATTGCATGTAAATAAATACAGAGTCTACAGACTGTCAAAATTAATCTAGCTGGCCATGAATTGATACAGCTGGTGCTGGTAAGATTACACAGCAGATGATTTTCTACCATAAATAAAATGCTTTAAAAGGAATCAAACTCGCTCCTCTTCCAGGGTTCCCATGGGCCTTGAATCCCCTGAAATTTGACAAATGTTCATAACAAGACAACTGAAGGTACTGAAATATGATAAATTTAAAGTAATTTGTATATTTTTTATACTTACCAAGGGCCTAGACTTAGCTGGCGCAAACTCGATATAATTCAGGGCCAAACACAAATTTTGAACCCCCCCAGTCCCCCAAATTTGCATACAATACCAAAAATTAAAAATCCTATCTGGTCCTCCATACTTTTGTTAACTGTGCATGCGCGGTAACCAGGAAGGTACCGAAACTGGGGCCAAGCATCATTCTTTCTATAGTGCCTGCTCAATGTTATAATCAGCGGGGAGGTATGAGTGTCCACTCATGGGAGGGCCATCCTCGTCTGGGCCATTGGTTAGTATAAAAAAATATACAAATTACTTTAAATTTATCATATTTTTATACTGATAACCAATGGCCCAGATTTATCTGAATAGTAAAAAGGCTGGAGGGCCTAGTACTTGAAGGAAAATCCAATCTCTCAATTACTTCGATAAAGAATAGCTCCTACAGGAGAATAGGAGAAGACAGAGGAATTACATATGTCCTTCTCTTATAAAAAAAGAGAATGACATAACACCAACAATGTAATTAAGAATTGCATAATTTCTCCATTTAATGCCAGCATAACCCTTTATGCTAATTCGGTGAAGCTAGTCCAGAGAATGAGACGCTTTACACTCATTTACATGTGTCCGAGGATAGTATAGAAACGCTTGTTTGACCCGTGACATATACAAATGCTTCACAGTGAGCTACACTTTAAAAACAGTACATAATTGAGACATAGTTAATACTTCACACCGAGCTACACATTAAAACCACCCAGCACCGATGCTGGACTACTGTCTATGGAGGAGGTATTCCCCTGCTTTTTACAATAAAGCCAGATAACATAAGGGAAACCCCCCCCCCCCCCCCCCCCCCACTTCCCCTTGTTCTGAAGGACAATTCCTCAGAATGGTGTCAGTGCTCGAGCAGACTGCCTAAGACATCTTCTAGATGTAAGATATTTAATGGACGACATTCTGAGCAACAGAAAGAGGACCTAAAGATTTAAGGTCAACGTAGATAGACTCTAAATTTCTAAGGTAAAACTTTGTAAATGAAGAGAGCTGTGTCCAGTAGGCAGCCTTCATAAGATCAGTAATGGCTATACTATTAGAATAAGCCCAATAAGCAGACAGAGCTGAAATTTTGTTGACAGAATGTTGATCCGAAGATAGACTTTCATAGGCAATACGTATTGCCAACTGAATCCATCCAGCGATAGAAAGAACAGATATATCCTTCCTGTTAGGAATCAGGGAAAGAAAGAATCTTTTTCTTACCTTTCTGATAAAATTTGATCGATGTTTATAAATGCACATTGCTCTAACTGGACACAGCAAAGGTGTACAGTTGTCTGAGGATGGTAAAGCCTTAATGATAATAGGCTCTGGCCGATTATCCGGAATCTGATTCTTAGCCAAGAATCCCACTTCCGTAATGATGGTAACAGAATTACCCACACTACAGTAATGGGAATCATCAACAGATAATGCATGAAGTTCACTCACTCTTCTGGCAGACATAAAGGCTAAGAGAAAGGCCATTTTATACGTCAAGAATTTGAACTCTACATCGTCTAACGGCTCAAATGGAGCTTCTTGAAGCTTCAACAGAACCCAAGCCAAATTGGATTTAGGAATTAATCTGAGGGTTCTAGGTCTGTTAATAGAGAAAATTCTAACTAGCTTGGATAAAGAAGAATCTGATCCAATAGCCAAGCTATCATGATGAGCATAAGTGTCTGATAACATAGACCTATAGCCCTTAATTGTGCCGGGCTGCAAGTTTAATAGTCAAATAAGTAGACCAGGAAATTGGCAATCTGAGGAATGGATGGATCGTAAATGCCTACAGACTGGTCTGTACACCAACAGAAGAAAACCCTCCACTTCGCTGCATAATTCAATGAAGAGGAGGGCCTCCCACACTTAGAAATTGCGTCTACTGCTCGTCCTGTAAAATGTTTTCCGTGCAAGAAGGACCGCACAATGGAAATACGTGATGGTTGAGACCTTCCGGGTTGTAATGCACTGCACGGGACTTCCCCTGATATAGAAGGTCCGGGGAACGTCCCATAACAGACTCCTGAGAAGATTGATCCAAGGTTTCTGGCGACATGAACGTCAGTAATTGATTGTTCAGGTCAGGGTTGGGGTATTCGTATTCGTATTCAGTATTCAGTCGTATTCAATACATTTTTTCAAGTATTCAAATGTATTCAGTATTCATGCAATTTTAAAGTATTCGTATTCGTATTCATATTCGAATACAGTCAAATTTGAGGTGTATTCATGAATACCTTTTGAATACTTTTTGAATACTTTTCTTGTTTTTAATACACATGTATACAGTATTTGTAAAAAAAAATATTGTGATTATCTCTATTAGAAAGTAGTAAAGAATTAAACTAATACTTTTGAAGTGCACATATCAGGTCCATCAAATAGCACATCAAACTTCATACTACACATGAAGGTAAGTTCAATTATTTATCTGCCTTTTGGTAGCAAACTCTTCATTATTCAAAATTTGTTTCATTGTAAACTGAACATTGTAATTGTACAGATTATTCTTTGGACAAAGGATATCAGTCTGGCCAAAGTAGTGATTTTTAATCCCTAAACAACTCCATTATCCAATTAATACTAATCTAGTATTTTTCTACAGTAATAGTAGAAATAAGGTGTAGACTGATAGATCTGTAAAATTATTGTGCTTGAATTACAACATTTTTCCAATAGTGCAGTAATTGCTCAATTGATTTTTGTGAAAAGCACTGGCCAGTTTTTTTTATTCTCACCAGCAATGTATGTTTAAATATTAATAAAAGACCTGAAGCAAAGAAGCCACAATTAGCCACAATTAATAGACATTATTGGGGGTCATAAAATGCAGTTTAGAAGAAAAAAACTTTAAAAAATACATAAAAAATAGTGTAAATTTCTCACAGTTCTCTATTTAATGATTACTGTGTATGCACTAAACAACAAAACATTGGATGAGTACTGTGCACATTTTGCTAATTGTTTTCTAAATAAATTGATATTTGAAATTTTTTTTTATTTCTTTTGTTTGTCATTAATACCAACTTATGTCTGTTGATTGGGTTCTAAAGGATTAAGAGATCCACCCTCTGAAAAACTAAATCTTCACCTATAATCCCTTATACCCTTAATCCCAATAAGAATGATCAAATTATCTTCCATTTACAAGAAAAAATTTTGAAAAGTATTAAAGTATTCATATTTGTATTCATGAATACATTGTAAAGTATTCGTGTTCGTATTCAATACATTTGAAATTTGTGTATTCATATTCGTATTCATAAAATTTCAAAGTATTTGTATTCGTATTCAATACATTTACAATGTATTCGCCCCAACCCTGGTTCAGGTGTGTCGCAAAAATATCTATCATGGGACGATCCCACTGGTAGCAGATCTGACTGAATACTCGCTTGTTGAGAGTCCACTCCGATGGTAACAGGCAACCTTTTCGAGAGACTGGTCTGCTAGTACATGCAGACGACCCGGTATATGATGGACTGAGAGATGAACGTGATGACTCAGAGCGAATAGGAGAATCTTCTCCGTTAATTCGCATAACGGACTGGAATGAGTGCCTCCCTGGTTCCTGAGATAAGCCACAACCGTCGAGTTGTCCGACAGAATCTGAACATGGACGTTTGTTATTTGAACGTCCCCAAGACCCTGACACTTCAAGTCTGCTGGACTTAGGGACACACCCCAGCCCATCTGACTCGCATCCATCATAATCGTGAAGACTGGATCCGGCAGCTGAAGCAGAACTCCCTGAGTTAACCACTGGGGATCCACCCAAATCAGAACCTTTTGTTTTACTAGGTCCGTTAAAACAATCTGGGTTTCGAGCGACTGCATCTTCACACTCCAGTTCTGAGTTAAGAAAATCTGGAGGGATTGCGTGCACAGGCGGCCCATCGGAATAAGATCCGCATCCACTCCACACAGCCCCATCAGTCACATAAACACCCTCGCAGTGACTGCAGGAGAGTTTAGACAAAAGTGAGCATAACAACTGACTAATTTTGCTCTGGGTAACGGCAGACGAACCAGATTGTTGTGAGTCTCGAAGGTCATTCCCAAGTGAATAAAGGACTTGGACGGAGCTAGATCCGACTTTTTCTTGTTTACTATGAAACCGAGATGTCAGAACAACTGAAGCAGACTCTCTACATCGTTCTGAAGAATAATACTGTCACCGTATTTGAAGAATGTCGTCCAAGTAAGCCGACGTTACCACAGCCGTAATGAGCTCAGAAGTATGACATTACAGAGTTCATTATTCGAGTGAAAGCCCAAGGAGCCAGATTCAGACCGAAGCACATCACTCTGAACTGATAAATCTCTCCTTGCACGACAAAACACAGGTACTTTCTGAATGCCGGATGTACCAGGACATGAAAGTACACGTCCTTTAGATCTATGCTTACCGCATAGTCGTCCACTCGAATGCTCACTTTTACCGACCGAATGGTTTCCATATAGAACTTTGAAGCTATGATCAACTTGTTTATCCAGCTCAAGTCTATTACCAGTCGGAACGAGCCACCTGGCTTCGGTACGATAAACAGGTGACTGCAAATTTTGATTCTCGACGACTTCTATTGCTTTCTTCAATAGGAGAGCCTATACCTCCACAAGGAGAGACTCACATTGGACGAATTCGCCGGAAGATTTGTCCAATGCGGTCTTCTTGTAAGTGGGGGTTTTGCTCGAAACGATAGCCGTAGGCGTGCCGAGACTACATTTCTCACCCACTGATCTTTTCCGTAATTTCCATCCCATTTTTTGTGAAGTTTGATAACCTTCCGCCAACTGGAAAGCAACAGAGGTCTAGACCATCACCTGTACGACTTGCGGGAGGAGAAACTACGTCTTCCCCATGAAGAACCTCATCCCATCGGCCTAGGGGCGCCTGACTTATAGTCTTGATAAGACTTGCGCCCCTTTCCTGAGTCGCTATATTGACGACTTGAGTAACTGTAAGAGGGTTTGTTAGACCCTCGTGAGGAGATCCCTTTCGATGATTGGGAACTGGAATGACCTCGCCTACTCTGGCCAGCTGTTGCACATTGTCGAGACGCTGATCTCAGTAGCAGTGCGCTGGAAGCTTTTTTGGTAGCTTGTTCATAGACTAAGGAAAGCTTGTCGTCAAACAGTGTGTGTCCGGAGACTGGAGCAACTCGCAGAGAGCTTTTCACCCTGTCATCGATAATTGATGATGACGCAAGGCTGCATCACGTCTAACCATCTCCAGATTTGCCACTGAAAGGGCAGAGTGGTACGTGGCATACATGACTGCCTTGGCAAGAACTCTCAGCAAGGAACTAACATCCTCAAATTCCTTTCCATTTAGATGCTGCACCAGAGCCCTGGTGACATGATCTGCGTAGGACATAGCTTCCAGAATCGTTCTATTGGATGAAATCGAAGATTCCATCACATCCAAGCATAAATTGAATGATGTAGGCAAGGATATATCCAAATCCGCAGCCTGCTCATCCAGACACAGGGGAGCTCTCTGAACATCTTCTCCAACCGTTTTAAAATAACGTGATCAGGAATCGGTATACTGATTGAAGATGTCGATAAGAAACCACCTTTCTTATTCGAACTTTCTAGGTTGAATATGGCGTCGTTAATGTGGCCAAAAGGCCTCCAACACCTGCCAAGATTGTACCGAGAAGGAAAGAACATCATCTTTCCTTCGCACGACATCTCTGTCTAGAGATGACAGCGGTTTCTGCCTAGCAGACGCAGCTTGCTGATCAGGTGAAACAAGGTCAGGATAGTGTTGATGAATGAAATTCATGGCTACCACCATATGTTGTTCCAAAAGGGGAGGCTAATCCTCCTCCTCCTCCCTTTCACCATCCGACTGATTCAGCTGAGAAATTCAGTCAACAGCATCTGAATGTACAGATGACCAGACCGACCCAGCACTGTCCGACAGCTCACCTCCGAAATCTGCGGAAGGCTGCGTTGCACTTGCTGGGAAGCTGCGATGAGCTGCACAATTTGCAACTGGAAGTCCGTTACAGAGGCTTGAGGAGCAGCGGTCTTCTATTTTTCACCGCTTGCTGCTGCTGGGATGGAGATCCAGATGTAGATCTCTTCTCCGAACATCACAATGAATGAAGCCTCAGATCACTAGCTACCGGATGGTCAGACTTCATGGGCAAAGACTGGGTACGTCTTCGGGCGGGTGCCTGGATATCCGAAGCCAGGTAGATAGTGTTCGGGCGATTGTGCTTATCTGAACCTGAGGAAGGAAGAATCCAGCCAACCCTGGCTGCAGTTTAGACAGAGCATCCCGAGCGGCGAGTGTGGACGTTAGCTCCGACTCAGGCAAGTTTCTCAAAACAACATTTGGCCCCAAATGTTGCTGGGTAAAAGGAGGCTTTTCCCCTCGTCGTCTATCAGACCTCTATGAGCTTCCAGAAGAGAAACTTGCAGGCTTCTTCCCGTTTTCCGTCATCGCTGGGTGAGCTTTAGTTTTTGAGGTGCTCACTCTACCCAATTCTACACTTCCTTCGACCGCAACAGACTTACCCGGTGTTACGACTCCCAAGTCGGGTTGGCTGCTTCACCGGTTGTACTGGCTGCTGGAATAAGAGGTCTTATTCATTGTTTAATATTAAGGAGCACCTTAGCAGTCAGTTCTGTTTGCTCATCAGACCATGACGCCGGCAGCACACTTTGGATGGGTGTCGCAATGCCATCACCATATTCTTGTTGAACTCACCCATAAATTGTAACAATTCGAATCGTTACAGACTAAATAATATCACTTCAAAGATAATACAAAGCACATCAACTGAATATGAGCCTTCAAGTTGTCTTACCTGCACTTCAGAATAATGCCCAACTATTTGCCTCCAGCACTCTGCCAGTTAACTCAATCATACTTCATAGTATCATGGAAATTCTGACAGTGCATTACTAATAGAACATTGCACCAATTCTGTGGCATTAAATTAAGCATCGTGACTGGTGATTCTTCATGTTGGCCTAAATAGATATTTGTAATTAAGCCAGTTGGATAATTGTTGCAATGTGTTCCTATTCCCCGTTCATGTAAAACAAAAATCTAGTTTTCATAAGAATGGTTGATTATTGCAGTGAAACATTGGAGAGAAATGCCTTTATGACATCTGTATGTTTCAATAAGCTGGGTTCAAATTGTCATCATACTGTTACTTGCTGGCCAAGTCATGGTTGAGTAGATAAATTTGCTGGTCTCTCATGGAAATGATCTTGGGCTCAATCTTCAGGAAAGTTCTCAAGATCCCCTACCCCCCCCCCCCCCCCCACCTCCACAAAGGTTATCTTCCTTTTTACCTGCGTCGCCATTGGCGAAGCAGGTCTAGTAACCGCTCGACTCCGTCCATCTGTCCGTCCATCCATCCGTCCGTCCGTCTGTCCAAAACACTTTTTCCGTCAAAGTTTTCTTGGCTTCTATGAAAGGGAATGATTTTATATTTGGTCTGCTGCTTCATAATGATGAGTTGTATCGTGTAAGCAATTTTCAGATCTGCCGTGCAGCCACTTCCTGTTTGACGATACTTTGAAATCTTACTGTACCCACTGAACATTGAAATTTTCCGTCAAGGTTTTCTCGGCTTCTATGCAAGGGATTGATTTTATATTTGGTCTGCTGCTTCATAATGATGAGTTGTATCGTGTAAGCAATTTTGAGATCTGCTGTGCAGCCACTTCCTGTTTGACGATACTTTGAAGTTTTACTGTACCCACTGAACATCAAAATTGTTCGTCAAACTTTTCTCGGCTTCTATGCAAGGGATTGATTTTATATTTCATCTGGAGCCTGATAATGATCAATTGTATCATGTATGCAATTTTCAGATGTATGCAACGCAGGTCCAGACCCGGTATTGGTCTTGTTACCTTTTTAGTGTGAATGAAGAAAGTAACCATCAAAGTGTTTTTGTATATTTCAGAACTTGCTGCCTGCCTTCTGGGACTATTGTGTTCTGTTTATATCATGCAATTCATAATGGGTCACTTGAATTACAAACCTATAAGGTAAGGCCTAAAGAGTTAAAAATTTGTTTCTCAGGCTCTCCCGCATGGTCCTTTTGGCTGCCCCAAGCTCTCTTTTTATAACCAATACAAACTTGAAAAAATAAAAATTAAATGGTTTATGTCTGATATTTTACCCAAGTTAATAAAATTGACAAATTTGTCCCTTGAGTGCAACAAAGCTTTGCAATGGTTTAGCATTGCAAAGCTTTCTTGCTTTCAAGGGATGAAATACACCACCAACCATGCTATTCTGCAGATTATGAGGCCTAAAGCATAAAACTAACCGAGAAGAACATGAACTTCTGATGGCATGGCAAAGCAATAATTACAAAAATAAAAAATAAAATAAAAAAAAAATGGCCTGAAAAACAGAAGATATACTTTGTGGGGCCTGATTTTTATGCATGCCAAATTTGGAATTCGCTGGATAAAGTGAAATTCAGCAGGTGCAGTATTTAACCCTTTTCCTAAACAAATCAGCCTAGTCTCTCTTGTGGTACATCAGTATCTCCCAGGAAATCAAAATCACACATCAGGCTTCCCCTGGGGTTGTGAAAAATCTTTAAAAGTGTTCAATTTGAAGAAAAATTTAAGTTTCTTGAAAAGTTTTGAAGGTTAAATATGGGTCTTGAAAAGGTCTTGAAAACAGTAAATATCAGGAAAAATATTTGATGATTGAATGGGTAGATTTATTTATTTATTGGTTTTTAAGCTCACATACTTAAGCACAATGGCCACCGAGCATCGACGAGCAACTGTCAGCTCCTCAACATTCTCTGTTCAAGCTCCGCTCAAGCAGGGTTACAGTGGTTGAAGACATGCACTATCGACGTGCAGTACGCCTTAGTACATGGTGTCATCGTGCCCCCATGTAGGCAACTGGGATAAAGTGTCTTGCCCAAGGACACAACGCAGATCATCCCGGACTGGGATCGAACTCGGGACCTCTAGCACAGAAATCCAACAGTCTACCACTGAGACACCGCGCTCCCTGTATGGGTAGCTGTACCAAATCACCCTCTGTGTATTGTGTGTTAATGTGAGTAACCTTAAAAAGTCTGGAATCTGTTTTTTTCTGAAAAAGGATTCTGAAAGTCCTTGAAAATGAATTAACCCCCCTATAAGAGCAGGAACCCTGTGCATGTATTTTTCAGTGTCCCCATGACAATGAATTTGAAAAGGATATTGAGTAGTCATCTGTAACCCTCTTAGACAAAACAGCAAAACTCCACATGCAGATTTAGGGTGATATCGAGTTGTGAGCTATTGAGTTATAACCCCAAAGCTGAGCAAACATGGTCAGTTTTGCCCTTTTGGATTCTACTGTTAACCCTTTACCCAACAAATTGGCCGTGCGCACCTGTGTAATTTACAAATTCAGCATCTGAAAAAAAATTATTCTTAAAAAAATTACAAAACAATGCCATGCTACTACCCCTCATTGGAACAAGCTCATCGATGATATGGTCTTGTTGAGGTTTTTTGAAAAAATAATATTTAAAATAATAAACTTTGATATCCTGTGTTGTGTAAAGGGTTAATTTTTTAGATGCATTCTGCATCCCTCAACCAATAATTGAGTTTCGCTGCATTTTGAGAAAAATGGTCACCATGATGGCCATTTTTGTCTTTTCCAGTTATTCAGCTGCATTTCCTTTGGTACCCTTTTAAGTCTCTTTCCTCCACTGATCAGTACAAAGCTTTATGTTCAGGTCCAGTATGGCATCAGGGTAGGAACTAGAAGTTAGTCTGCCATCATGAAAAAGATATGGCTGTTGTGGCAATCTTGAATAAAGCTGCAAAATCACCCATTATGGAAATATTGTTCACAAAACGTCTGATAAACACCTGATAGCAGAAATTAATGTGGTGATGTAACATTATGAGTGAGTTGGTTTCAGAAATAGAATTGAATTAATCTTGTTTTTAGATAATTGTTTCCATCAACTGTTTACCTAACTGACGAGAAAATGACATTTGCAAAATAATTTTCCTGAATAACTAAAAGATTTTATTTTTTGCCTTTTGCTTTGCAGACATAGCTTATGGCCTCTCATCAGAACGATTTTGATGAACTTGTTTCATTCCTTCATAAGCTATGTTTACGAGGGAAAATTGTAAAAAATGGTAAGCAATTTTGGTTGGTTTTGGATGTTAGAGAAGGTAAAGGATTAATTTATACTTGTACATTATGTGATAAAAACAATCTAAAATTCATCATGATTCAATACTAAATTTCTGAACTTCGTTTAGGTCCCACAAAATAGAACTTCTGTTTCCCCAGCCATTTTTAGCTCAACTTTGGCGAAGCCAAATTTGAGGTATTATCCTGGCCTGTCGTCCGTCCGTCTGTCGTGCCATACACATGGCACGGGCTAGATGCCGTATTTATGAACTGATCTTTATGAAACTTCATGGGTACCTTTGTTATCACCGTGAGACAAGACTGAGTGTTTTTGGGTCCGGTCCGAAATTCAAGACAGCCGCTGGCAGCCATTTTGTACAAAATTAGGTGCAATCAGATTTTTTGTGCTGAATTTCCATATGAAAGCTCTGATTTGAATAATTTTTTGTATGAATGTTTAGTACCATGGGATACATCACACATAATACAGGTTTTTTTCTCGTACGTAAATTATGCCAATTAGACTAACTTTGATTTATTTAGTGTTACTTTCAGCACTGTAAGTGCAAATGCCAATACAGCTCGGGCTTGAGGCTGTATTCATGAACCGATCTTTACGAAACTTCTTGGGTACCTTTGTTATCACCGCGGGACGAGAAGGAGTGTTTTGGGGTCCGGTCTGAAATTCCAGATGGCCGCTGGCAGCCATTTTGTACAAAATTTGGTGCAATCAGATTTTTGCGCGGAACTTCCATATGAAAATGCTGATTTGAATAATTTTGTGTGTGAATGTTTAGTACCATGGGATACATCACATATAATACAGGTTTTTTTCTCGTGCATAAATTATGCCAATTAGACTAACTTTGATCTATTTAATGTTGCTTTCATCACTGTAACTGTAAATGCCAATACGGCTCGGGCTAGAGGCCGTATTTATGAACCGATCTTTACGAAACTTCTTGGGTACCTTTGTTATGTGTACCCATACTATGTATGGTACACATAATGCCGGCATCCGGGGTGACCATCCGTCGTTCATCCATCCTTTGTCCGTCTGTCTGTCTGTCTGTCTGTCCATCTGTCTGTCAATCCGTCCGTCCATCTGTCTGTCTGTCCGTCTGTCCATCCGTCCATCCGTCCGTCTGTCCGTCCGGCATCCGTATCCATTTCTTTGGCATTCGATAACTTGAAAAATATTGCTTGGATTGTCAAGTTACTTTATATTTGTGTTCATGTTACTGATGTGCCAAGCTGTATAGTTTTTGGTGTAAATCAGATAATTTAATCCTGAGATATTAACCCTTTATCCTTCAAATTGAAAATTCCTCAAATCCCTTTGGCATTCGATAACTTGAAAATTATTGCTTGGATTGTCTAGTTACTTTATATTTGTGTTCAGGTTACTGATTTGCCGAGCTGTATAGTTTTTGGTGTAAATCTGATAATTTGATCCTGAGATATTAACCCTTTATCCTTCAAATTGAAAATTCCTCCAATCCCTTTGGCATTCGATAACTTGAAAAATATTGCTTGGATTGTCAAGTTACTTTATATTTGTGTTCAGGTTACTGATGTGCCAACCTTTATAGTTTTTGGTGTAAATCGGATAATTTGATCGTGAGATATTAACCCTTTATCCTTCAAATTGAAAATTCCTCCAATCCTTTTGGCATTCGATAACTTGAAAAATATTGCTTGGATTGTCTAGTTATTTTATATTTGTGTTCAAGTTACTGATATGCCAAGCTGTATAGTTTTTAGTGTAAATCTGATGATTTGATCCCGAGATATTAACCCTTTATCCTTCAAATTGAAATTTCCTCCAATCCCTTTGGCATTCGATAACTTGAAAAATATTGCTTGGATTGTCAAGTTACTTTACAATTGTATTCAGGTTACTGATGTGCTGAGCTGTATAGTTTTTGGTGTTAATCTGATAATTTGATCCCAAGATATTAACCCTTTATCCTTCAAATTGAAAATTCCTCCAATCCCTTTGGCATGACTTAACTCAAAAAATATCAATCCGATTGTTATGTTACTTTATATATTTATTCAGGTTACTGGTGTGCTGTGCTGTATAGTTTTTTATGTAAATCTGATAATTTGATCCGGAGATATTAACTCTTTGTCCATCAAATTAGACACTCCTCCAATCCATTTCTTTTTGTACCCATACCTTGTATGGTGTACATAATGACGGCATCCGTGGCGGCCCTCCGTCATACAGCTTTCTACTAGTTGCGCATATGGGTACACATCTGACGATTTCATCAGCCTATTTTTATCACCATGGGACGAGAGCGAGTGGTTTTGGGTGCTTTCCAAAATTCAAGATGGCTGCCAGCAGCCTTTTTGTACCAAAATTAGTGCAATCTGTTTATTGTACAGAACTTCTGTATGAAAGCTCTGATTTGAATAAATTTTTGTATGAATGTTTAGTAACGTGGAATACATCACATATAATACGGGTTTTTTTCTCGTGCAGAAATTATGCAAATTAGATGAACTTTGATTTATTCAGTACTATTTATACACTGTAAGTGCACATGTCAATATGGCTAGGGCTGGAGGCTGTATTTATGAACCGATCTTCACGAAACTTCTTGGGTACCTTTGTTATCACCTTGGGACAAGAACGAGAGTTTTGGGGTGCAGTCCGAAATTCAAGATGGCTGCTGGCGGCCATTTTGTACCAAAATTAGTGCAATCAGTTTTTTGTACAGAACTTCTGTATGAAAGTTCTGATTTGAATAAATTTCTGTATGAATGTTTAGTAACATGGAATACATCACATATAATACGGGTTTTTTTCTCGAGCAGAAGTTATGCAAATTAGATGAACTTTGTTTTATTCAGTGCAACTTATACACAGTAAGTGCATTTGTCAATACAGCTTGGGCTAGAGGCTGTATTTATGAACCGATCTTCACAAAACCTCTTGGGTACCTTTGTTATCACCTTGGGATGACAACGAGTGTTTCTGGGTGCGGTCCAAAATTCAAGATGGCTGCCAGTGGCCATTTTGTACCGAAATTAGGTCCAATCAGTTTTTTGTACACAACTTCTATACGGCTCAGGCTTGAGGCCGTATTTATGAACCAATCTTTACGAAACTTCTTGGGTACCTTTGTTATCACCATGGGACGAGAACGATTATTTTTGGGTGCAGTCCAAAATTCAAGATGGCCACCACCAGCCTTTTTGTACCAAAATTAGTGCAATCAGTTTTTTGTACAGAACTTCTGTATGAAAGTTCTGATTTGAATAAATTTTTGTAGGAATGTGTAGTAACATGGAATACATCACATATAATATGGGTTTTTTTCTCGTGCAGAAAGTATGCAAATTAGATGGACTTTGATTTGTTCAGTGCTACTTATACACAGTAAGTGCACATGTCAATACAGCTCGGGCAAGAGTCTGTATTTATGAAATGATCTTCACGAAACTTCTTGGGGTACCTTTGTTATCACCTTGTGACAGGAACGAGTGTTTTGGGATGCCTTTGTTATCACTGTATTATGAGAATAAATATTTTTGGGTTTAGTCAGACCCACTCTGGGACTCAAATGTTTCTTTTCTAGTTTAGCATCTAACTGTCATCCCACTTTTACAATACTTTACTTATATATTTGTTACAGGCTACGGTCAGCATTTATGTACAGACCGTTACAATACTTTACATGTACCTTTGTTAACTAACATGTACATGTCTTAAACAAGTTGAGCTACAGTGTCATTGACACTTTCATTTGTAAAATTGTATGTGGGCGAGTGGTTTTTTATTTTATTTTTTATTTTTGTAATTATTTCTTTGCCATCAAAAGTTCATGTTCTTGGTTTGTTTCATGTTTTAAGCCTCATAATCTACAGAATATCATGGGTGGTGGTGTATTTCGTTCCTTGAAAGCAAGAAGGCTCTGCAGTACTAAAGCATTGCAAAGCCTTTTTGCACTCCAGGGAGAAATTTATCAATTTTATTAACTTAAGTAAAATATCAGACATAAACCATTTAATTTTTATTTTTTAACTTAACTTGACAAAGTCAAGATAAGCTATTGCCATCATGTGTGCATTTGTCAATGAGTTTGTGAATCTGTGAGTTTGTGAGTCTGTTCACACTTTCTTTAACACTGGGTACATACCGTAGTTCTTGTCAGATCATCACTAAATTTCATGTGCAGGTTCGAGGTCATGTCTAGATGAGAATGCTCCATTTTGGTCGCGATCGGTCAACCACGATGGCTGCATGGGTTTGAAACCCAAAAACCTTTAGCACAGTCTACAAGCTGTATTTATGAAGGGATTTCATTGTAACTTGTTAGGATGGCTCAGTATAATGTCTAGATGAGAACGTCATATTTTGGTTGCGTTCGGTCAATCATGACAGCCGCAGGGGCATGTAACTTACATTCCTTTAGCACAGTCTGCAGGTTGCATTTATGAAGGGATTTCATTGTAAATTGGTAGGATGACTCGTTATAATGTCTTGATGAGAATGTCCTATTTTGCTTGTGATCAGTCAACCGAGATGGCCACATGGGCACGTGACCTAGATTTGTTTAGCACTGTCGACAGTTCATATTTATGAAGTGATTTCATTGTAACATGGTAGGATGACTCAGTATGATGTCTAGATAGACTGTCCTATTTTGGTCGCGATCAGTCAACCGTAACCACCTGATGGGCTTGTGGCCTAGATTCCTTTAGCAAAGTCTACGAGTCATATTTATGAAGGGATTTCATTGTAACTTGGTAGGATGACTCATTTTGGAATGATTTAACTGTAATTTTGTAACTTTGGTTGACACACATTAACTGTGATGGCCACATCAATCCAGGCCTCATTTCTTTTGTACAGTCTACACCTCAAATTATTCTTGTTGAAAAAATGGCATGGAGGGTACAGAATTTAACATATTCTCAGTTATCACAATTCTTGTCTTCTCTCATAAAATTGAACATTATCTTTTTCATCAAACACTACACACAGTCAAGTTAAGCTGCAGTGTCATTGACACTTTCATATAAGTTTGCATTGGTTATAAAATGAGAGCAGGTGGCCACCAAAAGGATCATGCAGGAGGGTCTTGGAAACAGATTTTTAGCTTTTTAAGTCAGTACTAAAATCCATCTGAGCCTCAGTAAACCTTGGCTATAATCAAATTTAGTGAAGTTGGTTCAGAAATTTCAAATCAAATTGTTATTCATCAGAGGTTCTCTATTTAATTTTTATTGATGCAGATTATTTTGGCATGTCCTTAAACTTTAGCAGTAGGTAGATCAACATCCTTTCATCTTGAAATACTTTTTTGAAACAACATCCTGGTCTGTGCCTTCCAAGATTTTTTTTTTAGCTTTGAGGAAACATGCCCGGCCTGGTAGCTTTTTTGGATTTGCCCGTTATTCAGTGTCAAATATTTTGCCATACCTTTCAGCCTGTGTCACTCATCTGATCAACAGCGTTTTGTTATTTGCCAAGTTTGGGGCAACATTTCTTCCTGAGCTATATAATTTTTAGGGCTGAAACGGTTGGCTCATTTTCCGAACCGACTAACCGAGAGCTATAACTGGTTAATATCCGGTTATCCATAGCCATTATTTCACCGAATCTGGGATCAAAACTATAGGAATTGGAAACCAGTATTCTCAGGAACTATTCCATAGTGTGTATACAAACGAACGTTGTCGAGTACTCGACAACATTCGTTTGTATACATACTACGGAATAGTTTCTGTGGTTACTCAGTACTCATGGAAATTGCCGATCATTAACGAAGTCTTGAAGCCAAAGTGGATTATTTCTCAATATATACAACATGGCTTCGAGGTGTAATCTATCCCAAAGGAGAAGCAGCAGATTTACTATGTTTTAACCTTGGAATGACGATCACTATCGATATTTCAGATAACCGGTTGACATTTTTTCAAATTGGTTAGGTAGGTAACTGGTTTCAAACCGGTTATCCAGTTAACCATTTCAGTACTACTAATTTTACTACTGTTGCTTGAAAGACATGTGCATCAGTCACCATCATTAATTTTCCTGGCAAAACTTTTGGCACACCCAGCAATCTGCATCACTCATTCAATTACCTTAAAATTTCATGTGCTTCTTCTGGATAAACTTCACTCCCTAGGGGTTTTTATGTGAACCACAGTAACTGCACTGTGTCCTTGGGCAAGGCAATTAATGCTCCTTTCCCACATGAGAGCCTGGTGGCACTGTGTACTAAGGTGCTAAGTGGTTCTCGCCAGGTACTCTGGCTTCCTTGGGGTCTTACTTTTGACCAATTCCTTTTTGGCCCGTTACTTCTTGGGCAAGTCCCTGTTGACCAATTACCTCTTTGCCAATTCCCTCTTCACCAACAGGTTTAATTGGTAACAAAAACTAATTTATCATAGATTTTATTTAACTCTTTGCATGCTGCTGGCGCATATTCCTGCCCAGCACAGGGTTTCTCTTGTCATTGAAATCAATATAATTTAGGCACATTTAATCACATTTTCCCCCTGTAAATTGAATGGCTTTTTTCACCAATGAAGTCTTGTGTTATACTAAGATAAATTTTTCATCAAATCTAGTCATGGCTGCTTTATAGCAGCCATGACTAGATTTGATGAAAAATATCTTGAAAATACTCAGCAGGTTAAGAGTTAACAAGCTTTCTTTATAAAGTTTGAAAATAAGGCTAAAAAAATACAATTGATTCTCAGGCATCGCCACATTGACAAAAATGACCCGCGTTCAATGTTTTTATCGACATTTTGAGGTTGGTACCTGTAGTAGTTTAGTAGCTGACGAACGTCTCATGTGTTTCCCATCACACAAAATTAGAGGCAACCAGAAACAGTCGATTCAAAATTGAAAAATCATTCCACTGATGAATAACTCTTCCTATCAGGGACCAGTCGTGAGGGCGACTAGGGCGATTATGTCGCCCTTCCAAGCTCTAAGTCGCCTAGAAAAATAGTCGGGGTGATTACAAGTCGCCCCCTAAAAATTGGCCAAAATGAGGAAAGGCTGAACTGAGTGATCCAAGGTTTACATAAAAACTATTATTTTCAAGAATTGAATGTGCTTGAGTGTGATAAATGGGCATTTTCATTCATCAAATAAGCGACCATTTATTTGAAATCACACAACAATAAATTGTCCATTGTCGCTTTTGGCGGATTTTTCATTTCTATTTTGTTCAGTTTCAGTCGGAGCTTCAAGTGTCGAAACGAAAATAGGTGACTTACGCGACTCAACAAAATAACCCAGTTTGAAAGTAGGTTACCTTGCTTAGGATGCCGAAAATGTATGCACAACAGACGTATTTTCTAACACTGTATTTTTATTTCGTTTTGCTGACGACTGTTAACTGTTGGGCCATCTATTCCCAGAAAAACACGAATGGAATTGAAACACATGAAAAAAAGCTATAGTGATGACAAGAAAAGCTTTGTACAGGGCACAAGTGTGCATGTGAAGGATCTTGAAAAGGGGGTCCTCCTAAACACCAGAATGACATGAAATGACGTGGAATGACACCGCAATGCCATAAAAATGATGCGGAATGACATTTATTTTACAAAATACTCTACCCCCAGAATGTATTTTGTTTATTAACTAACAAAGTACCTTCCAAGCAACCTTCTTACATCTGGTCCTGTTCACACTTTCAGACTTAGGAAATTATTAGCTGAGTAGACTTTGGTGAAAGGCAACACAGGAGGGTGCTGGGGAGATTGGCACGAAGAAGAGGGGAGGGTCATGAAGGAGAGGGTAGCAGTGGGGGATTTTCAGTCAATAATTACTTTGTGATTTTTTAACCTGGCATAGATGCATCATAGACAACTGGACCTGGATTAATCGGATGTTAATGGAGGACCACGAGCTGAAAATATGAAGGGGCGGCAGAGGGTGGTACATAAATATTTTTAATTTTCCCCACTTGCCTATGAAGTCTCCCTACTTGACTCTGCAGTCTCCCTATTTTTTCTGGAGGGAGACATGAAGTCTCCCTAAAATTCCCCCCTAGGCTGGTCCCTGCTTCCTATAAGCCCACGATGTGTTTTAAATAAAGGGTCTCGCGAATAACAATGTGCCTTTATGATAAAAACATTCAGTGACCATTTCCTTTTGCAAAGCTATTTACACCAGAAAAGGAGTCAATAATAAGATAACCCAGTCATTCAAAAGTTGGAACTGATGCTAAAACAAAACATAAACTAAAGCAGTTCTAACTGCTGCTAATGCGACCTTGGATGTATCACAACTCTGCTAAACATACTATAGATTTCCAGAAAAGGTGATTAATTTGAGCTTTAAGTTCATTTTGCTCAATAATCAGCTATTAGGGCAGGTATCAGGTGAGTTTGTCACAATACAAGTTCAGCCCAGGTGCCTTCTAAATCAGTGAATTCTGAATATGTATATGTATCTGTATTTTTATATCCAAACAACCAGCCTTTTTACTCCCCGTGGGAACCCCGGGAAGTAAGCAGCACTTGTTTACTGTGGTAAACTAGTTCTGCTTTACTAGTAAAATAGGACCCAGTCACCAATGCTTGGGGTGAAAGCAGGCCTGGCATTCTGAAAAATGCAGGAGGGCAAAAAATCGCTCTCCTCAATCAGCTTAGGAGAGCAATTAGCTTTACACAGCTTTTTAAGTATCCAGTTCAACGAACTCATTGAAACTGAAACCAACAGACTACATCAGTGATTTTATTAACTTTACTAAGGTAAAGCGAAATGTCTTAGACATCTAGATGTCTCACTCAACAACCGAACACACACTTGACAAAACCTGTGTGTGTACCCAGACCTGTTGTCCAAGAAAGTCATACGCCTACCACTACCACCTTCAACCCCCTAAGGGGGGTTGAAGGTGGTAGTGGTAGGCGTATGACTTAATTGGACAACAGGTCTGCTTGAATCTACAGTCACATCCTGGTGCAAGTGCTTCAAGTGACAGGATAGTAGCAATGGTAGTATATTATAGTGTCAATATTCCTTGAATAATTACCCCTCAAACTGTGATGTCAGGTGTTGAACTTGAAACTGACAGAATAAAAAATATTGCTGTGACCCATCTTGCTTCAGATGATTGCAACTGTGTTTGTGTATGGTTGCAGCCATTACCTTTTACCACTAAACCACTTTCAAAATGAAATTACGTGATGTTATGTGACTTCGAAGTTAAATTA
The DNA here is from genome assembly GCA_031216915.1 of Pictodentalium vernedei. Lineage (NCBI taxonomy): Eukaryota > Metazoa > Mollusca > Scaphopoda > Dentaliida > Dentaliidae > Pictodentalium > Pictodentalium vernedei. Next base: position 171,533,060 of record CM062292.1, read on the forward strand.
CATTTTTGCTTTACAACAAAAATTTAATGTGAGCATAATACATGTAATCTCAATCATCCCAGACCAAAATATTTAGGAGGGCAATTTTTCGCTCTCCTTAATTCTTTCAGGAGGGCAGTAAGGAGAGCTAAAAAATCGCTCTCCTGAAATTGCCAAGCCTGTGAAAGTCCTCTAAAATGGGCAACATGTTGATCAACGATTGACTAAACTTGACTTCATCTCCATGTTGTGTCACGATTAGCCATGGTGCATAAATATGTGACGTTAACCACCAACAAACAAACAAACAAACCAGCCTTTTTACAATTCTGTGGCATGAATTTTGCGTTCCTTCTGAGAAAGCCGAACATGGATTTAGCTTTCTTTGAGATCTTGTTGATGTGGGCTGTCCATTTTTGGTTGTGTGAAATTCTCAGGCCACTGGAGGGGTTGTATTCCACCTATCCAAGTGTCTCATTATCCAGTGCATAAAATTTACTGTACTTCCTCCGTATGCTGACCATATAGTACTTCTTTGAGTTGAATTTCATTCCCCAGTTGTTTGCTCATTCTTCAGAGTTTATCAGACCCTGCTGTAGTTTTAATTGTTCTTCGGTGTTGTTGATTTGTCTGTAAAGTGGACAGTTGTCCACAACACAAAAGTCTCACTGTATATGTTACACTGTCTGGTAGGTTAGTGATATGACATAGAAGCAGTAGAGGCACTCCCGAGTCAACGTCAATATCACTCGAAAAGCTTTCCTCCAAAATCACATTAATCATTTTCCTAGTTAATTTGTTAAGCCTTTTCCCCAGAAAGTGAGTTCGGCCCATCTAAAAGTGAATTCCCCTGAGAGTTAGTGTTTCGGGGGCATAGTTATAACCATTAACAAAGTTGGGACATTTTAAAAAGTATTGGTGAATTCAACACACATCTTAATAATCTGGATGGGTCTATGATCTCATTGACAAGCAGGGGTGGCTCCAAGGGAAGGCCAGTGGGGGCGACAGCCCTCTCATCAGAGCTCTTCTATTTTATTATATGTTTTTTTGGCTACACCCTAGCATCTATATGACAGTTATATTCTGCTCCTCATGAACCCCGAAGCATGAGCTTCAATCTGGTAAAGGACCAATATATAACCGTCCTAGAGAGTATTATGTACCTACACCCCCCACCCCCCCTCCAGCAAGTTGGGAAACTTTCCTTTTTGTTGTACGGTTTCTTGGGCACAGCATAACATCTATTATGACACTATGAACTGTCCCTCCTCCACCCTGGGGTTTCAACTCTGGGTTGGTGGACGAGCAGTATATAGCCGTCTATAGACATTTAAAATGTTTTTCACACATTCTCGTTACTTACATGTATTAAATCTTCATAGGAAGCAGTGGGTGACGATTGAATAAAAAAAAAATAAAAATAAAATCCTCCTTCCCTCATTTGTTTGAAAATAAATATGCCTGAGAATCAATTTATTTTTTAGCCCAACTGTTTACAGTCCGAGCGAAAGTCATGACTTTCGTCTGTCCATCCATCCATCCATCCATCTCTCCATCCGTCCATCAGTTAACATTTAGAGTTTTGGTTTATGTTTGCGGTTAAAGTCTTTTATTGAAGATTAAAGTTTTTTTTCTTCTTAATTAATATTAATTGCTATTGATTGTATTATTTTCATTATGTTTCATGTTATTTTGTGAAATATTTAACCCTTTTTTTGCAGTCAATTTAACTTAGAACTTCCTGGTTAAAGTTTTTGGTTAAAGTTTTTTGTTTACAAAGTTACACCTTTAATTCTTCAAACAGTTTAGTGGAATGTCACTGTTTCTCATTTGAGACAATGTCTAGTGTCTGCTGAAGCTTTGTGCAATGATTTTAATTAATTTTGGCATGATTTTAACTTAACCTCTTTTAAACATGTTTTGAGACTTAGTTCCTTTGTACTTGAAATTAGGCTTTTACCACATACTTTGTTACTTTAATTCTTGCATGGTCAATACAACTTAATGATTGCATTTACATCAGTGATTTCTTTTATCTGTTTTAGGAAATATTTAACCCTTCTTTTGCAGTCAATTTTACTTAGTATTACCAGCTTAAAGTTGTACCTTTCATTCTTCAAACACTGTATTACAAAGTCATTGTTTTTATCTCAGCTTGACAGTGTCAAGTATGAGCTATTGGAATGGGTTGTGATCCATTGTCCATCCAGACATAGTCTTTCTGTCCATAATTCCTTTACCATACCCTACAGGCCGCAGCTCTCACCCGATCAGTTCCAGATTTCATACGTGGCTTTAGGGCAATGTCTAGATGGGAGCTATCAAATTTTTCCGAATTTCGTTGAAAAACATGGCCACCAGTGGCCATCTTGGATTTGGCATATAAATTGTCCACAATTCCATTAGCACACCATACAAGCCACATTTCTCACTCAGTCTTTTTCAAATTTTATTTGTAGCTTTGTTGAGATGTCTAGATGGGAGCTATTAAATTTTTCTGAATTTTCTTAAAAAACATGTCCACCAGCAGCCATCATGGATTTGGATATAAATTGTCCAACAATTCCTTTAACATACCCTACAGGCCGCAGCTATCACCCAATCAGTCCCAAATTGCATATGTGGCTTTGGGGCAATGTCTAGATGGGAGCTGTCATTTTTTTTCTAATTTCATTCAAAAACATGGCTGCCATCGCCGATCTTAGATTTGCCATATAAATTGTCAACAATTCCATTAGCACACCCTATAGGCTGCATTTCTTATCAACCTACCTTACAATTGTTTACAACAGGCTTGAACTACGGTGGAATTCCCTAACTTGGAAGTCTACTCTCTATTTTGTTCTTTCCCAAGCGGGTTCTACCCCTTCAGGGGTTTTGCAGTCTTTTTCTGGCATGGATACTGTGGTAGCTGCTGACTTTCTGGCGAAGAAATGCCCGGTTTCTTTCAGTCGACATCCGAGGCTGTCACTAGGGTTGTGACTCCTACTTTGGAGCCACTCTCTGTTGCTTTCTCCGCTTTTCCACCTTTGTCAACAGCTGCTGATGTATCCACTCCTGCTGCTGCTATGTCGGTGACGTCACCGGTCTCTGTTTCAGCTTATCCCTGCAGGGGTCGGCAGGGATGTCTGCTTCTTTGGACATGGGTTATCGGCCTCAACCTTCCCTGGCTTCAACTCGGCGAAGTCTGAAGTGGTTGCCGGCCGATCCCTCTGCTGTGGTCTCTCAGCCGTTGAGCCCAGCAGGTTTTGCTTTGCATTCAGATGCCCATGGTGGAATTACCATGGATTCTGTTGTGCTTCTGTCTACGCACTCTTGTCCCTTGGCCAGTTTTGCAGGACCAACTCATTTTGTGCAGCCTGGACCTTCTGTCCCTCAGAGGTCTGCAGTGACTCCTGAGTTCCTGCACTTCAGATCCTTGGGGTATTTCATATAAGCATCTGCATTCAGATGTTTCGGCTGCCACCCGTCACCCCACACTGGGTGTTCTAGAGGATCGTGACCCTTTGCTGGTTAAGAGGGTCAGGTGCAAAGCCACTTTCCCGGGCCCCTAGCCATTAGAGTTCTTGCAAGGTCAGTTCCAGCCCTGTGCTTGGGTACTGTCCTTTCTGTCTGTCTGTGTCACACAGGGTCATATGTCTCATCTCTCATTGTCATTTACTAATGGTTGTCATGCTGTGGTTTTTTAGGCCTTGGGAACTCTTCTTCTGTCCATGGTTTCAGCGCTGTCTGGTTATGTGGGGGTTGGTTATGTGATTCCCTCCTCCTATTGTCTATTCAGCCTGATGTAAACAATTGTAAGGGAGGTTAATAAGAAAGTTTAATTTTATAGTAAATTTACTTTCTTATTATACCTACCACAATTGTTTACATGGAGGCCCTCCCGTCTTCTTCTCATGAACCAGCAGTAGCAGAGACTTGATATTTGGTGTGCAGCTTCCTTTTGAGGTGTAGACTCAGATTTTTTCAAGAGAAGTTTGTGGGGCTATACTTGGCGTCGTTATGGGAGGGGCAAAATTTTTGGCCCGCCCAAAATTTCTATTTTCCAAACCGAGAGGCTGATTTGAACCAAATTTTATGTGAGGGCTTATTGGGTCATAAGTACCTAATTTATGCTGATTTTTTTTTTCCTGTAGCCCCATGGGAACTGCAGGAGCTAAAAATAGAAAAAAATTAAAACGCCCATATCTCCAAAACTGCACGGCACCGAGAATTTTTATTTGGTGTGAAGCTTCCTTAGGACCAACAGAAAGAATTGGTAAAAAAAAATTGCCATCGGTTTTATCATAGGGTACAGTTTCGGGACATTGAAAAAGTGTTGAGTCAGCACTTTTTAACACTGTAGGCAATGGGAAAAACATTAAAAAATCTTCTTCTCCAGATCCAGCAGGCAGAATCTTTTGATATTTGGTATGCAACATTGGAGGGTGGATCTGATTCAAGTTTGTTCAAATCGGCCCCCTGGGTTCATATTTGGGCTCAGTATAGGAGCCCGATTTCGAACTTAGTGCATTTCAGGCAAATTTCTTAAAAAATCTTCTTCTCCAGATCCAGCAGGCAGAATCTTTTGATATTGAGTATGCAACATTGTGGGGTGGATCTGATTCAAGTTTGTTCAAATCGGCCCCCGGGGTTTATATTTGGGCTCAGTATAGGAGCCCAAATTTGAACTTACTGCATTTCAGGCAAATTTCTTAAAAAATCTTCTTCTCCAGATCCAGCAGGCAGAATCTTTTGATATTGGGTATGCAACATTGTGGGGTGGATCTGATTCAAGTTTGTTCAAATCGGCCCCCGGGGTTTATATTTGGGCTCAGTATAGGTGCCCAAATTTGAACTTACTGCATTTCAGGCAAATTTATTTGAAAATCTTCTTCTCCAGATCCAGCAGGCAGAATCTTTTGATATTTGGTATGCAACATTGTGGGGTGGATCTGATTCAAGTTTGTTCAAATCGGCCCCTTGGGTTTATATTTGGGCTCAGTATAGGAGCCCAAATTTGAACTTAGTGCATTTCAGGCAAATTTCTTTGAAAATCTTCTTCTCAAGATCCAGCAAGCAGAATCTTTTGATATTGGGTATGCAACATTGTGGGGTGGATCTGATTCAAGTTTGTTCAAATCGGCCCCTTGGGTTTATATTTGGGCTCAGTATAGGAGCCCAAATTTGAACTTAGTGCATTTCAGGCAAATTTCTTAAAAAATCTTCTTCTCCAGATCCAGCAGACAGAAACTTTTGATATTCGGTATGCAACATTGTGGGGTGGATCTGATTCTATTTTGTTCAAATCGGCTCCCTAGATTCATATTTGGGCTCACTATAGAAGCTCGAATTTGAACTTAGTGCATTTCAGGCAAATTTCTTAAAAAATCTTCTTCTCCAGATCCTGCAGGCAGAATCTTTTGATATTTAGTATGCAAAATTGTGGGGTGGATCTGATTCCAGTTTGTTCAAATCGGCCACCTGAATTCATATTTGGGCTCACTATAGAAGCCCAAATTCGAACTTAGTGCATTTCAGGCAAATTTCTTTGAAAATCTTCTTCTCAAGATCCAGCAGGCAGAATCTTGTGATATTTGGTATGCAGCATCCTTAGGGGGGTGAGATTCAAGTTTGTTCAAGCCATGTCCCTAGGTCCATATTTGGGCTCAATGTGGGAGCTTGAATTGTAACTTTGTTCGAAATGAGGAATTTTCTTAAAAAATCTTCTTCTTCAGATCCAGCAGTCAGAATGGTTTGATATGTGGTGAGTAGCATCCTTGGGGGGAGGGGGGATTCAAGTGTGTTAAAGCCAAGTCCATAGGTCCATATTTGGGCTCCCTGTGGGAGCCCAAATTTTAACTTAGTCAATATGGGGAATTTTTCTTTAAAAATCTTCTTCAGATTCAGCAGTTGGAATGTTTTGATATTTAGCATGGAGCAACCTTAGGGGGCTGAGATTCAAGTTTGTTCAAGCCAAGTCCCTTGGTTCATATTTGGGCTCACTATGGGAGCCTAAATGACAACTTAGTTCAAAATGAGGAATTTTATTTAAAAATCTTCAGATCCAGCAGATGAATGCTTTTGATATTTTTTATGCAGCATCCTTAGGGGGGTAAGATTCAAGTTTTTTCAAGCCATGTCCCTAGGTCCATATTTGGGCTGATTGTGGAAGCTCGAATTGTAACTTGGTTCAAAATGAGGAATTTTCTTTAAAAATCTTCTTCTTCAGATCCAGCAGTCAGAATGTTTTGATATTTGGTGTGCAGAATCCTTAGGGGTGTGAGATTCAGGTTTGTTAAAGCCAAGTCCCTGGGTTCATATATGGGCTTCCTGTGGGAGCCCGAATTATGACTTAGTTCAGTATGAGGAATATTCTTTAAAAATCTTTTTTTAGATCCACTGGTCAGAATATTTGGATATTTGGTTTCAGCTTTTCTTAGGAGGAGCAGATGCAACTTGTGGAAATCAATTCTCTGGGTTGATATTTAGGCTACCATGTCAGGTGAGCGTCCTCAGGCCCCCTGGGGCCTCTTGTTTTCAAATTTTATGTGTTGCTTTGGTGTGATGTCTAGATGGGAACTATCAAATATTTCTGAATTTTGTTGAAAAACATGGCCACCAGCAGCCATCTTGGATTTGGATGTAAATTGACACCAATTCCATTAGCACATCCTACAGGCTGCATCTCTCACTTGATCTTTTTTGAATTTCATATTTTGCTTTGGTGTGATTTCTAGATGGGAGCTATCAAATTTTTCTGAAATTTGTTGAAAAACATGGCTGCCAGCAGCCATCTTGCATTTTGCATATAAATTGTCAACAGTCCCATTAGAACACCCTACAGGCCACATCCCTCACCCCATCTTTTTCGAAATTTTGTATGTACCTAGTCCCTTCTTGGACAAGTTGAGGTGCAGTGTCATTGACATTTTCATTCATTTGGGGCAAGGTCTACTGAAGCTGTATACAGTGATTTCAAATAATATTGCCATTAATTTAACCCTTTTCAGAATGGTTTTCGAACTTAGTTTTTTTAAATTTGAAATTAGGCTTCTACCACATACTTTGTTACTTTTTGTTCTTGCATGATCAATACAACTTTTAATATTTGCATTTACAGACATGATTTCTTATCAACCTACCTTACAATTGTTTACAACAGGCTTGCACTACAGTGGAAGTCTGTAACTCGGAAAAATACTCTTTATTTTCTTCTTTCCCAAGTGATGTGGGAAAGAAAAGTGGTGCAAAAGCACCAAGAAAAAATAAGCCAAAACTGGGTCAAGTGCGACCGGCGCACATCCAGTATGGGACACTCTTCTCCTTGTACTAATCCACGACCTCCAGAACCAGTACGCAGACGTATAACCAACATGTCATTCTATTTTTTTCTGTCTTGTCAGGATGCGGATCGTTTTGCTCATCAACAGTAATACCTTTTCCCGATTCGACACTGTCTTGAGAGAGTTCTACCCCCTCCTGTGGGCTTTGCAGTCTTTTTGTGGCGAGGATACCGCGGTAGCTGCTGACTTTATGGCGAAGAGATGCCTGGTTCTGGGACAACTGTCCCCCTCCAGTCAACATCTGAGGCTGTCACTAGGGTTGTGACTCCTCATTTGGAGCCGAGCTCAGTTACTCTCTCCGCTTTTCTACCTTTGTCAACAGCTACTGATGTATCTGCTCCTGCTGCAGTTCCGTCGGTGACGTCATCAGTCTCCATTTCAGCCGGGCTCTGCTTATCCCTGCAGGGTTCTGCAGGGATTTCTGCTTCTTTGGATGTGGGATATCGGCCTCAACCTTCCCTGGCAGGTTTTGTTTTGGATTCAGATGTCCATGGTGGGGTCACCGAGGACTCTATTGTGCTTCCGTCCATGCACTCTGGTCCTTCGACCAGTTTTGTAGGACCAGTGCATTTTGTGGAGCCTGGACCTTCTGGCCTTTAGAGGTCCACGGCGACTCTCCTGAGTTCCTGCACTTCAGATCCTCAGGGTATTTCATACCCCTATAAGCATCTATATTCAGATGTTTCGGCTGCCACCTGTCGCCCTGTGTCAGGTGTTCTAGAGGATCGCGACTCTAAAATTGTTGGTTTAGAGGGTCAGATGCGAAGCCACTTTGCCGGGCCGTTCCCACATCGAACTGGCAGATACAGATCGTGAGCTTATGGAGGCCCTCTCCTGGCTCATGCAGGTTCTTTCCAAGAGCCTTCCTGTTGCCACCAGCAAGGCTTCTAGTGGCTTCCAGGTGCCCTCCATGGTGCCGCCTCCCGGGATTGGAAGCAGGTGCTTTCTGATCCCCCTGGTTTTCCTACACCATGGGAGGAATCGGCTGGTATGCCCGACATGGGCTATGTGTCTTCCTACTCACGCGATGGGTCAGACACATCTGGCATCGAGAGCCATCAGTCTTCTGACTTGGAGGCAGCTCTTGACCTTGTGTTTGAGTTCCTTCAGGAACTCAAACTGTCAGACCAGCCGGAGGTTTCAGCCAGGCCACGATCATCAGTCGCGCACCTACAGTCTGTGGAGCAACCTTCTGGGTGCCTTCGTCTGTACCAGTTGGTACAAGTGGTTGACACTTTTGCAGCATTCGACTCAAAGCTGAGTTCCAAGGCTATGAAGACTTCGTTCTTCACTGGCTGATACCTTTTGCCTCCTGTGCAATCCGTCGGTCTGCCAGACTTTGATGGTCTTGGATCAGGACTCCCTTAGGTTTTCCAAGCCCAAGTCAGCTGTTATTCCAGTGGTGACTTTGGAGTCCATGTTGGGCTTATCCAGAGAGATGCTAGGCATGCTTTCTCTCTCGGATCACATCGTCTCTGCCTTGGCTGCTTATCTGCCTCCAGATAAGTTTGACGACATACAGGCTCCATTACGTGTGCTCTCTACGGCGCTCATGCATCTTACTCACACGCATGCCTGTAACATGGCTATTTTGGAATTAGTTCGCTGGGATGCTGTGTTGGAACAAGCCGTTCCCTTCCTGAAGTGCAGCATGCTGCTCCTCGATCCGCTTCTTTGGTGGGTCCGCAAATATTCCACGATTCCATGGCATCGTTCCGGGATGACGTCCTGCATCATAACAAAGATCAGCTGCTGCTTCGCCGGCTTGATCTGCCTTCTATTGGAGGCCGTGGCCATTCCAAGCCTAACAGATGCCCTTCTGCTTCCTCTGTGAAGCCAAGGGCTGATCCTCCTGCCGCCACTTCTTCTTCTTACTCACATGGTAAGGGTAAGCGTCGGCAGACCAGAGGGAGGTCTCAGCATCCTTCATCTAGCAGAGGATGTGGATTTCTCATCTCACAGGCCTCACCGAGGCTCAAAAGGTCCTCACCTCGATTCGTCCCAGGTTGGAGGAAGGATACCCTTTCAGAGGCACCCCACTCTGTCGAGAGTGCCTCTTCCAACCCAAGTTCCTTAAGACGTTTCGCGTCGGGAACTTTTGATCAAGGAGATAGACAATCTCCTGTCAAAGGCGGCACTTGAAATCGTCAAGAACATTCATTCAGTGGGATTTTATTCCCGCCTGTAAATATGGTGCCGAAGAAGGACGGCCGACTCCGACCGGTTATCGATCTGAGTATCCTGATCCAGTCTAAGTCAAGTTCAGCATGGAGACTTTCAGGTCAGTTCACCGCTCCATTCACCAGGAGTTTTCGCTTCCAGCATCGACCTGAGAGATGCTTACTTTCACGTTCCGATTCCTTGGACATCGCAAAAGTATCTCAGGTTCGCTTTTCTCGGGTGAGTTTACCAGTTCAAAGCCATGCCTTTCGGCCTCAACCTGGCTCCTTGGGCCTTCACACGACTGATGTCGCATGTGATAGCCTTCCATTGCACCCAGTCCAGGGTGACTACTTCGGTGTATCTGGACGATATCCTCCAGAGGCACTCCAGTGCTGCTCTTCTAGAATCAGATGTTGACACACTGTTGAGCCTGCTCATGTCATTTAGGGTTCAGAGTCAACGAAGAGAAGTCGGACCTGGTCCCTTCTCAGTTGTTTTGTCATCTGGGGATGGTCTTCCGAACTCAGCTGAATACTGTGGCAGTTCCCCAGGCGATGGCTGTGATTCTCTCGGCTTTCGCACTGACTCTGACCCAGTCCACGTCTGCGACATCTCGGGAGTATTCTCTGGCTGCTCGGTCTCTGCGGTTCAGTGACAGATCTCATTCCTCTAGGTCGGCTGCATGTCTGACCTCTCCAACACTTTCTGCTCAGTCGTTGGAGGCCGAATGTTGATCCTCTGGATCTGGTGCTTCAGTTACCAGCATCTCTTCATCCGCGCCTTCTTCCCTGGACGGATGTTCAGTGGATTATGCAGGGAGTTCAGTTGGACCCATGTCCGATCGTGTTCTGACGGCAGAATCCAGCGATCTTGGATGGGGCACGACGTTGGACCCTCTAGGTCTTTCCCTTCACTGTATGGGACCTTGATCAAGCACATTAACCAGAAGGAGCTTCTTGCTTTTTTAATGAGTTTCTGGCAGTGTATCCCCCATCTTTTGAATCGTCAGGTCCTTCTGTTGTCCGACAATTCGACAGTGGTCACTTACATTCGGAACCAGGGTGGCACGCACTAGGTTCCCATGTACGAATTGGCTCGGGATCTTCTACTGCTAGCTCAGGATGTCAATGCCGGGGTGGTGGGCCGTCACATTCCCGATCGTCTGAACGTCCTAGCCGACTCCCTGTTCCAACAGGCAGGGTCATTTCCACCGAGTGGATGCTTCACAGGGCAGTGTTCCGGTCACTTTGTAATCTCTGGGGTCGTCCCCACATCGATCTTTTTGCGACCTGTTGGAACCAGCTGGTGGACACTTTCGTGGATGCTCTGTCACTCAATTGGACGGTCTGGTTGGCTATGCTTTCCCACCGGTTCTGATTCTGCCTCACGTTCTAGCCAAGATACGAACCTGCAGTTGTCGAATCATTCTGATTGCTCCCCTGTTGCCTCAGTGGGTGCGGATCAATTAGTTCCGGCACGTCTCCCTTCATGTCATGACCTTCTTTGTCAAGGTCTCCTGAGGAGGTTTCATGTCAACCCACTTCGTTGTGCCTTCACGCATATCTTTTGTCAGGTCCTGTCTCCTCCGTAGAGGTTTTTCGAGACGAGCAGTGGAGTGCTTTTCTTCTTCAAGGCATCACTCCACTGGTTTAGCCTATGCAGTTAAGTGGAGGGTCTTCTGTCGATGATATGCTGATCACTCTGTTGATTATGCCGATCCTTCGATGACACAGATTGTGGAGTTTCTGGGTATATCTGTTTGATTCTTGGAGTCTCCAACCTGTTACCATCAACGTGTACAGGTCTGTGCTTTCGAAGACCTTTTCGTATGTGGGAAAGCATCGTATCGGCAACAATCCATACCTCTCCAAGCTTATTTGGCACTTTTCTTTGAAAATACCTAGATTTTTGCAGCTTGCCCCCAGATGGAATCTTTCTTGGGTGTGGCTTTGCTTGGGGGAGGGGGGGGGGGGGTCATTCGATTTTTTATCCCAGGTGGATATGTGTTTTCTCACATACAAGACATCTTTTCTGATGGCTTTTGCCTCAGCCAGAAGGGTTAGTGAACTTCACGCCCTCTCGTTTGATCCAGCCTTTTTCAGGAGCTCTGCCAACAGTGTTACTTTTACCACTGATTGCTCCTTTCTGGTGTTATGTATATGGAGGGGTTTCCTACTATTTTTGTACTATTACCGGTTTCTGTTGTTCCGTGTTGCATTTTTTTTAGCTCAACTTTGGCGAAGCCAAATTTGAGCTTTTGTCATGGCCCGTCGTCCGTCTGTTCGTACGTCAACAATTGGATACGGCTCGGGCTAGAGGCCGTATTTATGAACCGATCTTTACAAAACTTCTTGGGTACCTTTGTTATGACTGTGGGACGAGAACAAGTTTTTTTTGGATGTGGTCCGAAATTCAAGATGGCTGCCAGCCGCCATTTTGTACCGACGATGCAGAAATCTGTTTTTTGTACAGAACTTCCATATGAAAGCTTTGATTTGAATAATTTTTTGTATGAATGTTTAGTACCATGAGATACATTACATATCGTACGGGTTTTTTTCTCGTGCATAAATTATGCAAATTAGACTCACTCAGATTTATTCAGTGTTACTTTCAGCACTGTAAATGTAAATGCCAATTCGGCTCGGGCTAGAGGCAGCATTTATGAACCGATCTTTACGAAACTTCTTGGGTACCTTTGTTATCACCGTGGGACGAGAACGAGTGTTTTGGGGTCCGGTCTGAAATTCAAGATGGCTACTGGCAGCCATTTTGTTAAAAAATTAGGGGCAATCAGATTTTTGCCCAGAACTTCCACATGAAAGCTCTGATTTGAATAGTTTTTTGTATGAATGTTTAGTACCATGGGATACATCACATATAATACAGGGTTTTTTCTTGTGCAGAAATTATGCAAATTAGATGAACTTTGATTTATTCAGTGCTACTTATACTCTGTAAGTGCACATGTCAATACGGCTTGGGCTAGGGGCTGTATTTATCAACCGATCTTCGCAAAACTTCTTGGGTACCTTTGTTATCACCTTGGGACGAGAACGAGTGTTTCTGGTGCGGTCCAAAATTCAAAATGGCTGCCAGTGGCCATTTTGTACCGAAATTAGGTCCAATCAGTTTTTTGTCACAACTTCTATACAGCTCGTATTTATGAACTGATCTTCACGAAACTTCTTGGGACCCTTTGCTTTCACCTTGGGACAGGAATGAGTGTGTTTTGGGGTGCCTTTGTTATCACTGTGCTATGAGAACAAATATTTTGGGGTTCAGTCAGACCCACTCTGGGACTCAAAGATTTCTTTTCTAGTTTAGCATCTGACTCACCCACCTATACAATACTTTACCTATACATTTGTTACAGGCTACGGTCAGTATTTATGTACAGACCGTTACAATACTTTATATGTACCTTTGTTATCAGATCATTACCTAGATGTTTGTCATTGCTGTGTCACATACTATACATTTACATGTCTTAACAAATTGAGCTACAGTGTCATTGACACTTTCATTATAACAGGAATGTTACGCTTGAGTGACATGCTCTTCTTGCTGAGAGGGAAAATGACAGTGTACTTGAAGATGATTGAGATTGTACCGGTGTTATTGTTCCGATGCTCGATAAAACAACAACAATGATAAATTTGATGTTTACATGTATTTGTGTTAAAGAAAAGAAGATTAATAATGATCAGTTATTCAGATTTCAATCTTGTGGATTTATTTGAATTGCCAAGCGAGTGCCGCAAACAAAAGAATGTAATACTGGCCAAGAATCAGATGCCAGAAACTACTCCACCTCCTATCTGTATCAGGGCTCTTCCTTCTGCTGTGGGTAATCGCCCATTGCTCTGTCCGGTTCATGCTATTCGCATTTATCTCAATCGGATGCAGTTCATAAGGAAAGGGATGAAACAATTTTTTCTGTCTCTTATTCCTGGTCGACAGAAGATCTCTCCTCAATCCATTTCCTGATGGATTTGTCTTGCTATTCGCGCATCCTACGCTCGTCTAGTGACAGACGATTGTTTTACCAATCGTATTTCTGCCCACAAGGTATGTGCCTTGTCTACCTCCTGGGCTTATGCTAACTCTGTCATGTTGTCGGATGCTATGCAGGCAGCCTATTGGAGAAATGCCTCCATCTGTGCCAGTTGCAGGAGCATCTGAGGACCTTTTTTCTTTGGGCTCTCTTTCTTCTGCTCAGGCTGTTGCCTTCCCTAGCCATTAGGCTTCTCTTACAAGGTCAGTTCCAGCCATGTGCTTGGTTACTGTTGTTTCTGTCTGTGTGTCACACAGAGCAATATGCCTCATCTCTCATTGTCTTTTACTAATGTTTGTGATGCCATGGTTTTATAGGCCTAGGGAACTCTTCTTCTGTCCATAGTTCCAGCACAGTCGGGTTATGTGGGGGTTGGTTATGTGATTCCCTCCTCCTATTGTCTGTTCTGCCTGGTGTAAACAGTTGTAAGGTAGGTTGATAAGAAATTTAAATTTTATAGTAAATTTCCTTTCTTATTATACCTACCACAGTTGTTTACGTGGAGGCCCTCCCGTCTTCTTATTCAGGTAAGAATCCTTCCTCCCTGCTAATCACATAACTCCAATGTTGGCGGATTCAAAAGAATGACACGTTGGTTATACGTCTGCGCACTGATTTCGGAAGCTGTGGATTAGTACAAGGAGAAGAGTGTCCCTTACTGGTTGTGCACCGGGCGCACTCGACCCAGTTTGGGCTTCTTTTTCTTGGTACTTTTGCACCACTTTTCTTTCCCAAATCGCTTGGGAAAGAAGAAAATAGAGAGTATTTTTCCAAGTTAACCCTTTACCCAACGCATACGATATCAAAATTTATTATTTTTATTATTTTTTCAAATTTTTCAAAAAATTTCAACAAAACCATATCGTGTGACCCCTCGTTGGAACGAGCTCGATGAGCTCGTTCCAACGAGGGGTCACATGATATGGTTTTGTTGAAATTTTGTGAAAAATAATATTTTTTTAACTGCTGAATTTGCATATTACGCGGGCGGATGTGGGCGATTCGTTGGGTAAAGGGTTAAGGACTTCCACTGTAGTGCAAGCCTGTTGTAAACAATTGCAGTAGGTATAATAAGAAAGGAAATTTACTATAAAATTTAAATTTCTTTTACTTGTATGCAACTGGGTTTTTTTTTTCGTTACTTCAGCCTCAATGTTTGAAATATAAAAAAATGCCTTCTGCAGCATACTTCTGTTGTTTTACAAAAAGCAATACAGATGGTAAGGAAATTGGAGTGAGAGACTTTGATGTTGTCTCCAAAACTTCGGGGGAGATGGGTGGAATCAATCCACCCCTCTCTCATCCCCATGTTATCCAGAAGATAAATCCAGTTCTAATTATTCAATTCTCTTCAGATTTGAGATTACTTTTTTTCAACAAGAAAACGCAGGTGCACTTCAAATTTGAAGTATAGTCTTTCAAAATTTAAACCTCAATTTTTAAGTTAAAAATTCCAACTTACATTGACGGCAGTTTGGAAATGTAATACAGAAAAATCCCTTTGCTTTGCATGCATATACATCCCTCATTTTCTTGTACTGTGCATATTAGTAAAAGGGTGCATATTTTATTTTAAAATATACCCAAATAAATGGATTTTGTCTTGATTGTGTGTTTTTTTCTCTTTTGTCACCTATAAACAAATATGCAAGTTCTTATTTCATTAATAATAATTTTTATTAAAAAGAAAAATTAAAATTTAAATAGCAATCATGAGTGCAGATATGGCAGATTCGTTAGGTAAATGTTAACAAAAAATAGCACAGACTATTTTGTGTCTAAGCATTGTCAATGCAGGAACAGTCAGGCTCCATGTGTGACATCACTCTAGTTTTGTATGGCCTCATATATTTTTTAACTTGAATATTGTTTGAAATAATAGTACTGCTTTTGGCTACAAGACCTTCTTTACATCTAATTTGTTTGAAAATATTTATTAAAAGTGGATATCACATCTAACACCATACATTTTCTGTTGGTAAAATATTTTAAAATAAATTTTATCAACAGAAAGTGTATGGTGATAGAAGTGGAAACGTGATGTCCATTTTCAGCAAAAAAACCTAAAGAAGGCCTATTACACAAAGGCTTGACATTTTTGATATTTAATTATATAGTGCACAAATATTTTGCCTGATAAATAAATTCAGTGGTGCAAACTTCACCTTCACGCAATTTTGTCTTTAATTTTTTTAATAATTCATCCATTTAAATATACTTCTTTTTTTCTCTTTTAAGGAACACCCGCACATTGTAATTTAGCTATTTTCACTTTTGTTAGGGTGGACTCTTTTTTGAACACATCTATAAGTTCATAGAGGTTTGGGTATGCCTTACCAACAATTTTATTTTAGTTTGTTGTGCCTCCCTTCTACATGGTTATTGGTCCTATATGACTCCATATTGTAGTGGTTCCACATTTTAATGGGAACTGTTGAGTTTGAGATATCCAATTGTTTTCTACATATGATACAAACTGCCGTCCCACATCAGAATATGGAAACTGATTAATTTCAAGTTTTAATTCGTCCCATGATGTTCTAACACATAGTACTGGCACAAATGTTAAAACAATAACCAATGTCAGGACTACTGTTATGGTAATCAAACATAGAAAGTAATGTACATGTAGCATCTGCTTTTTTTCGCTATTGCTGGGCATTTATCAGATTTATCTTTTGGACATCTCCAGTAAATTTTGTCATCTTTACCACTTCTAATTTTTAAATATTTGAAATGGTCAGTTGCAATAACAAGAGCTTTTGCCCCCTTTGTAGTGGTCACAAAGTGTATCTCTTTTTCCATTCTTACAAAACTGAAGCTAAAAATGTCCCATTGTTTTTTATATAGAGAATGACTCTACTTGATATTTAGCATCAAAAGATGAGGAAAAAAACATTTATTCTTGTAAAAACACAGAAACTCTCATACTCTCACACTCACAAGGGAGTCATACTACAGTGACAAAATCGGTTACTTAAAAGGGTCTATGCTACAAATAACAAAACACAAGCCAAGACATAAACTTTGAAGGTAAGCTTCTACACACATGGTTTAAGGCACAACAACAGTTCATTTGCCTTCAGTTGATGCTAACCCTGATTCCACTAAGATAGTAGGGAGCACCATGACTCACTGGTTATAGCATTGGACTTCAGACTTTGAAAGTCCATGGTTCAATCCCCACCAAGGGTAAGGCCAAGAAAAATTAATGGTTTGGTTCCGGTTACATGCCAAAAAAAATAGGGTCGGTCGGTCGTGATTTTTTTTTTTTTTTTTTTTTGTACGTCGTATGGTATAGTGTTATGTCCAAACAATAGAGAACACGGTGACCCGATAGGTAGATGTAGCAATAGCGTCACATCATAATAAAACTTCATCAGCTCAATGTTTATTTGTAACGCACGTTTGCTCAATAACCTGATCACGTGTGGACTGTGGATTTTGGAAATTCTGCACCATTTACAGGGAAACACGAATCGAAAGACACGTGCGACATCATACTGGCATTACAACCCACTCCGAGATCTAGTGGTCTTGAGACTGCTACATGTCTCACGGCATGGAATAGAGTGGGCACATCAAGGGAGTTAACTGTGAAGAGAAATCATCAGAATAAGACGTGTTCACACTGCTCCAAAAAAGTCATGCTGTGCGCTGCATCGGAATCTGGGGGTTTGCAAGCATCTGCATGGTTTCTAAATTTCTAGCGACGGTGAATGGCATGGCAGTGACGTCCAGATGAAACTACTCAAATAAATTGAATAGTTGTTGCTGTGTAGTTGGATCGTTCTGCTTCTATAAATCTCTTCTGCCAGATGCACCCTTCTGTCCCTTCCAAACACTTTGGAAGTATTGAAAATGGTACTGTGAGGGGTCGAGTCCAAGAGGTCTATGTGCATTTTTGCACTCCACTTCCGGCTAGATGGAGAGAGAGAGAGAGAGGGGAGGGAGAGAGAGGAGAGAGAGAGTGTGTGTGTGTCTGGAAGGGGGGGGGGTAGACATATATCATAGATATATGTGCCCAAACACCAGAAAGGGAATGCCCCCTGTAGATATATGTGCCCAAACACCAGAAAGGGAATGCCCCCTGTTAGGGGGCATTCCCTTTCTGGTGTTTGGGCACATATATCTATGATATATGTCTACCCCCCCCCCCCCCCCCTTCCAGACACTCTCTCTATCGAGAGAGAGAGAGAGAGAGAGAGAGAGTCCCCACCCAGATCAACTATATTTAATTGAAAAAAATTGAAGTACGAAACATCAGATCTTTATTGCGTATCAATCAAGTAAGGTTGCCAAATCATGCAGTCAATTGAATGGAAGGCCATATCCGAGTCAATATCACACTAATATGCCTGGTTTTAAGTCAGTTCAATGTTGTGTTTACACCTTGACAATTAACATACACAAATGGAGTTCCAGTTAAAACCGAAAAGATTGTGTGATGTGTATTTCTCACCGGGCAAACTGCTGCATATATGAAACCAACTTCAATGAAGAGTGGAAAACACCTGTTAACACGACTCTCTCTCTCTCTCTCCCATGGGGGGGGGGGGGGGGGATAAGGAGAGAGAGAGAGTTGTGCTGAACTTGCTTCCACTAGCAGACACTCTCGGAGGTCTTCAAAATCAATGTTGGTATACCCCACTGCTCTCTCTCCCTCCTTCTCCCCCCTCTCTCTCTCTCTCTCTCTTTGAGAAAGAGAGAGAGAGAGAGAGAGGGTGTGACAAAACTAACAATTCCTTCTTCTTTTGGTTCCATATACGTGACGCTTTGGCCAATTATGGAATCAAATATGTTAGCTAAGATGCATGAATGTCGAAAACTGCACCAGAGTCAGAACAAGGACTTATTATTTGGTAGGTTGGTATGGGCGTTGAGAAATGGCCACATTACTATTCTCTTTGCAGTTTTGACATATGGGCAGAACTGTTTTGAATTTTGCCTTCAAATCAGTCGGTTGACTGGCATCGGGTGCAATGCAGTAGCAACAGAGATCAACACGGCCAAGTTTAGCTCCGTAATATGGTATTTCAACTGGAGCTTCGCACGAGATAGCAAATCTAGTTGTAACTTTCTTTTTCAATGGATGGTCGGGTGGGCATATGGGGGAACCGCATGTATAGTCATGCTCTGAAAGAAGACACATTAGATCAACTTTCTGTCTTTCCGACAAAGCACTTTTCGAGTATATAACCCGCGGCTTGCAGCATTCCACACACGCCACGGTGGTTCTAGCAGTCTGTGCCGTCATTGGTATATTGTCATCTTCCCCATACACGTCACGATAATTTAGGTCTTGTCCCTTGAGATTATGAGATGATGTTTTCTTGGTCACTTTACACCCCTTTTGTGTTTGGTTTGTTTCCACTAGCAGAGACACTTTTGGGTGGCTTGGGAACAAATGTTGGTCTGTCTTCGTCAGTAGTTTCCACACCCTTAATATCAGCGTATGGCTTGTAGTGACACCCAGTGTCATCCAGTGTTGGATCAGGTAACCACTGAAGTTCAGCATGGTCATTGGCGGGGGGGGGGCGGGGGGGGGGGGGGGGGGGGGGTTTGGGGGGGGTGTACAACAATTGAGATCATGACATTTCCGAATCGCAAATGTATACTTGCGTTCTCTGCTATGCTTTTGCATCCAAGACGTGTACGTTTTATCTTTCTCCATTTGTGCTTTAGTAATTTGATTAACATTCATGTCGGGAAACATTGTGTTCAGGTGGGTTTTCATTTTATCAATGTCTGTATTTGAAACTGGTTCAAGGACAGAAATGGGTTCATTTTTTTGGTGTAGTCGGGAAAACCTTTCCTCCACAAGAGACTTCACGGGTTCAATCAACTTAGGCCATTCATCTCAAAGAGATGGCTTTTTTGTTGCAGCATTGCGGATATCGGCCATACTACTACATGATTTCAACACTTTCTCTAGTTCCGGATCATCTGCAGCACGTCTACTAAAAGCACAATTTTGCAGTCCCAAGTTGAGGATGGATATGACACGTTCAACGGGATTACACCAGCTATGCCCTGGTGCACACCTAGTCAGAATAATCATATCCAAGTCAAGTTCCTTGAATAAACAAATTGTTGCACATTTCACTGACTCCAAATTATTTCTTTGATCAGTGCCACCATCCGAAAATTTGAGGAGGATTTTTGATCCGGTGTGAATTTTCGCTATGGCACATGCATGCCTGAAAGGACTTGACTGTTCAAATACAGAGTCATTTATAACTGTTGTAACTTGCCCTCTCACAAATGATTCCTCGACAGTTTTGGGGATATTAACTTTTAAATAGACAGATGGTGTCAGGCTACAGTTTGTCATATCGTGATCACATGCTGCTAGGGTTGATCCCACTGGAGCAAGTGTCTTCTTGCCACGTACCCCCGTTGAAACAGCAACATTTGGACTGCCTGTTGGCACCTTGGCTTTGTCGTCGCACGAATACATTGAGCATTTTTCTCCAAGTTCTACTGCCATGGCTTTCATGTATTTGAATTGTGCAGCGCAGTAGTGATCGTCGGGGTGGGAAGCCCGAAGTTGACGACGTTGAATCTTGTACAGGACGTCGAGTTTGGACGTAAATCTTAGAGCAGCTCTTGTGTATGGATTGGTTGGCGTGAATTGTAATCACACCAATGTTTTAGATGGTATAGGTGTGTCCGGTGGGCATTTCTCTTTTGCCTGCTTTATTAGCTCTGGGAGGGATATCCACTGTGAGAGGTGAGCTTCACCGTGATGTCTCTCGTCGGCGGCGGTGACTTCTTCAATAATCTTTCTTAGTTCTTCGAAGAAAAGATCAAACGTTCCCACTGGTCGCCCGTTATTTAGTTTTCGTAAATCAGTAAGTAGCCCTTCTTCTCCCATAAAAATTGCACGAAGTCTCTGTTGAGTGTCAGGATGGTGACTCGTCGTAGAATCCATGGTTAGTTCCTTGTAAATAAGGTCAACTGTGCTGTGGGGGAATATTTGCAACATTACTGATGTGACTTTTGAAAAAATTACGTTGAGTTCGAGAATGGAATTCTGGAAACTGTGTTTGTAAAGCGGGGAGCATTAATAGTGGCTGTGTTAATTTATCGTCCTCAGACCTGCCCATGTCTACCCTCACAATGCACACAGATGTGACTACGGAGCCACCCGGGGAGTATTTGAACACATCAACTGGCACGATAATTGAAGTTCCGATAAAAATCTAAAACGTTGTACATTAGACTCAAAAGGGGTGTTGATATGTTTTGACTCGTCGAAAAACAGTGCTTCACCAGTCATCTTAGTTGATATTATGTCGTCCAAAATTCGATACTTTTCTCGGACACCAAATGTTACAGCAGTTCTGTGTTCTACTGTCATATTATTTGCGACTGTTCTAGCAGGAGCCTCGCGACTTCGATTTTTTGCAGACATTTGAAATTTTTCATCCAGGTGTTTGCTAAATGCAAGGAAACAATCGGCCAAATTTCTTACATGATCATGAAATGCTTGCCACTTTTCATTTACTTGCATGACAGGTTTCATGCAAACACTGTACAGGGCTTGTCCATGGCTGTTTAGTTCACTGGAACTCATGGATTGTTGTTTTTGTTTTTTTCTCTTAGTTTCATTATAGCCACAAAATGTACTAAACTTGGTCGGTATTTCACTTACATCTTTTTGATGTAAAGAGGCATCTTTAAATGTCATGTGCTGATTAGTGGTATACCATAATGCATTGCAGACAACTTGAGCGATGTATGCCCCTTCAGTGTTTGCTTCCGATATTGGAAAGTCAAGTTCGTCCTCCCGCATCATGGAAATTAGGTCATTATATAATTGATCTTTCCTATGAAGTCTGGTTTTCATACCAGAACTTGTAGCCTTTTCTTTTGGGAAGGCCCTTTTTCTGGATTAACCCATGAGTACGGCAAATGCGTTGCCTACACCACTTGTACCAGCATTACTGTCAGTCTCGGCTGGTGCACTTGTGGTAGCTTTGTCCGAATTCACACACACAAAGTATATAGAGTTTATTTCCCAGAAACGGGCCACAACAGATCCGACCTGTACTGACGGTTCAATCTCATATAGTTCTGATGATGACAGGTTCACATCTGTGAGTGTGTCACTGCTACACGACACTTTTAGTTCGTTCTAACCACATGTGTGTAGGCTTGTGAAAATATCCACGAATGTCGAGGTATTACTGATGTTTTTTATTACCCTGCGACGTTTGGGGAAATGCTCACATTTCTCTAAAATAATGGCAAATATCGTACTAGGATTGGCAGCACACACCATTATTGAGGTGTATTCAGCTTGTTTAATTAAATGTTCCGACAGACGCCGCCATTTGACTATCAATGTCTTGTTGCTTGGAAACAAACGTGCTGTTTGTGGACAGAGACATGGAACATGTTGGAATTTTTTTTTTGGACAGTGAAAAAAAAGTTTAGGGTCGCAGCTTCAAAATAGGGTCGGTCGGGAAACCGGAACCAAACCATTAATTTTTCTTTGCCTAACTGCATTGTGTCATTGGGCGAGGCAATCAATCCCGATTGCCTATGTGGGGGTACAGTTGTACTATGTACAGTTAAAACCAGAAGTCCTGTCACAAACTGTGTGCTTATCTAGGCTTAATTGCGCATAGGAATTGCGCGCAGTTGCTATATCGAATGGCATCCAAAGCACGGCAGGTTCTCCTGGTTACTCATAGCAAGCATAGGCAATGTTTCTGCCAATGGACCTCTGGGTTACCCGGAGGTCCATTGGCTGAAACATTGTTGTGCACAGGCCATATGTACAGAATTTGATAGCCTTAGTATGGTCATAACGTGTAGATTAACGCACAGATCGACGTGCCATTTGTGTGCATTTTATGACAGGACTTCTAGTTTTAACTGTACTCTGGCATACTGCATGTCGATGGGGCACTTGTCTTCAATGCTAACCCTATTTGTGCGGAGTTAGTGCATTTTGGAATCTTGACAGTTGCTCACTGGTGCTTGGTTGTTTTCTCCAGGTACTCCAGTTTTCTCCACCCATAAAACTGTCTGACAAGAGGTGATCTTTAGTACTGAAATGGTTAACTGGATAATCGGTTTGAAACCAGTTAGCCACCTAACCGATTAGAAAACCTGTCAACCGGTTATCCGAAATATCGATAGTGATCGTCATTCCACGTTTAAAACGTAGTAAATCTGCCGCTTCTCCTTTGTGATAGATTACACCTCGACACCGTGTTGGAAATATTGAGAAATAATGACTTTGGAGTTCAATTCTTCGTTAATTATTGACAGTTTCCTTGAGTACTGAGAAATCTCAGAAACTATTCTGTCGTATGTATACAAACGAACGTTGTCGAGTCTCAAACTATTATGTTGTGTGGATACAAACGAACATTGTCGAGTACTCGACAACGTTTGTTTGTATGCGCACAACAAAATAGTTTGAGAATACTGCTCTCCAATTCCTATAGTTTTGATCCCGTATTTGGTGAAATAATGGCCATGGATAACCGGATATTATACGGTTATAGCTCTCGGTTAGTCGGTTACAAAAATGAGCCAATCGTTTTAGCCCTAGTGATCTTGGCTGTCAAAAGTGTCATTAAACCTTAATAAATAATAATAATAATGTGAACCACAATCCCTGCACATGATTTATATACAGTACGTGGAGAGTATATTATCACTAAATCACCCGCAGCGTGGAGATTCCACCCGAGGAATAATTGCAAATTTGTTGCAAGGCCTAACCAGCACCAGCAAAGTTTCAGCCAATGGACCTCCGGGTTAAACCCGGAGGTCCATTGGCTGAAACATTGCTTGTGTTTTTTGTTGATATGTACAAAATTTGAAAGTTATAGCTTGGGTGATAACTCCACTCCGCAGGTGGTTTTGTTACTATCTACTCTCCACATACTGTATATGAGTCTTGAGATCAGTGGCATTGTTTTGTTTTCAATAAATAGTTTTTGGAATTAGTACTGTATGTTTTTTTCAGTGTGAATGATGTAATTAGAGGATACCTCTTATCAAATTTT
Source organism: Pictodentalium vernedei (assembly GCA_031216915.1). Taxonomy (NCBI): domain Eukaryota; kingdom Metazoa; phylum Mollusca; class Scaphopoda; order Dentaliida; family Dentaliidae; genus Pictodentalium; species Pictodentalium vernedei. The sequence goes on from CM062292.1 coordinate 171,556,618, forward strand.
GGCAAAATATTTGTTATTCCTGCAATCCTGTGGGGTAGTGGCTATGGAGACATATACTTGATGATCAGTCAAATGTTTGTAATTGTCTGTAACTTTCAAGCTTTGAGAGGTGAGATTTGCTTATTCTGTATCAATCATTTATTTATATTACACTTATAACAAATAATATTTTCCTTTGATTTTAATTTTTGCTGTACACTGAAATAATTGTCTTAACCCTTTACCTAACGAATCAGTTTCATCTGCCCTCGTAATATGCAAATTCAGCAGTTGAAAAAATATTAATTTCCTGAAAATTACAACAAAACTATATCATGTGACCCCCCCCCCCCCCCACCCCTCATGGGAACGAGCTCATCGAGCTCGTTCCAATGAGGGGGTCACATGATATCGTTTTGTTGAAATATTTTGAATAATCTGAAAAAATAATTTTTAAAATCACAAATTTTGATATCGTCTGCGTTGGGTAAAGGGTTTACCTATCAAGATTGTGAAAAAAAAGTCGCGAATTTATCAAACAGCACATACTGTTCAAGACTTATGGTCTTGCAGTTGTTTCTACTCAAGTGTTGTCTGCCTATCCAGAAAAATGACACTTTAGTAGAAACTACCATTTTGATGTTTTGTCGGGCGTTGCTATCTATTATCAGTACTATCAGTGCCAGAGCACCTGCTATATTACATAGTGAGGAATATAAGACATGATTCCAAAGTTTCTTGGTGTTAAATGTGATGAACTGTCTTTTTCTCCATTTTTGACAACTAAATTTAACGATGAATGTATCTGGCATGTGGACAAAAGATTACCAATAAAACATCCATAGAGTGGAGTTTTCCAGCATCCACTAACTCAGATCTTAAAAGCCATGAGAACCTCCAAGGCAAATAACATGCAGTGGACCTTCAAGTTGAATGCAGAGTTCCATCACCTGATACTTTGTGCTTCTTGCACTCTTAAACAATCTTGAGAGTTATACCTCTGCATTGATGGTGATATAATAAAGAGATCCATCCATATGTCCATCTGTTGATCCATCCATCTGGGTACACATTCACTTCCTTAAGTAGTAGGAGGTGTGTGTGGCCTAGCACAAAAGGTTTCCTCATGTCTAAGTATTGGGTATTGTTTCCTTGAGTGATAATTCATTGTCCTCAAGTGGTTAGGGGTTGGGTTTGCAACATAACTGTTACACAAGGAAAAACACTTCACTTAAGGGTCCATCCATGTGTTTGTCTGTACATACATACACCCATCCACTTAGATTATCAGTTTAGCTCATAATTCAGACTTAGCCCATAATACTTTATCCTGTATTATAGCACATCCATCATCCTGTACTTTCATCCGTCAGGCCATCCATTCATCCACCCATCTGTCTCTCCATCCAGAACTTTGTTCATGCGATCATTTGAACAATAGTTATTGTATTTCCATTATTTTTGATGTGCGGCTTTGTATCGACAAAGTTGTCTTGTTGTCGTGTAAGGTAAAGTGTTAATGACAGACAGATGGAAAGGGTCTACTTACCTCTTTCCCTCTGTGTGTTACAAAAACAGCATGCAACTAACTAGACAAAAGACACTTCGGGGATGAACTGTGATATTTTAGGCTTAACGGGTTGAGGGCTATGGGTAGATTATTTTTGGTGGTCTGAATTTGTTAATCAATATTTGTTTTATTACACATTATTGGAGAGTGCCCACAGGCTCTCTCAAATAATTTGTAATAAAACAAATTTATATAATCAAAATATTATTTGTGTTTGACTGAATGTGAAACACAAGCAAGGAAAATGTTGGCTTTTGCTCTGATACCCTCATTTCTTATCAACCTACCCTACAACAGAGACCAGACAACAAGGCGAAGTAGGCGATATCTTCGCCCTTAACACCAGGTCTTCACCCAATTTCTTTCTCTGGGCGAAGTTGAAGTCGCCTCGCAGTTTTGAAAAGTCGCTGAGAAAAGTTATTTCCGGCGATTCCGTTGCTAACTTCACTTCGAAAAAATAGAAAAAAAAATAAGTGCAGTGAAAGCAAATAATTGGGCAGGTTAAAGAATTACTAAATATATTGATTTTACTTCCCATAAAACCCCAAAATAATACCAACCACGGCACGATTTCGTCATGACAATTCAAGTTTTCACTAGAGTGAAGTTAGATGACAAGACGAAAATTGCTCAAGTTCTTTTTTAATGTTTCATTTCAAAAGTGATTTCCAACGTCAAACTTCGCTATACAGGGTATTTATTTTAAAAAAAAACATTTTTGGTAATGATAAAAATGTTTATTTTTCACTTTGCACTTGTGAGTTTGAAGCATGTAATTTTTAAAAATTATTGTTGGGTGTGTTCCATTTGTGGCAGTCACAATAAGGGTCCTACTAAATTACCAAAAAGTAGTAAGTTACAGAAATAAATGGTGTTAAAAGCAAACTGACAAATTCAATTATCTTCCTTGATAACAGAACATTTGCCTGGAAGAAATGATTCTCTGAACTGAATTGAAATGATATTTGGTTGGCAAAAATAATTCACTAAACTGAATTTAACCACCCCCCCCCCCCCCCCCCCCCCCCCCCCCCCCCCCCCACTAATAGCTTTTAAACTGAATTGAACCCTTACCTAAACAGCTTTTTGTGAAATAATATTTGGTTAGCAAAAACAATTTGCTAAACTGAATGTAACCCTTTACCTAACACAGCTAACTGCTTTTTGAGAAAAATTTGGTTGGCAAATATAATTAACCCTTTACCTAACACAGTTTTTTCTGAATAATATTTGGTTGACAAAAAAGATAATGTGCTAAATGGAATTTAACCCTTTACCTAAAGCAGCTTTCTGAGCATTTGGTTGGCAAAAGTAAATTTGATAAACTGAATTTAACCCTTTACCTAACACAGGTTCTTAAGAATATTTGGTTGTCAAAAGTAATTTGATAAACTGAATTTAACCCTTTACTTGACATAGCTTTTTGAGAAATAATATTTTTTGCTCACTTCTCCCTATTTTCACCTCACTTCTCCTTAAAACCTTGGGAGGGAGAAGTGACTTCTCCCTAAATTTAGCCTCTAGGCTGTCTCTGCCCTACAATTGTTTACTACAGGCTTCCACTACAGTGGAAGTCCCTAACTTGGAAAATATACTCTCTATTTTGATATTTCCCAAGAGATTTAGGAAAGAAAAGTGGTGCAAAAGCACCAAGAAAAAATAAGCTAAAACTGGGTTGAGTGCTACCGACGCAACCCAGTAGGGGCGCTCTTCTCCTAGTACAGATCCACGGCTTCCGGTACCAGTGCGCAGTCATGTAACCAATGAATCATTCTTTTTTCTTCCGCCGTCCAGGAAAGACGTGCGGCCATTTGTATTATGAAACAGTGATAATTCAACTCGTTGATAATGGTTACTTGTGACTAGAATTAAGGATCTGAGTATCGTATAATAACAGGACTGTGTTTTATATATTCTCTGTGTTCACGGTTCAGACAAATAATTTTTTGGTTGATAAATTTATGTTATCCTTTTGGATATTATTATTATTTTTGGAGTTCGGTGTCAGTGGGGGGGGGGGGAGGGGGGGGCTGTATGGACAGGATTTCTCCTCTCTGTAAAGGGCAGAATTTCTGTTTTTTGGGTCCCTGTCAGCCGTCTGGTTTCAGATGTGTTCCCGCCGGTCATTTATTTTCTGCCACCTTTCGTAGTTGGGGGTGTTTACTTTCTATATCTGTTGAGTTCACCTTTTCTTCTACTTTTCTTCTACTGCTCTCACCTCTGTTATGCCCAGGACTGTTCTGATCGACTCTGTGCTTCTGTGAACCGTGTGGTGCATTCTCGTGGCCGTTCTTCCCACACCCACGGGACATGGGAATGCTGTCATTCGGGGCCTCCCAACACAACCACATCTGGTGAGAGTTATACCCCCTCCGCGGGGGATGTGCAGTCTGTTCCTGTGGTGGATACTGCGGGAGCTGTTGAGTTGTCTGGTGAAGAGATGCCTGGTTCCGGGACTGTGGTCCCTCTCCTGTCAACATCTAAGGCTGTCACTAGAGTTATGACTCCTCCTTTGGAGCCGAGCTCGGTTGCTCTCTCCACTTTTCCTCCGGTTTCAACAGCTCCCGTCATATCTGCTGTTCCCGCTGCAACGTCATCGGTCACCGTTTCAGCCGGCCTCGGCTTATCCCTGGAGGGGTCTGCAGAGATGTCTGGTAGTGTAGACGTGAGATATTGGCCTCAGCCTTCCCTGACTTCAACTCAGCGAAGTTGGAAGGGGCTGCCGGCCAAACCCTCTGCTGTGGTCTCTCCGCCGTCGACTCCAGCAGCCTTCTCTTTGGATTCAGATGTTCCTGGTGTGGTCACCATGGACTCTGTTGCGTTTCCATCCATGCACTCTGGTCCGACGGCCAGTTTTGCGGGGCCGACACTTTTTGTGCAGCCTGGACCTTCTGTCCCTCAGAGGTCTGCGGCGACTCTCCTGAGATCCAGCACTGTTGATCCTCGGGGTCTGGTATACCCCTATCAGCATATGCCTGCAGATGTTTTGGCTGCCACCCATCGCCCCGCGTCAGGTGTTCTGGAGGATTGTGACCCTTCGCTGTTTAAGAGGGTCAGGAGTGAAGCCACTTTGCCGGTTCGTTCCCACATCGAACCGGATGCCACGGGCCGTGAGCTTAGGGAGGCCCTCTCCTTGCTTATTCAGGTTCTTTCCAAGGGCTTTCTCGTTGCCTCCAGTGAGGCTACTAGTGGTTTCCAGATGTCCCCGTGCTGCCGCCTCCCGGGATTGGAAGCAGACTGCTTTCTGATCCCCCTGGTGTCCCTACACCATGGGAGGCATAGGCTGGTTTGCCTGTGATGGGATATGTGTCTTCCGACTCAGAGGATGGGTCAGACATACCTGACGTTGAGGGCCAACAGTCTTCTTGACTTTGTGTTTGCTTTCCTTCCGGATCTCAAGCCGGCAGACCAGACGATCATCGGTCGCGCGCCTCCAGCCTGTGGGGAAACCCGCTTCTGGGCGCCTTCGACCATGCCAGTCGGTACAGGTGGTTGAAGCATTTGCAGCTTTGGACTCTAAGCTGAGTTCCAAGGCTATGAAGACATTTTTGCCTCCAGTGAGCTATCTTTCCTACGATTCTGCCAATCCGTCAGTCTGCCAGACTTTGACGGTCTTGGATCAGGACTCCACCTCCCTAGGGCTTTCCAAGCCCAAGTCAGCCTTTATTCCTATGGCGACTCTGGAGTCCCTGTTGGGCTTATCGAGAGAGATGCGGGGCATACTTTCTCTCTCAGATCACATCGTCTCTGCTTTGGCTGCTTATCTGCCTCCAGATAGGTTTGACGACGTACAGGCTCCTTTGCGTGTGATTTCCAAGGCGCTCATGCATCTTACTCACACGCATGCCTGTAACATGGCTAACTTGGAATTAGTTCACCGGGACGCTTTGTTGGACACAAGCCATTCCCTTCCTGAGGGGCAGCACGCTGCTCTTCGATCCACTTCTTTGGCAGGTCCGCAACTTTTCCATGGTTCTGTGGCACGGTCCGGGATGACGTCCTGCGTCATTCCAAAGATCAGCTGCTGCTTCGCCAGCTTGATCAGCCCAACAATTGCCCTTCTGCTTCCTCTGCGAAGCCAAGGGCTGATCCTCCTGCCGCCGCTTCTACTTCTTACTCCTGTTGTAAGGGTAAGCATCGCAGACCAGATGGAGGACTCAGGATCATTCATCTAGCTGAGGATGTGGTTTCTCCTCTCGCGGGCCTCGCCGGGGCTCGGGATGAAGATCCTCCCCTCGATTTGTCTCAGGTTGGAGGAAGGATATCAGGGTTCGCAGACCATTGGACCACAATCACATCTGATCCTTGGGTGTTAGATGTTGTTCGGTCCAGGCTGCGAATATCCTTCCGAAGGCACCCCACTCTGTCAAGAGTGCCTCTTCCAACACAAGTTCCTTCCAACGTTTCACATCGGGAGCTTTTGATCACGGAGATAAACAATCTCCTGTCAAAAGGGGCGATCAGGGTTGTCAAGAACATTCATTCAGTGGGATTTTATTCCCCCCTGTTCTTGGTGCCGAAGAAGGACGGCCAACTCCGACCGGTTATCTTTCTAAGTATCCGGAACCAGTCTATCATTGCTACCAAGTTCAGCACGAAGACTTTCAGGTCGGTTCACCGCTCCATTCACCAGGGAGTTTACACTTCCAGCATCGACCTGCGAGACACTTACTTTCATGTTCCACTTCATCGGACATCGCAAAATTATCTCAGGTTCACTTTTCTGGGGCAAGTTTACCAGTTCAAGGCCATGCCTTTTGGCCTCAACCTGGCTCCTTGGTCCTTCACCCAACTGATGTTGCATGTGATAGCCTTCCATCGCACACAGTCCAGGGTGACTGCTTCGGCATATTTTGGATAATATCCTCCAGAGGCACTCCAGTGCTGCTCTTCTGGAGTCAGATGCCGATACATTGTTGAGCTTGCTCACGTCGCTAGGGTTCAGAGTCAATGAGAAGTCAGACATGGTCCCTTCTCAGTCGTTTTGTCATCTGGGGATGGACTTCCGTACTCAGCTGAATACAGTGGTGGTTCCCCAGGCAAGGGCTGTGATTCTCTCAGCTTTCGCCCTGACTCTGTCCCAGTCCACGTCCGTGACAGCTCGGAGTATTCTCCGGCTGCTCAGTCTGCGGTTCGGTGATGGATCTCATTCCTCTAGGTCGGCTGCATGTCAGACCTCTCCAACACTTTCTGCTCAGTCATTGGACGCCAAATTTCGATCCTTTGGATCTGGTGCTTCAGTTACCAGACTCTCTTCATCATCACCTTCTTCCCTGGATAGATGTTCAGTGGATTATGCAGGGAGTTCCGTTGAACTTGCCCACGTCCGATCGTCTTCTGATGGCAGATGCCAGGGATCTCGGATGGGGATGCGATGTTGGATCCTCTAGGTCTTTCCCTTCACAGTGTTTGGGACTGGGATCAAGAGCTCTTCACATCAACCAGAAGGAGCTTCTTCTGAGTTTGTGGCAGTGGATTCCCCACCTTTCGAATCGTCAGGTCCTTCTGTTGTCCTACAATTCGACAGTGGTCACTTACATTTGGAACCAGGGCAGCACGCACTAGGTTCCCATGTACGACTTGGCTCGGGATCTTCTACTACTAGCTCAGGATGTCGACACCTGAGTGGTTGTTCATCACATTCCCGGTCATCTGAACATCCCAGCTGACTCCCTGTCCCGATGGGGCAGGGTCATTTCCACCGAGTGGATGCTTTACAGGGCAGTCTTCCAGTCGTTTTGTGATCTTTGGGGTCGTCCCCACATCGATCTCTTTGCAACCCGTTGGAACCATCAGGTGGACACTTTCGTGTCCCCATGTCCATATCCTTTGGTTTTCGCCATGGACGCTCTGTCACTTGATTGGAACGGTCAAGTCGGCTATGCCTTCCCGCCGGTTCCAATTCTGCCTCAGGTTCTGACCAAGATCAGAACCTGCAGTTGTCGAATCATTCTGATCGCTCCCCTGTCGCCTCAACGGGTGTGGATCAATCAGCTCTGTTGGCTGCAGTTCCGGCACGTCTCCCTCTACATCGTGTCCTTCTTTGCCAAGATCACCTGAGGAGGTTTCACGTCGACCCAACTTCATTGTGCCTTCACGCATAACTTTTGTCAGGTCCTGTCTCCTCCGCAGAGGTTTTTCGAGACGAGCAGTGGAGTGCATTTCTTCTTCAAGGCGACACTCCCCTGGTTTAGCCTATGCTTTTAAGTGGAAGGTCTTCTGTCGATGGTGTGCTGATCACTCTGTTGATTATGCCAATCCTCCAATAACACAGATTGTGGAGTTTCTGGTATATCTGTTTGATTCTCTGGGTCTCCAGCCTGTTACCATCAAAGGGTACAGGTCCATGCTTTTGGAGACCTTTTCGTATGTGGGTAAGCATCGTATCGGCACTAATCCATACCTCTCCAAGCTTATTCGGCACTTTTCTTTGAAAATGCCTAAGATTTTGCAGCTTACCCCAAGATGGAATCTTTCTTGGGTGCTGCTTTGCTTGGGGGGGGGGGGGGGGTGGGATGGGGGCACCATTTGAACCTTTATCCCAGGTGGATATGCATGTTCTCACATACAAGATGGCTTCTCTGATGGCTTTTGCCTCCGCCAGATGGGTTAGTGAGCTTCACGCCCTCTCGGTTGATCCGGCCTTTTTCAGGAGCTCCGCCAACAGTGTTACTTTTACCACTGATTGCTCCTTTCTGGCCAAGAATCAGATACCAGAAACAACTCCACCTCCTATCTGTATCAGGGCTCTTCCATCGGCTGAGGGTAATCGCCCTTTGCTCTGTCTGGTCCGTGCACTTTGCATTTATCTCAACCGGACGCAGTTCATTATGAAAGACAGGAAACAATTCTTTCTGACTGTTATTGTTATTCCTTGTCGACAGAAGATATCTCCTCAATCCATTTCTCGATGGATTTGTCTTATTGTTCGCGAGGCTTATGCTCGTCTAGTGACTGATGATTGTATTACCAATCGTATTTCTGCCCACGAGGTGCGTGCCTTGTCTACCTACTGGGCTTAAGCTAACTCCGTCAAGTTGTCAGATGTTATGCAGGCAGCCTACTGGAGAAATGCTTCCACTTTCTCCACCTTCTATCTGCGTCAGTTGCAGGATCAGTCTGAGGACCTTTTTTCTTTTTGCCCTCTTTCTTCTGCTCAGGCTGTTGTCTACCCTAGCCATTAGGCTTCAGGGTCAGTTCCAACCCTGTGCTGTTTTACTGTCCTTTCTGTCTGTGCATCATGCAGTGCCATATGCCTCATCTCTCTTTGTCTTTTACTAATGTTTGTGATGTTATGGTTTGATAGGCCTAGGGAACTCTTCTTCTGTCCACGGTTCCAGTGCAGTTGTGTTATGTGGGGTTTTGTTATGTGATTCCCTCCTCCTATTGTCTATTCAGCCTGTAGTAAACAATTGTAGGGTAGGTTGATAAGAAATCTAAATTTTATAGTAAATTTCCTTTCTTATACCTTAAAGGTTAGAAGATTTTCAGGTAAGGCTTAAAAAAGTTAAAAATCAGTTTCTCAGGCCCTTCCCCATGGTCATTTTGGCTGCCACATTCTCTCTTTTTATAACCATTGCAAACTTAAAACAATAAAAATTAATTGGTTTATGTCTTATATTTTACCCAAGTTAATAAAATTGAGAAATTTGTCCCTTGAAAGCAAAAATGCTTTGCAATGCTTAGCACCACCACCCATGCTATTCTGGAGATTATGAGACCTAAAACATAAATCATACCAAGAATATGAACTTCTGAAGTCAAAGAAATAATTAAAAAATAAAAAAATAAAATAAAAAACTGCCTGCCTGACCACCCGCCCGCATGCAATTTTACAAAAAATGGCCTTAGAAAGAGAAGATCTACTTTGTGGGGCCTAATGTGATCATTATTTAATCCATTATCTATGCAGACCTTTTCAAAATTCATTATTTCAAATATTCTTTTTTTCAAATTTTTCAAAATATTTCAACAAAACCATATCATGTGACTCCTCATTGGAATGAGCTCATTCCAATGAAGGGGTCACATGATATGGTTTTGTTGAAAGTTTTTTTAGAATAATATATTTTTCAACTGCTCAATTGTGAATTACATAGGCAGATGTGGCTGATTCATTGGGTAAAAGGTTAATATTGTATTTTTTATCTTCACAGTTGTAATGGCTGATTGGCACCCTGTCATACCAGTTGGTTGTTTATTCTTGTGGTTATCTGACTCATGCAATCACAGTACACCTTACTCATCAACTGTTTATTACCTGAATCGTATTGATGAGGATGATGTGTGTACACATTATAGGAAAAGAATATAGAACAAGTCACTGAGGTATGCTTATAGTTTAACATCTTTATGTTTACATGACTCTGAGTTTCAAACTCGCTTTTGTTTCTGGAAATTTCTCTTGGATGTGTACAGGGATTTAGAAGGTGTCCACACAGCTGGGGTTCATTTTGTTTTTAAACGCCATTTTTTATACGCCTCTTTTGAAAAAACGGTCGAATTATGGTATACCTCTGTCCGTCCGTCTGGCCGTCCATCTGTCTGTCCGTCCATCTGTCTGTCCGTCCATCCATCCGTCCGTCCACATGTCGTACAATAACTCAAAAATGCTGCTAGCAATTTTTCTGATTTTTTGGTGGAAAGTATATGTTGATGGAGGAAGCTCCCTTTCGATTTGTGTCGCTATCCGATTTGTAATTCCAGAATTATGGGACTTGATTCGTCAAAATATAGGCAATTTTCCACATGTCGGACAATAACTTGAAAATGCTTTGAGCAATTTTCATGATTTTTTGGTGGCAAGTATATGTTGATGGAAGGAATCTCTCTTTCTATTTGTATCGCCGTCCGATATATCATTCCATTACAGGACTTTATTCATCAAAATATAAGCAATTTTCCACATGTCGAACAATAACTTGAAAATGCTTAAAGCAATTTTCATGATTTTTTGGTTGCAAGTATATGTTGATAGAACAGTATGTTGTTGGTTATGATTATTGTACAAGAATATAAAAAAAAACCTGACAAGTACACATGTATACTCATATTGTGTGCTTCCCTCTTGTAATTAATAACGGCATATCATGTGCTCATGGCGCAGCTGTTTATTTTTTAAAGATATGAGTCTCTGTTTTGTATCTGGTGTGTAGGTTGAGAGACATTGTCACAGGTTTGTAATGAAAAAATACCGGATTTTTCCACACCAAAGTCTTGAAGCATTTATTATAGATTTTGAGATGCCATAAAAGTCAAGACTGACTCTTAATTCATATTATTGAAACACATTCAAGGTACATGTATTCTCTAAACCCAGACATAACCAAAACAACCCTTTTGTTTGTACAGTGGGGCCCACTTAATTGGATAACTCTCAATGGAACAGGTCTTAAAATTCATCCTGATTTGCAAGAATCTGTCTTGTTTCCTGTGAACTCTTTCTGCATGAATCAATTTTCAACCCTTAATTTAGAATTTGAGAATACTGTTATAACCTTATCCTTGTGAATGCAACCACTTCATAATCCCCAGTTCATAACCCTTACGTACACAGAAAGATACACATGTGTGAATGTAACGGTTAATGATATGGCACATGTGCCAGCACGGAAGGATAAATCGAGAGGCTACAGGCCTCAAGTTTATCCTTCCGTAATGGCACAAGTGCCATATTGATTAACCCATTCACACGCGTGTTTATTACATGCCTTCACATCTATAAAACAATTATTAGAAAGACACTCAGCAATTCATTTGACAACTATAAAAAAAAACAAAACACTTTTTATTGCCAACAAAATTTGCGAGGGGAACCTGTGTTACCATTTTGTCCCCTGAATTCCAATGTGTTCTATGTGCCTACTGCCTATAGAACACATTGGAACTCATGGGACGATTTTCAGCTATCGCTAGCAATTCAAATTCTAATTGCGTTGCACGATTTGTAGAAAATTTCAGCGAAATTTCGCTTCTATTTAAAAATAGTCCGTCAACGATTTCCGCACAGAACAGGTTTGCATTGCACGATTTGCAGAAAATTTCAGCGAAATTTTGCTTCTATTTAAAAATAGTCTGTCAATGATTTCCGTTCCACACAGAACAGATTTTTCATTTTCCACATGGTTTAGTGTTGCTGTAGATGGAGATATCATAGAACAGACATGTAATAAAAGACTAGATCCAATTTATGTTAGTTTCTTCTCTTACATGAGGATATAAAACACATGCTTCAATATACGGGGTTTTTGGTGGTCTCGCTGATGGAAGTTACAGTACTTTGACAGTGGTTTCTATTGAAGTCTTGGCTGCTCATATAGGCAGCCAAGACTTCACTGGACACCACTGATATAGCAGGGTTTCCGCTAGACTGTCTGCGGGGTCCGTCGACCAGACCCATTCCCCCCGCCGATCATACTATGATCAGTCAGAAAAGCTGGTGGTTAAAATGTCGAGTACAATGCTGTATCTTAACGACACTCAGGATCCTTTGTTTCCACATAATATAGGCATAATTATGTTGTATACTATGCCTACTATTACTGGCGACAACCTGATACTTTATAACCCCCAAACGTTGCCTATAAAATTTTGGACTCAAATTGTCGTGTTTGGTCCGAAATCACTGGCTTTTATTTCGAGCGATAAATGATGTAATTGCACGTGCATGATGACACACATCCGCGTCATGGTTCTTTTAGAATATTACCCTGAGCGATTGTAAACAAAACTCAAGCACACATGCAAAGTTTACTAAAAATATAAAAAAAAGCGTCACTGTCAGGATTCGTGGATTTTGTGTTGTTTTGGGTTTGTATTTTTATGAAACCTCCGACCAGATGTACTATTGTGTGTCCCATGTGAATTTTAGAGAATTGTAGGAGGAAAAAATACATATTTTCCACTTCAATTATTTAGCATTTTAGCGACCAGAATGCCCCTAGAGGCCACTAGAGAGCACCTAAAAATCAAAATTTTCCAGGGGGAGAAAAATACATATTTTCCACTTCAATTACTTAGCATTTTAGCGACCAGAATGCCTATAGAGGCCACCAGAGAGCACCTAACCCCCCCCCCCCCCCCCTCCCACCCCCATATGCATGTGCCTTCGGCACGTGCGGCAGATGCCTTCGGCATCCTCTGAGTTTCACTTTCTTTAAACTATCGGACCCACAAATTTTCCCCTAGAGATTTACACTAGAGAGCACCTAAAAATCAAAATTTTCCAGGGGGAGAAAAATACATATTTTCCACTTCAATTATTTAGCATTTTAGTGACCAGAATGCCTCTAGAGGCCACCAGAGAGCACCCCCGCACCCCCCCCCCCCCCCCCCCCCCCCCCCCCCCCCCCCTATATGCATGTGCCTTTGGCACGTGCGGCAGATGCCTTCGGCATGTGAGTTTCACTTTCTTTAAACTATCGGACCCACAAATTTTCCCCTAGCGGAAACCCTGGATAGATCAAAGCAAAAATAAGTTGAATTCCCCAGACTTTTTAGGACCCTTTTAGAATCTATGATGAGAATCAAATGAATATTTTGCGAGATTCACTGATTCTCCTTTTCCTTGTGACAATCCATTTTGATTCTCATATGAATTTTAAGCCCTGTCCAATAACCCTGTTAATTGAACTGAACTTTCAAACAAAATCATTTACGTGTACCATATCTTCAATACAACTTTGACTTGTTCATTGCAAATAGGTTATATGGTAAACTCCTGTTGATAGAATAAAAAAAATCTTAAAATATGTCGAGAAATTGCCCGACAATCAACAACTTCCCTTGTTTTAGGAGCTATTTGGCCTCAGTACGTCTACTACAGGCATTTACTCTATTATATCTTGTTTGACAGAGCTATATGAGCTCTGTCAAACAAAATATAATAGAATGAATGCTCAGTTATCTCCAGAATATAGGAAAGTAACCAAATCCATTCATTAGTGAATAAACAGTTAACTGTACCGGCTGACATAATTGGCCGTTGATAGGGTATCGGAATCGAATCGGCACTACCAGAAAAATATCGGTTCTCAACGATTGTCATTTTTTTTCAAACACAAGTCACAAATCACGGACTGCAATTTCACAAAGTGTCTGCTGATAGCAAGAAATCAGCAGAGTACTATTATACTACCAACTGACAGCTCCGATAGATTTATTACCCACTGTTTCGATGGATTTATCAAATTAACGAAATGCTGGTCTATTGGAATGATGTCCAGAGCTGACTGCAATTTACATCATGCATGTTTTGTGAAACGCACAGCCATGTGATCAAAAAAGGAAACAACATTGACACCAACTCTATCCCGGCAAATGTCTGTATGAAGCGACACCCAGTCATAATAACTCTATTATTAAACATCTCTAATACTCTATCAGAGATAATAAAAGAATCATCGATGGGAGAAAATCAAAATCTCAAATTATCAATATCAGAATTTTCAATGGAGAATTGAAAAAAGAAAGCAGACTTAACACGCCCATCAAAGTAAGCTCCACCCACATAGTGGGTGACACCACATCGTCATAATGATCAGTTAAATGTTATTTCCCCTGGTCTGTGTCACAGGTACTCGTGCCCCCATAATATTTATATATACCATTATGGGGGCACATCAGCATTGATTAAAAAATGCTATCAGATATCATTTTTAGCTTAACTTGACATAGTCAAGATAAGCTATTGCCATCACGGGTGCGGAAGTCTGTTAGTCTGTTAGTCTGTGAGTCTGTTAGTCTGTGAGTCTGTTAGTCTGTGAGTCTGTGACGTCTGTGACGTCTGTTCACATTTTCCTTTAGCACGGGCTACACCCCGCAGTTCTTGTCTGATCATCACGAAATTTCATATGCAGGTTTGGGGTCATGTCTAGATGAGAACGTCCCCTTTTGGTCGCGATCGGGCAACCGGTATGGCTGCCCGAGCCCAAAACCCGAAAACCATTAGCACAGTCTACAGGTCGTATTTATGAAGGGATTTCATTGTAACTTGGTAGGATGCCTCTGTATAATGCCTAGATGAGAACGTCCCCTTTTGGTCATGATCCGTCAACCATGATGGCTGCCCAAGCCCGAAACCCAAAAACTTTTAGCACAGTCTGCAGGTCATGTTTAATGTGGGGGGATTTCATTGTAACTTGGTAGGATGACTCCTTATGATCTCTAGATGAGAATTTCCCCATTTGGGCATGATCTGCCAACCGCGATGACTGCCCGAGCCCAAAACCCGAAAACCTTTACCACAGTCTACAGGTCATATTTATTGAGGAATTTCAACTTGGTGGGTTGACTTCATACAATGTCTAGATGAGAAAGTCACCTTTTGGGCATGATTGGGCAACTGTGATGGCTACAGGGGCCCAAAGCTCGAAAACCTTTAGCACAGTCTAGAGGTCATATTTATGAAGGGATTTCATTGTAACTTGGTAGGATGACTCCAAATAATATCTAGATGAGAACGTCCCATTTTGATCGCGATCATGCAGCCTTGATGGGTGCCCAAGCCCAAAAACCTTTAGCACAGTCTACAGGCCATATTTATGGAAGGATTTCATTGTAACCTGTTAGGTTGACTGCATGTAATGCCCAGATGATGACATCCCCTTTTGGTCGTAATTGGTCAGTTGTAATGGCTACTAGTGCCCGAATCCCGAAAACCTTGAGCACAGTCTACAGGTCAAATTTATGAAGGGATTTCATTGTAACTTCTTAGGATCACTCCAGATGATGCCCAGATGAGATTGTCCCCTATGTTTGCAATCATTCAGCCATGATGGCTGCCCGAGCCCGAAGCCAGAAAACCTTTAGCACAGTCTACAGGTCATATTTATGAAGGGATTTCATTGTAACTTGGTAGGTTAACTTCATATAATGTCTAGATGAGAACGTCCCATTTTGGACATGATTGGGCTACTGTGACGGCTAAAGGTGCCCGAAGCCCGAAAACCTTTAGCACAGGCTACAGGTCATATTTATGAGGGGATTTCATTGTAACTTGGTAGGATGACTCCAAATAATGTCTAGACGAGAACGTCCCATTTTGGCCATGATCATTCAGCCTTGATTGGTGCCCGAGCCCAAAAACCTTTAGCATAGGCAAAAGGTTATATTTATAGAAGGATTTCATTGTAACCTGTAAGGTTGACTCCATATAATGCCTAGATGATGACATCCCCTTTTGGTCGTGATTGGTCAACTGTGATGGCTACAGGTGCCCGAAGCCCGAAAACCTTGAGCACAGTCTACAGGTCATATTTATGAAGGGATTTCATTGTAACTTCGCAGGATCACTCCAGATGATGCCCAGATGAGATTGCCCCCTTTGGTTGCGATCATTCAACCATGATGGCTGCCCGAGCCCGAAGCCCGAAAACCTTAAGCACAGTCTACAGGTCATATTTATGAAGGGATTTCATTGTAACTTGGTAGGTTGACTTCATATAATGTCTAGATGAGAACGTCCCCTTTTGGACATGATTGGGCAACTTTGACGGCTAAAGGTGCCCGAAGCCCGAAAACCTTTTGCACTGTCTACAGGTCATATTTATGAAGGGATTTCATTGTAACTTGGTAGGATGACTCCAAATAATGTCTAGATGAGAACGTCCCATTTTGGCCGTGATCATTCAGCCTTGATGGGTGCCCGAGCCCAAAAACCTTTAGCATAGGCAAAAGGTTATATTTATAGAAGGATTTCATTGTAACCTGTTAGGTTGACTACATATAATGCCTAGATGATGACATCCCCTTTTGGTCGTGATTGGTCAACTGTGATGGCTACAGGTGCCTGAAGCCCGAAAACCTTGAGCACAGTCTACAGGTCATATTTATGAAGGGATTTCATTGTAACTTCGCAGGATCACTCCAGATGATGCCCAGATGAGATTTCCCCTTTGGTTGCGATCATTCAACCATGATGGCTGCCCGAGCCCGAAGCCCGAAAACCTTTAGCACAGTCTACAGGTCATATTTATGAAGGGATTTCATTGTAGCTTGGTAGGTTAACTTCATATAATGTCTAGATGAGAACATCCCCTTTTGGACATGATTGGGTTACTGTGACAGCTAAAGGTGCCTGAAGCCCGAAAACCTTTAGCACAGTCTTCAGGTCATATTTATGAGGGGATTTCCTTGTAACTTGGTAGGATGACTCCAAATAATGTCTAGACGAGAACGTCCCATTTTGGCCATGATCATTGAGCCTTGATGGGTGCCCGAGCCTAAAAACCTTTAGCATAGGCAAAAGGTTATATGTATAGAAGGATTTCATTGTAACCTGTTAGGTTGACTCCATATAATGCCTAGATGATGACATCCCCTTTTGGTCGTAATTGGTCAGCTGTGATGGCTACAGGTGCCCGAAGCCTGAAAACCTTGAGTACAGTCTACAGGTCATATTTATGAAGGGATTTCATTGTAACTTCGCAGGATCACTCCAGATGATGCCTAGATGAGATTGTCCCCTTTGGTTGCGATCATTCAACCATGATGGCTGCCCAAGCCCGAAGCCCGAAAACCTTTAGCACAGTCTACAGGTCATATTTATGAAGGGATTTCATTGTAACTTGGTAGGTTGACTTCATATAATGTCTAGATGAGAACGTCCCCTTTTGGACATGATTGGGCAACTGTGATGGCTTCAGGGGCCCAAAGCCCGAAAACCTTTAGAACAGTCTACAGGTCATAATTATGAAGGGATTTCATTGTAGCTTGGTAGGATGACTCCAAATAGTGTCCAGATGAGAATGTCCCCTTTTGGTTGCGATCATTCAACCATGATGGCTGCCAGAGCCCAAAGCCCAAAAACCTTTAGCACAGTCTACAGGTCATATTTATTGAGGGATTTCATTGTAACTTGGTAGATTGACTTCATATAATGTCTAGATGAGAACGTCCCCTTTGGACGCAATTGGGAAACTGACGGCTACAGGGGCCCAAAGCCCGAAAACCTTTAGCACAGTCTACAGGCCATATTTATGAGGGAATTTTAATGTAACTTGATAGGATGACTCATTTTGGAATAATTTCACTGTAACTTGGTAACTTTTGTTGATTTTCGTTAACTGTGAGGGCCACATACATTAACTGTGAGGTCATATTAACCCACCCCTCAGCTCTTTAGTACAGTGTACACGTCATATTATTTTTATCATAAACATAGCACACAGGGAACAGAAATGAACATATTCCCAATTATCACAATTCTTGTCTCATTTCATAATCCTATCATAAACATTGAACATTATCCTTTTCATCAAACACAACACACAAGTTAAGCTACAGTGTCATTGACACTTTCATTCTTTCAATTTCTCAGCTTGTTCCGAGTACCTGTGATCGATGTATGTTCAAAAAAATACTAGGGTTTACTGGGAATTCCTCATTGACATAATCAATTTTGTGTCACTGATGCTAACACTTCCAAGTTTGGAAATTTTTAGTGTCAATAAATTCCACATTGATAAAACAATTATTGGATTTTTTAACAATTAACATGGATTATCAACAATTTGTTCACAGTAGCTTGATCCAGTATAGAGTTTAGGTATGACAGTGTCCATTTCATGAGATAATATGCGAGTGTAAAGTCAAAGTTACTGCCTATTTTCATGATATGAACAATAAATACAAAGGATAACAGGTACCAAGAAATGGACCAATATCCTCTTTCAGTGGTATGATGTACACAGCAAAAAAATAGTCGACTCTAGCACCTTCCGACGGTTAGTCGACTCTATTAATCAAATAGTTGTGGCAGCCTTATTCCATGGGTACTCAATTAATAATCGGAAGCGGCCAATTATGACTGAATAATTGGTAATCGGTTCATGGGCCTTTGATATAATTGGTTGATCACTAAAACCCATGCTAATTAAATAATCTTGTTAACCCTTTACCCAACGCAGACGATATCAAAATTTATTATTTTTAAATATCATTTTTTTAATTTTTTCAAAAATTATAACAAAACCATATCATGTGACCCCTCATTGGAATGAGCTCGATGACCTCTTTTCAATGAGGTGTCACATGATATGGTTTTGTTCAAATTTGTTGAAAAATAATTTTTTTTCAACTGCTGAATTTGCATATTACGCGGCCGGACGCAGCCGATTCGTTTGGTAATGGGTTAATTGAATAATTTTCTTTAGCAGAGTAGCTTTTCAGTAAACAGGACTCTGCTGTATTGAAACAACAAAACACGTAATTTTTGTAATGATTGTTTATTTTCTGTCTTGCAGAGGCATTTCAATGGAGACAGTGAAGTAACAATGACAATGAGAAGAGGACAGCACAGCACAGATAACAACAGTTATAATAATAATAATAGAAACATGTCATAAACAATACATTCTCACTTTTTCAAATATTCTGCATTAATAGTTTGCTGAATGAAGCCCCAGCGTTAGCACATTTCACAGATCTGTTTCCATAATTCTGTCATTTCATGGCTTCCCAACGAAGGTCTATTTGCATATTCCTGAGGAATTTTTGTTATTGAGCTAATTTGAATGATCTGGGAATATTTTGCGCAGAGGTTGAATGGAAAAATATGACTTTATTCACTCTGAAGTTGTGATTTATTTCATGTCTGATAGGCATCGCCATGGGGTTTTAGAACAAACCCCCATTTACGTTTTTTTCAAGAACAGAGAATACAAATAAATCCCCAAAAGGCCACCTGAGCACTCCATTTGATTACTAAATTGAAATATTTCCCTGAACCCCCACTAGTATGCTCATGTCTTCAGCATCTGCCAAATGTACCCCCAGTGTACCATTTTCATTAAAGTCGAACCCCTTTTGAAAAATCTTGGCGACGTCCATATGTCTAACCAAGAATATTCCATAAGTAGTTTCATGATCAGTTGTCTCAGAAATTTAATATTTTCACTTCCCTGGAAATCATTAAATTCATTACACAGCTGTTTTATCATGTAATATTTTCCATTATATTTATCACTTAGTTCCTTAAATATCACTTAAATAATTATCTTCAGATATACAAGTAGGTACATATATTGACGGAAGTCACAAAAAACTCTTCCTGGTTATAAATAAACCAGGCAGAAAAATATGGTGTTTTAGAAAATGCCAATATTTTAAAAAATCTTTTGATAATAGCTGTTGATTTCAATATAGTAATAAGGATGAGTTTACAAAATGATAGTACAGTGTTAAATCCTAAAATGATGTGGTAAGTCGTTGGATAATTTCCACATTTTATTTTTAGTCAAGATGAGATGCAACTTGACTAATATAACTTTCCTTTCCAGGTAGGATCTAATTTGAGAGGACTGCATATATCATAACTCCAAAAGATGAAAAAGAAGTTGAGATGCGGCTCACAATTTTTTTTTTTCATTCCATTCTCTGTCTCTTATCATAATTTATAATCATTTTAACCCTCTCCACACTGATGCCGAAATAACAAAATAGCAAGCAGCAAATCTTTCCCATAATGCAACTGGACATTTAAGCAATTCATTCTTGTTTGACAGAGCTCATAGAGCTCTGTCAAACAAGACTGAATTGATTAATTTCCCTTCAGCATTGTGCAAAAAAAATCAGCTTGAAGCTCTGATATTTGAAATCAGTCTGCGGAGGGTAAAACAAGTGTCATTCAAAATGGTAGCAGTGGTGACAGTTTAGATCTGAGAAACATCTAATTAGTTTCATTCAGCATTTGGGACTTAATGTCTTTACTGTGCAATGTATACAGTTTTTAACTGGCCACAAAATTTTATTACATATTAAAAATGATTTTCATGATCTGTGTTTTTTATCATAATAAAATAATGGAAATGAAATGTTTGTTTTCACTTTCAGTTCTCAACTTGTCATGTGACACAAATGTGGCCAAAATTCCCAGTGCTAAGCTG
Organism: Pictodentalium vernedei; assembly: GCA_031216915.1. NCBI lineage: Eukaryota > Metazoa > Mollusca > Scaphopoda > Dentaliida > Dentaliidae > Pictodentalium > Pictodentalium vernedei. Next base: position 171,577,051 of record CM062292.1, read on the forward strand.
TACAGTTATCAATCAAATTTTATTATTTTTTCAATTTTTGGTTAGGAGGAGTCATATGCTTTGTTAGGGATGTAACGATTGGAAATCATTAGTTCTTGGAAAAAAATGCTCCATGTATCATGTTAGGCAAAGGGTTAACCTTTACAGAACTTAATCCTTTACCTAACATAGCAGTCAAAAACAGCTAGAAACTTAACCAGAATAAGCATACAATGGCCAAAAATATCTCAGAAGTTTCTCAATTAAACTAGCTAGTCAAGCTGGTTCTATGATGTCCATATTTATATGGTTTTATTGAAAAATTGTGAAATTTGTTTTAGAAAAATGTGAAATTTTATTTATTTTTTTAAAATACTGTGTTAGGTAAAGGTTTAACACTTTGCTCAGTGTTTATTGCATCAGAACAGGTGACCCAACATTGTGTCTCGAGGGAAACTTGCAAGTTACATCCTAAGTGCCTCGGTAGTTTTTTTCTAAGCAAGTCTTGGCTGCATATACAGGCAGCCAAGACTCACCTAGAAACAATTGCAAAACCTCAGGATGTAGACTATCAAACTATAGAAAAAAAAAAATGTATAAAACTATCCCACACCGAAGGGTTAAAGGTTGTCTTTAAACTGTGTTTTGTAAAGGGTTAAGGTAAATTTATTTATCATGATGAACAATTTATTATCTTCCAGTAAAAAAAATAGTCAGAAAAAATAATACTATTTTGGTGTAATCCACAGGCAAGACAAGGTTTATTCTGATGGTTAATGTATTTGAGGAAGAAAATAGTAGGAAGAAAATAATACTATTTTTGCATGATCCAAAGGCAAGAAAGGTAAGGCCACACAAAATAAATTAATTGATTGAGAGGCATTTTTTTTTCTTATCAGTGAGGGAGGGAGAGTTTTATTTTTTAATTTTTTTTCTTTCATGTAATGAGCATAGATTGTGAGACTTCCACTGTCTCGTCACACAGAATATACAGAAAGTGCATAATTATACACATTAACCCTTTACCCAACATAGACGATATCAAAATTTATTATTTTAAATATCATTTTTTAAAAATTTTTCAAAAAATTCCAACCAAACCATATCATGTGACCCCACATTGGAACGAGCTCGATGAGCTCGTTCCAAAGAGGGGTCACATGATATGGTTTTGTTGAAAGTTTTTGAAAAATAATTTTTTTTTCAGCTGCTGAATTGGTATATTACGCAGGCAGATGTGGCCAATTCCTTGGGCAAAGGGTTAACTCCTTTAATTTTAAAACCCAAGGGCCTAATTCTGACTGTGATCATTTTATACTGCAACAGAACAGGTGCCTCAACATACAGTCTCTGGGAAAACTTACAAGTCACATTCTAAGTGCAGTGACAGTCGTTTCCAGGCAAGTTTTGGCTGCCTAAAGAGAAGACTTGCCGAAAAACAACAAGCAAAGCCACAAGATGGAGACTGTCTTTAGTTATGCTCTTCTGATTTCAGTTACATACATCATTCAAAAACCTACAACATTTCAAGCCTTCCACCTTTGTCTTAATATTGAAAGACTTTGCAAAGCAATAAAAGTCTCCATTGAGGGGGGTTCAATTTTAGAGAGGGATTGCTTGAGAATCAAAACATTTTTGTTTGTTTCTCCTTTTAGACAACAATTAATGTTGACTCACTTGCCTATATATAGAATGCATCCCATAGTTTACAGAAGTATCTAGGCACTGTTGTATAACATTTCTTGCTGAAAATAGCGCTATTTATTAATCTTTGACAGAGGAAGGATGAACTTGAAACAACATTTGTAGCCACCAAATTGCTCATCACAACAATGAATTAAGCTTCTACTGACGAGACAAAATTAAAACGTTTCTTTTCACTGAAGCAAGTCAATTCACAAACATACAGAAGTCATGAATTAAAAACTGTACATGAAATCATTTACGGGTTTGAGTGAACTTTGATGTAGTACAGTGGAACCCTGTTAATTGAATAGCCACTTTGCCAAATGAAAATTATTCAATTAACAAGAGTATTCATTTAACAGGGATTGTGTTACTTTCCTGTATTCTAGAGATAAACTTAGAATTTATTCTATTATATCTTGTTTGACAGAGCTTCATGAGCGCTGTCAAACAAGATATAATAGATTAAATGCCTGTTTTGGATGTACTGAGACCAAATAGGTCTGTAAACAAAGAAAAACTGGTGAGAGTCAGGGTAATTTCTTGACAGGTTACAAGATTGTTTATTCAATTAACAGGAGTTTACTCTATAACCTATATTCAATTAAAAGGTTAAATTTGTACTGGAGGTATCTTAAATGGTTTTGTGTTGGGAAATTATATTCAATTAACAGGGTTGTTCAGTTAAGAGATATCCAATTAAGTGGGTTCCACTGTACTGGCTGGTCCCTCACCAATGCTTTTTCTGATTTTCAATAAGTCTGCACTGTTTGCACCCTGCTGGTTAAAAACTGCTGACTCTGAGATGTTGTATATGCTTCCACCCCCAGCTAAAGAGTGTTTGAAAGTTTTTTTCAGATCAGGATATTAGTAATCGCCTTGACCCATTCAGTGCTCAAGATCAGTTAACTCTCCAAAGTCTTGAAAATAGTAAATTTGTTGAACATCAAAAATTGATGGGAGGTGACTAAGCAGTTACTTCTTATCAGGTTTTATCTGCCAATTTTGGCAGATGGTAATTGATTAGAAACAATTGCTGAAGTTACAATACATTTTTTCCGACCATTATACAAACTGTGAATTTTAGATATTCTGCAAAAAAAAGAGTAAAATTGAAGGAAGTGAAGTTGTTTCTTGGAATAAATTTACAAAAATGATTATTCAAGTCTTAACCCTTTACCCAATGCACAGGATAATTTATTATTTTAAATATTGTTTTTCATTTTTTTTTAAACAAAATTTTAGAAAACCATATTATGTGACCCCTCATTATTATATTATATTCATTAGGCCCCACAAAGTAGATCTTCTGTTTCTCGGGCCATTTTTTATAAAACTGCATGCGGGCAAGCGTTTTTTATTTTATATTTTAGTTTTGTAATTATTTCTTTGCCATCAAAAGTTCATGCTTTTGCATTGCAAAGCCTTGTTGCATTCAAGGGACAAATTTATCAATTTTATTAACTTGGGTAAAATATCCGACATAAACCATTTAATTATTATTTTTTTTATACACCCATTGAGGGTATATAGGAATTGCCTTGTCTGTCCGTCCGTCCATCCATCCCAAAATTCAATCATGAATAACTTGTAAAGTACATGGTTGAGTGACTTGATATTTGGTATGCAAGTGTATCTTATTGCTGTATACCCATAGTGAAATGCAGGTGTTGTTCAAGATTTTATTGCCAGAGTCATTGCCCTTTATAGACTTTGTATTTGTATATACCCCAAAACTGTATCACCTATAATCAGGCTTGCATTGTTAAATAAGCGGGAGTATCTTTTTGTGTCACTGTATGGTGACACTTTTTTTGCCTTTCCTTTTCTGAGTATGAAAATGAAGCACCTGTACAATGTGCTAACATATTTTTAAAAATCGATTTGATAGCAATCTTTATTTTGGGTTGGCCTGCACATTGTGGGGGTATTTAATTAGCTGTGCCTATGAACAGGTCTAGTTATGCCCCCGACTTGGTCAGAGGGGGTATCTAGTGGAGAGCTGCGTACGTTCATACATTTGTACATTCGTGTGTAACGCAAATTTGTCCGTCCAACATATTTGCTGCTCGAGCACGTTCGTATATATGTGCGTAACACAAATGTGTCCATCCAACATATTTGATGCTCTAGCACGGTCATTATTTGTCGGATTCAAATAATTTTTGCCATGCTTGTCCGTCAACATGGGGGAATGGATCCTACAGCAGAATTAACATCTTCGCATAAACATTTACAGAGTTATTTTCCCTTGTTTAACTTAGGGGATTATTATTGAAAAATTATTGAAAAATGTGTCCGTCCAACATATTTGATGCTCTAGCTCTGTCGTCATACGTTGAATTCATATAAGTTTTACCATACTTGTTCCTCAGCATGGGGGAACGGATCCTACAGTAGAATTAATATCTTCACATGAGCATTTACAGTGTTATTTGCCCTTCTTTTACTTAGGGGATGATTGAAAAATGTGTCCGTCCAATATCTTTGCTGCTTTAGCTCTGTCATCATACGTTGGATTGAAATAATTTGTGCCATGTTTTTTTAATGCTATGCATGGTATTGCAGGAGGGGGCATATACCACGCTTCGCGTTGCTCTTGTTAAAGTTTACATTGGTTATAAAAAGAGAGCATGTGGCAGTCAAAAGGACCATGCAGGAGGACCTGAGTAACATATTTTTTACTTTTTTAGGCCTTATTATATTTTTATTCAACTACTTGAATTAAATTATTAATTTAAATTAAATTATGTGGGCAGATATGGCTGATTCGTTAGGTAAAGGGTTTAGATGTTTTTGTTTACTGGTAAGAAATGACCCCGTAGCCAAAACCTGTGGTGGGAGTCCTCTAAAGTGGGCAGCATAGGTATAAACGATTGACTAATCACTTCTTCGTACCTATGTTATGGTCACGATATAGCTAAAAGTGCTGTAGATGTTGAAAGTGACCTTATGTTTGCAGTTTTTTGTGGTCTTTAACCACTTACCCAATGCAGACAATATCGAAATTTATTATTTTAATTACTATTTTTTTAAATCTTTAAAAAACATTTCAACAGAACCATATCATGTGACCCCTCAATGGAATGAGCACGATGTGCTCGTTCCAATGATGGGGTCACATGATACGGTTTTGTTGAAATATTTTGAAAAATTTATTTCTTTCAACTGCTGAATTTGTAATTTACGTGGGCAGTTGCGGGCGATTCGCTTGGTAAAGGGTTAATGACACTTTTAACAGCCTTGGTCACATCGTGTCTAACAATTTTACTGGTGGGTGAAGTGGGAGCACCTGGGGAGAACTACCAAACCACAGCAATCAACTGTTAGCCTCTCCAACTTAATAACTCTGTACAAGCAGTGTAAGCGGTGGTTCAGGTTGAAGGCAAGTGTACCAGCAACATGCAGTGTGCCTTAGGCCACAGTGCCCTGTACCAACCACATGGGTAATCAAGATTAAGAGTCTTTCCCAAGGACACAATACAGTTACTGCTAGTGAGGATCAAACCATCAACCTTTCTGTTAATGTCAAATGCTGTAACCACTGAGCCACCATGCTCCCTGAAAGTGACCTTAAGCACCAATAAATAAACAGTAAAACTAGTTCAGTAAATTATGTCATGACCGAACCTGGCTCTGTCATGTCCTACTTGGCTGAACTCGTTCTGTAAATTCTGTTACAAACAGTCAATGTGTTGAAGATCTATTTAGTACATTGGTTCCAAGCCTGAAAATAAGCAATCTGTCATTTGCAGAATGAGGTCCCCAGAGCATGAACGGTCTGATGCTATCCCATACAGTGGGCCAACTCTTTCTGTTTTGGTTTGAGACTGTGATTCAGATAGAGGTTCATAGAGGTTCACAGAGGGTAAATTTAGTGATGCTACCCTGCTGTGCAGGGTAGCATCACCAAATTCACCCTCTGGGGCCTCATTTTGCAGATGACAGTCTGCTTATTTTCTGGCTTGATTGGTTTGGATGCAGGACCAGCTCATAAGTTGAAGTAAATGCTTTTTCTGTTACAAAGAAACGAGATGTATGAAAAAAAGCAGTGAACTTTCATTTTTATTTTTTCATACACCAAGATGAAGGGACAATATACCCTTCTCAGCTGCCTATTAATAAATATTGCAACAAAAATGATATAAAACAATAATACACATTTCCTGAGCACCAAAATAATACAACCATTGAAAATGAAAAGCAAGGGAAAATGGCTGGCATTTTGGGGGAATAAATCCACAATATCGGCATCATGTATTTGTGACTGATCTTGTACAGCAAACAAAGATGTGACATAAATTTATTTTTTAAACTATTTTACCCAAAACATTTTTATCAATAAACTTTGGAAAGTATGGCTATATAGTTGAAGCTAGAGTGACCGGCTGCGATGGAAGTTATATAGATTGTCTCTCACTCTCGACTGCTTAACCTTGTTACCTCAAACAACACATAGAATAGTTTTTCCACATTAACCATTCACCTAACACGAAAGGAAGATGATACATACAAACAAAATTCTTGAATAACTAATTTTTTTCATTTTTTGCATCAAAAACATAGCTTATGGCCCCTCATTGGAACAAGCTCATTGAGCTCATTCCAATGAGGTTACATAAACTATGTTTTTAGACAAAGAAAAAGGAAAAGAAATAATGAAAATTGAATGGTAATTTTTATACGCCCATTTGTAAAAACAGTCATATGTAAATGGTCTGTCTGTCCGTCCATCCATCCATCTGTCTGACCATCTGTCCATCCGTCCATATGTCCGACCAAACAAATCAGGTTTATGTGCCTAGTTGTTGGTACACAGCACTGTTATGTGTCTAATCTGATTTATGTGACTTGCCGCATCAAGTTGTACTAACAAATGTGTATGTTGGAGAGCTGACAGTTGCTCGCCATTGCTTGGTTCTCTCCGGGTACTCTGGCTTCCACCACCCATAAAACTGTTGTGGTCATAATTAGCCATTGTGCAGAAATATGTGATCTTAAACACCAATAAATAAATAATGTGACTAAAAAGTGACAGAAAGTGGGTATTGTATTTTCAGGGATTTTATGTCAGGGTAAGGGTAAGGGTCAGTAAGCTGAAAGTGTTAGGGTTTGCTACCACCCAGAAATTAGACTTAAATAAGAGTTTTTAGTGGTTCTCCATGCATTTTAAATTCCTCAAATATTTTAACCATATAAACCTGAGTTGTAGGAGCATCCGTCCATCTGTCTCTCTGTCCATCCATCTGTCCATCCGACTGTCAGTCATCTGCAAAACAATTGGTTTTCGACAGATAACTTGAGTTTGGATTATTTGATCTCAACCAAAGTTGGTATGTGCATTACCCAGCTAGTAATACAGGCCAGGTTCGATCAAGGGTGCTGTCCAATTATTTTTACTTGAGTTACGGCCCTTTCTCGATTTGGTTTCTGACCGATAAATCAAGTTTGGATTATTTGATCTCAACCAAGGTTTGTGTGTGTAATACCCAGCTAGTAATGCAGGCCAAGTTTAATTATGGGTTCTGTCCAATTATTTTTACATGAGTTATGGCCCTTTCTTGACTTAGAATTCAGCTGTCTATTAACATTTTTGGTGTCCGGCCGATAACTCCAGTTTGGATTATTTGATCTCAACCAAAGTTAGTACAATTCAAAATGGCTGCTAACGGGCATATTTAGCCATGGCTGGCAGTGCTTTTGTTATGCAAAAGTGCTGGCTGATTTTGTAAAAAATGAAAAAAAATAGATGTATTCAAGAATTTTGTTTGCACATGTTGTCTGCTTTGCGTGCTAGGTAGAGGATTAATTGCTGCTGGCAGATATTCCTGCCCAGGGCAGGATTTCTCTTTCTACTGAAAAATGTATGGTGAGTGCACATTTAATCAAATTTTTCCCTTGTAAATTAAATGGAGATTTTCACAAAAAATTTCTCGAGTAAAATTTAGACAAATTTTTCATCATATCTAGTCATGGCTGCTTCAAAGCAGACTAGATTTGATGAAAAATATCTTGAAAATACTCAGCAGGTTACGTGTGAAGAGACGAAAACTCTGATCACTTTACATGGATGTCATTGGATGATATGTCAGATTAATCAAAGGACATAATTCCACTGACTGGTTATCTTCAATCATACTTTCCAAACTCATTTTCGTTTTGTCCTTCCAGTAATCAGACGTCAAATCTGACTTTCACTGAGCGTTAAGATTACAAAATGCCACCATCTAAGCAGGTGTTCAGAAATTACAGTTCTCATGAACATAACTAAGGCTTTTAGCTACAAGGCAAATAAATAGATTATCACATCTGACATTTTAGCACTCAAAATGAAAAGTAATTTGAATTTCAATAAATAAAATAATTAACATTTACATCTTATATATTACAAATATTTACAAATTTAATAAATTTATGCAATATGTAGAAAAATTTGGGCAACCAGAACAAATTGTTTGATTTTGCAATTTTCATCTAAATAAAAAAGGTTAGGACTGTTATATACGTCACGCTACCATCAGGTCGAAATTCAATTAATTCCAGTTACTTAACTTCAAGTTGACAGTAGTGGGATGTATAGAACAATTAAAAGCAAGTCAACAAACTTCAGATAAATCCTCATGTCAGCCAGATGAATCTATTTCCCAAACTTGAATTAGATCCATGTCTGTTATAGACGTCGCATCACCGTCTACTCGAATTAAATGTAAATGAAATGATAATGATATGCTAATCAGGAAAACACCAAATGTCGTGACATAATTTGCAATTTTCAATAATGTTCGCAGTGGAATTGAATTCGAGCCGATGGTGATGTGTCGTCAATAACCAACATGGATCTAATTCGAATTTGGGAATTGTTCTTCCTTGGTTTGGGGTGGGGGTAGGGAGGCAGTCAACTAAGCTATACATACACTACTCGGAAGTTTTCTATTTAAAACATTATGCGTCATGTTACCCCATTAAAACACGATAAATTGCAAACAAATATGCCTGTATATGCAGGTCAAGCTATATAAACCATATCTTATGAAAGACAATCTCCAAATGAATTCAGAGTGATGATTGAGCATCCATATAAATAAAATTAAGCCATAGTATAATGTATTCATGTCCATGTACACAATGTACACAGTTAAAATATATGTACGGATATCACATAAGATTTGTGTGTAGACTCAAACATTGTGAGTTGAGGTCGTGCGTCAATTGATTTCAACTCGACAGTAGTGCATCTGTATATATTAAATGAAGATTTGAAAGATTTCAGACGACTCTAATTCAGTTGAATTTGAGTCAACGGTAATGTGACATGTATAACAGGCCTTAGGTTTTGCAAGGAAAAAGTGGAAAAATTCTAGGGAAGCATTAACTGTTCTATTGAACACAGAAGATCACTGACAATTAATTATAATATTTGAAACCGAGTGCCCACTTTTCCAGCCAGGAACATTGATACGTCATAATGTCATTAAATAGGATGGCTGTTCAGTAAATGTGTGGGGTTGACCAATCAATATTTTCAATGTGCAGCCCCGAAGCTGCACATTGAAACTATTGATTGGACTACCCCAAATAATGAATATGGACCCTTCTAATTGCTGCCATTGAACTGCCAAGGAAGATACCACCAGCCATCAAAGGGTTAAATTTTACAGGTGATATAAAAGCACTCTTGAGGGAAGCTTAGGAAGTACAATAACACTTGTTTATTGTGGAAGACAGGTTCTGCTTTATTTGGTATAATAGGACCAGGGTCTGTACACAACTAGAAACCGGAAAATACTGAAAAATGAATAAAATGGTTTCCACGTTCTGGAAAAATGCTTCTTTTTTTCTCAGCTACACTAGAAAGTCCTGAAAAACTGGTCATCATTTTTGTGGAACTCGGTGTGTGCTGTGCACATTTTGAGTCACACTGTTTTCATCCTCATAAATGTAGTTGATTAAATATGTAATTAAAAGTAAAAATTCTGTTTTTTAAATGGAACAAACAAGCATTCAAATAGTAGTGAGGGAATCTTGCCATCAACATGCATAGAGGGCATTTTTTAGCATTTGTGGTTAACACTTTACCTAACGAATCGCCTGCATCTGCCATATCATATCATGTGACCCCTCACTGGAACGAGCTCATTGAGCTCGTTCCAGTGAGGAGTCACATGATATGGTTTTGTTGAAACTTTTTGAAAAATTTAAAAAAATAGTAATTAAAATACTAAATTTTGATATCGTCTGCGTTGGGTGAAGAGTTCAAGAAGCCAGAGTTTAGTACGTGGTTTGGTTAGTGCGAGTTGTCACAAACTTGATGAGGCCAAAAATGAGTTTTTTGGTGAAGCATGTACTTAAGGAAGCACCACTCCAAAACATTATTTTGTGGCTTTACTGCCAAAGTTGGGACTGATTGGCATCCAGTGAACTGTACTGTTCATGAATTTTAGATTATATGATATTGCACTTATGCAATGCCATGTTCATGTGCAACTGAAATGTACTTGAATTTTCTTCATTTAAAGCTGGACACCCAAGGGAACCCCAGGAAAGAAAGCAGTGCTTGTTTACTGTTGTAAACAAACTCTGTTTTACTGGTAAAATAGGACCCATTTGCCAATGTGCTTGAGATGGAAGACCTCTAAAATGGGTGTAAACAATTAACTAAACTTGACTTTATTTCCATATTGTGGTCATGAATAGCCATTGTGCAGAAATATGTGACCTTACACACCTATAAATAAATGATAAATAATTTAATACTGGAAAAGTACTGGATTAGTTATAAATAGAGCTGAAATGGTTAACCGATTGATCGATTAATCAATGATCAACATCTTGATCAATCCAAAAAGTAAGTGATCGATTAACCATTACTTTTGAACTACTGTATTATATGGGTTAACAAAGGAACAAACTTGCTCCAAAACAGGCAGACATTGTCACATTGACTCACATCAATTATATGAGACAGAGTAAAGCATGCAAGTTACTTGCTGACATACTTGTTTAATTGCATGATCATCATACTGTATCAGTAGCTGGAAATGGTCATTCTTAACCCTTTACCTATTGCGGGTAGCAGACGATACTTGCAAAATTCATGAATTACTAAAAAATTTAAATTTTTGTCTCAAAAACAAAGCTGATGACCCCTCATTGGAACGAACTCAACGGGCTTGTTCCAATGAGAGGTCATCAGCTATGTTTTTGAGACAAAAATTGAAAACATAATAAATTTGAATGGAGATTTTTGTATATAGGCCTAGTCGGTTTTGTTTGTTACGTTGGGTAAAGGGTTCATGCTGTAAATCATCAACGGTATGGCAATTATTCAGATATCTATTTGGACAAGTGATTAATCAGTTAACCAAGGTTAATCCACGTGATTAATCGATCAAGAAAACCTCTTAACCATTTCAGCTCTAGTTATAGAATATTATTTATAATCTCTCGCCCCATAATGTCAGTATATTTTGAACTCCTAGCTTCAGGGCTGTAAAAACATTTTATTTTTTGCCTCACAGACACAGCTTATGATCCCTCATTCAATAGAGCACAGCAAGCATGTTGAAGTGAGGGAATTATAAACTATGTTTTAGAGGCAAAAACTGAAGAAAAAAATGCTAAAAGTTGAATCACAATATTTGTGAATAGCACTGGCCAAAAAATGCCCATTATATCAGTTGAAGGGTTAAAACTTTCTTCCTCTGAACATACCAGACTGAATACTTTAATTATTTTGCATATAGCATATTACATCTCAAATGAATGAGTTATGGTTTTGGAAAAAAATGATAAAAATACTTGCATACACAGGTGGCAGAGCCAGGGGGCACAGGGGGCACATGCCTCTCCACTTTTTTCCACAGATATGTTTCGCAGTTACACAAGGAGTTAAACTGGGCACATGTAAACATGTCAATATACAGGCATTCCTGTGACATTATTTGCAAATCCAAACAATATTTAGCCAAAGAATCCCACTTTTGGTTGCTTCGGTCCGTTTCTTCTACTTCAACCATCTTCCAACCCGAAGACTGGCCTTCGGGTTGAAAGATGGTTGAAGTAGAAGAAATGGACAGGGCAGTGACCACACAGTGGCATATTCATCTAAATGAGAGACTATAGTGAGTCATGGTACATTTACCGATATACGATTGTAACCTTTCTCACATTGGGTTGAACCATGGTAGCATTGTAAATTTGTGCCCCTCCACTTTTTATCGAGCTTCCGTCGCCCCTGCTTGCATATATAGACATTTTAGAAAGGTTAAGGAAGTGAAGCAATTCCCCATAACAACGGTGAAATGTTCAACTCTTACTATGAAGGATTTACATTCATTGCACAAAAGAAATCCCCCTAAATCACAATTTGTCTTGGTTGCGTATAAAACAAGAAAAATAATGTAACCTTGCCCTCTTAATGCCATACATGTTTTTGTATTGCATTTTACAAAATATGATTATGAAATAATTAATTGGATTATTTAAATCATATCATCATGGATATAACTAGATGCTAACAATGTCTCCACTTCAGTTGGATACCAATTATTGCATATTTCTGTGGTCTGCATATATTTTTCAGACACCAAACAATTTACTCTATATGCTTGATCTGTTAAATGTTAAATTGCTAGATTATTTGGACGATCAAAATTTGATATTAAATAATCATTCTGTTACTATTAATTGGGGAGTGCCTAGAGGCACTCCCCAGTAAACAGTAACAAAACAAACTTGCAATAATAATGGTTTTTTTCTTGCTGAATATGAAATACATACTGGAAAACGAGCAGTTCGTCGTGCCACTACACATGTCAACAGCACAAAAAATGGACTTCTAGCTTTGAGCTGGTAAATTGCCTGTTGGGTAGGGAAGAGATATCTTAGATTCAATTGAAAAATTCTTATCAACCAAAAAATTGTAAGGAAAGTGTAATTTTTAACAATTTTCCAAAATGATACTGGAATTCAGAATGGAGAATTAGGTATCTAATTTATTATTCCCCTTTCTGAGGTGTTAAATACTAAAGAGCTGCGTATGTTTGTTATTATAATGTCTGTATGTTACAAAAATATCTATTATCTATCCAACATTACTTGCTTCTCCATTTAAATAAGATATCTTATTTGATAGTTCTTTAATTATTTCCATTAATTAATTCTCTCTCTGTATATTTTTTCTATCCAATACACATTTTACTTTACCTGCTGAATATAATGTTTGGCCCATTCTGGACATTTGTGGAGATAGGATGAAGTTTCCATTCTCAAACAAATACTTTGGCATCAAAATTGCCAAATTAGATATTTAAGGTCATACAAAATAGACCTGTTTCTCAGGCCATTTTTTGTAAAAATGCATGTGGACATGCCTTTTTATTTTATCTTTTATATTTGTAAATATTATTTCTTCACCCTCAAAAGTTTCATATACTTGGCTTGTTTTATGTTTTTTGCCTGATAATCTGCAGAATAGCATGGGTGGTGGTGTATTTCATCCCTTGAGTGCAAGAAGGTTTTGCATTACTAAAACATTGCAAAGCCTTGTTGCACTCAAGGGACAAATTCATCAATTTTATTAACTTGGGTAAAATATCAGACATAAACCATTTAAATTTAATTTTTTTAAGTTTGCAATGGTTATAAAAAGAGAGCATGCGGCAGCCAAAAGGACCCTGCAATAGGGCCTGAGAAACAGATTTTGAACTTTTTTTTTAGGCCTAACTGAACACAATGAATGAATGTAATATTAAACTGGCCTGTTTTTCATAAATATAAAAACAAAACAACACATATACATTATGTGATTATAAACCCTTTTAGGTTAAATGATAAATGTCAAGTGCCATTTTCTTGTAAAACTTCTGAATTGTTTTTATAAAACATGTAAATATTCCTTGATGGTGTATGCTCCATGAGTTGAGTTCCTTGCCAAGTTGGTCCTAGTAAACCTGAATAGTCATGGAATATTAAATTTTAAGACCCAGACAGTCAAGCCTGAAAATAAGCAGTCTGTCATCTTCAGAATGAGGACCCCAGAGGGTGAATTTGGTGATGCTACCCTGCACAGCAGGGTAGCATCACTAAATTTACCCTCTGTGAATCTCTGTCAGAATCAAGGTCTCAAGCCTAAACAAGAAGAGGTACCCAGAGGATAAACTGGCTCCCTGTATGGGACAATATCAGCAAATTCACCCTCTGGGGACCTCATTCTGCAAATGACAGATTGCTTATTTTCAGGCTTGCAGACAGTAAACCTCATTTGATTCTCAAAAAAGTTATAAACTCGTTCACTGCTGAATTGAGGCATCCAGTTGTGATGTAATAGTATGTTATCACCATTATTTTAATGTACAAAATGTCGCAGTTTTGTTTCTTTGCCATATCTCAACTCATATTTCTGCACAATGGCTAATCATGACCACAACGTGGAGCTAAAGTCAAGTTTAGTAAATCCTTTATACCCATGTTGGCCATTTTAGAGGACTTCCACCCCAAACGTTGGTGACTGGGTCCTATTTTACCAGAAATACAGAGCTTGTTTACCACAGTAAACAAGCACTACTTCACTTCCCAGGGCAGCCACAGAGAGTTACATTGGGTAAAGACATTAATTAATTATTTTTTCACTGTTGCTTGTGCAATGTGAACCTAGAAATCTTTATGAACAAAGAGATTCTAAAATCCATGTTCACACAATACAGTGAATAATGGAAACATAACATGTCTCTTATAGGTCTTGAGTAATTTTCCAGACTTTCTTCTGCACCACACCTTGTCAGCCTAGCTGCTCAGCTGTGATTTCTAGCCAATTCTTGGCTGCTTTGGGGGCAGCCAAGACTTTATTAGCAGGGCTTATATTGCATGTAAATTTGGGAGAATATATAAACAAGCAAGTTTGACAAAATCTGTCAGTGACCTTTTACTGATGGCTATTCTCAATGAATGGTGTGGAAGAAAAGCCCATGTTGCATGGTTAGTGAAATGACTATATTATACTAATGTGGTTCTAATGGGTACTTGCTGTAAGGTCCCCACAAATATTCAAATACGGCTGAACTGAATACTGCGCACTATTTGTGAATTGAATATCAAATTGAATACATAATCATCATCGGTAGGACTTTCAGCAGAAAAAAAAAAATCACATTTAAATTCAGTGCATACAGTTAAGTTAACCCTTTACCCAACATAAAGGCTAAAACTGGCCAGTGCTATTCACAAAAATCAATTAATTTTCATTATGTTTTTAATTTTTTGTCTCAAAAACATAGGTTATGACCCCTCTTTGGAACGAGCTGGTCGAGCTTGTTCCAGTGAGGGGTCATAACCTATATTCTTTAGACAAAAAATGAACAAAATTAGTTATTCCAGAATTTTTTTTTTTTGGCAAATGTTATATGCTTTTCATGTTAGGTAAAGGGTTAACCTGTCACAAATGACATATGATGAAGCTGTCTTTGCCATATGCATATAGACAGACCAGAATTGATAATGTGAGTTTTCCAGCAGGCACATTCTTGCAAACATTCTGCAGTTGGTGCCATATTTACTATACAACCAAATTCTCTGTGCATCTTGTCTGAGTTCATTTAAAAAACAAAACATTCTTTTCTCCCCAAAGGATTTCTGAAATGAAACTTGGAAATTTATTATCATTGCAGTTGCTGAGAAATGCCATGTATATGCTTGTGAACTGCCAACATATTACACAGCATTCATCGGTAATCGTTTCAATAATGGAAACTGAATGATGCATGTTGGTATGAACTTACTCTTTTCGAGTAATCATAGACACTAGACAGGAAATAGCTTGGTAAGGCTCTGTGGCAAGCATTAGTGATTAACTGGTAGAGTGCTGGAAGCCCACATTTGGGCTTTATTCTGAAATGTCAGTAAAAGCTTCATATTCTGCATATTCTGTGGATGTTCTACATATCACCTTTGAAGTGAAATTATTTAGTCTGTAAGGATTTACCTTGTTATAATTTATGGGAGAGTGCCAATAGGCACTCTCCCATAAACTGTAACAAGGCAAAGACATGTGAACAAATTTTGATGACCAAAAATAATTAAGCACTCTACCAGTTAAAAGGCACTGGAAATGGGAAAGTAGTTGGTGGTTAACCTTTTACCTAACAAATCAGCACCATCTAAGTAATTCACAAATTGAGCCATTGATAAAAAAAAAATATTTTTCAAAACATTTCATCAAAACTGAACCAGGTGACCCCCCTGCCCCCCCTGCCCCCACCCCCCATTGAAACAAGCTGATGGAGCTCGTTCTATGTGTGGTCACATGTTACGGGTACATGATATGGTTTGGTTGAAATTTTTTGAAAAATTTTGATTCTGTGTGTGATGGGTAAAGGGTTAATGATTATTAAGATATTCGATAGATATTCAATGCTGACTGTTGAATCAAATTGAATCAAATATTGTGATTGAATCAAATATCATTCTGAATACCTAATATTCGTGGGGACCTGGTGGTAGGTTAGGGATGGGAAAAGAACATTCATGAGTACAGATGTAAAGTGGTTAAATGTGTTGTATTAACCACATTACTAACATAAAGTGGTTAAATGTGTTGTATTAACCCCATTACTAACACAACTTGTAGACATCACAAGTATTATTTTCCAACATCACAAGGCATCAACACAAGCAATATTGCTAACATGAACTGTAAACAGCACAACAATATTTGCCATGTGACTTAAGAAAACGTAAGTGATTCTTTGTGGAAACAAAAATGTTCTGTGTTTGTGCTTTCAAAGCTTTTAACCCGAACTGGAATACAATTAAATCAGTTCGACTGAGTGGTTATATGCTATGTCCATCACATGTGCACACTGCCTATATTAGCTGCAAATTTCGAAACAAATGTGATCTTGACTACTGAAAGTGTCATTAAACTCCAATAAACAAACAATTGACAACCCACAAAATCTAATGTGAACTGGAGTAACAAACCTGACCAAGTGACTTTACTACATACTGAGGCATCACAAAGATGATCGATTTGGGGGAGGGGGGGGGGGGGTAAACTTGATTTGTCCTGACTATGATGGCTAAAATCCTGACTGACTAATATTCTAACTACCGGTATATCATCAAGGCATACCTTCATCGAAGGCATGGCTTAATTATGTGGTTGGAACAAATTTATGCCACCCCCTCCAACAGGTCGAACCGGGTACTACAGACCACCAATTCTATAATCGACTGTGTGTGACTCAGATACAAGTATCAAATCTAGTCTTTTAACCCTTTACCTAACATGAAAAGCAGACAACACTCAAAAACATAAGTTATGACCCCTCATTGGAATGAGCTCGAAGAGCTCGTTCCAATGAGGTATCATAACCTATGTTTTTGAGACAAACAATGAAAAAATAATCAGCGATTTTTTGAGAATAGCGCTGGCCAGTTTTGGCCATTACATTGGGTAAAGGGTTAAGAAAGTACAGGATTACTAGCAAGAAAGAATTGATATCTTAAGACTCCGGTCCTGGAAAAAAATATCCCAATTGGAAATTTAATCAGGGGGTCTCTCATCCTCTAGACCCCCCCCCCCCCCCCCCATACTCACACCACTGATTGCAAAACTCACTTTTGTTTTTCCCAAACTCTTATTTTAACTCTGATGTCAAAAAATCAAAATTTTGAGATCTGTCAAACAAGATTGAATTGGTTCAGTTCCTAGATGCATTATGGGGAGACACTGCAACTAGATATTTTGACATCAGTGTGCAGAGGGTTGAAATGTCTCTAAGTATATATATATAAATCGGAAACAAACTACAAAAAGGTGACAAAACCGTTACAAAACTTTCTGAAAGTGAAGAACAAAGGTGCTGACAATATATGTTGCAGATACAAATGCCGGTTGACCACAACTATTCTTAACACTTTACATAATGTGAGGACATCCTTAACTGCAGAGTGCTGGAAGCCCATATTTGGGCTTTATTCTGAAGTGCAGGTACTACAACTTAACAGCTTCAAATTCGGTGGCTGTGTTCATATTATCTTTGAAGTGATATTATTTAGTCTATTACGATTTGCCTTGACACAATTTATGGGAGAGTGCCCACAGGCACTCTCCTATAAATTGTAACAAGGAAAAGACATGTCAACAAATTTTGAAGGCCAAAAATAATTTAGCACTGACCAACCTATTCACAAAATATTCCTTTTAAGTTTATTATTTCCTCAAAAACTTAAAAGCTTAAGACCCTGCATTGGAATGAGCTCATGGTACTTATTTCAGTGAGGCATTGATCATAAGCTATGTTTTTGAGATAAAAAATGACAAATTTTAGTTATTCATGAATTATTTTAATACTTTGCATGCTAATGGCAGATATTCTCACCCCAGACAGGATTTCTCTTGTCATTGAGATACGTATTATTTGGGCACATTTCATCAAAATACACCCCCCCCCCCCCCATCCCCACCCCAGTAAATTGAATAAATTTTTTCACAAGTGATTCCTTGTGTTAAATGTAGATGAATTTTTCATATCTTGAAAATACTCAGCACACTAAGAGTTAAAAGTATTGTCTGCTATTCATGTTGTATAAAAGGTTAAGGGTCTTGACATACTTGGCAGGATGCGAGGGTTATGATTGATGCGGTAAATTCATAAAAAAAATCAATTCTGTAATCTTGTTGTGGATAAAGACAGTAGACAATTTTTCTGAATCAACTTTTACAAAGTGAAACACCATAATCATTTACCCTCTGCACAATGGTGTCAGGGATGTAAGTTTTCCAGCTTTTTCCAGAATTTCATTACTGTTTTCTCCCTTTCCTAGTCCCTTTCCTTTCTTATGCTCAAGAACATTAATATTCTTGTTGTAGAGTTATTTGTACTCTGATTTCTACTGTGATTTTGACTGTACATCCGAGGTGTTTCATTGTTTGTAATTGAATTTAGTGGTGAACTCTCTGCTATTACATGTACGGCTAAATCAGCTGTTGTGCCACACATGAAGCCAACATGTATGCTAGCCTTTGCAAAACTCAACCTCATTTCAGGCTGATCTAGACTCGAATGAACCCAGATTGGCCTATAGTGAGGCTGAGTCTTACAGCGACTAGTTATGATTGCATCAGGTGTGATTATTTTGGCTTTTTGACCCGTTTTGACTTATATTACCACTGTTATGAATATTCCGGCTTTTTGACTTACTGGAACTCACACTCTTGTGTTGAGGAAATATCAAAATTTCAAGTGACAAATTTTTCCCACAATGCAACTAGGAATTTAACCAATTCAATCTTTGACAGAGTTCCTGGTTGCATTGTGGGAAATATTTGCTGTTTGAAATTTTAGTGTTTAGTTGTAATCTACTATACTATACAGCACTGGGTGGACTAACAGGTAAAGGGATGACCATGATTAGAATAAAAGAAATAATGTTAAAAAAGGTAGAAGAATACAAAAATATTCTAGTTTTTACAACATGAATAAATTCTTTCCTGGAACTTGGTCCCATCAGGAAAGAATATTGTGAGAGGCAAGTGATGAAACTACTATTTGCATGCATGTGACCTTTGAGGTCTTATAGTTATTACGAAGATGACTGAAAATCATTGAATGGTGACTTCTAAAAATATAAATAATGATTATGTGAATTATGTTGAGAAAAATTTGAATATCATGCTAAGATACACAACAGATAATATTATGAGATAAAAAACACATAAATGTGTCTTGATCCTTTCCTTGTTTTTAATCACTTGTCCTTTATAACTGGCCAAGAAGTATTGTCATAATGTATATCTGTCTGATTGGGAAAATGCTTTGACCAGCAACTTGAGAACTAAATATCTCATCAAATTTGTGACTACATAAGTTTGATCTACTTTTCTAGATCATGGGGACAAAAAATATTCATATTTTTGGCATAATAACCCTTTACCTAACAAATTGGATGCATCCGCCTGTACAATTTACAAATTAAGAAGATGAAAAAAAAAAAAATTCCAACAAAACCATATTATGTGAACCCTCATTGAAATAAGCTCTTTGAGCTCATTCCACTGAGGGCTCACATAATATGGTTTTGTAGATTTTTTTTTAAATATTAAAAAAAGACAATAATTAAAATAATAAATTTTGATATCCCATGCATTGGGTAAAGGGTCAAGGGAGGCAATTTGAATAACTGATATTCTCTGCACATCAGCAAAAGCTAATTTAATCAATTAGTTATTTCTCATAAAAAATGTTTATTTCCTGCGAATGGATGGGGAGAAAATTAAATACACACATTTAAATTATCTGTTGTGTTATTTCTAGTATTTAAAAATGATATGATGTGATTTTTATATTTATTTTGTTTTAATTATTACTGGACCTTAGGTGGCCTCACAGTTTTCTCATGGTCATAAAGGGTTGGTATCATGTTCAGAGAATAGAAAGCATAAATGCATATTTTACACTCACTTGAGCTCAGTCAAACAACATATAGTAGAATAAATAAATACTTATTTTGTCACTAGAATAAGCAAAATTATGAAGTTCTGGTTTAATAATTTAAAATTCTGTTAATTGAATATTTTTTTTAATACTGGCCGAGTGACTATTTAACAGCGTGTGACTGTCCCGTCAACTGTCAAACTGTGGGGTGAAAAATGGAAGTCCGCCAACAACCTACAAGCGTGCAGTTACACTAGAACCCTTTAGCTATTGAATCTTAAAAGTCTGCTTGGCACTATATACAAAAATCACCACTGCAATTTTGTTTTTCATTTTATCTTTGTAACCATATGTGACTGCTTGCCACTGCACAGTGGTTCTCTCCGGTTGTTCCAGCTTCCACCACCCTCAAAACTGTCTGACAGGAGGTGACCCTGGCTGTTTAAAGTATTGTTAAACCCTATTAAATGAATAAATAAATATCATGTGACTCCTCATTGGAACAAGCTCCCTGAGCTTGCTCCAGTCTGACCAGCCAGTTGTCATGAACAAAATCAGGGAAGAAATAAAAATAATTTTCATCTCGGACAGATATTGCTGATATTGCCAGAAACTTGTGGTGAGCAATAAAATAAGTGGCAGTGTATGTATCACTTCTGACAGCATTCTTACTAAAAATTCTCAATGAGAAACACGTCCATGTTTTATGTCTCGGGTTGATTTTTTTAAACTTTCAACCTACATCTAGAAATTTTTGTGCTGGGAAATTCCATTAGCTATCCCTACATATTGAATTTATTTTCTTTGTAATAATTACTGCAAATTTAACTCTTTGACTGTGACAGGCAGTTATTGTTTCCTGCTCAAAACAAAAATACACTTTTACCTAGTGGAAGTATGTTACTGGCATTTGTTAAAAATATACACCCCAATAAAGAGTGGTAGTTCTCTTAACAATGCATCTTTGAGCTATTCCCTATTGAAAACAAGCTATTAATTTAAAAATAGAATGTGTTCATTTTTGGAATTCACTTTAAAAATATTTCCACAATCCATTATAAGTAGTTCCATCAGTTTCATGAATCCTGCACTCCTTGTTACTAACTGAACCTGTGCATATTTACAGCCTTAGTGAGTGTATATTTTCATGTAGTGTGTGATATGGCAGCCTATCAACTAATCATGTGCAATGCCTATGGTTAATTAGTGTATGTTAGGCCACACAAAGTAGATCTTCTGTTTCTCAGGCCATTATATTTGGAAAATTGCATGTGGGTGGGCAGTTTTTTATTTCAGTTTTTATTTCTGTAATTATTATTACTGTAATTATTATTTCTTTGCCATCAAAAGTTCATGTTCTTGGTTTATGTTTTAGGTCTCATAATCTACGGAATAGCATGGGTGGTGGTGTATTTCGTCCCTTAAGAGCAAGAAGGCTTTGCAATGCTACAGCATTGCAAAGCCTTCTTGCACTCCAGGGATAAATTATGTTTTTTAACTTGGGTAAAATATCAGACATAAATCATTTAATTTTTATTTTTTTTAAGTTTACATTGGTTAAAAAAGAGAGCAGGTGGCAGCAGCCAAAAAGGACCATGTGGGAGGGCCTGAGAAACAGATTATCAATCTATTAGGCCTTAGTTTACCAACTTACTCTGTGCAATGCACAGTGTTAGTCACTCTTTTCTTTCCGGTTATAAATAAGATCATCTCTATTATGCAACTAACCCTGTGCATTGCACAGTCTTGGTGAGTGTACATTTTCATGTACAACTGTAGTGTGTGATATGGCAGTTACCAATTTATTTATACCGGTAACCAGAAAGTGTAACTAACCCTGCACATTGCACAGGGTTAGTCACACTTTCTGTTTATAAATAATGGTATTTATTAGATCAGTAATCAACCTTGTGAACTGTACTGCCTTAGTGTAAATCTCTTCTATATCAATTCTTTACCCAAGATACTGGCCAAAACCAGCCAGTACCATTCTCTAAAATAATTCAAACTCAGCTTGTGATCCCTCATTGAAATGGATCGTCGAATGTTTCTTTTTAATGAATTCCAAAAATGAAAACATATTATATGCCAGCCTGTGAATTATCGCAAATTATCTAAAAGATATTTCTTGATATCCACGCTGCATCACATTGCTTTGAAGGAATGATCAGCTGATCTTTATTTGTATGCATTTTGGGTCGAATTGGGCTGAATATTGTGCAATAAAATGTCGCGTAGCATATAATAAAAATGAAAATCTCTATTTTAGTCAGTATTGGGAATTATCTCATGGGTGTGGACCTGAAAGTTTTATTTTTCACGATCGCATTTGCAAGTAAATAATTCTTTCAGAACCACATGATGAATTTTTTTCAGTAGCTTCCTAAATGACGTTACACTTCGGTGCCTGACGTCGCCTTGAAAGAACAATCAACAGATCTTTGTTGTTGTCTTGAAACTGTTTGCAGTTGAATTGGGCTGAATATTGTGCAGTACAATGTCACGTAGCACATAATAAAAAGAAAATCTATGCTATGTTAGTGAATATCTGGAATTATCTCATTCGTGTGGACCTGGAAATATATTTCACTCGTGCAAGCGCTCGTGAAAAATAAAACTTTCAGGTCCACACTCATGAGATAATTCCCAATATTCACTAAAACAAGGTAGATATCCTCTATATATTCTATTTTCACTTAACCCTTTTACCCAACGCAGACGATATCAAAATTTATTATTTCAAATATCATTTTTTAAAATTTTTCCAAAAGTTTCAACAAAACCATATCATGTGACCCCTCATTGGAATGAACTCAATGAGCTCGTTCCAATGAGGGGTCACGTGATATGGTTTTGTTGAAATATTTCGAAAAATTTAATTTTTTCAACTGCTTAATTTGCATATTACGCAGGGGGATGCAGGCGATTCATTAGGTAAAGGGTTAATAGCTTGTTTGTATGTTTCATCAAACGAAGTCATGGCTTTTTATGATAAATTTAAGAAAATGCTTAGCAGTTTAGAAATTAAGCACCACTGTGAATCAATTCTTTAAAGGCTCATTGTTTGAAAGACATCCAATGGGTTGTTAGTAATGACTTTATTATAAAAACATTTTCATTTGAAATATATCTAATGTCCTTAAAATTTCTTTTTTTCTAGTCTTCAAATGGTGGGTGCATTGAATGTAATTCAGAAAAAGTTTTGCACGCAAAAAAAAAAAATCCTGTAAGATGGTGTTCTGACCTTGCCAACACCTCAAAATGTGCGAAAAAGCGTGAAAAGAATTGGAAAGTTTTTGTCTGAGTAAATATCCATTATTTCGCAGGTCTTTAGTGGCAAAACCAGTCCTATACTCTATTGGATCATATCCAAGTTTCCCTGTAGGATGTTCAGTTGTATATATATTCTGAAGTAAACAAGGAACCAACACTGAAGCACTTTATAGATAAATATCCCACATCTCAACATCAGAATATTATGCATTTGAGCATGACATATGATTAACTCTTCACTATGAATACATAGTTCTTAGCCTCTCGGTGGCTCTGTAAAGGCTGTTCCACACTTTATGAATACAAACAATGTGGTGAAGTTTAACCCTTATATCTCCCCATGGGAACCCAGGGACGTGAAGCAGTGCCTGTTAACGGTGGTAAACAAGTTCTGTTTTACTGGTAAAATAGGACCTGGTTACCAATACCTGGGGTGGAAGTCCTCTAAAAGGGGCAACATGGGTATAAACAATTGGTTGGACTTTATATCCAAGTTGTGGTCACGATTAAACAATGTGCAGAAATATGTGACCTCAACCCTTTACCCAACATAACGGCCAAAACCAGCCAGCACTATTTAGAAAAGTCGCCAAATTAATTTTCATTATTTTTTCTTTTTTTTTTCTCAAAAACATAGGTTATGACCCCTCATTGGAACGAGCTCGATGAGCTCGTTCCAATGAGGGGTCATAACCTATGTTTTTGAGACAAAAAATAGTTATTCAAGAATTTTGTTTGCAAGTGTCGTCTGCTTTTCATGTTAGGTAAAGGGTTAAACACCAATAAATAAATGCACCAGATTCAGTATGTAACAGCCTTTGGCCTTTGAACTATCAGAACTATAACTCATTATACCTTGTTGGACAGAGCTCCTTGAGCTCTGTCCAACAAGATGTAATAGGAAATAATTTCTGATTCTGTTTAATGTGAAGAATGTTGCAAATGATTGAACAAGTTTGACTTCCTGGGCAGAAAGTGAATACAAGTATATTCTTGCTACACTATGATTTCTCTTTCAGCTGCAAGTGTCCGTGATATCTCAATGTTGATATTTTTCTTTGATGACATTTTAATATGTGGCGCATTGTCTTTTAGCTCATTGAAATCATTTGGTGAGTCTGTCCTTCCTGGCGTCCACTGATATTTTTCATACTTATCTAAGTCAAAATCAGTGAGCTCAGTAGCACCAAACTTAGGAGTCCCACCTCCTTTATCCGTTTCGAATAGAGGATTTCTATAGCGACGTAGATTTTCTTGATTTTCATTGTTGGACTTCTGTTGCATGAATCTGGATTCCATCAGACGAAGAATAGCTTGTTTCTTTCTGTAGTGCCAGATCACTATGGCTGTAAGACTCAGAACACCAATAATTCCAAGAGCTGTGCACACCAGTGGAATTAGGTAACGTGGATCTGAAACATTGCAATCATATTATCAATATAACTGTATACAAATACGTAATTAACCCTTGACCCAACACAGACGATATCATAATTTATTATTTTAAATATCATTTCTTTACATTTTTCAAAAAATTTCAACAAAACCATATGTGACTGCTCATTGGAATGAGCTCGTTCCAAAGAGGGGTCACATGATATGGCTTTGTTGAAATGTTTTTAAAACTAATATTTTTTCAGCTGCTGAATTTGCAAATTCCGCGGATGGATGTGGCCGATTCGTTGGGTAAAGGGTTGGTTCTACATCTGACATTCAGTTACATCAAAATATGCCTGCCGTAATTTGGATTCTATTTTTATGAACCCTCACACAAGAAAATGGATAGTTGTCCCAAGGAACACCTGGAAGTGGATCAGTTCATGTTTAACTCTTAAAGCCTCAAACTATTTTTTAGGCCCCACAAAGTAGATCTTCTGTTTCTCGGGCAATTTTTTGTAAAACTGCATATGGGCAGACAGTATTTTATCATATGACTATGACATTTTTACCCTAAATATCACTACTGTTTGACGATGTTTTCCAAACTGTTGTATCAAACCGGGTGAAATTTTTCCAGATCAAAAGTCCATATCACACTCTTACGGAAATCAAAAATCCATATCACACTCCCACGGAAATATCCGAGAGTTTCCGTGAATAGTTTTCGTAACTAGGGAAGTCATTGTTGTTTCGTCTGCTATTTTGTAACCAGCTTTTCAGCGCATATTAATTAAAATGGCAAATTTGGGTGAATTTGACATCGAAACAATGTCATATGATAAACATATCATCATAACAGTGTGTTGATCCGTGTCGTCACATCACGTCTCGTTGAGGTGGCCAGATTTTCAGATCACACTCGCTGCCTGCGGCAGCTCGTGTGATCTGAAAATCTGCCCACCTCAACTCGACGAAATACTACGACACGGATCAACACACTGTTATGATAATATCTACTTATTTTATTTTTAGCTCACCTGACTTTCAGTCAGGAGAGCTATAGTGATCACTCACCGTGAACATGGTGTTTGCATCTTCTCCTTCCAAACCGCTAAACCAATTTAATTGATATTTGAGATAATAGTTTGTTATGACATCGCAATTTGATTTTGTTCAAATCAAGTTGCCTCGCCCCTTGGTAAGGCCACGCCCAAAAAGTGTGCTTAAATCTTAAAAAATCTTCTTCTCATGAACCAGCAGTAGCAGAGACTTGATATTAGGTGTGCAGCTTCCTTTTGAGGTGTAGACTCAGATTTGTTCAAGAGAAGTTTGTGGAGGTATATTTGCCGTTGTTATGGCAGGGCCAAGAATTTTTGCCACTCCCAAAATTTCAATTTTCCAAACCGAGAGGCAGATTTGAACCAAATTTGGTATGAGGGCTTATTGGATCATAAGTACTTAATTTATGCCCAAATTTTTTTCCCCGTCGCCCCATGGGAACCGCAGGAGCTAAAAATAGAAAAAATTAAAACGCTTATATCTCCAAAACTACATGGCACTGAGAATTCTTATTTGGTGTGAAGCTTCCTTAGGACCAACAGAATGGAATGGTAAAAAAAAATTGCAATCGGTTTTATCATGGGGTACTTTTTTTTGGAACTTTAAAAAGTGCTCAGTCAGCATTTTTTAACACTGTGGGTAATGGGAAAAACATGAAAGACAACTTTTCTCCCAAACCACTGCTCCAAATGCTTTCAAATTTCACATATAACATCTTTGGAAGATTGTTTCACATGCTTATTGAAATCAATTCCCTGGGTCCATATTTGTGCTCACTATGGGAGCCCAAATGTTTAAATTAGTGCAGTATGAGGAATATTCTTTAAAAACTTCTTCTTCAGATCTACCAATAAGAATCTTTTGATATTTGGTATGCAGCATCCTTAGGGGGGTGAGATTCAAGTTAGTTCAAGCCAAGTCCCTGGGTTCATATTCAGGTTGAAAATTTGGGGTCCCGTTGCGGACTTAGAAATTTTGGACCAAAATCCGGAAATTATTTTTTTTGTTTTTTATTCATTTTGGTCAATTTTAAGACAAAATTTTTTTTTTTTACACTGAAAATTTGGTGTCCGGGTGGGACTTGGAAAATTTCGGACCAAAATCCAGAAATTTTTTTGTTGTTTTTTATGCGTTTTAATCAATTTTAAGAAGAAAAACAAATTTAGGCTGAAAATATTTTGTTTGGGACTTCAAAAATTTCTGAACAAAAATAACAAAAAAATCTGTTTTTTATGCATTCATCTCAATTTTGGGACGTAAAAGTGCAGGAACTGAAAATAGAAGGAAAATCCTGTGTATTGTGTGGGCACAATCTCTTCATCTAGTTGGTATATGCTTTTCTTAGGAGGGGCGTATGCAGCTTATTCAAGTCAAGTCCCTGGTTTGATATTTAGACTACCATGTCAGGTAAGCGCCCTCAGGCCCCCTGGGTCCTCTTGTTTATTTTTGTAATTCTTTCTTTGCCATCAAAAGATCATATTCTTGGTTTGTTCTACGTTTTATTTCTCATAATCTACAGAATAGCATGGGTAAAATATCAGACATAAACCATTTAATTTTTATTTTTTTAAGTTTACAATTGGTTATAAAAAGAGAGCATGTGGCAGCCAAAATGACCATGTGGGAGGGTCTGAGAAACAGATTCTTAACTTTCTTAGGCCATATGATAATTACTACCGTACTGCACAGGCATCCCACAATATTAATGATGTCGAAACAGTGCCATGATAAACACAGCCTACTGGTTAAATTCTCGAGGAAGAATACACTTTGGGACAACTTCTACAAGATTATATATAAGTGGCAGTTTGTTGCTGTATGGGGACGAAGGGTTAAAGCGGAAAAGAAGTTATGCTTTCCTGGTAAAATAGGACCCAGTTACCAGAGCCTGGGTGAAATTCATCTTGACTGGGTAGCATAGGTATAAACAATTGTCTTAACTTTGTGTTGCAGTCATAATACAGCCATGAATGCTGAAAGTGAACCTAAGCTTCATTCAATAAATAACTGATTACCTCGTAAAAATATTCAATTAATGGGAATCCAGTTAACCAGTATTTGGTCAATTCCCTGAATTCATGTAAAAAATTGAGTATTTAATCTGATTCAATGCATCATATATTGTTTGACAAAGCTCATAAAATAAGACTCGGTCAAACAAGACGTAATGGATTAAATCTTTTCATTGGATGTTTTAAGGCCCAAAATAGTTGTAATGTGCAGACATTTTGTAACAATTCATATATATAGAATAAACATATAGTGTTTTCAAGTAAAAAATGTATTCTACGAGTAGGATTAAGAATGAAACCGACGAGCCTCTGGCGAGTCGGTTTCATTCTTAATTCTACGACTAGAATACATTTTTTACTTGAAAACACTATACATTTATTTTGTTTATCCCATAAATCTTCTACAGGGCAGTCGCGGCAAAATCGTGCTATAATTCGCTACAAAACACAGCGAGAAGTGAGGAGCACATTGGTCCAATTTGATCGACCATCATAATTGGCAAAAAATAAACAAGGCACAGTAATACATTTCTGTCTAAAAATAATTCGCCTACAAACTTGAGCTAAACTTGCAAAAATACTTGATTATATGAGCAGTGGGTGGTGTTTTCTACTGGCATTGTGTAATACTTTCAAAAGGATTTAAAGGAATCAACAATCAAACTATTAATTATGCTGAACAAATGTGGTAGAGGCCAGAGGTCAACAAGTCCAGTGCTACTAGGGGGATAAATTCTTTCAGTGTTAAACCTATGGGGGAAAATTATCACCCTATAAGGTGAATAAAGCAAAAATTTATCGAAAGCCTTTATTGTTCAAATAAACGGCCATTTATGGGATAAAATTTTTAATATATTAGTGTTATATTATTCCCCTTCCTGATTGGGTATATAGTAAAGAGCTGCATATGTTCATAAGTTCGTACATTACAAATTATGACCGTTCAACATGTTTGCTACTCTGACTCTGAAATGAGGGAACTTATTTCATGACAAGATGTATACCCTCACAAGAACACTTTCATAGTTACTTCCCTGCGATTAATGTAGTCATTCATCAAAAAATCTATCCTTCCAACATATTTGCAACTCTAGTTCTGCCACTATTTAGGGGATTCAAATAATTTTTGACCTGGTTGTACCTTGCCAAAGGGGAACAGATGCCATGCCAGAACAAATATCCTTACTTGATATTTACAGTTATTTTCCCTTCATTCACTCAAGTTGATCCAAACTATATTTTGATAATAAGGTCAAAGTGTAACAGGGGCCATAACTCTGTTGTGTATGAAGGGATGAAACCCACAATATTTAGATAGCCTTTCTCCCATACTGGTCTGTCACCTTACCAAAGACATTAAAATCAGACAATTGCTTGAGTGGTAATGTAAAATAATATGGAAGGTACGAGACTGGGTGGGGAGGAGGGGGACAGAAGATGCACTTTTTCGCTAAAAGTGTACTCGTGGAAAAGAGTTTACTTTCGAGAAACCTTTCAGTATTTGTTTCTAACATACTTTATGTGTGCCAATGGGTGGAGGGGGGGGGGGGGGGTGAGGTGGAGGGGGGGGGGGGGTATAAGGTATAATAATGGAGTTCTGTTGATAGAGTCACCAAACAAAGAAACCATACAATCACTGGGTTGATTTCTATAGCTTTATATCATCCCTTAAGTGGAACAATATGCCATCTGCAATGCCTTAGCATTGCAGATGGCACTTTGTTCCTTTGAAGGGATGATATAATATATATATATAATGTCAGTACTATGCCTCATTAGAGTTAATGATATGTTGTAAACTCCCATTCTTAACCCTTTACCTAACGAACTGGCCGCATCCACCTGCGTAATATGCAAATTCAGCAGTTGAAAAAATATTAAATTTCAGAAAATTACAACAAAACTATATCATGTGACCCCTCATTGGAATGAGCTCATCAAGCTCGTTCCAGTGAGGGGTCACATGATATGGCTTTGTTGAAATAGCTTGAAAAATTTGAAAAAAATATTTAAAATCATAAATTTTGATATCGTCTGCGTTGGGTAAAGGGTTTTATCTTACAATCAACATGTATTTTGTCTGTATTAACTCCACAACTGTCGTGTATCCGACCCCCTGATACAGATGTTTGTATCGGGGTCGGATACAAGCACGTTCTTTTCGCGTGAGTTCCATTTTTTTTCTTTTTGTTCATCCGTACGAATAAATAGTTCGTTATATATTCGTCTATATTCTTGACTTATCACCAATATATTGTAAGATAAAATGATTATTAACATTATAAGGATGTACAAAATATGTATCTGAGTCTCACTCCGGGTTCTAAGGGTAGATCACGACTCGTATTCGACTCGTCGGATCTGACCTTAGAACCCAGAGCTTGACTCTGATACATATTTTGTACATCCAAATGGTAATAATCTCTATAACTCATACCCAGGGTCAAATGCACTTTCTGATACACCTGCCCACCTTACCCTTGGATACTTGCACCCTTGTCGTTACACAATTGAAAA
Source organism: Pictodentalium vernedei (assembly GCA_031216915.1). Lineage (NCBI taxonomy): Eukaryota > Metazoa > Mollusca > Scaphopoda > Dentaliida > Dentaliidae > Pictodentalium > Pictodentalium vernedei. Next base: position 171,607,391 of record CM062292.1, read on the forward strand.
GTAATGAAATTTGTGATGAAGTATGGCGATCATATTAGATAAATGGTTAAGAACGCTATCAGTGTTTGTCTTTATTTTACAGCAGAACACAGATAACATGCATGACACTGTGCTAAAAATATATGCCTAGAAAAAATATTAATTATAAAATAATGGCCTCTCTGCTAATGTCAGCATTGCATCAAGTGTGCGAAGACCTTGATACTTACATTTTGTTGATTCATTCTCCCGTATAACTGCCGTTTCTACTTTGATTTCCCTGACAGCTGCGAGAGCACTGTTATTACTTTTCTTTCTGCTCAGTACATCAGCCAGTTGGTTAACAGCTTCCTTCAAATGACTGTCTGTGTCATCTTGTTTCTTGACCATATCAGTTGACTGAAAATAATGATGAAGAATAATAGGAGATATCATTTGGATACTTATTGTATTTTTCTTGGAAGTTGTGGAGTTTTGTTTTTGATTACATGCTGAAGTCAATACACCAGAATTTTAACTTAAAAATGTTTCTCATAATATAAGTTGGAGACTAACCAATTCAATATGTTGAGATTGAATTGGTTAAATTCCTTGTTGCATTATGGGAAAAAATTGTTGTTTGATATTTTTTTTATTTCGACATCAGGGTGCAGTGGGTTAAATTTATTCTGGGGTTATGTGCTTTTAACCCTTTGAACTCTGATGGTCTCTTCCATGGCAGTTCAGTTGCAGGAATTTGAAGAGTCCATATTCATTATTTGGGGGTAGACTAATTAATATTTTCAGCTTGCAGTCTTGGGGCTACATGTTGAATATACTTATTGGTCTACCCCACACATTCACTTGGCAGCCCTCCTACTTTATGAAATTATGACATATCATGTTCCTGGGCTGGAAAAGTGGCCTCTCAGATTCATGGGCTCAAAGCTTACTTTGTTTTGTTCTTATCATTTTACATTTTTATGACCCTCCCCCAAATTAACCAGAATTATGTTGATAGTGGTGGTGGGAGAGGAGGAAGGGGTGAGGCATTTGGAAGTGATCCCTAATTTGTGTATGTGGGTGTAGGTGCATATATGCCTGATTTATGTCACTGAAGGTGAGGTTGGTATAATGTAAGGAGCATTGTCATGCGCTTTGTTCACTTCCCTCCCAAATGCCATCCCACCCTCTTGAAACCCTTCGTAGCACAGGTTGTTTTTTTTTTTCAAAACTCGAATAAAGATGTGTGAATTATGGGTAAGTTATTCTTTTTTTAAAAACTTTTTAGAGAATTTTTTCAATTGAAAATATATGAGAAATGGAATGCATGTGGGGGGGGGGGGGGGGAGGAATTTATATAGTCTATTCTTTTAATACGGGGAGAGGTGGGGGCAAACAAATTATCAGCAGTTGATGTGCACTTACCAAAGAAACTTCAATCGTATCTGTATGAAGTGTCTGTATCCCACACAAAATATAAATTGGCTTTTCATTGGCTAATATTTGTATGACGGATAACTGTCTCAAAGAGGAACAAACGGATTCCACTGAAACACCCTGAAAATATAAAATCACTAGAAGTCTTAGGATTCAAGACAATACTTGAGTGACTCTTCAAAAAAATGGTTATCTGTACAAATAGAATGTCATTATTGCTAAACTCTGTACTCCTCTCTTTAACTAGTTGGCAAACCTCATTTAACTGAGGTTTTAAGCTGTTAAAAAAATACATATTTTTCAGGCACCACCCTCCTCATTGCATTTTTCAGGCACCACCCTCCTCATTGCAAATCTGTTCCATCACTCTTAATTTTTTACTTGGAAATCACTCCACTGGTAATTTGTTACACTTGTGGAACTAAAAATCTAACCAACTATATCTTGTTTGACAGAACGCACTGATATCATTGGTTAAATTTGCAACTGTAATTTGGGAATTTTTTTTCTGCTGAAACCATGGGACTAGTCACAGAATAGTGTAAGGAGATAAGTAAAAAATTTCAATTCTTTGGGGAAGGATTAACAAAAAAGATATAAAAAATCCTCCCTCCTTCATCAGAACATTTGAGGGAAAATTTCCTGAGAAACAAGAAATATTTTAATTGGCCTTGTGTTAAATAAACACAGTAAACAGTACACAGTGCACAGTGCTTTCAGCATCAACTGACCCATATTTTGTAAACAGTGCCCGCCACAAAAATTATGCATCCCAAATGAATTTTAGGGGCACTGTTATTTATTTATTGGGATTTAATGATACTTGGGTCTGACAGTTTTATGGGTGGAGGAAGCCGGCGTACTTGGAGAGAACCACAAAGCAACAGCCAGACACCCCAACCTTCTAACAACACACAAGCAGGGTTAGCATTGGTTGAAGACAAGTGCACCATCGATGTGCAGTACGCCTTAGTACACAATGCCACCATGCCCCCACATGGGCAATCGGGATAAAGTGTCTTGCCCAAGGACACAACACAGTTACCCCTGGTGGGGATTGAACCATGGACCTTTCAGTTTGAAGTTCAATGCTGTATGCACTGAGGGTCACCATACACTACATTTTTAGTCGAGTTGTGATGAAGTCAAACTCGACTTGTAGTTTGATGAATGGTGGGCGGGCGTGCATAAACAATTGGTTTTCGGATGATAACTTGATAATGGTTCAACCTATGTTCATGAAACTTCATAGGTAGGTTGGTATCGGTGAGAGTAAATTGTAAACAATTGGTTTCCGGATGATAAGTTGATAATGATTAAACCCACTTTTGTGCTGTCGCAACTCGACATTGGATCGGTGATCCTATCAGCATTTTTAACTGGTAAAGTGCTGAATTCTTTTTGGTCATCAAAATTTATCTGCATGTATTTGGGTTGTTGCAATTTATGGGTGAGTGCCTACAGGCACTCACCCATAAATTGTAACACGACAAATCCTTAAAGATTAATGTTGCTTCAAAAATAATATGAAGTACATCCACAGAAAATAAAGCCTTTAACTTGAGCAACCTTCACTTCGGAATAAAGCCTAAATACGGGCTTCCAGAATTCCACCAGTTAATAATCAAGGATCTAGTAAGCTATAGTTCAGAGGAAAGAAGATGAAATTTTGTAGTCATTTGCAGAAAACATACTGGCACAGTCACCCCCAACTTGTATTAGACAAAGGGTTAATATTACAGCAAGATGAGAAAATATAATGTGACTTACCAGTGGCATTTTTGATTTGTCAAACAACAGTGTAATTTTGGCACATGAGTTGCTCAGCACAGCAGAGTTTGGAATGCATTTAATCTCCATTCCCTGAGGGGATGGATCTTTTATTTTATTGATATGTCTACACTGTCCCCATGGCAAGCAAGGGGTTGTGAAGCAGGTCTCATCTGTCTGCACAACACAGGTTTCATCATTTTTACATCTAACTGTAGGCTCGGTCATGTTTGGATGACTTAAGCAGTTGCTTGGACCACACCACACCTGAAATGCAAATAAAAAATAAATCCATACAAATAGTCAGCCAAAGAATTGATTTAGAATTTTAATTGAGGACTGAAAACCTGCACATTTTTTCAACTCTTTACCTAACATGACTTGAAGATGACACTCGCAAAAGAATTATTGAAGAATGCTTAAAAATGTTAAAAATCTGTTTCTCAGACTCGCTCACATGTTATTTTGGCTACTGCATGCTCTATTTTTACAACCAATGCAAACTTAAAAAAATAAAAATTAAATGATTTGTCTGATATTGTACCCAAGTTAATAAAATTGACAAATTTGGACCTTAAGGGCAACAAGGCTTTGCGAAGCCTTCTTGTACTAAAGGGCTGAAATGCACCACCATTCATGCTATTCTGCCACCACAGCCTTCACTACCACTTCTATGCAGATGATACACAACTATACATTCATTTCAAACTACTCGATGGCCCAGTGTCCAGAACGCATTGAGAAATGTGTTGCCGACATTAGAAGATGGATGACCGAAAACTGAACTCATTTATATAGGCTCTCCATATTACTTGCATCAGTGCACTGTGCGTAATTTGGTGCTTGAGGGGATTTCAGTCTCACCATTTTCTAGTGTTCACAATCTTGGTTATATGATGGACAGCAACCTATCAGCGGAGGCTCATGTCACACAGATCTGCAGGCAGTCTTGCTCTCAAATTAGAAACATCAGCAGAGTATGAGATGCGATTGATGAAAATACGATGAAAATGCTCATCCATGCATTTGTCTCAAGTTGTCTCGACTACTGTAATTCACTGCTTTTTGGTTGCAACAAATCTCTATTGGTTAAGTTACAGGCTGTCCCAAATTGTGCAGCCAGACTTCTGACCAAGACCAGGAAATATGACCACATATCTCCGATACTGGCAGATCTACACTGGCTCCCAGTTCTGAAAAGGATGGACTTCAAAATCCTTTAATCATATAAATCTCAACAATCTTGGTCCTTCATACCTTACTGATTTTCTTGTACCCCACAAACCTGTCAGGACTCTCAGGTCTAGTTTCTCCAATGATTTAGTTTACACTTCTTGCAACCTTCTATCATGCGGAGGTCGTGCTTTCTCTGTTGCAGGTCTGAAGCTCTGAAATTCACTTCCCACTTATATGAAGATGCCACAAACTCTCAACCAGTTTAAATCTGCTCTGAAGAGCTATCTATTCAAGCAAGTATATAAGACTGTGCTTATCCTTGGTTGTTTAATAGTTGATAGTTGTTACTTTTTCTTTTTGTATATATTCAGCCTCAGTCTATTTATTTATTTGTACACCATGCATGTACTCAGTATTGTAAAGTCCGTGAGCACATTGTGGAACTGAGGCTATAAACTTCATTATTATTATTATTCTGTAGATTATGAGGCCTAAAAACTTAAAACAAACCAAGAATATGAACTTTTGATGGCAAAGAAATAATTCCAAAAATAAAATGAAAAAAATGGCCGCCCACAGGCAATTTTACCAAAAAAATGGCCTGATAAACAAAACATCCACTTTGTGGAGCCTTACTAAAATTGACATTATTTGCCAAAAAACATAGCTTATAGCCCTCATTAGAACAAGGTCAATAAGCTTATTTCGGTGATAGAGATGGGAGGTTTTGATTTCTCATATTTGGTTTTGGTTCAGTTTCAGTTCATGCAGTTTTTCTGTGTGTTAAGAACAGATAGTAAACAAAACCTCAGGCTTCTCAACTTGGAAAAAATCTGCAATAGTTTGTTCAACACCACTCATGGTCGCTATGAAAAGTGCTGTCAGTAAGTATCTCCACTGATTTTAGCCTAACTTCCCCTCGATCATTCTCAGGGGTTCTATTGGATCAAGTCTGGAAATTAGCAGACTGTCATCTGCAGAATAAGGTCCCAAGAGTGTGAATTTGGTGATACTACCCCACAGCAGGGTAGCATTACTAAATTTACCCTCTGTGAACCTCAATCTAAAATAAAGGATAAATTAGGGGTTTCTTGCCCACTGTATGGGATAGCATCTGCAAATTCCCCTTCTTTGGGACCTCATTTTGCAAATGATAGGTTTTTATTTCCAGGCATGTAGGGGATCAGTAGCTAAGCCTATTCAGTCAGAAAAAACATAAATCAGGGAAACAAATAAATCAAGTTCATCATGTTGTGCTCATTGTCACTTTGCATTTTCTCCTCTTGACTTTTCTGCTGGACGAGTCAATAAGGTCGAATATGCGACAATGAGAAAATGACGTATTCGCCCTTTGCTGGATGGACTAAGTGACGAGATTTCATTTGGGACCACTAGTCTAGTTCCCTCCCAGTAAGGTTATTTGATTAGTTTTTGCACAAACACAGTAAAACCTTTTTATACCATGTTCACCTATGTTACTATCTGTGAAAAGCCTGTATGTTAAATTTTAGCTTTTAATCCCTCTACCAGGCCTGACATTTGCAAAATGAGGTCCCCAGCAGGTGAATTTGATGATGCTATTCCATACAGTGGGCCAATTTATCTTCTGGGTACCTCTTTCTATTTAGTTTTGGGGCCCTGATTCTGAATGAGGTTCACAGAGGGTAAATTTAGTGATGCTGCCCTGCTGTCCAGGGTAGCATCACTAAATTTACCCTCTGGGGACCTCCTTTTGCAGATGACAGTCTGCTTATTTTCTGGCTTGCCCGCTACTGGTGTAAAGTTTCTACTGCGGGTAAAATGTTTTCTATGGGAATTCCATTCCAAAAATTGACACCAAAAGTAGGAACTGTATCCAACTTGACCTTTGACATGACTCAATTTGGTGACTTAGATAAATTCACACTTTGCGATGTTTCATTCAAACATAGGATATTTTTATACTGTACCAATGACCCAGACTTAGCTGGTGCTAACTCTAACAAAACCAGGGCCAAACACAAATTTTGCCCCCCAATCCCCAAAATTTGCATCCAAAACCAAAAGAAATCATGTCCTATAGGACCTCCATACTTCGCCCCTACTGCGCATGCGCAGTGTCAAGGACGTTCCAAAATTGGCGCCAATTATCATTCTCTGTTTGGCCCTTCATCAGTCAACATCTCACTGATCTTTGTGCTTGTAAATCTCAGTTTAAAGGATGCCAGACACGTAATTATTGGAGAAATGGTGATTCTAAGGAGGATATAGAAGGAGGAGAGGAAAAAGGAGTGACAAAAAATAATCAGGGCTGCACTTAAAATTTTTTATGAAATTATGTTAAGTTGCCTATTTTCGAGGCATGGGCCTCTTGTCATTCTTGCTAAAAAGTTGCACTGCTTATTCAGTGTTTCCTCTCCCCTGGTCTTCTAAGTCCCCCCTTGCAATTCTCCCATGCTTTTGGCATATTTTTGAGAAAGTTCATTTCTAAAATTCTCTTGGGAGAGTTGCTTGGTTACAGAATGTTTTCTGTTATTTTCCCCATAGTTACGTTTTCACCAATGGGTGTATAAACGTTGTGTTCTGCATCTTCCATCTGATGTTCTGCATCTTCCATCTGATGTTCTGCAGATTCTCCCCTGGGAGTCTCTGTCTTGCATCAGATAGAGTGTAATTTTGATGACTGATTTCGGGCCAGTTTTTTCAGTGCCTGGAGTCATGTTTTCTGGTGTTTTACACTGTTTGTTTACATTGGCAACAGTCTCTTTTGAGGGGGGGCTGTTTGCCTTTGCTGTAGTTTATCTCACTATAAGATACATTTTTATTATCCGTAAGTGTTGCATTAATTATTTAATATAAATTTAAAATTTTTGACCACACTTAGCCATCGGATCCATCGGGGCTCAACGTTACTTTTCAGAAACTTGGGCTTCGCTGAAAAAATATTTTTCAAAAATTATTTTGATTTGCAATTGTTTTTTCATTATTAATGGATCATGTTATTATGTATCTTTGTGTCAGGGGTTTGTGCGAGTAACTAGGACTTGTTGTTGACTTTTCACAATGAAAGGATATTGTTCAAATTGTAATAAGAAGAAATCTTCCTCTGACTTTCATGATCATTGTATTAATTGTAGTCAGTGTTCTCGCACTAATCCCTGTTCTATATGTCAATATTGGGATGACAAACATTGGAAACGTGTGTCACGGTATGTTGTTACTGGAGAAAGGGCTATGCCGGCTCTTTCTCCGCAAGGTCACTCTACTCTCTCAGTTTCTATTTCAGAGGAACAAGAACAGGGTGATGTTTCCATGTTATCTTCCGCAAGTGCGCTTCCGTCGTCACAAATGAATACAAAGCTAGCGGCAAAAGTGCTCATGGAGATTAAACAAATGTCGTCCGCTAGCTCGCCCGGTGTAGCGTCCATTCACCGAATGGTTCGGCAGCCAGGTTCGTCCGATGCGGTCCAGGAGGAAATGTTGGGTGATGCAAGCACTATAAACATTCAACGTGCACACCCAGTGACGGCGGATAGTAGGCGAGATCGGAGGAAGCCTTTGAGTCCGGTTCCTAACTCTTCCAGGTTCAGCCGGGCCGCGAGCGAGAGAGGCCCCTCTCTCGTACAACAACATCTGGGACCAGATGTTGTGGTACAAAATGTGTCGCAAGCGGAGCATACGTCCGTCGCTCGGGACGCTCCGTTGTATAGGCAGTCCGTGGAGACTGCTCAGGCTTCTTCTTCTCGTCAGCGCACACGACCGCACCTTGGCTGCGTGACCGCCGATATTTTACCAGCTTCGGCGATCAGGGATTCTTCGGCGACCAGGTCACACCATCCGACAGCCAGGAACACGAGGCCGATGGACTCCGGACGTTCACATAGAAAAAGTATGCGGGAGCCATCAGATGCGGAGCTGCCCTCGGCGAAGCAGCGAAAGACTGCGCCTCCGCAGGCCTCGATGCCGGACGTACTTGTGCAGATAGCACAACTTATCGCAGCATCCCAGCAGCTGACAGAAACGGTGTCGGATCGGGAATTATCCGACGGCGCTGGGTCAGTACGCTCCGCTGAAGCATCGGGGGCGGACGACCGGGAGCATCATGAGGTCCGACCGGATGGTGAAAGGGATACGGATGACTTGGAGCTATCCCTTTCGGAACAACATAAAGCTGCCGTGGACTTCATCCGGCACTTTCTCCCTCAAGTTGTTCCGTCGGGCCAGACTGCTGCGGTCCCGGACAAGAGGATTATAGCGTCATTGGACTCTGAATTTTTTGAACGGTTCAGGGACATCGCTCCCGAGTTTCCATCTCAGTCCAATAATGTTGCAAGAACATTTGAATTATTGAACGACGCTATATTTAAACTTGCTTCCAAAACGGGGAAAGCAGGTTTCTTGTCCGCCAATACTCTCAACCTGCCTTTCATTAATGCAAGGAATAAATTCGACACGGCAGGACAGGGTATTCCGAGAGTTCCTCTGCGTATGGACGACGAGGCGGAAGACTTAGAGCTATCATTACCGTCGTCGGCTTCTATTCCAACCGCGGTGTTGGAAACAGCTATTTCGTCTAACAGAGCCAGTTTAGATGCCTTATCTTACGCAGATCACCTTACTAAGGCGTTATCACTTCGCCTTCAAGGGAAAGAATTTCAGGATATACAATCCTCTTTAAGACTTCTTTCAAGGGCAGTAGCTTATTCCACGTGTAACTCCGCCCTTTCAGTGGCAAATCTGGAGTTGGTTAGACGTGACGCAGCCCTAGCTACATCCACACTCGTGGATACTAAGGTGAAGAACTCTCTCAGAGTCACTTCGGTCTCCGGAGAACTTCTCTTTGACGGCAAGCTTTCTGCTATTTATGATAAAATTACAAAGAAACCTTCGGATTCTCTGTTGTTCAAATCTGCTTCTAAGAAGTCGGATACGGCAGACAAGAATAAGACAGGCACTTCTGGGTCTAATGCGCCCAAGAGAGGTTCCTATAGAGGTTCCGGTGCATCCTCTTGGTCTTATTCGAGAGACCGTCAAGGTAGCGACTCACGTTCGGGACGTCCTTCGGGCCGGGACAACTGGTCGGACGCCCCGAGGTCGACGGGACGAGGTGCGGGTCGTGGAGGACGTGGTTTCTCCTACCGCAGGCCTCGCAGGTCCAGGAGGTGATGGCTTAAACCTCTATCGCGTACCGGTTGGCGGAAGGTTGTCGAGCTTTTCACAAGAATGGGCGTCGATTACGGATGACCCTTGGGTGAGAGGAGTGACTTTGGAAGGTCTAAAGATATCCTTCAAACGAAAGCCTCCATTAACTCGAAGTCCAAAATGGACTCAACTTCCGTCAAATCCGCAGAAAAGAGACGCTCTATTATCAGAGGTGCAGTCTCTTTTAATGAAGAACGCGGTAGAGGTCGTAGAAAACCAGGAGACTCCGGGATTCTAAGCCATCTGTTTCTGGTTCCGAAACCAGACGGCTCGTTCCGTCCAGTCATAGATTTGAGCTGGATAAACAAGCTGATCGTCGCTCCGAAGTTTTATATGGAGACGATTCGGTCGGTCAGAGCGAGTATACGGGTGAACGATTATGCAACAAGCATAGATCTCAAAGATGCATACTTTCACGTCATGGTACATCCGACATTCAGGAAGTATCTACGCTTCGCAGTCCTAGGAGTGGTGTATCAATTCCGGGCGATGTGCTTCGGATTGAATCTAGCACCCTGGGCTTTCACTCGGGTAATGAACTCGGTAATGATCTATTTCCGAGCTCATTCGTCTGCGGTAACGTCGGCCTACCTGGACGACATTCTTCAGAGGTACGGCAACGAGTTAATGCTTCAGAACGGTGTTCAGAATCTACTTCTATTGCTCCGACGTCTCGGTTTTATAGTAAACGAGAAGAAGTCGGATCTGGTGCCGTCCAAGTCATTCACACATCTGGGAATGAGCTTCGAGACGCACAACAATCTCGTTCGTCTGCCGTTAACCAGAGCGAAATTAGTCTGTTGTTACGCTCGCTATTGTCTGCACACAGACAAAGTCACAGCGAGAGAATTTATGAGACTGATAGGTCTGTGCGGAGCCGCTGCGGATCTCATTCCGATGGGGCGGTTACGCACGCGTCCTCTCCAAATTTTCTTGACTCAGAATTGGAGTGTGAAAATTAATTCGCTCGACATAGACGTTCTCTTGTCAGATCAAGTGAAACAAGAGATTCAGACTTGGGCAAACATTCAGTGGTTAACTCAAGGAGTTCCGCTGCAGTTGCCGGATCCGAGTTTTACCATTATGACGGACGCCAGTCAAACAGGTTGGGGTGCTTCATTGATCCCAACGGATTCGAGATGCCAGGGTCTTTGGGATCCGCAATTCCTGGGCAAGCACATAAACATCAAGGAAATGATGTCAATTTGGCTTGCGTTACGTCATTGGATGGACATTATTCACAATGCTCATGTCCAAATCCTATCCGACAATACGACAGTAGTGGCGTATATACGGAATCAGGGAGGCACTCATTCAGTTCCGTTGTTCAATCTAACGGAAAGAATCCTTCTGTTTGCGCTAGAACATCAGGTTCTTCTTTCGGTCCGTCACATACCGGGTCGTCTGAATGTGCTAGCAGACTCCCTTTCACGAAAGGGTCGCTTGTTGCCGTCGGAGTGGACTCTCAACAAACAAGTATTCAATCAGATTTGCTACCAATGGGAACGGCCAATGATAGATTTATTTGCGACACATCTCAACAATCAGTTGCAGACGTATGTGTCTCCGTGTCCGGATCCAAGAGCATTTGCAGTAGACGCTCTGTCGATCTCTTGGGACGGAATGATAGGATATGCGTATCCTCCAGCGCCGTTAATTCAGCAAGTATTGCTAAAGATAAAACAATCTCAATGCAAGATTCTGTTGGTAGCATCTCTGTCTTCACAGAGACCGTGGATAAATCTACTCAGGTGTCTGTTGTGGGACCTACTGCGAAAGCTTCCTCCACGGGAGGATCTTCTTTCGCAGGGGAAATCGCGTCAACTCCATCACAACCCGCAAGGTCTCAACCTTCACGTTTTTCCGTTGTGCGGTCCTTCTTGCATGGCAAGCACTTTACAGGACGAGCAGTGGACGCGATTTCTAACTGTAGGAGGACCTCCTCTTCGCTAAACTATGCGGCTAAGTGGAAGGTTTTTCGTCGTTGGTGTAGGGATCATTCTGTAGATATTTTCGATCCCTCTATACCAGACATTGCAAACTTTCCAGTATACTTGTTTGACGAAATCAAACTGCAGCCTGTTACTATTAAGGGTTATAGGTCTATGTTATCTGATACCTATGCACATCATGATAGTTTACAAATTGGATCTAATGTCTCTTTATCTAAGTTGGTTAGAAACTTCTCGATAAATAGACCCAGAACTCTTAGGTTAATTCCTAAATGGAATTTAGCTTGGGTTCTTCTTAAATTGAAGGAAAAGCCATTTGAACCTCTTGGGACAGTAGATTTCAAATTCTTATCTTATAAGACAGCTTTTCTCTTAGCTTTCTCTTCTGCTAGAAGAGTCAGTGAGCTTCATGCACTGTCGGTGGATGATTCTCACTATCGTAGTGTCGGGAACACTATCACCTTCACTACTAATGTGGGTTTTTTAGCTAAGAATCAGGCTCCTAATAAATATCCGGAACCTATTGTCATTAAGGCTCTTCCGTCTTCAGACGGGCGTAGGCCTTTACTCTGTCCTGTTAGAGCGTTACGTATCTATAAACAGAGATCTCAGTTTATCAGAAAGGGACGAAAACGTTTCTTTCTGTCTTTGATGCCTAATAGAAGGGACATTTCGGTCCATTCTATTGCTAGATGGATTCAATGAACTATCCGTACTGCTTATGAGAGTTTATCTTCTTCTCAGCAGTCTGGTCTTAAGATTTCCACTCATGAAGTAAGAGCTCTTGCTACTTCTTGGGCTTACGCTAATAGTATTGCTATTACAGATTTAATGAAGGCTGCTTATTGGTCTCAGCCATCCACATTCACAAATTTTTATCTCAGAAATATTGAGTCCATTTCTGGAGACCTGCATTGTTTAGGTCCGTTATCTGTTGCTCAGAATGTCGTCCACTAAACAGTTGCAACTATAGTTATGCAGGCTTTCTGTTCCGGTAGTGACTCCGTCCGGCTGCCCTCTTCACTCTGGGCTATTTGACCCAGGGCAAGGGGAAGGGGGGGGGGGAGGGTGTTCCCTTAGGTCACTTGCTTTATAGTGAAAAGCAAGGGAATGCCTCCTCCAAAGTCAGTATTTCTGAGTCGCTTCCGGGATGGTTTTAAAGTGTAATAATAATGTTAAAATTCATTCATGTCATATTTTTAAAGTGTAGCTCGGTGTGAAGCATTTGTATATGTCAAGTGTCAAACGGGCATTAATATACAATCCTCGGACACTTTTAAAAGATTATAAAGAGTCTCAATTCTCTGGACTAACTTTATTTATTGGCTTACTTTAAAAATAATTAGTATAAAGGGTTATACTGGATGTTAATAGAGAACATGAATGTTATTGTGCTCAATTATGAAGGGTATTGTATCTTTCTAATTTAACATTAAATAAGAAAGATACATGTGAAGCCTAATACTCCTTTTCTCCTTAAGGGGTTGCCTCTATATTATATAGTTGAGCTTATTGGATTTTCCTCTATGTCCTAGGCCCTTCAGCCTTTTTACTATTCAGCTAAGTCTGGGTCATTGGTACAGTATAAAAATGTTAAAAAATTTATAGTAATTTATATATTTTTTATACTTACCAATGACCCAGACGGGGATGGCCCTCCCAGGAGTTGGGAACTCTTGCCTCCCCGCTGAGTACATAGCGCTGACCAGGCACTGCCAGTAAGAATGATAATTGGTGCCAATTTCGGAACGTCCTTGACACTGCGCATGCGCAGTAGGGGCGAAGTATGGAGGTCCTATAGGACATGATTTCTTTTGGTTTTGGATGCAAATTTTGGGGATTGGGGGGCAAAATTTGTGTTTGGCCCTGGTTTTGTTAGAGTTAGCACCAGCTAAGTCTGGGTCATTGGTAAGTATAAAAAATATATAAATTACTATAACGTTTTGCGGTACTATCTACTATGTGCAATAACTTATTAAGTTTAAAATACCTATAATTATATAGTTAAAATAAAATTTAAGAATTGTTAATAATAATTTGACTGAAAAAGCTAGGTGAATTCAATCAATTTTGACGATGTATCTAGCTGTAAATCAAGCATTCAGTACTGTTCACTTGCTCAGATGTAAACAAAACAAACCCATGTGTTTGCACGTGAGGTGTTTGTGATAGAAAGTATAATTTTTTCTTCATTTTAAGTGACAAAGTCAATTATTTGTTAAGAGCATGGTATAAATAAAACAAATAGGTACTAGGGCCGGTAATCAGATTTAAACCACTTGTAGAATAAGGATTTTAACCACTCAGCCCAAGCCTCATGGTTAAAACCCTTATCCTACTTGTTTAAATCTGATCACTGGCCCTAGTACACATTTATTCAACATTTTGCTGCTTCTACAGTTTGGTTTTTCAGATTACTACAAAAACTAGAACTGAACCAGACAACAGAAAAAATACCCAGCTCTATCCAATGAGGTGTCATAGGTTATGTATTGGAGGCAATGATTTTTAAAATTATAAAATTGGAATGGTGATTTATGTAAATAATGTGGGCCAGATATGGTGGTGACATCAGGTAAAGGTCTAAATGTAGTCTGTACCTGTAGCCATAGTTTAAAATTAAAAATTAAATTTGATTCATGATTAAGATTTACTTGCAATAAAAATTGTGTGGGATGGGTGGAGTGGAGCCAGAATTACATGTAATTAATGTTTGGACAGTTTGGTCTATCCATTTTACATGTATGACAATGGCAGCTGAAAAATATTTTTTACCACCGCCTCATTTTACCTTGTGCAAAGTAAAAGTGTGTTTACCTGATAGGTGAAGGTCCAGGGTCTTTACCAGGGAAAGAAATTACATTTTTCTGGCAATTGGGGCATCCGGAATACTTTTTGAAGTAGGTCCCTGCGAATCACACATTTTTGATTCGAATCGAATTTCAAATCGAATCATGTCTATTATTCGAAATCGAATCAAACCTCAAATTGAAACAGTAGTGTCTTGAAGATGACTGATGGGGGGTGGAGTGCTATAAACCTGATTTGTTCCGACTGTGATGTCTCGAGTCCCGACTGATAAAATAATCCAACAACATCATCAAGGCATGCCTTCATCGAAGGCATGCCTTGATGATGCAGTTGGAATATTACCCTGTAAGGATTATAGTTCATCATTGACATTGCTTTGAAACCTTCAATTTGTATTTGACAGAGGTAGAGACCAGTGATATTGCATGGCTGGTGGCATAAATACAGATGTTATTTATGTTAATGTAGTGGAAGTTACACTCAAGTCTTTTATTTCAACATTATTTACGTACGATTTCCATCTGAACTATACTTTTTGTGAGACAATGAAGAGGACTGATACCAAGCTATATTTCTATTCCAATCGAACTGAATATCTCCTTAAGATTAGAAAATTGAATCAAATCCCACATCTTCACAGGGCCCTATTTTGAAGGCTTTTGTTCCCAGAAAGTCAAGGTATAACTCTAGAAAAATTACCCCCTAAATGTCGGGATGAGAGAACTTGTGCCAGTTTTAGAAATTTCATTTATGAATGTGTATATTATTTTCAGAAAAAGCGGGAAAGTGCTTATCTTTTGAGGTTTGAGTACTATTTCATTGATTACCCAATTTTTCTTTGAATTTTACCTAAATTTATTTCAGTCAATGAAAGTGTGATGGGGCTGCTACCCCTAGATCACTGATGCTAATTAACAAATCTCTGCGTAATAGAAAAATTCCTTCCATTTATTGAATTTTGATCAAAATTGCATTGTTTATGTAACAACTGGAACAGTAAACATTTGATTTCACTCAATAATTTGTGGGAAATTGAAGGAGTTATTGCCCTTTGATGGTTTCATTTTACTTAGATTTTTAATGTTTGGGTGATTATTTGAAAAGTACACATCAGATTTCAATCAATTTTGAAACGCTGCTTCACATAAGCACTGTCTTGAATCTGATCCTCAATTCCAGTGATTTACTTAAAATTTACAAAGTTATTGCCCTTGTGTGTTGCATTTTATTTTAATTTTTGATATTTATGTGATAACTTGAAAAGCAGTCATTGGATTTCCATAGAAAAGCATGGTGTTTTTTAAAATTGATAGCATTATTGCCCTTTGTTCATTTTATTCGAAATTTTTAAATGATCATGTGATAACTTAACCATAATTATCAATTTCAATAATGTTTAGTTCATTACACTTTTGTTTGAGTCAACGTACCTTACACTTTTGTTTATGTCATCTGGGCCATGGGCATTGGAGAGGGGTGGGCATGGTTTGGGGGATTATCAGAATTCATCCTTTCCAATAAAAATATATATATCCAAACCTGCAAATAAGCCATCTGTCATTTGCACAATGAGGTACCCATGATAATATGAGGAGCACCTTTTGTTGCATTATGGGAAAAATATGGATCTAAAATTTTGGATATTTCAACTTCAGTGTTCAGAGTATTAATGTATTTACCTTTGTGCATATAACTTTTCCATTTCGACAAACACATGAGTTACACTCATGTTCCCATGTTATACTGTCCTTATACAATCGCCTGTCGAATATACAAGATTTAGGTGATGGAAGTTGTCCAATAACTGAAAATTAAAACAAGTGACAAACTCTTAGTAGTAAGCAATGGGGAATTAAATATAACAGTAACCTTCAGAGTTCATATTATCATGGTGTGTTATTCATCAGGTACAGTGAAACTCTGTTACATCAGTGGCGACCCAATGTAATGTTCAAAACCTGCCAGTGCTATTCACAAAAAATAACAATTCGATTTTCATTATTTTTCATTTTTGTCTCCAAAACATAGCTAAGGACCCCTCATTGGAATGACCTCATTGAGCTCATTCCAGTGAGGGGTCATAAGCTATGTTTTGACACAAAAAATGAAAAATAATGAAAATGAAAAAACATTAGTTTTCAAGAACTTTGTTTTCAAGTCTTGTCTCTCTTTCATGTAAGGTAAATGGTTAACATTGACCAGAATTTCATATATTCGGGTGAGAATTTATTCTATTTTAGTTAGGTCAATAAAAAAATTATTGTTTCTCAGGAAAGTTTAACTCACTTTTATGGTATGTGAGGAAGGCTTTTTTTAACCCTTCACCTAACGAATTGCACGCACTGTCCGTGTAATATGCAAATTGAGCAGTTGAAAAAAACAAATTTTTCAAAAGATTTCAACAAAACCATATCATGTGACCCCTCATTGGAACGCGCTCATTGAGCGCGTTCCAATGAGGGGTGACATGATATGGTTTTGTTGAAATTTTTTTAAAAATTAAAAAAAATTATTTAAAATAATAAATTTTGATATTGTCTGCATTGGGTAAAGAGTTAATCCATAAAACAGTTCTTTGAAGCTGTGAGCAAGCATAGTTTCTTCTATGTTTACAGCTCCAGTAGCATATGTTACTATCTGACATCACAATGAGAAATATTTGAAATGACGTTCACAATTATTCCATCAACAGTGTGACTTGCAAACCACTTCATTTTTCTGGATTTTTCACATGTGTGGCAGACAATGTTCCAAATGAAGCATTGTTTAACGCTTTACCCAACGAATCGGCCGCATCCACCCGCATAATATGCAAATTCAGTAGTAGAAAAAATATTATTTCTCAAAACATTTCAACAAAACCATATTGTGTGACCCCTCATTGGAACGAGCTCGTTCCAACGAGGGGTCACATGATATGGTTTTGTTGAAATTTTTTTTTAAATTTGAAAAAATGATATTTAAAATAATAAATTTTGATATCGTCTGCATTCGGTAAAGGGTTAAATTACAAATCAGTTTACGATTTGAACTAAGATGGATTGCTTCAACATTTATCTGATAAATTATTTGTGCAGTGACGTTGTGTGGTACATGAGGCATTGTTTAAATTACAAGTCAGTTTACGATTTGAACTGAGATGGAGTGACCTCAAAATTTATCTGATTAATTGATTGTGTAGTGACATCATGGGGTACACAAGAGGTTTATTTTCTAAACATGTTACAATTAAAAGTTGCCTTGTTCATTTCACCATGTTGCTTTTAGGCTATGGGTAGGATCTTATTGGAACATGTACATTACTGTGATGAATTGACAATAACATGGTCTGACGTTTGAGGCTCTGGGCTTATGTTCAACCTCGATGCTTCGCATCTTGGTTGAACATAAGCTCTGAGCCACAAACCTCAGACCATGTTGCCATCAATTCATCACAATAACTTATAATGTAGGTACCAAACCATCATGTATTATCATCTTGTAGGGTTTAATAAAGGGTGACTTCAAAGGACTGATTTAAGCACCTCAGTTTCAGATTTCAAATTGTCAGGCACCACAGATCTGGAATTATGCTGTAGTTTACTTCAACTTTATAGGTTCCTGGTGGGTATAGTGGATCATCACTCTCGAAAAAGGCCCCATCTCAATTTCCATGGATTAAACCCAGACACTGGACTGTTTAATTCCCTGTTGTCTTTGTTTGACTGCATGACTCACATCAGAGACAGCATGCTGTGGAAACTCTAAACTGAGAAGAAATCATTACTTTATCATATCAGATGCAATATTTGCATTATATCCAGTAACTTCCGTTTTTCTTATTTAGGGTTTAATGACACTTCTGACAGTTTTTGTGAGTTGATGAAGCTGGAGTACCTGGAGAGAACCAATAAACAGTGGCAAGCAACTGTCAGACTTCCCAACTTACTAACTCCGCACAAGCAGGTTTAGCATTGGTTGAAGGCCAGTGCACCATCAACATGCAGTATGCCTTTGTACACAGTGCTAAAGTGCCCCCACATCGGCAAGCGGGTTTAAGTGCTTTGTTCAAGGACACAATGCATGTACACCTGGTGGGGATCGAACTATGGACCTTTTGGTTTGAAGTCCAATGCCATAATCACTGAGCCACTGCACTTCTGTGTAACTCCCTTAACTAGTTTGAGTACTGGAAGCCCATATTTGGGCTTTATTTTTGAAGTGCAGGTGCTTCAACTTAAAGGTTTCGTATTATGTGGATATGCTTCATATTATGTTGGAGGTGAATACACAGAATGACACATGCGTGTGAATGGGTTAATCAATATTGCACGAGTGCCAGCGTGGAAGGATAGAATGAGAGGCCGCAGACCTCGAGTTTTATCCTTCCGCAATGGCACAAGTGCCATATTGATTAACCCATTCACACACGTGTGTCATTCTATGTTTATTACATGCCTTCACATCTATAAAAACAATTATTAGAAGGCCACTCAGCAATTCATTTGGCAACTATCAACAGAAACAACACAATTTATCACCATCCAAATTTGAGAGGAGAACCTGTGTTACTATTTCGTCCCCTGAGTTCCAATGTGTTCTATGTGCCTACTGGCACATAGAACACATTGGAACTCAGGGGATGATTTTCAGCTATCGCCAGTGATTCAAATTTTAATTGCGTTGCATGATTTGTAGAAAATTCCAGTGAAATTTTGCTTCTATTTAAAAATAGTCTGTCAACGATTTCCATTCCGTACATGTGTGCGGAACAGATTTTCCTTTTCCACGTTTAATGTTGCTGTAGATGGGGAATACATGGAACAGGTGTGTAATAAAATTATTTATGCTGTAAGGATTTGCCTTTCTCCTCCATCCACCTCACACCCACCTCCCTAGAAAAAATAAAAAATTAGCACTCTACCACCAGTTAAGAGTTAATTGGAATATGAATATGTCTTCTGCAAAATAGTTCCATTGTCACCATTATTTTTCTTCTAAACTTACCTTTTTCACATCTCTTTCCTGTTCTGCCTGGTGGACAGAAGCATGTGAATTCACCAATTCCATCATGGCAGGTGCTTCCAAATGTACATGGATTAGATGCACATTCATTGATATCTGTAAAATACAAGATGGTAGCTCACATGTAAACTGTCTCAATGCTCATTACCCCACCAACCAACAGGACTGAAAATAAGCAGTCTGACATTTGCAGAATGAGGTCCCCAGAGGGTGAATTTGATGAAGCTATCCCATACAGTGGGCCAATTTATCCTCCAGGTACCTCTTTCTGTTTTGTTTGGAGACCCTGATTCAGATTGAGGTTCACAGAGGGTAAATTTATTGATGCTACCCTGCTGTGCAGGGTAGCATCACTAAATTCACTCTCTGGGGACCTCATTTTGCAGATGACAGTCTGCTTATTTTCTGGCTTGCCAACAAAGTCTGTAGAGGATACTTAAATGGTGTTTGTCCAGTCTGCCCACTGATCACAAAAGTTTGCCTTCCTAATTAACTCCTACATTTCTATGGTATTTTAACGAAAGTTGTTAAATATGAGCATCAGGTGTAGATGCACATGAAGAAAGAAATGTATTTTTTTCAGTCGATACCCTTTTTATTACTAGTTTTGTATCATAGACATTTGTTTGGTCAATTCCTTCATTTTTTGGGGGGGGGTGGGGGGGGGGGGGACATTTCTTATCAACCTACTCACAATTGTTTACTACAGGCTTGCACTACAGTGGAAGTCCCTAACTCGGTTAAAATACTCTCTATTTTTGTCTTTCCCAAGCAATTTGGGAAAGAAAAGTGGTGCAAAAGCACCAAGAAAAAATAAGCCAAAACTGGGTCGAGTGCAACCGGCGCAGACCCAGTACAGGACGCTCTCTCCCAAGTACAACTCCACGACTTCCGTTGCCAGTGCACATATACCGTCTCTAAAGACTCATTCTTTTTATCATCCGCTTCGTGTTGAGATGTTTCTGCACGCTTATCAGTGTTTATCCAGCTCGTTGTTTGATGATTCCTGATTCATAGTGCATCAGTGTATCCTTTGTATTCTCAGGAACAGTTTTCTTTATATTCTCTTCAATATTATATATCCATAATGTATTTTAATTGTTCTCTCTCGAGTCGCGTGCGAATTTCGTGTGCCATGCGGTTCGGACTTATTAATTTTCACAATTATTGTTAATGCTTAATTTGCAAAATTTTCTAATTGTGTTAAGAGTTAGGTGTCAGCGGGGTACCACTCCTACAGTTTTTCTTCTCTCTTTTGAGAGTAGTCATCCTGTTGTGTGGTTCCCGGTCGACCATCTGGGGTCTTTATTTCTGTCACCTTTCTCTCTTCTTCAGGGGTGTTCTTCTGTTTTCTGATTTCACCTTCTTTGCTCCTCTCACCTCTATCATGCCCAGGACAATTCCTTGTGGGCAATGTCTGCTGCCAAAGCATGTGGACGATTTACATTCGTCTTGTTCCTCCTGTAATGGGTGTTCGGCCGAGCGGCCATGTGGTGTCTGTGGATCATGGTCATCCACTTTCTGGGTGTCAGTTAACCGTGTCGTTCGTTCTCGTGGCCGTGCCTCCCGCTCCTGCGGGAAAGGAGAACGTGGTCTGGTGAGAGTTATTCCTCCTCCGTGGGGGATGTGCAGTCTTTTCCTGTGGTGGATACTGCGGGAGCTGTTGAGTGTTCTGGTGAAGAGGTGCCTGGTTCCGGGACTACGGTCCCCCTCCAGTCGACATCTGAGGCTGTCACTAGGGTTGTGACTCCTCCTTTGGAGCCGAGCAGGTGTACTCTCTCCACTTTTCCACCAGCCTCAACGACTCCCGACGTATCTACTACTACTGCTGGTCCGTCTGCTTCGTCGTCAGTTTCAGCTGGCCTCGGCTTTTCGCTGCAGGGGACTGCAGGAATGTCTGGTACTGTAGACGTGGGATATCGGCCTCAGCCTTCCCTGACTTCCACTCGGCGAAGTTGGAAGGGGCTGCCGGCCGAACCCATCTCTGTGGTCTCTACGCCGTCGAGCTCCACAGTTGTGTCTTTGGTTTCGGATGTTCTTAGAGGAGACACTATGAACTCCGTGGCGTTTCCGTCCACTCACTCTGGCCACACGACCAGTTTTGGGGGACCAACGCCTTCTGTGCAGCCTGGACCTTCTGCCCCGCAGAGGTCCGCGGTGACTCTCATGAGTTTTCGCTATATTGATCCTTGGGGTGCCTCGTACCCCTATACACGTCTGCCTTCAGATGTTTCGGCTGCCGCCCGTCGTCCGGCGTTGGGTGTTTTGGAGGATCGTGACCCTTCGCTGGTTAAGAGGGTCAGAGGTGAAGCCACTTTGCCGGTTTGCTCCCCTGTCGAACCGGCCAATACGGGTAGTGAGCTTAGGGAGGCCCTCTCCTTACTCACTCAGGTTCTATCTAAGAGCCTTCTTTTTGCTTCCAACAAGGCAACGAGTGGTTTCTAGGCGCCTCCTATGGCGCCGCCTCCCGGGATTGGAAACAGGCCGGTTTCTGATTCCCCTGTTGTCCCGACACCATGGGAGGCATCGGCTGGTTTGCCCACGATGTGTCTTCCGACTCTGGGGAGGAGTCCGACATGCTTGAAGTCGAGGGCCAGCAGTCTTCGGACTTGGGAGCAGCTCTTGACTTTGTGTTTGGGTTTCTGCCTGATCTCAAACCTACTAACCAGCCGACAGTGTCAGCCAGGCTGCGATCATCGGTCGCGCGCCTACAGCCTATGGAGCAACCTGCTTCTGGGCGCCTTCGACCGTGCCAGTCGTTACAGGTGGTTGAAGCTTTTTCAGCATTGGACTCCAAGCTGAATTCCCAGGCTCTGAAGACTTCGTTCTTCACCAGGGTTGACACCTTTTTGCCTCCTGTGCGTTATCGTTTCTACGATTCCGCCAATCCATCGGTCTGCCAGACTTTGACGGTTCTGGATCAGGACTCCACTTCCCTCAGGCTTTCCAAGCCCAAGTCTGCCGTCATTCCAATGACGACTCTGGAGTCCACGTTGGGCTTATCTAGAGAGATGCTTGGCATGCTTTCTCTCTCATATCACGTCGTCTCAGCTTTGGCTGCTTATCTGCCTCCAGATAAGTTTGACGAGGTACAGGCTCCTTTGCGTGTGCTGTCCAAGGCGCTTATGCATCTTACTCACAAGCATGCCTGTAACACGGCTAATTTAGAATTAGTTCGAATGGACATTGTGCTGGACACAGGACGATCTCTTCCCGAGGAGCAGCGTGCTGCTCTTCGATCTGCTTCTTTGGCAGGTCCGCAACTTTTCCATGGTTCCATGTCGACGGTCCGGGATGACATCCTACATCATTCCAAAGATCAGCTGCTGTTTCGTCAGCTTGATCAGCCTTCTAAGGGAGGCAAGGGCCGTTCCAAGCCTGACAAGTACCCTTCTGCTTCCTCTGTGAAGCAAAAGGCTGGTCCTTCTGCCGCCACCTCTACTTCTTAATCAAGGGGTAAGGGTAAAGGTCGGCAGAATCGAGGGAAATCTCAGGATTCTTCATTTAGTAGAGGAGGTGGTTTCTCCTCTCGCGGGCCTCGTCGGGGCTCGAAATGAAGGTCCTCACCTCGACTCGTCCCAGGTTGGAGGAAGGATAGCAGAGTTTGCAGACCATTGGGCCACCATCACATCCGATCCATAGGTGTTAGATGTTGTTCGGTCCGGGCTGCGAATATCCTTCCGACGGCACCCCACTCTGTCAAGGGTGCCTCTTCCAACCACAGTTCCTTCAGACATTTTACGTCGGGAACTTTTGTCCACGGAGATTGACAATCTCCTGGCAAAGGGGGCGATTGAGGTCGTCAAGAACATTCAGTCAGTGGGTTTCTATTCCCGCCTGTTCTTGGTGCCGAAGAAGGACGGCCGACTCCGACCGGTTATCGATCTGAGTATCCTGAACCAGTCTATCATTGCTCCCAAGTTCAGCATGGAAACTTTCATGTCGGTCCGCTCATCAATTCACCAGGGAGATTTTGCTGCCAGCATCGACCTGCGAGACGCTTACTTCCACGTTCCGAAGCATCGGGCATCACGGAAGTATCTCAGGTTCGCTTTTCTGGGGCGAGTTTACCAGTTCAAGGCCATGCCTTTCGGCCTCAACCTGGCTCCTTGGGCCTTCACCAGACTGATGTCGCATGTGATAGCGTTCCATCGCACACAGTCCAGGGTGACTACTTCGGCATATCTGGACGATATCCTCCAGAGGCATTCCAATGCTGCCTTACTGGAGTCGGATGTCGCCACTCTGTTGAGCTTGCTCACGTCGCTAGGATTCAGAGTCAACGAGGAGAAGTCGGACCTGGTCCCTTCTCAGTCGTTTTGTCATCTGGGGATGGCTTTCCAAACCCAATTCAATTTGGTAGCGGTTCCCCGGGCCAAGGCTGTGATTCTCTCGGCTTTTGCTCTGACTCTGTCCCAGTCCACGTCCGCGACCGCTCGGAGTTTTCTCCGGCTGATCGGTCTCTGCGGTTCGGTGACGGATCTCATTCCTCTAGGTCGGCTGCGTGTCAGACCTCTCCAACACTTTCTGCTCAGTCGTTGGAGGCCGAATGTAGATTCTCTGGATCAGGTGCTTCCGTTTCCGGAATCTCTGTATCCTCACCTTCTTCCCTGGACAGATGTTCAGTGGATTACGCAGGGTGTTCCATTGGACTTACCCACGTCCGATCACGTTCTGATGGCAGATGCCAGCGATCTCGGATGGGGTGCGACATTGGATCCTCTCGGTCTTTCCCAACACGGGATGTGGGACCAGGATCAAGCAGCTCTACACATCAACCAGAAGGAGCTTCTTGCTCTTCTTCTGAGTTTCAGGCAGTGGATCCCTCACCTGTCGAATCACCAGGTCCTTCTGCTGTCCGACAATTCGACAGTGGTTGCTTACATTCGGAACCAGGGCGGCACGCACTCGGTTCCGATGTACGAATTAGCTCGGGATCTTCTACTGCTCGCTCAGGATGTTCACACCAGAGTGGTTGTTCGTCACATTCCCGGACGTCTGAACGTCATAGCCGACTCCCTGTCCCGACAGGGCAGGGTTATTTCCACTGAGTGGATGCTCCACAGGGCAGTGTTCCAGTCGCTTTGCGATCTCTGGGGACGTCCCCACATCGACCTCTTTGCGACTCGTTGGAACCATCAGGTGGACACTTTCGTGTCCCCGTGTCCAGATCCTCTGGTTTTTGCCGTGGACGCTCTGTCACTCGATTGGAATGGTCTAGTCGGCTACGCCTTCCCGCCGGTTCCGATTCTGCCTCAGGTTCTAGCCAAAATTCGAACCTGCAGTTGTCGAATCATTCTGATCGCCCCCCTGTCGCCTCAGCGGGTGTGGAACAATCAGCTCCGCTCGCTGATGGCGGCAGTTCCGGCATGTCTCCTGCTACGTCGCGACCTTCTTTGTCAAGGTCGTCTGAGAAGGTTTCACATCGACCTGACTTCATTGTGCCTTCACGCATATCTTTTGTCAGGTCCTGTCTCCTCCGTAGAGGTTTTTTGAGACGAGCAGTGGAGTGCATTTCTTCTTCAAGGAGGCACTCCACTGGTTTAGCTTATGTAGCTAAATGGAAGGTCTTCTGTCGATGGTGTGCTGATCACTCTGTTGATTATGCAAATCCTTCGATTTCACAGATTGCGGAGTTTCTGGTATATCTGTTTGATTCTCGGGGTCTCCAGCCTGTTACCATCAAAGGTTACAGGTCTATGCTTTCAGAGACTTTTTCTTATGTGGGGAAGCGTCGTATCGGCACTAATCCTTACCTCTCCAAGCTTGTTCGGCACTTTTCTTTGAAAAGGCCTCGGACTTTGCAGCTTACTCCACGATGGAATCTTTCGTGGGTGCTGCTTTGCTTGGGGGGGGGTGGGGGGGGTGGGGGGGGGGGGGGGGGGGGGGCGCCGTTCGAACTTTTATCCCAGGTGGATATGCATTTTTAGTCGAGTTGTGACGAAGTCAAACTCGACTTATAGTTTGGTGAATGGCGGGCGGGCGGGCGGGTGGGTGGGCGGGCGGGAGGGCGGGCGGGTGGGCGGGCGGGCGGGCGGGCGGGCGGGCGTAAACAATTGGTTTCCGGATGATAACTTGATAGTGGTTCAACTCACATTCATTAAACTTCATACATAGGTTGGTCTTGGTGGGAGGTAGAACCCTATTGATTTTGGACATGCTACGTCGAAGGTCAAGGTCGCAGTGACCTTGAACATAGTAAATCTTAAACAATTGGTTTCCGGATGATAACTTGATAATGGTTCAACTCACATTCATGAAACTTCATAGGTAGATTGGCCTTGGTGAGGGGAAGAACCCTATTGATTTTGGACTCGCTACGTCAAAGGTCAAGGTCACAGTGACCTTTAACATAGTATATCGCAACAATTGGTTTCCGGATGATAACTTGATAGTGGTTCAACCTAGAGTCATGAAACTTCATAGGTGTGTTGGCCTTGGTGCGAGGAAGAAACCTATTGATCTTGGACTCACCAGGTCAAAGGTCAAGGTCACAGTGACCTTGAACATAGTATATCGCAACAATTGGTTTCCGGATGATAACTTGATAGTGGTTCAACCTAGAGTCATGAAACTTTATAGGTGTGTTGGCCTTGGTGCGAGGAAGAACCCTATTGATCTTGGACTCACCAGGTCAAAGGTCAAGGTCACAGTGACCTTGAACATAGTATATCGCAACAATTGGTTTCTGGATGATAACTTGATAGTGGTTCAACCTAGAGCCATGAAACTTTACAGGTGTGTTGGCCTTGGTGCGAGGAAGAACCCTATTGATGTTGGACTCACCAGGTCAAAGGTCAAGGTCACAGTGACCTTGAACATAGCATATCGCAACAATTAGTTTCCGGATGAGAACTTGATAGTGGTTCAACCTAGAGTCATGAAACTTCATAGGTGTGTTGGCCTTGGTGCGAGGAAGAACCCTATTGACCTTGGACTCGCCAGGTCAAAGGTCAAGGTCACAACTCGACATTGGATCTGTGATCCTGAGCGGCATTTTCTCACATATAAGATGGCTTTTCTGATGGCATTTGCTTCGGCCAGATGGGTTAGTGAGCTTCACGCCCTCTCGGTTGACCCGGCCTTTTTTAGGAGCTCTCCCAACAGTGTTACTTTTACCACTGATTGCTCTTTTTTGGCCAAGAATCAGTTACCAGATACTACTCCTCCTCCTATCTGTATCAGGGCTCTTCCTTCTGTTGAGGGAAATCACCCTTTGCTCTGTCCGGTCCGTGCTGTTTGCATTTATCTTGATCAGACACGTTTCATACGGAAAGGCAGGAAACGTTTTTTTCTGTCTCTTATTCCGGGTCGACAGAAGATCTCTTCTCAATCCATTTCTCGATGGATTTGTCTTGCTATTCGTACGGCTTACGGTCGTTTAGCAGCTGGCGATTGTATTACCAATCGTATTTCTGCCCACGAGGTGCGGGCACTATCCACCTCTTGGGCTTATTCTAACTCCGTCAGGTTGTCGGATGTTATGCAGGCAGCCTACTGGAGACATGCCTCTACTTTCTCCACCTTTTATCTGTGCCAGTTGCAGGAGCAGTCGGAGGACCTTTTTGCCCTGGGTCCTCTTTCTTCTGCTCAGGCTTCTTGAAGGTCAGTTTCAGCCTTGTGCTGTTACTGCCCTTTTTCTGTTTGTGTGTCACACAGGCCCATATGTCTTCTTTCATTGTCCTTTACCAATGATTGCGACATTATGGTTGATAAGCCTCGGGACCTCTTCCTTCTGCTTCACGGTTCCAGTGCACTGGGGTTATGTGTGGGTTGGTTATGCGATTCCCTCCAGCCTATTGTCTATTCAGCCTGTAGTAAACAATTGTGAGTTGGTTGATAAGAAATCTGAATTTTATAGTAAATTTTCTTTCTTATTATACCTACCACAATTGTTTACATGGAGGCCCTCCCGTCTTCTTTACAGATAAAGAATCTTTCCTTCCCGCTGATCACATAACTCTAACGTTGACGGATTCAAAAAGAATGAGTCTTTAGAGGCGGTATATGTGCACTGGCAACGGAAGTCGTGGAGTTGTACTTGGGAGAGAGCGTCCCGTACTGGGTCTGCGCCAGTTGCACTCGACCCAGTTTTGGCTTATTTTTTCTTGGTGCTTTTGCACCACTTTTCTTTCCCAAATTGCTTGGGAAAGACAAAAATAGAGAGTATTTTATCCAAGTTAGGGACTTCCACTGTAGTGCAAGCCTGTAGTAAACAATTGTGGTAGATATAATAAGAAAGGAAATTTACTATAAAATTTAGATTTCCATGAATTATGGTGTGCATTATGAGTATGAGTTGATGCACATGTGCAAAGGCTTGCTTGATTTGACAAATTTTGCCAGACCTATGGTCCTTTTTTGTGGCAAGATTTCTATCATAAATGTTTTTCCGCTTAACACCCCCCTCCATTTTTTAATGGATTTTCATGAAACTTGTATCCCCCTGGGAACCCTGGGAAGTGAAGCAGTGCTTGTTTACAGTGGTAAACAAGCCCTGTTTACTGGCAAATTAAGACCCCGATAACCTGAATGCCTGGGGTGGAAGTCCTCTAAAATGGGCAGCATGGATATAAACGATTGACTGCACTTGACTTTATATCCATGTTGTTGTCATAATTAGCCAATGTGCAGAAATATGTGACCTTAAACACCAATAAATAAATAAATAAATTATGAAACTTGGTGTGAAGTGTGCATATGCAGAAATTTTTTATTTTGTTAAATTTACACAGTTATGTCCCTTGTTTGACTAGATTTTTAAAAAAATATTTGTCTGCTCAACTCCCCTTTCATTTCTTTGCGGATTTTAAAAAATCTTTGCGTAAATTATGTGTATGAAGTGCAGATGGGTATAATCAAAGAAACTCCCACTTTTATATTGCTCTGATAAAGTCACTTCAAGAGAGAAGTCTACTGGTAAACTGTATTTATCTTGAGATTGCTTTTACATCATTTTTGGCAGCCTACACAGGCAGCCAACAAGTATGTAAAAACAATGTTAACCCTTTACCCAACAAATTGGTTAGATCCGCCCACGTAATATGCAAATTCAGTAGCTGAAAAAATATCATTTTTCCAAAAATTTCAACAAAACCATATCATGTGACCCCTCTTTGGAACGAGCTCATCGAGCTCGTTCCAATGAGGGGTCGCATGATATGGTTTTGTTGAGATTTTTTGAAAAATTAAAGAAAGTGATATTTAAGATAATAAATTTTAATATTGTCTGCATTGGGTAAAGGGTTAAGTCATCTAAAGGTGTGTAAAAGTATATACAATAATTATTATTGTAAAATTACTCTGAGGATTTAAGGGTAGGTAATCTAACATATAATAATAATGAAATTTCCAGAGAACAATAAATTCATGTTAGCGTTGGTTTCAAAAAACCATTGCCAAGGCACTGGACTTAACCATTATTATAAAATAAAAATCCTGAACAATTTGCCAGTCCATTAAGGGTCAGTCAGTATTAAGTTAATTGGAATGTATTGTAGCATGTAAATGAAAAACACTAAACTCTTGATAAAGTGAATGACCAAGGAATACTTACTGACTCTACAGTCTGGTCCTGAAAATCCTGGTAAGCAATCACAGATGTACCAGTTATCACCATCTATACATTTACCACCATTATAGCTGGAAAAATTATCAAAACTAGAGATCACTTATTCATTTATTTGGGGTTTAATGACACTTTGATTGCCAGGGTCACCTCATGTCAAACAGTTTTATGGGTGGTGGAAGCCGGAGTACCTTGAGAGAACCACCAGACAATGGCAAGCATCTATCAGACTCCCCAAAGTACTAACTCTGAACATGCAGGGCTAGTATTGATTGAAGACAAGTGCACCATTGACATGTAGTATGCCTTAATACATGGTACAACTATGCCCACATTTGGGCAATCATGATTAAGTGCCTTGCCCAAGGACACAATGCAATTACCCCTGGTGGGGATTGAACCATGCACCTTTTGGTTTGAAGTCCAATGCCTTAACCACTGAGCCACCATGCTTAAACCTCATAAAGATGTATCTGCTTGTCAAAATGGTATTCCTGACTGCTATAAACTCTGAATCCCCTTTTTAAAAATATTTTTCATTAAATCTCTGCAGCAGCCATGACTAGACTAGATTTGATGAAAAATTCATGAAAATTTATTTCAAGAAATCACTGGTGAAAAGGTTGATACAATTTGCAGGGGAAAGTTTTGTTAAATGTGTGCCAGTTTTACTTATTTATATGGAAGATGACTTCCTGTTCTGGGCAGGAATATCTACCAGCAGCATGCTCGGAGTTAACTGGTTAAGTGCTAGAAGCCACTATCATGGCTCCGTTGAAAAGTGATCACTTCAGTGGCTTTACACTGCGTGCTTTGTCTTGTAATTTGCTCAGCTGACGAAAAAAGTGTTTAAAAGATTTGCTTTGTTACTCATTATTGGGGAGTGGCAAAAGGCACTCTTCAATACACTGTAACAAAACAGTTTTTCATGAACAAAATCTTTTTAGCCCGACTATTTACAGTCTGGGCTTTTGTCATGACTTTCGTCCATCTGTCCGTCCATCTGTCCGCCTGTTAACATTTAGAGTTTTGGCTAAAGTTTGTGGTTAAAGTTTTTTAGTCAAGGTTAAAGTTTTTTTTCTTTTAAATTAATATTAATTACTATTGATTGTATCATTCTCATTATGTTATGTGGCCTGTCATCCGTCAACACGGCTCGGGCTAGAGGCCATATTTATGAACCAATCTCTACGAAACTTCTTGGATACCTTTGTTATCACCGTGGGTCGAGAACGAGTCTTTTGGGGTCCAGTCCGAAATTCAAGACGACCGCTGGCAGCCATTTTGTACAAAATTAGGTGCAATCAGATTTTTGCGCAGAACTTCCATATGAAACCTTTGATTCGAATAATTTTTTGTATGAATGTTTAGTACCATGGGATACATCACATATAATTTGCGTCTTTTTCTCGTGCGTAAATTATGCAAATTAGACTAACTTTCATTTATTTAGTGTTACTTTCAGCACTGAAAGTGCAAATGCCAATGCGGCTCGGGCTAGAGGCTGTATTTATGAACCGATCTTTACGAAACTTCTTGGTTACCTTTGTTATCACCGTGGGACGAGAACAAGTGTTTTGGGGTCCGGTCTGAAATTCAAGATGGCCATTGGCAGCCATTTTGTACAAAATTAGGTGCAATCAGATTTTTGCACAGAACTTCCATATGAAAGCTCTGATTTGAATAATTTTTTGTATGAATGTTTAGTACCATGGGATACATCACATATAATACAGGTTTTTTTCTCGTGCATAATTTATGCCAATTAGACTAACTTTGATCGATTTAGTGTTACTTTCAGCACTGTAACTGCAAATGCCAATACAGCTCGGACTAGAGGCAGTATTTTTGAACCGATCTTTACAAAACGTCTTGAGTACCTTTGTTATCACCGTGGGACGAGTATGAGTGGTTTTGGGTGCGGTCCAAATTTCAAGATGTCCACCAGCAGCCATTTTGTACTTTAGTTAGAGCAATCAGTTTTTTGTACAGAACTTCTGTATGAAAGTTCTGATTTGAATAAATTACTGTATGAATATTTAGTAACATGGAACATATAATATGGGTTTTTTTCTCGTGCAGAAATTATGCAAATTAGGTGAACTTTGATTTATTCAGTGCTACTTTTACACAGTAAGTGCACATGTCAATACGGCTCGGGATAGAGTCTATTTATGAACCGATCTTAACGAAACTTCTTGGGTCACTTTGTTATCACCTTGGGACGAGAACGAGTGTTTCTGGGTGCGGTCCAAAATTCAAGATGGCTGCCAGTGGGCATTTCGTACCCAATCAGTTTTTTGTACACAACTTCTATACGGCTCAGGCTAGAGGCTGTATTTATGAACCGATCTTTACAAAACTTCTTGGGTACCTTTGTTAACACTGTGGGACGAGAACAAGTGTTTTTGGGTGCAGTCCAAAATTCAAGATGGCCACCAGCAGCCATTTTGAACTAAAATTAGTGCAATCAGTTTTTTGTACAGAACTTCTGTATGAAAGTTCTGATTTGAATAAATTTTTGTCTGAATGTTTAGTAACATGGAATACATCACATATAATATGGGTTTTTTTCTCGTGCAGAAATTATGCAAATTAGATGAACTTTGATTTATTCAGTGCTACTTTTACACTGTAAGTGCACATGTCAATATGGCTAGGGCTGGAGGCTGTATTCTTGAACTGATCTTCACGAAACTTCTTGGGTACCTTTGTTATTACCTTGGGACGAGAACGGGTGTTTCTGGGTGCGGTCCAAAATTCAAGATGGCTGCCAGTGGCCATTTTGTACTGAAATTAGGTCCAATCAGTTTTTTGTACACAACTTCTATATGGCTCAGGCTAGAGGCCGTATTTATGAACCGATCTTTACAAAACTTCTTGGGTACCTTTGTTTTGGGTGTGGTCCAAAATTCAAGATGGCAGCCAGCAGCCATTTTGTACCAAAATTAGTGCAATCAGTTTTTTGTACAGAACTTCTGTATGAAAGTTCTGATTTGAATAAATTTTTGTAGGAATGTTTAGTAACATGGAATACATCACATATAATACAGGTTTTTTCTCGTGCAGAAATTATGCAAATTAGATGAACTTTGATTTTTTCAGTGCTACTTATACACAGTAAGTGCACATGTCAAAACGGCTCAGGGTAGAGTCTGTATTAAGTGTATTTATGAACCAATCTTCCCGAAACTTCTTGGGGTGCCTTTGTTATCACCTTGTGACAGGAATGAGTGTTTTTGGGTGCCTTTGTTATCACTGTGCTATATTTTTGGGTCAGAGTCAGACCCACTCTGGGACTCAAAGATTTCTGTTCTGGTTTTGCATCTAACTGTCCCCCCACCTTTACAATACCTTATCTATATATTTGTTACAGGCTACGGTCAGCATTTATGTACAGACCGTTACAATACTTTACATGTACCTTTGTTATCAGGTCATTACCTAGATGTTTGTCATTGGTGTGTCATATACTATACATGTACATGTCTTAAACAAGTTGACCTACAGTGTCATTGACACTTTCATTTGTATGGCAATTTAACTTACAACTTCCGGGTTAAAGTTTTTGGTTAAAGTTTTTTTGTTTACAAAGTTACACCTTTAATTCTTCAAACAGTTTAGTGCAATGTCACTGTTTCTCATTTGGTACAATGTCTACTGTCTACTGAACCTTTCTACATTGATTTTCAATAATATTGGCATGATTTTAACCTCTTTTAAACACGTTTTCAGACTTAGTTTCTTGTTGTTTGAAATTAGGCTTCGCCACATAATTTCTTACTTTAATTCTTGCATGGTCAATACAACTTAATGACTGCATTTACATCAATGATTTCTTTTATCTTTTTAGGAAATATTTAACCCTTTTTTGCAGTTAGTTTTACTTAGTATTCCCAGCTTAAAGTTTCGGATTAAAGTTTTGCTTTTCAAGGCTGTACCTGTCATTCTTCAAACACTGTGTTTCAGCGTCATTGTTTTTCATTTGGGACAAGGTCTACTGAACCTGTATAGAGTGGTTTCGAATAATATTGGCATTAATTTAACCCTTTTCAAAATGGTTTACAAACTTAGTTTTTCTAAATTTCAAATTAGGCTTCTACCACGTACTTTGTTACTTTTTAT
Organism: Pictodentalium vernedei; assembly: GCA_031216915.1. Classification (NCBI taxonomy): domain Eukaryota; kingdom Metazoa; phylum Mollusca; class Scaphopoda; order Dentaliida; family Dentaliidae; genus Pictodentalium; species Pictodentalium vernedei. The sequence goes on from CM062292.1 coordinate 171,640,376, forward strand.
CCCACACAAGTGAGGGATATTGTCTAGAGCTCTGTCCATCCATCTGCTCCATCCATCCATCCATCTGTACATCTATCTGTCTGTCCAAACTTGGTTTATAGCATAACTTGAACAATAGTTAACAGATTTCAATTTTTTCTGTATATATGTCTACAGCAACAATGCCTACATCAAGTTCGATGACCACCATTATCCAAGGAAAATTGTTGGGAGTTATCTCCCCCCCCCCCCCCCCCACCCCTTCCACCCCACCAATTAGGCATTTTTTTTCTTTGCTCCAAAATGGATTTTGAACTATTTAGAGTGACTACATGTGGAAATTTTTTTTAAACTCCTATAAAACTCTCCACCCCCCCCCCCCCACCCCCACCCCCACCCCCTCTGCACTGGTGCCAATTACACACTTTTTTTTCTTTGGTCCAAAATGCATTTTGAAGGATTTAAGAGTAACTACATGTGGACAGTTATTTTACTTCTATACCATAACCCTCCACCCACTGCCTTGTAGTGCCAATTAGACATTTTTAGGGCTATAGTCACGACTTCCGTTCGTTCGTCCATCTGTCCATCCGTGTGTCTCTCTGTCTGTCTGTCTGTCTGTCTGTTAATATTTACAGTTTCGGTTAAAGTTTGTGGTTAAAGTTTTTTAGTGAAGGTTACATCTTTTTTTCTTTTTAATTAATAATAATTACTATTGATTGTATCATTCTCATTATGTTTTATGTTATTTTGAGACATATTCAACCCTTTTTTGCAGTCAATTTAACTTAGAACTATATTCTTCAAACACTGTTACATCATTGTTTTTCATTTGGGGCAAGATCTACTGACGTAGTATAAAGTGGTTTCAATTAATATTTGTATTAATTTAACCCTTTTCAAAACGGTTTCCGAATTTAGTTTCTTTACATTTGAAATTGGGCTTCTAACACATACTTTGTCACTTTTTGTTCTTGCATGATCAATACAACTTTTAATAATTGCATTTACAGACCTGATTTCTTTTACTTGTATGCAGCTTTTTTCCTCATTACCTGAGCTTCACAGTTTGAAATATGAAGAAATGCCTTCTACAGCATACTTCTGTTGTTTTACAAAAAGTAATATAAATTTGAAGGAAATGGGAGTGAGGGACTTTGATGCTGTCTCCAAAACTTCGGGGGAGATGGGTGGAATCAATCTACCCCTCCCTCCTCCCCATGTTATCCAGAAGATAAATCCAGTTCTAACTATACGATTCTCTTCAAATTTGATATTACTTTTTTATACGCCCATTTGTAAAAACGGTTTCATACTGTAAATGGTCCTGTCTGTCCATAAACAATTGGTTTCTGATCAATAACTCCAGTTTGGATTATTTAATTTCAACCAAAGTTGATATGTGTATTTTCCAGCTAGTAATACAGCCCAAGTTACAATATGGGTTGATACAAGGAATTATCAACCCAAGAAAAGTAATATTCACAGAAGTCATAGGCCGAGTTGAATATTTCTTTTCAAGGGTTGATAATTCCTTGTATCAACCTGAAGAAAAGTCAATTATTGTTTTATTATTATGGCAGAAAAAGTCTTTTGCAAATTCCTTGCTTTATTACATATTTTTCAAAGAAAAACAGCATATTCATATCCAACAAAATAAATTTAATTTCAACATATATATATATAAGAAGCAATGTGCATTAACTTATTTGTTCATGTTGTAGTTAATTGTTATATTTGAACAGTTCCTAAACATTGAAACAGGGAAATTAAAGGAAGGAGCAAATTGGAAATACCATTTCTATTTTTATCGCAAACTGGTGTTTGGAATCATTGTATCCAGGCCTGAAAATAAGAATGAGGTCCCCAGAGGGTGAATTTGATGATGCTATCCCATACAGAGGGCCAATTTATCCTCTGGGTACCTCTTTCTGTTTAGTTTTGAGACCCTGATTCAGATTGAGGTTCACAGAGGGTAAATTTAGTGATGCTACCCAGCCAGGCAGGGTAGCATCACTAAATTCACCCTCTGGGGACCTCATTTTGCAGATGACAGTCTGCTTATTTTCTGGCTTGATTGTGTCAACCCACCTGCGCTGTTTATAAACAACAGTGACAGAGCGGTGAAATATTAACTCGATTTCCGTAAAAAATAGAATAGACCAGCAATACTGGAGTGTATCAACACTTCTGACAAGTGTTTTAGCCAATTAAATTACCATTTTTTTCTATCCAATAATAATAGAAATTATCCGACAATCACCAAATTCACCTTGTTTTGGCCTCAGTACATCCAATAGAGCATTTAATCTATTAAATCTTGTTTGACAGAGCTCTATGAGCTCTGTCAAACAAGATATAATCAAATAAATGTTGAATTTAGCTCTATAATACAGAAAAGTTACCAAATCTCTGATAATTGAATTCTCCTGTTAAATGAATAATTGTGGCTATTCACTTAACAGGATTTCACTGTAACAATTGCTGTGGTCTGACAGAAAAAAGGCATCTTCATTGGTAAGCAAATTCGCAGGCTGCAACTTGCTTGATGCGAAATATGATATCGAAAAAACTCCCTGTACCATAAAAAAATATTCAAAAGTATGACCGAAATATTCTTTGGAGTTGGTAGGCAGATTGAATGTGCATCCAGTCAGAGGAAATATAAATTCAGAACTGGAGTACTTACCATGGAAATGGATTGCAGTCATTGATATTTGTACCACACACAGCACCTTCAAATCCTTCCTTACAAATACATGTAAAACTGTCTCCACTGTTTACACATGTACCTCCATTTTTGCATGGTGATGAATCACATGCATGTTTTGTTGCTACAATAAAATGAAAGTTATATATATAGCCTCTGTATTGATTTTAAAAAAAATTAACCTGAGTTTCTGTTATGGAAAAAAAAATCTCAAAATAAATGCCTGTAAAAAAATTATTCTTTCCCAGGCTTTTTTTCACCAATTTGGTGAGAGAGAGGGAGGCTTTTTTCTCTCGTTTTCTCTTCCATAAAACGGTGCTGAAAATAGTTGGATTTATCTCATAAATTTAACTGTCTGCTGCCTAATATTGAAAAAAATAAGTTTTAACCAGCAAAAAATTCTCATAAGGCCCCACAAAGTAGATCTTCTGTTTCTCAGGTAATTTTTTGTAAAATTGCATGTGGGCAGGCGGTTTTTTATTTTATTTTTTTATTTTTGTAATTATTTCTTTGCCATCAAAAGTTCATATTCTTGGTTTGTTTTATGTTTCATAATCTACAGAATAGCATGGGTAGTGGTGTATTTCATCCCTCGAGTGCAAGAAGGCTTCACAATGCTAAAGCATTGCAAAGCCTGGTTGCACTGAAGGGACAAGTTTATCAGTTTTATTAACTTACCGGTAGGTAAAATATCCAACATGAACCATTTAATTTTTAGTTTTTTAAGTTTGCATTGGTTATGAAAAGAGAGCATGCGGCAGCCAAAATGTCCATGTGGGAGGGCCTGAGAAAACGATTTTTAACTTTTTTTAGGCCTATTGCAGCTGTGAATTTAACCATTTCATAACACTGTATCAACAGACCTGAAGTTAATTAACACGGTCCTACTTAGCCACATGGAAAGCAGATTTCTAGCAAGTGCCCAGGGTATCCAGCATTTTGAAAAGCAGTGTGACAGCTTGGCTTGTTCATTAATGTTCAAAAACTGCCAGATAAGAATGCCACTTGGTTTCTGGTAGTAATAAATTTGGTAAACTATTATTTGACCCTGACATCCGTTACTCACATCGACTGCCTATACTAATTTCTGCAACTAAGCTCCCTGAAAGCGGAACGTAGGTAGCATTTTGAACTGGGGGGAGGGTCAAGGACATATAAGGCCACTCACACATAGGGTCTTGCGAATATTCGAGATTTGATTCGATATCGATATCATGCGTCTGCTTCGAGATTGATCCCGAATCAGTCTCAATTTTCGATTATTTCGAATCTGTCATACTATCTTCAATTGTTACAGTTTCAACAAAAATTGGATAAAATTGACATTAGTCAATTGATTCATGTAGGCTCAATTCATATTTAATTGAGTAATTGACAAAGTTAATTGTTAGGTAAGTAGTGAATTTTGTCCGGAAAATTTTCCATAGTTTTAGTTTTTGAAGGCTTAACTTGTTACTATTCACGTTCTTAAGAATGTGAATACTAACAAGTTAAGCTTTCAAAAACTAAAACTATGGATAATAGGCCTAGCTGTTTTGGCAATGGTGCTGCAGAGAGTATATATTTATTGGTGTTCACTCAATCTTGTAAGGGTCATCACAGTGTTCCGTAACTTCAGTTTGGTGCTCTATGAAATAACTTGTCTATTAAGATTTGATTTGGGATTCAATTCAATATCACTATCAGAGACATGATTCGATTCAAGATTCGATTAAAAAAAAAAATTGTGATTCACAGATCCCTAATATAGGGTCACCCACACACTGATATATATCAGTGGTGACCGATGTATCTTAGTGTCATGGTAGGAATACATTACATAAAGATACATTTGGGCCTAATGCAACTTTACACTGAGAAAAAATATGGAGCCCAAAATGTGCACTTCTCTTTACTTCAAAGGCTGAAGAAGAGATAAATCCTATGAGCAAGAGAGAAATACAAGTTTCAGGTGACTGCAGTTCAGTCATGGGGGACCTCTCCCCCACAAAACACTGGTTTTATGGTAGTGTATTTTGATGTAAAAATAATATTGTATTGCAAAGTTTCCCCCCTCCCCTCTCTCTCAACTGTTTTTTTTTAAAAACGTAGGGTCCCCCACTATGCCCCCCTCGGTCCCCCCCCCCCCCCCCCCCCCCCCCCCCAGTTCCTACATCCCTACCCTGAAAGATACTGATGACTCAGAAGAGTGACAAGAGAATTGTCCATCAGATTCAAACTGGTGAAAGCAATGTTTTGATACATTTATGTCTTGGAGTTAACAATTTAGTCACTGTTGCCCAGACAGCTCGAGCAACAGTTTAACTCTTAACCTGCTGACTATTTTCAAGATATTTTCATCAAATCTAGACATGTCACACAGCAGTCATGACTAGATATGTTGAAAAATCCATCCAAATTTAACTCAAGAAATGACTAAATTTAATGAAAATATGCATCCAAATAACTCAAGAAATCTTGGATGAAAAATTCCATTCGATTTGTAAGGGGAAAGTTTGATTAACCCTTTACCCAACACAGACGATTTCAAAATTTATTATTTATTTTTTAAATATCATTTTTTAAATTTTTAAAAAAAATTTCAACAAAACCAAATCATGTGACCCCTGTCTGGAACGAGCTTGACAAGCTCGTTCCAAAGAGGGGTCACATGATATGGTTTTGTTGAAATTTTTCAAAAAATACTATTTTTTCAGCTGCTGAATTTGCATATTACGTGGGCGGATGCGGGCGATTCATTGGGTAAAGGGTTAAATGAGCCCAAATTATACTTATTTCAGTGGCAAACAAAATCATGTCCTGGGCAGGAATTTCTGCCAGCAGCATGCAAGGTGCTAAATCAAATTCTGTCTATGAAGGTGATAACCATTTAACTGTATACTTACGAAACTGGCAACTGCTTCCTTCCCAGCCATCCAGACATCGACAAGCAAAGTTGGTGTGATCCAAGTCAACACAGATACCACCATTATTACATGTTGTTCCATCACATGTACTGTCTCCTGAAAAAATAATTCCATCTCGTGTTAAAAAAAAAGAAGAAATTTTATCAACAAAAACATATTTACACAGCTCAATGTGTTTTCTTCTCACATATAGTTAATTTGTGACCTCCCCCCCCCCCCCCCCCCTCCCCATCATTGAAATGAGCTGAACAAATACACTCAAATAAACTATCATCAGTTGCATTTTTTTTTAAAATTCTAAAAACGTAGCTTATGATCCTCTCACTGGAATGACTAAGTGACCTTATTCCAATGAGGGAGTCATAAGCTAGGATTTTGAGGCAAATATTTTTTGAAACAAAACTGACCAAACAGGTCTATAAGCATGAGTAATTTAGTGGTTATCAGAGTAATTCTTTTAATTCTTTCATACATGTAGATTACAAGTTTTTATTACTTTTCAAAGTGTGATTTACTGGGATTTCCGGGTTTGATTATAAACGATAACTTCACAAATGTATTATGCAATCAACAATTGGGTCATGTGTCCATGCATGCAAACGAAGACGCTTTGTCGAGGGTCTAATGGGGACTTCATTGTTTTTTGTTTTTTTTAACCCTTTACCTAACATGAAAAGCAGACGACACTTGCAAAAAAAATTCTTGAATAACTATTATTGTCATTTTTTGTCTCAAAAACATAGGTTATGACCCCTCATTGGAACGAGCTCGACGAGCTTGTTCCAATGAGGGGTCATAACCTATGTTTTTGAGAAAAAAATGAAAATTAATTGGTGATTTTTGAGAATAGTGCTTGCCGGTTTTGGCCATTACATTCGGTATTTATTTAATGGTGTTTTAAGGTCACATATTTATTCACAATGGCTAATCATGACCGTATTACATTCGGTAAAGGGTTAAATAATATAATTATCGTTAATAATGAAAAGTAATAAACAGAGTAATCGTTTGACTGGACTGGTTACGTGAATTAATTCATTTGAGGCGAGGGGCTCTATTGTAAAACACTTGTGCTCATTCATGCACTTGTGTTTGTACAACGTCCCTCACCTCTCATGAATTATTTCACGGAACCAATCCAGTCAACCGATTACTCTCTATATATTCAATTAACATGAGTTTACTCAATAAGCAATTAACAGATTAAATTTGTAATGAGTTAGTGTTTGTCCATAAGTTAGGAGGCCACGCTGCACATACTCCTGTTTGTACCCAGACTTAACTCTTCACTAATGAATCGGTTGAATCCGCCTAAAAACTATATAAATTGAACAGTTAAAAAAAAAATTTCAAAAAGTCGTAAAACCATATGAGGGGCCATTATGGTTTTGTTCGAATTTTCTGAAATATGTATTTTTTTACACCTGTTTAATTTTGAAATCACAGTCAGACGCAGCTGATATGCTATATAAGGGGTTAATTGAATGGCAGGTTTGCCAGTAAAAATTATTCAAGTAATAGGAATTTGGTCACTTTCCTGTATTACAGAGATAAACTAAACATCTATTCTATCATATCTTTTTTGACAGAGCTTATGGAGCTCTATCAAAAAAGATATAATAAATGCCTGTATTGAATGTACTGAGGCCTAATTGGTATATATATATATATAAACGGAATTCAGTGATTGACAGGGACATTTCTTAACATATCACAAGATTTGTTATTCAATTAACAGGAGTTTACTCTATAACCTATAAGCAATTAACCCTTTACCCAATGCAAACGATTTCAAAATTTATTTTCAATATCATTTTTTATTTTTTTTCAAGAAATTTCAACAAAACCATATGTGACCCCTCTTTGGAACGAGCTCGATGAGCTCATTCCAAAGAGGGGTCACATGATATGGTTTTGATGAAATTTTTTCAGCTGCTGAATTTGCATATTACGCTGGTGGATGCGGGCGATTCGTTGGATAAAGGGTTAACAGGTCAAATTTGTGCTGAAGGTATGGTAAATGTTTTGGGGTTTAGAAGTTTTATTCAGTTAACAGGGTATTTCAATTAAGAGATATCCAATAAAGGGGGCTCTACTGCAATATATTATTACACAACTTACTTAGTGTACATGTTTTGCCCTTCCATCCATTTATACACTGACATGAGAATTCTGCAATACCATCAATACATAGTCCACCATTTCTACAGGGATTAGGTTCACATTCATTTTTATCTGTAAGAAAATGATGAAATTCATTAATTTTAATCCTTTAACCCTTTACCAAACATGGAAAACAGATGACACTTGCAAAACAAATTCTTGAATAACTAATTGTTTTCATTTTTTGTCTCAAAAACATAGGTTATGACCCCTCATTGAGGGGTCATAACCTATGTTTTTGAGACAAAAATGAAAAAAATAATGAAAATTAATTGGCAATTTTTGAGAATAGCATTGGCCAGTTTTTGCCATTACGTTGGGTAAAGGGTTAACTAATGAACTGGTTATTCTTGCCAGAGACAGCATGGTGGCTCAGTGGTTACTGCATTGGACTTCAAACCGAAAGGTCGATGCTTCGATCACCACTAGTGGTAACTGTGTTTTTTCAAGGGCAAGGCACTTAATCCTCATTGCCCATGTGTGGGGACAGTGGCATTGTATACTAAGGCGTACTACACGTCGATAGTACACTAGTCTTCAACCAGTTCTATCCCTGCTTGTGAGGTGTTAGTACAATGGGGAGTCTGACAGTTGCTCAATGCTGCTCAGTGGTTTTCTCCAGGTACTCTGGCTTCCTCCACCCATAAAACTGTCCAATATGAGGTGATCCTTGCTGTTGAAAATGTCATCAAACCCCAATAAAAAACATCTTGCCTGAGCTATACACAAATATTTCCATTTAAATTTCCTTTTTCACAATTTCTAACGTTTAAATTCCTTCCTGGTATCCATTATTAGCTTGGTGATTTAAATCTTGAAGATCTAGGGGAATTTGGAAAAACTTCTCACTACAGAATCACAAACGTTTTGTGCTATAGATATTGTTTCTAATCAAGTCTTGGCTGCCTACATAGGCCTCCAAGACTTGGCTAGAAATGACTCCTATGGTACTGTGGCCTGCAGTCTAAAAACTGCTAAAGTCTGCAGACTGGGACATTTGTTCCAAGACATTAATTTACCTCCAGAGTTGAAATTAATTCTTAACCCGCTAAGTATTTTCAATATATTTTTAATCAAATCTAGTCATGGCTGCTATGAAGCAGCCATGACTAAATTTGATAAAAAGTTAATCTAAATATAACACAAGAAATCATTGGTGAAAAAATCCATTCAACTCTTGTGTCACTTTTAAATGCCCTGTTCTGGGGTTATATGACAATAGTGCACACTTTCCTTCGGTTTTGTGTTCTGCTTGCATTATAAAGCACCACCTGAGGCTAGAAAAAATGGTAAAACTTGGGAGTCATTAGGGTCAGAATAGGAAAGGTAAGGGTAAGGGTTAGCAGGCCAGTGAGGCCACTGCTCATCCTTACCCTTATTGTACTGACCCTTAATCATTACAGATGTCTCCCATTTTAGTCCAATTCAAGATGGAGATTCAGTTTCTCAGTATGTTAAGTTTAGAGGATGAAAGGAGTTAAAATAACTAATAAATATGATATTGTTGGACCTGGTGCATTTAGTATTTGTTGGGAACACGATATGGAGTGAAAAGAAACACAAAGAAAAATTAAGGAGACAAGGTATTTTTTTAAATACATTACAGAGTCCCTTTTCTTCAGTTTTATCCATATTTTCTATATATAGAATTGAAACATAATGTAAACAAGCTATTAATAATTGAAAATATAATATGTTTTCATTTTTGCCATTCACTTTACAAAAATGTCTACAATCCAGTATAAGTATTTCCATTAGTTCCTTGAACCCTATCATCTATAGCAATTATTAACTGAGTAACTAACCTTGTACACTGTACAGCTTCAGTGTAAATATCATCTATAGCAATTAACTGAGTAACTAACCTTGTATACTGTACAGCGTTAGTGTTAATATCATCTATAGCAATTATTAACCGAGTAACTAACCTTGTACACTGTATGGCTTTAGTGTAAATAGCATCTATAGCAATTATTAACTGAGTAACTAACCTTGTACACTGTACAGCTTTAGTGTTAATATCATCTATAGCAATTATTAACTGAGTAACTAACCTTGTACACTGTACAGCGTTTGTGTTAATATCATCTATAGCAATTATTAACTGAGTAACTAACCTTGTACACTGTACAGCGTTTGTGTTAATATCATCTATAGCAATTATTAACTGAGTAACTAACCTTGTACACTGTACAGCGTTTGTGTTAATATCATCTATAGCAATTATTAACTGAGTAACTAACCTTGTACACTGTATGGCTTTAGTGTAAATAGCATCTATAGCAATTATTAACTGAGTGACTAACCTTGTACACTGTACAGCTTTAGTGTAAATACCATCTATAGCAATTATTAACTGAGTAACTAACCTTGTACACTGTACAGCTTTAGTGTTAATATCATCTATAGCAATTATTAACTGAGTAACTAACCTTGTACACTGTACAGCGTTAGTGTTAATATCATCTATAGCAATTATTAACTGAGTAACTAACCCTGTACACTGTTCAGCTTTAGTGTAAATCTCATCTATAACAACTCTTTACCCAACGTAATTGCCCAAAAAACGGTAATATTCTCCAGAAGCATTTAAACACAGCTTATGATCCCTCATTGGAATGGATTGCGTAAATTTTTTTTTGTGAATTCCAAAAATGAAAACAGTCTTTTTCTGTTAATAGCTTGTTGTACAGTACTGAAACATTAGAATGATTGCACTTACTTATATTACACAATGGTCCCTCCCAGCCTTCTTTACATATACATTGGAATGAATTGACACCATCTATACAAGTACCATAATTCTGGCAAGGACTACTGGCACAGTCATCAATATCTGTCAAAATATACAAACAAATTGTTACATGTAGTCAATTTTGTCTCTCCTATAAGAAACTTACTTCTCCAGGGTAACCAAGAAACCTCACACAGTTCTTGTCTCAGTGTTCCGGCAGATCAGTACATTTATTCAACAGATTTCCAATTGGGAAACCAAATTTCTACCATTTTGGCATCCAAAACCAGTTAGTTATTAAAACTTTGGTAACTAAAAACTTAAGTTTTATCAAAAATACAAATAATTCTCCTTGAATTCTGACAACAAATGGCCTCAAACTTTCCCAGATGTGCCACAATCCCCACCCTCAGCCCTGCTTTATCTCTCTCCATGATTATAATGTCCTAAAATGGGAGATTGTGAGGTTGAACATGTAATAGTGACCCTGGGAAGTGAAGCTGTGCTTGTTTACTGTGGTAAACAGGCTCTGTTTTACTGGTAAAATAGGACACAGTCACAAAGGCTTGGGGTTGAAACCCTCTAAAATGGGCAACATGGGTATAAATTATTCACTCAACTTGACTTTATCTCCATACTGCAGTCACGATTAGCCATTCTGCAAAAGTATGTGACCTTAAACACCAATGCATAAATACATTACATGTAATAGTTACCAAACTAGCTGGAAGTATTCATGGATTTCAACAACCGGGCAGTACATGGCAACTGATGCACGCCAACAAGAGGCAAGATGTTACAGCACGCTAGCAGGTTGTTCAAATTCATGAATGCCAACAGCTAGGTTGCAGAGCTGGAAATGAACAAAATTGACGGGTGCAGTTTTAAGCTCCCGTGAATTCAGAGACGGGAGTAAATTGCATCCGTAAAACGTTAGTATTTGAATTTTCGAGGGAATACTGTCACAAAACACCAGATACCTTAACCCTTTGAACCCTAGCGGTATCTTCAATGGCTGCAATTAGAAGAGTCCATATTCATTATCTGGGGTAGACCAATCAATATTTGCAACGTGCAGCTTCGGGGCCGCATGTTGAAAATATTGATTGCTCTACCCCACACATTTACTGAACAGCCATCCTATTGAATGACGTTATGATGTATCGTGTTCCTGGCCAGTAAAGCGGTCGATCGGGTTCAAGGGGCTACATGTAAATGTATAAGGAATTGCTGAATTATGACAGTAACTTGCCAGTGGCTGCAGATTGCTGCTTTCCCAAAACAACACGCATTTATATGCCCTCTCAGGATATTAGTGCTCCACAATATTTTTCAACGAGTGCATTTTTTAGCCCCCGTAAAATAGAAAGCACGGGTGCTGACGGGAGCAATTGCACACGCCTCATTTCCAGGACTGAGGTTGGTAACTGAATTACACCCTGTCTTTCGATCAGTCAATAAAATGCACAGACTCGAGGATACTCAGTACATGAGAGGTATTTAAGTGACGTCACCTGGACATTTGAACACTCAGTCCATTGTTCTATTAGGTATTTCAAGTTCGTGACCAACCCCGAAAAGACAAAAGAGCCAGAGTGTAAGTCTTTAAACATCGTAAATATTCAATTCGCAGGAGTTTATTCTACAATCTATGTGTCATTAACATTTAACTGGCCAGATTTGTACCTAGGGCATACTAAGTGGTTTGGTGTTTGAAATCATATGCAATACAAACAGAGTTATTTAATTATAAATATTTATCTGCTGAAAAAGTGGATTCCTTTGTACTACAGTATGGTTGCCGTAGACTGGTTACTTTTCACGGGTGAACAAATTTCCACGGACGCAATAAAATTAGATTCCAAACACTAATTAACGGAATAATCATCAAAAATTTAATTAATGAAGCTAAGGGGTACAACCCGGTGTTTCATTAATTAAACTTTTGCTGATGATGATTTTTTTTTACATGTCAAACGCATGCACGAACATGAATGCCCACACGTGAATTACGACCAGTCCACGGTGACTGAACTGTACCAGATTTTGAAGAGTTAATAAACAATTAATTAAAAGCCAATTAATAAACAAAATAATAAATAAAATTTAATAATAAATAAATTAAAGTTTTATGAATAGTATTGAATACATGAAAAAACTACATAATTTTTTTTTAAATGGAAGAAACTTTAATACATACTTTCATGGCAATGAAGCCCTGTGTATCCAATACCACAGGCACAAGAAAAACCTCCATTTGGTTGACTTATACAGAGTCCATGATGACCACACACATTTGAAGAAATCAGACGAATTCCCCCCTTTGTATAATTTGAAGGCAATGAGATTGTACAGCTATCTATCACTGAAAACAGAGTTAAGAAAATTCAGTGCTAATTAAAATGCAAAGATTGTTACAAACTTAAAATTAAAATCGACACGTTTTTTATATTCTTACAACAAATTTGAGCCTTTCATGACAATCATTGTAAAACCTACTTGACCATTGCCATTACTTTAGTTTAAACATTATTTTATTTCAAAGTTTCCCCGCGGGAACCCCGGGAAGTGAAGCAGTGCCTTTTCACTGCGATACACAGGCTCTGTTTTACTGGTAAAATAGGACCCAGTCACCAGTGCTTGAGAGATGCAAATCTTCTCTAAAATGGGCCACATGGCTGATTAACACTCACCCCTGGTCTTGAGTTGGTCATTATTAGCCATTGTGCAAAAATATGTGACATTAAACACCAATAAATAAATAAATATTTCAAAGTTAAACTGATACATCAAATTGAACATTGGTGTATATACATATGGCGAGTATGTCATACAGTGTATCAAATTAGGCTGAGAGGCATAGTTTGATTTATGGAAAGAGTTGATACTAAAGAAAATACTACGAAAGAGTTAGCGGAAAAGAGGTCACTAGTGAAGAGAAATTAGGGAAGAGAAGATAAATGAAATTCCCAGGTTACACAGATCGTCCCCTGAGTTTCAATGTGATCTATGTGCCAGGAGGACTCAGGGGACGAGATGTTTCCTCGGTACTTTAGAGGAAGTTCACGCCCCCGACATTTAATCCATCTTCTAAATGTCTACGCACAACACAGCACAAGAAGCACTTTGTCGCTACGATAAATTCGTGTACCCTGTTAAATATTTCCTTGTTGGTGTAGTTAATGCTCCCATTTAGGATAGTATCCGTATTTATGTAATGTCTTTGACGCAGGGGTCCAATTTACAATTTCTTTCTGTCGAATAGATAGGGCCTATGAAGAAGTTGTGTTCCGCTGTTTCTTGCACACCGCAACTGCATAAAGGTGTTGCAGAGGTGTAATTATTGAAAAGATGGTCGTTCATGTAACTATAGCCTATTTTATAAAAAAAATAGGTTGCAGTGGAGTATTTGCGCTTTCAATGATTTGTCGTAATAAAAATTGCCTGGAACCAGCTGTTTATTTCTGTTAAGGTATGTTGTAAAGTTGTATATTGAGTTATTTTCACGTATTTCGCTTGGTAATTTGTTTCAGAGTTGGGTCGTAGACGGCACAAAGTCCTCCAAAGTTCGACAAAATTTGTAATCGTGCGACGCAGACAGCATCTGGGGAGTAAGTCCTGAAAAGTATGCAGGGGCCAGGCGATGATACATTTTGAAGAATTGCTAAAGTTTCCATTACAATACAGCCAAATCCTTCGGTCTGCACGTAGCTTTCTACACAGTATGCGGAGAACATTTATTTATGAATAAATGCATGCAGTGATCGCGACGCAAAGGCTTTCCGTCTTCTTATTTAATTAGCTTGTCCTGTACTCCAAATTGGTCATGTTCGGACACCAACGGCCCAAATCATGTTCCCATAGCAACTCCATTTCTATGGGCGACTGTGTGTGGTAAGCCCAAGTATCAAATTGGCTGGTAAGAAAGTGCTGATTTGTCCTGACTGTGATGGCTGAAGTCCAGACTGATTACTACTCCAACTGCATCATCAAGGCATGCCTTCGTGGAAGGCATGCCTTGATCGTGCAGTTGGAATATTAGTCAGTTGGGAGTATAAATATAAAAAATTCCGAGTTCTTGGAAATTTATTTCTGGGTAAATACATGTGGTGGTCGTAACGCAAAGGCTTCCTGTCTTCTTAATTAGCCTGTCCTGCTGTACTCCAGATTAGTCATGTTCTGCTGCCAGCCACCCGTGAAGAAGGCAGGCCTTCACCAAGCAGTTGGAATATTAGTCGGGAGTATACTATAAAGAAAAAAAGCGGAGTTCTTTAAAATTTATTTGTGGATAAATACATCCAGTGGTCGTGACACAAAGGTTTCCTGTCTTGTCCTGTACTCCAAATTGGTCATTTTTGGGCGCCAGCAGCCCAGATCATGTACCCGTGAAGGTTCCATTTCTATGAACGACTCTGTGTGTGAAAACGCAAAGTATAAAATCTAGACTGGTAAGAAAGTACCAGTGCATGATTACTAGCAAGAGGGAATCGATATTGTCAGGGAACACCTGAGGCCCCGTAAGGCCTGGGCTGACGTGGGGTTATTTAGTCCCGCTGATGAAGTTGCGGGAAAAATTAGACCAACGTGGAGGGTCGGAATCCAAGTGTCGCGAACTCGGCGCAGAGAGCTGAGTTAGACCGACGCCGTGATTCCTTCTCTGCCAAATTGTCCTGAAATAGGTTCGATTTCCGTTAGGTGTGATTCCTAATCACTTCAGGCTGTATAATGGAAAGAATGATTTAAAGTAACAACGATTCTTTTATTTACACATAAAAATAAATCCGTTTCAATATTTCAACAATCAACAATTCAATTCTTTTCACAGAAAATGGGTCACTACGGTTAAATAATTCTAAACAATCATATAGTCATTCTATAGCCCTGTACTGGCACTATAGTCTACACACTGGAAATGTTACTACCGTGAGCTCGCCATAAGAGCTTCACAAATCTGAAATGTTATTACTGTGAGCTCGCCATAAGAGCTTCACCCGCTTAGGCTCAAATGTCAACGTCTGCGCGTAACTGTACCTCTGGCTGTCGGAGGGTTCCGACCAGCAATGTTCGTCATCTATAAACCACCGTACTTCTGATTTGGGTCAGATATTGTCTACTCATACCTTATGCGCCTTTTGAAAGTCCTCCGTGAAAGTCCTATTGAAATATCCACCGTTCCTGGTTGAATTCACGATTCACAAATGCCCCTTTTGTGCTAGGGCGAAATTGTCACTCACACCGATCTTCAGTCGGTATTACGATGTTCCGAAAGCAAAATAAACTACTCAGAACGCAATCAGGCTGACGCTTCAAAGGGTTAATACGCACAATACAATTAACCTACACTTCTGACTATTGCAGGACGATACCTGCTACTCGACAATCTAAACTTTAACGTTCCACCTGGGGTGTTCCTTCCCACGAATTCGGCCCCGTAGCCGCCTATCAACGTTAAGCTAAATCAATCATGGAATGCCCTCTCTGGCGATTCCAGCCGTTTCAGGGTCCTGTGATCGAAGGTACCCTTATGCCAGGAAACAGAGTCCGCCTGTCCTGGACTTCACCAACGCGTGTGTGACCCCAAGTGTGTGTCTAATGCTCTGCTCTTCCAGGTATATATACTTTTTACCCTAAACCGTCAGGTGGACCGACGCTCATCTGTCCACCTGTCAAAACGGTGGGAGATGACGTATATCGAGGCAGAATCAATACAAGTCATCTCACGCGTGACTTCACTTGTCGAGAAAACCGATTCGTTCTTGCCATGATTGTTATAACTTATGATGACACGACATTTCTATCTTTTAGAATCTCGTTTCTCAATTTACCGTGACGACATCTTGACATCAACCGATTACGTCTCGTAAGACTCCGACTACTGTATAAATTAAACGAGATGATTAGACCTTATCTAACATACCGTTTCTCCCCTGGGTCCCTGCGCTAAAGCTGGATATACACCACGTGTGTTTTTTCTATGTCCAGCTTTACAGAGAAGTGAAATTCACGTGGGTTTTTCGCCTTGATGCGGAATATATTTTGAACTTACAATATCTTTAAATATGAGGCCCCTTGCCCCTATATTTAGGCTGGCTTTGCCCTGACAGATATATTGTCCGTACCCCTCCACAATCCCTAAAAATGCTAAATTCAGTACAGGATGTTAACTAATGTAATTACAGATGACAAACTATCCCTGGTAAAAACTGACGCCTCAAAATGTTTCCAAATAGCGCCACATGGCACTTGTTTTTCACAAGGTACTCTTTAATTTTTTTAAACATCTGCTCCCAGGTCCTAGAAACGTGAGAGAGTTACACCTTCATGCCTCTCCCAATTCAAAATCTTCGTGATATGCCTACGGCATGAACATGCTAGGACCCCCCAAAACACTCCTGTGTCCCCACCCCCAATATATATTCCCGGCTACACGCCTGAGGCATAGAGTGGGTTAAGTAATAATTTAATCATATAAGGCTATAGGATTAAATTATTGCGGATCCTTCTCACTGATTTCTTGTGTAATTTGTCATCTTATCGCATGCTGACATTTTCTTGACGCAAAACTTTATGCATGACGTTTTGAAAGTGTTAACTTTACTATCTAAAGATACAATGCAGATGGCTTAAGCTAGTTTAAATGGCTCATGTCGGATAGTTTTACGGGTGGGCAAAGACGGAGTACCCGGAGATAACCACAGATCAGCGGCAAGCAACTCTCTGACTCCCCAACGTACTAACACTCCACAAGCCGGATTAGCATTGGTTGAAGACAAGAGCAACATCGTTGAGCACTACGCCTAATTACACAGCACCACTTTGCCCCCACATTGGTAATCGGGATTAAGTGCCTTGTCCAAAGACACAACGCAGTTACACCTGGTGGGGATCGAACCGTGGACCTTTCGGTTTGAAGCTGTAACCACTGTGCCACCACCCGTATAGGCATCCAACAATGTTATAAATCACTGTCAAGATAAATGTGCCTACAGCTACCGGTAGAGTTCTCAAGGAGAATACACTTGGGGGCAACTCTTTCAAAGCAATGTTGGGGGTGGGGGGGGGGGGGTATTTACGGCTGTGGCTGTGTAGGGTCTTAACTCTTTGAAGCCGTGGAACCAGAATGAATTTATTGAACATGGCATACAGCGAAAAACTTACAGTAGAGCAGGTGCTTCTAGTCAAGTGTCGTCATAGAAGCACCTGCTCGGTGTTAGTTCTCCCCCAGACCAAAGATAGCCGAACCGTCACAGCCAGATTACATGCCGTATTACATCACAGGCAAGAAAACTCGACTCCCGTCTTCTAAGAGTTAAGGTTTAATTTTTCCCTCAGACCATTCAATTTTATTTCCTGTAACTGACTCCGCTTGTGCTGAGACCTAGTGGTAAAAACGCACAATCTGAGACAATGTTCATGCTCTGCAGTATGTTAATTAGCCCTTTAAATAGTAAAACTAGCGAACATATATTAAAACTAGTGAACATACCCGACGTTGCTTGGGTGGAAACTTGACGTGAGTGACACCATAATGTCGCGTGTAAAATTCACTTGGTCATTCTCACTCCTGATAAAAACATACCCAACGTCTCCCCTCGTGCTTAATTTCAGCCCGTTATCTAAAAAGCAGGCCGTACATAATGACGTTCCTCTGGTCGAAGTGTTAACGAAACGTCGCACGCAAAATGCACCCTGCCCCTATCACTCCTGATAAAAATTACATCTAGGTACCAAATTTCAACTCAGTATCTCTGAAAATGTAAGTGTGTGAAGCCAGGCTTGAAGGGTTAATGGTTGCTGAGTTAATTCGATGTTACGTATAAAATTCACACTGCCAGTGTAACTCCGGACACAAAATTGCTACGTGACAAATTTCAGCTGGATATCTATGAAAATGTAGAAGTGCATCCCGATGTTGCACTGTTTATTTATTTATTTATTTATTTATTTGTGCTTTACGCCACGTCAGCATCTAAGGCTATATTGTGGCGATGAAAAGTGTGCATTATAAGTTAAGACAAGATGTTGCATTGGTTGACGTAAAGGTTTAACGCGATGTCGCACATAACATTAATCATGCCCTTGATACTCCTAATAACAATTACGTTCCAATTTTCAGCTTGATATTTCTAAAATGTAGGAGTGCATCCAGGTGTTGATGTGGTTGATATGCTAAACAGACGACGGACGCTATCGACTCCATTCCCAAGTGAATTTCATATTAACCCAGGTGTCAAAATCGAACATGAACAGATGACAAAAAAGGTAAGAGTGCAAACTGGTATTGCTATGGTTGAAGCATTAACGCGATGACGCACGCAAAATTCACCCTGCACATGACACTCTTGATAAAAAAAATTACCCCAAGATGTCAAATTACAGCTCAATATTTCTGAATATAAAATAATGTAGCCACGACATGACTAACTCAATGTTGAAACGGCATGTGGAAAGCAATGCGCCATTTTCCAAAATAAGAAGAGTCCAAAATAATGTACATAAAACTGTTATGGTGCGCTATTTTGGGTAATCAAACTTGTTAACGAGCTAATGATTTTAGACACATCCCGGGCCCACCCAGCTGTTTAGTCCAGTTAGATCTCTGGTCAAGAAATTGTTAGATGAGAAAATACCCCAGCATTGACTTCAGTTTACTGCAGCAAAATAATCACGTCTATTTTACGAATGATCTTTCTAACACCATGCCCGTCTCGGCATAGGCAATTCTGGGAGGCAGATAATACAGATTACTACAAAAAGACAATTCATCTGTATTGTTGTATTCTGTCGAGTTGACGAGATGAGATCGGCCAGATCAAACGAGAGGCCGCAGGCGTCAAGTTTGATCTGGCCGATCTCATTTCGTTAACGAGACGAAAAACAACAACATAGATCAATTGACTGTTGTAGTAGTTTGTTTATTACATGACAATTAGTATTCTAAACTGATCACAACGCCTGAAAAATCAAATACAACAAGAATTATATTAGCCAAATAACCATTAACAATTTATGGAATTTGGGATTCCCAAACGCGTAGTAATATCGAACGTTCGTGTCGAACAGGAAACTTGAAAGTCAAAACAATGGAGGCAAGACTTGAATTTCAATCGGAATCGCTTTCGATAGCACAGATTCTCCTACGTTTTGCTGGATTCGCATCTTGAAAATAGTTGTTAATTGTTATTTTGCAATTGTTCAGAACGGCATTTTCAAATAGACCTCGGCAGGAATGTTTGTCAGCGGAGTTTAACAAGGAGACACTTGTGTTTGTGTTCTGTGCTTTTGTTCTATATTTATATATAGGTCACTAGTAGAAATGGTCCGTTCACGTGCGCCTCTTTTGAGACAGTCATGATAACGATCTGGAAAACTTGACACTCTTGATGTCCGGAGAGCTGGATTTGATGGGCAAACTACAGTGGTATTGAGGGGCTGTTTGTGGTTGTCATATAACAAAATTATGTATCAATCTCTACACTAATCCCCAGGCATATCTGACCTCTAAGCCCAAGTCGGACTGGAATGTGGCACAGACATTATTGGATTACACGTAAATTCTGTTGTGATTTCACGTTCACGAAAAATGGCGTACCTCAATTACAAATAAGGTGCATCTCAGAAATCGTCCCTTGAGTGCAACACGGCACCCTCTGCAATGATATATAATAACATTGCAGAGGGTGCTCTGCTGCACTCAAGAGAGAAACAGAAGCACTTGTTAACCCTTTACCTTACCTGAAAAGCAGACGACACTTGCAAACAAAATTCTTGAATAACTAATTTTTTTCATTTTTCGTCTCAAAAACATAGGTTATGACCCCTCTTTGGAACGAGCTCATCGAGCTCGTTCCAATGAGGGGCCCATAACCTATGTTTTTGAGACAAAAAATGAAAAAATAATGAAAATTAATTGGCGATTTTTGTGAATAGCGCTGTCCGTTTTTGGCCGTCACGTTGAGTGAAGGGTTAATGCTCACTATATTTATCATTCAAGTGCATATTTGGAACATTTTGTCAAAATCACAACCCCACATATTAGAAAATATGTTCCTGGTCATACATACATAAATTACTCCTACCATTGCAGTTGCCGTAGAAACATGACACCTTGTGCTCCGTACAGTTCTTTCCTTCAAACTCCTCCGAGCAGTGGCAAAAATAATCCCCTCTAACATTGAAACAACTGGCGCCATTCTTGCATGGATTTGGACTGCATGGATCAATATCAATCTGTGAATGAAACCAGTATTGCACATAAAATGCAGTTATACTTGCCAGGTTCTAAAATATTCATTTATTTATTTACTTATATTATTTATTTATTTACACTCTCAATAGCCAAGGTTTTATTGAGTTCAGCAGTTTCACAGGTGGAGAAAGCTGGAGTCCCCAAAGAGAACCACCAAGCAGTGGCGAATAATTTCCTAGAATGTTGGATTTACAAGCACTCTCAGCCTCTCAATTTAAGGACTAAGAAATTCAGTCAAATAACTTTACTCGCAGTGCCCGTGGAATTCGAATTCTTCCTGAATGATGAACCATTTTATAATGATGATAGGAATTATTTATTTTCTTTGCAAATGAAATCACTTTCAAATCTTACGAACAGGAGTGTGAACCTTGTCACAGTTATGTAGGGGGGATATTCGTTACGTATACATGGGCGGATCCAGAGTGGGGTGGAGGCGCCCCTATTTTCTGTACCTCTAATTTTTGTTTACAAACACCGGGACCAGGGGAATGTGTGTTATTCGTGATAATGCATGGACATTCACTACCCGAGGTAGTGGGTGTAGATGTGTTATCACGGATGATACCATAGCCTACCTCATGTACGTAGCTATAGCTCCTGTGCGGATCTCCCGTTGTGTGAATCGTTATAAACTGTATTCCCATGACGACAGAGGGTTTGCCTATTCCCAGTTGCCATTATCCATGACGGAAATGTGGACCCCCCTCCCAACTCCTGGATTCTTCACAGGTATATCATATTGCCTCTTTCCAGATCTTCTATACTCACCTGACAATGAACTCCTGTGTAACCCATTGGACAGAGACATGCATAGCTGGCTACCTGATCCACGCATGTCCCACCATTTTGACATGGGTTGCTCAAACATTCGTTGATCTCCACTTCACATTCTTTTCCAGTATAACCAGGCATACAAGAACAATAGTAGTTATTTATGAGATCCTGTAAAATATATAAATCATTCCATTATCTCGTAAAGTACTTGAAACCATTATCTGTAAACTTGAAAAATAGGAGGTCCAAGTGCCAGTGGAAAACCTTTATCTGCAGAACTTGAAAAATAGGATGCCCAAGTACCAGCGTGTACCACTTTCTCATTTCAGGCATGCAGAACAATAACTTCAGGCCTTTGATTAGCTTCAGATTCTGGGAAGGTGATGTGTCTCATGCCTGCCCGACCGTGACCTTTAGTTCCCCCGCGACACTCCAAAATCAGTTGGGTTAAAAATCAACCCAAGTCAATTGGGTTGAGTGAATATTCATATTCTCTCCACCCAGTTGATTGGGGTTATTCGTTAACCCAATTGATTTTAGAGTGTATTCTTAGGAGCACATATATGTACCTTTGCTTCTCGGCAAGCTACAATCATGTATTCGGATAATGATCCCCACAAACAGCGAATTTAGCCACAGCAATCGCCGTGAATGGTAAAGTCGTGGTCAAAACAATGACATTATCTATTGCCATCACTAATTGCAATGGCTGGACCGACTAACACATAACACACTGCCAACACTACCTATTCTTGTTCTATCACTGGTAGAGTTTTGGAAACCCAAATGTATTCTTTAACGCAGGTACTGCAAGTTAAAGGATCTATTTTCTGTGGATTTGACTCATGTTACCCTGGAAGTGGAATGCGCCTTCACTTTAAAATCAGTTGGGTTGAAAATTAACCCAAATCAACTGGGTTGCAATGAGTGAATATGAACCAAATTGGGTTCATATTCACGCAACCCAGTTGATTTGAGTTGATTTTGGAGTGTTGTAACAATTTATGGATTGTCACTCTCCCATAAATTGTAACGAGGCAATGGCGTTTGAACTAATTCTGAAGACCCAAAATAATTTAGCACTCGACCAGTTAATGCCTCTGCAGAAGTCTGAGAGCATGCCAAGCTGCTATACTGTTTTAACCCTTTACCAAACGTAACGGCCAAACCGGCCAGCGCTTTTCACAAAAATCGCCAATTAATTTTTATTATTTTTTTCATTTTTTGTCTCAAAAACATAGGTTATAACCCTTCTTTGGAACGAGCTCGTCGAGCGCGTTCCAATGAGGGGTCATAGCGTATGTTTTTGAGACAAAAAATGAAAAAAGTAGTTATTCTGGAATTGTGTTTGCAAGTGTCGTCTGCTTTTCATATTAGGTAAAGGGTTAATAATGCAGAGTACTCTGAAGCGGGGCTTTCCATGTGGATATATAGGGAAAGTATGTTCTAACTTCGGGTCTGTTGATACGAAACTTTGCGAGTGAGCTCACAGTACTCTATGTAAAGTCAGCATGCAGCAAACTGGAATTCCATATAAATGTTATCTGCCAAATTTCGTTATGCAATCTCAAACAAGAAATCAAACTCTGTGTCCACCTGTTCCACTTAAGATAAAGTTGAGGGCGATCCGCTGAACTCACCAGGAGACCACCCTCCCTCTTATTTTTGTAACTCAGCAGATTTTTACAAGCACCGAGAAGAGGGATATGGTATTATCAGCGATAAGACATGAACATTAACAGTCTTAAAAATGTCGACAATTTTTTGGCAGGATGATGCTTTGAACCATGACCCATGATTGAAATGTGGCGTTCTCGACCCAACTCAGAATCCTCCATCCTAGTCCAAACATGGCCTGAAAGCCGTATTTTAATTTTTTGGTTTTGTACGACGTACAAAACCAAAAAATTAAGATACGGCCTTTCAGGCCATGTTTGGGCTACCTTCATCCGACACGGAAGTTTTCTGCTTGAGCAGAGTGCAAGTGGGCAATATTACACTGCCCGACGAGGTAGAGAATTTGGTATGTGTGTGTGGAAAAAACACTGTTCACAGTATTTCATCGATCGAAATTGCATCTAAATGGCACCAAGCTCATTCAAATCAACGCACAAACATTAACTCGAACGATACTTGAAAGATATCTCAGTACAGCAATGTGCGCACATCCCTATCCCTGTGCGCCAGTGTTAGATATTACATGTCTCTCTGCTATTGTTCTCGGCTGGTAGCTTCTCTGGAGTTTTACAAATCAGGGTTACGGGACAATTTCAGTCCTTGTCCGAATTTTTTGAAAAACGGATGAGTGAAGAGAGGGGTCGATGCGCAAAGCTTCAATTCCAATTTTGTATGGACACGAATGAATGACTACACTCAACAATCTTTGAGATAAAATTGCAATATTTCCTTCAGTTGATGCAATGTGTATGAAATTAAAATGACTTCAGCTCAAGCAAGAAGTCTCAGCTTTCAGCCTGAAATACTGATTAATCTATTCCACAAATTTACAACATCGATACCATATGAAGAAATTCAACATCTATTGTGATATTGGACACTGGAGACAGTGCAAAAGGTTGGTTGAAAACTCATTATTTTGTTCTTATTACTTCCCTTAGACTGCTCGATTGATAAATTTCTCAATCAAGGAAATCTATTTATTATCTCCCTTGATAAACTTCTCGAATGAAATTCTGTTACTTCATGAGACTTGGCAGTTGACTTTCAAACTGTATTGGTGACACCAGACACAAATCAAGTGCCAATGGAAGATGATTTTTCTATGGTTCCGGTGAATTAAAGGAAGAAGGTTTAATTTGATAGAAAATGAAAAGCAATGAATGCAGCTGAGTGTGAGAATAAATCGCATGAGGCGAACGAAGCTTGCAATATTGGACGACAGGACTCGCTGTAATATTAACCTATTGATAAAATATAAGTAAAATTATTTTTACACTTTTTGTCTCAAAAACATAGGTTATGACCCCTCTTTGGAACGAGCTCGACGAGCTCGTTCCAAAGAGGGTTCATAACCTATGTTTTTGAGACAAAAAATGAAAACATTACGCAGTAAGCAATGTCTATTGACGCCGCTTTACCTTTACTTTGAATCGTAACCACAATTTTAAAAGCTCATCGACCTAATGATGAAGCTGGATTCGGAAAGTTGGCTTCACAGTGATATTATCTTGCTGATATCGCAGTATCAGTGATTGGTAGTGCCACAGTGGGATGGGTATCATATATCCTAGCTGAACTTTCCAGCCCAGAAGGAGCTTTTCTTATAATTTTGATATTTATGACCCCCTTCGGCGACACATAATTAACACTCCGGGCTCCAAATTGGAGCTAGCTTTGTCTCCCCCTAGTTTCCACACTCCATACTACCCCTGTATTAACCCTAACCCATTACCTAACGTAATTGTAATCACTTGCCACCGCTATTTAATAAACAAAAAATCGCTTTTCTAAATTTTATTATTTTGTCAATTTATGCGTCGCAAAGAGCTTGTTATAGAGAGGCTTAAAATGAAATGTTTTAATTATTCCAGTTTTCCATGTGCAAAAGTCCTCTTCCATTCGTGTTGAATATAGAGGGGGTGGCTGCAGGCGATTAGGGTTCCAGTCCTTCACTTTTTGGCCCCAAATGATAAAAATATTTGAAAATTGGAAACGGGCTTAATTGCTTGTTATTCTACATGACATCCTCAGTACCAAAAAACTTACTTTTGAGTCGGCGATCATCCCAGCCAGGTCGGTGGCTACTCCAATAGCGTAACAGAGTACACAATGTAGGCCTGTTGTGCGATCTGGGGGATTTTGGGGATTTAGTGGACTACCGGCACTAGATCGATACTAAACCCCTAAAATCACAAAGATTGCTTCGTAGGTCACATGCTTTTACACGATTTTGTAGAAGGTCCCGGAACTCTCACTTAGACCTCAGCCCCTCTACTTTCGAAGTCGCTCCGCAGCCCTTGACTAGATAAGAAGTTAAAACAAGTTATACCCCACCTCCTTGTGGAAACAGCGGGAAGTGAAGCACTGTTTTGTTTATTGTGGCAAACAAACTTTGTTTTATTTACTGGTAAAATAGGAGCCTGTCAAGAGTGCTAGGGGAAGTCCTCTAAAATGGGCAACATGGGTAAAAACAATTGACTAAACTTGACTTTATCTCCATGTTGCTGTCACGATTAGTCATTGTGAAGAAATACGTGACCTTATAAAATAAATAAATAAATATAATAAGCGCAGTTGTCCACCTCTCCCCTCTCGACACCTTTTTGAATCCAGAACGTCACTGAAATTTTAAATTGTAAATTCCAATTTAACTGAGTTAACATCATAGTACTTACAATGCACGTGCCACCATTCCTGCACTGATGGGAACAATCGTTTATATCTGAAAACATATGATAAATCGCATAAACAATATAAATAATAATCAAAATTTTACCCTTTTCACAAATAATTTGAATACGCAAACCATACTATAAGTGCATAAGTAATACCCACCAGTATCCGTGGGCGTCAATACTTCCCTTTAACCCATCAACTGACGAATCGACGAAATACCACCAAGCATTGCTTCCTTGATGGACATTCAAAATGTTGTAACGCAACTTCTATCCCATTAACCCTTTATCTATAACATGAAAAGCAGGCGACACTTTTAAAAAAAATTCTTGAATAACTCATTTTTCATTTTTTGTCTAAAAAACATATGTTATGACCCCTCTTTGGAACGAGCTCGAGGAGCACGTTCCAAAGAGGGGTCATAACCTACGTTTTTGAGACAAAAAAAGAAAAAAATAATGAAAATTAATTGGCGATTTTTGTGAATAGCGCTGGCCGGTTTTGACCGTTACGTTAGGTAAAAGGTTAACTATATCATACGACACATCGGCGGTTCGTTCCAACGAGGGATCGTAAGCTATGGATTGGAAGAAAAAAATGCCCATAAACTTGGGCCTCATTCATGTTTGAAGAAAAAGCATGGATTTCTTTTTGCTTTATTTCATTTAAATAATACTGAATATTCTAAAGATAGTACATCCAACCTACGGGACACGCTTTCGGACCTTAATGAGATATTGACGGTCCTGTGCTTAACCAAGGTTGTACGGGTAATACAACTGAATATTTTTGTTCGTTGAACGCTTAATAACTGACGGTTTCGAAAGCGTCAGCCTCAAACACATTACCTTATTTTCTTCATAGACATTTCGGTTTTACTGAAATACCTTATATCTATACTAGCTGAAAGAAGAAAAGTTTTTTTTTGTGGTCAATATTTCAAATGTGTTATGGATGATTATTTCATTGTTTGGATTTTGATGTTATTTCTTCATTAGTGATAACATTTTGGCGATTTTTGTTGTCTTTACACAGACGGCGTTTGCATGGATAATGTTCAAACGTGGGTACCCTACGCCATTTCCTGATCAAAATCAATAGCGGGTGTGCCCACTCCAGACTTCAGTCACTGCTCTAACTCTCCTTACCATTGACCCCAGCAAGTTGTTTATGGTCCTTTGTTGGATGTTATTCCACTCCTAAAAAAGGGCCTGCGTGAGCTGAGCGAAGTTGTTTGGGACGTTGACGCGCTTCCTAACTCTCCTGTCCAGCTCGTCCCATAAATGCTCTGTCGGGGACAAATCTGGACTGTACGGTGGCCAATCGAGAACTGGGGCATTGTTTTGGTTGAAGAAGTCACGGCACACCCTAGCAACGTGCACGCCATGAGAAATCCCCCGCCCCCAAACAATAACAGACTTTCCCCCGAATCTGTTTCCTTAACGCACGCATCAGAATATCGCTCACCTCGACGTCGATAGCAACGTTGTCGTCCATCTGAACGTAAAGTGTGAACAGAGACCTCTCAGTGAATAACAAACCTCTGCAGTGGGCCAAGTGAATCCGATTTGGTGCATGTGCCAGCAGCCATTGCAATCGACGTTGACGCCGCCTAGGTGAAGTTGTGGACCAACGTAGAGACGTAGTGGCCTTAAATTGAACTCCCGCAACCGATTCCTAACTGGCCTTGGACACACTCGGCGACCATGCGTGCCTACAACCTGACTCGCCATCTCCGTCGACGTCTGAAATCGGTTACGGAGATCTGAGATATACGTGTGTCTCTATCTTGACGTGGCGACGTAACGCGCGGACCTCCGCTCCTGGGACGGTCCGCTAATCTTCCTGTGGCTGTGAGATACCCAACTAAACGAGCTATCGTTGACTCGTGGACTCCAAATTGCAGGGCGACGAGACGTTGCGATTGGCCATGCATAATTAGAGCAATAGTCCGACCTCTATCAACTTCGGACATTCGCGGCATTTTCAATGGAGTTGAAATGAAATGTTGTGCAATCGATGTGTTCTATTCAAAACTTCGATTTGGTATGGCTTTCAAGCCCACAGCACGTGGGAGTGCCCGGATGCACGTTCTGTTGAATCATCTGTTGAAAGCATGCAGCGTCGCACGTGGTCATGGTTGACTGAATTTTAACCAAAGACTCTTTAGACAGTACACTGAAGTAGCTATGTGTCAAATTTTACTATATTTAGTCTATAGATAAAAAAATTATATTACCAAAACTGAACTTGAGTTTCTTTTTTTCCGTCAGAATATGTCCGACAGTCTGTGGCAGTGGTTTAATCGTAGGATTACATGACTAGTATGATAGGCCAGTGTTTGCAAGGTCAAAAAGAAACCATAGACTTTGATAGTCGGATCATATTTGCATAAGGATTATGTTTTGCAGTAAGTGGCAGCAAACCTAACATGTATTCAGTCTGTTAAAAAACCGGTTTGGGCAAGGCACTTAACCCCGATTGTCCACATGGGGCACGATGTCGCCGTGTACTAAGGCGTACTGCACGTAGATGGTGCGCATGTCTTCAACCAATCTAACCCTGCCTGTGCTGCAGTGCGGAGTTACGATGTTGGGGAGCTGGCAGCTGCTCGTCGTTGCTCGGTGGTTCTCTCCGGGTACTCCGGCTTCCTCCACCCGTAAAACTGCCACGGCCATGATCAGCCATTTTACATACGTATGTGACCTTAAACACCAATAAATTATAAATAAATAAATAAAAAACCGGTTAACTGAAACAGGTCGTAATCTTACAGACATACAAGTAACAAATCCACCCCCAGACAAGATAATCCACAGACAGTATAATTGCTATTAACGTCTGGTAAAGCATACAGGTGAGGTCTATTTATCAGCTTTGGTCGTTACGACCAAAGCTGATAAATAGACCTCACCTGTATGCTTTACAGACTTTTTTAATGGCTCTCAAAGTGTGAAATCTTTCAAATACATCTCCCGAAAAAGCTCAAAATCCGCTCAGATGCATGGAAATGGGGGTTTTGGGACCCTGGAATTTAAAACCATGGTCGGCCCGTCATACCGACGATCATCCATCCCCACTTTGAAAATCGTTCCGCCGCCCCTGGTATGGTTCTAAAATACCCGGATATACCATGGGAATTTGGTGACAATACCATGAAGTGTCACTCGACGTCTGTCTAAGGAACATGCGTAACCATCCAAATCCCGGGGGAAGCCCGGGCCTCTGATGGATTTAGATGGGTATCTCGCGTCCCAACTGATCACAAGTCCGGGATCCTGCCATGGTATGAGATGTGGATTAATGATTTGAAAGTCGATAAGAGTCCAGTTTGATCCATTGCTAACGCGGAAACGAGCCACATGACTGCACAGAGTGTCCATAAAACAAAACGAAAAATCCAACAGAAACTCAAGAACTGCATTCAGAGTTGTACTTGATAACATCGTGACGTAAACAAGCGTACTGACTGTGTTATCGAGGAATATCAAATGCATGTTAGAAAAACAAAAATAGCAGCCGTTATACAAACGTAATGGCGTATTCCCATTACAATAAATATCAAAATGTTAGATAGCATGTTTCAGTTAGACGTTCTGCATCCAATATACTTTAATTTCCGCTTGATAGCAAATCATCCCAGAACTTTTATGCGCAAACTCACCATTTTACGTTTCAATAATATTTTATCCGAATGCACGGATTTTACACACCGTGTACAAAACATTGCACGTGTTATCGAAGAAGATATAAAGTAGAATGTTTAATAGCACACACTTGATATACTCAGCATGAAACAGTGATTAATAATGTCAAAATATAACAATTTTTTGTCATTTTTCGAAAGTTTGCACGAACCATAAAAAGAAAGAAAATTAAGTTTCTTCACGGGCACACGGCTAGATTTGCTGCATAAGAAGGCATGTTTGTTTTTTAAAATGTCTGTTTAAAGGCCACGATTAACATATTTTTTTCTTAGTTGTCCCTATAGATACATTTTTCGGCTTCTTATTTAAACATGCAAACCTTATGTTGATTTTCAGGGGGCTTATCTTCCCAAATACGACAGTCGCTTATGTCACAACAAAAAAAAAAAACAAAAACAAAAAAAACAAAAAACGTAGGGGCAATACAGCTCTTTCGTTCCTTAACCTCTCTAGTGATTCACGTCTGCCATTTGGTTACTGACGGGACAACCGTCACTTATTCCCAGTTCCTTACTCGAAATTCGTTATCAACCGTTATCGGGTCTTTTTCGATTTTCGTCATTTGACCTCGGGTGCATGAAAAGAGAGATATACCCAGTTGTTTTACCGAAAAAACCTGACCACTCAGTTTAAAATATAAATGCGCTCCCTAAAATAATAAATACGCCTCTTAACAAGTAGGACAAAATGGCGAGAAGTGATTTTTTTACATGTTTGAAACAAAAAATAAAAAAGAAGGCACCCATGAAATCGTGTATTTAAAGAGGAACGTAAGGCCTAAAAAGGTTAAAAATGTGTTTCTCGAGCTCTGCCGCAGGGTACATTGGTCTTCCGCGTGCTCTCTTTTTTATAACCAATGCAAACTTAAAAAAAATAATAATTAAATGGTTTATGTCTGATATTTTACCCAAGTTAATAAAATTGATAAATTTGTCCATTGACTGCAACAAAGCATTGCAAAGTCTTCTTGCACTCAAGGAACGAAATACATCATTACCAATGCTATTCTGTCGATTATCAGGCCTAAAACATAAAACAAATCTGGAAAATGAACTTTTTGATAGCAAAAAATAATTATAAAAATAAAATTAAAATAAAAAGCCGCCCGACCACAAGCAATTTTACAAAAAATGGCCTGAGAAACAGAAGATTTACTTTGTGGGGCTTAAATTGAATGTAGCTCTTCTTCGCTGGATAGCCTAAAGTTATAAAACTTTCCCCTAGTTCCGTGTCCTTCAAACTTGCCTTCCATGAAATTAGATTCTGAGACTGATGTGGCAAAAAATTGAAAGGTCGAATTAAACGTTTTGAAACTTTGTCTAATGTGGTAGTTTACGTCTTGGGATTTTGATTCAGGTAAAAATTCGCAATTTATTAGGGCCTAATGCAGTCGTCTGCAGTGGGACAGAATTTGAAGCGAAATTATTCAAAATTCCCAGTTGAACACACCGATAAAGTGAAAAACACTATCTTCTGTCTCGCCTCGACAAAAACAACTTTAATTCAAGTGGGGGTTTGAGCGACAGATTCTGTTTTAGAGCCGGACTGGTGGCTTCCATTTCATATGAACCGGCAAATGGCGTATTTACATTTTAAAGTGAGTGGTCAGGTTGTTTTCAGTTGAACAACTGGGTATATATCTCCTTTCATGGATCCGAGGTCAAATGAGAATCGAAATAGACTGAGGGGAACCAAATGGTACGTGATACGACGAATGTTACAAACTTAAAACATTGCTTCTTTATTCGCTTTTACCTTGGCTGGATGTATATTTTTTAGATCATTTTCCTGCGAATTCTGACTCTTGCCCCCAAACACATGAGCTAAGAGTTCTTAACGAAGGGAATGCTTGAGCGCTCTGCCATCTCCACTTCTCCATCGCTGCGTAAAGGCTCTAATATTCTCATATCATCACTGCGAGTAGCTACGAAGGTTAGTCAAGTCTTAATGCAGCTTGGCATTGTCGCGGCAGACAAATCAGTATTCACCAAATTCACCAAGTGCAGAAAGGAAAAGAGTTGGACGAACTGTGAGATTTGCATCTTTATGTATGTAAAAAAGCCTCACAAAATTCATTGCAAAAAGCAGTCAGTTATATAGTTACTTTAAGATAGTGGTATCTTTATAGCTATAGAAAAAGGTAAAGTCGGCGTCACATTACGACCAGGAACAGTCAAAAGTGAAATGAAAACTGAGAAAATGGAAGATTGTACACAATTCAAACAGAGCCTTTTCTGAAGCAGTGGTTCTGCTCTGTCGAAATCAAACTATTCTATACTACATTTCTGCAGTTTTATATTCATACGAATGCACAGCAGGGAACCACCACGGGATTTTCAAAAAGAGAGAGAACTTGTTTATCGGCTGATGGTGAAATCTGGACGGGATCCAACTTTGGCCCAACCATGTCCGCTTGGGACGTTCCAGGATGCACAAGTTTCAGGAACCATTTATCTGGTACAGTAACCACTGTCTCTTACAAGACTTAGTGGCGCGTACCATTTACTTACGCAACGTACCCTCTAGTGTGTCTCTGTGTGGGTCTGCCACTGTGTACTTATCCACGTAGGTCATCGTCAACACACAACAGTTAGGCCGATTGAAAGCCTAAGAACACATCACATACTAATAATCACATATTTTTATATATCGATCTATTTTTATCACTGCTACACTGATTTACGAGGCGCTGTTATTTGATATCGGGTTATTTCGGTGGATAAGGATGAGTACGTGCTCCTGGTGCCCCAGGACGAAAGTTCTAATTGCAAAACAGGTGTATGGGGAAGTGTGAGTACTCGTCAACATGCGAGGGTCGTCGACGTTTGATCACAAATAGACGTTTGTTACGACCCGTAATGTAATAAATGCCCATAATGTAATACCTACCCATAATGTAATACAAAAACGACCCATAATGTAATACAAACCCATAATGTAATAAAAAACGACCGATAATGTAATAAATGTAATAACGTGTAATAAATGTTAGGTACCCATAATGTAATAAAAAATTTTAAAAATTAGATACAAATTACACTTTTCCAGGCCCGTAATGTAATAAAATTCTAAGTTTGATTTTTGTTTTTTCTCTTTACTCCAGCAGTGCGTTCGGCTACTTATGACACATCCTACGCCTTCATCAATGCTGCCAATGGCCCCTATGCCGTACACAGCCAACATGTGTGGGTGTGTTGGGATTATGATGGAGAGTATTCCGGGACCTGGGGCTGGTATACTCTGCTCTGAGTGGCAGGCATTATCCCTCTTCTATTTGTACCACCCGCGCAAACGTCTTCCTCAATAGCCTCTACTGCCCTGCCACAACCATATAGGTCTACCTTATCAGACATTCAGTAATTTTGATTCCAGGATGGTCATTTATAACTGCAATCATCATATTCGACCGGCTGTTCACTTGCACATAAGCAATGTGGGTAGCAGGTTCCTACTGTTAATAAATGCTAGTAACTCTGGCCAAAGTTGCTGGGGCAAAGGGTGGAGTGGGTGCCGTGGGATTTGGGTGCACCAAGACTGGATAGTGGCGGAGGGGGGGGGGGGGGGGGTAGTGTGGGATACAAGGAAAAGATGGAACAGAAGCAAGACGTTGAGTCAAGCGGCGCAGAGGAATCTCGGGAGGCGATATGGTAGGTGTACTGGTATTGGGATAGGGGATATCCTATAGCTCGATGGAATTTGGATTAGGCTACTTTCCTCCAAATTAAGCGTACGATCTATCCTTTGTCTCTCCAGTTTTCACTACCTGAACAAATTAGTCATTTCCCTGTACTGTACTACTATAAGTTTATGTCACACCCACCGCACCTGGAAACCAATGAGCCCGATCCCAGGATGACACTTAATAACGACCACATCATATCCCCGATCCTGTGATAACATGTGTCAAGTAATATTATTAGTCCACCACACGGCCTTCCACTTAAACTACCTACAGTCATGGCAGTTCCTGGCGGTTGGCAGGGACTTCCTGCCAACCGCCTACTCTATCACATCGACTATTCGCGTGTTCATCTCCGCTATTGTGCCATCTTCTCCTAAGTTACATTCAAACAACATACATAGCTAGACACGAGGAGTAACATGGGCGTATCCGTTTGACCGGGTGTGTGACCTTGACCATCAAACCGGAAACCTTGAACATGTGTATCGGCTCCTGCTGGGCGATTGTCCTGAAACTTGGTGTGTGGTTCGGGCGCCCAACAATTTCGCCACACCCGATGCCCGTCATGTGTGACCTTGATATTCAAACCGTTGACCTTGAACCTGTATCTCGGTTCATGCTGGACCGATTTTCGTGAAACTTGGTTATATATATATATATATATATATATATATATATATATATATATATATATATATATATATATATATAGAGAGAGAGAGAGAGAGAGAGAGAGAGAGAGAGGGAGAGAGAGAGCCCCGAACTACCCCCCACATACCAAGTTTCACGCAAATCGGCCCAACATGAGCCGAGATATAGATTCAAGGTCAACGGTGTGAATATCAATCAAGGTCACACATGACGGGCATCGGGTGTGGCAAAATTGTTGGGCGCCCGAACCACACACCAAGTTTCATAAAAATCGGCCCATACATAGGTTCAAGGTCACCGGATTGATGGTCAAGGTCACACCTCACGGTCAAACGGATATGCCCATGTTACACCTGGTGTTTAGCTACGTATGTTGTTTGAGTGTAGTCTAGGAGAAGATGGCACAATAGCGGGGATGAACACGCGAATAGTCGATGTGATAGAGTATGCGGTTGGCAGGAAGTTCCTGCCAACCGCCAGGAAAAGTAGGTGGTTTAAGTGGTAGTCCCCACAGCTCAGAAAATGCTGTGGAATGCTTTTTCAATCAACATAATCTCAAGAACCACCAAAACTACTCTCTATTATAGATCTGCATTCGTCCTGTGCATACTATGAGTGATGCCACACCACTGGTGAAATTTATTTGAGAATGCAATCCCCTGAGCTCAATACAAAGAGGCTGCTTTGTACAACCAAGTGATGAACACATTAACTCGACTCAGTTGCTGGTCACAGCCACAGGTGAACATGACATACTCTTAACCAATCTTCTCGCAAAGGTGGCCTGCGTGGATGATAGCAGTCTACAAGGCGTTTAACTTGCTTCGGTTCATATCAATTGAGGGTGTTCAATCTGTGGTGTGTTGAGGTTTTAGAAAAATAACACTGAGAGGAGTTGAAACCATTTCACTCAGGGCTGTCACTATTGAAACTGATACAATTTTTATTGAAAATGTAAGGTCTTTCTTGCATGTGCGAAGTGCAAACTATTTGACTGGAAAGCATTTGATAATATTACTTGACACATGTGATCACAGGACCGGGAATATGATGTGGTCGTTATTAAGTGTGGTCCTGGGCTCGGGCTCATTGGTTTCAAGGTGCGGAGGGTGCGACATGAACTTATAGTAGTACAGTATAGGGAAATTACTAATTTGTTTAGGTAGTGAAAATTGGAGAGACAGAGGATAGATTGTACGCTTAATTTGGAGCAAAGTAGCCGAATCCAAATCCCATCGAGCTATAGGATATCCCTCATTCCAATACCAGTACACTCACCATATCGCTTCCCGATATTCCTCTGCGCCGGTTGACTCAACGTCTTGCTTCTGTTCTATCTTTTCCTTGTATCCCACACTATACGCCCCCCCCCCCCCCACTATCCGGTTATTGTGCACCCAAACCCCACTGCACCCCACTGCACCCCACTACACCCTCTGCCTCAGCAACTTTGGCCAGAATTGCTTGCACTTATTAACAGTATAGGAACCCGCTACCCGCATTGCTTTTATGCAAGTGAACAGCCGGTCGAATATGATGATTGCAGTTATAAATGACCATCCTGGAATCAAAATTATTGAATGTCTTGTAAGGTAGACCTATATGATTGTGGCAGGGCAGTAGATGCTATCGAGGAAGTCGTTTGCGTGGGTGGTACAAATGGAAGAGGTCGTAATCCAAACACACCCACACATGTTGGCTGTGTACGGCATAGGGGCCATTGGCAGCATTGATGAAGGCGCAGGATGTGTCATAAGTAGCCGAACGCACTGCTGGAGTAAAGAGAAAAAACAAAAATCAAGCTTAGAATTTTATTACATTACGGGCCTGGAAAAGCGTAATTTGTATCTAATTTTTTAAAATTTTTATTACATTATGGGTACCTAACATTTATTACACGTTATTACATTTATTACATTATGGGTCGTTTTTATTACATTATGGGTTCGTATTACATTATGGGTCGTTTTTGTATTACATTATGGGTAGGTATTACATTATGGGCATTTATTACATTACGGGTCGAAACAACGTTTATCACTTGTGTACGACCTAAGACTAGTCGATATTGGGTTGCTCGTCTTTCGGCTGCAGCTGAAAAATACAACCATCGTGGATAGAAAGTCAATCACATATTAACAAACTGACGTCCCAACTAAAAATAGAGCTGCTTACGCAACACACAATTCAGCGCAAATAAACAAAAACAAGGCAGTCCTGGAAATGAGACGGGTAAGAGTGCAATTGCTCCTGTCAGCACCCGTGTCTTCTATTTTACGGGAGCTAAAAAATGCACTCGCTAAATATTGTGGAGCACTAATATACTGGGAGGGCATATTAATGTATGTTGTTTTGAGAAAGCAGCACTCGGTGTCCAGTGGCAAGTTACTGACATAATTCAGCAAGTCCTTATACATTTATCCCTTTGAACACTAGTGGTATATGCCATGCCAGTTCAATGGCAGCAATTAGAAGAGTCCATATTCATTATTTGGGGTAGACCAATCAATATTTTCAACGTGCAGCCTCAGGGCTGCACGTAGAAAATACTGATTGGTCAACCCCACACATTTACTGAACAGCCATCCTGTTTAATGACATTATGACGTATCATGTTCCTGGCTGGAAAAAGGGCCGCTCACATTCAAAGGGTTACGATTTCTGGTGTTTGGTGACAGTATTCCCTTGAAAATTCATATACTAACATTTTACGGGTGCAATGTACTCTCGTCTCTGATTTCGCGGGAGCTTAGAACAGCACCCGTCAATTTTGTTCATTTCCAGCACTGACAAGGCAAACTTGATGTACTCAAACTCGATCGAGTTTCTTTATACAGTTCTTAGAGGGCGGGTTACTACTAAAATATCAAGGAATGCATTTCCCAAACCGACATCCAGGAGCCGAAACTTGACCATCGATCATCTCGTTCTAATGTACAGAATTTGTTTTTTCCTGTCAGGACGGAATAGCCACATCACCGGTGTTCTAGTGAAAATCCACTCCCCACGTATTGTACTTGGAGACTTTATGATTGATAGTTGCAAATCTTGAGTGCATTACTATCTGATAGGTTATTTTCAATTTTGACAGTACCAGAGTATAAAACAGTAGTCTTTAAATTAAGTTCAGACTTAGCCTGACTGGAAGATTAAAACCTCTGATATTTCAGTGATAACTGTAAGATAGTGTCATTTTGGCATTACAAGCTATCAGTTGTTTGGCATTAAGTTATGCACTAGGCATTACAAACTTTAGCTGACCCTTTTCTGCTAAACATGCCAGTTAGTTGTTTAAACATATTTTTGCCACTTTAGCGGGTGTTCTCTTGAAGATTAACGGAGTTTAGCGGGGCAGTAAATCTCTGTAATTCACGACGTCATGCAACAGGAAGCGAGCGGCGGACGTTAACGAAAACAAAACCCATGAACAGTCCGCCGCCCGCTTCCGATCATGATAATAATAGTAATAATATGATTTATTCCCGGGCGTCCAGGTATATTAACGGCCCTCGAGGACTGAATAACAGCACTTCGGCTTATAACGTAATAAACCCTCATTCTTCTCGGGCCGTTAATAAACCGTAACGCCCTCCAAACTCATGTATATTGTTATATTATAGTTACACTCTAAAATCAGTTGGGTTAAAAATCAACCCAAATCAACTACGCTAAGTGGATATGAACCCAATTAGGTTCATATTCCCTCAACCCATGTTGATTTGGGTTGATTTTTAACCCTACTGATTTTAGAGTGTCTCAAACCATTACAGAGGGAGAAAGGTATCTCGTAATTGTGTATGTATTACATAGAATGTTTTAACCCATTTTTTAGGATCGGCCGATGACGTTGAAAAGAGCTTCGATGATGTTATAAAAACGGAAGCGCACACTAAAGCTACCCGCAAGTTACATATCGGATGTGAGAGTACAGAGATGGGGTAATGTTGTAATTATAGATGTTCTTTGCTCACTCGTTCGACATAATGTTTGTAAACTGGGCCTTACTGTGGAGCAAGGAAAACAATTCAGTTGAGAACACCATAATATATAATTATGTTCCAATAAGAGTAAAATCCGCGCCTTTTGATTGGATGAGAGCTGGTGTATCTTCTTTTATGTTTACGGATCCAGTAGCAAATGTTACCGTCTGACGTCACAAAGCGAAATATTTGTAATGACGTCGCCCGTTTCGTAATTGCTTCATCAAAGGAGTGACTAGCAAGCCGCTTCATTTTTCTGGATTTTTCACACGTGCAGCAGATGGTGTTGCGGATAAAGTGTTGTTTAAACTGCAAAACCGATTTACGATTTGAAATAAGATGGAATATACAGTGACGCCGTGGGTACACGAGAGCTTTATTGACTAAACCTGTGATCGTTAACAGCTGCCTTGAACAAGGCAACTTTTAACGATCACAATTTTAGTAAATAAGCATCTCGTGTTTCAAGATGTAGGTTTTGATCTATGGGCTGTGCCTTATTGGAACATATACCTTACTGTGATGAGTTAACGGTAACATGATCTGAGGTTTGCGGCTCGGAGCGTATGTTCAACCGAGACGCTTCGCGTCTCGGTTGAAAATAAACTCCGAGCCGCAAACCTCAGACCATGTTACCGTCAATTCATCACAATAATTTATAATATGCGACCTGTGTAACTGTGTGTGAATTTTTCTGTCGCTCCTTTTATAGATATCACAGTGTGAAGAAGTTTCAAACCTTTAACCAACGTAACGGCAGAAACCCACCAGCAAAATTCCTAAAAATCTTGCGTTTTTCATTTTTGTCTCAAAAGCATAGCTTATGACCCCCTCATTGGAACGAGCTAGCTGGACTCGTTTCAATGAGGGCTCATAATCTATGTTTTGGAGGCACAATAATAAACTTTTTAGCTATTCAAGAATTCTTTTTAATGTATTTTTTGTAGATGCTTTCTGTTCGGAATGTGGATACGAAAACAATGAGAATGTATGTCACACTTTTTCTTTTAGCAATACTATTTTTTACCATAGTTTTGTCAACTGGTGGTTAAGATCGAGGAATAACTAACTTCTCTTAGCTTTGAGGAATAGATGCACACATCCAGGAAAATAAAAGTTTCACCATTCCAACTCGACATGCTTAAGTATTTGCGCAAATGAAAATTCGCAGTATAACGACGAGAAAATATAAACTGCAAATCGAACGAAGGACTTGTAATAATTTAATCCTACAGCCCCATAGGAGCGTCGGATTAAATTATTACAAAACCTTCCCACAAAGACAATACAGATTCGGTCATATTATTGTAATTAATATTCTATAGGGTGATGCCATTCAGGAGATTAGCGTTGAAAAATAAACACTTTAACATCAGTCAGAAACTCGAAACAGCGAAAGGGAAAAAACACAAAAAAAAACACTTGAAGCGTTTTGTCAAGAAGAGACATTTCTCGAGACACAAGTGTGATACAAGAGGACGGGAAACTAAACAAAGTTTAAAAAAAGAATAAAAAAGGTGGTTGCTTATGACTTGCAGGATAAATATACTTCGTTCTGTTCCCGTACTAAGGAAAAACAAATCTCGGTTTGAACGTACAGACTAATTAAAAACGTTTTGTGAACACCACATACTGAATTTGCTTGCGCCAGAATAAAAAAAAAACGAATTGAATATTATATTTTGTTATGTTGTCGTTTACGCATGCAAGTACCCAATGCAGGAGGCACAGGCTTCTACGAGCATCATCCCCAGATAATTATCCTCGAGCTCATCACCACGCCCGAATATCATTAAATACCCAGATAGTTGTGCAGTACGATCAACTGCGCCGAGTTTGAAATGTTCACATTGCTCTTATTGCTCTTTAACCCTCTACCTGACCCGAAAAGCAGACGACACTTGCAAACAAAATTCTTGAATAACTATTTTTTTCATTTTTTGCTTCAAAAACATATCTTATGACCCCTCATTGGAACGAGCTCAATTAGCTCGTTCCAATGAGGGGTCATACGCTATGTTTTGGTGACAAAAAAATGAAAAAGTAATGAAAATTGAATGGTGAATTTTGTGAATAGCGCTGGCCGGTTTTAGCCGTTATGTTATGTAAAGGGTTAACGCATTTGACGACAAGGACCACCAACCGTACACTAATGTCCTGAGTTGTGCGAGTGTTTACTCTCTGGAGCAAATGCTCTCATTACTCTGACGAAAGCACCATCCACCTGTCTCGGCATACCTTTCTTTGATTTGAGTGCGGCCGTGGCATCCTTTTCCCCCGAGGAGTGCGAGGTATCGTAAGAGCATTTACTCCAAGGAGCAATTGTTCTTACTGATCTTATCTCATTTCACAAAACCAGTATCCAGGTTCCGTTGTGCCTTCACCCTACATTTAATTGCGATGTCAGCACCCCTTCCTAATCATTAATACGAAGAGAGGTTTTCAGACAGCCTCTATCGGACGTTCGAGGTGTCCAAAGAGCCAGAACAGAGAGTAGACTAGTGGTGTCAGTAGTAGTGGGAGCTATGAATAACTATGATAGTTATAAGAACAAGGACCCATAGCGATATTTATTTATTTATTTATTTATTTATTTATTTATTTATTTATTTATTTATTTATTGCTGTTTAAGTTATGACAGTCCTAATATTTGAATTAGAGTTACCCGCCTTGAAAAGTTGGAAATGATGCAATCTCCGAAACTAAGCAGCCTAGAGAAGAAAAAATATTGTTTCAAAACTCCTTTGAAGTATTGTATTGAAATTTTGCACCATTGCCGAATATTTAAGAGAAAGGGGGATAATTTGATGAATTTTGGGGCCTAAAATACAATATTAGTATGTTTTCGATGAGAATTACCCCCCAAATATGTGTTCGTGACCGTTAGTTTCCTTCCTAGCAATTTTTCTGCTATTTCCTACATGACCCTCAGACTGAGGACAGAAAAGGTTGTCTGGAAGGCTATACCCGACAAAGATATTTGAATGCCAAAATTAGAATGATGCGACCACATTTTGTTCACACGAACATTATAATGGTCACCCACGGGAAAATATTTGGTGCTGCTCTACATATAGGTCACATATTTCCTCACAGTGGCTAACCATGATCCATAGCAGGGTAGTAGCCTGTGTGATAGGAGGCGGTAGTACTAATAACCGATCAGGGGACTAATGGTGGTGTAGCCTAGCTGAAGTAGAAATGTCCTGCTTTACCAAACAAAAAATAATTAATAAAACTAATGAAAAAAATGAAAGAAAAGAAGTAACGATTTAATTTCACAGTTAAGACTTAAAATCCGCTGATGTATTCCTTTCAAACATCGTTGCTTGGGTGTGCATGGTGTTTTCCGTGAAAGACACGGCATCACACTACAGGTTTAACACTTCGCCTACCCACTATCCAAATCCATCAAGAGAAATACACACAATAAAATCCCCATAAAAGGGAGAAATAGTTTTATTTTTCACTCGTAAGTGAGAGTGGCATTCCAGTCTGCAGTTTCTAACTGACGTTAGAATAAAACTCTTTTTTTGGTCAATACACAGACCAGGAAGAATATGAGATGAAATTTGTCAGCCATACTCTATGGCTAATACACAGAATGACACACACGTGTGAATCGATATTCCCGAGTGCCAGCGCGGAGTGATAAAACGAGAGGCTGCAGGTCTCGAGTTTTATCCTTGTGCGATGGCACAAGTTCCATATCGATTAACCCATTGACACGAGTCAGTCGTTCTGTGTTTATTACACACCTTGACGTCTATAAAAGTAATTATTAGAAGAACACTCAGCAAATCATTTGACAACTCGTCCACTGAGTTCCAAATTATTCTATGTGTCAGTAGGCACACAGAACACTTTGGAATTCAGGGCCGAACTGTCAACAAAAAGAACACATTTTATAGCTAACCACATTTGCGAGGGGAACCCGTGTTACTATTTTTAGCTATACAGCTAGCGATTCAAACTGTAATTGCGGTGCACGATTTGTAGAAAATTCTAGTGAAATTTCGCTTCTATTTAAAAATAGTCCTTCAACGTTTTCCGTTCCGCACATTTGTCCGGAACAGATTTTCATTTTCGACGTGATTTAATATTGCTGCAGATGGGGACAGGAACAGGCGTGTAATAAATAGAGGATATGGAATGAGTGTTTTTCTCATATAATATTTATGAAACGAGTCTAAGAATTTTCCGTTTTGGCGAGCCTCTGGCGAGCCCAAACGGAAAATTCGGACGAGTTTCATTAATAGTATATGAGAAAAACACTCATTTCATATTCTGTTTATCATATGACACACACACGCACAAATTAGCCACTTAGTATGACTTTTTAACCCATCACCTAACTTGAGTTGCAGACGGCACTTGGAAAAAACATCCTCGTATAACTAAAAATTTTCGTTTTTTTGCTTCCAAAACATAGGTTATGACCACTCATTGGAACGAGCTCGTCGAGCTCGTTCCAATGATGGGTCATAACCTATGTTTTGGAAGCAAAAAGTGAAAATATAAAAAAAAATGAATGGCGTTCTTCTTCTTGGTAAAAGATTAATACAACATAACCCACCCTAAATAGGACAGATAACGTAAATCCTCCCTTCTGAAATTATACAAATGTAACCCAGTTGTATTTTGTTTAGCCAATCAAATTATCCAGTTTTGAAAATGACCAATGAAAGCTCCCAACTCTAATTATGCAAATTATGAAAATGTGGCCCAGTTGTATTTTGTTCAGCCAATCAGATTGTCTAGTTTTGAAACTGACCAATGAAATTGACGGAAGGCTTTATTTATCACTGATTAATATGAAGACAAAATATCAAATGTTTTAAAGTGACCAAAACGGACGAGTTATATGATAAAGTGTCTTATGGGATACCATTGCTTTTCACTTTTTGATCAACTACACCCGGTCGGTTTCTGACTGTGAGTTTGTTTTAAAGACGTGGTTCTCATGAATAATCTTCATACGTTTTAACATGTGAAGTGTTAAGTTGAAAACATTGGTTTATTTTGAGTTATCTCCTACCAGTAATAAACAGCCAATAAATTGCTCTATAGTTTCAATTTTTCACACTATCATCTTTGGCCACGATTCAAATGCAATAAACCTCAAGTGTGCTAGATGAAAACACCTATTTAGAAAAACAACATAAACGACAAGATGTGAGACAACGATGAATTAATTGCTTCAGTAGATGTTCAGAGAATTTATTGCCAAGTTGTATAATGTATCGCTTTCACTCTTTTTCATTTAACCAGTTCCATCGTGATCTTATTCTGAACACCGAAAACAAGTATTTTTCTAGAAAAAAAGCCAGTAATGTTTGTTTTTTTTATAATTAGATATTATTACTTGTTTAGTTACATATCGGCCGAGATATCAATCCGAGATAACTTCATACCATGCGAAGGTACCAAGGTCTAATATCTCGGCCGATATGAAACTAACCAGGTTATAACCTCTTTATTTATTAACCCTTTGAGACTTTAATTATCCTGACGTTCAAACGTCACTGGGAATTCAGTTTCTTCAACGTTTTTAAAAATACGACGTCAAACGTCGGAAAGTACCAATAACGAGATATTTTTCACATTAGTGATTATCTGGTTGAGAGCTAGATTATTTTTGGTGGTCTGAATTTGTTATTCAAAACTTGTTTTATTACAAATTATTGGAGAGTGCCTAAATGCACTCTCCAATAATTTGTAATAAAACAAATTTATATAATCAAAATATTATTTGTATTTGACTGAATATGAAATATAAGCAAGGAAAGTGTTGGCTTTTGCTCCGGTGTCCTCAATTTTTGAAAGCCCTGATAATGGCGTCTTGCGCTCAGCCAATTGAGAAGTCTTGACAGCAGAATTATATTAGTATTGTAAGCTTCGATAACATTGGCTCAATGGTTGTCACTGAGCACTGTTCAGGAGAAAATAGGAATTGAGGGTAAAACTTTAAATCGAAAAATAATAACAAAACAAATGACCATCAAGTATCAACGTGCTATTTGATTTCGTACGTAATAAGACGTTCAAAAGTATCAAAGGGTTAAACCCAAACAAGTAATTACAAAATGTTTGCTGATCTGTTTCAGTTTTTTAACAGTGTTATTGTTTCTCCAGGGACCGCGGTGGCTCAGTGGTAGACTGTTGGACTTCGATCCTCGCCCGGGACGACCCGCGTTGTGTCCTTGGTCAAGGTACCTTATCCCGGTTGCCTACACGGGGCACGATGTTGCCGTGTACAAAGGCGTACTGCATGTCGACGGTGCATATGTCTTCAACCGCTGTAACCCTGCTTGGGCGGTGTTTGAACAGAGTTAGAATGTTGATGAGCTGACAGTTGCTCGTCGATGCGCGGTGGTTCTCTACGGGTACTTCAGCTTCCTCTACCCGTTGAACAGTCACAGTCACGATTAGCCAGTGCGCGCATAAGTATTTAACTTTAAAGACCAATAAATAAATAAATATAAATAAATAATTGTTTCTCAAAATACGAGTTCTAGTCCCGCCATCCGAACGTCACGGCTTCCCCAATAGATTGGGGAAGCCGAGACGTTCGGATGGCTGAACTATTTGTTTTCCCACCTCGGCCAATCTCCACTTACGACACTGACTGGGGGCGCGGTGGCTCAGTTGGTAGAGGTGCAGGCTGCAAGCCGAGAGGTCCTCGGTTCGAATCCCACCTGCGGCAACCGCGCTGTGTCCTTGGGCAAGACACTTCACCCCGATTGCCTACATGGGGGCACGATGACGCTGTGTACTGAGGCGTATTGCACGTCGATGGTGCGCATGTCTTCAACCAATCTAACCCTGCCGGTGCTGCGGTGCAGAGTTCAGAGTTACGATGTTGGAGAGCTGACAGCTGCTCGTCGTTGCCCGGTGGTTCTCTCCGGGTACTCCGGCTTCCT
Organism: Pictodentalium vernedei; assembly: GCA_031216915.1. Taxonomy (NCBI): domain Eukaryota; kingdom Metazoa; phylum Mollusca; class Scaphopoda; order Dentaliida; family Dentaliidae; genus Pictodentalium; species Pictodentalium vernedei. The sequence continues at coordinate 171,685,194 of CM062292.1, forward strand.
CCACCCGTAAAACTGTCACGGTCACGATTAGCCATTGTGCATAAGTATGTGACCTTAAACACCAATAAATAAATAAATATAAATACGACACTGACTCTTATTCTGCGTTGAATTTTCTGTGCAACCCTGTTCTTTCTTCTATTCAGCCACCTTATCAATACTTATCACTATATTTAATTCCTCATTATACAAAATCTTTCCATTAAGCCTGGTCACATCAATTTTTGTGATTTCGTTCGGCGAAAACAGTGAAAGGCTTCGATGTTAACAAACTGGTTGAGCATAGTAATGCGCCATGGGGACCACTCTAACTTGGTTCATATCGACCGAGATCGGTGTCATATCAGCCGTGTTTGAAGTCATATCTGCCGAGTGTGATACTGGGCAATTCTGGGAAAGAAAGTCACATCTAATGAATAATACCAATGGAGTAGTGCCGCTTGTGTTGTGTAAAAACCAAGAGACCACAACAGCGGAGTTGGCACCTGTCTCTGGATAGGGTCAAGACCATAAAATGTCAGACATAAAAAACCGCCGCGTGCCTTGCTTCACCAATATTTTGTCTGAAATTTTATCACCCCGACTCACAGATGAGGATGAGGAATCCTTACTGTCCTCTCCGTATACTTTTGTCAGGAAAGTGTATAACACTCTTGTCAATAAATCGCAGCTGGCGTTTATATTCACATAACCATCGTATAAGTGAAGAAAATCCGACAAAATTTCAATTTATTCACAAATTCCTTGATGGAGACCATCCGACCAGCCTCTCTATGAGAGTTTTTCAAGTATCGATATCAGTTGCTGATATCACCAATGAAGGGAACTGGCGAGCAGTGTTTTAAAGTACTTCTACCCCATAAATACATGAACTGTAATTGGTGTGAAAAGGTTTAATTAGGCATACATAAAAAAAAACTTGGACGAAACCGATGGAGGTAGAAGAAACGGGGATCAGACGCAAAAATTAGCAGTATTAGTTTAACCAAATGCTAGAAGTACGACAGTACATTACATAGCTGTGCAAAGATCGAAGTGGTGGGGGTGGGGGTGGGGGCCTGCGGTATTGGTGATTGGTGCGAGAAAAATGAATGGAGTTAAACAGAACAAGTACTAAGGATTACAATGAAATTTCTAAACGTCATGTTGTAATGGCGCATTTAGACAGTACCATTAATATCAGGCGACACCACTGATCTCTATACAATTAGATTGACAGAGCGTGAATTGTCATATAGAGAAAAGTGTGCCACCTGCCACCATCGGGGGGGGGGGGGGGGGGGGAGTGACTGTCGCTATAAATAGTCAATGGTTGGATTTTGAGAACATCTCAACGCTTCGAATATTTCCGAATCAGTACGACTCGAATTGAGTCAACTGATCGGGGCAATTACGAAACGAATCGAATTTCGAGGCTTCGCAGGACCCCGGTCACAACCAGAATGGTCTTTGTCAAATTCCACATCAGTATCCGTTTATGTGGCAGGGCAGGGTGTAGCCAACAATTTTTTTAAGGGGGTCGTCCACAATGCAACTCAAGGATGAGAATGTCTGGCAACTAAAAAGACTGAAAACTTGGCCAGAGACCAAGCCTTGGCCAAAGGTCAAGTTGGAGGAGATTATGGGAGGGGATCACCCCTTCCCATAATCTCCTCCAACCTGACCTTTGGCCATCGGCGGTGTTCCGGCGGAGGGGGGTGTGTGGGGATCCCCCGGAAAATTTTTTCAATATTTGATATCAGCAGTGATCAAAGATTTCATGTTGAGTGAAAATGAACCAAATTCAATGTAGGCACGTAATACATTGCTGTGGAGAATATCGGCCGCGGACCTTTGAATTGAGGGCGGAGGGGGAGGGGGCGTACGACCCCAATCCCCATGACCCTCCCTGGCTACACCCTTGCAGGGCCTAAAAAGAGCTGGGATACACTAATGATGAGTAATAGTAAAGACTCCCACAAACTCTTCATTTTGTTGGATAAGAATACGTTTGATCTCCACGCTTTTTACTGGTTAGTCACTAGCACCCCCGCTCGAAAGTTTCAATAACACCATCGAGTGCAAAATCTAGATCCATTCCTGCCAATATCAAGCAGGCACCCGGCATTTGTTGTTGGTCATGAATAACATCCAGAAACTATGATGGTAACCACACTAGGTTGCGGATATCTTCTGTATGTCATCAACAGTAATGCGTTCCAAACTTTATAAGAGAGTGCCAAATGTAGGTCAGAAGGGCACATTAATCTTCGAACATGAAACGTGAGGTAAGAATACTTTTTTGAGAATGCTCCAACTAATTTATTGTAAATTATTGCAAATTTATGAACCGTATTTATCTAGATGGCAACTAAAATTGGAAAATGAATTACAAATGTTTATCAACAACAAAAACAGGAGGAATGTATATATTGTATCAGTTTCTGTTACCTTTGTAAATCGAGTAACAGAACCCCACTGTAAACAGATTGGTTTGCCAAGTTGATTATTGAAAAGGCATGTTTGACATTGGCAGTTCCCATCAGCTTTTACTTTTAAAATCACTCGTTCAAGCATCTACTTTAAATTCCATTACCTTTATGTAGTGACTTGAAACGTCGGCCGCTCCTGTTTTCTCTACAGTAGCATGTCTCGTGATAGCTCAGTGAATGGTTTTGGGATTGCCAAGAAATCGGCTTGGCCCTTACGTATCGCAACGAACAAAGCCGGCAGGCTCTGTTCACAAACATCGCCATTCAAGTTTTACGATTTTTCATTTTTTTGTGTCTCTAAAACACAGGCTATGAAGCCTTCATTGGAACGAGATAAACCCCAGGGCTTAAAATTTGTGCAAGCATCAGAATCGATTCTCACAACTAATTCGCTGAAGGAAAACAACGAGAATTAACTTTAATTCTCGCAAAATGTTGATTCTTGTCACTGATTTTCAAAATGTCTGTGAAGGACTGGAGAACTGCATTTATTTCTTTGCTCGCTCAATACAAGGTACCGCTTGGACTTAACATTGGTGTCTAGTGAAGTCTTGGCTTCCTACATAGGAAGCCAAGACTTCACTAGAAGCCACTGGCAGTGAACTGTAACTGCAACTTCTATCAGAAAAACTGCAAAAAAGCCTGCATGTTTGTACATCAGCTTTATATGCACCTTAGGAAATAAACTCACCAGAATTGGAACTATACTTTCAAGTATTAAACTCGAGTAAGTGTTGTAAATAGGTTTCTTTTCAATTATGGTGTATCTACTGGTAGCACTCACGATGGTATATCAATACACTCAAATTCCAAATTATTTAAGAAATGAAAACTGATTCTCACAAATGGGGACAGATTTTAAGACCTGCACGTTCCAATGAGAGATCAAAAGCCATTCTTTCGAGGCGAAAAAGGAAAATAATTAGTTATTCAAGAACCTTTTTTCAAGTGTCGTCTGCATTTCGCGATAGATAAATGGTAAACAACATCTCGCAAAAGTCTCCTAAATCAGTGATAAAGTAGTCCATGCCACACTCTTGTTCCAATTTGATCGTCAGGAAATGACAAAGGAGCGGGTTTAGTGGAGTCGGCAACAAATTTTTTTCAGAATCTTACACTAAAATGCATTCCCCAACACCGTCGTCTCAGCACAAAGAGAGAAACGAGACATATAATGTGGAAAGTGGATTACCACTGTATCACCCTTGCAGTGGAGGTTTTTCCTTGACATTAAATCTCAGTGTCTGAGAGATAACACAATGAGGGGCTCATAGAGAACCATTGCACACAACGTCGATCTTTGTGAACGATAGATTTTAAGTTCGAATTACTTGCATAGTTTCCTCGATAAAGACAGTTAATGATAATCACGTTTCGCCTTTGGGAACACGGAAGTAGGTAATTCTGCCTTCAAGCAGCGCTCGTACCCGATTATCAGACTGGCATATCGGGCACCTGCTTACCACTGCAGGATGGTTCTTTGCAGCTGATTTCTTCCACTCTCCATGTTGTCCACCTACAATGCTAAACACCGCCATCGTGGTCGCGAGGAGACTATAACGTTCACTGGGGGCCTGTAATCCGTCAAAATGCTCTCCACAAAACATAAAGATCGCAAATAAAATCCCTGCTATTGGGCTTCCCATCTGATGGAACTTTACGTGCCTATGTGCTTTTTCCAAGTATCTCAATTTAAGTATGGTTTAAGCTAAATTTTCTTCCCACGTACACTACGCTGTAGCGGTTCATGGAATGTTCCTTTGAAGCCCAGGTACAGTACGGCCGCCGTGTACTGGTCAATCTCCGCGTGTTGGCAATACCTGCACAGACGCAGTAATATTAGATTCCAAACACTAATTACTGGAATAATCATCAAAAATTTGATTAATGAAGCACCTGGTTTCGCCCGGTGCCTCATTAATTAAAATTTTGCTGCTTTTTATTACCTGATAAACGTATGCGTGGACATCACTCCCCATGTGCGGATTACGACCACTCCCCGGCAATTGTGCTGTACAGGAGAGAGCACGGAACCCACATGTAACAAAGGTTTCACACAAAAAGAGAGAAACAGTACAGTATCTAGAAGGTTAAACCACCTTGATTTAATGCCATAAATTTGTGATGCCAACCAATCGACACTGCAAGCATTTACGTCCAATAACTTGTCCTGGGCCATTTGACAGCGTCATAACTTACAGTTACAGTCTGATTTGTTGTTTGGAAGAACAGGAAGATGGTTTAGCTGTTTCTGGAAAGAACAACTAGGAGAGTTGGTTTCTTTCTAAATGCTGAACAAACTACCAGACGGTAATAATATTCGCTAATCAGTTGGTTGCTACGGGCGTTCAGTTTGTGCCAAAAGTTTAATTTCTCAACACACAGCACCTTGATCATCCGCACGCGGATGTGAAAATACAAAAATTTCAAGTAGCCATTTCCTATAATGCAACAAAAGATTTAGCAAAATTCATTTCAATGAGCTTTGTCAAACAAGACTGAATTGGCTATATTTGTTGCTTCAATATGGGAAAAATTTGCAGCCTGAAATTTAGATATTTCAACATCGGTGATTAAACAAAAGTCAGCCTTCCGGAATTCGACTTGCAACCAAAAAGCTCGGCTCCTGATAAAGATGGTTCTATAACTACTCCATTATTTTAACCTTTTACCTAACCTGAAAAGCAGACGACACTTGCAAAAAAAATCTCGAATAACTAATTTTTTTCATTTTTTGTCTCAAAAACATAGGTTATGACCCCCTCGTTCCAACGAGGGGTAATAACCTATGTTTTTGAGACAAAAAATGAAAAAAATAATGAAAAATAATTGCCGATTTTCTAGAATAGCGCTTGCCGGTTTTGGCCGTTACTTTCGGTAAAGGGTTAACCCATCCCCTTGAAGTTCAAACCTGAATAATACAGAAAATTGTAAACTTACTTATATCGCAGTTTTTCCCTGTCCAGCCGGGCTGACAGTCGCAGATGTAGTCTCCCTCGATGTTACGACACGAATAGGCGTTTACACACGGACTTCCACTACACTCATCTGAGTCCAACTGACATTGGGGTCCTTTCCACTCGCTAGGGCAGATGCACGTAAATTTATTAGCGCCATTAATGCATTTTCCACCATTCAAACATGGATTAGATTGACACTCGTCGACATCTGTACCAAGAAAAGATACAGAAAAAAGACTTTTAAAGCACCTCGAAAGCGAGGGAATACGAACAAAGCTAATCACAACCTCGCCCCCACCCACCCACATGACACAAAATACTCACCGATATCTGGAAGGTTTAATTCTGGCCATGTAGTGAAATTGAGTTTGGAATCTTGTATATCACCTTTTTTAAGTTCGTAAGAGACGACAACACTAATTTTGCACGAGGCCCCAAAACGTTATTAGAATATCGACATTATGTCGAAGTGAGGAAACGCGAAACAAAAACCAGTTAAAAACTTATTCATATGAGAAGGGGTCCAAGGTTCGAAAGGGAACATTTCTAATTGATATGAATTAAATATCCAATTTAATGTACAAGTCGCGGGTCGGTTAGCCCCCGAGGAAAGCTTAGAGATGAATTCTAAGAGAAAGTGTGTGAGACAGAATATGAGAGCTGGGAACGTGCCATCTGCACACTCTTTTCGAGAGATACGCAGCAACGATTGTGCAATGGATTAAAGCGTTTTTGAAACCATGTACGGGCACCGGTATAATGCATTTCTGTAAGACGTTATTTGCAAATGTGGCCAACGATTCCCACCTGAAGAACCTGCAACCTGTTTCTTCTACTTCAACCATCTTCCAACCCAAAGGCTAGCTAGAAAAGGGTAGATAGCAGGTATCTGTACACCAGCTGTTGTTAGATCTACAATATGTGATGTTACACGAAAGGACGTTTTCTGCTGTTATGAAGATATATTTTAAGTACAGCAGGCTTGTAGATGACCGTGACCAAATAGTGGTTCTCGTGGAAGAATAGTCCACAAGCAGCAGGCGTGTGGACTATGCTTTCCAGAGGCCCATTATTTTGGCATGGGCAACGGCATGCTCTACAATAATTACTACATAACATCGAAAAAACTGAGGAAGAATTCTTGCTACGCATCGGGTTCCAATCCTAAGAGCTTACCCAGGGCAAGCATTTTTCATTCTTGAACTTAAAAATAACGAAAGAGAACTCCGGAGAATAAATCCCTTAAATGGCGCATTGTGTTGAATTTATTTATTCCAACAGCCATTCATGTGTAATGATCTTGCAGGGAGCGAAGGCTAAGCGGTAATATAACAATAACATGATTTTGGAGGGCATTATGATTCATTAGCGGCCCTGCAGCAATGATGAACAGCCCGAGGGTTTATTAAAGGCCCGAGACGAAGTCGAGGGCCGTTAATAAGCCCAAGGGCTGTTCATGATAGCTGCACGGCCGCTAATGAATCATGATGCCTGACAACAATCATGTTACTACTATTATTACCACTCTCTGTTACAGCTAACCGCACGAGGGAATTGCTGGAATAAGTAATCACTAAAGTCGGTTCGATATTTCTGTTTCGATCGTGCGTTCGACTTCAGTTCAGAAATACAAAATGGCTATTTATACCATTATCGCCCACGGCCCGGCTCCGTCAAATGACGTCACTGAAATTATGGAGTTTTAATGGCCTCCAAACTTATGTTAATCGACTAGTAACTTATAGATTGAGTGGTAATAATCCCCATTTGCTATATTCTAATAGCAAAATATGTTCAATCAAAAAGGAACTGTTTGTGTTTAACCATTTACCCAACGCAGACGATATCAAAATTTATTATTTTAAATATCATTTTTTTTAAATTTTTCGAAACATTTCAACAAAACCATATCATGTGATCCCTCGTTGGAACGAGCTCGTTCCAACGAGGGGCACATGATATGGTTTTGTTGAAATTTTTTGCAAAATAATATTTTTTCAACTACTGAATTTGCATATTACGCGGGCGAATGCGGGCGATTCGATGGTAAAGGGTTAAACTGATCAAACTATCCAACAGGCAGAGAAATGGACTAGCGGTCCCTTTGGTCTCTCGTCAATTAGTTTATCCGGCAAAATGGCGAATACGTCGTGTCCGCATTATCACATTTCCCCCGCTTAGTGGCTCGTCAACCGCACGTGTCAATAAGGGAGAAAATATAACAACAAGAATACAACATAGATTATAGGTGAGCTTTATTCACTTGTTGGTCCACTTTTGTTTCTTTTTGAATCAATAAGCTTACCAAAACAGATCCTCTGGATCCCCGAAGAATGGTCAAAGGCTGAAACCCAATGGAGATACTTACAGACAGGGCGTTTTGTGGTGAATGGTGTCGTTCAAACTGTTGCAGATTTTTTTTTTCAAGTTAAGGAACCTGAAGTATTATTTACTCTATGTTCTTAAAACAGACAAAATGAGCCGAAACCGAGTTTTTTTATCATGAACTCGAACCGAAACCGAATATGAAGAGTCAAATCCTTCCGGCTCTACGTTGCACCAAACTGCAATAAAAGATTTTATGTTTTGGTCTCACTGTAATCAACAGCTGTATTCGTCCCTTGAAACCATAAAGGTGCTTTATGCTTTCAAGAGCCGATTTATTTTATATGAAAGCTCTGACTCCAGACATTATTATGTGTCGATAGTATAGACTTGACAAAAAAAAATCACATAATAACTCTCGAATCGAGTCAAATGTGTAAAATAGCTTTCATACTAATTGTCATATATACAGTACAGTCGCCGTGGACTGATCGTAATCCACGCGTGGGCAGTGATGTCCACGCAAGCATTTTACCAGGTAATAAATACCATCATCAGCTAAATTTTAATTAATGAAGCACCGGGTTGTACCCGGTGCTTCATTAATTAAATTTTTGATGATTATTCATATATTTATTTATTTATTATTTATTTATTGGTGTTTAAGGTCACATATTTCTGCACAATGGCTAATCATGACCGCGACAGTTTTACGGGTGGAGGAAGCCGGAGTACCCGGAGAGAACCACCGAACAACGGCGAGCAACTGTCAGCTCCCCAACATACGAACTCCACACAAGCAGGGTTAGCATTGGTTGAAGACAGGTGCACCATCGACGTGCAGTACGCCTTAGTACACAACGTCACCGTGCCCCCACGTAGGCAATGGGGGTGAAGTGTCTTGCCCAAGGACACAACGCGGTTGCCGCAGGTGGGATTCGAACTGAGAACCTCTCGGCTTGCAGCCTGCACCTCTACCTACTGAGCCACCGCGCCCCCGGCCGAACAGTATAATAGCGTCAGTAATGATGTGAATGTACCTGTCAGATTCACGCATTGGGTTCCTTAACCCTTAAATCCTCAGATTAATGTTATGAGAATAAAAACCTTAAATACTTGTGTAAAATCACAGATGACTTAATATTGTTTCTGTATTATTGTTGGCTGCCCGTATATATAGGCAGCCAACAATAACGTTAACCCTTTACCCAACGTAACGCCCAAAACCATACAGCGCTATTCTCAAAAATCGCCAATTTCATTATTTTTTCATTTTTTGTCTCAAAAACATAGGTTATGACCCCTCGTTGAGCTCATTCCAACGAGGGGTCATAACCTATGTTTTTGATACAAAAAATTTGTTAATCAAGAATTTGTTTCGCGGTGTCGTCTGCTTTTCATGTTAGGTAAAGGGTTAAAACATTGACAAGATAAACCGAGCTAAGGAGCAACTTCTTTCAAAGTAATATAAAAGTGGCAGTTTTTGCCTGTGTGCAGACTCAAGGGTTAAGGATGCACTGTACTTAGGGGTATACATTGTCAGTTCAATTGTTAGCGGTTTGAAAAACGGGCACTTACCTCTGTGACAGAATTCTCCCGTAGAACCCGGTCGACAATTACAAACAAACCCTCCGACAGTGTCAACACAGGTGCCTTCATTTCTGCACGGATTAGATGCGCAAGCATGCTCAACTGAAAATACAAAATGATAATCTGTTATGATTTATCGAACACAAGGCCACGAATTCATGGGACAAGTAACCCACAGTCTTCAATTACAGGTCTCGCCGGTGCCCTGTGAAACAGATATAATCAACATCGTGTGCTTTCGGGAACACTCTTGTAAGAGAGTTCGAACAGGCCTAGGAAAAATAGGCAAAGGATAACTTCGCTCGTCTACCTTTCGCCTCAAAGGAAATAGGGTCACCAATGGTTCGTTCGCCCACTGTACTTGACACCGGGGAAACAGAAAGAAGGTTTCCTCCAACTGCCCTTGGTATCTACTTTATAATTCTTCCAGAACCACGATCTACTTTAGTCAGGATAATAAAACTTAATTGTCTTCGATTTTGCGATGAATTTCTATATGTTAGTGAGGGATATCACAAAAGGCTGTGTGTGTGTGTGTGTGTGTGGGGGGGGGGGGGGGGGGGGGGGGGGGTTAGCACCTACACTAGTTTTTAGTCGGGACAATTCCGTGAGGATTGGAATCAAAGGTATTAATTTTTTTTTTCAAGGTTTAACGACACATTAACAGCCAGGGTCATATCATGTCGGTGACAGTTTTACGGGTGGAGGAAGTCGGAGTACCCGGAGAGAACCACCGAGCAACGACGAGCAGCTGTCAGCTCTCCAACATCATAACTCTGAGCTCTGCACCGCGGCACAGGCAGGGTGAGATTGGTTGAAGACATGCACACCATCGACATGCAGTACGCCTTAGTACACAGCGTCATCGTGCCCCCACGTAGGCAATCGGGGTAAGTTCCTTGCCCAAGGACACAACGTAGGAACGCGAATCAGTCGCTGAAATGGTCACCCATCCAACTACTAACCGCGCTCGACGTTGCTTAACTTCGGTGATCTGACGAAAGGTATTAATTCTCTCGTGCTAGTAATCCTGACTAGATTTGATACTCGGACCTGTGTCACACACGCCGTCTGTCATACAAATGGAGGTCTGAATTCGGGGTGTTGAGGCCAAATCATGATCAGTTTGGAGTACCGGTACCTTACAAGTTAATTAGCCCTTTACCCAACGTAGCGGCCAAAATCGGCCAGCGCTGTTTATAAATATCGCCAATTAATTTTCATTATTTTTTCATTTTTTATCTCAAAAACATAGGTTATGACCCCTCTTTGGAACGCGCTCGTTCCAAAGAGGAGTCATAACCTATGTTTATGAGACAAAAAATGAAAAAAATTAGTTATTCAAGAATTTTGTTTGCAAGTGTCGTCTGCTTTTCATGTTAGGTAATGGGTTAAATAAGCCCACTGCAGATATAGTTTATTTACCCATAAATACACAGGACGACACACGCGTGTGCATGGGTTAATCGACATGGCACTTGTGCCATCGCGGAAGGATAAAACTCGAGGCCGCACACACGCGTGTGTCGTTCTGTGTATATTACATACCTTCACGTCTATAAAAGCAATTATTAGGACACTCTGCGATCCATTTGACAACTCATCATCCCCTGAGTTCAAACGTCTTCTATGTGCCAGTAGGCACATAGAACACATTGGAGCTTTGTGTTTGGAAATTCGTGATGACGCAAATCACATTTGTGCGAACAGGAATTTACAGACATTCTGTGCAGTAAAAAAGTTTGCATAAAATCCTTATCTGCGTCAGTCTGCGTTGGGGAAAATGCACTGCAAGTAATCGCGTTTCAATATTATCGAGCATAAGTGGACTGAAGAGAATCCATCTACACCCACGATGATTGAAGTAAAATCCATAAAAGTGATGGAATAATTGTAATGTAATCCAAACTTTATCCAAGCAAACATCCCTCAGATTAGCAAATGCACCTTGACAGTGATAATTGTCTGGCATAAAGTCTCAATACAACGTTATTGTCTGAAATCTGGTGTTAAATATAGTGCTTGTTCGCCGAAAAAAAATTACGAACAACGGGTCAAGCATTCAAGACATATCCGTTCATTCACCTATTTATTCGAATATATTCACTAATTATTATTCTATCTCGACAAATGATATATCGTCTTAAAGTTTGGACTCTGATAATACCTTAATCAAGACAATCGGTTCAGAAAAAAGTTACAGACCATTATAACTCAAAACAAACACAAATCCATATTTGGCTCTGGCTTGTGCATAACAAGTTATCGGCGTTTTGGATGAGTGGTTTTTTTCCTAAGACAGCCGTTGGATATTTATAATCTCAAAAATGGCTGTGCTTAGCTTTAGGGTTTCTTCAAACTTTCTTTAGAGGTGCCTCTTTCCCCGGAAGTGATGTTTCCAATTCATCGTCCACTTTCATTGTTGTTTTGGTTGGTATGTCACACATTAAAGTCTCTGTGTAATAAGAAACGACTTCCTAAGTGTACAAATACGTTTATTAACACGATGGGGTAGTGGGAGAGAAGAGTATAAAAAGCCGTCGATTCTCAGCCTTCCTCGCACTTGCTTTTGGGCTACCAGGAGGATAAGACTAATTGGCAAAGCACTCCAGAGAGAAATGGAGATGAAGAGATCTTTGCTAGATTCCAGTGGTACAGATATCAGTAACTCAGAAGATATTACAAGAGAAAGACAAAAGACAGAAATTAGCTGACCTGTACGCCATCCATCCTCAATCAATCAATGCGTTAAAGAGAGATGCAGAGCACAAGACAACGATCAGATGAGGATTTCCATCAAACATACATGATTGGGCATAGGTGTGTTTATTCCATACATCAAAGCTCCACCTATCACTGGAAAGCGGTCTTAAATGAAGCTGATAAAGTTACGTTTGCCATGAAGTCACTTTATCTTTAGAAATGACACACACTTCTTTACCACAAGGGTCGGTATGACGTACACCAATTTCATTTGCTTCAATTGGTGAAGTGTGTAAAGTAGGCTTCTGCGAATATTCCATTGTTCGAGTCGAAGTCGAGTCGATCAACAAATGCGAGTCGAATTCGAGTCGAAAATAAAGTCACGAATATAAAAATCGAATATAAAAAACCTTATTGGACACGTGGTTCCAGCGTGTTCTATGTGCCTTCTCGGTATATGTACGTTCGTACCTTTAATACTGGCTAAATTGTCAAAACAATGTGAGGAATTGAGCGCGAACCGCAAGCACACATCGCCAGCATTGAAGTTACAGTGTATAACCAATGTCATTTGAAATCACGCGTGTCGCGTGATTCCAAATGACATCGGTAATACACTCATGTTTTACCGTGGATAAAGGCATGCCTACCTACGCGTTTAAGACTTGTAAGACTTCGTGCAAACCACAAGAGCGATATGGACTACATCTCACCTCTGGTACACTTCAGTGAGAAGCATTCATCGCTTCATGATAAGGCGGGATCGGACGATGCCACGCTTAAAGTCAAGAAGGGAGCGAAACAATGACAGGTCCATACAGATTCTGTGTCTCCTATTCAACCAGGCGTTCAAGTGTGCTGCATTGTTAACGTATAATCTGTTGAATGTTAGCACGAATGTGTGGTTAAATCATCAGAACAATGCCAAAGCAATCCCAATGTGGCTATTTTAAACTGGAAATATCGCGTAAAAAACCGCACTTGGACACCTGGTTTCGGCTAACTTGGTTCGAATTCGATGTTCGATGGACTCGAACATTGTTTTGACAAGTTCTTGTTGGAAGTCGTGTCGAAAAAAAATCCATGTTCGCCGAGGCTTACCGTTAAAGGTAAGACAAGTATTGTAGAAATGAAAAGAGTCAATGATTTTATGTGTTTCAAACAGGTTGTTGTGGTAGCAAAATGTCATGTTGATGAATCTGAACTTTGGCAAAAGAAATGGAAAAATATTGGATACTAGCACAGACCAATACAAGAACGTGAAACAAAAACATTGATGGACAAAGCAGGTCTTGATTACAATAACCCTTTTGGGTATGAGGTTTATTGTAAAATTCAAGAACTGCTTAGCCCAGACTATAGTTATCAAAATACATCCATATAGATATGGCAAAAGTGGCTTTTTATTTGAAGCATCCCAAACGACAAACGACAATAAAGTTATTTATACCCACCACGAAGACCAGCATTTTGACACCATCATTTTAATTACATGGTTTCTAAGATGTGCATATCATTGTGTGTTTAGCAATCCATGATTTAACAACAGAGAAAGGCATTGATGTCCCAATGGTTATGTTTGCCATGCTACATCACCATGCATTCCAGAACACCCCATTCAATGTTACACTTGTAATAGAGTGTTTCATAGTTCAACCGGCTATAAAAATGATACAGTTAAAACACTAGGTCGAGACAAAACAATTTGTTGATAAGTCAGGAAATGTCAAACATGCAAAATGGTGATTTATTCAGATAAAAATGACCACATTTGTGATGGGTTTAAAAATGTAAACATTGTCATCAATTAGTCAAAGCTGAACATCATTTTTACCTCCCAAAATACACTTCATCTAAGAATGACAAAATGACGAACTTTCACCTTGGAGATGGAATAAATCCATTCCGGGAAGTAGTTATTTTAGCTGATGCCTGTAATAAAGCTTGGAGAAGACATCTAATGCCAGAAAAAACGTTGCTCTCATTTCAGACATTACCCTTCTGCTATAAGACATTCTATAAAGGCCATCATATTTTTAGTTAGAAGACATACACATACAACAAGCGCTAAATGGTGGGGAGGTTAAAATAGAAGTTATTATGTAGATCGAATTTTATCCTTCCACGATGGCACAAGTGCCATATCGATTAACCCACCCACACACGCATGTCGATCTGTGTTTATTACACGCCATCACGTCAATAAAAACAATTATTAGAAAGACACCCAGCAATTCATTTGACAACTCTCAAGAAAAAGAACACATTTTATCGCCAACCAAATTTGCGAGGGAAATCCGTGTTACTATTTCGTCCCCTGAGTTCCAGTGTGTTCTATGTGCCTTCTGGCACATAGAACACATTGGAACTCGGGAGACGGTTTGTAGCTATCGGTAGCGATTCAAATTGTAATTGCGGTGCAGGATTTGTAGAAAATTCAAGTGAAATTTTGTCTTTAGAAAAATAGTCCGTCAATTTCCGTTCCGCATATGTGTACGGAACGAGTTTTCATTTTCCGCCTGGTCTAGTGTTGCTGTAGATGGGAAATTCATAGAACAGGCGTATCATAAAAACCATAAACGAATTCTATGTTTGTATGTTACATGGGAGTGAAACAAGCTATCCCGACAGATTTGAGAAGAGTCCAGTCAACTCACAATGCTGTCGACATCTCTACAACACCTCTACTGCTGTAAGACAATTCTCATCATAGGTTGCCTTTTCACTCTCGATCTTGTTCAATTCTACATCCAATACCCAACGCCATTAAATAAACAATCTACCATGTCTAGCCAGATCTTGAGTGAGTGGCGTGGTCAGGCATGCGTTGTCAGTGATATTCTTTTTTGAAAACAAGAAGGATAACTATTGTCATTATTTCTAGTCTGAGAACTCTTCTTTGTTTACACAAGAAGAAGTCGAGTATCAGTCATGAGAGCTGCCAGTGAAATAAATAGACAGGGTTCTGAACATTTAGTCCGTTTTGACCTGCCAGTGCAGTTCATATCACTCTAACACACCATATGTTATATCAAGCTCACAGGTCACCAGTCAAATTCTGTAAGGAATTCGTTACTGTTGTGGGCTGTTTGTTTACCAACGTTTTCGTGGAGTTTCTGCACAGACTACCGTTGATTTAATTTGACGTCTCATTACTCACAAATATATACAGATATTCTTTCTGTTTCTGTTATAGATATTTCAATCAACAAGTATTTAATATTCGTCGTAAAAGCATGGCGATATTAACTAATTTGTGATACATACACCTACAGCTGTGGTGATTCTCTGTTTATAATTATTTAGTAAACAAACGTGTCTAATAGTCTGAGTAAAGCCTTTAAGGATTCGATCAAATAAAGTCTCAGTTGAGAAAAGAAACATTTTATTCGTTGATTCAAAGAAAATAAAAGTTTATGGTAATTTTGTGAGATTGGATCGACTAGAATATTTCAGCTGGGTTCGCTTTTTCAACCAATTGAGATATTCCAGACGAATGAATCTAAACATAGGCGATGGATTATTTAAGTGCTAGACTTGCTCCAGGGCATAACAGAGTCGCATTCTTTACATAAGTTGACTGGTGCATTGAGAGCTTGACGTTGTATCACGTTGACTGCCATTTCAACACTCTCGTGAGGCGTTAATTCTCCAACTCCCAAAACCAAAAAGTAATGAATGAAGAAGAGGAAAGAGATCCGTAAGTCCCCTGCAGTTCGACAGAAGATCGATATGCAAACGTGCACCGCGAGGATAATTTACCACTCTCAACATTACCAATGCCTAATGTATTCGTAAAATAAAAAGAATGAAAAAGATATTTTCTTACTTATCTCGCAGTTTTTTCCTGTGAATCCCGCTGGACACGAGCATTTGTACACATCAGGAGCCGCGTTGTAACACAAGCCGCCATTTTTACAGGGATGATGTCTTCCGCAATAATTTAAATCTACAAAAATATAAACAAATCCACGGTCGATTAGACAATATTCAATAGCTACTCGCCAACGATAACTAGTGTTCAACCTAGTATAGTATGAAATTGTACAGATAACATTATCTCACTACAAATCAGCAGGAATTTTATTTATCCCTTTACCTAAGGTGAGTTCGATATTCAGCCAACACTATTCACAAAAACTCCAGACTGAAATTTCAATATTTTTGTCTTTTCAATTTTTTTTCTCTAAACCAACGCTTATGGCACCTCATTGGAACGTCGATTAACTCTTTCCAATGAGTGTCATAAGAAAAGTTTTTGAGGTGAAATATTTAATCATTAAAGAAATTTAATTTTGCATGAGTTAGTTTTTTGTCGAGTAAGTAAAGAAGTAAGTAGTTATGATCATATCTCGTGCATTCTGTCAGCTTTGAATAATTTTCTGGTGACGTCTCGAAGGAGGAAAACGAGTGTATCAGACCAGATTTGAATCATTACTGAAAGCCTTAAAGGCCTTGCCAAATATCATCCACAAAGATATGGCACGGATTTTTCCAGCGCATTAAAATTATTATGGTATTTCTCGAGCACTGTGCTTCCAGACATATACGTCAAAATGGACGTTAACGTAAATATGTGAACAACAAATGCCACTGTTCGGCCAGTTAGAGTGGATACCTACATGCCTTGGCGCCGATCTTTTGTAGTTTAACATCCGACAAACACGTAAAAATGCATCCCCCCACAGAGAGAAAAAGTCCATTCCGTCAGGATTGAGCGAGTGTTGCCGGGTGAACGGAACTTTCGAGAGAAACTAGGTCGATCATCAGTTAATAAGACTGGACCAAAAGATGGTGGACTATATACAACCATCGTTTTTCTCCCATTAAACATTTATTTCCCAACTACACCCTCGGTATGTAAGTACCTCTTCATTCTAAGCGATATGAATGTTCCCAAGTCCCGACCACACAAACACACAAACGACTTTACACAGGTACATCCCTCAGTGGTTATAGCATTGATTATAAATTGACGATAGTTGGAACCTGACCAGCGGTACCCGCGTTGTTACCTTAGTGAGGACAGTAAATCTCGACTGCTCATGTGTGGGGGGGGGGGGGGGGGGAGGGGGGGCATATTGGCGCTTTGAACTAAGGTGTACTGCACGTCGATCGTGCACTTGCCTTCAATCGGGGACGTGACAACCGTTACTTATTCCCAGTTCCTCATGCGCCATTCGTTATAAATCAAGTCTATCGGGTGATAACGAATGTTGAACAAGGAACTGGGAATAAGTCTTGCGCAGAGTTAGTACTTCGGGAACGCCGGGCAGTTGCTCGCCCCTGCTCGGTGATTCTCTCCGGACACATCGGCTTCCTCCATCCATAACGCGGTCCGACACAATGTGATCGGTAACCCCTAAACACAAACGAAACAGAACACAGGAACACCCACGCCTCATAACAACATTATACAATCACGATCCACTAGTTAACGAGGTGGGGTGGGGGTGGTGAAATAATGGTGCTCCAAATCATCTTGAGAATTCCGGATTGATTGTTTGCCTTTTGCGAGTGAGTTTATACTTTCTTCTTTCAATCACAGCTGTAATTATCGTCTTCAAGCCGTCGCTGACAGTAAAAATTGGAATTATGACAAAGAACCGTGAATTATGATGAGAATATTTTTTGTTTGTACTACTGCGCGGGTTTAATTTATTTCGAAACCCGCTATAATTAAATCTTACTGTCAAAATAAATTCCAATTTACACGCAAACAGCTATAAACCGAGAACAGATGCCGACCATAAATTGGGGTATAAAACTCCGATAAGCAGGATGCCATGACTCGACACTGATACTAATTTATAGAGCAACATGCTTTATCAAGAAAAGATTATCATATCGATGAAGATAAAAGTGAAATAATTAGTTCGATACACCCAGTATTGTATTTTATTATATGACTTCTACAAATATCTCCTCGATACAGCAGCAGTTTGTCCAGCAATACTGGTTTGACGGAAAACGAGAGTCCCAACATTTCCAAATCCTTATCTCCCCTGTCTCAAACGAGGCTCGTGTGACGTCACTGATATGGGCAGATTTTGGAGGCGACAATTTTACAAAGACGGAATAAAAACTCGGAACACTATGGGCAAAAATTCCATTCTTTCTTGTTCACATTTCAGATGTTGTATCCAATTTTGAAATATCCACTGCCATATATCAAAGAAGTCATTACAACCATTTTCGTTACGAATCTTCGGTATCCACCCGCGTGATTTACAGATTAAACAGTTGAAAAAACAAACTATTTTTCAAAACATCTCAACAAAACCGTATCATGTGACTCCTCATCGTAACGATCTTGTCGAGCTGTTGCAGAACAGTCGTCATGGACTGGTCGTAATCCACACGAGGACGGTGATGTCAACGCATGCGTTTACCCGATAATAAAAATCATCATCAGCAAAATTTTAATTAATGAAGCACCGGGTTGTGTGTTTAAGTGCCTTGCCCAGTGCTTCATTAATTACATTTTTGACGATTATTCCTATAATTAGTGTTTGGAATCTAATATTATGCTCGTGGAAATATCGGGCCTCGGCAGCCGAACTGTATCTTGGTGAGGGTACCAGCTTTATCGATTTATTTATTTACTTATTTATTGGTGTTTAAGGTCATATAGTTCTCCACAATGGCTAATCATGACCATGGCAGTTTTACTGGTGGAGGCAGCCGGAGTACCCGGAGAGAACCACCGAGCAACGGCGAGCAACTGTCAGCTCCCCAATATACTAACTCCACACAAGCAGGGTTGTCATTAGTTGAAGACAGGTGCACCATCGACGTGCAGTACGCATTAGTACATAACGCCACCGTGCCTCCACGTGGGCAATGGGTGTGAAGTGTCTTGCCCAAGGACACAACGTGTTTGCCGCAGGTGGGATTCAAACCGAGGACCCCTCGGCTTGCAGCCTGCACCTCTGCCTCCTGAGCCAGCGCTCTCCCGGATTTATGGATAAACTCTAAGAATTTTACTTCTAATACAATCCATTTGAATAAACTCGTAATGTCCGTTTTCATCATCGTGACTTGAAAAGCCAATATGTTTTATCTTAAGCCGGAGTACTCGGAGAGAACCACCGAGCAACGACGAGCAGCTGCCAGCTCTCCAACATCATAACTCTGCACCGCGGCACAGGCAGGGTCAGATTGGTTGAAGACATGCGCATCATCGACGGGCAGTACGACTTAGTACACAGCGTACTCGTGCCCCCCATGTAGGCAATCAGGGCTAAGTGCCTTGCCCAAGGACACAACGCGGGAGCGCGAATCAGTCGCTGAAATAATGTTTTATCTCTGGATATCGGAGTTCTACCCAATGTCCCATTCGCTGAAATTGTCCGTGTGCTCTTTCGAGCATGAGTTATTATTTGGCTTGACGTTCAAAAATCGGTGCGAAAACTGATCACAAATAGCATTACTTTGGATGTCGCACTGATATTTGTTGGAGTTATGTCCCTTCCGTGAGTGTTCAATGAGAATATTTTATCCAGTTGTCCGGTTATTCGGGCTTCTTCTAGATCTCTAAACAGATTGTTGCCATATTTGGAAACAGTATACATATGAAATCAAATTGTGTGTATCGTCGTGCAGGTCTCGTTCATTGACCCTGACAAGAGTTATTTCCCTGTAATGTTTTTTTTTCACGCAGTATCCCTTTCCCGTACGGCACCTCACTCCTAAATGTTTACACAGATTGTAGCAAAACTCGGCGAAAAATCTGAGATGAAGTTGCCCATTTCACAAAGCACTGGTCTATTGACGATTAGCAGAGTTATCATGCTTTAAAGATGTTCATTGATTGAATGTTTTATCTGTTTGAAAGCTAGTTACACATTATTAGTTTGATAGTGACTGGGGGCGCGGGGACGTCGCGGTAACCGGTTCTCGTCAGGTCACCGAAGTTAAGCAACGTCGAGCGCAGTTAGTAGTTGGATGGGTGACCATTTCAGCGACTGATTCGTGCTCCCGCGTTGTGTCCTTGGGCAAGGCACTTAACCCCGATTGCCTACATGGGGGCACGATGACGCTGTGTACTAAGGCGCACTGCACATCGATGGTGCGCATGTCTTCAACCAATCTAACCCTGCCTGTGCCGCGGTGCAGAGTTCAGAGTTACGATGTTGGAGAGCTGACAGCTGCTCGTCGTTGCTCGGTGGTTCTCTCCAGGTACTTGACCCTTTACCCAACGTAACGGCCAAAACCGGTCAGAGCTATTCTAAAAAATAGCCAATTAATTTTCATTATATTTTCATTTTTTGTCTCAAAAACATAGGTTATGACCCCTCTTTGGAACGAGCTCGACCAGCTCGTTCCAAAGAGGGGACATAACCTATGTTTTTGAGACAACAAATGAAAAAAAATGAGTTATGCAAGAATTTTGTTTGCAAGTGTCGTCTGCTTTTCATGTTAGGTAAAGGGTTAATGAGGCATATTTTTATTAGAGTTTAACGACCTTCAACAGCCAGTGTCACCTCGTGGCGGACAGTTTTGCGAATGGAGGAAGTCGCGGTACCTGGAGAGAACCACCGAATAGCGGCGAGCAACTGTCAGTCTCCGCAACGTACTAGCGCCACACGAGCAGGGTTAGCATTTGTTGAAGACACGTGCACCGTCGACGTGCAGTACGCATTAGTACACAGCGCTAACGTGCCTCAACTTTGGCAATATGGATTAAGTGAATAAGGCATTATACAGTGAGTAAAATTACTGGCACATTATACACCATATTAGCTAACGGATATATCTCACCGAATATTTTTTCTATATCCTGAGGCACTAATTGCAATGATTAATTCTCACTTGTTCAACGTGAAGCACTCATCGTCTGCCGCCATTTTGAAGGATAAATAAACAAAGAGGAGTTCACTCTGTTAGAGTGCCGATATCGTGTAGATATCAAGGGATTAAGAAAGGCGCAAACATGTACACGTGACGGCACAAGGCCAATGGAGTACTCGGGCATTTGTGAGGGGTAAGATATTATATTGGGAGAGTGGGAACTGAGTAATTATTACACTGGTCTCTCAGACCATAAACCTCTGGTTTGATCCTCGGTCGGGTAATGTTTCGAGGTGTCTGAACACACTGTCAGCACCAGTTTTTGGACTGATCCTGTCATTGCATACCACTCTATCGGATGGGGGTGTAAATAGCTGTCTTCTCTGTGAAACGACACACGCATACTCCATGCAGGCTAAAAATCTCCAACGAAGTTTTCAAAAAATGCCTCAGAAGCAGAAGTTTGCCACTACCTCCACCTACCTACACCCCCCCCCCCCCCCCTGGGGCGTATCATGCCCTGTTTCAAAATGTGAAAAAAGTTATACGTTTCCGTCTCATTTTTAGTTACATACCTGGGAACAAGGCCGCATTAAAAATGACATTTTAAAAATAGCCAGTTATTCGAAGACACTGTTTCACGTCACTCCTCCGGTAATTTATCCCAATGAATCAGGCTCCAACTCAGAGACCAAAATTTTAAATTCCGTTGTCCAACAAACAGCCTAATGCACTCATACATCTGATTCTAAGCATACATCTCCAATTCACATGGCATTAGTCTCAATACATTCCCTCGGGTTGAATTTTATCCTTGTGCAAAAAGTGAGAACATCCCTGATTTATATAGTTATGAAAATCGACTTTCGATAAAGTTATCTCCCTTGAAATTATTTGACGAACGAGGAAGGTCCAATTAAAAATAACGTAATTGTTGAGGAAACATATGAAATGAGTAGAAATTAATCCTTTACCCAACGCAGGGAATATCAAAAAATATTATTTTAATTACCATTTTTTTATTTTTCAAAAACAATTCAACAAAACCATATTATGTGACCCCCTCATTGGAACGAGGTCCATGAGCTCGTTCCAGTGAGGGTCACATGATATGGTTTTGTTGAAATGTTTGGAAAAAATATTTTCAACGGCTCAGTTTGCAGATTACGCGGGCGGATGCGGGCGATTCATTAGGTAAAGAGTTAAAGCCAAGTTTCCTTATGTAACGAAACAACGGACGGCTCTAGGAGATGTATGTTGTTTTCATTTATTAAAAGTAACGAAAGGAAAGTTGGATTTTTTATGACAGGTCAATTACAAGCAACTAGTTCACAGATAATCCGTCATTAAGAATATCTATCAGTATCGCACCCACCAAAACTAAGCGTCCACTTGGCTTTTAGTTTAGCGAATGTTTTTTACAGTAATTTGCAAATTTTTATTCTTCCCGGGAAAAAAATTAGCAAATCTCACCTCCTAGACTTTTATATCAATGCAAAGGACGGTGTCTGTATTATATGCCAGGGTTCATATATCGGAGAATATATATTTAACAAAGAAGTTGCAGAACATCAAATGATGCTGAAAGCGCTGTTTTCTTATTTTTAAATGGACTTAAACTTGGAATTAATAGCGAAACGTTCAAACTGATTGGGGAAAAGTGTATAGAAAACCAGCTTCTTTATTTTTACACTACTCTACAAGAGAATATTTCAAGCTTGTGAAATAATGGCACTCGATTATACAACCTCGCTAACATTTCGAAATTTCAATTTTTTATATGAAATTCCGTTACCATCAGTTTTAAATGTACTGGCAGTTTTAAGAAATTAAGGGGAGCTAACTTTCCCGTAAATCTCTCCCAATGACGAAAATTATCAGTCACGAACTGTAGAGCGGAACCATATTGATTTGACTGGATACACTTTATCGATGGTCACCCAGACCCTTCACGATCTTCAGATATTGGGATTGGGAGGGCTGGGTGTAGTCCACGTTTATACGACAATGATATGAATTTTTCCAACGGATTGTGTCTACCCATACCCGTGTTGCTTGACGAGCTTTTCACGCAACTAGTCTACAATCACCACAATTTAACACAACAATCGACAATGTTGCAATAAAAGCCGTGGAGGACTGCCACGGCATTGATGAGTCCGTAGCAAATTTCAAGGGATGGTCTGATTCACATATCAACAAAATGGCAACTACATGTGACAGTTGTAGGCCTATACGGAGGTCAGAGGCGGACTGGCCGTAGGTTCCACCGGGGGCCTCACTCGAGGGCTCCCAAAATGTTACGCAGCCGAACATCTGTTGACGCATGAAATTTCGTGAAAATGACCAAAAGGCGAAATGGATCTGATTGCATAGACTGTCGGTTAATAAAAATCGCTCTCAGTTAATAGAAGCAGGGACCGACCTGGGCATGCGCCAGTGCGTATTTGGTTCTGAAACATCAGGACCTGGCTCTTAAATCTCAGAAATAGGCTTCTCAGTTGGCGCGTAACTTCTCAGATCATATTTTGATATTCTTTCGATGGATAATCGAGAGAGACACTCTTACATGTATTATATATATGATTATCATTTATCATTGTTGTAGAGTGCTCAAGTTAATACTTCAGGTCTTAATTACCAAGCATTAATCTTCACTGTGGTTTCTGATCAAGTCTTGGCTGCCTAAATAGGCAGCCAAGACTTGATCAGAAACCACAGTGAAGATTAATGTTTGCTATAGTGTACTAAATGAAAATGATGAGAGCTATTACATACTTGCAGTGTGTGTTACAAACAGCAGTGTGACTCCGTAAATTGAAATCTGGCGCATGAATTGAAAAATAGGCTCCGAGGTTAGAGCGTATTTTAAATAGTCCTGATCGGTCCCTGAGAAGTACCCTCGTGTTACACTTGGGTGTGTAATATCGTCTGCCAAAAATGGGTCACAACTCTCGAGTTACGAGCAACAGTTACTACCCTGGGATGGAGCGAATCTTTTCAGGGAATATCGAACGACCAAAAGATAATCTGACTTCTAGGTGTTTTTCAAATAACATTTACTGAAAATAACGAGGTATCGCTATCAGAATGATAAAGTTGTTGTGACACATGAGATACGATGCGTTCCGGATGGATATCTTTCCGGCGAAAACCCCAGTATTGACAAAACTATAAAATGATTTTTTATGATTGCATCAAGACGGCTGACGATCGATAAGAATCCTACTTAATTAAAGATGAATTGGATTTTAATCAACAGAGATCACAGGGCCATTAGATGAAATATTTAGTATTATTAATTAAAGTTAAAAAAATTCTACAAGACATAATTTCTCCCTATTACTTGGTGCGTGAATTAGGAATTGGACGGGGGTATATAATTTTCTATTTCCTTAGCATGTGTAGTTTGTTTTAAAACATTGTTTGGTCTGTAAATTTTCCGCTGGAGATAATCATCTTCGAAATTAAGAATTCAACATCTTGTGTTGCTATGGAGGTTGCATAATCTTCCTGGCAACGTAACCTTTATTAATATTTCGTTGGAGATGATGATGATTGTACTCTTTCTGTACCCACTCAACTTTCTGGCTGTCAGAATAATATTCATTCGAAGTATCGATATGCCGTAAAACATGGAAGACTTTCCCTACGATATTATCTCGGTTCTTCTCTCGATGCAGAAAATTTCGTCTTCATCAAATTAGTGCCAAGCCCGAAACTGGTCGGGAGGGCGTAAGGGAAGACCCACCCCTATAACTCCGTGCAAGACAGTCTCCAATAACACCCCTGACTTATCTCGTCATGGAAATCGACTTTCGATAAAGTTATCTCCCCTGAAATTATTAGCCGGCCGAGGATGGTGCGATTCAGAATAGTGTATTTGTTGAGAAAACAGCTGTGGCATCAGCAGAAAATAAGGCGAAGTTTCCTCTTGTTGCTTTTAATAAAGGAAAACAAGACAGTTACAAAAGGAGAATTGGCCTTCATGGCAAGTTGTTTATCTATTGGGGTTTAACGACACTTTCGACAACCAGGGTAACCTCGTGTCAGACAGTTGTACGGGTGGAGGAAGCCGGGGCACCCGGAAAGAACCACCGAGAACGGCGAGCAACTGCCAGACTCCCTAATGTAGTAACTCTACACAAGCCGGGTTAGCACTGGTTGAAGACAAGTGCACCATCGACGTGCAGTACGCCTTAGTTCACAACGCCACCGTGCCCCCGTGTGCGTAATTGTGATTTAGTGTCTTGCCAAAGGACACAACGCGGTTGCCGCAGGTGGGATTCGAACCTAGGACCTCTCGGCTTGCAGTCCGCACCTCTACCTACTGAGCTACCGCGCTCCCTTTCATATTAATGGAAAGTATAGTGTCTGTATTACATGTCTCGACACGCACACTGTTGATATAATGAACAGCAACAAAAGTTACAGAACATCAAAAAATGGTGAAAACGCTGTTTTCTTATTTTAACCCTTTACCAAACGAATCGCCCGCATCCGCCCGCGTAATATGCAAATTGAGCTGTTGATAAAATTAAATTTTTCAAAATATTTCAACAAAACCATATCATGTGACCCCTCTTTGGAACGAGCTCGTCGAGCTCGTTCCAATGAGGGGGTCACATGATATGGTTTTGTTGAAATTTTTTGAAAAATTAAAAAAAATGATAATTAAAATAATAAATTTTGATATCGTCGGCGTTGGGTAAAGGGTTAAAATGGGTTTGAACAGAAAATAATAGTCAAATGTTCAAACTGATTGGGAAAAAAATGTAAAAGGCCAGTTTCTGTATTTTTAAACTACTCTTCGTGAAAATGCCCGACGTTTGTGAACTGATGCGCATATCGGTGATACAACTTTGCTAACATTTCTAAATTTCAATTTTTTATGAAATTCCCATTCTCAAAAATCGCCTGGAAGGTTGTTTCCAATTTTTTTTTTTTATTGATGTTTAAGGTCACATATTTATGCACAATGGCTAATCATGACCGTGACAGTTTTACGGGTGGATGAAGCCGGAGTACCCGGAGAGAACCACCGAGCAACGACGAGCAACTGCCAGCTCCCAACATCGTAACTCCGCACTGCAGCACAGGCAGGGTTAGATTGGTTGAAGACATGCGTACCATCGACGTGCGGTACGCCTTAGTACACGGCGTCAACGTGCCCCCACGCGGGCAATGGAGATGAAGTGTCTTGCCCAAGGACACAACGCGGTTGCCGCAGGTGGGATTCGAACCGAGGACCTCTCGGCTTGCAGCAAGGTTGTCTCCAATAAATTGTGTACAGACAAATCAATGTGAACACAATATTTTGTCTTCTGCTGCAATGTGAAGCACATCCACACAATTTAAAACCTTTTAATTGGATATCTCTTAATTCAATAACTCGTTTGATTAGGTATAATTTCCAAACACAAAACCATTTACCATACCTTCAGTACAAATTTTAATTGCATATAAGTTATAGAATAACCTCAAGCTAACCGAATAAAAAAATCTTATAATATGGTGTGAAATTATCCTAACAATCGTCAAATTCTTCTTGTTTTGACCAATTTTATTTCATTACATCCAATACAGGTATTTAATCTATTATATCTTGTTTGACAGAGCTCCGTGAGCTCTGTCAAAGACGAAATAATAGAACAAATGCCCAGGTTATCTCTAGAACACAGGAAAGTTACCAAATACTTGTTAATTGAATACTCGTGTTAACTGGGAAATTTTCACTGGCAAGTGACTATTCGGTAAACAGACTTCTACTGTACTGGCGTTTCTGAAGAAAAAGAAAACTTTTAGGGCTCAGCTAGCCAATAAGGTACAACATATTGCAGTCTTTCGATTTTGAAAATGGGAGGCGCGCTGTGTAGTAGCCCGGCTACCATTTGAAGTGAAGCGCGCTATTGTTGAGTCCTGGACAGGGATAATGTTTTCACCGTGAACACACATCAAGGAACATTTGCGCTCCGTTCCCCCCACTGATACACAGTAAGTAGGGATTCCCAAAATATTACCCGATTTTTTCAATTAACCTGTTTATTTGAATTCAGTATGACACATGAAATGCAACTTCAGTGGAGCAATTGAAAGTCAATCAGATGACTCTGGCATTACAGGCCTTTGAAGTTTCCGACTTACGTTGTTTACTTACCAAGTGTGATTAGTTTGAAGTCTTGCAATACAACAGCTAATAATGTATTGTTCGCATTTTCGTAAACGCGTTGTACTGTTTGGTCTATCTCCCACGAATAGATTTTAACCCCTTAAAAAAAACACATGATATAAACATTTTTGTTATTTTAATTTTTTTCACCCATTTTTAAAAAAAATCTACAAAACCATATCAGTTACCCCCACCCCTACCCAACCACCTTTGGAACGAGCTCGTTTAACCCTTTACCTAACGTAACGGTCAAAACCGGCCAGAGCTATTCACAAAAGTCGTCTATTAATTTTCATTATTTGTCTCAAAAATATAGGTTATGACACCTCTTTGGAACGAGCTCCAATGAGGGGTCATAACCTACGTTTTTGAGACAAAAAATGAAAAAAATAGTTATTCAAGAATTTTGTTTGCAAGTGTCGTCGGTTTTTCATGTTAGGTAAAGGGTTAAAAGTAAAAATTGCAGGGGCGATGGCGCGCAATAACGACAGCTCGCCTCAAAAAACTAAAGACTGATATTGGCTTAGCTAAATACGCTTACGCTAAAACAGATAAAATTGCTCATTGTTTTGAAAGTTTATTTTATCATAACTACAAAATCGGACTACACAGACATGTGGAGTGTTGAAGACACGTACCCTTATCGCAGAGTATTCCTCCCCAGTTCAAATCACAGATACAGGACCAGGGAGAACCTAGGCATGAACCATGTTTACACCCTGGATATGGAATGCACTGATCACACAAAAGTCCTTGCCATCCATGGGCACACCTGCCAACAGAAATAAGAAACAAAACAATAAATTAAGTGCAATTACAACAATAGTTATTATGGAAGGAGTCCAAAGTTATTGTTTCTTGTAATCGTATTTTGGAAATTTATGTGAGAAGTAACAATGCCAGCATTATGTCGTATAAATATCGTCTAACGAAATTATTATTGTTCTGCAACTCAGTATTCAGTACAACACAAGTGAAGGTAAACCTATTAAACGCCGTTTTATTCATCTGGCCATCATTCTCCTGCCAACTTAGTTTACCTATAAATCTAATTTGTTGAGCAAATATTCAGTTCTCTTATCTTACGCACCCATCCATTAGCTCCCCTGCTTTCTGATAACACTGTTTGCTTTCTTATCAAAAACATGGACCCTAACGTTTCGACCGAATAAACCCACAAGGCAATTGTGCCCGCCGACCAATTTATAGTCTGTTAAACGCGAGTCGATTGCGTCCGCAGACCTGCGGACGCAATCGACTCGCGTTTTGCGGACCTAATCGGCTTGCAGAAAAATTCGACTACAGTTTTGCGGATGTAATCAACCCAAGATCTGACAGCGGAAACAATCGCCTCGCTTCCGAACACAATCGGTTCGCATTTTGAGGACGCAATCGACTTGTGGGCAGAACCGGCCTTGCGGCTCTATCCAGTGAAAACAACCGCATAATGTGGGCGAATCAAATCCGAGTTCATAAGGCCACCGAGATTAGCACTAACACTCAAGTAGTGAAAGTACGTCATCACCCACGTATATATACAGCCAAATTGCGGAGTCTTTTACCATTGCAAGGTAAGCATTTGTTTATTATAGTCCTTTTTGTAAATATTTCATCCATGTTTTGGCGCCCGGGACTAAAATGAAGGTCCACAAACCTTATGGTTAAACCCTTCACCTAATACGAATAGAAGACGGAACTTGCAAAACAAAAACCCTTCTTGAATAACTAACTTTCGTTCTTTGACCACAAAAACGAAGCTTTTGACACCTTATTCGAACGATCACGTACTGACCGTTCAAATGAAGAGCCATAAGCTATGTTTTGGGGACAAAAATTGATGAAGGAAAATATTTGCATGGCGATTTTTTGGGAATAGCGGAGGCCGGTTATGACCGTTAACTTCATTTATTTGTTGGCGTTTAACGAGACTTTCGACGCCCAGGGTCACCTCGTGCCGGACAGTTTTAAATGTGGAGAAAGCCAGAATACCCGGAGAGAACCACCGATCAGCGGTGAGAACACGTCAGTCTCCTCGACGTACTAACACCGCACAAGCAGGATTAGCATTGGTTGAAAGCAAGTGCACCATCGCACAGCGCCACCCTGCACCAACGTGGCAATAGGCATTAAGTGACTTGCCCAAGGATACGATGCAGTTACCGCTGGTCAGGATCGAGCCGTGGACCGTTCGGTTCGAAGTTCGATGCTCTGATAACTGAGCTCCCCATGCTCCCGACCGTCAAGTTAGGTAATGGGTGAATCAAATACCTCAACAAAAGTTCGGTCTGTTGTGCATTTTAACTTTTCTTTGATTAAATGACTGGAGTTTGGGGCTTTTTGTATGTTGATCATTTGACCACTAACTGTAAAAGTTCGATGATTTATTTAATAGGAAAGAACTATTTAAAAATGGACTATAAGGCCACACAAAATAAATTAATTGATTCTCAGGCAATTTTTTTTTTCAAATCGGTGAGGGAGGATTATATTTTTAATTTTAATTTTTCTTTTGCAAAAAGTGAGCAAATATGGAGATGATTTTGGCTGTCTTTTTACAAACAGAAATATAGAAAGTGCATATTTATACAAATAAATTCATATTTAATTTGAAAAATAAAATATTCCTCTAAAAACTGCAATTCAAAGGCTTCACGTTCTTTCGATGCTCTCCATATTATCTTTGAAGTAAAAGTATTTAATCTATGGGGATTTGCCTCGTTACAATTTATGGGAGAGTGCCTACAGGCACTCTCCCATAAATTGTAACAAGGCAAACATATTGGAGACGCAACTAAATAAATATGCATCAATCAAACAATGTAAAAAAATTCGGGTCGCCATGAATTTGTACTAATATTGGAGGACACTGAAAGGCAATAAAAATGTCCAATGAGCGGGTTCAAACTCAATGAGGGATTGCCTGAGAATCAAAACATTTTTTTAGCCTAAAAAACTAAAACGAGATGAAGTTTCCCCCCGTTTTGACAACGTTCAAATCCCTGATGATTACATTCCCATCCGGACAAAGTTGTCGTCTTGTATAATTTTAAAAATATGTTTCTAAAAACAGACCTTTCCTGGCGATGCACTGGGAACGAAAACTTTTCTGCGGAAATTAGCGATGAATACTGTTCCTGAAGTACCTGTCGGAAATGCCATGGACTATATCTCCCCATTATGAGAGGGTGCTTTCATCCTAATTTAGACAGTTTTCTAAAACTAATATTCAAAATTCTAACTAACAGCTAATAATTATTTTAGCGAGAACGGGTAATCGTTTGAAAAAAGATAAATCATCCCTGACTTATCTCATCATGAAAATCGACTTTCGATAAAGTTATCTCCCCTGAAATTATTAGACGTGCGAGGAAGATCCAATTAAGAATCATGCAATTATTGAGAAAACACATGTGACATCAGTAGAAAGTAAAGGGAAGTTTCATTTTGTTGCTTTTAATAAACAAAAACAACAGACAGCCCTCGGTGCTGTCTGTTTTCATTTATCAAAAGTTACAAAAGGAAACTTGGCTTTTTATTTCAAGCTAATTGGAAGCAACTAAATAACTGTCCACTTTGGCCTGTTGTTTAGCGGATGTGTTTTCACAGTAATTTGCAAGTTTTTATTCTTCCCAGGAAACAAATTAGCAAAGCTCACTCCCCAAGACATTAATGTGAATTAAAAGGACAGTGGTTGTTTTATATGTCACGATGCGCATGTTGTCGATATAATGAACAGACGAAAGTCACAGAACATCAAAATATGGTGAAAACGCCGTTTTCTTATTTTTAACTCTTTACCTAACGAATCGCCCGCACCCGCCCGCGTAATATGCAAATTGAGTAGTTGAAAAAATTACATTTTTCAAAATATTTCAACAAAACCATATCATGTGACCCCTCATTGGAACGAGCTCATTGAGCTCGTTCCAATGAGGGGTCACATGATATGGTTTTGTTGAAATTTTTTGAAAAATTTAAAAAAAAATTATTTAAAATAATAAATTTTGATATCGTCTGCGTTGGGTAAAGGGTTAAGTGGGTTTCTACAGAGAATAATAGTGAAAGGTTCAAACTGATTGGGAAAAAAATTGTACAAGCCAGCTTCTGTATTCTTATATCACTCTACAGGAAAATGCCTGAATTTTATGAAATGATACGCACATCGATGACACAACTTCGCTAACATTTCGAAACTTCAATTTTTATATGAAATTTCCTTACCATCAGTGTTAAATTTACTGACAACTTTAATAAAGCTTTAATAGCGCTAACTTTCCTACAAATCTCTTCCATTGACGACATTTGTCAGCCACGCCGACGAAACACAAAATTTCGACAAAATTTGTGGGCGCCCCGACCCCATCTGCGCCCCTACTTCAAAATATTCTTTTCAGTTTTTCTGAAGTATTGACTGAAGAGGCGATTTCAAAGTGACTATAATTATACGCGTATCACAGCATCATGAATCAAAATATTTTGCTTACCTGCATTCTCCAGGACTTTTACAAGAGCCGTGAACGGCATCACATCCTGTTCGACATGAAGCTGAAAAAGAATGGAATATGTTCTCATTGACAATATAATACAATATGAGAAGTTTGCTGATATGTTGGCACGAATTTTTACTACTAAAAAAGAAATATGTTACAATAAGACTAAAATCCTCGCCATCTGATTGGACGAGAGCTCGCTCAGCTTTTTCTACGTTTACGCCTCCAGTGGCATATGTTACCTTCTGACAAAACAAAGTGAAATATTTGAAAATTTGACAACAATAGGCTGCGATTCAAAAAAGTGTATACTGTCTATAAAATCGTATTTTTCGAGCAAGCCAGAAAATAAGCAGACTGACATCTGCAAAATGTGGTCCCCAGTGGGTGAATTTAGTGATGCTACCCTGCATAGCAGGGTAGCATCACTAAATTTACCCTCTGTGAATCTCAATCTGAATCAGGGTCTCAAAACTAAACAAAAAGAGGTAGCCAGAGGACAAATTGGCCCACTGTATGGGATATAATCATCAAATGCACCCTCTGGGGACCTCATTCTGCAAATGTCAGACGGCTTATTTTCAGGCCTGTTTTCGAGGCCAGTGACTTGTTCATGATTTGAACTAAGATGGAGTAACTTCGACATTTATCTTAGTTATTGATTTTTTTGTTGTTCAGTGACGTCGTGGGGTACATAAGGTTCCGCTCTGCAGTTTCGCACTATTGCACAGGGATGTTCTAAACATAGGACTTATGTTGAAACTAAGGCCTTGTAAAATAGAGAAATATTTTCCGTATCCGATATACAATTACACTAGGCTTTTTGTTGGACAACAGAATTTGAAGTTTTGGTCCCAAAGTTGGGAGTCTGATACGTAAGGGTAAATTACCAGATGAATTATGGGAAACAGTGGCTTCGAAAAATTGGCTATTTTTTACAATGTATTTTTTATACGGGTTTGTTCCCAGACATGTAACTTAAAATGGAACGGAAACATATATATTTTTTTGCATTTTAGAAACAGGGGATATTATGCTCCAGGGGTAGGTAGGTGGGGTGGTAGGAAAATTCTGCTTTGGAGGCTGCTGGGTGGCTGAAAATGACTGGTTTCGGCATTTTTTCATGCAATTTTGCAGGTTGAAGTCTTGCCTTTGACAATACATTATTCCACCCACATTCAGATTGTTTATTTCTACTTAGTCAGATAGTGTTATATGTTTTTTGTGGATTTGGGAAATGTAATACATGTTATGGGTTAGATAACTAAGTTACAGAATATTTGCATTTGAAGAGAGTGTATGGCATGTCATTTTTGGAAATGCCTAGAAAATTGTGGAGTGGAACCTAAGCATAACATAAGCTCCGAGCCGCAAACCTCAGACCATGTTACCGTAAATTCATCACAATAACAAAAAAATATATCAACTTGCATCGACATAATGCTTGCTAACGTAACGACCATATCCGTCTAGCACTATTCACAAAAATCGACAATCACATTTTGTCATTTTTTCTCTCTCTCTCCAAAATAGAGCTTGTGATCCCTCGACAGGGTCGTTCCAATGAGGTGGGGTGGGGGGGGGGGGGGGGAGGGGGAAACTATATTTCAAGGGAAAAAAATGATTTTGCCTTTTAGTTATTCAAAAATACTCTTTGCAAGTGTCGTCTTCCATTTATTTATTTATTTATTTATTTATTTATTTATTTATTTATTTATTTATTTATTTATTTATTTTCAGCATCTGTGAGTCCATCAGGACCGCGACGTAAGTATGAAATCAAACGTTTAACCCTTCACCCAGCGAACCGGCCGCATCCGCCCACGTAATATGCCTTGAAATTCAGCAGTTGAAAAAATATTATTTTTCAAAAAATTTCAACAAAACCATATCATGTGACACCTAGTTGGAACGAGCTCGTCGAGCTCGTTCCAACGAGAGGGTCACATAATATGGTTTTGTTGAATTTTTTTGAAAAATTAAAAAAAATGGTATTTAAAATAATAAATTTTGAAATCGTCTGCGTTGGGTAAAGGGTTAACCAGTCGTATAAGCTACCCACTTTACAAGAATTTCACCCCCGGCGTTGGTAGCCGGGTCAGATTTTACCACTAGCCCCAAAATTGGTTGCTGCAGTAAAAAAGCACTGATGCAATTTCTTCGGAGAACCAGTCGTTTAGATGATGAGTTAAGATTAACCACCAAAACTAAAACCGTTTATGTGATGCCAACGATATATCAAGGATGTTATTTAATTATGTATTGGAGTTTAAAAACACTTTCAACAGACAGGATCAAATTCATTCGGTTCCCCTCAGTGTATTCCGATTCTCGTCAGGTGGGTGAAAGGAGGGATATACCCAGTTATTCGCTGGAAAAATGCTAACCACTCTGTTTGAAATGTAAACACGCTCCTCAAAATATAAATACACCCCCTACTAAGTATGCCATAATGTCAAACCGAGAGAAGTGAATTTTTAACATGTTTGAAACAAAAATATAAAAGAGAAAAACCTATAAAATTGTGTGTTTGGGGTCCACAAAGTAGATCTTCTGTTTCTCAGCCCACTTCTGTAAAATTACGTGTTGGCGGGCTGTTTTTTATTTCATTTTTTATTTTTGTAATTATTTCTTTGCCATCAAAATTTTATGTTCTTGGTTTGTTTTATGTTTTAGGCCTCACCTCATAATCTACAGAATAGCACGGCTGGTGGTGTATTTCGTCCCTTGAGTGCAAGAAAGCTTAGCAATGCTAAAGCATTGCAAAGCCTCGTTACACTCAAGGGACACATTTATCAATTTTATTAACTTGGGTAAAATATCAAACATAAACCATTTTAATTTTTATTTTTTAAAGTTTGCCTTGGATATAAAAAGAGAGCACGCGACAGCCAAATAGAACCACGCGGTTAGTTATAAAACGGAGCAGCCAAAATGACCAAGTTGGAGGGCCCGAGAAACAGATTTTTTACTTTTTTAGGCTTTAAAGAGGAAGTTTTACTTGAATTTGTGCTTGTGATCTGTATAGTCTAAATTATGTTATGAAACTTTCCTCCAGCTCCGTGTCCTTCAACTTTGCAATTGTTTTTGGTTGGTGTTGAATTTGAATTTAGTGCCACGAAAACTTGAAAGATCGAATTAATGTTATAGAAATTTAGTAGGATTAACCTATTAGTGAATCTTTCTATAATAAGAAGATGCTCCAGGTGGTTGACTTGTTCACTTAACCCTTTACCCAATGAATCGGCCACATCCGCCCGCGTAATATGCAAATTCAGCAACAGAAAAAATACTATTTTTCAAAACAATTGAACAAAACCATATCATGTGACCCTCTTTGGAACGAGCTCGTCGAGCTCGTTCCAAAGAGGGGTCACATGATACGGTTTTGTTGAAATTTTTGAAAAATTAAAAAAAAATGATATTTAAAATAATAAATTTTGAGTAAAGGGTTAAAAGTTGTTTTGATAGCGGTAAGAAAGGTATATCATAGAATGTAAATAGATTTGATATAACTATCAGACAGGGGGGGGGGGGGCGGTGGCTCAGTAGGTAGAGGTGCAGGCCGCAAGGTCCTCGGTTCGAATCCCACCTGCGGCAACCGCGTTGTGTCCTTGGGCAAGACACTTCACTCCCATTGCCCACGTGGGGGCACGGTGACGTTGTGTACTAAGGCGTAGTGCACGTCGATGGTGCACTGTCTTCAACCAATGCTAACACTGCTTGTGTGGAGTTAGCATGTTGGGTAACAAACTTGGTTAGCAGGTTGCTCGCCGTTGCTTGGTGGTTCTCTCTGGGTACTCCGGCTTCCTCCACCCGTAAAACTGTCGAGGTCATGATTAGCCATTGTGCAGAAATATGTGACCTTAAACACCAATAAATAAATAAATATAACTATCAGGCAGAATAAAGGAGTACGGGGGACTGGAAATAACGACCTGAGTTGGAGTTGGAGTTTTAACTGCATATCACGAATGCGGAAGGCGCACGTGAAATACAAGAAAAACGCCAACAAGGGCCATTGATTCTTGTCCCCCGTACTCTACCCGGATTGTGTTCTGTATTTATACCATGATTAAATTTGAATTAAGTGGATGAAGCTGATATTTTTAAAGAAAAATATCACTTCCGGTTGTCTTTCTTTTTACACTCTTGTTTTGACACTGTTTTGTGTCAAAGCATTTTTTTCACGTCATAACGTCAATCATATTCGTAACGGACAATCAGATGCGTTTTAATATGTCGCTCTTACAGGTAGACCGGATTCCACGTGGGGTGTATCCATACATTTCTCAATGACTGTATTTTATCGGGTAACGTTGAATATACACATTAATTGTGATGGATAACGGTGTAGTTTGAAACAAATTTCTCAGGCTAATTATAAATATTGCACCTTCTTCCAACTGTAAATATTGCCAGTTTCAAATCAAGTACTTAGTGTATTGAAAGACGACTCTTCTGTCTTGAGAAGTCAGCCAAAGGGGTGTTGTATTTCAGGATGGAGTCACAGTAGTTTCGGATATGGAATCTCCTTGATCTCTTCTTCTATCACCACGTCTCCTGTACAGGAGCCCTGGTGACAGAAGAAGAGTTAACCCTTTACCCAACGAAACGGCCAAAACCGGCCAGCGCTATTCATGAAAATCGCCAATTAATTTTCATTATTTTTATTATTTTTTTTGTCTCAAAAACATAGGTTATGACCCCTCTTTGGAACGAGCTTGTTTTTGAGACAAAAAATGAAAAAAATTAGTTATTCAAAAAGTTTGTTTGCAAGTCTGCCTTTCGTGTTAGGTAAAGGGTTAAAAAAGATACGCATGACGGGTTGGCATGAATGATATGATGTTGAGAAGATCTCGACGATTCGTAAATATCCGAATCAGCACGACTTGAGTCAAATCATCAGGGTGATATCGAATCCAATTTCGAAGCCTGGCAGGTCCCAAGAAATTTTGTGTTTGTCG
The DNA here is from genome assembly GCA_031216915.1 of Pictodentalium vernedei. NCBI lineage: Eukaryota > Metazoa > Mollusca > Scaphopoda > Dentaliida > Dentaliidae > Pictodentalium > Pictodentalium vernedei. Next base: position 171,721,662 of record CM062292.1, read on the forward strand.
GATGGGGAAAACAGACCGTTGGGTGTTGCCAAAGGAGTTCTTGGCCTTCTTACAACCACTTTCCACATAATTTTGTTGCATACTTACGTGTATTACAATCCTGTCCCATCCATCCGTCTATGCACACTTTGTCTCCATTAGAGTCGCATGTGTAATGGCCAAATGTGTCGTTCCTGGGGCGACAGAATTTTGTGCAAGTTGTGTTGTAATAATGTTCATCACACAACACTCGGATTCGGTAGATTAAACTTGCCGTGGGACCACTGTGTGAAATTGTATGCCAGTCGAGACCTGGTAAAATCATACCGGAATGGACCGCTCTCTCAATTAAGCCACCAGAATCTGAAAAGAAAATGAAGTTTCAGTAAAATATTACCAGAAAACTGAAGTACCTATTCTAGTGTACTCGATATTAAAAAAACACTACACGAGAATTCTCTTGATATAAGCTTGGGCATTTGTTCATCAAACCGGAAAAAAACAAACGACACTTTGCCGAGTGGGTTCATCTCTAAAATGCCATGGACCAGGCGCCCCCGATGTTGACCCCGAACATTTTGAGAAAAATGGTGTCTGCAAAGACGTTATTTCATTGATTTTTATCTGTTTGTATCGACATCTTATTTTTAGCATTTTTGGATCATGCATTCACCGTAAAAAACAACAGTTTAACACTTTAAACCCTGGTGGTCTATCCATGTCAGTTCAGATCCATCAAATGGTAAAGACTGTATTCGTTTCTTGGGGGTAGACAAAGCAATATTTTCAACGTGCAGCCCCAAGGCTGCACGTTGAAAATCTTGATTGGTCTACCACACACAAATTCACTGAGCAGCTATCTAGTTCATGAATTCAGCTCGTATCACTTTCATGGGCCGGAAAAGGGGCCTTTCGGGTTCAAAGGGTTACAATACAGTAAATGTACTGACAACTAGCTCCGGGCAATTCCACCGAAAATAACATGGTGAAAATACCAGAGTTGACTGTCTTTAGGAATGCCGACTTTATTTTGATTCCATCGTGAAGCAAAATCGAGAAAATTGTGCTTGGTTTCTCATCAATTACACCAGAAAGGAGTAGATCGCTTTATATCTTTAACCAAAAGCTGATATTAATAAAATCTACCTTAAAAATGGACCCTTCTAAAACAAGGCACATTTCGACTTGACGATGTCATTTTGTAAATATAGGTGTTCATTGCGTTCGTTCAGGAAAAAGGTTTGCTCAACTGTACATGAACACTACTTCATTAGTTTATGGATAATGGTACAGGTCTTGCTCGTCCTTTCGTATGCAATCATAGAGGCTTTTCTCACAGGTGATACGTCTAACTGTGTTTCAGCCACAGTTTTTTCCTCTCTCCATTGGCTCCTTACAAAACAAAATTGGGGATGATACCTTTATTATTCTTAATTATGTCATGGCCAGTGACCCCTTGCCTGGATGAGTGCGACTCGACTCGTCCAGTCGAGGTGCCACGAGCTGTGCATTAAAAGAAATATCTGAAGGATAGGGTCGCATCATTCGTTGGGTTAATTAGAATTTAAGTTGGTTGGGTCGAATCAAATGAGTGTAAAATAAGAGAGAAAAAACTCTTCGAAGACATTTAAAGGTTGTGTCATCTTCTCCGTGAAAGATTTATTCTGGTATTTTTTTTTTATCCAAATCTGATTGAATGTATAGACAAGAGTTCATTGCTCGGATTCGAGTACGATTTTTATCCTCCAGTGTGGCGCGCGGCGTATTATGTCACGAGGCCTTAGCCGAGTGAAATAATCCATGCGGCCCTCGAGAGGAGAAAATCGTACTCGAATCCGAGCAGTCAACTTTTGTATTTATTTTATTTTCTCCTTATTTGTTTTCCCAAAACAAAGCCTTATGATTGATTCAACTCAACAGATTTGTAATCAAAAACAAAATAGTCCGTCATCGCTGAGAGTGGAATACAATGCTGGGTGTGAAATACCATTTTCGGCGAGTGGGAGTGGGAATACGATTTGCTTTGGGGGAAGAAAAACGCATGAAAGTAAAATAAATATCAATATGCACTCCCATATTTATTTATTTATTTATTGATGTTTAAGGTCACATATTTATGCACAATGGCTAATCATAACCGTGACAGTTTTACGGGTGGAGGAAGCCGGAGTACCCGGAGAGAACCACCGAGCAACGACGAGCAGCTGCCAGCTCCCCAACATCGTAACTCCGCACTGCAGCACAGGCAGGGTTAGACTGGTTGAAGACATGCGCACCATCGACGTGCAGTACGCCTTAGTACACGGCGTCACCATGCCCCCACGCGGGCAATGGAGATGAAGTGTCTTGCCCAAGGGCACAACGCGGTTGCCGCAGGTGGGATTCGAACCGAGGACCTCTCGGCTTGCAGCCTGCACCTCTACCTGCTGAGCCACCGCGCTCCCATGCACTCCCATGTCATGTATTTGATATAAGGAGATAGTAAAAAAGAACTGAACTGATTGAATTTTAGCAGTAACAGTAATTACTATAAAATTTACAATAGAAGTACCGGCTTGATTGCCAGTAATATTACTATGTGTTTAACCCTTTACCCAACGAATCGCCCGCATCCGACCGCGTAATATGCAAATTCAGCGGTTGAAAAAATATTATTTTTTAAAAAAGAATTTCAACAAAACCATATCATGTGACCTCTCGTTGGAACGAGCTCGACGAGCTCGTTCCAACGAGGGGTCACATGATATGGTTTTGTCGGAATTTTTTGAAAAATTTAAAAAAATGATATTTAACCCTTTACCCAACACAGGCGATATCAAAATTTATTATTTTAAATACCATTTTTTTTAAATTTTTCAAAATATTTCGACAAAACCATATCATGTGACCCCTCATTGGAACGAGCTCAGTGAGCTCGTTCCAACGAGGGGTCACATAATATGGTTTTGTCGAAATATTTTGAAAAAGTTAATTTTTTCAACTGCTCAATTTGCATATTACGGAGGCGGATGCGGGCGATTCGTTAGGTAAAGGGTTAAAATAATAGATTTTGATATCGTCTGCGTTGGGTAAAGGGTTAATTGCATCTTATGCAGTATTGTACTGGAACTCCAAACTCATGATATGGTTTTGTTGAAATTTTTTGAAAAATTTAAAAAAATGATATTTAAAATAATAAATGTTGATATCGTCTGCGTTGGGTAAAGGGTTAATTGCATCTTATGCAGTATTGTACTGGAACTCCAAACTCATGATATGGTTTTGTTGAAATTTTTTGAAAAATTTAAAAAAATGATATTTAAAATAATAAATGTTGATATCGTCTGCGTTGGGTAAAGGGTTAATTGCATCTTATGCAATATTGTACTGGAACTCCAAACTCCTGACCAAACAATAGTGATCAGACCATTCATGCTATCTTCGCCACTATCAGACTACCACTGACTGTTAAAGTGATAACATTGTCCGGGAGCAATGGAAGCGGTCCAATATACATATATTCGGGCAGAATTCGATTTGTAGCTCTTTCTGGTTATTCAAGTTTTCCTACTGGCTGTATGAACCAATAGTGTAAACGTTGTTTATAGACCCGCTGCCTCTCTTCGTATGTAATCGACCACAATTTGACTGAAAAATCTAGTCATTAATTGAATGTTTTCAAACTCATAACTGAAACATTAAATAAAGTTCAGCTTGTATATTTACCCCTTTGGACGTGATGGTATATCCCATGCCAGTTCAGAGTCATCAACTGGTAGAGTCTATATTCATTACTTGGGGAGGGTGGGGGGGGGGGGACAATCAATATTTTCAACGTGCAGCCTTGGGGCTGCACGTTGAAAAGTTTGATTGATCTGTTACTCAAACTGACTGAGTAACTACCAACTTTATGAATTCAGGTGTCGTATCACGATTCTGGACCGGAAAAGTGGCCTTTCCGGTTCAAAGGGCTAAATTTGCTTTCAAGCTACTCGTTCCCAACATTGCTTTTCTTCGAAAAAAATGTTGTTTCACCCTCACCCTGCATAGGGCTCGATGATTCCGTTCCAATAAGGGGTAATAAATGGGTAAAATCGAATCTTATTTTCTGAGTTGTGTTAGAAACAAAAACAGCGTGTCCACACCTTGATAAGCTGGACGCCTGAAGAGGAGAACGAGGACTTCAAAAATGTTATCCTAAGGTCAAGAGAGTTTAGAAGTGGAAAAATTAAATATTTATATGCTGCTCTGAGATAAATTCTTCCACATCCGTGATAAAAATTATCGTGTTTATTAGTGAATTTGTTCATCTGTAAAATTTCTGACAGATTTTTAATATTTACACAACGAATCCAATTATCACGTAAAAAATCAAATCAATTATTCCGCAATCTGTAACGGCCAGCAATTACACGGATTACGGCATATGGTGTTGTGAAAATCGGAAAAGATGCTCAAAACGATGTCCCTCTTGCTGTCACATTGCTGCTTTTAGCCTCCTTCATGGAGAAAAGAAATTCCCGACAGAGGGCCTAATAGCGAATCACCTAACTCACAGATCTTGTGTGTTGTGGCATTCTTTCAGTCAGATTGGAATATTACAGAAATGTGACTTAACCCTTTACCTAACGAATCGCCCGCATCCGCTCCTGTAATATGCAAATTGAGCAGTTGAAAAAAATAACTTTTTCAAAATATTTCGACAAAACCATATCATGTGACCCCTCATTGGAACGAGCTCATTGAGCTCGTTCCAATGAGGGGTCACATGATATGGTTTTGTCGAAATATTTTGAAAAATTTTAAAAAATGGTATTTAAAATAATAAATTTTGATATCGCCTGTGTTGGGTGAAAGGTTAAATTAATGAATCGTTTCGTAAATGATAACAAATGTATACCTACACTGAATCAGGTGAGGACATAAGCTAAAGAAGCTACAGCTAAGGGCCTCACGGTCTGAATGGGCTTCACCAAATTTCAGATATTGTTTTATGTGCTACGGTTATATTATAATTTATATCCAAGTATTAATTTAACCCGTGAAATTTTGCGTAATATGTTCACTATTATTATCTATGCAATATATTTTATATAAATTTGCATAATTTTGTAATAATTAACAATGTTCCAATCAGAGTAAAATCCTCGCCCTCTGATTGGATAAGAGCTGGCGTAGTTTCTTTTATGTTTACGGCTCCAGTAGCAAATCTTACCGTCTGACGCCACCACGCGATATATTTGAAATGACGTCGCCCGTTTCGTAAATGCTTCATCAACGGAGTGGCTAGCAAGCCGTTAAATTTTTCGAGATTTTTCACACGTGTAGCAGACGGTGTTCCGGGTGAAGTGTTGTTTAAATTACAAACCGACTTACGATTTGAACTGATAAGGAATGAGTTTATCTGGTTTATTGATTATTTATCCAGTGCTGTCGTGGGGTACACGAGAGGTTTATTTACTAAATCCGTGATCGTTAAAACTTTTTAACGATCACAAGTTTAGTAAATAAGCCTCTTGTGTTTCACGATGTAGGTTTTGGGCTATGGGTAGTGTCTTATTGGGACATATACGTTATTGTGATGAATTGACAGCAACATGGTCTGAGGTTTGCGGCTCGGAGCGTCTCGGTTGAACATAAGCTCCGAGCCGCAAACCTCAGACCATGTTACCGTCAATTCATCACAATAATTTATAATGTGTTCCATCTATGTATGCCGTTTGTTTTTAGTAGTTATTTACTTTACCTGTTTAATTAGCGATGGTAAAAAGCTTCCAAAAGCTTAGGGCTTTACCATGTCTAAATATGGCCCTGTTCCGAACGTATAGTCACCTCTGTTATTTTCCTGCATACTACGCGTATTATCATGCATATTATTATTCTACGACTGCTGAGTGTATTCAACGTTACCCAAAACAATACAGACAGTGAGAAATGCTGCAGATACACCACGCGTGGAATCCGGATTACGTGTATGAACGTCATGCAAGAACGCATCTGATTGAACGTTACAGGTCTGAGTGAGTTTAGGACCTGAATGAAATGCTTCGACTTAAAACGGTGTTCAAGCAAGAACGGAAACAGATCCCCCACCCACCCCAAGGGGATATTTTTCTTTATCTAACAATCATATAGATTTGGGCCTGAAAACCACGAGAAACGGTACGTATCATATAGACGACTCATTCTGATTCCGTTTTCGGTAAACACCGCACTATCACATATATCATTATATGCATTGTTATAATGCATTAAAATATGAAATTTAAAATTTTGACCAGTTCCAACCCAGTTTAAACTGAAAAACGGGGAAAACAGGCTTTATGTAAAGGGATTGTTAGATAAATGTATTATCATGACCAAATGCATGTCCTGTAATTTGTATCAGATTCTCGGTCGTGTTTACAATCGGATCACAACTCGCCCTGACGGGCTCGTTGCGATCTGATTCTAAACACGACCTCGAATCTGATACAAATTACAGGACATGCACATGGACATGATAATGTATATTAAAAATATCAGCGTCATCCACTTAATTTAAGTTTAATAGTGGTATAAATACAGAACACAACTCGGGTAGAGTACGGGGGACAGAAATGAGTCGCGCGTAAAATACAGGAAAAAATCCAACTCGGGTCTGTGATCCCTCGTATATACTACATCCTCGTTGTGTTCTCTCTTATTATCTGTAAGGACATGTTCCTAATTCTTAATGTTACCCGGTGGGTTATTCACAATCTTTTTGCATGGATGATTTTTTCAGAGGGCACTAATAAATCCACCCCTCCCATCTGGAGCCACCCCTGTTGGTGTGTTGTCAGCTATTAAATATATACTTACCTAAATAAAAATTAAAAAATGCAAGTCAAGAACAGATTACGGCACGTGAATTAATCTTTCAACTAGCACGACTCTCAGACGACTGACAATTAAAAAAAAACTTCAATAACCAAAATTTGTTCACCCTTTTCCCTGAAACACATGGCTTATGAACATGCGCAGTGGACTTGTTTTAATGGGGTCATAAACTATGTTGTGGAGGTCAAACGTGAAAAAGAGAAATTTCGAATGGCGATTTTGTAAAAAAAACGCTGGCGCCGGATATAGCCGTTACGTTAGTTCATGAGTTAAATAAATTCATATTCCTCAAGAATGATGAATTAGTCATTTGTTCACGGGAAACTTTTTTGTTTTCTTCTGTTATCCTGGACATCCACACACTGACGTTTGTGGCACATTAATTGAGTGTGTTAGACATTGTCTTACAACGTAATCAATACGAAGGATTAAATGGTGGTATTTTCGTGCATAACCCACCATCTTTCTCCCCGCCTTGTAGTACGACAGTGTGAAATTAGCAGTTCGCGCCTTTCTGTGAGACACTGGCAAACAGTACTTTTACTCAGTGGCGTAGGAATCGGAGGGGGTGGGGTGGGCGAGGTAGGGTGGGGTGGGGTAAGTGGGCATTTACCCCCCCCCCCAAAAAAAAAAAAAAATTCCAAAAATGTTTACATTTTGAGTTTTAATTAAACGATTAATTCAGTTATCATATTATCATGATTAATAATTCACCACCACCCCTTGTTGACGCGGGTAACGCTGTTGTGAAATATAGCATCATTAACCATCTTGAATGAAAGATTATAAACATGCTAATAGCATGTTTGTAACCTTTCATTCAAGATGGTTACCTGGTGAAGTTTCTGTTCTTGTCAAAGGTTGGTGGTTTAGAGCCGCAGATCAGCGAGTGCAAAATCTCACGGAAGTGACGGCCATTAGCTGTAATGCGGGGACATTCCTAGACCATCCCAACTGGACGTCATGATAGAGCCTTTGTAGTTGAAAGCGATGTTAAACCCAAATCAATCAATCCATCCATCCATCCGTCCATCCATCCATCCATCCATCCATCCATCTAAAATTTGTTATTTTCCCTTTGTGTGGAGGTGTATGAGCTTCTTGTGATGTTTCGTTTTACATATCTTTTAGACATGGAAGAAAATCTCCTTTTTTTCAAAATTACCTTCTCAAAAACTGTATGATCTACACCATTTGTAGTGCATAGAAAAGTTGGTAGCCGATGTCTCTGACCGATTTGACGCTCAACAGGTTAACATCTTCCTCTCTGAAACACAACCTCCTATAAACACCAAAAATTAACAGCAACGACAACCTTGATTTTTTCACTTGAGAAGCGAGGAAATGAGCTCTCAGTAGTTCATATTTCACAATTTTTCCCCACCAGCGGGAGGTGGTATCCCCCTCCCGCGCTCTCCCCCGGGCTCGGCTACGCAAACCCGACCGCCAAAGGTGGCCGTGCTGTCCCCTACAAGCCCCCGTTTACACCCCCCCCCCCGTATTATAAGCTTCCTGCGCCCCTGCTGATACTATTGTTATACATGGAACTAAAATTAGCGTTTATAATTTTGACTCATTAAATGCAACCCGAAAAGGAATGGAGGAAGAAGGGGACGAAGAGAAGACGGGATACATCGGCGTAGCAGTGGTAGGGTTTTTTCCTGAAAATTATCGACCTTATGTACCTGAAATCTCTAACACTAGTTCACGTACACTCTTAAACCAGTTGGCTTAAACATTAACCCAAATCAACTTGGTGAATATACACATTAACCAGTTGGGTTCATATTCACTCAACCCAGATGATTTGGGTTAATTTTATCATAATTAACGGTCTAATAAACCGATATAAACCGGTATTCAAATCAATATCGATTGAATACCGGTGTAATTAAAAAATATCGGTTTATCGTCATTTTTTATTTACCCACAATTTAATTTTCAAGATGTCTTGTGTTTTTAACTGTAGCTCCGAATGAATAATATTCTCCCTTTACCCAAGGAATCGTCTGCTTTTACCCACGTAATATACAAATTCAGCTGTCAAAAAATTATTTTCAAAAATTTCAACAAATCTATATCATGTGACCCCTCATTGGAACGAGCTCGTTGAGCTCATTCCAACGAGGGGGTCACATGACATTGTTTTGTAGAATTTTTTTTTTTTTTGGGGGGGGGGGGGGAAATCTGATAAATTAATTTTTAAAATAATAAATTTTTGTATCGTCTGCTTTGTGTAAATGTTTTTCGAACCGCATCATCAAGGCATGCTGATTCGTTCCGACTGTGATTCCTCCAGTCTCGCTTGTGGTACCTGTGTTCATATATTTGAGCGATACCGTTTTGAATATTGTGCAGTCCAAGATTTCGGTCTTACAAAAAGAGCCAGGATGCTCCAATTGGCATGACATATTTTTCCCAAAATAAAAATCCCAAACCGGTACCTGTGGTTTCAAACTCCTTACTCCGAACGAGGTAAAATGAAGTGGAGGGGGAAATATTTTTCTACCCCAACCCCACACATCATTTCGCATGGCTACACCCCTGCAAAGAAAAGTGGGAAAGAAGGGGCTGGAAGTAGCAGAACCACTAACCACTCAAAGAGTTTAAAAAATATCAATTCAAACAAGAAATTGTTATAATCCAATATAAGAAAACATCTCTTTTCATGTTTGATCGCTGTGATTACATGACCCCGAGAATTGTCAATTCCCTACTCTTGTAATCGTCGTGACGGATTCTCATTTGCTTGAACACATAATTGCGTTATTGTAAATCTTCGTTTACCCCACGCAAGAATGAACAAATACGGAAAATTGAATAACTTCACACACAATCTTTCCTGGACGAAAACGCATGAGATAATACAAATTTGCCAAGCCATCCAGTACACGCTGAGGTCCTTGTGTAGTCACAACGTTGTCTCAGGAAACAAGGAAACGACTCAACCTTTTACCATCCAGGGCTGACAATTTTCGTCATTGGAAGAGATTTAACAGAAAAGTTAGCTCCCCTTAATTTTCTAAAGTTGACAGTAAATTTAACGCTAAGGGTGTAAGAATTTAATATAAAAATTTAAATTTGAAATGTTAGTGAAATTGTATCATCGATGCGCGTATCATTTCGCCAACTTCAGGAATTTTCCTCCACAGTATAAAGATACAGAAGCTGGCTTTTTACAATTTTTTTCCCAATCCGTTTGAACGTTTCGCTATTATTCTCTGTTTAAACCCACTTAAAAATAAGAAAACAGCGCTTTCACCATCTTTTGATGTTCTGTAACGTATTTTTGTGTTCATTATATCAACAGTGTGTGTATCGCGACATATAATACGGACACTAGCCTTTTCGTTAATATAATAATAACACTTCGGCCGGCCGCTGATTTGTAGTCTTAGAAGTTACATTCGCTAATTTTTCCCTGGGAAAATGAAAACTTGCAAATTATATATGTTTATAACACATACGCTAAACAATGAACTAAAGGCTAGTTGCTTCTAACTTCCCATAAAAGCCATAAAAAGTCAAGTTTCCTTTTGTAACTTTTAATAAATGAAACTAACAGACAGCTCGGGGAGCAGGGAGCTGTCTGTTGTTTTCGTTTATTAAAATTAACAAAAGGAAACGCCGCTTTATTTTCTACTGACGTGACATGCGTTTTCTCAACAGTTAGCCAACATGCTTCTTGTTTAGACCTTCATCTCCTGACTAATAATTTCAGGGGAGATGGGAGATAACTTTATCGAAAGTCGATTGTCATGACGAGATAAGTCATAGATGCCAAGTTGGGAGCTCGGGTTTTATTGGTTAAAGCGTTGGACTTTAAGCATATGGTCGACGGTTCGGTCCTGACCTGCGACATCAATATTGTGTCCTTGGGCAAGACACTTAATCCAAATAGCCCACGGTGTTGCACGGTGTCGCTGTGCGCTAAAGCATACTGTAAATTGAAGGTGCACTTGCCTTCAACCGCTGCCAACTCTCAGTGTTTATAGGAGCGCGGTGGATCAGTGGTTACGGCATTGGACTTCAAACCAAGAGGTCCACGGTTCGATCCCCACAAGGAGTAACTGCATTGTGTCCTTGGACAAGGTACTTAAACCCGATTGCTCACGTAGGAGCACGGTGGAGCTGTGTACTAAGGCGTAATGCACGTCGATGGTGCACCTGTCTTCAACCAATACTAACCGTGCTTGTGTGGAGTTAGTACGTTGGGGAGTCTGACAGTTTCTCGCCGTTACTCGGTGGTTCTCTCCAGGTTCTCCGGCTTCCTCCACCCGTAAAACTACCCGACACGAGATGATCCTGGCTGTGGAAAGTGCCGTTAAACTCCAATAAATAAATAACTCTGCTTGTGTCGAGATAGGCTCGCCACTGTTCGGTGGTTCTTGTCGGGTACTCCGGCTTCCTCCACCCGTGAATCTGTCCGACACGATGTGACCCTGGCTGTTGAAAGTGTCGTTAAGTTTCAACAAACAAATATGCAAACAAACAAAGTCAAGATAACAGGACCAATATTTTTGCCAATAAAGTAATTATATAATTCTCTAAACCTTAGTTCTATCCCTCAGTGGGACGAGCTTGTTCCAATCAGAGGTGATAAACCATGCTCGTACTATACTATAACTACAGGACAAAAAGAACAAGAAAATACAACTAAAATAAGATTTTTGTATGCTGAATTGTCAGGTTACGGGTTCACTTTGAGAAACAAGTCAAAGAAAAATCCTGAACAACCTAAAATATGGAGGGCTATCTGGATTCGGGGAACGTGACAACCGTTACTTATTCCCAGTTCCTTATTCGACGTCGTTATCAACTGACAAAATCGGTTGATAACGACGTCGAATAAGGAACTGGGAATAAGTAATAGTTGTCAAGTAAGTTGGATTCGTCATATAAAAATTATATGTGAGGAACTTGAGTCGAAACCCTGAGACGGATGCAAAGTACTGTCCCCAAATACCGTGACACACCAGGGTATTTGGGGAGAGCACATGGTGACCAATTCTACATTTCTGTAAGGGGTATGACTAATCCCCTAGCTTCCAGGGCATTCAGTAGACAGGACTTCTCAATGACTCACCCATCCTAATCCCAATTTCTGAATACGCCCTACAACAAAGAGCTCTCTTATTTTTGAACGAAACCGTTTCTGATAATCCCGATTGCGCATTTGGTCCAGTTGTTCGCACGCCCTTCTTCTGATTGAGAGGTTGTGAATCCAAATCTAAAGAGTGTCACTTGCGCTGAGTACTGAAGCAAGTGAATCGACGCCACTTGCGCATGACAAAAAAAATGTGACGCGGTGTGCTAAAGCGTACGGTATATCGATGGCACACATGCCATCCTCCTAGGCGAATGAACAGCCATTGTCATATTGTGTAAGATGTCTGACATTTTTGCGGATGGAGGACGCCGGAGCACCCAGGGAGAACCACTGAGCAGAGCCGAGTAATTGCCTGACTCTCTGGCATATACTAATCTGGCACCAGCAGGGCAGTAAAGTCAAGCGGATGTCTCCCTGCCCTATACCTTAGTACACAGCGCTATCAGACTCTCACATAGGCAATCGGTGTGAAGTGTCTTTCCTAAGAACACGAGCGGACTGGGCCAAGAAAAGTTTCCGAGAAATGCATCAAGGATTCCCCGGAACCGGAGAAAATTTTGATTTTTCGAACTGAACGAAAACTGCTTCCTTGCATCTCACCGACCAATGACAGTCCACATAGAGGACACTTCAATGGCATTTTGTTTCATCTCCATTGCTCATTCGGCAAAAATTGTTGTACCGGAGGAGGACCAACAGGTAGGACCATAGTTCGGCACAATGGGAGAAAATTTTGATTTTACAAACTAAAAGAACTCTGCTTCATTGCATCTGAGCGATCAATGGCCGACCTGACTACTGGTATTTATGTATTTATTGGTGCTTAACGCCACATCAGCATCGGAGGCTATATCGTGGTGATGACTGCTGGTATATCGAAATGTCCTCTATGTGGACAATTTCTGCAGTCAGATCCATTTCGCCTTTTGGTCACTTTCACGAAACTTCGTGTACCAACAGTTGTTGGGCTACATCAAGAGGCACCCAATGGGGTGGCCTATCGGACATTTTCCAGGTGGACCATACGGCTAGTCCGCCTCTGTCTAAGGACACAACGCTGACGACGCGGGTCGGGACTCAGGATGGAACCAGCGTCCATTCGATTTCGGGTCCAGTACTCTCACCAGTGAGCCACCTCACTTCCTGATTTGGAGATTAGGTATTTATGTAGTAACGGGGCTGCTGTGTGTATAGATAAACCGATACATACCGGTATTCAAACCAGTATAGATCGAACATCGGTGTAATAACAATTTATTTATTTATTTTATTTATTGGGGTTTAACGACACTTTCGACACCCAGGGTCACCTCCTGTCGGACAGTTTTACGGGCGGAGGAAGGTGGAGTACCCGGAGAGAACCGACGAGCAACTCGCAGACTCCACAACGTACTAACTCCACACATGCAGGGTTTGCAGTTTTTGAAGACAAGTGCACCAGACGAGTAACGGCGAGCAACCCCCAAACTCTCCAACGTACTAACTCCACACATGCAGGGTTTGCAGTTTTTGAAGACAAGTGCACCATCGACGTACTGTACACCTTAGTACACAGCGCCACCGTGCCCCCATGTGAGCAGTTGGGATGAAGTGCCTTGTCCAAAAACACACACAACGCAGTTACTTCGGGCGGGGATCGAACCGTGGACCATTCGGTTTGAAGTCCAATTCCGTAACCGCTGAGCTACTGCGCTCCCTGTGTAATTACAAAAATATCGGTTTATCGTTAAAATTGTTCTACCGGGGGAGTACCAACCGGTAGGACCATGGTTCGGCCAAATGGAAGAAAATTTTGATTTTACAAACTAAAATAACTCTGTTTCCTTGCATCTGAGCGATCAATGGCAGACCAGACTACTGGTATTTATGTATTTATTGGTGCTTAACGCCACATCAGCATCGGAGGCTACATCGTGGTGATGACTGCTGGTATATCGAAATGTCCTCTATGTTGACTGCCAATGGCAGTCCACATAGAGGACATTTCGATATACCTACGATCTCTGCAATCAGATCCATTTCGCCTTATTTATTAACCCACAATTTAATTTTCAAGATGTCTCGAGTTTTTGTTAAAGTTATCCCTTATAATATCCCTTTATCTTTATCTTATTTAATATAAAAATTGAGCAGTTTAAAAAATATTATTTTTCAAAGAATTTCAACAAAACCATATCATGTTACCCCTCATTGGAACGAGCTCGTCGAGCTCGTTCCAATGAGGATCACGTGATATTACTTTGTTGAATTTTTTGGGGAAATTTGATCGAACTGCATCATCAATGCATGCTGATTCGTTCCGACTGTAATGGCTCAAGTCTCGATTATGTCAGATATCTGAATAGTTTTTCGATATACCGGTATACCGCGGTATATTTTTTGAATACCGATACCGGTATTCAGTTTCGAATACCGTGCACCCCAATGTAGTACTTGGAGTGGTGGGTTGTCCATACACTATTTTAAGCATGCAGTACCGGTTATTTTCAACGCTTAATTGCCATTCACTTAAACATTCCCTTTCATCCAATCATCAAATGGGCGGAGATTGTATTTGTGTTTATAGAAGTTCTATTTTATGATATGACATTTTCAATAGTGTGGATTTCAAAGTCATATGCCTGACTTTTGATTAAATTCCTAAATTAGAAATGGAATGAATTCGAGTTCTGTTGAAATTATCACAAACAAGCGCCAATGTTATTGGTAGTCAGCTAATTAGTTTTATGGCATCCTAATTTCTGCAACAACATCTGTGACCAGATCGGAGTGACATACCCCAAAGTGATTTTAATTCGCCATAGATACTCGAAATGTGCAAATCACAGGGGACCTCGTAATGCAATTCCGTTTAACGGGCCAACACACAAAACTCCGAACTAAATGGCTTTGGGGCTCAACAAATCATGTATTGCAATGTTAAAAGTGAAGTGGTGCTAGAATTTTATTGTCAACGGGAGTGCTTTATTAATAAGATAAGATCTTGAAAATAATTTAAAGATTTTCTGAAGTGCGTTTTTAATTAACGAATGAGCATCGTGTATTCGTGACTAATTTTGCAGGTCATTAAATAAATAATATTCACTAAAGCAATAACAAGCATTACATTTTTAACCCTTTACCTAACGTAACGGCCAAAACCGGCCAGCGCTATTCTCAAAAATCGTCAGTGAATTTTCCTTATTTTTTCATTTTTTGTCTCAAAAACATAGGTTATGACCCCTCATTGGAACGAGCTCGTCGAGCTCGTTCCAATGAGGGGTCATAACCTATGTTTTTGAGACAAAAAATGAAAAAAATTAGTTGTTCAAGATTTTTTTTTGCAAGTGTCGTCTGCTTTTCACGTTAGGTAAAGGGTTAACACAGCATGCAGACTGGGGTTTCTCTCGAAATTAACAAATTCTCCAAAGAATGATACATGTATTCTTTCAAACTCTCACGCCACTAGTCAAATTCTGTTTGGAATTTGACGCTGTTCTGGGTTGTATGTTTACCTACTTTTTGTGGAAGTTTACGAGCAGACGAACGTTGCTGTAATGTGATGTGCATTTACTTACAAAGATAAACGAGAATTCTTTCCTCCCGCTGTATAGATATTCCGGTCAATAAGTATTTAATTCCCCTTGGAAACGTCAAGATGTTAACATAAATTGTGGAACTATCCGACGTAATCATAACACTACGGCTGCGGTGAGTCTTCATTTCTGATTGTCATCAAAATGTCGATCAAATCAAGAGAGAGAGGTGACCGCGTGGATAAGTGTGTTGGTCTCTCATGCCAGAGGTCCGGGATCGATCCCCGGTCGGGGAAAGTTCTCGAGGTGTCCGAACACTCTCTGTCAGCATCAATTGTGGGGTTGATGCTGTCACAGCGTACCGTCCTATCGGGTGGGGACGTAAAATGGCTGTCCTCTGTGCGGAGAGAGACACACTCCGTGCAGGCTGAAGATCCCTTTGTAGTTTTCGAGAAGAGCGAGGCCACGAAGTTGCCGGTGCGGTGGTCATCCCACACACCTGCGCCATTGGGCCAAGGAGAGGCGTTAATATAAGTTACATAACTTGTTCGCCAATCCTTGTAAAACAAATAAGATTAAATTATCAAATCAAGTCTCGATTGAGTAACATTTCTTTCTTTGATTCACAGAGAATGAATCTTTGTAAAAGTTTTCATATTCAATCGACGGGAATATGTCAGTTGGTCAGAAAAATGAACCGAAGGTTCACTTTTCTAACCAACTAAAATATTCCAGACGAGTGAATCTCAACGAAGGCGATCACCTGTTTGCCTGCTAGACTGGTTCCAGGCCATAACAGCGTCGAATGTCTCACATAATTAGACTGGCAGCATGATAGCTTGGTATTCTTAATGCATATGTCTGAGTTTTGTCATGCGCGGAAAACAGGCAAACATGCGAATTACCATGTTGGGGCATCAAAGCGAAAGAGCAATGCTACAAGATCTGCACAGTGCCTTTATAAAGACTTCACAATAAGACCCAGGTCATAATTAACTCTTTACCAAGCTTGACTTGAAGGCGACGCTTGCAAAATTGTGTTATTGAAAATCTGAAAGAGTTTATTTTTGGAACGAGCTCGACAAGGAGGAGTCATAGGCTATGTGTTTTGGGGTCCACATAGAAAACAACACTGAATGACATTTTTTTCTGAATTGCGCTGGAGGGTTTTTATGGGTACTACTTTGGACAAAGAGTTAAATGAAATGTAGCGTATTAGTTTGTTTATAAGGGCGTTCTTCAATGATCTCCACTGGAAGAAACTGTGGGCGATGCTTAAGTTCGGAGTAGGGCTGGAATTCGGGAACTGTGTGATCTCCTGCAGTGATACCATTTCGACCTCTCCATAAATAACTTTTTAGCACATTTAACCCAAAATAAAATTGATTTTTGTACAGGGCAATGTAATTATCGACCTGCGGCCAGAAACAAACTGGCTGGAAGAATCAATAATAATTTTATCGTGCAACCCCGTGGGGTGCTGTTATTACACATTCGCCTTAAACATTCAAGATGGCGTCAATGATGCATGTGTTTTAGAAATTATTGTGTAAGAGGTACCATTCAAAACATATGGCTGACAATGTTAAAAGTTTTAATTTTAATAGAGCTCAGACTAATCTCATCGACCAACAATATCCTTGATGGATAATTTCTAGGCTTACGTCAGATGAGCTGATGATATGCTGCTATGTGCGTTGTGGAACAGCACTGTATCAACAAAAGCAGGAAGTATTAAAAAAGTTGTAGTTCACATTATATATCGTGGACTTGGGCGTAACACAGCGAACTACGCTGCCTTGTCGGTGGATGTGAGTCGAGCTCTCTTTGTCTGAAAATTATTTGCTTCCTGAATTTTTTATTGAAGAGGAGAAATCAGTGTATATCGGTGCCTTTTTGCCTCTCCAGGGCTTGACCTAAACGCAAACAACAAGCATGTCCCCCTTCCCTAACGAAATCCCCCGATAGTTTTGGCATTTCTCCAACGTATCCCTGTCGCTTTTTTAGTATTTTGAATTCCTAGCTTTGTTCTTTGATATTGGAAGCACATTTGAGCATGGGTTGTTTCCACGACATTTGATTTTATTATCAGTTCTGGTATGAATACGATAGCAGACTTTCAGGAACCGTTGATGCCTGCCATGAACTGTACGTGTTAAAAACATATACTTTTCGTGTTCAAAACACCACAACCTTCATTTTGGGTTCACTTTGTGTATATTTATTTGAATTTTACGGAATTTACGACTCGGGAATGTGATGATAAATTCGTTTTCAATATTAAAAAGCACCCTGAGATGTTACTCCAAAAAAAAAAAAAAAAAAAATAGAAAAAAAAGAAAATGCTATTTGACCGAATCGGCGGAATCGAAGATGGGAATATATCTGAAACGGCTCTGTACAAAACGCCAAGAGATTGGAGTCCGTTGTTTTATATCGGAATATATTATGAGTTGTTTTTCGATAACTGAAGATTTTTTTTTGCTTCTCCCAACTTTCTAATCAGAATTAGTGATAATTTGCGGGCGGTCAATCTACTCCTCCTTTCAAAGTGAAATTAATAGTTGTTTATCGTTTTAAGAAGAATATATTAATGTACACAGAACAAGATCCCACTTCATCTATGACCTTTTTCTTCCGCCTGTCCAGAAGGAACCCTTCCGATTTGTTTATTGGTTTGGCGATATGTTATCAGACTGAAAGGCTCGTATATCGATGAAATTCAATTTTCTTATAGGAAATTAGGAATTTACCACTGCTGTGAGTGATATGAAACAAATGAAGCTTAACACCAGACGGTGTTAAAATATTAAAGGGTGCTGCAACTGGAGAAAATGATCGGCAATTCGGAGTAAAGTTTACCTGTGTCCATCACATTCACTCAAGAAAATCTTCACAAGCCTTCGTGAAGAGCAATCCCGCCCAGTAGGGATGAAATATCAATGCTGTTTGAGTGCAGTAAAGAGTACGTATCCTCACAAAACCTGATTAAACATGATTATGGTGAAACTCAAATATTCTCTTCTTGTCAGGGACGTGGCGAGAGGGAGGGGAGGGGGTCACCCCCACCCCCAATTCTGGCCAAAATTTCCTATAGTTGGAAGTTTGGAGGGCAAGTCATGAGTAGTTGGAAATTCCATCTATCTGGATTTTAGAGCTTCTTTGGCGATGCTGATGTCTCCTTTACTTCCCAAAATTCCAACTCGATTTCAAAGTGGCAAAAATTTCAACTGTTAATATTTACAACTACACGCAATATCGAGCTTCATAGGTAAGCATGATGTCAATCGGTATTAGATTTTTATAGTACGTTTACTTATCGTAATAAAAAAATCCTCGAAATGCACTTCAAGAAAATCACACCATGATTGAGCTTGAGAACTTGTTTAGCACATATTCAATTCCCAGGAAAATACCAAATAATAACAACCTAATAATTCTACCATAAATGTGTTGGCATTTCAGTTACTAGAATCAATTTAATGTCCCCTTTCATGGGTTCATTTTCAAAAGTTTTCTCGGTAGTGAATTTCCATCTAGAGGGAGGGACCGGGAGGGGGTTTCCCCCTCCCGGTCCCTCCCTCTAGTTGGAAATTCACTACCACACACCCCGGAATCGGAAACCTCTAGCCACGCCCCTGAGTTCTTGTATATATGTATTTATATTTCTTTGTTTTCAAGTTACGCTTCTGTACATGAAGGTGCAATCAGTGGCGGGGGTGGCTGGAGGGTCACAACAGGAGTGGACGAGACTTCGACTGCCACTTTTCCAAACAAATCTCAACCACACATGAACTTATAATATTTGCCATCACATTCTGGATACTGAAGCCTCAAGTGCTGAGTGTCTCCAGTTGACATGGAGGTTTTAAGATTTAACTGACAGCAGGAAACTCGGAACCAAACCTAAGAGAGGATAAATCGGGGAAGTTGGGGGACAAAAAATCGTTCTACCTCCACTGTCAGTAGAAAATATGTTGCCCTCCTACTTTATTTAGTCTGGCTGCATCCTTGGATGTTTATCTGCATTTACTGTTACAATTTACACAAGATGATTTAGTGTTCCGTCACCTCACGAGTGAAAATTTCTATCTATATACAAACTTGAGATGCCAGTAGAAACTTGAGTACCTGCTCGCAAATTTCAAGTTCATGGACCACCGGGAAATTTACAATTGCTTTTAGTTTCCTTAAGCTTCTATTGCAATTTAGGGGGAGCGCGGTGGCTCAGTGGTAGACTGTTGGACTTCTATGCTAGAGGTCCCGAGTTCGATCCCCGTCCGGAACGACCCGCGTTATGTCCTTGGGCAAGGCACTTTATCCCGATTGCCTACATGGGGCACGATGACGCCGTGTACTAAGGCGTCCTGCGCGTCGATGGTGCACATGTCTTCAACCGCTGTAACCCTGATTGAGTGGAGCTTGAACAGAGTTAGAATGTTGAGGAGCTGACAGTTGCTCGTCGATGCTCGGTGGTTCTTTCCGGGTACTCCGGCTTCCTCCACCCGTAAAACTGTCACGGTCACGATTAGCCACTGTGCATAAGTATGTGACCTTAAACACCAATAAATAAATAAATAATTGCAATTTAGGGTGCTAAATGATCCTGACAACGCTCACAAGATTATCTTGAAATAGCATCAAATCACATAGTGTAAGCCTATTTTGCGATCTGGGCGAATTTCGCGCATTAATGAAGTCCATTAAAGCCCTAAAATTGCCCAGATCGCTTCTCGGTTCACACATCTTTTACACAATTTTCTGGGACAGGGTCTAAGAGGGCCCTCGCTTACATTTTATCCCCCAACATTCAAAGTCCCTCCACGGCCCCTATTGGCGAGATCAGAATTCATGGTTGACTACACCCCACCCTTACCATTCAAAAAACAACAACTGCAACGTCAAATTCAAGGAATAATGCATGTGACGGCTTCAGTCACTCACTTTCATGAATGGTGTAAATTGTGTATGCAAAATGTTTTTTTCGGAACATTTTATAGTACCCACAAACGTACTGTGCTTATATGGTCTAGGTTCCATTTTGAAAAAAATTATAAATCACTTCATGATCGCGTTGTTACCCCCTAGTCTCTCAACTGCTTTAACAGTGGTACTAAATTTCGTTAACAGAAGGGAGCCTCCTGAAAATGTACTTGCATGCAACTGTTTTGCGTGCATCAGATTTGTTTGGATAAAAACGTAACAATCTCGGAAAAGAAAACACACCCCGTCCAGGGAAAACTGTTGATAATGATAAGGAATGTGGTATATTTTCTTTCCAGATAAGTTCGAAAACTGTTATCGAACATTAAAACAACAATAGTTCTTGGAGAGCCTGGCACACGCGTTCTTATTGTTTATTCAAACACAGATACCGTGACTTCCGGGGGTTGAGAAAGTAAACGGATGGGATCATGTTGCGAGGAGAGATTTCTAACATGCGAAACACCATTATTTTATCAACTCCACAATGAGATCCGCTGCGAGATGGACTTGATCCAGAATTAACACTTTCGAGCAAAGATTCCCAGTAATCGCAGTTTGTCTTTAATTTTTATAATACGGCCACCATAAATATCTCATCAATCTCGCTGCAGTTTGACCATCAATTCTTTCTCACTGGAAAACGAGAGTCTCAACTTTTCCAAATTCATATCATGTTTGTCTCAAACGAGGCTCACGTGACGTGCATAAAATCTCGTGGCGAAAAATTTTATAGACGTGCAGGAAAACGTTTAGTGTCTTAAGGAAGAGACATTCCATTCATAGTCTATTTGGAAATGATTTTGTCAACAATTTTCATTAACCCTTTACCCAACGAATCGCCCGCGTAATATTCAAATTCCGCAGCTGAATAAATATTATTTTTCGAAAAATTTCAACAAAACCATATCATGTGACCCCTCTTTGGAACGAGCTCATCGAGCTCGTTCCAAAGAGGGGTCACATGATATGGTTTTGTTGAAATTTTTTGAAAAAATTTAAAAAATGATATTTAAAATAATAAATTTTGAAATCGTCTGCGTTGGGTAAAGGGTTAAACTGATCCACCAAAGGTTGAAACTAACCTGTCAATAGTTTCTTGAAAGCGATTTGCAATAAAATTGAATTAGACTTACTGGTATTGTAATATATTACTACAAGATAGATATTTCTAATTCGAGGAGTTATAGACCAATACGTTGTTAACCCTTTATACTTTTGTACGTCTAATGACGTACGGAACCAAACAGCGCGTTGATACTCTGTGGTCATCTGTTTTGTTATTATTTTTCGATTTTTTAAAGTTTTAACCTCTATTCCTATTTTCTCTCGAATAGAGCTCAATCAGTGACAACCGTTGAGCCAAATGTTATCGCAGCTTAAAATACTAATATAATCCTGCTGTCAAGACTTCTTAACTGGTTGAGTGCTAGAAGCCACTATCAGGGCTTTCAAACAATAAGTACACCAGGGCAAAAGCCAACACTTTCCTTGCTTATATTTCATATTCAGGCGAACACAAATAATATTTTGTCTATATAAATTTGTTTTATTACAAAATATTGGAGAGTGCCTGTGGGCACTCTCCAATATTTTTTAATAAAACAAGTTTTGAATAATAAATTCAGACCACCAAAAATAATCTATCCCTCAACCAGATAATCACTAATGTGAAAAATATCTTGTTATTTGTACTTTCCGACGTTTGACGTCGCATTGTGACAAACGTTGAAGAAACTGAATTCTCAGTGACGTTTGAACGTCAGGATATCAAAATCTCAAAGGGTTAATATATAGAGGATATTCACGAAAATTTGATGAATACCGAAAATATCTCGTGAGTGGCTACAAAGAAATATGAGGATCTTCACGAGCGACGCAGTCGCGAGTGAAGATCCTCATATTTCTTGTAGCCACGAACGAGATATTTTCGGTATTCATCAAATTTTCGTGAATTTTCTTTTTATTTAATGCTCAACGACTACAAACTCTCCAATTTGTGGCCTTTATTTGCCATTAAGGCGCAAAATTTATGTGCCGAACCGGCGTCCATACAAAAATTACAACAACCAAACTCCAACCATTGGAATGTGTGAATATCCGCACAAAAAGTAGTCCCGTCTTATTTCTCCCCTAACTTTACGATTTACCAAGGCTGGCGAATTGAAATAATCGCAATGTGTTTCGAAGAAATAGAACAATAACAAAAAACACCACTTTCTTATTTTCAATAACAAGACACGTCATTTTATTTTTTTTGAACTCAATGCACTGAAGACGTGTGAAGTTGAACTGAAGAAATTTGAAAGTGATTTCGGCTTTTCGCTGGAAGGTGAATGAGAAAGTCAAACTTTGAAACCGCTGATTTAATGAATTGATTTAGTCACTGTCACTATCAATTATTCGAATTCGTTTGTATTTGGGACTCTGGAATTCATTACTGATGTGCTGACTCGTTTAAAGTACATGTGATTCGTCATCCGAACCTACGATGAAATATCGATTTCTAAATATCATTTTGATATTTCGTTTTGCCGACCGACAGGGGAATATGACTTAATTTTTCAGCGTGAATTGATGCCTGAGCATTAAATAAAATTTCTTTTTTTGCTTACATTTAAGGTAACGTATTCGAATTTCAAATACCCATGACATAAACAAATTATTACAACAGTCAATCAATCTGCTTTGTCATTTTGACAAAGCAGATTGATTGACTGTTGTAATATTTTGTTCATTTTATGACAATGGGTTTCTAAAAATTAAACATGACACCTGAAATGTCATATTCCATGTCGTTAACGAGACCAGACCGGCCAGATCAAACACATCATCTACGGCGTGTTGTCTGATCTGGTCGATATGGCCTCGTCAACTCGACGAAATAGAGCGCGGTGGCTCAGTGGTTACAGCATTGGACTTCTAATCAAAAGGTCCACGGTTCAGTCCCCACCAGGGGTAACTGCGTTGTGTCCTTCGGCAAGGCACCTAATCCCGACTGCCCACATGGCGGCGCGGTGGCGCTGTGTACTAAGACGTACTGCACATCGATGGTGCACTTGTCTTCAACCAATGATAACCCTGCTTGTGTGGAGTTAGTACGTTGGGGAGTCTGACAGTAGCTTTGCCGCTGCTCAGCGGTTCTCCCCGAGTACTCCGGTTTCCTCCACCCGAAAAACTGTCCGACACGAGGTGACTTTTGCTTTCGAAAGTGTCGTTAATCCCCAATAAATAAATAAGTACCCACCCAGGGACATGGCTAGAGGTTTCCGATTGGGGGTGTAGGGTAATGAATTTCCAACGAGGGGGAGGGGCCGGGAGGAGGAACCCTTTGAAAATGAATCCATGAAAGGGGGCATAAAATTTATTCTAGTAACTGAAATGCTAACACATTTATGATAAAATTATCAGGTTATTATTTGGTATCAGTTCACACTGTCCTAACATTAAATCAGATCTTATGCAGGAATGATCAATTTTCGATGTTTCATTATTTTGTAACTGTGAATGATGGAATTAACTCAGGATAACGATTTTACATGGTGTGATTTTCTTGAAGTGCATTTCGAGGATTTTTTTTATTACAATAAGTAGTTGCCGATTTGAAATCGAGTTGGAATTTTGAGAAGTAAAGAAGACATCAGCATCACCAAAGAAGCTCTAAAATCCAGATAGATGGAATGTCCAAGTACTCCTGACTTGCCCTCCGAATTTCCAACTAAAGGAAATTTTGGCCAGGATTGGGGGAGGGGTGACACACACCCCCTCACACCCCTCTCGCCACGTCCCTGTACCGTAGTGTGACAATACGCCGGGTTTCTGCCTATGAGAACTTCATGCATTCTTCAAATGGTATTCCGGCAAATGAGCAATGCACACTCTGTCGAAGTAACAACATAAACCGGAAAAGATGAACGCGGGAGTTTGTTTGTTAAACGCGTTGAAGGTGATGTCTCATCAGATTGACACAAATGATCGTTTTGTTTTTTTAAACAGTTCGTGATAACAATAGCTTTATCATGTTGGCACATTCCAAACAAAATTCCAGTAAATTCTACAAACGTTTCAGGTTCAATCTACGCTAAAGTCGTGTGCCCTGCCAATTCCTAACGAAGGAGATAATTGGCAACCTGCAGTTCATTCAGCGAGCGCCAACATTGAAATATCTAACATTCATTGAACGATAAGCTAGGTTGTTGCGATCTTACAGTCCCAAGTTTACAGGCTGAGTGGTACGAAGTCGTACAGCACCCAATTTACAAGCTGACTGGTACGAAGTCGTACAGCACGCAGCCCACAGGCTGACTGTAGGAAACCATGAGCCACTAAAAACCCTAGTAAATGGGGGTGTTTGACCTTAAAGCTTAAATGTTTTCTGAGATGGTCATGTCAAGAAAACTGCGGTTGACAGTAAAGCTATTTTCTTTGCAATCTGGTCCAATCCGTTTGTCTTGGAGTCGTCAAACGTCCTAACAGATAAGATCCGTAAACGTCCTAACTGATGAGATCCAATTCCAAAATCATCGATTTGCTACCGAGAGAAGGAGGGGATTCGGCATTTCATTCTCTCAGGGATTCATCATTTTAGCAAGACATATCCAGTTTTATAAATATTCTCAAGCTTATCTGATTATCACTGTATCGAGAGCGAGAAGGCTCAATGGTTAGAGTATTAGACCTTGAACTGAATGACTGGCAGTTCGATCATGATCAACGGTAGTTGTGTAGTGTCCTTGGGCAAGAAACTTAATTCCTGTTGCCCATGTGGGGGGGGGGGGGGGCACTTGCCTTCAATCACGGGCTGATAACAGCTGCACGGTGAGAGGGAGAGACAAGAGAGACAGGAAGAAGCAGATAGAGGGAGAGAGAGAGAGAAAGCGAGAGAGAGAGAGAGAGAGAGAGAGAGAGAGAGAGAGAGAGAGAGATGGGGATTTACCCGACCACTACATGCATTTTATCAACGGTTCATACCTATATGCTTTTTGGCGACATATCCAGACACGAAGAAGTCAACATTAACCGTAATTAATCGCGACAATCAGCAATGACGTGGTATAACCGTGGTAACTTTAGGGCTGGATCCACTCAAATATCTCAAAACTGGCGACGTCCTGTGACAGGTTTGTGCATACGCGGAGGTTTTTGAACAGGCCAATTATCAGACAAAAATACTTTGCCTTTCTAAAGACGAGGCAAAGAACGTAAGGATTTACACCCCCACTTATAGGGAAAGCCGTCTCAGTAAACTGTCTTGCTTTCCGTAGAGTTTGTTCTATGTCAATCGTTGTAGTGCTCGAAAAGACCCCGACACTTAATAACGCAAGCTCTTAGGCTACCAGTCGAATTCTGTACGAAATCCAACGCTGGTATGAACTGTTTGTTTACCCACTTTTCGTGGAGTTTTCGCACAGATTATCGCTGATTATGTGATATACCATCACTCACAAATACATACATATACTCTTTCGTGTCACAGTATTTAATGCACTTTGAAGACATAAACACAATCAGTAGAACTACGCAGTGTAATCATAAAACAACTGATGTGTCGAGTCTCCATTCATTATCTATTACAAAAATGGGAAGTCTGCATTTCCGTCCACCCCGATCAGCCAGATATTCCAGTTCTGATTGTTTCCCTTGAATTGCAATCAATAAATAAACATCACTGATGGTATTGGTAAACCCATTAACAATTTTGTCAAATCAAGTCTCAATTGAGAAACATTTTTTTGCGTTGATTTAAGGAAAATGAATGATAATGGTATTTTTTAGATTTAATCGTCTGGAGTATTTCAGCTGGTCGGAAAAGAGAACCATAGGTTCTCTTTTCCGATCACTTGAAATAGTCCAGACGAGGGAATCGACACATGGCCGATGGACTATTTAAAGCTAGACAGACTGGTTCCAGATCATTACGGCGTCGATTTCCATACAAACTTCAACTGGTGGCGTGAGAGCTTGCCTGTTAGGTTCTAAAAATCAGCCGTTTCTGTACATTTTCATACTTCCAATGGGGTTAGACCAACTCCGTGTTTTTAGAGCACCCAAAATACCTAGTTTCTATTGTGACCTTACTAATTATCCGCCCACTATTCTAAGAATTTGATACATTCTAACAAGTCACTCCCATTAAGTTCCTTCAAGATATCAGCTTTCCGACTGAAAAAATTATGGAGTTGGTGTTTTTCAGGTTTTCTGAGATACGTTGGAGGTTGATTTATTGTGCACCAGTAGGATACTTGAACGTGATTGATCCGATGCCAACACATTGAAATATATATGTCAGAGTTTGCCCTATAAATACCAAGGTTACCGATGAAGGCATCATTATCGTGTTCAGTAAGGTTTCATCAAGAACATCTTATGTTAACGGAGATGTGGTAGTGATGAACGTATGTTCTGGAGCATGAACGAATCTTTCGTTACAAGCCCCAAGCTGGCATTTATAACCCGATTAACGCCATAGTATATGTTGCGATTTTTTCACAAAGGATAAGACGAACATCCCAATACGCAAGTGAACAACGCGACTTGAACCTTATCAGTCTGCGTTGTGGGATTCCGTCTTGTTCGCGAGACCAGAACAGCGAGATCAAACTTACTTACCTAGCGGTCCGTGAACAACAAATTACTTCTTGTGACAATAGGCTGAACTGTAGTTACGCCCTCTTCTCCCACCAACTCCCTATTGAGATACGTGTGTTCCGGGTAAGATATCTTGGTCCCAGAGATCGCCCCACCAAATGGCTATCCTAATTTGAATATGTAACCCTTTACCCAACGAATCGGCCGCATCCGCCCGCGTAATATGCAAATTCAGCAGTTGAAAAATTATTATTTTTCCAAAAAATTCAACAAAACCATATCATGTGACCCCTCGTTGGAACGAGCTCGGTCACATGATATGGTTTTGTTGAAATCTTTTGAAAATTTAAAAAAATGATATTTAAAATAATAAATTTTGATATCGTCTGCGTTGGGTAAAGGGTTAACAATCCTATGATTATTTCATCATCGTCTCCATTTCGTAAACAAACATTGCGTCTCGCTTGACTTCAATTACACACCTACCCATGCATCTAACTCTCACGCCACTCGAAGATGATTTTTCTCTCACCACGCCCACATGGCGTCATCGAAATCAATAATTCCAAAAGTGACTTTAAAGGAAGGTCAGCTGCTCACTCATCACTGTCGTACAGAACCGCCACCGCAGACTGGCCCACTTTCCACGGGTGGGCAATATTTCCACGGACGCAATAATATTAGATTACAAACACTAATTATAGGAATAATCATAAACAAACTAATTAATGAAGCACCGGGTACAACCCAGTGCTTCATTAATTAAAATTTTCCTGATTATGATGTTTATTACCTGGTAAACGCATGCGTGGATATCGACTAGTCCACGTTGACTGTACTGTAAGCTTACGGTTTTCGTTTAAAATATATTTGGCTTATAGGGAAACTTTCATGCTCTCTCCGCATATTTAATTCAATTTTTGTCTACGATCACTCGAGTAGAATTTTAATTTTTTATCGCACGAGCATTATTTTTATTTTGAGGACGCCATGTGAGGTGTGGTGGGTAGTGGGTGAACGTCATCCACGATTGGCGAGGAGTGGGACTGAGTAAATCTCACCCCCGGGGTAAAAACCGCAGGATATCTGATCCGGGATACTCGGCAAGCCTCGTATGAGGCGAGGCTTGCCGAGTGTCTCGGATCAGATACCCTGCGGTGTCGTCTCTAGATCAAATATTCCCCCTTCCGCACGGGTGAGATTTTCCCAGCCACCACACAACTCGAGGATAAAAATAATCTCGTTATTCAGTATACCTTGGAGTGATGATATTAGTATTCGTGATGGTGCTGGTCTTTGGTCTTTGCTGGGGGAGGGGGGGGGGGGGTACTGATAGATATTCTTAATTAATCTTTTTTGTTTTACAAGGATTGGCGAACAAGTTATGCAACTTATATTAACGCCTCTCCTTGGCCCAATGGCGTAGGTGTGTGGGATGACCTTCTTAGCGGCAACATTGTGGCCTAGCTCTTCTCGAATACTACGAAGGGATATTAGCCTGCACGGAACGTATCTCTCTCCGCACAGAGGACAGCCAGTTTACGTCTCCACCCGATAGGACGGTACGCTGTGACAGCATCAACCCCACAATTGACGTTGACAGAGAGTGTTCGGACATCGCGAGAACTTTACCTGACCGGGGATCGATCCCGGGACCTCTGGCATGAGAAACCGTTAGATATTCTTAATGAGGAAATATCTGTGAACTCGTTGCTTCTAATAAGCTTGCCATAAAATGCCGAGTTTCCTTTTGTTACTTTCAATAAAAGAAAGAACAGACAGCTCCCGGAGCTGTCTGTTGTTTTCGTTTATTAAAATTAACTAAAGAAATCTTGCCTTTATTTTCAAGTTATATCATAGGTCATAGGCATTTTCTGAACAATTGCTTGCTTCTTAACTGAACTTACTCGCGCGTCTAATAATTTCAAAGGGAGATAACTTCATCGAAAGTCGATTTTCATGACGATATATGTAAAGAATGTATTCCATTTTACTTCATGGGTAAAAGAAGTGTCCATTACGGGCGACTATCACGTCAGGGAGTATATTCAAATTCCACAAAGCCCACTCTATTCTTAACTTATGGCTGATACTTCACGCGAAATTTTGAACTCGGGAATGCGACGCCCACCGTCTGAGTTGTTAAAACTTAATGACACCTGGGGTGTGTGAAACGACGCATTTACACGGAGAGCTCTTATCGAAATCTTCGAGCAGGAAATCACAAGTTCTAAAGATTATTCCAATGTGTTTGCGACGCGAAGGTGGGATTGAAAATAGGAAATACTGTTGGGTTTACAACAGAAGCACGAGAAGAGAGGAAGTCGGATAGACCCTGATAGATACTCAAACTGGATATTGAGATTAATAAGACAACAGTATCACATCGACACACGGACATATGTTTTCACCTGTCTGTCTTTAACCCCTCTCCTCTTTATTTCCAAATTGGATCGTTGGGTACAACATTGCTAACAGAAAATGGGCGACCCATCGGGGGAGGCCTCCAAACATTTGCAAGACGTGACGTGGGGGTGGGTGGGTCTCTTGAGTGCTCCAAAAATGTGCATTTCCAACTTGTGCAATTTTTTGAATTTTTTAAAAATATATCAATATATCAGCTAATATGTACCATCATTTGTGTTTCAAACCTTAAAGCTGTACATCACACTCTTAACATAAATACAACATCAGGAGGCTTTATATGTGAGAATATAGAATATTGGGCTTAAACTGGGAAAATGTCACACGTTAGTAGGGGGTGGGTGTCTTGTTCGAAATATAGAAAATGTACAGACAATATTTTGGGAACAATTCAAATGAAAATTTTTTCCCGTATATGTACACCTGCTCTGGCCA
Organism: Pictodentalium vernedei; assembly: GCA_031216915.1. Taxonomy (NCBI): domain Eukaryota; kingdom Metazoa; phylum Mollusca; class Scaphopoda; order Dentaliida; family Dentaliidae; genus Pictodentalium; species Pictodentalium vernedei. The sequence goes on from CM062292.1 coordinate 171,751,536, forward strand.
AGCCTATAATGAACAGCTTGTCATTTGTAGATTGGGCCCACAGCAGCCCACAGAGGTTTAAATTGGTGTTACCAGTTTAACCCTTTAACCCTTTACCTAACATGAAAAGCAGACGACACTTGCCCAAAAATGACTGAATAACTATTTGTTTTTTCATTTTTTGTCTCATAAACATAGGCTATGACCCCTCATAGCCTCAAAAATTAATTGGCGATTTTTGAGAATAGCGCTGACCGGATTTGGTCGTTACGTTGGGTAAAGGGTTAATAACATTATGAAAACCCCCCAAAGACAGCTGTGCCTACTAAGTTTATAAGTTTATTTTGGATTTTAATGGGAGAGTGGTGGGTGGGTGTCTGAGAACGGTTGTAGAAAATTTGCACATTTTTAGTGCCCCCCTCCCCCTGGACCCATACTGTATTTGCATTGCAGAGAGATTCAGTGATAATTTTTCACATTGGATAAATTTATTATTCATCATCACTTTTAATTTGTCCTTTGTGTTGGTTACTCTTTGTGTCTCAAATGATTCTTCACATTAAACTATGAGTTCGGAGTTGAAAGTGTCAACTTTTTTACCCAACCAATAAGAAGGCGACATTTGCACCTCCCACCCCTCCCCATGAAAGAATCTCGAATAACAAATGAGATTTTCTGTTTTGTTTTTTGCTACACGCTAAAAACTAAAGTGTTAAAAACTACACTTGAAGTGCTGTATTTAACACTTACTAAGTGCTGAATTAGCACTTTGTTCAAGTGTAGATATCCCAGAACTTGATAGGTGTTGGCAATAATACCACTTGACAAGTGTAATGACGCGACACTAAAAAGGAAACAACGCAGATGACGCGGATCAGGCTCGAACTCTCGAGCCTGATCCGCGTCATCTGCGTTGTGTCCTTTTAATTATGTACCCACCAAGCGAAAATCAAATTATGGACGATTCTGGAAGAACCACCAATGCTAGACACATGGGAAGTGCCATCCATTCAAGTTTCAGATGTCTGACGATTGTAATGTCTAAGTGCTTAAAGCATTGCATTCTGAGTGTTAAAATCAAACCCTAAGAGTTAGAATGGGTTTAACACCTTGAAAGTGTCAGTTTTAACACTTTAGTTTTTAGTGTGTACGAAATCAAAGCTTATGACACCTCATTGGGACGAGTTCGGAGAGCACGTTCCAATAAGGGTCATAAACAATTTGTCAGAGGTAAACATTGAAGAAATAATTAAATTTGAATGGAAATTTTATGTAATGTGTTGGCAGGATGTGACGTTATTTTATGTAAAGTGTTAACATTGGATATATGTTCCGCGTGGGAATCTCATCTTTGGAAACCATACAATTGTATAACATTCCAAGTGATTGAGGGTAATAAGAAAAGCGAATAAACCCATCAATGGATTTAATAAGTACATTACATTACTAAATTAGTCTGACTCTTTCCACATTCCGCTTTGTCTACACATAAAAGTGAATTACTTCCTCAAAATTAACCTTTGTTAGATTTAAAACAAAAATACGAGAATAAACTGCTGGAAAAGTGAGAAAGGTCGTGAAAATTTTTATTTTACACTGGTGGCATTTTTGGTAATATTCCCTATATTCAGTTAAGAATTTTTTCCGTGCAGCGGTTTTTAGAAACATAAACCTGACTGTTTAAAACTAGGGACCAGCACATCCCTGGCTTATCTCGTCACGAAAATCGACTTTCAATACAGTTATGCACCCCCCCCCCCCCCCCGAAATTATTAGACTGACGAGTAGGGTCTAATTAAGGAAGATGAAGGGTCTAATTAAGAAACATGTAATTAATTGAGAAAAAATATAACATCAGTTAAAAATAAAGCGAAATTTCCTTTTGTTACTTTTAATAAACGAAAACAACAGACAGCTCGACAAGCTGTCTATAGTTTCCGCCTATTAAAAGTTATAAAAGAAAACTTGGCTTTTTATGGCAAGCTAATAAGAAGCAACAGAGTAATTGTCCACCTTGGTTTTTTGTTTGGCGAATGTGTTTTTACAGTGATTTGCAAGTATTATTTTTTCCTCGGAAAAAATAGGAAATCTTACCTCCTAGACTTCATCGAAAGGTGTCTGCATTATATGTCACGATGAGCACACTGTTGATATAATGAACAAAAAAATAGTTACAGAACATCCAGGGGCGCCGGGGTTGCCCCGACCACCCCGACCAATGTCGGGGCAAAAATGTGCAAATCATGACATTTTTGTGATCGACCTTCAGCCGAACGTCATTCATATCAAATAACTAAGCTCTGATTTTTTTATTTTGTTCTGCGGATATCCGAAAATAGTGCGCGCAAAGATCGTCTTGTTTCTTCAATATTGGGCACACAATGGCGGCTATTAATGACGAGTTAACGTAAGATGAGGAGATTTTGGGGGTTACTTCTTTAGTATTCCAACTGCTTCGGAAGCGGCTGGAATACTAAAGAGGTAGCCTCAAAATTGGTCTGAGAGAGGTCATTTTTCAAACATTTTCTGGGGCAGGGCCGGATTTACGAATTGCCAGACTGGGCGGACATTGAAGTTCGTCTTTCGAGGAACATAATATGACAAAATACCCTGCCAACTTGCCTTTGGCAATTTGGCAGGGAATTTTGTCATATTATGTTCCTCCAAAGACGAAGTGAATTCACTGTCATTTTTTCTCTCTCCCCCACACAATCGATGGCAACAATTCGAAAAAACAGGGATCCGGGTGTTATGGTCGGTCCAATGTTTGGGCCGTTCCGGCGCCCCTGACATCAAAAGATGGTTTTCTTATTTTTAACTGGGTTCAATCAGATAATAATAGTCAAACGTTCAAACTGATTGGGGAAAAAATGCAAAAAGCCAGCTTCAGTATTTTTATACTACTCTTCGGAAAATTGTCTGAAGTTTCTGAAATGATGCGCACATCAATGATACAACTTCGGTAACATTTCGAAATTTTAAATTTTATATGGAATTCCCCTACCCTTAGTGTTAAATTTACTGACAACTTTATAAATTAAGGGGAACTAAGGGAGCATGGTGGCTCAGTGGTTACGGCATTGAACTTCAGACCGAGAGGTTCGATCCCTGCCAGGGGTAACTGCGATGAGTCCATGGGCAAGGAGCCTAATCCCGACTGCCAAAGAGGGAGAACGGTGGCGCTATGTGTTATTCAATACTAACCCTGCTTGTGTGGCGTTAGTACGTTGGGGAGTCTGACAGTTGCCCGCCATTGCTCGGTTATTCTCTCCGGATACTCCGGCTTTCTCCACCCGTAAAAACTATTCGACAGGTGACCTGGCTGCCGAAAGTGTCGTTAAACTCCAATAAATAAATAAATAAATAAATAAATAAATAAATAAATAAAGAGAGATAACTTTCCTGTAAATCCCTTTCAATGACGAAAATTGTCAGCTCTGACCAAAGCTTCAGAAATCGATTCCATTCGAAATCGTCCCGGTGATTCAATTCGATTCCAGTTGGACTAAATAAGGAATTTTCGGGTCGACGAGACATTCTTAAAATTCTACAACGTGCGTCCTCTTGAACTCTTCTGCTACCATCAGGTGACCCGATGACAGAAGAGTTCAATGAGGTTTCGCTTGTGAAATTACTTTGATTTCGTTCTGGAAAACTTTTTTGAATGACTCGCCCAAACAGAATACTTAGGCTGAACACAACGAGGGGGAGTACGGGGGAAGGAATCAGCGACCCGAGTTAGCGTTTTTAAAGCGTTTCACAAACGCCGTATCCTACGATTATATTTTAAGGGAAGGCAGCTGATAATGTTTAAAGAAAAGTTCTTATTTGACACTGCTAGTGTGGAAACAGGTCAATCACGTCATTACATCAATCAGATGTGTACCGACCAATCAGATGCGTCATAACATGATGTTCTTACACGTACATGTAGGCCGGATTCCACGCGTGGTGTACAGTACGACCGCCGTGGACTGGTCACTTACCCAGGGGTGGGCAATATTTCCACGGACGCAATAACATTAGATTCCAAACACTAATTACAGGAATAATAATCAAAAATTTAATTAATGAAGCACCGGGTACCTTGTACCCGTTGCGTCATTAATTAAAATTCTGCTGATGATGATATTTATTACCTGGTACGCATGCGTGGATATCACTGCCTACGCGAGTACTCCGACTAGTTCACGCCGGCTGCACAGTATCCAGCACATCAATTATGAATATTGCACCTTCTTAGACACTAATTACTGGCAATCGCCATTCAAGTATCGTATTTTACTCCACGATAGTTGTGTGTCCGATACAATACCGACATTGAGAATCAGACCGCCAAAGGCGATTTTTTTCTTTTAAAGTATCATCTTCATTCGCGCAATTCAAGTTTAATCGAGTCGTTGATTCCTGCACCCCCCCCCCCCCCCCCCGAACTCCACCTTTGTGTTCTCTCCATCCACAGCTTGAAGAGCCGTGACATTCGTTGCGGGATTCGATTTGATTCGAAAACCTCTGCTTGATTCGATTCTACCCCAAATTTGAAATTTGTCGAGTCCTCTAAACAACCTGTGTGATAATGTGCGTGTGTTTGTAAAGTTATCTTCCAATTTTTACGGATGCCGCGCTGTGTAGAAGTTACAAACGGAAGCACAAGACATTTATCCCCATGAACACGCGACTGTGTTATACGGATTACAAGCTTGGGATAAATAAATAAGGCCCCTTCACACTTTTCCAGACATGTCCAAAAATGATATGCCATACTTTCTCTTCAAATGCGAAAATTGTCAAACCAGGCTGTCCAGTCCATGTATTACATTTTCTGAACCCATAAAAAACAGTAAACAATATCTGCTAAAGTAGAAATAAACACACTGGGCGGGGAGAAATAATTTAGTCAAATGAAAAGCTTCATCCCAGACAATTGCATGACAAACTGTTGAAACCAGTAGTCCCAATTTAAGCAGAATTTTGCCACTGCTCCCACCAACTTGCCTCTGGAGCACATCGTTTTTTCAAAAATGTGGAACAATTATGTTTTCCGTCTTATTGTTTAGATACCCGCTTCGGGGCAAGTCCGTGTAAAAACGACATCCAATATATATATGTATAAATATCAATCTTCGGAACCCTCAGATTACCATAATTCCTATGATAATTTACCCCTATGCATCAAGGTTCCTTTTAGTGACCAGAAAGTTCAGATCTGCTATTCAACAGATAACCAAATACTGTCATACACCAGATACTAAAAATACGCCCCCACTTTATCTGGAATTAGTTTCACACATTCCCCTCCATTTAGGACTTTACTCTTGTACAAAAGTGCGAAACTGCAGAGCAAAGCCTAAAATATATTCATCATCGTAAGGATAACACAACTGATCTCTAAAAAATGGATTGCTGGAACGTTCATTGATCAGATACAGATACAGAACGTTTCTCACCTTCCGCCATCTCACGTGCGTGTGTGCGGAGGGGGTGGGGGTGGGGTGGGTTGCTATATACAAACAATGCTCAACAACGCCAAAAAAACTGTTGAAGGTTTTTAACTGGTTGAGTGCTAGCAGCCACTATCAGGGCCTTCTGAAAAATGAGGGTGCCAGAGCAAAAGCCAACAATTTCCTTGATCATGTTTCATATTCAGCCAGGCGCAAATAAAATTTTGTTTATATAAATTTGTTTTATTACAAATTATTGGAGAGTGCCTATGGGCACTCTCCAATAATTTGTAATAAAACCAATTTTGATTACCAAATTGAGCTCACCAAAAATAATCTAGCCCTCACCCAGTTAATTGCCAAAAAAGTCCCAAAACAAGTGCCGATATTTGGAAAGGTGATAATGTGTTTGGTTTAAAAGTTTTCGTGCTAGAATTTTATTTGATGATATGAACGCTGTTATGGTGCGACTATGGTCATACCATTGCAGCTTTCACGTCATCTAATGCCAACAGTAGGAGGAATAGCGTGTTCATTGACTTTACGTCATCTTGAGGGAGTCAGATTGAGTTGCGACTGTTTTCACTAACATTGCAGCAATACAGTTGTTCTATGTCAACATTTTTTAATTGGACAGAAGAGAAAAATATTTGCCTTTGTTTAAATTTATGGATAACTATGGGGTGACTATTTTTAAGGGGAGCTATTCATAATTTTTCATTTGGGCCAGTCAAAACTTATTACAGGGTGACTGGTAAAAATATGCGACTTGTGGGTAGACTTGTACAGCAGGATGTCATAAACAGGTCCTTCACATCAGACTAGAAAGATTGTTTACAGTTCATCAAATATTCAGAATCAGCCAACATTTTTATTTAACCAATTTAAGAATTTTAACTGATATTTTGTGACGCCATGATGATCATGTTTTCTTCTTGGGAATATTCTGCTATACCCTTTTGGAACATTTTGATATTTATGAACCTGTGTTGGGAAAGTTTGATGCAAACAGAAAAACATAACTTTCGGTGAATTTCAATTTTCAACTTTTAATTATATCTGACATAATAGGGGGCGCGGTGCCGTCGCGGTAACCAGTTCTCGTCAGATCACCGAAGTTAAGCAACGTCGAGCGCGGTCAGTAGCCGGATGGGTGGCCATTTCAGCGACTGGTTCGTGCTCCCGCGTTGTGTCCTTGGGCAAGGCACTTATCCCCGATTGCCTACATGGGGGCACGATGACGCTGTGCACGCATACTGCACGTCGATGGTGCGCATGTCTTCAACCAATATAACCCTGCCTGTGCCGAGGTACAGAGTTCAGAGTTATGATGTTGGAGAGCCGACAGCTGCTCGTCGTTGTTGGTGGTTCTCTCCGGGTACTCCGGCTTCCTCCACCCGTAAAACTGTCACCGACATGATATGACCCTGGTTGTTAATGTGTCGTTAAACCCTAATAAATAAATAATAATAATAATAATAATCTGACATAATATCATTCTTTTATTATTATAGATGTCACATGATTTATTAAAATAAATTCAGTTCCATAATAAGTGTCCACATGTATATATATCTCAAAACGCAAACCAAATTTTCAGCACTTTTCAGTCGAGTTACCATCATCTTAATCCGCAATTGCTTAACTGTTCGTAGATTTTTGTGAAAACAAACTCTTTACTTCTCTTTCTTAATAATGTGGAGGAAAACATATCACATATGCAGAAAGTTACAACACGATTTAATGTAACCAATCAGGATATCAGATCCTTTGTTTGGGGGGGGGGGGGGGGGGGCACAAAATTGTAGTACCGTGCAGTCGCCGTGCACTAGTCGTAATCCACGCGTGGGCAGTAATGTCTACGCGTGCGTTTTCCAAGTAATAAATATCTTCGTAAACAAAATTTTAATTAATGAAGCACCGGGTATAACCCGGTGCTTCATTAATTAAATTTTTGAACTGTAATCTCGCAGATATAATAATATTGTCGAAAGTTCCATAACATTGGTGCATGACAATTTAAAACAAATAAAAGTGACAGATAAGCAACAACAGACAAAAGACGAAAAAATAGCAGTGACACTTTGGCATTGAATAATCGCACATGCACGCACCCAGCGTACATGCATACATTGGCAAGCATATGCATTTGTAATTTTCCCTTGTACTTGTTTTTAAAACTAATTTTGAAGACTGAGTTATGGTATAGACAACAATGGCAGCTATGGGGAGTCGGCAACACTACACCTCCGCTGATAGGCATCATGTGTAAACTGCACCATCAGTGGAGTAATATCGCTGTCAAACATCCCCAAAAGAGTCAGCAATGATTTCGGCTCGTTCAGCTGGAAAGACTCATAAAGTACAGGTTCCAGCTGTGTTAAATTTTTGATGTTTATTCCTGTACGATTAGTGTTTGGAATCTATTATAATTACTTCCGTGGAAATATTGCCCACCCGTGGAAAGTGACCAATCCACTACAGCTGCACTGTAAATACCCATGAATGAAGGCATCAAATGCAGTGATATCTTTTCCGGAAGCACGTGTCAGTTTTGGTACTAACCAAAAACTACCTCAACATACAACGACGAGATTATACAGGAACAGAAAGACATAAGGTGTCATAAAAGCAGAATAAACGAGAACAGGCTAGAGATGACGTTATTATACCGCTATGAGTCTGTCAGACAAGACAGATTATATGCTGATGGCTTAGTGACAATCTTATTACAAGGCTCAGTGAATGTTATTAAATCTTATGAAATATTCTCCAAACACCGCCCTACATCATTTGCTCAACCTGTCAAGTACAGCAATGCGCTGCATGAAATATCGACCAATAACGTGATGATAGTATGTTCATCTTTTCTCTGCATTAATTCCACAGTGCTTTACAACTTGGTATCCCGTAAGGGGAGGGCGAATGCTCGCGCTTGCCTAGTTCTCGCCTGAATTTATTTGGAGGAGAAGGGAGTGCTGTGGCTCGTTGGTTAGAGTATTATATTGGAGAGCGGAAGGTCGACAGTTCGATCCTGACCCGAGTCATCTGCGTTGTGTTCTTCATCCCGATTGCCTATGTAGGAGCACAGTGGCGTTGTGTACACTTTCCTTTAAACGATACTTATCTGCTCATGGGGTTGGTAAGTTGAAAAGTGCGACAGTTACTTGCCATTAATGTTGCTCGTTGACTCGCCCCGAGTACTCCAGTTCCCCCCACACGTTAATCTGTCGGATACGATATGATCCTGGTTGTTGAAAGTGTCAGTACACCCCAATAAACAACCAGAACAACAACAAATGAAATGTTTCAAGATATTGTGTACAGTGGTTTTTAGAGACAGAATCCAAACTGTTTAAAACTATGGACCAGCACATCCCTGCCTTATCTCGTCACGAAATTCGACTTTCGATAAAGTCATCTCCTCGGGGGGGGGGGGGGGGGGGGGGGGGGGGGGGGGCTTGCAGCTATTGTTATAAATAGACCATTCTCAAAAACCTTTTTCTCAATATTTTTCAATTTTCTGACGCCTCACAATCGTCAATTGCTTTTTAAAAATATATTTTTTGCGAAAAACGAATGTGTTGATGATGTACACATATTTCATGACAATACAAATATTTGTAGCAGATTCCAACTAGAACGTTTATACCGTACCACCGCGTTTCGTGTTAGGCTGATGTTTGATGATGTGAAGGCTGTTACGCTGTGACTACAGTCACAGCGTAACAGCTTTTACGTCATCTCACATTATTGATGGGAGGAGTTATCGCTTTGATTGACCTGACGCCACTTTGATTGGTGTGGATTGAGTAGCGAAGTTTTTCGCTGATGATTCAGCCATTCATTTGTACAGAGATCAGAAGAGTTCATAAGCTAGTTTTTTTTTAGGCAAAAATGAAAACATTTAGTTATTCAAAACATTACTGTGCATGTGTCACCCTCTAGTTTTGTTAGATACAGGGTTAAATATCATCCAAGGATATTAGATGTAACTACGTACAACGATTAGCGCAATATCCTTTTTCAAATGTGCAATGAGTCTTCTCATACAGATATGGAAGAGATTTTACTATAGATTGCTACTTCTGAAGGTGGTATTTAAGTGTCTTGCTCATGTGACGCGGATCAGACCTGAACTCACAAACACTCGATCACTAATCTGACGGGCTTAACGATATTCCGTGCTGTAATCATACCGTCATTCCTCTTTTGGGTTTCATTGTAATTTATATGCATGGGTAGTGCGAATTGTATGGGAACCCCCCGTGGGTGAAGAACATGCTGGGTTGTGAGGGAAACAATGCAAATTTACGTAGTTTTGAAGTGTCTTAACCCTTTACCTAACATGAAAAGCAGACGACACTTGCAAACAAAATTCTTGAGTAGCTAATTTTTTTCATTTTTTGTCTCAATAACATAGGTTATGACCCCTCATTGGAACGAGCTCGACGAGCTCGTTCCAAAGAGGGGTTACAACCTATGTGTTTGAGACAAAAAATGAAAAAATAATGAAAATTAATTGCCGATTTTTGTGAAGAGCGCTGGCCGGTTTTGGTCTTCACGTTGGGTAAAGGGTTAAGGTGGAACTTAGAGAACACCAGTGCGTGTTCTTTTAGTCTTCTCCCTCAAAACGGTGACCGTTGGTACTACCATGTTTGTCTTTGCTAACTATCCCTCTCTTTCCTTCCATCGCTAAGACGTCGTGGCTTTGATACATCACACGATTCAAAATGAGGTTTTCTTATACAATAGAAAAACACGGAGAAGTGAAAATAATATGTTTGACGATTTGTATTTGATTTCAACTTCTTTGTTTCAAGCATTTTCGACAGAAGACGACTTGAATCTGTTGGGAGTTCAACATTTCTGTTTCTAAGATCCCGTTCAATTAGTCTCTGAACCTTTTCAACTTTTCAACTCTTGTCATATTTATATAGTGCTCTGCAAAACTTAATTCGACACGTAACCGTTCAGGAGATTCGATTCGAGACGCGGTGATTCGGACATTCTCGAATCGTCGAGATGTTCTCAAAATCGTACCCAGTATCTCCGCTTGACCTTTCCACTTTCATCAGGTCTCCTGCACAGGAGTTTCGGAAACGGAACCCCTTTGAACTCTTCTACTGATAGAGGAAGAGTTCAAAGGGGGTTCCGTTTCCGAAACTATTTTGATTTTGTTACCATAATATTACGCATTTATGATTCACTCGTCCGAACAGAAAACAAGTTGAGTGAATTGAGTTCGATATCTGAAATACATTACTTGAGTGGAGTCTGACACGGTTTGCCATATTCGACAGTTGTAAGAAATGTAATATCTGCATGTTCGACTACTTGAAATGCGGTAAGATCCAATTTGAGATTCAATTCGAATCGAAATCCTCGGCCTAATTCGATTCGACCGAAATTTGAGATTCGCGGGGCCCTACAAATTCATTGGATGTATCTTGTTGAAAATCTGTAATGTTCGGTTGCTGCCGGTCAATATCCAACTATCTCAGGTATCACTAAACCCAGGCATAACTACGTCCACGTCGATCGTGCACTTGTCTTCAAGAATGCAAACCCTGCTTGTGTGGAGTTAGTACGTTGGTGAGTCTGACAGATGGACGCCGTTGCTCGGTGATTCTCTCCGGGTAATGCGGCTTCTTCCAACCGTAAGAGTGTCCGACACGAGGTGACTCTGGCTGTTGAAAGTGTCGTTAAACCGCAATGAATAAATATTTTTTTCAGAAAGAACGCATTCAGTCTTCAAGTCCTGCTATTAAAAGGTTACATCGTCCGCGTCGAAAGTTTTCCTGGTTGGATGCGTCAAAATTTAAGGTGAACGAATTAATATCTTTAACCCGCAGCCGGGGAGCGCGGTGGCTCAGCGGTAGACTGTTGGACTTCTATGCTAGAGGTCCCGAGTTCGATCCCCGTCTGGAACGACCCGCGTTGTGTCCTTGGGCAAGGCACTTTATCCTGATTGCCTACATGGAGGCACTCTGAGTACTGAGGCGTACTGCACGTCGATGGTGCACATGTCTTCAACCGCTGTAACCCTGCTTGATCAGAGCTTGAACTGAGTTAGAATGTTGAGGAGTTGACAGTTGTTCGTCGATGCTCGGTGGTTCTCTCCGGGTACTCCAGCTTCGTAGAACTGTGGCGGTCACGATTACCCATTGTGTGTACGTATGTGACCTTAAACACCAATAAATAAATAATTAAATAACCTGCAGCCGTATGTATATTAATTGGTCTACTCTATATGACAAACCAAGAGTCTTCTCGAGCATTGAAAAGAAACCAAATATCACTTCCTCACCTTTGCTCCAAGATCGTATAAAAAGTAGGTACAGGGACGGACAAAATTGGTTTACTGGTGTATTTTCGCTGTAATATTTTAGGTAAATGCACCGGTAGCTGGTTGACTACATCTACTATATTTCTAACGGTATTTTTACAGTATACGGCATGAACCCGATCTACAATATCAAGATAGTTTAATTCCTAAAGCAGCATAAATAAATAAATAAATAAATAAATAAATAAATAAATAAATAAATAAATAAATAAATAAATAAATAAATAAATAAATTAAATGAGGTAACAAAAAAAAAAAAAAAATAAAATAAGTAAATAAAATAAAAAGGTACAAATGAAATTAATTAAAATAGAACCGAAATTAAAATATTAACACTTACGCTGCCGAAAGTGACTATAGTCGCCAATTTTCTGATGACTATCTGTACGTTCTGGCATGCGCAGATCAAACATATGATCTGATTACTTGTTGGAAAGGGCTCAGAGAGCCCTTTCCAACAAGTAATCTGATTATAGAGTTTCAAGTAGTCATGAATTTTATTAAACTTCCTCGCATACAGGCGCACATAGAGGTCCACCATATATGGCTAAAGTGGGCGTGGCAGTAAAAGGGCTGAGAACAAATCTGATGTAGTATTTATGAGAATTCTCTCATTCAATATTTCAAAACTACATTCAAAACATTAAAGCACTGCTGACGGAACTAACCACGTTTTCTGCCGATTTCAGTATTAGTTACGGGTCGGGGATCAAATTTAATTTCCATTGCCCCATCTTTCCAATATTTGTTTTAATCAAGCACCGTGTGGGTTTTTTCCTGAAATTTAATCATGGGCGATATTAACACGTCTGAAAAGAAAATGAGATGTGTTAAATTCACAGTGGAAAATATTTCATTCGATTATTAGTCATAAAAATTATGACATTAGCGAAGTTGTTATTATTTGTTATAAGACAGCAAAGAAATTCGCACGAAGCTGAGAGTTTAGATTTGATTAAACTTATATGGTGATGTATCCTTCCATCTAATTTCCACTGAAAATTATATTTGAAGCAATTACATATCTAACAAAATTTTCATTGTAGTTGCAGCAATAGTTGCAGCAAACGGTAGTGGCAGCGGAGGTAGCAGCATCATGCAGCAGAAAGGCAGTGGCAGCGCGACGAAGTAGTAGTAGCAGTAGCAACAAATGCAAAATGCAACGCCACCTAGAACTACTGTAGTGATAGAAGTGAAAGTAGTAGAAGTACCATTTATTTATTTATTGGTGTTTAAGGTCACATACTTACGCACAATGGCTAATCGTGACCTTAACAGTTTTACGGGTGGAGGAAGCCGGAGTACCCGGAGAGAAGCACCGAGCATCGACGAGCAACTGTCAGCTCCTCAACATTCTAACTCTGTTCAAGCTCCGCAACTATCAGCTCCTCAACATTCTAACTCTGTTCAAGCTCCGCTCAAGCAAAGTTACAGCGGTTGAAGACATGTGCACCATCAACGTGCAGTACGCCTTAGTACACGGCGTCATCGTGCCCCCATGTAGGCAACCAATATAAAGTGCCTTGCCCAAGGACACAACGCGGACCGTCCCGGACGGGGATCGAACTCGAGACCTCTAGCATAGAAGTCCAACAGTCTACCACTGAGCCACCGCGCTCCCAGTAGAAGTACCACCGGGATAATATCTGCAATAGACTCTATAAAATCAGTTGGGTTAACAAGTAACCCAAATCAACTGGATTGGGTGAATATGAACCCGTTGGGTTCATATTCACCCAACCCAGTTGATTTGGGTTAATTTTTAACCCAACTGATTTTAGAGAGGGTTTAATCTTATGATGCTTTTGGTTCCGTCTGTTTCATTCACTCGGACATTTACAGCTCATGTCATTTCCAATATCTTTGAATTCTTTTTTATATTGTTTACTATAACTTCTAAGGACGTCCACTCGAAAGCAAGACCACCAAGTCAATGAACACTATGGTCTTTTAAATGTTAAGAATTTTGAATAAAATTGTTTACATGTGCAAGAAACTGGCGATGGAACAGTTTACGGTTTTCAAAAGTGAAAAGGAAGGAAAAATAAAAAAAATTAGACTTTTGTGGTTTGTGTCTTGATAATATCATTATATAGATATCAATCGAGAGAAATTATTACAGCACAAAAATATGATTAATATAAAAATGATGACCTGGCCAACACCACGGGAAACAAGGGTCCATCGGGGAGACAATCCACAATATTCCCCTCAAACCAGGTCATCATTTTGTTTATTATACCGAATAAACATGTTTTTTTGCCAGAATGTCAAGTATCTGTCCTTACCCAACGGTGTGCTATATATTCTAAACCGAGTTATGATTCAACATATGAAATAATAATTATTCAATTAACAACATTTTAATTTAAGTTACATGACCGTTAACGTGTACTGCAGCTCAAGCAATCTCAAACCACTGGTTATGGGCCTTTGACACAAATTCTCAACACGGACATATCGTTTTCACTGCTCGGGAAGCTTTGACATTGCACGACACACATTCATCATAATTCGTGCGTTTCCATCAGCATTTTCGGGACGCCTCGGCGGAAGCCGGTAACATGCGATAAATAGTGTCCGGAAATGTCACGCAGAAGAGAACTATTGTAAAATGCTAACTTAGCAAAGTGTTGTTATTCAGTGCTACAGCACCAGTCGAAATGTGTTGTAAAAGTATACGAAAAATGTCTAAAACATATTCTTTCATATTTTAATAATGACAATAAAGCTGTAACACTTAGTACCTTTCGCAGAAAGCTTTCCAAGAACCAAAATCTGAAGTTGGTGTTATCTGTGATTCGAAAATGACTGATAAATAAAGAAGTGAGGGAGCGATATCAAAAAGGGCACTCGACTCTGCGTATGATTTAAGACCCGGAGTTTACAATGTATTATAAATTGCAATGTGAGATTCCAGAGTATTGCCATTCTATATATACCGTTCCGTGAGAGAAACAAGGTGCCACCTGGAATACTAAAACTGTGTTCCTAATGACACCTACCTCACAATATTCAATAAATTAGATAATTCCATTTTTATTAGAGGAGTTAAAATCGCACTTATATATATATCAACAAGCTACGAAATATCTTGGACCGAATGAAGACTCAAAACGATTACAAACCTTTCTGGACATAAATTACAAAGGAACCCCTTCAAAATTCAGAAATATTACTGTTTCTGACACCCCACTATATGAACAACAAGGCCGTTTCCAAACCCTAACCACATGTGGACATGTTATGTAATGCATTCAATTTAACAGTTCACAGAACAGGAGAAGAAGTGAAGAATACGAATTCTTACAGGCTAATCGGGGTGTTCAAATTTTCTGTTTAGTCCACCGGAGCGGTAGCTCTGTAGTTAGAGCATTGGACTTCACATCGACTGGGCCACGGTTAGGTACTGACCAGACCTGAAAATAAGCTGTCTGACATTTGCAGAATGGGGTCCCCCGAGTGTGAATTTGATGATGCTATCCCATACAGTGGCCCAATTTACTCTCTATCCCTCTTTCTGTTTAGTTTTGAGACCCTCATTCAGATTGAGGTTCACAGAGGGTAAAGTTAGTGATGCTACCCTGCCGCGCAAGGTAGCATCACTAAATTCACCATCTGGGGACCTCGTTTTACAGATGACAGTATGCTTATTTTCTGGTTAGGTAATGACCAGCGGTAACTGCGTTGTATCGTTCGGAAAGCCACTTAATCTCGATTACCCACCTTGCTTGTTCGGAGTTAGCACGATGTGGAGTCTGACTGTTGCCCGCTGCTGATGGTGGTTTCTCTCCGGGTACTCCGGCTTCGTTCACCCGTAAAACTGTCCGTGACGAGGTAACCCTGGTTGTCGAAAGTGTGGTTAAAGTCCAATAAACAAATAGATAAATAAATACATAATCCATCTGAGAAACAAACGTGAACAGTTGAGTGAAAAATGAGTCCAACCGTGTAAAAGTGGGGAAATTTCTATCAATTAAAGCCAAGTCTTATCCACTGGACAAGACAGACATGTTTTGATCTTTTAATCTCTGTTCATATAATTGTTTTACAGATGCTAAATGCACAGTTTTTCTACCATATGGTATGCATTCATCAATCACCAGACGAACAACTTTTTATTGAAAGTGTTCGCCTTCAGAAACGCAGCTCTGTTTGCAACGTTCAGAATCGACTCAATGTGCTGCAAATGTATTTTATTGTCAAATAAGAGTTTGAGCACTTCTGTCTCCGTCTTTAAAATTTTACGTTTATATCCATTCTGAGCACGTACGTACATATTGGACTATGAGTGACTTTAACTTGTCTGTGTGTATATTACTCAGTTGTTTAACTGGTAGTGTGCTAAATTTTTTTGGATCACCAAAATTTGTTGACATGTCTTTGCCTTATTACAATTTATGGGAGAGTGCCAATGGGCACTCTCCCATAAATTATAACAAGAAAAATCCATACAGATAAAATTATTTCTCTTAACCCTTTACCCAACGCAGACGATATCAAAATTTATTAATTTAAATATCGTCTTTTAATTATTTTCGAAAAATTTCAACAAAACCATATCATGTGACCCCTCATTGGAACGAGCTCGACGAGCTCGTTCCAAAGAGGGGTCACATGATATGGTTTTGTTGAAATCTTTCGAAAACTAATATTTGTCTAGCTGAAGAATCTGCATATTACGCGGGCGGATGCGAGCGATTCGTTGGGTAAAGGGTTAAAAGATAATATGAAGCATATCCACAGAATATGTAGTCTTTTTTAAGTTATGGTACCTACATTTCAGAGTAAAACCCAAATATGGGCTCCCAGCACTCTATCAGTTAATATAGGGGGCACGGTGGCTCAGTTGGTAGAGGTACAGGATGCAAGCCGAGAGGTCCTCGGTTCGAATCCCACCTGCGGCAACCGCGGCGTCTTTGGGCAAGACACTTCACTCCCATTGCCCACGTGGGGGCACGGTGACGTTGTGTACTAAGGCGTACTGCACGTGTCTTCAACCAATGCTAACCCTGCTTGTGTGGAGTTGGTATGTTGGGGAGCTGGCAGTTGCTCGGTGGTTCTCTCCGGGTACTCCGGCTTCCTCCACCCGTAAAACTGTCACGGTCATGGTTAGCCATTGTGCAAAAATATGTGATCTTAAACACCAATAAATAAATAAGTAAATCAATTAATATAAAAGGGAAAAACAAATAAAATAAAATTTGGCAAGTTCACTCCTACAGTTTCTGATAGTGGATGGTATATTTGACTCTATTCTACCTTATGAGAACAGCCACAGACCAGCTGTTACCCATAGAGTTAGTATTATTATAAGATGTCGGGAAATGTCTACCGAATCGATTATCTATAGTGTCAAGATAGATATAAAATAATATATCTCCGAAAGTGGCGCGCATTACGCGCTAAGTTTATATCGATACCACCGCGCTTCTTCGGCGTGTTTTAATGCAATTAAAACACACGTTGTAATGGGAATTAAAATACCCACAACACATACAGTTCAGTCGTCGTAATCCACGCGCGGGCAATGATGTCCACGCATGAGTTTATCAGTATGTACCAGGTGCTTCAGTAATTAATTTTTTGATTTTGATGATTACGGCTGAATTAGTGTTTGAATTTAATATTATTGCGTCCGTGGAAATATTGCCCACCCGTAGAAAGTGACCAGTCCAGGACGACCGTATCGTATAATAAAGAAAAACTTAAGGTTTTTATGTACATAACAAAATTGTCTTATTCGTAACAACAAGACATGCACAGAACGACACACGCACTTGTCGTTCTGTGTTTATTACACGCCTTCACGACTCTAAAGGCAATTATTAGGACACTCAGCAATTCATTTGACAACTATCAACAATAACAACACATTTTATCGCCAACCAAATTTACGAGGGGAACCTGTGTTACCATTTCGTCCCCTGAAATTCCAATATGTTCTATGTGACTACTGGCACATAGAAGAACACACTGGAACTCAGCTATCGCTAGCGATTCAACTTGTAATTGCGTTGCACGATTTGTAGAAAATTCCAGTGAAATGTCGACTCTATTTAAAAATAGTCTGTCAGCGATTTCTGTTCCGCGCATATTCAACGATTTCTGTTCCGCACATATGTGCGGAACAGATTTTCATTTCCCGCATGGTTTAGTTTTGCTATAGATGGGGATTTCATAGAACAGACGTGTAATAAAATCGAAGCTGTTATCACCGGGCAAAAGCCCGTGACATTTTATTTTTCTGAAAGCACTTTTTTCGAACATTTTCTCCTGCAAATATAACTCGATACATCATTCGGGTATTCACATTAGTTTATCTACCATGCAGGTACAACAGATTAAGTGATTAACAAATTCAACGTAATCTTCATTTTCTTCCAGTTACAATAAGTTATTAGTCATTTCAAGTTTCGTCTAGTTTGTTCTAAAACATGTTTATCTTTGTTGTATATTTTAATAAGTTGTTGATAGCAATCACAATGTATATATACCAAGCTATTAATGAAAAACGAAAAATTGGTGAAATACCATTTTGTACGGCGAGTCGCTTTCTTTGTACGGAAATATCCTACTTGTAGCGAGTCGAATGGAATCCAGTGTTGTGAGAATAAATTGTGTTTTAATTGTAACAAAAAACTTACTCGTAGTTCAAAGTTTCAATCCCGGTAGAAAATTTCAAGTGACCCAGAGTGACCGATAAGTCCGGTCACACTGTCACGAGTAACGGCCAAAACCGGCCAGCGCTATTCTCAAAAATCGTCAATTAATTTTCAAAATATTTTCATTTTTTTGTCTCAAAAACATAGGTTATGACCCCTCGTTGGAACGAGCTCGTCGAGCTCGTTCCAACGAGGGGTCATAACCTATGTTTTTGAGACAAAAAATGAAAAAAGTTAGTTATTCAAGAATTTTTTTTGCAAGTGTCGTCTGCTTTTCATGTTATATTCTCTTGCACTCACTCAAGTGATAATTCTGGCACATACTAACAAACAGTAGGTGGCCTTCTATACTCTTTTATTACTATACTCAACAGGTATTTATATTTATTTATTGGTGTTTAAGGTCACATATTTATGCACAATGGCTAATCATGACCGTGACAGTTTTACGGGTGGAGGAAGCCGGAGTACCCGGAGAGAACCACCGACAACGACAAGCAACTGTCAGCTCCCCAACATACTAACTCCACACAAGCAGGGTTAGCATTGGTTAAAGACAAGTGCACCATCGACGTGCAGTACGCCTTAGTACACAACGCTACCATGCCCCCACGCGGGCAATGGAATGAAGTGTCTTGCCCAAGGACACAACACGGTTGCCGCAGGTGGGATTCGAACCGAGGACCTCTCTGCTTGCAGCCTGCACCTCTACCTACTGAGCCACCGCGCTCCATACTCAATAGGTAAATTTAATGTCAAGTCGCCTCATTTTTTTTTCAACATTCCAGCGCTATTCACAAAAATACTATCCAATTTTCATTATTTTTTCATTTTTATCACATAAAACATAGCTCAAGGAGCTCGTTCCAATGAGGGGTCATAAGCTATGTTTTTGTGATAAAAAATGAAAACAAAATAGTTATTCAAATATTTTATTTGCGCAAGTGTCGTCTGCTTTTCGTGTTAGGTAAAGGGTTAAAAATTATTTTGATGTTGTTGAGGTTCATTGGACATTTTGGACTGGAGTCAACATATAAAGAACATAGTGGCGTACTTGCGAATTTTCATTTGACGATCAGTTAAATATCGTCACTGTCCAAAATTCACAAATAAAGGTAAATATTTAAACGGTTTCAGGAATGTTATGAGCAGATAACTCGCGAGCCTGGGTAGGCTACTCTGTAGCTTGACCCAATGATCAAACGGGTTCATTCTCCCCACTTTGTCAACAACATCACTTCACCCACAACAATGCTATACCGATCTCTCTCCACCATTGTGTAAAATATACATGCCTAAAACAAGGTAGCACGACTGTGTTCAGATGACATAGAATGAACCTTAACACTCTCTGCGGTGGCGCGGTGGCGCGGTAGCGCGGTGGCGTTGCGGTAACCGGTTCTCGTCAGCTCACCGAAGTTAAGCAACGTCGAACCCGGTTAATCATTGGATGGGTGACCGTCTGAGCGATTAATTCGAACTCCCGCGTTGTGTCCTTGAGCAAGGCACTTAACCCCGATTGCCCACATGGGGACACGATGACGCCGTGTACTAAGGCGCACGCACGTCGATGGTTCGCATGACTTCAGCCAATCTAACCCTGCCTGTGCTGCAGTGCGGAGTTACGATGTTGGGGAGCTGGCAGCTGCTCGTCGTTGTTCGGTAGTTCTCTCCGGGTACTCCGACTTCCTGCACCCGTAAAACTGTCACGGTCATGATTAGCCATTGTACATAAGTATATGACCGTAAGCACCAATAAATAAATAATAAATAATTAACACTCTCTGCAGACACTTGTAAGGGCTTCTTAATCCTTTACCCAATGTGGGCGATAACTTGTAAGGGTCTCTTAATTCTTTACTCAACGTATATGGTATCAACATTTATTATTTTACATATTAATTTTTCAAAGAATTTCAACAACACCATATTATGTGACCAGTCATTTGATCGTGCTTGATGAGCTCGTCCCAACGAGGGGTCATAAGCTATGTTTTTGTGATAAAAAATGAAAACAAAATAGTTATTCAAATATTTTTGTTTGCAAGTGTCGTCTGCTTTTCGTGTTAGGTAAAGGGTTAAAACTTATTTTAAGTTTATTGAGGTTCATTGGAAATTTTGGACTGGAGTCAACATATAAAGAACATAGTGGCATACTTGCGAATTTTCATTTGACGATCAGTTAAATATCGTCACTGTCCAAAATTCACAAATAAAGGTAAATATTTAAACGATTTCAGGAATGTTATGGGCAGATAACTTGCGAGCCTGGGTAGGCTACGCTGTAGCTTGACCCAACGACCAAAAGGGTTCATTCTCTCCACTGTGTCAACAACATCACTTCACCCACAACAATGCTATACCGACCTCTCTCCACCATTGTGTAAAATATACATGCCTAAAACAAGGTAGCACAACTGTGTTCAGATGACATAGAATCAACCTTAACACTCTCCGCGGGGGCGCGGTGGCGTTGTGGTAACCGGTTCTCGTCAGATCACCGAAGTTCTGCAACGTCGAACTCGGTTAATCATTGGAAGGGTGACCGTCTGAGCGATTAATTCGGACTCCCGCGTTGTGTCCTTGGGCAAGGCACTTAACCCAGATTGCCCACATGGGGGCACGATGACGCCGTGTACTAAGGCATACTGCACGTCGATGGATCGCATGTCTTCAGCCAATCTAACCCTGCCTGTGCTGCAGTGCTGAGTTACGATGTTGGGAGCTGGCAGCTGCTCGGTAGTTCTCTCCGGGTACTCCGGCTTCCTCTACCCGTAAAGCTGTCACGGTCATGATTAGCCATTGTGCATAAGTATATGACCTTAAACACCAATAAATAAATAAATAATAAATAAATAAATAGCACTCTCTGCAGACACTTGTAAGGGCTTCTTAATCCTTTCCCAACGTGGGCGATAACTTGTAAGGGTCTCTTAATTCTTTACTCAACGCGTATATGGTATCAACATTTATTATTTACATATTGATTTTTCAAAGAATTTCAATAACACCATATTATGTGACCAGTCATTTGATCGAGCTCGACGAGCTCGTTCCAATAAGGGGTCACAGGACATGTTTTTTGTTGAAATTTATTTCCTAACCAAATTTGAGGACGACACTTGCGAAATCATTTCTTGAATAACTAAATAATATTCATTTTTGTTCACAATAAATAGCTTATGACCCTTCATAAGGGTTAATGTGTCATATTCGGAAGGCGAAATTAGGCCCGCAACCAAGGGAGGTAATAAGTAATATTTTCTAGGCCAATCATGGGTAATAAGTCATATTTGGGGGCCAAATGTGAATGGCGTTTGTTTTGTGAATGCCGCTGGCCGGATGTGGGCGTCACGTTAGATAAAGGGTTAATGAATGTTCTTCGGTAAAATTTAATTGTTGTTTTTTTCTCCATACAGGATAGACATTTGCCAATCAATTTGTTTGATGACTAGACAAACAAGCTAATACTTCTCTGAGAACATTTATATTTTAGTGTAACAATCTTTCACTGAATTGCCCTCTTCAGCAATACAATACTTGCTCTTACATAATCGCATCAATCGACATGACTTCTTCCACAACACACACCAAAGAGCTCTGATTTTCACGGATGTCCACGCATGCATTTACCAGGTAATAAAAAATCATTATCAGCAAAATTCTGATTAATGAAGCACCGGGTTGTACCCGGTGCTTCATTAATTAAATTTTTGATGATTATTCTCGTAATTAGTGTTTAGCATCTAATATTATTGCGTCCATGGAAATATTGCGCTCCCGTGGAAAGTGAGCAGTCCACGACGGCGATACTTTAAGGGCTGAAAATTCGCCGATCGGAAGACCATGAGATTTCCAGTCAAGTATGCTGTTCGACCTCGTCGCCAGATGAACATGAATGGATTATCTCCCGTGATACCGCTCCTGAAGCAAATAGTCTTGATTTTCTCTGGGCTAGTCTGCCCATACCTTTAGTTCTTATCTTGATGAAGGTTACAATACGAAGTTTAATCGTTAGATATAACAAAGTTGGACACAAGTGATAAAGATGTGGTTTACAAATGAAGCGTGTAAGCTCAGCAGTACTAACGAAAGGATCGTGAAACAATATCTGGAGATAAGAGATGTAAAGGATCTCATTAAGCAAACGTTGAATATGCATTACCAAGTATTACACGGATCATTTAATTAGCCAAGATCTAAGATAGATGTGTTTAAACTGATAAACTTGCCAATTTCATTTTTTCCATCCTCTGTTGCAGTAATTATACATGTCGAACAATTGGCTGATATTCAAAAAGGGAAGAGAAATCCGGTAATTCATTAAAGCGATAAACTGTTTCCACTCCGTGTTCGAAATGTATTTGACCAAATTCAAAGGAAATAGACTGTGAGTAGCAACTTCAAAATTGGTCTGTTGGCTCCTCGAGCCTTCACTGGCAAGCAGAAGTGTGATCTGAAGTCACTGGTATCTGCACAACAGATATTACTGGAACGTCAGCCAAAAACGTCGCCACTCAGTCTTCCCCCACTCCCACCCTTCAACATACCGTCAGGTCAATCAACGCGCTAACTCCTCCCAATCCTCGACGTTTGATGAAATGAAAGCTGTTACG
Organism: Pictodentalium vernedei; assembly: GCA_031216915.1. NCBI lineage: Eukaryota > Metazoa > Mollusca > Scaphopoda > Dentaliida > Dentaliidae > Pictodentalium > Pictodentalium vernedei. Next base: position 171,774,586 of record CM062292.1, read on the forward strand.
CGGTGACTGCAGTCACAGCGTAACAGCTTTCACTTCACCAAACGCCATGGCGTTCACCTAGAATGAAGACTGTTAACATGGTATCAACTTTCCATTCTCGGCTCTTATTTTCTGTCAACAATACTGAGATATTTTGTAAATAATCAATTTGTTTTGCTTTAAAAGGTGCACATCATCAACATATCTGTTTTCACAGACATCAAATTTATACTCTTTAAAAATCGACACGCGATTGCAAGGCGTGGGGAAATCGAAAATCTTTGAGAATTTTGTTGTGCTGGTGAGCATTGCTCATTTATAACAACTTCCTCCTCTAAGATGGCCGCGATGGAGGCTTTTCGATATGTGATCAATGAACGTCCCAGCCATCCACTTGTAAAGCGATCTATGACTGAAATCCCCAGCCGAAGGGCCAAGTACCACATTTTTCCGTGTGTACAGTATATAAGTAAATATGACTACCTTTCAACTAAGTGATCACTGACATTCCACATTTAACAGTCTCACACCCTGACAAAATACCCTTGATCCGGCTTAGATTAAATAATCATTCATTCAACAAATCCCAAATATATTCCTTATTGTATGATTGTCGACAATAGTCTCAGAAAGTGCAGTGTTGAAAGAGTTGCCATTCATATAATATGTAAGAATCGTTTCTAAATACCACTCGACGACGGTCATGTTGCACTTTACCGTGCATAAAAACACGGCATGTACGAGTGCACGGCTGTTGCGCAATGAATCTCTAAGAATTCATTTCATTATTACCTGGATTCGCTGAAATGTGCCTCCCAAGAAGTATTGCACTTCACTGGTTCACTCGTCCTTTAGAACAACGCCAATATTATTTTAAATATAGCACACCCTGTTGTAACTAGCACATTGGCGGGGAAGATGATGAAACCTCGATTTTTACTGCATCTGAGCCCTGGCGTGGTGAAGGGGGAGTGGTGGGGGTATGACACCCTCAAATAATGTTTCCAACCTCGACATTTTCATTGAGTCTTACATGTAGGTGAAGCTTCGCTCTTGCTACCATAAATCATGACTTTCTAGCGAGACTAGATTGAATACTTACCCGGTCATTCAAACAAATGGAAGCCTGGAGTACCACTTTTGACTGTTGAGGCCCTAGCGTGACCACTTTGGAGCACAGATACGGTATGCGTTAACCATCTGCCTAACATAGCGGAAGAAAACGGCCAGAAATTTAACCAGAATAAGTCTACCACAGCCTAAAATATCTTGGAATTTTTTCAATAAAACCATACAAATATGGATGTCATTAGAACCAGCTCGTCGAGCTGGTTCTAATGATATCCATATTTGTATGATTTTATTGAAAAATTGTGAAATTTGTTTTCGAAAAATGTGAAATTTAATTTATTTTTTAAAAAGAACGTGTAAGGTAAAGGGTTAAATAATAAGCAGGCGCGCGTCAAGACATCTACATGTATATATTATTTAAATATATTCACAAATAAATTTCCCAGAAGTCTTGAGTTTTGAACTATAATCCCGGCAGACCAATATTCCAACGGCTGTATCTCCAAACGTCGAAAAAATTAAATCTATACCGGTGTGTTTCCACAAGAGAACAATAGGCATAAGGCTATAGTCTATATCAAATTAGCATCGGGTATTTTGTGGGAAGGGTCTATAACCGTTGGGGAATAACCAAGTGTGCTTGTTGTGTAATCCTCACTGACGTTTGAATGATTTGTAAAGCTTGAGAAGCGCGTCTTTGTTTGCTCCCCAATTTTCACCTCTGATTATCTTCAGAAAATTGATATGGATACCATTGACTTGTATATATATACAGTACGTGGGGAGTGTATTATCTCTAAATCACCTGCAGAGTGGCGATTCCACCCAAGCAATAATTGCAAATTTGTTGCAAAGCATAACAAGCACAAGCAAAGTTCTAACCAATGGACATCCGGGTTATACCCGGGGTCCATTGGCTGAAACATTGCTTGTATTTTTGTCTACATGTCCAAACTTTTGAAAGTGATACTTTGTGTGATAACTCTACTGACCGGGTGATTTAGTTACAATCCACTCTCCACGTACTGTATATATATTACACAACTCAATAAACGCTGTTCACCGAACACATGAAACCCACCGTCTGTATCTCTGATTGATCTCTGAACGCAGAAACATCTCACGAGTGGCCACTAATTAGATATAAACTATAATTACTATCAAAACAAACTCACCGAGATATGAATTTTAGTTTTTCGACGTTTTGAGAACACACCCTTCCACCTACAGTTAAAACTAGAAGCCCTGTCACGAACTGTGCGCTTATCTAGGCTTAATTGCGCGTAGAAATTGCGCGCAATTGCCATATCGAATGGCATCCAAAGCACGGCAGGTTCTCCTGGTTTCTCATAGCAAACAAAGGCAATGTTTCTGCCAATGGACCTCCGGGTTACCCGGAGGTCCATTGACTGAAACACTGCTTGTGCACAGGCCATATGTACAGAATTTGATGGCCTTACTATGGTCATAACGCGCAGATTAACGCGCAGATCGACGTGCTATTTGTGCGCACTTCATGACAGGACTTCTAGTTTTAACTGTACATCATCACGGTATACCTTCGTTCAAGACATGCCTTGATAATGCAGTTGGAATATTAGTCAGTCTGAGCTTGAGCCATCACGCCCGGGACAATACATCACACTCATTTCTATATTTTAAAATACATTGTTTGTGACATATCACAGGAATCTGCTCACTGATGTCTCTTTTTTCTGCCACTTTTATACGAGTTTGTTTTATCCTGTGAATTGTGAAGCAAGACCTGATCACTGGAAAATGATAGGTAACCGTGAAAACATCCTCAACCCTCTGTACACTTATGTGAAAATATCACAATTTCAACCTTCCAATTTTTCCCATAATGAAACTTGGAATTTAACCAATTCAGTTTTGTTTGACAGAGCTCAGAGAGCGATGTCAAACAAGACTGAATTCATTAAATTCCTTGTCGCATTATGGGAAAAAGTTGCTGCTTGGTTCTTTGGGTTTTTTTTGTAGTTTTGCATCAGTGTGTAGAAGTTCGATGTCTGAATTAGTTTGATCAGTGACATTTTCACTAGTTAACCCTTTACCTAACGGATCGCCAATATGCAAATTCAGCAGTTGAAAAAGTATTATTTTTCAAAAAATTTCAACAAAACCATATCATGTGACCCCTCGTTGGAACGAGCTCGTTCCAACGAGGGGTTACATGATATGGTTTTGTTGAAATTAATTGAAAAAATTATATTTTAAATAATAAATTTTGATATCGTCTGCGATGGGTAAAGGGTTAATCACATAGCATCACTATTGATGGTTCCTTCGTGACCATCTATTTATTATTTATTTATTGGGAATTAACGACACTTTCGACAGCCAGTATCACCTCGTGTAGGGCAGTTTTACGAGTGGAGGAAGCCGGAGAGAACTACCGATCAACGGCGAGCAACTGCCAGACTCTTCAACGTACTAACTCAGCATAAGTGTGGCTAGCATTGGTTGACGACAAGTGCACCATCGACGTGCAATACGCCTTAGTACACAGCGCCACCGTGCCCCCACGTGAGCAATCGAGATGAAGTGCCTAGCCCAAGGACAGAACGCAGTTACCCCTGGCGGGGATCGAACCGTGGGCCTTTCGATTTAACCCTTTACCCAACGAATCGCCCGCATCCGCCCGCATCCGCCCGCGTAATTTGCAAACTCAGCAGCTGAAAAAATATTAATTTTAAAAAAATTTCAACAAAACCATATCATGTGACCCCTCTTTGGAACGAGCTCGTTCCAAAGAGGGGTCACATGATATGGTTTTGTTGAAATGTTTTAAAAAAAATTAAAAAATGATATTTAAAATAATAAATTTTGATAGCGTCTGCGTTGGGTAAAGGGTTAAAGTTGAATGCCGCTGAGCCACCGCACTCACGGCGTAACCATCAAGTACAAGATCAAGTACAAGATCAATTTAGCCCCATGGTTGCAAAATATTCGCTGAGTACAATTCAGTATAACATTTGAACCCTCCCTGTGGGAACCACTGGAAGTAGAGCAGTGTTTATTTACTATGGTAATCACGTTCTGGTTTACTAGTAAAAAAGGACCCTGTCACCAACACCTGGGTTAGAGGTAAACTAAAGTGGGTAACAGAGGTATGGACGATTGGCTAAACTTGACTTCATACCTATGCTGCTGTCATGATATAGCCATAGATGCTGAAAGTGAACTTAAACACAAATAATAAAAAAATAAATGAATACATAGACAAATAAATATATAAATAACATTTGGACCCGTATATGTGCCAAGTCGTAAAAGCATGCTATAGCCCTGGGCGTCAATAACCATAACGCAACGCTTTCAAAGATAAATCAGTGGTGGAACCAAGATATGACCAATGGGTTGGAGTGGGTGCTGTTTTTTATTCGACACTCTCAGGTTCCTTCCGAAAATGCTTTTTGTGGGAAGGTCATTACTTTTCTATACTGCGAAGAAATAATTCGTATTGGGATTCGTCATCTTTCCAAGGTACTAACATTCAAGTTTTTTTCAAGGTAAAAAGAAGCACTCGACGTTCTATGTTGTAAAGGGAGATAACTCTCATTTGAATACTGTACCGGGAGGGCGAATATATCACAAATAGGTTCGCGTGGTTTGCAATGTAAGGGAAGAAGAAAACATGGGGGGATTTATGAACCATACAACATAGGAGTAGAAGACAAGGTGACAAAATTCGTGCAAGCTAACACAAAGGATAAAAAGTCAGTAGCGAAACTTTGAGTTGTAATATTTGAGTGACCAAAACCAAGACACAATCTTTGAATATTATTCCACAGACTGACTTGACGGAGTATTTTACTATTTTCACCTGGATACAAGGCAGGAAGATGGCTAATATTGTGAAATGCATGTACATCCGGTACATTCCGAAACTGTTTGTTTGAATGTGATTGAAGAAGCTTGCCAATCTGACACATTCGTTGTCCAAATTTTTGGCAGGGTACAGAGCATCATGTACACTGTGAGAATTCTATGTATCCTAGACTGCTGTCTGCGGGTATATACAATTCTGGCAGGGTCTGTGTACACTTCCAAAGACCTGTACAAATAATAATACGCCAGTTGTTTAATTCCGACCATATTAGCCTACGAGCGACATTTCTTGCCAAAAAGTCTTGGAGGTTACAAGTGCATAGACGGAGAACCATGGTATCTTTGACTGACGATTTATTGGGATTCGCAATGAAACAAACAACGTAATGCTCTCAATCTCTACCAATTACTACAGATTTGATAAATGTGAACTAAGTGAAGGAAAAAAACCTCTACAACAGTTTTACTTTGCAACACCATCTGTTATTTATTCAATGTCTGCAGGTACGCATGGAATCTTGATTGTGTATGTATAGCGTGAGACAAAGTGAATTACAAATTCACATCAAATGGAATGGAGTGACATAACTGCGATGTAACCCTTTCAACATCGATCTCCCAAATGGTATCTCCCCGAAGATCGTAATTTACTGCAAATTGGCCCAGTCCAATTAGTATTTATTGGGAGGTTCAGTAATAATTTACTTCTAAATTATTGCCGATTCCCTTCGACCTACTCTGCACTGATGTCAAAATTTGAGTCTTGTTTGACAGGGCTCTCTGGTCCAGACTGACCAATATTCCAACTACATCATCAAGGCATGCCTTCGATGAAGGCATGCCTTGATGATGTAGTTCGACAATTTTATCAGTCAGAGTTTGAGCCATTACAGTTGGGACAAATCAGGTTTACTCCCCCAACCAAAATCGGTCCTCTTCGCTACACCCTTGCCCCCCCCCCCCCTCTATAAAAATAGATTCGCCCATTTTGCTACATTTTGAACAATACTATTTCAGCTAAGTACCTAGAGGATTAATGTATTGAACTCAGTATGCATGCATTTTTGTGTAAAACCAAAAAAGAATGGCCGTCGACTAGCCAACGAAGCAACGAACAACAATCTGAAGCAGAGAATTGACAATATATGGAATTAAATTAACACTGAACATCCCTGCAAATGCAAATTAAACAGGGCCTTTGGAACAGAAAGTCTTATGGATAACACCAACCTCATTGGGGAACGCAAAGTTAAAACAAGATGAAACAACAGATCTCGCCATCACAGCGCAGATACACTAATCACTCTCTCGTCATAAAATACGATATGAGATGATGTAAGCTGTTAGTGACTGAAAGATAAAACGGCAAGGTGTTTGTTTAGTTGAATGAGGAAGGCAGGGAAGGGGGTGGGGGTGATTAACAAAATGCACTTCTTATCTAACTGTTCTGCGATAAGTCAGGGATGTGCTGAAAATGCATTTCTATTTATGGAAAGGCAAGTCTCGGAACTTAAAAGCGTGTATGTTATGTTAGTTTTTATGAGTGGAGAGCATCCACCTACCTCTTACAACTGTAAACACTATCAAGGACAGATGTAGTACTAAGCGAAGCCAATAAATTTGCTCTGTTTCTCGGTGAAGAATGCAATTTACAGAACGCATACTGCATCTTTGCAATGAACAAAACTTATTCAACCTGGTTGTTCTTTCGAAGCGTAAACAAGACTATTCCTACAGCTTGTTTTCTGACATTAACCCATTACCTAACATGAAAAGCAGACGACACTTGCAAACAAAATTATTGCATAACTAATTTTTTTATTTTTTGTCTCAAAAACATAGGTTATGACCCCTCATTGGAACGAGCTCGATGAGCTCGTTCCAATGAGGGGTCCTAACCTATGTTTTTGAGACAAAAAATGAAAAAAATAATGAAAATTAATTGGCGATTTTTGAGAATAGCGCTGGCCGGTTTTGGCCGTTACGCTGGGTAAAGGGTTAAGTTGTGTGATGTGGAAAACCAAAGCACTATGATAGCTTATGTGTTGTTTGGTTTGAATAACACCTCTGCAGTTTCAATCATTGAGTATTCGTGTACAGTACAAGTCGAAAAACGTTGAATAATAAAGAATATATTTATCTGTTATCTTTCTTTATTGCTGGTGCCATAGGCGACTGTCACCAAATTTGAAACTGAAGTGGTTGGATCGGCACATGCCTAGCATGCAAGTATTAAATAAACTTGAATGTTAGGCGGTCCGGGTGCATGCTCCCCCGGGGAAAGGTTTTCTGGTGGCATTTTTTAGATTTATTTGCAGCCTTCTTTTTGAGAAGGGTGTGTGTGTGGGGGGGGGGGGGGGGGGTGCCGCATGTACAATTTGATTACATCGTGTCAGCAAACTTGAAGTTACTGCACACGTTCCCAGAGAGCCACACGCAAAGACTAGTTCGGCCAGGTGCTCAGAGCGTCCAGCATTTTAAGAGCATCGTGACAGCTCGTCTTGTTCCTCAACCCATTGGTAACTGATGATATGATATAGAAATTTCAACCCCAAAAAACTCCCATAATGCAACGACGAATTTAACAAGTTTAATCTTATTTGACAAGGCTAATTGAGCTCTATGGAAACCAGACTAATTTGGTTAAATTCCTATTTATATTACAGAAAAAAAGTTTATATTTTGACATCAGTGTGCAGATGGTTAATGTTCAAAAACCCTTGCATAGGCAAACAACTGTCACAAGTGGTTGTTGGTAGTAGTAAAACTGCACAACTATTAGATCTGAACATCATCTTCTCACATCAACTATGATATGAAAAAGTCTACACTGGTATCTGTAAGTGAAATATGGAGCCATGAAATACACTGACTGGACTCGTGCCACGTGGAATATATGCTTCGAAAAATGTTTGCCTTTAGGTCAACAGTTTTTCAACTATCGCTCCGGCGCCTCGAGCGACAGTCTAAAACCGCCACTGATTTAACAAGCACTCGAATATTGACCGCTTCTTAGTCAAACAAACTATTGTTTTTGTGTGTTTTTTCCCCTTTTTTTCTTGTTTTTTTTCTTCTTCTTCTAATTCTCCTGTCTCCATTTCCTTGTCCGCACGATAATTGGAAAACGAATTTTTTACCTACTGATAGACAGTCACAAGTGCTCGGCCACCTGTTTCGCAGATTCCTGGGGTATTGGGGTGTCCTTGGGGGTGTTTTGAAAGTGGGCCACGCCCATATCTCCGGCTTGGTATGACCTATGGATCTGATATCAACACCAAATGAGTCGACACTCAATGGAGGTTTAAAATATGGGTCAAGGTCACTGAGAGCACCCAGGGGGGCCAATGAGCGCATTTTCCAGAATTATTGGAAATCACATTGTTGACCTCCAAATGCATTCTTGAAGTTCATACATGCAGTATTGCACCAAAACACGTGGGCGTGGCCAAAAATATTGAACGCGGCTCACGCTCATATCTCAAGCATGGTATGACGTATGGACCTGGGACCAACACCAAATGAGCCGAAACTCAATGGAGGTTCAAAATATGGGTCAAGATCACAGAGGACACCAAGGAGTCATTGAGTGCATTTTTCCGATTTGCTGAAAATACATTTTATGAACCCAAATGCATTCTGGAAGTTGATATATGCATTTTTACACTAAAAAAGTGGATGGGCTCAAACATTTTGAAAGTATGTTACGCTCATACATCAAGCAGGGCATGACCTATGGACCTCGGACCAACACCAATTCAGACGACCCTCACTGGAGGTTCAAATAAAGGTCAGGTCACTGAGGTCACCCAGGGTCATTGAGTTACATTTTCCAGAAGTGGGCGTGGCTACAAATATTGAAAGTGGGTCACGCTCATACCTGGGACCAACACCAAACGAGTCGAAACTCAATGGAGATTTAAAATTTGGGTAAAGGTCATTGAGGTCACCAAGGGGTCATTGAGTGCATTTTCAGAATTGCTGGAAACGACATTTTATGACCCCTAATGCTTTGTCGCAGTTCATACACGTATTTTTATTCTCAAAACATTTTGAAAGTTGATCACACTCATATCTCAATGGTGTTACATATGGACATGGGACCAATACCAAAATGATTCGTGTACCTTTATTTCTATTGATGAGATTCTGTTATGGTGCACAGGTGGAAAAGTCTCGCGAACTTCTTTCCAGCAGATGTAACATAACAACATGTCGTCAGATTGTTATAAAGAACTCCAATAATAGGCTGTTGTATTCTCTGCTACTCGAATTGGTCTCCGTAGTTAACCTCTTCAACTTTAATGATATATTCCATGTCAGTTCAATTGTATGAATTGGGAACACTCGTAAGTATTATTTGGGTAGACCTATCAACGCTTTAACATATAGCCTTGCTGGGGCTGCACGTTAAAATATTGATTTTTAACCTTCCACAATTCAATGACTACTTATTTTCATTTCTGAAATTAGTACTTGCCGTGGCCTTTGACTAGGCAAGTCTTTCGGTTCAAAGGGTTAAATAATATCAGGCATTTATTTATTATATAAGACTTTCTTTCCCAGAATTACCCATTATCGAGCTCGGCAGATAACTTCAAATTCAGCTGATATGACGTCGATCTCGGCCAATATGAACCAAGCTACAGGTCTCCCTCTTGATGCGTTACTAGGCGCAACCAATGCGTTCACATGGAAAACGTTCATCGTTTTTCGTCGAATGCAATCAGGAAAATTACAGCTACCAGGCATACACTCTAAAATAGGATGGGTTAACAATTACCTTAAATCAACTGAGTTGAGTGAATATGAACCCAATTGGGTTCATATTCACTCAACTCAGTTGATTTTACCCCAACTGATTTTAGAGTGTAATGGAGTTTGAAACTGGGTTTTTGTATAACGAGAAACTAATGATGGCAAAAAGTAAGGATTATGTTGATGAACTGAAGAAAACAGAAAGTTGTACAGAAAATTCAACGCAATCTAAGACTTGGAGTCGAAAGTGGAGATTCATCGAAGTGGTGGAAGAGATAGTCTAGCTGCCCTTACGTCCCAACTTCCCCGGCGGGGAAGCCAAGATGTTCGGATAGCTATATTGGAAGCAGCGGAAACTTCGGACTTTGTGAAAAAGAATGGGGAACAATAGGACTGTCAGAAATCTGTAACAAATCTCAGAACATTTTGTAATTGTTTGTTTTGGTTGAATAACTAACCTCTAAGTACAATTGGGTGGATGACCATTTCTTTCACCAATCGGTCACCGTGAAAAAATGGGTGACCAATTTACCGATAGCCTACACTCCAGACTTCAGACATATAGCATGCAAGGTTATTCGAATGGCATTTGTTCACTCTTTAAAGGATCATGATCTGTTTTATAATCACGACGAAAGTTAGAATTCTTAGAATTCCGGGATGAAATGCTGCCACGTGGTACATCGTTGTAAGAATCTATATGGGTCATTTCCAATATAGTGTTACGTCACAGCATACCATAGGTTTGGTGAAGAAAACCTCAAAACATACACTGCAGCGCGCCTCCCTGTACAACTCATGTCCAGTCTATTCGTGGATAAACATATTTATTATATACCTATCAATGATACGCCATGTTTTTCACTTGTCGAATACTGATCGTCGGATCACAATGAGTGGTTTTTCGATTCCGTATCAGATGGTTGTTCTCAGAAGGAGGATAGCACTGGAGAACGTCGAATGAATTTCTAATATTGTTCTTAACCAATTTTAGATTGATTTCTCGTGTGAAAGGTGAATTTCCCTAACGGAATATAATAAACAGATCATTCTGAATTAAAGTGATCTGGTTTGTCCCATTCTGTCTCGCTGACGAGGTCAGATCGCCGAATTACACGAGCCGCCTTCCCCTTCTCCTTCGGCGGCTCCTGTGATCCGACGATCTGACCTCGTCAACTCGACGGAACACGACAAACCTGATAACTTTACTCTCATAATAATCTTTATTACCGCTGTCCTGCTTTAAAAAATGCTGAAACATTACCTAAAAAGGGATGTCTGACAAAGGTTAAGGCGACATTTTCACTGATCGCCTTAATTTCTCATTTGAAATGACCTGAATATCTTTATTTCTTCACTTGATCTTTTACACCGTCAAGTATCAGAGTGCCTCCAATGTTCTCCACGTTCAATCACAGTACGTGTTGGTACCTTAGACTTGGCAATTAGGGCTTGCGGGCAGTATTGTTACTGTAAATATTTTAAAGTTTGAGCTGGTTTCGATTAGTTCAATCTACTCGCCATCAAATATTTGCGTTTCCCACACGCATACGCATTTATCATGTCAGAGCCATCTTACTTTTTAATGCTATCTCGCGATGTCTTATCATTCACTTTCAGCGTTACTTGAATGCAAGATAAAACTCTCTACCGATGCTGTTCTTGTTTTCGTGGCATCAGTATTTACATGGAAAGCTAACAAAGATAACTTTCAATTTTCAAACTGACATTTCTTACATGTCAGCTCTTTGGTACCTACTTGATTTATGAGTGTGGCTACACGTGCAATCTGACTCCCATATCCCTTGGTCTCTGTTCAGAGACGGCAATGGCTGTATCGCTACAAATTCCGCAGTGATGATGCCTCGCATTTATCTTCTAGGTTCAATTCATAAGCCTATCTATTTTTCAGTGATTCCAAAAAGTCTCATATATCAACAAAGCCAAAGAATCAAGTTTCAAGGGCAGCCAATTATTCCCTGACTTCCATGACTAATGTTATCTGTGTAGCCTCATAGCCTGTTAGAAGTGATAGTCGAGGTCTTTAGCTGATTATTCATCATGTACACATCGTCTACTACGTTTTATTACATATCCATTAGCCCTTTACCTGACATGAAAAGCAGACACTTGCAAAAACAATTCTTGAATAACTAATTTTTTTCATGTTTTGTCTCAAAAACATAGGTTATGACCCCCTCATTCGAACGAGCTCGACGAGCTCGTTCCAACGAGGGGTCATAACCTAGGTTTTTGAGACAAAAATGAAAAAATAATGAACATTAATTGGCGATTTTTTAGAATAGCGCTGGACGGTTTTGGCCGTTACGATGGGTAAAGGGTTAAACTTTAAACCCGTGTATTTAACGGAAGCGTCGCTATGGCATAAGTGTTTCTATATTCAACTGGTGATATACAAGCCGGAACTTTTTTCCCAGCACCGTTTATACTAGTTCCGTTCCCGTCGAGTCATTAGTTGCACTTCGAAAAGTTTCCAAATTTCGTTATACAATTATTATCGATCGTCTGTTGCGTAGTGTGAAAATAAAAACGTCCAAAGCAAACTAAAGTCGGTTGACAAAAAAATTAGTTAGCCAAAAATGACGTTAAATTTTAGCCTTTAACCCCACTACCGGTGTATAGCGACTACTAGGGCTACAAAATTTTACACCCACAGTAGGAAGTTCGTCCATGACGTGCATTACGCAATTTGCCAACTTCGATACATTCACACTTCGCGATGTTTCATTCAAACATATCTGTATCTGTATCTGTATGGGTACGTCACAGATTCCCTTTGGGCTATTATGTGACGGGGTGGTCTGCGCAGGTCTGGTCGCGCTGGCTGAGGAGCTTTGATTTGAAGTCCTCAGTTTTACTGACGCACATAATTGAGTCTTCCAGATGGTTCCAGTCTATTGCTGTGCGTACAAACAGTGAATTTTTGTATTGTTCAGTTCTACTAGGTGGTACCGATACTGTTCTTTTGTTGTTTCTCACTTGGTTTTCTATGATGTTTTTTGTGTCGAAGTTGTCATATCTTGTAGCTCTGATTTGTCTTTTCTGTCTTTGGAATTTGATAAGATCCCCTGGAGGGAGTGCCGGTACCTGCCCCTCAACAACTTTAAAGTAGAAAATCAGCCGTTGTTGCTGTCGTCTAGTTTGTAGTGGTGGTAGTTCAAGATTTTTTAGCATTTTGGTCAGGGATCCCTCTTCTCTTGACTTGTAGTCCTTGGTGATGAATCTTGCGCCTCTTCTTTGTATAGCTTCTAGTTTGTTTATTTCATTTTGTGTATAGGGGTCCCATATAATTGAGCCATATTCCATGATGGATCTAACTAGTGCTATATATGCGGTCTTGCGGCATTCTCTAGGGCAATGTTGTAGGTTGCGCCTGAGGAATTCTAGTGTGGAGCTTGCTTTGTTGCAGACATTGGTGATATGTTGTTTCCATTTAAGATCCTCTTGTATTTGTAAGCCGAGGTATGGGTTTGATGGTACATGCTCCAGTATATGGTTGTTCAAGCTGTAGAATTGATGCCTCTTCTTTTTGAGGCTTAGTATATAGCACTTCTTGGCGTTGAATCGCATACCCCAGTCGGCTGCCCATTTTTCGAGTGATTTGAGGTCTTCTTGTAGCTTATTATGATCATTTTGGTTGTTTATATCTCTGTATAGGAGGCAGTCATCTGCAAACAACCTGACTGATGAGTTGACTGCATCTGGTAGATCATTTATATGGCACAAGAAGAGTATAGGTCCTAACACTGTACCTTGGGGGACCCCGGATTCAACTGGTGCATTGTTTGAGTATTCGCCTTCTAGTTGGACTCGCATTTTTCTTTCCGTAAGGAACGACGTAAGCCATTTGTGGACGTTTCCTCGGATTCCATATTGGTGGATTTTATGCAAGAGTCGATCATGAGGGACAGTGTCAAATGCTTTAGAGAAGTCCAGAATCGCAATGTCTACCTGATTTCCTTTGTCATATGACTGTAACATGTCGTGGATTGTGATTGCAAGTTGGGTTTCGCACGAGTATCCAGATCTGAAACCATGGTTTAGAGATGTCAGTACCTTATTTTTTTCCAGATGTTTAAGCATGTGGCGACATATGATATGTTCTAGTAGCTTACACGGTACTGATGTAAGTGACACCGGCCTGTAGTTTTCGGCTGAGTGTCGGTCCCCCTTTTTAAAGATTCAGGAGATGTTTGCATTTCTCCAGTCCTCTGGTAGGGTGCCGCTGTCTAGTGATAATTGGAAGATTTGTGTGAATATTGGTGCTAGGTGTTCGGCGCATTGTTTCAATATTCTATTCGGAATGTTATCTGGTCCCGAGGCTTTGGATGGGTTGATCTTTTGTAACAATTTTTTCGTACCCTCTATTCTGATAGTAATTTGTTGGATTGGGTCTTTAATTTTGGTGTTTGTATCTGGAAGTGTTTTAGTTGTTCCCCTTGTGAAGACTGATGCAAATTGATCTAGTAGGATTTGAGCCTTCTCTTGGCTGTTGTTTACCAGATGACCCTGTTTTTTGAGTGGAGCCACACCGATGTTGTCTTGTTTCCTTGATTTTACGTATTTCCAGAAGGGTTTGGAGTTGTTTTTATTCATTCCTTCAGATATTACATTGTTTATATAGTTCCATTCTGCTTTCCTGATTTCTCTCTTGCATGTTTTTTGATGGTGGCGATAGTTTGACCAGGATTTTGATCGTTTTGCTTGGTTGTACAGGTTTTGTTTTTTCTTAAGCATTTTCCTGATCTTGTGATTTATCCATGGTAGCCTGTTGTTGGATTTCACATGTTTGGATGGGATGTTTTTGTGGTACTATCTACTACGGGCACATACAACGTTTTGTGGTACTATCTACTACGGGCAATGACTTATTAAGTTTAAAATACCTACAATTAAATACTTAAAATAAAATTGAAGAACTGTTAATAATAATTTGACTGAAAAAGCAAGGTAAATCAATCAACTTTGAAGATGTGTCTCGCTGCCAATCAAGCATTCACGTACAGCCTGTAGTACTGCCCACCGGCGCAGATGTGAACAAAACAAACGCGTGTGTTTGCGATAGAAAGTATCGTTTTTGTTCTCCATTTTAAGTGACAAAGTCGATTACATATTAAGAGCATGGTATAAATAAAACAAATAGGTACTAGGGCCGGTAATCAGATTTAAACTACTCGTAGAATAAGTGTTTTAACCACTCGGCAAGCCGAGTGGTTAAAATCCTTATCACACGAGTGGTTTAAATCCGATTACCGGCCCTAGTACCTATGTATTCTATATTTATTTCCTAAACTTTCTCTTCCGCGGCTTGGATGATGGATATTATACTATTTGTGATAGTTTGATCTATCGATGATTCTAAAAAAAAAAAAAACGTGAACTATTCCCTTGTACTATACACTTTCTAAAAATAGCCGTGGGATTTCCCAGGACGTTCAACTAGCGGAAGAACACAAAGCGTTCTTTCAAGAGATTTGTTTCCGGTATTCTGTTGCGGTATTTCTAAATTCAAGAATGAAATGCCTGTCTTGTGCATGGTCCTTGATAATAGGCAGTGTACTTAGGATTGGAATTTCGATAGGCAGAAGCTTCTTTCTCGGTTTCTGTGATATAATATAATACTTATTGCACGCCATGTCGTTAACACTGCCAGAATAGTGATCCTTGGGGAAAAATAGTGCACGCGCTATTTTAGAATTGTCAACTCCAAGTCGTGCAATATTTGTAATAAAGGTTACTTACATCCAGAACTGTAGTCTTGGTCGAATCCTTCCACTATCAATGTATAAGAACGCTGAAATGTAAAAAAGTAAGATTTTTGTATGCATTTTAACGGTATTTTAGATATTGAACAAAACAACTGGGGATTTATCCAACTAATAAACATGTACATGCGTTCAGTTCGTGGTTGTTATGTGGGTAGGTAGAAAAATGAACCATAGATTTTTTTGTATATATTTGTGTATAAATGGGTTCAGGTGTACTTAGGCACGCGAGCTTTCAGATGTTGCCTTAGCTACATAAAACATCGACCCGACTCTCTACAAAATAACCCTTCACACGAATCTTCAGCGAAAGGTTTCTGTCAGTATACTGTACTAGGAGGGTGCATTATCACTAAAGTGACCAAAAGCACCCACAGGAGTGCAAATTCCACCAGTAAACTCAATCTCTGTGGGAAGGATTAAGCAGAAGTAGAGTTGTGGCCAATGGGCATCCGAATTTAACCAGGAGATCCGTGGGCTTTCTGAAGGTCCATTTGGCTCCACGGTGTTCGAGGATGATTCACTTCAAAATGTGTAATAATACGAATTTTAGCACACTCTTTCTTTGTACATCTTTCTTTTCTTGGCGATACGTTGCTTTATTGCATGTTCTTTCTTCGCCTTGCCTCAATCTTTTTTCTTCTTTTGAATCAAAACTACAAAATACTATCGCATTTACCAAAGTTCAAACACAGAGAGGGGCACGCAGATAGTAAACCTTTACTTGAAATGTATATTTGTCTTAGTAAAAAAAGGCCTCCTGCATGCATAAATTTGCATACTTATGTAAATTTACTTTTGAGAATATAGTGGTGAAGTGTGTGTGTAAAGACTTCTAGGCATACTTTGTATAGGTCTGGCCTACATTAACACACAAATATATATTAACTTAGTCCATGAATAACAAGACTCTCTCCAGGTTTATAATATATGTCTTTGAAACAGGGGAATCGTTTAAGTCTCAAACTGCGTTGGGCGATGTCTAGATGGAATCGATAGCACTATCTCGTATAATGTAAGCCCAACCCAGAATAATTATTTCATGAGAGTAATCGCTTGTTGATCAGGAACGTGCGAACATGTTGACTAATTTTTATGGCAACACACTTTACAACTAAAATGGGGAGCAAAAAATAACTCTAAGGTGCGCACAAACGGTAAGAAAAAAGATATGCAGTCATCTTATTTTGTAAAATAGGAGGACGTCTAAACGTCCAACACATCGCGTGAAACGGATCCAGTCGGTGTTCAAGTTGCGGGTCACTCGTCGCTTTTCGGCACATATACGATTAAAAAATGTCGCAATTATTCTGCTGTTTATTTCTTTCTTATGCCGTGATGTTCAGTATTTCAATTAATGTTTCTTGAAACACCATGGTCACGTAAACGTAAAATTTACGTTTATGATACAATTTTTGGCGTTTGAATTATCGATGTAACGAGGAATTAAACGCAAACGTAACATGCCCCGGAACTGGAGTAGCGACAATTCAGATTATCTTCTGGTAGGTATGGGCACCTGAACATGAAAGGGTGGAGTAAAACAGTTCCGTTCTGGATATTCAGGCTTACTAACCACAAACTTCCTGCAGAAATTGGTGATTCTCAAGAGATGACTTCATCTCCAAACAGTGTTCACGCCGCCGTGTGCAAATGGTGCCAATTCCACGAAACAAATTCGTTTGGCACAAAAATACAGCATTTGGCGCCAAAAATATACTTTTTGTTGGTCTCAGAGACTTTGTGGTTTATTATTTCAGTGCGCCATTTTCGATAAAATCACTTTATCACATGACTCGTCCGTTTTGTTCACTTTAAAACATTTGATATTTTGTTTTCATATTAAGCAGTGATAAATAAAGCCTTCCGTCAATTTCATTGGTCAATTTCAAAACTGGACAATTTGTTTGGCCACACAAGATACAACTGGGTCATATTTGCATAATTTCAGTAGGGAGAATTTACGTTATCTGTCCTATTTAGGGTGGGTTATATTGTATTAATCTTTTACCTACAAGAAAAACGCCATTCATTTTTTTTTATATTTTCACTTTTTGCTTCCAAAACATAGGTTATGACCCCTCATTGGAACGAGCTCGACGAGCTCGTTCCAATGAGGGGTCATAACCTATGTTTTGGAAGCAAAAAATGAAAAATTTTAGTTATACGAGGGTGTTTTTTCCAAGTGCCGTGTGCAACTCAAGTTAGGTGGTGGGTTAAAAGGGTCATACTAAGTGGCTAATTATGTGATAATTAGAATATGAAATGAGTGTTTATCTCATATAATATTTATGAAACTCGTCCGAATTTTCTGTTTGGGCTCGCCAAAACAGAAAATTCTTAGACTCGTTTCATAAATATTATATGAGAAAAACATTCATTCCATATCCTCTATATCTGGAGACACAGGTTAGACAGTATTCATGCCTGTCAAGTAATCTATATGAATAATTAAGCACCCTTATTACGGATCATCTGAGTTGACAGTTTATCCACTTAATTTGATTCGTATCAAAATATTTCTTTGTTACTTAATTCTTTTGTGGTTACGATTAGCCATTGTGCAGAAATATGTGACCTTAAACATTAGTACATAAATAAATAAACACCAGTTCATACTTAATCCCTTTTATCTTGCTTAAGCTTTTTTAATCCGTCTGGAAGATAATAAATTATTTGGTACTAGTTTATTTGGGGTGAATAAACAGAAAACGCAAATTTGCTTACGTATGCAAATCAGCGCATGTGAACGCATTTACTCATGTAAATAAAATTTACTCCATATGCAATTTTTTTACTTTTGCACATAGTGGGGACCAAATGCAAACTTTCGTTTGCATATATGCAAAATTTACACACGAGTATTTTTTCTCATGTGACCGCTCAGTAAAATTTAAATGGTTGAGGGCAAGTTTATTTTTTGTGGTCTGAAGTTGTTCATCAAAATTTGTCTACTCCATGTTCTCTTCTCATGCCCGAATCCAAAGCAAAAACTGCAATCCCAAGCGCTGTGGCAGCATTGTACGTCTGCTAAACCTGAACAGTCCATCCATTTTCAATGAAATGAATGAAATGAACAAGAATCCTCAAACGCATGTGAACGCATCGCAAAAAATACTTTTACACATGTGAACATAATTTGCATATTTGCAAATTTACTTACGTATGCAAATCGGCACATGTGAACGGGGGCCGAAGACTAATTGTAATTTAGGGTGTCTAAATTTCACAAAGGCTACGATTTTTCTTGAGTTTATTTACCTTTTATGAAGTTCCCCAAGGGTCAAACATCCACACAGTTCACAAGAACAAGTATGGAGTCAAGAGAGAGTGCATCAATGTAATATGAAAAATGTCCAATGTGGCTTTTGTCAGTCTGCAGCTGGCCTGAAAATAAGCTGTCTGACATTTGCAGAATGAGGTCCCCCAGAGGGTGAATTTGATGGTGCTATCCCATACAGCGTGCCAATGTATGCTCTGGGCATCTCATTTTGTTTAGTTTTGAGAAAATAATTCAGATTGAGGTTCACAGAGGGTAAGTTTAGTGATGCTACCCTGCTTTGCAGGGTAGCATCACTAAATTCACCCTCTGGGGACCTCATTTTGCAGATGACAGTCTGCTTATTTTCTGGATTGGTCTGCAGTGATCATATCCACAACAATTCTGTGCCACGTTACGTGAGATTTGTGTCAAATTGGTATAAAAGATGAGATTGATACACCAAAAAAGGAAAACTACCCACCTTCCTCATTTTGGTATTACTTGTGACCATTTCTGATGTTGCATGAGCAATGACACATGCCAAGAGTGTCCTGTGAATGCTCAAGTATGGCCAGAACAACACTAAAAGGACCTCAATTGCATGCAGAAGACTTACATCAATGGGCTTCGTTCAGTTAGAAAGTATGAATGCTAATTCATTCGTGTACATGGTTTGGTATGCTTCATTTGTTTTGACACTACCGCCCTCCTATAGTTGCTGCCTGGGGAGGCTTGACTGTTGCTCACTCGTGAGATTTAAGAACATTAATAACTGATCTGCTTACCAATACTAATTTTATAAGCAGTGAATTACACGCCTGAACAATATCGGAATTATGTCGGTTATTAAATTAATTTCTCTAAAGACTTATGAGACACTGTGGTCTTATTTCGGTAATTCGTGTGATTTTGTCCACCAGGTGGCATCAAGCTATTTCTGTCAACAGATCGTACAATATACATAGATTCTTGCAACCTTTTGGTATCTATAGCTATCAAAATTGACGTAGATCCATCTTACAAACAATACGGTGGAAAGAAATTTCAGTTTGGGATGGTACTAAATTTCACAATAGTTGGTGAACAGAAAAAGAACTTTCTTCAACTTTGGCATTCTGTCCTTGACTTTGGTCGTCCAATTCGAGTAGCAGACTTCACGAAGCCTTCTTTACGTCACAAATTACAATCAAATTATTTTTTCGTAAATATACAATGTGAGGACTGCAATGTATGTTGATGCGAATATATTTTTGTTTTCAAATGTAATTTTCCAGTTTAATGTTTTGCCCATCGACAACAACCAAGTAATAGGAGTTCGAATCGGTGGCGTATTAATCCCTTGCTGAAACTTCCGTAACTTTCTCCAGTATCCGAACTCAACATTGTTACTAAGGACAGTATTTCGCCATTATCAGTTGAATATTTTCCTTTGAATGTATCGTGTGTTAAACTTACATCGTCCCTCATATTCGAAAACATCAGTGAAATGTTTTCGGTTTTCAGATCTTAGGAAATCAAGTCGTTTCTCAACATGGCCCAACAATCACGTGATCATAACAACAAGCATGTTGTCCGAACACAATCTAGATTTTGTGGTCATTCATTTTCCTCTGAGCATTTTCAACACGACGGTGATGAAATGATGAATATGCTTTCTCCGGGTATGGAGTGTGGAGTCTTTTATTTACAACTCAGACATTCGAATTACCGATATATTCCTTGTTATTCCTGTCCATTACTTATGCGGCTGGCAATTTCTTTGTGATCAAAAGCACAAAAATTAAAAACAAATTTGGAAAGGTGGATAAATTCAGGTTGTGTGTACCTTTGTCATTATTTTGGTTTTTAATATGTCGCTATCCACCGCTTTAATTCATTTAGGGCATTGTTGAAATTTAAAAAAAAATGTCCAAAGTTATGTTGAACGACCCCCTTAAGCTATGTGGACGGAGTGTCAGGGATACGAGGTGCTGTGCATTTGACTTAATGACGACCGTAATTATGATAACCACTCTTGTCAAACGAATAAAATTTCTTGTTATATCTAATACTTATTTAATATCTATTTAACGCAAGGGTGTATCAAGGTGACCTGTTGCATAGTGAAAAGGCAACCAGATAAATTTTTTTTTAAAATTTTAACGATATTATCGACTCGACGAGAAACATTACACAAAAGTTTATTATCAACTAGCCGATTTCACATGACGATTTTTAACTTTGAGCGACAGTTGCGCATCAGTTTTTTGATTAACCACAAATTTAATGAGGTGAGGTTATCATAAGCTATGTTTTGGAGCCAAATGTTGAAAACAAATAATAAAATTTGAATGGCGATTTTTGTGAACAGCGATTGCTGGGTTTGTCTGTTAAGGCAAGTGCAGGGATGAAGTCACTACATTTTATTTTTCAGTTTATAAAACGCTGTGTCGGTACACTGTTGGTAGGAATTGTAGAATTGAATTTAGGACTTGGTTTCATCATGTCGATACCAATATGATATTCGGCCCATGCCCAGTATCTATCCATTATGGGTCAACTTGAAATGGATGGCATGAAGCGAGATGTTCATAATGTTTGAATTAAAGTTTATTTTGTGAGCAGCTGATTGCAAGATACACTGTCTATCCGAGGAGACTTTGGAAGAGCTTTGTAAATATAGAAATCCAATTATCTGTTACTGGAACCACTGCAATGTCATTTGTCAAAGTATGCTTTATGTTTGTGATTGCTCATTCTTCCAGCATCTCGAGATGGATTATTACCAGGGCTTGATTCTCACTCAATATTGGCTGTGTCTGACAGATTAAACTTACGCAGTCATCGAAACTGATGTCATGTACAGTTATCCCGTTATCATTTGTGTATTTAGCGGAAGTCCTTATAAAGTAATCAATCACTTGAGGCGTTCTTTCAAGGTAATGACAAAATCGAAATAAACTGGCGCTCCACTCGTAACAAAAAAAGAAAGGGAATTAAAATGAACTGTCGGTTATGTGATATCAACCCACATAATGAATTTTGTATATGTGTGTCATCGTGTGTGGGGGTGGGATGCTATGCGGTGTTCTTAAAAGCCGGCACAAGCGAATAATGGAGTCTGAAATATGTGAGAAAGTGATCCAAAGCATGAGATGTCAGTTGTTATTCCCACCTCTCATCTTCCTGGGGTGCGATTTTTTTATATTGTGCACCGAAACACATTACACATCAAATTTAACCCTTTACTTGACGAATAGGCCGCACTTAATTTACAAATTAGTGGTTGGAAACAAGAACAAATTCAAACAATAACTAGAGAATTTTAATTGTTGGACAAATTACGGGCTTTCCCAACTTTTTAACCCTTTACCCATCGCAGACGATTTAAAATTTATTATTTTAAATATCATTTTTTAAATTTTATCAAAGAATTTCAAAAAAACATATCATGTGACCCCTCTTTGGAACGAGCTCGACGAGCTCGTTCCAAAGAGGAGTCACATGATATGGTTTTGTTGAAATTTTTCGAAAAATAATATTTTTTCAGCTGCTGATTTTGCATATTACGCGGGCGGATGCGGGCGATTCGTTGGGTAAAGGGTTAATGTAAAAAGGGAGACTGTATTGTACACGAAACTATCATTCTGATTATCTTTACACCTGATTTTTTTTGTCACTACCATGTCAATTCGTCAGGTTAACTCTGAGCCTGATGGAGAATCTTCATTCTCATCGTTTATGGCCGTGGGGCAGGGGGGTTAACATTGAAATATTTGTGTGATAGTTTTGGTGTATCATATTTTGCTCTAAATTTATGGAACCTTTGTGTTGCCAGTCTTTTTTGGAAAAATGAGTACAGAAATCAGCAAAATTCGGTGAAAATCAAAGTTTTTGTGACGCTACCAGATTTTTATGCAGCCAAAACAGATGATAAAGTAGGACACCAAAACATATAAAACCAAATTTGTTCCTTAATAATGTCTGAATACAGTGATAGAAAGCACATTGAGCTATGTACTTTGGTTTTTTTTGAAAAAAATAGTTCAGAAAACTGGAAAATTCATTGAAAATCACAATATTTCAAACTGTACTATTCTTTAAGTAGCAAAACCCAAATTATGTTGAGTTAACCCTTTACCAAATATGAAAAGCAGACGACACTTGCAAAAAAATTCTTGAATAACAAATTCTTTTCATTTTTTGTCTCAACAGCATAGGTTATGACCCCTCATTGGAACGAGCTCGACGAGCTCGTTCCAACGAGTGGTCATAACCTATGTGTTTGAGACAAAAAATGAAAAAATAATGAAAATTAATTGGCGATTTTTGAGAATAACGCTGGCCGGTTTTGACCGTTACGTTCGGTAAAGGGTTAAGCCAGAGAGAATACTTGCAACAGAAGATATGTTCAGTGAACATCTCTAATCGCAGCAAAGCACACTGTTTGAAATTAACCCTTTCCAGATTGATAGAAAGTAGCATCCAAAGTAAGCCGATTTTGCCATTTTCAAATGATAATCTTTTTATAGCAATCAGTGTCCTGGAGGGTTAAATGTGAGACTAAAACGTGAACATCAACGTTCTTCTACATGTTCAAAACAATTTCCGACAAACAGTTAGTTACTTTAATATCCATTTCTGAGGAAATCGGGTTGTTTGGGTTTGGATTTAATGACAGGAAAAAATGAGTATAGAATGCAGCAAAATTCACGAAAATTAAAGTTTTTTCTGGATAATGCTGCCAAAACATGTGTTGGATTATGTGTGACACCAAAACTTATCGCAGAAAATTTGCTTCCCTATAACACATAATACAGATATGCAAAGGAAAATAGTCTATACCAATCCTACCCAGGGAAACTGAGTACAGAAAAGTACGAAATTAATCGGAAAAAGAATTTCGTCTGACGGTACTCGTATTTGTACGGCCAAAACAGGTATTTCATAAAGCAGGACACCAAAACCTATAACACAAAATTTGTTCCCCATTGATGTTTGAATGCAGTTATGGAAAGCGCAATGAGCTCTTTCATTTTTGTTTTTGGACAAATGAGTACAGAAATATGCAAAATTCACTAAAAATCAATCTTTTCAGACAGTTATATTCTTTAGGTGGCCAAAGCACATGTTGTGTTAAGCCCCAGAGCAGAACTTAGAACAGCGGATTTGTTCATTAAGCATCTCTGCCTATAGCAAAGCAAAGTTTTTAAAATTAACCCTTTCACAAACAATAGAAAAAAGCAACCAAAATTGGCTATTTTTTCATTTTGAAACAACACTCTTATTCTTGTCCTCATTGTGCTTGGGGGTTAAATCTGAGTTTAAAAAGTAAACATCAACTTTCTTCTGCAATCATTGTTGCATCTACCCATACCGAAATAATTGTTACAACAACCTTGCAATTAGAGAAATTTGCCGTTGAAGTTGGTCAATTTTGAAGACAAAACTGCTATATTTATGTCATTTTGGGCTATAGGGATTAATTTTTAAATATTTGATTGGTGATTGTCGTGTATCATATTATGCTCTAAATGTTTGGAAAAATTGAGCTAAATGACTGAAAACAGTTTTGAGAATTTTGAAAAATTGTGAAAATTTGATGGTTTTGGCAGAAGATTTTGAAAATAAGCGTTTTCACAGACATGACGATACCTCTTTTCACTAGATTTATGACATTACATAAGTATGCTAAAATCGGTGGAAATCGTACCGCGTGTTGTTGAGCTGTGCAACAGACAAAATTGAGGCTTTTATAATAAACTTCGAATTACCTATAAATACTAAATAAACGGCTTCAAATGAAATGTGTAACCCCCGAAGCGGTAAACGTGACTTCCCTCCACTGATTCAAAGCACAAACTCACTGAACCGGTAGTATGACGTCACGGAGGTGCAAAGGGCTGTACCCAAAACACAGAAGTGGAAACGGACGGCATATCCTCGTCTAAAACTGCTAACGGTGGAGACTGGCACACAGGTAAGTTGGGTAAGTGTATAGACAAGATGACAGTCAGGTTGTTACATGTGAGTTGGGTAAAGGTTTAAAACCACTTCACAATTATCTATTTTATTGTTATGATATAACGCATCATTTTAATTTGGGCATTCAAATATTTTTGTCAAGTATAGACCGTCAGGTAGCTTTTTCTATTCTCAAAACTTGGGGTCATGCAAAACAAATAAGCGAGAAAATTCGCCAGGAAGGAACTACCTTATCTGGGGAATTCACATTAAATACACACCAATAGTCAATTTGGGGTCTTTGGCCCGAAAACTCATCCAATCGCCCTTTTTTTCTCTCTGGAATATTCTAAAATGATGCAAAATTTCAGTACATTTTTTAAATCAATATATTTTTTCCAAGGCTGTTTGGTTTCGGAGATTGCATCATTCCCGAATGCCACTTTTCAAGGCGGGTAACTCCAATTAAATTATTTTAGTACTGTAAAACGTTTTGTTAATTCGCGTGGGCAACTCTCAAAACAGAATGCAACAAACAGCTGGATTTTGTGCAGCCTACAGGGCCCGTGAATATAGATACACTCTAAAATCAGTGCGGTTAAAAAGCAACCCAAATCAAATGGGTTGAGGGAATACGAACCCAAATGATATCTAGTTTTATACCTACAATCTCGACTGTCTTATTATCAAGCTACATCATTAAGGCATGCCTTCAACGAAGGCATGCCTTGATGATGTAGTTGGAAAATAAGACAGTCGAGATCGTAGGTGTGCAGTAATTACTGTGCACGTTAAAGAACCCTACTGTAACAAAAGAGCTGCAGCTCGGCAAAATTCCCCTGATCTTCCCTTGTATATAGTGAAGATAGTGTAGTTCATTACCTGTATGAAGAACGCACGCAATGAATCAATCGGGATCCTCCGAAAATTCAACGGAGGAGTGACTGTACAAGCGCATTAAATCGTGCAACTACCGGAACAAAACGGGTGTAAGACGCGAACTGCAGCTTCAGTCCAACGAAATATACCTGAGATGATTCTGGCGATATGGGGTTCCCACAGGGTGTTCCGAAAAATTAACGGAGAAATTTCCAATAACATAACATAACATGTCAATCAGTTGGGACAAGGGCCACCACAGTCAGCACAAATCGGGTTTACCCCCCCCCCCCAACACCCCTTCACTACGCCCCTTGTCATCAGCTGTTAAACACACATTATAGACCCACAAATCCAACAATTAAGGACCAAAATTTAAAAAGTCCTTAATTGATAAAGCCTTGAATAACTACTCCCGTCGTAACTCCAAATGTGACAACCCAACTTGTCCCGACTGTGTCATCGGTCAGCCATATCCTCTGGTATCTCATCACCTTTTTCCCCACCAATTAATCCTCAAATAAATTCTAGCCCCTTTGAATCACAAATAAAAGATCGAACAACCCCGTTTTAGGGAAAGCATTTCGATACACTGATGCCAAAGAGACTTGATATCTTTCTTTTTTTTACTACTGGAATGGCATGAAGACAGTCTTATAGGCTATGACATTTCCATTCTGTATACTAGCTTATGTTCTTGTTTGTTGTAATGTTATATTGTAATCAGTTTACTTGTATACTGCAAAATAAAGATCTGTCTATCTCTCCCAACATTCAAGGCTTATTTTTCTGCAGAGGTTGAACAAGTTTCTCCGATTTGTTAGTAGTGGCAATAAATGCGGATTGACTCGTAGATAATAGACGTGGATGAAGTGAGTTAAGAGAAGAAAAAAATATTCGTTGTACCAAATTACCGTATTATCGTAAGATAATCCGACCCGACTTAAAATCAAATCAGCTGTGTTTAGTTTTTTCTATCATGCCAACAATAACCTTTTATTCCAGCTTTTGTTCGTAGCCGCCGCATATTTCCTAAAGTCTGGCATATATTTCGCAAAGGTATCTTTTGTTCGAGATTTAGTCTATTTAATGAAAAATATAGCACCTGTGCCTGGACCGCGTTAACGGCATATGCACTAGAATCGAACTCAATTAGAGGTGATTAGATTATAAAGAGGATTTTACCCTATTCGATCACTCCATTACCCACCTCGGTTGTTACACGCACATTTCACGTGAAATTGTCCGTAAATGAGCTATCAGAGTATTTTTGGTTCGATAACATTATACCGATAGCAATGAGCAATTATCCTTAACCATTTACAAACGGCACTGTGATCGCAAAAGGGGATATAGAATTTCGACTGAATCGCGATTAGGTTGCGTTCTGGGGCCAATACTATAACACTTTTACAATTGTATTTTCTAGTTATGATCCTCGCCAATCGGCTACTGGGCACAATGGGCTTTGATTTCGCGGACATAGTCGGCATAAGGTCTGCCAGCGGACAAAATCGACTCGTGTGCGGGCACAATCGGCTCGCGTGCGTAATTCTCGTTGGTTACGGCATTGAACTTTAAATCGAAAGGTCCACGGTTCGATTCCCGCCAAGGGTAACTGCGTGGTGTCATTGGGTAAGGCACTGAATCCCGATTGCCCACGAGGGGCACGGTGGCGCTGTGTACTAAGACGTACTGCACGTTGATGATGCACTTCTCTTCAGCCAATGCTAACCCTGCTTGTGTGGAGTTAGTAGTTTGGGGAGTTAACAGTTGCTCGCCGTTGCTATGTGGTTCTCTCTGGGTACTCCGGCTTCCTCCACCCGTAAAACTGTCCGACAGGAGGTGGCTGTCGAAAGTGTCGTTAAACCCCAATAAATAAATAATTAGCATAACTCACTTGAAAATCGCGCGCAACTTAATCTAAAACTTTGATTGTGATTTTTATGTCTTCACATTCTAAAGCTGTTGCATAAGTAAAAAAATTCATTCTTCCCACGTTTTGTAAAAAATCATGCTCCGTGTTCTGTATTCAGCTACATGTACTTTCCTAAAACGACTTACACATTTTGTAACGTATTATTCTCCTTGTATTGTGTTTAGCTATTTGCCTGACACGACTAACACATGACACAAAATTTGTTTGACTAACTGAAATTTTATGTCTCGAAAGCATAGCTTAGCTAAAGGTGCTATATAAGTAAAAGTATTTTGTTTATTTTGAAATTCCTACCTCTGATATTCCTTACTTTCAAATTAAATATACACAAATTATTTATTTATTTATTTATTTATTGGTGTTTAAGGTCACATATTTGTGCACAATGGCTAATCGTGACCACGACAGTTTTACGGATGGAGGAAGCCGGAGTACCCGGAGAGAACCACCGAGCAACGGCGAGCAACTGTCAGCTCCCCAACATACTAACTCCACACAAGCAGGGTTAGCATTGGTTGAAGACAGGTGCACCATCGACGTGCAGTACGCCTTAGTACACAGCGTCACCGTGCCCCACGTGGGCAATGGGGGTGAAGTGTCTTGCCCAAGGACACAACGCGGTTGCCGCAGGTGGGATTCGAACCGAGGACCTCTCGGTTTGCAGCCTGCACCTCTACCAGCTGAGCCACCGCGCCCCTATACACAAATTATACATCAAAATGAAGGTTGAGATGTATAGGACACGCAACACATATATACAACTCATAGAGTTGATAGTAGGCACCACTGGTTCCTGGAAGTCTGCTACCGTATTCGTACCAGAACTGATAATAAAATAATATTTCTCGAGCACAAGCACATTTGGCCACAAGTTGTTCGGAAATATCATTGGATTATCAGTTTCTGGTACGAATACAGTAGCAGACTTCCAAGAATCAGTGATGCCTGCTGTCAACTCTATGAGTCGATTACATGTGTGTTTCATGTTCAAAACATCTCAACCTTCATGTTGATGTATAATTTGTGTATATTTAATTTGAACTGAAGGAATATCAGAGGTGGGAATTTCAAAATCAACAAAATTCTCTTCTCCCCAATGAGACGTGCTCAACAAACGTTTCCCACTGAGAAGCATTCAGCTGTGTTGTGCAGGCAATAATTAACCATTTGAACCCTAGTGGTAGTTTTTGCGGCCAGCAACATGACACGTCATAACGTCATTAAATAGGATGGCTGTCCACTAAATGTGTGGGGTAGACCAATCAATATTTTCAACGTGCAGCCCCGAGGCTGCACTTTGAAAATATTGATTGGTCAACCCCAAATAATGAATATGGACTCTTCTAATTGCTGCCATTGAACTGGCATGGAAGATACCACTAGAGTTCAGAGGGTTGAAACAATAATATTTTAAATGTCGGATATTCCTATTACGTTAGGATAAGAGGTCATTTTACCCCCGCATGTGCAATGGTCTCAATGGTGATGCAACCGTACTTCAAAACACCCACTACAGTAGAGGCCAAAGAGTATATCTCAATATATAAGGCCGACGATGAGAAAAATCGAGAAATCTCAAACGATTTGATTATAATTATATTCTAGGAGTCGTTTTATGTAGTTTGTTATAAACCGGTCAGAGATTGTTCGTTTTGACGCAGAAAAAAAAAAGAAAAAATGCAGCGTAACATTGACCCAAGGAAATGAATAAAATGAAAGGAATTCCTTCATATTGTTCTTTTTAAGGGGACATCCAACCAAACTTTGGTCAAATTTCGGGAAGTTTTCTCCAGAATCCAAAAGTGGCTAGAAAGAAACAACTCCAGTACATTATATACCAACATGTTTGTAAAGAAACAAAGAACATGTGGAAACTGAAATTTGCTATGCAACTGTTGCTGTGGTTGATAGCACTTCCCGAAAGTCTGCTATGTCATAGATAAGAGACCACAATTTTGAAAATAAACTACCATAAATATCTGAATGGTTGTATTTTGCAATCCTTCTTGTACAGATTCGGAGAAATCTTTTTGTCATTCATGACAAGAATGAACAGTAACACTAATTCCAATCCATGGTATCAACAGTTCCCAAATTCTGCCATTTTGTTTTGTTGTTGTTTTGATGAAGAAAGTTCTGCAGGGGTCAACTCCATACTGTTCAGAGCCACGGGCACAGAGGCACATGTGACTTCATGAATGAAAAATGAAAACTGCGCAAGGTGAACATTTTGTAGTAGTTACATCTCATAATTCTGTGGAAGATGGCTTAATACTCTTGACCAATTCCCAAAAATGATTTAACTGATAACGTAGGGAAACAAACTACCCTAATTTATTTATCTGGTCTCACGTGTGTCATTTCTGGTGTTCAGTTGACAACTGCTATTTAAATGCACAAGTAAAGTGAACTACAGTAACAAAGATTGGAACAACCATCAACATTAACAGTCCACATATTGAAAAAAAAAGATTGTGTCAACCAACTGATTTGGTTTAGAGTGTGCGATTGTTCATTCTATGCTTTACTTTTCATAATTTGTTTTGAAAGTATCGTCCTCCTGTAGTACGTTTCTGGGAAGGTGGACTGTTATTAGAACCAGGAGTTTTTACAACAATAATAGCTTATTTGTTGATTGAATCCAATTTAATACAAAGCCAGAAAATAAGCAGACTGTCATCTGCAAAATGAGGTCCGCAGAGGGTGAATTTAGTAATGCTACCCTGCACAGCAGGGTAGCATCAATAAATTTACCATCTGTGAACCTCAATCTGAATCAGGGTATCAAAACTGAACAGAAAGAGGTACCCAGAGGATAAATTGGCCCACTGTATGGGATAGCATCATCAAATTCACCATCTGGGGACCTAATTCTGCAAATGTCAGATTGCTTATTTTCAGGCCTGTTTAATAGGCAGTCAAAGAAAGGTATGAACAAAATGATGATTATTTCAGTTAATGATTTCATTTATCTGTAAACCACTAGGAGCTGTTGTTTTGTTATGGATACAGACTATTACAGTGTTTGGCCTGTACTTCGATAGCTACTATTTTATATTACAAGGCTTAACGATAAGATCGGTGTAGATCGATTTGACACTGAATATCAAGGGTGTAGACAGGGAGGGCCATGGGGGGTCGTACGACCCCCCCCCCCCCGATCCCAAAGGTCCGCGGCCGATATTCTCGACAGCAAACTAATTTTTTTATTAGGGTATAACGACACATTAACAGCCAGGGTCACACCATGTCGGTGACAGTTTTACGGGTGGAGGAAGTCGGAGTAACCGGAGAGAACCACCGAGCAACGACGAGCAGATGTCAGCTCTCCAACATCGTAACTCTGAACTCTGCACCGCGGCACAGGTAGGGTTAGATTGGTTGAAAACATGCGCACCATCGACGTGCGTGCAGTACGCCTTAGTACACAGCGTCATCGTGCCCCCATGCAGGCAATCGGGGTTAAGTGCCTTGCCCAAGTACAAAACGCGGGAGCACGAATCAGTCGCTGAAATGGTCACCCATCCAACTACTAACCGCGCTCGACGTTGCTTAACTTCGGTGACCTGACGAGAACCGGTTACCGTGACGTCACCACGCCCCCAGCAAACTAATACGTGCCTACATTGAATTTGATTCACTATCACTCAACATGAAATCTTTGATCACTGCTGATATCAAATATTGAAGATTTTTTCCGGAGGAGCGACGCCCCCCCCCCCCCCTCCACCTGACCACCACCGATGGCCAAAGGTCAAGTTGGAGGAGATTATGGGAGGGGTGACTCCCTCCCATAATCTCCTCCAACTTGAACTTTGGCCTCTGACCAAGTTTTTAGTTGCCAGACATTCTCATCATTGAGTTGCATTGTGGGCGACCCATCCCCTTAAAAAAATGCTGACTACACCCCTGAATATAATTGCGTGGCAATGGAGGTTAACGTTACGATTTTCCCAAATTTCACTGAAGATGGACAGCTAAAAGCTTTGTTGTTCTCTTATTTTGAAACCATTTGGGTAGCAGACGAACATGGAAATGGAAACCGGAAGTTGTTATAAATATAGTTCGACCTACAATCAAATGATATTTTCGTACAAGCTCAATTATGACGATTACAAATAATGTTTTGTGTGGATATATTTTTGTTTTGAAACCTATTTATGGAGTTTAATATTTTACGTATCGGCAACAACCAAATTATAATATTACGAAACAGAGACATAGAAATGCATTTCTAAAAATGGCATCCCTGGATAAGGAAATTGAAAAGTTGTCCTGCAATTCCGACTTTATCTCGCATTAATGGGATTGTCAATGTAACTTTCTCCCATGAATGTATTGAGAGTTTTCAATTCCACCGCCTTGCAGATTTGAGAAGAGTCTGGCCGTTTCTGCAGTTCTCAGAACATTGAAAACAATATTTTGCCCAAGTTCACGATTTGCCTTATATGGTTACAAGCCGTCACGTGCCCGATTTTGTTCACATGGTTTTGAAATGGAAGCTTATTTATTTTTCGTGCATTTTTCGTTGGGGTGTTTGTAACACAATGGAGACGAAATTGTAAAATGTGTTTTCTCCAAGTCTGGAGTTCGAAGTCATTTATTTGAAACCCTGTCATTGGAATTACCGATCTATTCGTGATTTTTGCAATTCGTTACTTATGCCATTGGAAACTTGTCTATCGTCAAAATCGTAAAAAAAGTTTGTTTTCGTGAAAAAGTGAATATATTCCATTTCTTTGTACTCTAGTCATTATTTTGATATATACGATATGTTTAATTCTTTTATCAGTATTTTGGGCTTCGGTGAAAATTTTCCCAAAGTTAGGTTGGACGCCCCCTTAAGAGCATAAGAATGGTTGTTTAGTGGAAAGTAATTACGGCTGTGACACACCAGCCGTGACTGACTCCAATGGAATTCTTTCCAAGAAGTTGTCAAGACCGCAATACCCTGTGTTGGTATGGAAAATTCAACCGTGAGTAAATTGTTCAGTCACCTTCCGATTGGATTCATTCACACGTAGTGAAAAGTGTTATGGAAGTTATTATCATCAGAACACGCGACTAAAAATACACAAAAAAAAAGAAAATTTAAAACAAATAAAAAACAGAAATTAAAATCAATGCGCTAAACATATGTCAAAAAGATACGTTGACACTGGGTGGATGACGTCTTACCAAATCTATTGACCATCGGGTAAGTATTAAAATCTCAAATTTTGACAAAACCTATTTACCGTTCATCTGGATATAATAAAGAGAACCGATTAAAGTACAGCCATCGTTGACCGGTCAAAATCTATGGGTGGGCATTTTCCACGCATATAATTCAGAGGTGATCCGTTATGACACCTAGCGAAATTTCCACCGATGAAGCACCTGGGTAATCCCGGTGCTTCATTGGTGGAAATTTTGCTAGGTGTCATAGCGGATCATCTCTGAATTAAATGCTTGGGAAAAGTGACAACCCGTGGATTTTGACCCGTCCACGACTGTCCTACTGTATGACAGTTCACAGGTTTCGAAATCATCTGCGGCATACAAGCAGAGGGGGTGTCAGCTGTCTTGGGGAGTTTAAGCATTGAAGAGAGGGGTCTTCCCACAGGAACCTTTTAGAACACTGCTCTCAAATAAGGTGATAAGACAACTTTTTGACGAACCGTTTGTAGTTCCAGACGACCAACTTCTCGGTTATCTGTTTTTTCATTTAGATGACCACCAGAGGAACGATAAAATCGTCCCTCTCAAATTTTATGGCTCGACATATTACTTGAATATACAGAGAAATGGCATTGAGAGAGTCACAAAAATAGAAGCGTTTTCAAAGGAATTTGCATTATATAAAGGGATGTATGCTCGAAGACAAAACTACTATTACACAAAGTTACGCTACTATCATTTAGCGCATCAGCACAACACATGCTGCACACAAAAACGCAACCTTCACCTCTGGCCTTTGGAAGAAAAATTGGCGTATGGCACGCTCCCACAGGTATCAGGTAACGTTCTGAAAATACTCTGGCCATACCTTTATTATTCGCCCGAACTGATCGCAGAGAACAACTTGTTTAATCTAATTACTCTCTGATTGGATGCACCTTTACGGTTTGTTCGGATTATAAGAAATAAACGCGGGGATCGCCGCGTGGTTAGAGGTGTGTTACTGATTATGATGGTAGGGAAGCAAAAAAAAAACGAAAGCAACATTTTCCATTTCGTACCTGTCTTTATTCATCTAGGATGGCGACTAATTAATCTGCAAGTGTTCAGGTCACAACACAAGGTGATATTAATGGAACATTATCAAAGAGAGTAATTAGCAAGCCAACTAGAAGATCATGTCTTCCGTACTTTTTCTTTGCTGACGTGTCAACCGTTACTTATTCCCAGTTCCTTGTTCGACATTCGTTATCAACCGACTTTCGGTTGATAACGAATGTCGAACAAGGAACAGGGAATAAGTAACGGTTGTCACGACCCCCTTTACCTTCATCACAAAGATTAAGCTCTTTCTCTGATAGGGAAAAAGAGAATGGGAATTGAGAGAGGGGTGGGGAAAGAAAGAAAGAAAGAAAGAAAGAAAAACGAACGAAAGAAAGATTAATGTTAATGCCTACTAAGATCATTTAACTCTTTACCTAACGTAATGGCCAAATTCGGGCAGCGGTGTTAACAAAATTCCATTCCAAATCTATCATTTTTTCACATTTTGTCTCAACACAAGCCTATGACCCTCAGTCGAACGAGTTCATTGAGCTCGTTCCCATTAGGGGTGATAAAATATATTTTTGAGGCCAGAAATGATTATGTTTAGTTACTAAAGAATTTGTTTGCAAGTGTCGTCTTCTATTCAGGCTGGGTAAGGGATTAGCCTTTGAAAGCCCAGTTTCTCGGTGCCGGACTACGATTTCTAGATCCTAGATCCAGAAAAAAATATGAAAACATTATTGTGGAAATTTTTTTCTGAAGAGAATAAGTTTCACAGATAGTATGCATATCAGTATATGGTTTCTTCTGATCGTGGCACGTGTATTTTATGACACAGCCTAAATCCGCTACTGTTATGGATTGGAACACTAACCCTTTTAACCCTGATCGTATCTTCCATGTCAGTTCAATGGAAGCAACTGGAAGAGTCCATATTTATTATTTGGGGATAGACCAATTAATATTTTCAACGTGCAGCCTTAGGGCTGCACGTTGAAAATATTGATTGGTCAACCCCACACTTTAACTCAGCGGCCATCCTACTAAATAAAAGTGTGACATATCATGTTTCTGGGCCGATGGAATTCAAAAGGTTAAATACTTGAAATATTTATTTATGTTTTATTGGTGCTGAAGGTCACATATTTGTACACAATGGCTAATCGTGATCACAACATGGATATAAATTCAAGTGCCCAGCCAATCGTTTATACCCATGTTGCCAATTTTAGAGGTTTTCCACCCCAGGCATTGGTTACCACGTCCCTTTTTACCAGTAAACCAGATCTTGTTTACCACAGTAAACAAGCACTGCCTCACTTTCCCACGGGAAGATTTTCCAAATAAATGGTATCTTCCGCTTCTGCGCCCATCGACTTCCCCGGCCGTCAAGGTTTAGCATCTGTTTTGTCACTTGTACGTTTCAATATAATCCTGAAAAGTACTCTCCCTTTCTGGAAATCGTGGATCACGTCCCTGTTTGTTAAAGACTGGGGCACACGAACGAATATTTTTCGATGGATCGCAGCGATTTGAAAATCGGTACTAAAATTCGCCCGTCTGCCCAAATCGGCGACGGTGATAAAAATCTGCGATCTTGGTCGCGCGATCGATCGCAAAGATCAAACATGTTTGATATTTTCGCACGATTCCCCGGTAAAATCGAAAGGATTCGCTAAATACGCACAATCCGTGCCATACGATCGCTAAATAAATCGCTGCCTGTGTCCACAAGTGATCGTAAGTAAAAAATCGCCGACGATTCGATCGCAGCGATGCAGTGAAAAATATTCGTTCGTGTGCCTCAGTCTTAAGCAAAGTAAACAAGTATTGCTTCACTTCCCGGGGTTCCCATGAAATAAACTGAACTAAAAGGAACAAACGAGAAACCCTCGATCTCCTTTTAATCGTTTGATAGAAGTAAAGGAGATCGACGCAGTGACCAAAAAAGAAAGAAAGAACACAAATAATCTAAAAAAAATAACAACAACAAAACCTAAATAAACTGTGTAGCGTTTCTTTTATGAGCAGCCGAAGGTTTTGCTCCTCGGTTATTTGTCTGTGGCACATAAGTATTCATTTCGTGGCATTTTGTAAGCTTTATGATAATTGATGAGCAATGCGAAATAGTCTTGATTACAGTAAATGATGCAGAAATCGTTAACCCTTTGAATTAACCCTTTACCTAACGTAACGGCCAAAACCGGCCAGCGCTATTCTCAAAAATCGCCAATTAATTTTCACTATTTTTTCATTTTTTGTCTCAAAAACATAGGTTATGACCCCTCGTTGGAACGAGCTCGTCGAGCTCGTTCCAACGAGGGGTCATAACCTATGTTTTTGTGACAAAAAATGAAAAAAATTAGTTATTCAAGAATTATTTTTGCAAGTGTCGTCTGCTTTTCAGGTTAGGTAAAGAGTTAAGTATTTATATTATTATATATATATTATATGTTATTAAGTAGCATGGCTGCTAAGTGAACGTGTGGAGAAGACGAATCAATATTTTCAACGTGCAGTCTTGGGGCTGCACGTTGAAAATATTAATGAGCCTACCCCCAAATAATGAATATGGACGCTTCCAGTTTCTGTCGTTGAACTGACATGGAATGTATCACCAGTGTTTAAAGGGTTAAAGACGCGGTTTAGTACACTATGCGTGCGTACAGTGTGGTTACACGATATGTGCGTACAGTGTGGTTAAACCTTTTTGTTTTGAATACTGAATTTAGACATTTGATATCAGCAATTTGTACCTTGCTGTAAGACAAAGACAATTATGAGGTCCAATTGACGAACCGAAGCATAAAATCGTTGAGTATAGTTTCGACACAAAGCCATTGTGTCACGATTATAATCATTGGATGTGCGTTTCAACCTGGACATTAAATTGAGTTTGGTTAATATTTATTTTTTGTTAAAAAGAAGATGAAATTTCACACAGCGCACATCATTCATTCAAACTACTAAAACTGATTGGTAACCGTATTTCTGAGACCACCACCACCCCGCCCGGTAGAGAATCTAATGGAACTGTAATGTGGCAAAAAAAAAACAGTGCTGCAAGTGGCATGGAAGTGAAACAATCATATAGAGGAATTGTAATGGAAGGGAAGAAGCATGTATATATTCAACAATAGAAGCGACATACCCAATATTTTCAGACAGGAGGGCACTACTTGGGCTGATAGTGAAACTTGGGGGACACCCTACAATAGCCATTCCAGGCCATTCCTAACCTTGGGTGGACCATTCAGTATTTTCAAACTTTTTTAACTGGTAGAGTGCGAAATTATTTTTGACCACCAAAAATTGTTAACATGTCTTTGCCTTGTTACAATTTATAGGAGAGTGCCTATGGGCACTCTCCTATAAATTGTAACAAGGCAAATCTTAACAGAGGAAATAATATCACTTCGAAGATAATGTGAAGCACAGCAGCTGAATTTGAAGCCTTTAGGTTGCAGTACCTGCACTTCAGAATAAAGCCCAAATATGGGCTTCCAGCAGTCTACCAGTTAACGGCTACGTATAAATCACAAAACGCATTCACTGAGTGCCATTGATCGCAAATGTTTTATGTCAGTCCAATGCAATCATCGCAGACTCGAGAAAAGCCACAGTGGGTTAAAATTTTCTTCGAGACTCGTTTTTCTTCATAACAGATTTAGGTTCCTGCAACCTGCAATTGAATGTGTTTACGTGAGGGATTCTGTGAGAATTCGGCAAACTTTGTAAAACATCTCGAAGGAGTTCACTGTACGTTTTGGCTGCCTGCCCAGCGCACAGCTGATGTTATTCGCAATATGGTGCATTCATGTCATTGGGATCTACATTCTGTTATCAAGGTACTTCTGTACTATAAACAATCTGACGTCAGAAGATCATAACAGTCTTCGAAAAAAATAGATATTTTTGTACGCAACACACTACAGAGTTAAGATGATAGCAGCATTATCACACTGATGGGGTTTGCAGACTTTTGCTGCATCAATATCATACTACCTCTGTTAACATTGTTACCACGAACGTTTTCGTCCAAACCCCCTGTTTTTCAGAGAAGGGTTTCCGCGAGTGAGAGCGTGGATGATGAAACAGAGGCTCCTGCATGTGTGATGTATTTTACGGATATGCAGACAATCAATTCATGTATTTTTAAATGTTCGAGGGCCCATCGCAGATTTCAACTAGGTATAACTGAATTCTGGGTGTGGTATAGCCTGACAGAATGAGGCCATACCACACCCAGCATTAAATTACTGCTCTACCTCCCATGTTTGGACAAGCATGAACTGTTTCATACCCCTAGTCAAAGTTTAGCAATGCGTTCTTTGTGTGGAATCTACGGAAGCCGATTGGGGCCCAACATGTGTAGTGGGAGCATTGCGAATATTCGCATTCATATTGCGAATATTCGTATTTACATTGCGAATATTCGCATTCAACATTGCGAATATTAGCATTCAACATTGCGAATATTCGCAATTGAATGCGAATATTCGCAATGTTGAATGCGAATATTCGCAATGTTGAATGCGAATTCGAATGTTCGCAATGCAGAATGCGAATATTCGCAGTGCTAAATGCGAATATTCGCAATGTTGAATGCGAATATTCGCAATGCTTTGCGAATATTCGCAATGCATTGCGAATAATCGCAATACGTTGCGAATATTCGCAATGCATTGCAAATATTCGCAATGCCCGATCTCCCCGCTATATATGTCGGCCCCAACGGGCTTCCGTAGGAAGCTTTAAATCATTATAGCGGATCCATTTAATAACAATAATTCAATTTTATATAATTAGTGTCTTTTGCTGAGGTTAATGTGTCATTATGGGAACGTGGTGGCTCAGTGGTTACAGCATTGGACTTCAAACCGAAAGGTCCACCTACTGCGTCTACTTTTATAACAAAGCCGTGAACCCGATCTGTTTACGTGAACAATTTTTACCTACATGCAATTAATCAGCATTGAACAAATAAAAAATTCGGAATCTATTGTCGAATATCAAATATATCTGTTGGAATCTCATCTTTTTACAGATTTTAAACTACAATCACCGACAAAAGTCATGTTAAAATATTTTTCGGTTTTCATTCATAATCTAAAGAACAATGTTGCCGTGCTGGTGTGAACTGGTCTGACGAGAGCAGGTTTAGGGGAGACTTGTGTAGCAGTCTTAAGCTTATGGGAAGAGAATTACTGTGAATTACCATATCCTCGTGTCTCAATTAACCCTTTACCTAACATGAAAAGCAGACGACACTTGCAAACAAAATTCTTGAATAACTATTTTTTTTTCATTTTGTGTCTCAAAAACATAGGTGTTGACCACTCTTTGGGACGAGCTCGTCGAGCTCGTTCCGAAGAGGTGTCATAACCTATGTTTTTGAACCAAAAAAATGAAAAAAATAATGAAAATTAAATGGCGATTTTTGTGAATAGCGCTGACCGGTTTTGGCCGTTACGTTGGGTAAAGGGTTAAATCAGTGTGAAAATAGGCATAAAAATATTGTTCAGAATACACTCTTTAGATGGCTCCGTGATGGAATTGGAAGATGGCAATAAATCTTCAGTGCGATATGCTTATTGCTAGCTTTTTTAAGAAACGTGAGCCCTCCGCGTCAAATGAATTGTAGCAACCAGATTATTGAGCCTACTTGAAAAGTTTGTGACATCCACACTTCTCACAGTTTGATGGCCTTAACGACCAAAGACACAGTCAGGTTTGGTACTCATTCGCACGTGCTTACCCCGCCTTCTGTCTCAAAGGTCCACACCGTCCTCATTGTTCAACAACACCCTCATCCCCCCCCCCACCCCCAAGATAAATATAGTTTCCAGTTTGTTGACTAGTATTTTCTCTTTTAACACTTTACCGACCACGAAAGGCAGACAACACTCGCAAACAAAATTCTTGACTAATTTTTTTCAATTTTTGTGTCAAAAGTATATCTTATGACCCCTCACTGGAACGAGCTCGTTCCAATGAGGGGTCCAATAAGGGGTCTTCAGCTGTTTTTGAGACAAAAAATGGAAAACAAATGAAAATTGAATGGTGATTTTTGTGAATAATGTTGCCCGGTTTTGACACTAAGTTGGGTGAAGGGTTAAATAAGAAATATGAAGACTCAACAGAATGGTAAACTGTTTGGTTGAATACATCTCATTTCAGATGGAATAATATATATCATTTTCTTTTGATCCGTTGAGCTTCACTGGGTATTAGTTCTCTACACCCTCGCTTATTATGACAGTAGAAACTCGAAGTCTAAATAAACCGATGAGATACGCTTTTTACAAGACTACCCGGTGGTCCATCGACTCCGAATTTTCTTCTTGTGTTGTCAAATTTCCACTGAACTAGTAAGTAGGAGTATAGATTGGTGGCCACG
The DNA here is from genome assembly GCA_031216915.1 of Pictodentalium vernedei. Classification (NCBI taxonomy): domain Eukaryota; kingdom Metazoa; phylum Mollusca; class Scaphopoda; order Dentaliida; family Dentaliidae; genus Pictodentalium; species Pictodentalium vernedei. The sequence goes on from CM062292.1 coordinate 171,814,659, forward strand.
CAATGGGTGGAACAGTTTCAGATCATTCTAATATTGCATACTCATAAGATGACAACACAGTCGCCTCTGTCTCCTCCTCTCGACCCGGGTGTGGTCGTGTCAACCATCGGGCCATTGTTATTAGTTATGTCCAGAGATGTGAGATGTAGTTTCTTTCCGAAACTGACAGACATCATACTGTATATTTTCAAGTATGTCGTCGTGCGAAGGTAGAGGTGGAAAAAATCAACCCTTTGTGTAGAGAGTGCTATGGAGGGAGTGTGGACAGGAGATCACCCGTCCCCAACCCGGTACTAAAGGGTCAAACCACAGTACAAAACGATACTAACACCAGCAGTTTCACTTCTTGCCTTAGGAGCGCGGTGGCTCAGTAGGTAGAGATGCACGCCGAGAGGTCCTCGGTTCGAATCCCATCTGCGGCAACCGCGTTGTGTCCTTGGGCAAGACACTTCACCCCCATTGCCCACGTTGGGGCACGGTGGCGTTGTGTACTAAGGCGGACTACATGTCGATGGTTCACTTGTCTTCAACCAATGCTAACTCTGCTTGTGTGGCGTTAGTATGTTGGGGAGCTGACAGCTGCTCGCCGTTGCTCGGTGGTTTTCTCCGGGTACTCCGGCTTCCTCCACCCGTAAAACTGTCGTGGTCATGATTAGCCATTGTGCAGAAATATGCGACCTTCAAACCCCAATAAATAAATAAATAAATAAATAAATAAATAAATAAATAAATAAATAAATAAATAAATAACTTCTTGCCTTTTATATCCCTTATGAGTGATTTTTCTAACAGATATCAGGGTCCATTCATCGGACCCAATCCCAATCCCATTTTACCTGTTAGTTTTCTTATTACAACTAGCAAGTCTATAATTCCAGAAACTATACCTGGGAAGAGCATAAAATATGTTCTTTGGTTCTGATAACTTCAGGAAATCCGGAAATTCAAAACTGATGGTAGTCCCTGTAAGGCCCGGCCACAGCCCAGAGCTACCTGGGCTAAAAACCCAGGTAGGCGTCGGTTGTAGCTGAGTCTAACAGAGACAAAAGCTTTGCCACTGTCCAGGCCTATCTGGGCTAAAAGCCTCGGTTGTAGCCGAGTATAACAGAGACGAGTCTGGATGCAAATAGTAATTCCCAGTTTGACATAATAACGCCATCCCCAACCTATAGCGTCATGAAAATCGACTTTCTATAGTTATCTCCTTTGAAGTTATTAGTGCTCCAGGAAGGTCCAATCAAGTAGCAAATAATTGTTGGAAAAATACCTATGACATCACTAGACATGGAAGCTAAGTTTCCTTTGGTTACTTTTAATAAACGAAACAACAGACAGCTCTCGGAGCTGTCTGTTGTTTTCGTTTATTAAAAGCTACAAAAGAAAACCTGGCTTTTTATGATAAGCCAATTAGAAGCAACTACTTCACAGAAAACTCGTCATTAAGAATTACAATTATTATCACACCAACCCACACTGAGTAAGCGTTCATGTTGGGTCTTTGTTAAGGGAATGTGTTCTCTAATAATTTGCAGGTTTTTCCTCTTCCCAGGAAAAATTTATCAAATCACACATCTAAGACTTTAATATTAAATAAAGGACAATATCTGTATTATATGTCACAATGCGCACGCTGTTGATATAATGAACAGAAAAAAAGTTACAGAACATCAAAAGATGGTGAAAAACGCCGTTTTCTTATCTTTAAATGGGTTTCAACAGAGAATAATAGCCAAACGTTCAAACTGATTGAGAAAAAAAAAATTGTAAAAAGCCTATATCTGTATTTTTATACTACTCCATTGGGAAATGTCTGAACTTTTTGAAAAGATGTGCACATCGATGATACGAATTCGCTAACATTTCGAAATTTCAATTTTTATATGAAAATCCCATCCCTTTAAATTTACTGACAGATTCAGGAAACTAAGGGGAGCTAACTTTCTTGTAAATCTCTTCAAATGACGAAAATTAACAGCCATGAATAAAATTCGCCATGAATCGTGAATCTGACCGTTTCTCATAATACACAACAAAATCTCTGCTAAAAGATGTTTCATTGCGCAATTCATTACTTCGTACATGAATACGCGTTAGAAAAGTCTTTTCGAATCAGCCGAAGAATGAATTAGATGCGAAAACATCGATGAGAAGTAATTGCACAGTTTTCGTTCAACCTTTGAGACAAATTGAATAGACTCCTTTGTGGAATAAACCAAAAGAAACGGATTGATGCAACTAAGAACGGGCTCATTCAATCATGTCCTACAAAGGAAACGAAAATAAAATTATTTGCTCAATTATTCACGACATTATCAAACGGTGACAGCCTACCACAATACGCAATTCAAAAGACGGGAATTACAACTCATAATTCCGGTGTTTTGGGATGTTTAAATTGGAAAAAAAGACATCAAAAATTACTGCAGGCGCTTTCCATTCGCATTGAGATTGGATGAAAGAAGTTTGAAAGACGACTTAGAAAAACTAATGTTCTGTCAAAAAATAACAAGTTTAGGGAAATGAGGCGAGGGGAGAAATGTCAAGAGACACTTAAGTCAACTTAATCCAAACACCTTTCATGTCTGTCAATAGCAAATTGTGTGGACTTATTGCTCACATGCGTGTTCTTATCTTAACCTTCGCCCGAGAAACACTCTGGAGTCACGGTCGAAGACTCCAACACAAACTCCAACCCATCCAACGCAATGTTCTCGGATATTCACGCAATTTACACTGCAAAAAAATATAGGTTGTCTTTAGAACCAAAAGTGGTTCTAATCTTGTCCTTGAGATGGAACCAGTTCCGATATCTGCAGATAGTGTGCAGGCAGATTTAGGGGTGGGAGATTTTAATATTGTTAATATCGTCCAACAGATATTTCATATCATACCCAAGAATTAATAACTACCGGCCCTGCAGTTCACATTTGAAGTGACATTGACTATGCAGTGTTATAATAGAACAACTTATTGATAACACGATGGACGTATCTTTATTATTATTTTATTATGGTTTAACGACACATTAGCAGCCAGAGTCATATCATGTCGGTGACAGTTTTACGGGTGGAGGAAGCCGGAGTACCCGGAGAGAACCACCGAACAACGACGAGCAGCTGTCAGCGCTCCAACATCGTAATTCTGAACTCTGCACCGCGACACAGCCAGGGTTAGATTGGTTGAAGCACTATCGACGGGCAGTACGCCTAAGTACACAGCGTCATCGTGCCGCCATGTAGGCAATCGGGGTTAAGTGCCTTGCCCAAGGACACAACGCGAGAGAACGAATCAGTCGCTGAAATGGTCACCCAACCAAGTACTAACCGCACTCGACGTTGCTTAACTTCGGTGATCTGTCGAGAACCGGTTACCGCGACGCCACCGCCCTCCCCCCCCCCCCCGGACGTGTCTTTACCTTTTAATAAACTTTCAATAAACGAAAACAACAGACAGCTCTCAGAGCAACTTCTTCACAGAAAACTCGTCATTAAGAATTACAATTATTATCATATCTACTCACACTAGCTAACGGGGCGTGGCATTAATAGATATAACATAAATGTTTTAGGGCATCATTATGTTTATTATACTCCCTCCAATAATGACATACATTCAAACACATGAGTTTGACGTTCTCCCACACTTACGCCGTTTGTGTTTTTAACCTACTGAACTCCCAAGACACGTGAACTCAATGTATCACAGACACCATCGCCCGTTCCATGTGCCTCCTGTGGGGCGATTGTTTTGTTTTTTTTCACTGACGTCTGGATACTCCGTGTGGCAACCACTGTTCTGGAGGCAGTAAATAATCATCCACACTTTTTGCCACCTAGAGTACGATCTCGAAGTGGTCGTGTAAATTCTTTGGAAATTCAAGGAAACCCACCAGCGCGACAATGTCTCACTGACGAATATACAGAACAGGTGTGAAAGCGAAGCAGAAAAATATGGTAGTTGGGTTCGGTCGGCACCAAAGAATTTCGCTGATTCCCTTTTTGTGTAGAGCACCATACGTTTGAAGCTGCTATTCTATCATCTCTTGGGTGCAACAAGGCGTCATCTGCAATGCCAAAGCCATTGCAAATTGCGCATCGTTTTACTTAAGGGACTATATGTATTTTTTCGCTGTCAAGGAAACAAGGTCCTTTGATTACACGACGGCGTAGGACTTTGTGTGAACGCAACTGGAGTAGCCATCATCCCCATCATAGTTTCGTCCGCCCCCTCTTTAAAACGTTCGATATCCGTCTGTGGTCGTGGACAGTATCTTAAAGTTCAGTAAGCATTTCTGCCTACCCAAAAATGATGTATAATATTCTTTAACCCTTTACCTAACATGAAAAGCAGACGACACTTACAAACAAAATTCTTGAATAACTATTTTTTTCATTTTTTGTCTCAAAAACATAGGTTATGACCCCTCTTTGGAACGAGCTCGACGAGCTCGTTCCAAAGAGGGGTCATAACCTATGTTTTTGAGACAAAAAATGAAAAAGATAATGAAAATTAAATGGTGATTTTTGTGAATAGCACTCGCCGGTTTTGGCCGTTACGTTGGGTAAAGGAATAAACCGTTGTATTATTCTGCTTAGCTTACATTGTAAAAATTTTCAAAGTTACATTACTTATTATCAAATCTTATCAGGTCGCGTTTCTGTCGCGGAACACTTACATCAGTGAGTGAATATTTTGTATAAAAATATTTCAAAACCCAGACATGATCAAGAAAAAGAAAAAAAAATATAAAATAATAAAAATAATTCTTTGACCTTCCACTGATTTGTCGCGGTCATCTAACGAGGAGGTCGACATCAAACCCTTCCGCCGCCTGATTACTTCTACCCCCACTCTCCCGCAGAATCTCCCAGCATTCAGTCATAAACTTTTTCCCAATTTCCCCATTGGCGCTTTCTTGATCTCTCCAACTATATTATTAATGAGCATCTGAGAATGAATTCTTCGCAGTTTTGTTCGATATTGTTGTAGGGAAGATTGCAGAAAGATAATTCCGTCCTGGAGAAAATCTAGGTCCGCCAAACATGTGTTGGCATTCGGAACATGGTTGTAAAGAGTTAAGACACATCCCTTGCATGTGAATTAATCTGGTAGACTGATCACAAATGGATATGGGATTACACGACAAAGCACGAGCTGATCGTGTGCGTGCACTGACGGATTTGTTGAGAGAACGCCCGCGGGGAACAGGTTCATTTTCTGAATCCGGGACAGCTCAAGATTGCGCCTACATATTTAATGGACTCATTTCGAGAGCATCCGATCTGCGTCAGTCATTGCCACCTGTACTGTTTCCATTTATGCTGTCTCCTTCTGCACATTGGCATTTTTTCTAATCCCTTTTCATTCTAACAACAGCGAGAACAGTCAACTGCTGGAATGGGAAAGTAGATTGTCGAAAGTTGCCTCATATTTAGAAAAGTCATTTGTTAAGGAAGAACAATTAATATCTTTAACGTTCTATCGTACGGCTGCAGGTTAAAATTATTAACTGATTTACTCTTGATGGAGACTAAACATCATCTTGACGTGATGAAGAGAAACCAAACATCAGTTTCTCGGTTTTGCTGCAAGATAAAAAAAATACAGAAAAAAACAAAACAAAAAAGCCCCATTATAGTCCGACCCTCAAATCGTCGCCTGAGTGCTAGAATGTCCTATGTCCCATAGGGGACAAAAAAGCCCCATTATAGTACGACCCCCAAATCGTCCCATAGGGGACATAGGACATTCTAGCACTCAGGCGACGAAATGCAGACTTCCTGCCCAACCTCAAATTCGCATCCAAAGTTTTTTCTCGGTGGTTTCTGATAGAGGGACATCTCCTGATTCAGAAAAAAAGTTTACTGGACGTCTGACAGCATTGAGCAATTTGTGATATTCGTCGCAGAAAAAGGGGTACCCAATTTCAATTCGCATAGTTAGCCTTTTGGTACTGAAATTCTCATATATAATCGGCATTTATTAAATTAAAATCTAGAAGTTTTAATCATATAGACACACAAATGACATTATTCAATGCATAAATAAGTGGATGTTCGCCAATAACTGCTATTTTGTTTTGAAAACGAGGGTTTTATGAACAGCATTTATAAATTAATAGAGGGCGTTTCCACAACTGATCAACAGACACCCAAAACATCCCTTAAAAATGAATATAGGCTCGGTTGCAACCTCTGTTATGCGTTCGGAATGTTGTATTAGTCGCAGTCAAACAGAGCAGCCCGCGAAATGACGATGTCACCTTAAATGTGGATATTTCAAATTGCTCAAGGCTGCCAGACGTCCAGTCAAATGTTTCGTAGTCAGATGTTACTCTGACACATGCCATGGAGAAAAAAAAACGTTGGACGCCACTTTGAGGTTCAGTGCCCTGGTGGCCGGACTGAGAAGACTATATTTCATATAATATCTCGACAGAAAGACAAAAATACACGCCCTGATCATCTTACGTCAATGAACAATGAAATGAGTGTTCAGTTACAAGGCGATAGTTTGAGACATCTTTTTACTTATGCTTTGGGCTCTACCTATCAAAACGAGAAGCAGTCAAACATCTTTGGTCGAAAATGTGTAGCTACAGTCTCTCTGGAGTGCATACTTAACCCTCTTCCCAACGAATATTTCTTTAGTTTTAGTCGAAAAAACATAGCTTGTGATCTCACCTTGGAATGATGTCGTTTCAATGAGGGATAGTAATCTATGTCTTCCAGCAAAAATGAAACATTTCAATTATTCCGGAGGTTGGCTGACACAGGACCAACAATAAAAACATTCATTTTTCTCTAGTGTTTTGGACACCCGTCTCACAAAATATGATTTTGACAGAGTTTGCATTGCATTCCGAGAGGTTTCTAATCCCTTTCTCAACTATTTCTTGATCCACTGTACTTTACTCTAAGATCAGTTAGGTTAAAAATCAACCCAAATCAACTGGGTTGAATGAATATGAACCCTTCCAATTGGGTTCATATTATTCACTCAACCCAGTTGATTTGGGTTGATTTTAACCCATCTGATTTTAGAGTGTTGAATAATGGCAACTGGTGGCTTGAAGGCAGTACTTTAGGCACACGTAACTGAACAAAACCAATTTCCCTTTTTGGTTTTGCTGATTATTAAAGAACAAAACAAACAAATAATACAGATGAATTCAATGATACAAGCTATTTGGTGCACAGTGTGCATAAATTACCAACACCCAATAAAAACAACACACATCTACTATCCCTGACACTTTGCAAACATACGCCTGTCCAAGTTTATAAATTTAGTTGCCGTTGTTGTTCTCTGACTTCTCACAAACTTCAGGATCTGGCTCGAATACAATGTAAATGTTGAATTCTTCCGAATGAGTAGACCAACATGAGAAGGCCTGATTATCGGAGGTATATACTGTCGTATGCACGAGGGTGTGACTTGCACTCACTCCGGGTCATCTGATAAATGTGGGTGGGACTTTTATGCTGCCTGAACGTTACATCACAGGAACTTGTATCAATCATCACCGAAATAAAATTCACGTATCGCTTCAAATCTTAACTCGCTGAGTACCTTTACAGTACTGTGAAATAGCAATGACTAGATTTAAGGAAAAATTCATGAAAAGTGGACCCAGGAAATCACTTGTCAAAACGGCGATATACTTTGCAGGGTTTTTTTATTACATGAACTCAAATTTTATCCTATTATAGTGGCAATAGATTTCTTGTCCTGGGCAGGAGTATCCGTCAGTACCATGCACGGACTTAAGAGACTGTACTCTAAGTGGCAAATTACGTACAAGAAATGAGTTCCTTGTTTAAATGTCTTTTGTACTAGGTATAGGTTTTATCACAAGGGACCTGAGGAGTTCAACCAGATGTTCTTCCTGTCAATCCAATGCTATCGTCTTATATTGGATTCAGCACTCGTCAAAACTGTCGACGTTAAATACATAACACTGAAGACCCCCAGCTACTACGAAACATCCGACCTTTACTGAAAACTGACTTTTAAAATTCCTGTACAACAGCAGCTCATATACAGAAATGGTGTTTAACCCTTTACCTAACATGAAAAGCAGACGACACTTGCAACAAAAATTCCCGAATAACTAATTTTTTACATTTTTTGTCTCAAAAACATAGGTTATGACCCCTCGTTGGAACGAACTCGTTCCAACGAGGGGTCATAACCTATGTCTTTGAGACAAAAAATGAAAAAATAATGAAAATTAATTGGCGATTTTTGAGAATCGCGATGGCCGGTTTTTTCCGTTACGTTGGGTAAAAGGTTAACGTTTTCAAGTTCTTATTACGCATCCCATTCGCATTGCAGATGGCGCCTATTACATTCAAGGGACGCAATGCTAGGTTTTGTATAGTTTTGTATTCAATAACTTCTGGTTGAGTTGTTCATTTTGATAAGGCATGATCCCCATTTATTTTTAAATCCTGTTATGGTGTGAGCCATCTTTTGATATATGATATTTTATTTTAATTTTAAATACAGAGCTGGCATTCCGTCCACATTTCTCAGATCTGTTTGGTACCCTTCCCCGAAATTGACCAGGTGAAATACGTGTAAACTTAAGTCGATGACTGCTATGGAGTGGAGATATTAGTTTGCATTCTTGTCTCAGGAAGCTTTATTTTGTGTCTGCTTTTCTCCCACCCCATACTCCAGTTTGTACACGCAGCCTATGGAAGAAAGTAATGGAAGATTTCACCATCTCATATAGCCTACGTGACTACTATCCCATATACCCCAAGTGACAAATTTGCATACTTGATTACGGAACTATTCAAAATAATCTGCAATTGTAAACAAAATCAATGGCTATCACTTCTTGTTTCGCGTCTATAGATACGGCTGAATTCATCGAAGAAATGGAAATGAAAACACTTCGAGGAAAGCAGCAGGTCATCTAAAAAGAAACGAATTGACCCAATAACCCTCGTACATGTTGACGTAGCTACGATCACTCCGATTATTCCAGGACACTCGCACTTTTGAGGAAGAAGTCAACTTTTTCCACAGCGATGTGGTATATACTTATAGTATATACCGAAACATCACCCGAAAAAACTGATTAGGGTATTATTTCTCAGATCTTAACGACTGTTTAGAAACTATAAAATTGACGTATAAAGCTTTCCTTGCTTGATTACAAGACGAAAAATGATCTATCACCTGATGTGTGAGATGGAAAAATCTCACCCTCGGGTCAAAAATGCTGCGCCCTCGGTTGAGATTTTTCCATCTCTCACATCAGGTCATGTTGGATTTTATCATATGACTCGTCCGTTTTGTTCACTTTAAAACATTTGATATTTTGTTTTCATATTAATCAGTGATAAATAAAGCCTTCCGTCAATTTCACTGGTCAATTTCAAAACTAGACAATTTGATTGGCTGAACAAAATACAACTGGGCCACATTTTCATAATTTGCATAATTAGAGTTGGGAGCGTTCATTGGTCAATTTCAAAACTGAACAATTTGATTGGCTAAACAAAATACAACTGGGTCACATTTGCATAAATTCAGTAGTGAGAAGTTACGTTATCTGTCCTATTTTGGGTGGGTTATATTGTATTAATCTTTTACCTACAAGAAAAACGCCATTCATTTTTTTTTATATTTTCTCTTTTTGCTTCCAAAACATAGGTTACGACCTTCATTGGAACTAGCGTGTCGCGCTCGTTCCAATGAGGGGTCATAACCTATGTTTTGGAAGCAAAAAATGAAAATTTTTCGTTATACGAGGATGTTTTTTCCAAGTGCCGTCTGCAACTCAAGTTAGGTGATGGGTTAAAAAGGCATACTAAGTGGCTAATTTGAGCGTGTGTGTATCATATGATAAATAGAACATGAAATGAGTGTTTTTCTCATATAATATTTATGAAACTCGTTCGAATTTTCCGTTTGGGCTCGCAAGAGGCTCGCAGAAACGGAAAATTCTTAGACTCGTTTCATAAATATTATATGAGAAAAACACTCATTCCATATCCTCTATATATTAATCTTATACGGACCTACTTTAGATCACAAGGTATCAATAAGTGATAAAACGCCTGCATGAAAAATTACTCCATAACCCCACACCGATTATTCGAGATTGTTTTCTGGTAAGTGTCGTCTGTTTTACGGGTTGGGAAAATGGTTAACTCTTTACCTAACGTAACGGCCAAAGCCGGCCAGCGCTATTCTCAAAAATCGCCAATTAATTTTCAAAATATTTTCATTTTTTGTCTCAAAAACATAGGTTATGACTCCTCGTTGGAATGAGCTCGTCGAGCTCGTTCCAACGAGGGGTCATAACCTACGTTTTTGAGACAAAAATGAAAAAAATTAGTTATTCAAGAATTATTTTTGCAAGTGTCGTCTGCTTTTCAGGTTAGGTAAAGGGTTAACAAAGCAGTGTTAACTTTCGGCGATATCGAATATGTCGTGTTGTGAGTTCTCAACCCATTGTGGTGAGGATTCACCTATTCTAACACCGATATACTATTATCACAAACAATAGCCCGTTATCAAAGGCTCCCTGAACTAAACAGACACCATGGTGCGGTGCCCCAGGATACCGATACAAAAGCTCAACAGTAATGGTTCATCTCCAACAAAATGAACTCAGACCAGCGCGATCAATGCAGATTCATTGTGCTTTTGATGGGGAATTGATTATGTATTTAGACGTAATAAACGGGTTGTTTTATCCAGGAAACAGCCAGATGTCTTGTGTGTAATGTGTAACTAAATAGATTTCCCTTAAAGGAAACAAAAGACAATAGTCGGTGTTAAATATTGACTAAGTACTGATAGTACACAATAATAGAGTTTTTGAGTAGAGAGAGTGATGAAATTTTAATAAGTTTACAACGAGAGTTATTGACGGAAATATCCTTTGCTTACTCATGAATACATCAGTAGAATTCACTGAAGCACCTTCTTCACGCTGTTAGCCTTGAGCTCCTGAAACTGCGATGCAGATGTTTCGTGTACAGACCCAGTATAAGCCATTGCACTATTTATTTATTTACTGGGGTTTAACCCTTTACTCAACGAATCAGCCGCATCCGCCCGCGAAATATGCAAATTCAGCAGCTGAAAAAATATTATTTTTCGAAACATTTCAACAAAACCATATCATGTGACTCCTCTTTGGAACGAGCTCGTCGAGCGCGTTCCAAAGAAGGGTCACATGATATGGTTTTGTTGAAATTTTTTGAAAAAAATTAAAAAATGATATTTAAAATAATAAACTTTGAAATTATCTGCGTTGGGTAAAGGGTTAATGACACTTTCGACAGCAAGGGTCAACTCCTGTCGGGCAGCATTGCGGGCGGAGGAAGCCGGAGTACCCGGAGAGAACCACCGAGTAACGGCGAACAGCTGCCAGACTCCCCAACATACAGATTCTATACAAGCAGGGTTAGCATTGGTTGAAGACAATTGCACCATCGACGTTCAGTACGCCTTAGTACACAGCGCCACCGAGTCCCCACGTGCGCAATCGGGATTAAGTGCCTTGTCCAAGGACACAACGCAGTTACCCCTGGCGGGTATCGAACCGTGGAACCTTTCGGTTTGACGTCCATTTCCGTAACCACTGAGCTACCGCGCTCCCAGCCATTACACTAACGCTCAAGTAACTATACTGCAGGGTTGGGCAGTTTGTCGGGTTTGTAAGTCGGTTTTGGTTTTGTCAAAAAACCGAAACCTTTTTTTGTGGAACAAACCTCCTTAAAATAACAGTTTTCAGAAAATAACAGGTTTTCTCTCTCATATAGGTCACATTTTCATTCTTCGAATGAAAATGTGACCAATATAGCAGTGAAAACAGCAATATGGGTCACATTTTCGTTGACCACATTTGCACTTAATTTGTGTATGTCTCTCGAATGATAAATTTTAAGCACTTGCAACATCTTGCAGGATTTGCATTTCCTTTTGCGCGTGGAAATGTTCATATTACACGTGTGGTATGTTAGTTTATAACACATATTCTGACCCGTTAGGAAAACATAGATAGTACTGGACTCGAATTAACGTATGGTATTCATGCCCTTACTGTTTGCCTTCTCTATCGTGCACGCCGTTGGTGATAACTATCAGTTTTTGTTTGCCCGTGACTATTAATTAAGCAGTCGGTCTCTTAACTTACATTGTAAACGGAATGCACGCACTGTATGCCAAATTACAATGATGACGCAACAGGCATGATTAACAATTTTAATCTGGAATCTGTATCATATGGTCAATCTTTTATCTATTTATTTGTTGTTTAGTTTGAGTATGTCATATCTGTTTATTCCAGGAAGATAAATTTATCTTATCTCGTCTTTGGTTATTTATTTATTGGGGTTTAACGACACATTCTACAGCCATGGCTACCTCGCGTCAGACAGTTTTACGGGTGGAGAAAGCCGTAGAACACGGAGAAAACCACCGAGCAACGGCGTGCAACTGTCATACTCCCCATCACACAAGCAGGGTTAGCATTGGATGAAGATACCATCGTCGTGCAATATTCCTTAGTACACAGCGCCCCCGTGCCCCCACATGGGCAATCGAGGTTAAATGCCTTACCCAAGGACACAACGCAGTTGCCCTTGGCGGGGATCGAACCGTGAACCTTTCAGTTTGAAGTCCAATGCCGAAACAATGAGCCACCACGATCTTTGTCTTTGTAAATTAAATATAATTACTCCCAACGTCAGTTGAAAATACTCGTCAGACTGAATTTATCCCTCTGAAAACAAAACAAAATGATTGTACACATTTATTTATTGAACTAATTTCTGTAATTTAAAATGGAAAAACCGATTTTTTTCACAAAGTCAAAACCGACTTAAAATTTCAAAACCACACGACGATATCGCAGGATATGGATTAACCCTTTACCTAACGAATCGCCCGCATCCGCTCACGTAATATGCAAACTGAGCAGTTAAAAAATCAAATTTTTCAAAATATTTCAACAAAACCATATCAAGTGACCCCTCATTGGAACGAGCTCATTGAGCTCGTTCCAATGAGGGGTCACGTGATATGGTTTTGTTGAAATTTTTTGAAAAATTTAAAAAAAATTATATTTAAAATAATAAATTTTGATATCGTCTGCGTTGGGTAAAGGGTTAAAACCCCCATCATATGATCTTATTACACTCTAAAATCAGTTGGGGTAAAAATTAACCCAAATCAACTGGGTGGAGTGAATATGAACCCAATTGGTTTCACTCAATCCAGCTGATTCATATTCACTCAATCCAATGATTTGGATTAATTTCTAACCTAAATGATTTTAAAGAGTGTGTGTATGTGTGTGTGTGTTATCCACATTTTTTACATTTCAAAGAAATTGAATCGGTATAAATAAGTCACATACTCATATATAATTGTTTGAGTGTCAACTGAGTGATTTTTAATCCTTTAAACCCTGATGGCATCTTTCATGTCACTTCAATGGCAGCAGTTGAAATAGTTCATATAGATTAAATAGGCGTATACTAATTCATATTTTCAACGTGCAGCCTCACGAGGCTGTACGTTCAAAATATTGATTGGTCTACCGTACAAAATCACTTAGCATCCATTCTACTTAACAAAACTGTGACGTATCATGTTCCAGTGCCGAAAAACGGGCTTGAGCGTCCAAAGGGTTAATATATGTTTACAGGTGCTGCGGACGTCACGGTCACGAAACAGAAATTTCTCGATCGGTAACAGAGTGAAATTTAATGTATCCGTTAGATGTAGAATGTGACTTGTCGAAATATAACAGGCAGTAGATCAGCGGAGAACAGAACAGTGTACTGCGCAGATCGGGTTATGTTTCTCGTTTTAGACTTTCGTCGCTTGAGACCCGCATTCATTCAACTCTTCTATGTATCATTCAGCTCCGAGAATTCCATCTGGACAAATGGATAACTTGTGAGTTGTACACGATTCAATGGTTATGTGTGTAAATTACGAAGCATGCAAGCTCCGTTGTGTCACACGAAAAAGACAAAGACTTAGAGGGATGAGTGGATATTTAAGTACACACACACACACACACACACACACACACACACACACACACACACACACACACACACACACACACACACACACACACACACACACACACACACACACACATAAAATACACACACAGAGAGATGCCTAGACATGCACTATCACAACAAACGCTCATTACACGCAGCAAACATACAACCCGTGCGTCCTCCACACGCGCTACAATATACACGACTCAAGAATACTCACATACACACTCACTCTCTCACACAAATATACCCAACAGTCTTATTTATCCAGTTTTCTTTTTTCTTTTGTTCACGATGACAAACAAGTCCCCAGAAAATTGGAAAGACAATCCCAAACACATTGTCATCTTTGTGACAACATGGAGAAAACGAAGAAAATCTTTGTGGGAGCCCAAACACTATTCTGTTCTCACTAGTATGTTCTCACACAACCGGAAAGACACACCCAACCGATTAACGCTACGATGTACACACACAATATGACCCTCATTCACAAACAGCACTTCTAACTCACGGTAGGATGGATGGTACAAAATGAACAAATTCTTAAAGTTAACAGATGAATGAAACCTGTTTCACGTTTGTACAGGTCTCTGAGTGCTGATATATCGATATGGGCCAATTACAACTCGACAAGAGGTATATGTTACCACACTTTTCGTATTCAGTTTTTTTATGACATATTCAATACAACGCGAACGACATTAATTAACACCACATGAGATGGCAAATAATCCGATTAATTTCAAAGAGAACACAACATATTTAATGGTCTGATGACCATGTGTATGCCCGAGTACTTGACGCACGTGTGTAGCATCTCGAACCTTGTAAGCACCAATTACATTTGAACACAGTAACCACCAACGGCAACCGCCTGTGAACAAAAATACCAACTTAAAAAAACTTAACCCTTTGAACTCTAGTGGTATCTTCCATACCATTTCAATTGGCAGCAATTAGAAGAGTCCATATTCATTATTTGGGGTAGACCAATCTATATTTTCAACGAGCAGCCTTGGTGCAGCACGTTGAAAATACTGATTGGTCTACCCCACACATTTACTGAACAGCCATCCTAAATAATGACGTTATGACGTATCATGTTCCTGGCCGAAAAAAGGTCTGCTCGGGTTCAAGGGGTTAAGAAGAGGCGAACTGATTCATCCGGCATAATTTCTTCACTCTTCTTTCCCCTTCTTCTTCACGTCATTTGCCTCAAATGCCATAGCGAGATAGGCAGGTACAAAGAAGGGACGTATGTGTTTGATTTTGTATGTTTTGGTTATCTCCTCTTAGACATTTGCTAAAATGATTTACTTAAAAAAATTAAGGTATGGACACTGTTAGTTTTTTTAATTGTTAATGTTTCGTTTTTTTTCCATAAATGATGCTTAAGTATGAATATTATTCCCGCTTTTCCAAGTTTTAGAACTAATACCATGGTTTGAAAGCGGAAAGAGAATTTTGACCGGTTTGCGACCGCGTCGCGATCCGGTCGAAATTCACTGTCTACTTTTCCCCACGCACCATTGTTGTATCCCATCTGTCAAAAAAAAAAAGATGCGAGCACGCTGAATCTCAGATTCAATTTTCATTCATTCCTTTCTATTAGGTCTTGATTTTGCAACATTTTGTTCATCAAATCTCGAACCACTGATCGAGAGCTAATCAAGAAATTGCTCTTTTTCGATCATATACTGTAACTTTCACAATAAGGCAACATGGATGGGTTTGGCAATACAATCTGCATGTATAGTTTGAACCATTCGACTTGACCCCAGTGGAATGGCTTCTACCGGGTTCGGCTAGAGTATCAGGAGGCACAATGACGTTTACCAGCTGATCACCCAACAGCAGAAATTATGACAGCATTTCGTTCCAAATCATACTTCCGTTCGAGTTCGGCAGTGAATGAACTGAAGTGATTTGATCATATTCATTAATGTGGATAATTATGATCCAACATAAAACGACGGCATGTGTACCACGGGAAGACGCCTTAACTCAAATGGACGATCTGGTTGTCCCCCACCACGGACGAACTGGTTGTCCCCCACCACGTCTTCTGGAATGATGGTAATCATTTGAATATGGATGTGTGTGAAAGAATGAATTCCACTCTCAGCGCAATAAATATCACACCAGTTAGTGGTCTTAGAGCGGATTTTAGTTGCCTCCATCAATAATGAAATTCGATTGTTTAGAACTTATGGTTGCATATGTATGTAAAACTGAACTGGGTTTATGTTTAAGAACAGCAATTTGCCTTCAGTACCCATACACAACCCAGCTGAATGCAGACCGCCCCTGGAAACTCAAATGTAGTATAGCTGGTACGATTATGAAATTCCATGATCGTCTTTTGAAGAAGAACAATCGATTAAAGTCGACTTTAATCGTACCTTGTGACCTCTAGATAAAACTATACAGGAAATAATATTTTTGGTCATTAGTTCCTCAGGACAGGCATTCTTTAGGCTTGCTGCACGCCTTCTACCCTCCGAGGAAAATCCAAACGCGTGATCACCTCGGGTCCAAACCTGGGCCTGGGCTCAGGTTTGGACCTGAGGTGGTCCAGAGTCTAATGATAACTGGATTGAGATTTAGGAAGGCAATTGCACTCCTTGGCGAAATGAGAAGTGCAATTATTTGTACTCCCGTACTTTCTAGAACGTCAGACCCGGTGTCATGTGTTGTATCTTTATACATCCCACATCAATTACAATATATTTTGATATTCTACGGTCTACTTCTTACTGGCAAGATGAGGAGAGTAATAACTAATTTATCAGTAAATGAGTGATGAAAACCCCAAAATTGTCGACTTTGAAATTGTAGTCGATTATGGGTGCTTCCGACAGTTAATCTCGATTAATCATGACAGGCCTAAAATATAGTACCCCTTGGATGAACACTCCCGTCCCTAAATTTTGAATATCTTATCTTCGTTTATATAGACTTTGTACTAAAGGTCACTCTGTAATTTCAGCCAACTGTCTTTCATTTGGTATGAGGTGTTTCGGTGGAGTAAAGACACTACTCAGTAAATCGATTTGTTGGATTCCAGAGTCTGAATACAGCGATGTAAAATATCTAAACTCCATAATGGGATAAATATAACGATCTCATGTCAAGATGGTATCACTGTATCACTCATAACAAAACTGAAGCAAAAATTATGTTCTCTCACTTCACTAACATGGATTCGCTACTCTCCGTAAATTATTTTCAGGCTTTAGAATGACAGTCCTAGGATAAATGTTATGATCAGGAGTTTGACATCCCAGGTGACTGTATCGTATTGAAAGGTGAGGTTTCAAAAATCAACCACGTGGCATTATATGTAATTTATTCACACTTTACAGTTCTAAAAGCTTCAAAATGTGTAAATATATTACACAGTCATACATAATTACTGATGTTCAAAGCCCCGTTTTATCTGTACAAATTCTGTACACTATGTATTTATTCATAGCGGTGTTATCACATACTTGTCGCCCAGAATGCTGCTGTATAGTTTGTTAAATGAAGAAAGAACGCACATAAAATACTCATACACAATGACGAAGTTTCAAAATGCCGGGAAGTGGGTTCTCCTTTTCGCAAACGTTCCGGATGAAACCTCCTTATTCTTTTAACGACGCATTGGTGTTATAAATATGATCTCAAATTTGTTGCATTTCTATACGATATTTATGAAGCTCGTCGACAAAATCAGAATCGAGCCCTGTTAAACCTTGGGTCGAATGGAACTGAGCAAACTCAGATCCTACAGCCCCATCCACGTCGGACAGTGTTAGGCCCACTTAGCCCTGTCACTGTAACGATCTCGAAGAGCTGGTTCCAGTGAGGGAGTCATAAGCTATATTTTGGGAGCTAAAATTGAAAACAGATAATAGAATTGGAGTGGCAATTTTTGTCAATGGTGCTGGCTGGATGTGGCCGTTCTGTTCAACAGAGAGTGAAAACAATCACAGCATGTAACCCAAGAACAGCAATCTACCGTCGCCCCTATCCCAGGTGTTGATTTATTAGATTTCGCGGCAAATATATATTTCCCATTTAGGCGTAATATCAAATATGAGCGATCGAAAATGTATCAAATATTTGTAACAAAAAATGTCCAATCAGGGGCGTAAATATAAAGGGAGTGGTGGGGGGGGGGGGGGGGTCCTAATCTAAATTCTGTTAAAATGGGGTAGATGTACTTAAAATGAAGACCAGTTATAAAAACCGAGGATATTTACTTCTCCAGACATCCATCTCAAAAACAAAATACCCCGTTAGGTGGTGATATATCCTCATTTAATAAAGGGGTCAATATCCTGAAATTTTCGACAGAAATTACGACGTAACGCGCCGATTCGTGTTAAATGTAGCACGGAGTGACGGCGTGCATTCCTAATTTCTGCTGTCATTGTTATGCTCCAACACAAGACGAACCTGCATATGCCACTGCAGACAGTCGTTATAATACAGTCAAACGCTGAATACCTTCCTCCATTTTAACAGAACTGAATATCCTTTGTATTTGTAGAAAAAAAATATAAAATGTAAAATATATTAAAACAATATGTCACTCGGCCGTATACGTTTTTTGACCGACGAACACTATGAGAATTGTTTTTACTTCCATCATCAATTTACAATCGCTATCATTTTTAATAAAGCAGATGAAATCTTAACATTTGTTAACCCTTTCCGTAGCGCAGCCGCCAGCCTCATTTTCAAATTGAGCAGTTGAAAAAAAATATTGAAAATTCAACTAAACCATATCATGTGACCCCTCATGAGGGGTCACATGATATGGTTTTGTTGACATTTTTGGAAAACATTGAAAACAAATAATTAAAATAACAAATGTTGATGTCGTCTGCCTTGGGCAAAGGGTTAATATCAGACGATATTGCATCAGAGTTTATTATTTTGCTTTTAAATTTCTTATTGGTGACGATATTACAATAGCCTATCCACAGCGAGTTACTAAGGGGTTAAATCACGTTGTTTATAACAACCGTGCGAGCACTCAAAGCACGTGCTTAATTCTCAAAGACACGTCTTTGGGATATTTATATTCAGTTAATATTCACTCAGTAAAGGAGACGCGTGGAACTGACACATATGTTTTACATGATCGGTCGATACAGACGATTAACCAATAACAAGATAACTCGTCGCTTCATTGACTAGAATCCGATATTTATCGGTGTCCATTCCATACAGAGATCCACAAGTGCAACACGTGCCCTAAGCGGAACCATTTGGTTTGGTTTCCAAAGCATCGAAGTCCAAAATAAAAATGTAAACAACGAGTGTAATTTTGAAGCAATTTTGAAAGAGAGACGCCTGCTTTTTATATTTACAAGGAGGAGCCTTATTGCTAAAATATTGCTTAAAATAGTGCTTAAAATACATTTTAGCAAATAGACTCTTACTAGTAAATTCACCAAAAAGTGTGTCGTGTCTTCGCTTCAAAATTTCATCTCAGAAGTAGGTCTGGGTTAGACATTCAACACTCCCGTGTGATATTAACAACAAAGAAAAATGCATATACTGTAGACCGCATTCCAGAACACAGAAGGCAGTTTACTTAGGCATATCAACATTGCTGGTCATAATTAAACATGTACACACGGCCCTGAAATCAAACAATCAATAACATTAAATGACCATTTTGACGCGGCGTATAGAACGACATTCAAAGACTGCCTTTCATAATAGAATGCGGGACCTATAGGGATTCGGCAGTTCGCTATAGCACGATGGCGTCGGACGTCACCTAGACAACATGCCATTTGCTGGCGAGGGTGAGGAAACAAAATGATGTTATCCATAAACTGGCGAAAGTTCATAGGCCGTTTGTTTGAAGGGTCACTTGTTGCTGAACTTGCTTGAATATTATCATAAGAGCCAGAGAGCCACTTCCGAGTTATAGACATACCACGAAGCAAAGAATAAACGTTATCTGTGCACAACTCGTCGCCTGAGTGCTAGAATGTCCTATGTCCCCTATGGGACATAGGACATTCTAGCACTCAGGCGGCGAACTGTTGCACGAGTTTTCTTCTTTCACAACAGCCTCCGGCGTTTCAAGCTCATCCCTCCACCGTGACACAATTTATATAATGCAGTGCTCCACAGTAACTTTCCTGAGATTTTGGGTTCAACAGGTAGTTCTGCCCTGCAAATTTTGCTCCTTCCACGGGCCTATCTAATTCTTCCAATAACGTTATTCAACAGATTTCAATGTACTTGTAAAAACAAGTTAGGAATAAAACATGGATACGTTAGAGCACTACCCGCAGCGTGGCCACACCTGTTGGATACCCAACATAAAGTGCGGAGAAAACATTTGTTACGTGATCAGCAACATACATCAAGAACAAATTGATATTGCGATCCAGGTGCAGACGGGTTATGCACTAAACAACTACAACGAACGAAGTAGTACCTTTCTAATGAAGAAAGTAACCGGGTTGTTGTATTTACGTAACATAATCATAATTCTAATAGATATAGATAGGAGGAGTGTATACAGAATCATGTTGGGTTGATGCCAAACTATGCAAATCGCGGAGATTAGCATTTATCCCCTATGTGTAGTATACATTTCTAAGACAAAACAAACAACCAAAAAAATATCTCAATGTATTTTCGTGATCAGCATCCCATTCTTTATGTAACTGATAAACACGATGGGGGCCGAGAAATCACGAATGGTTGCATAATAAACAAAACAAAACAACAACAACAACAAAAAGAAACAAAATAAATGAGAGAGAGACAAAACTTATTTGAAAGCAATGCCTAGTTTCCCGCTCCTTTCCGTTTCGTCACGATGGGTTCGTCCTTGGTCACTCAACGGCGTTTAACTGCACACATACAACAAATTGATAAACATGGGCAAAACATAAATCACGCAAATTTTCAGTTTATTGACCTAACTGAAGAAACAATTCTTCAGAAACTGACAACGTCTATTTTTTTTATAATATTCATCTTTGCTATCCCATCAACATGATGACGATTTTAACCGGATGAGTGCAAAAGCAGAGGTGAGCGTGCGTGACAACACAACTCATTCTAAGAATTCCCTTCATTCATCTATTGGTACTCTGTCGTGATGCACTTTGTTGGAAAGAGGCTAGCTAGTAACACCAGCACTTCATCAGAAGGGATACTGTTACAAAGCATTCTGAACAACTTGAGCTAACAACGACCATAGCGTTATTTTTTCCCATTCTTGTTTCTGACTGAAAACCAAAATCCATGAAGTATCCAACCAATGCGTCTGACAAGATTTCAAAACGTGAAAGATGCCCGAATCTACGTGGTCGAGCATTTTAGTGATGCGTGTGGGCGCGTATGTGGGGAGGGGAGGGGTGGGGTGCGAGCAGGAATGTTGGGACTCGAAGAGAAATCCACCGTTATCTTAACCTTTTATTTAACCCTTTACCTAACATGAAAAGCAGACGACACTTGCAAACAAAATTCTTGAATAACTAATTTGTTTCATGTTTGGTCTCAAAAACATAGGTTATGACCCCTCTTTGGAACGAACTCGATGAGCTCGTTACAAAGAGGGGTCATAACCTATGTTTTTGAGACAAAAAATGAAAATTAATTGGCGATTTTTGAGAATAACGCTGGCCGGTTTTTGGCCGTTACGTTGGGTAAAGGGTTAAGGCATTGCAGATTGCGCCTCACTACACTCACGGGACAATATGACATTTACCCATAACAGTAGTGCAACGAAACATAAAATCCCAAATGCTAAAAATGAATCTTTAATTCCTTATACTGTCGTCTCGGAAACACAGATTTTGAAATTCATACTGAAGTTTTCAGTGTATTTTTTTTAAAAACTCAGGGTTACTCGTGGTTCGATACTTTCATGACCTCATCGTACACACTTCAAACGACATCTTCTTGGTCTTCTCAATGCAAAAATGAATTTCTGAATCGTAGTCAAAGAACATTCGCCACGATAATTTAAGGCCTAGACACATTGTATATTAACCCTTTGAACTCTAGTGGTATCTTCGATGCCAGTTCAATGGCAGCAATTAGAAGAGTCCATATTCGTTATTTGGGGTAGACCTATCAATATTTTCAACGTGCAACCTCGGGGTTTCACGTTGAAAATATTGATTGGTCTACCCCACACATTTACCAAACAGCCATCCTATTTAATGACGTTATGACGTGTTATGTTGCTGGCCGGAAAAACGACCGCTAGGGTTCAAAGGGTTAAGTCTAGCGGATTTAGACGAAGACATCTAAAAAGTCAATGTGGAGAATAAAAGCCCCTTAGTAGGACACCTCCATAAATAGCCAGTCACACACGTCAAATTGTATTATTTGCGGCTAACATATAGTAGAATATTTTTCAAGATTGTGAAATAGAAAATATACGTCGGTAGAATCCATCAAATTCAGGTCAGAACCGAAAAAGAAATAATTAAGGAAAAATCAGAAAACCTATAAACAACTTTTTTGGTGTGGGTTGTTTAACTTCACACCTTCAGACTGTAGAGGGTTATGTATTATACAGTATTGATGTGTCATTCACATGAAAGATTAGACTTCGTGTGAGCAAATCTGTCAGGATCCACCCATTTACGAAAACGATGCATTTGACATTTTGGGAGTTCATAGTTCCCCTCAATGTTTGGGGTAACTGAATAAAGTTGGACAGCTGCAGGCAGTGTAGTAGTGATTGACAACCATATCAAGTAACTCTTGTGTTAACAAACTTGAAGATCTTCGAACCTATGGACGAGTAAACGATTGAATGCAGCAAACTAACAGTGACGTTTCTAACTATTGGCAAGTCAGCAAAATTCGTGGAGGGGGGGGGGGGGGGGGGGACGGGACGTAACCGTTTAAATTGCAACTTTTGTTAATGAACCTCCCCTTGATGAATCATACAATGCAGACGAGTTGAAGCGCTCGGAACAGTATATTATAAAAATCGCCAGCGGAAGATTTTAATAGGAAATACAAGTATTGTCAATAAATCTAAATGATTTGAACACTGAATATTGATATATATATTTATCATATGACTCGTCCGTTTTGTTCACTTTAAAAGATTGGATATTTTGTTTTCATATTTATCAGTGATAAATAAAGCCTTCCGTCAATTTCATTGGTCAGTTTCAAAACTAGACAATTTGATTGGCTGAACAAAATACAACTAGGCCACATTTTCATAGTTTGCATAATTAGAGTTGGGAGCTTTCATTGGCCAATTTCAAAACTGGACAATTGATTGGCTAAACAAAATACAACTGGGTCACATTTGCATAATTTCAGTAGGGAGAAGTTACGTTATCTGTCCTATTTAGGGTGGGTTGTATTGTATTAATCTTTTACCCACAAGAAAAACGCCATTCATTTTTTTTATATTTTCACTTTTTGCTTCCAAACATAGGTTATGACCCCTCATTGGAACGAGCTCGTTCCAATGAGGGATCATAACCTATGTTTTGGAAGCAAAAATGAAAATTTTTAGTTATACGAGGATGTTTTTTCCAAGTGCCGTCTGCAACTCAAGTTAGGTGATGGGTTAAAAAGTCATACTAAGTGGCTAATTTGTGCGTGTGTGTGTCATATGATAAATAGAATATGAAATGAGTGTTTTTGTCATATAATATTTATAAAACTCGTCCGAATTTTCCATTTGGGCTCGCCAAAAAGGAAAATTCTTAGACTCGTTTCATAAATATCATATGAGAAAAACACTGATTCCATATCCTCTATATATTATATAAAACAAATAAACGTATTGTAATAAAGAAGGTCTTTGTGAGAAGATCTTAAATGAAAAACAGGTTATTCAATTCCAAATTTTCCGATGATTAAAAGCACTCGACTGTTTTTATTAAGAACCGTTCCTTTGAAACCTTCTGTCAAAATTATTTTCCGAATACAGAATGTTGAAGTGTGTGTGTGCCTGAATATTCGATTTTAAAAGATGTCCTCTTTTGTGGTATTTGATGATTTTTACATCCTCTGCTCGTAAAGATGTCGATTGTCTCTTTATTGGATTCCCAAATACCTTTCTTATAACAAAAAAAAACAAAAAAAAAAAAACATTATAAATATTAATTTTTAGTAAAAACATCATAAAAAATAAACGATTTTGACACAATATCCTTTGTCAAGAAACGCTAGTCAAATTCAGGCATTGTATAATGCTGCACATACAAACCATTTAAAAAATACCAAACAATACGAATGTGAGTTGAATTCTGCACAAAATCAACTTATAATTTCTAATAACGTTTGTCTGTGGACATTAAATGTCGATGTAAAAGAAAACATAATAATCAACAGGACGAATATAAAGGACAAAAACTGAACGCAAACTTCCACGTTTTATCTGAGATTTGCTGACGTCACATATAAACCTAAAAGGAAAAGACCAGGAGCACGTGTCTCCTCCCTCGCCAAAGTAACAACAATAGTAGCTTGTAAAACAAAGAATTAAAGATAAACATCCAGGTCGCAAATTTGGTTGAGCTATTTTTAATTTCACTTACCGGCTCTGTATTGCTCTCGCCCCACAGGCTGCAAAACAGACTTTGTCAGAAAGCCATCAATCCAAGCTTTCAAACCTCGAGTTAAATTCTTAAACGAACCTGACGCGCTTATGGCCTGTAACAAGTTTAGCCCTTAAACAGTCCATGGCATATTTTTAAATGCAATCGGGTAAAATATTTAAGTTGGCCGGAAAAGCGAACATGGTGGTTCGCTTTTCCGACCATCTGGAATATTCCAATGAATTTCAATGGAGACTTGATGTGAACAAACATTTAACCCTTTATCCGACGTAACTGCCAAAACCGGCCAGCGCTATTCTCAAAAATCGCCAATTAATTTTCCTTATTTATTCATTTTTTGTCTTAAAAACATAGGTTATGACCCCTTTTGGAACGAGCTCGTCGAGCTCGTTCCAATGAGGGGTCATAACCTATGTTTTGAAAAAAATAGTTTTTTTCTACTTTAACCACTTTTCCACCCAAAGGCTAGCCTTTGGGTGGAAAAGTGGTTAAAGTAGAAAAAAACTACCGAAACGACTGAAGGTGGAATTTATTGGACAAATTATTGACTAAATTTGATTCCTGATTGAGAGAATATGTCATCCGACTTTGACACTTTCGCATGCACTTAGAGTTTTAAACACAGTGTGTAATCATGAGCGTGTCCGTGGAAAATTGTGATGGGCACCTTTCCCTTGTGTCCCCACCCCTTCCGCCAGTGTGTGTGGATACTTATTCAGCATACACTGTGTATACTTATTTTTAATTGTTGGCTGCATTTTTAACTTGCCATTTTTTCCGAAATTATCCACGAATGATGTGAAATTGGAATCCGTGCAACACTGTAAAATGGTACGCATTCAGACAATTTTCAAGACATATAGCCTCGACTATGTTTTGTACGGATGTGGGCCACATTTACTCGATTAACATGAAAAGCCAACAATTGAAGGTAATGGAATCCCACTAGAGGTTTTGATTATACCAAGATTTTCGCTTGAATTTCGGTAAGTGGTAGAAAATGATTCAATCTAAAATATTCAAGAAAAAAATGAAAAGCTTATAGGCTTCTTCCGGGCGGAAATAAAGTTGACATATTTACAACATTTTCGAAGCCACCCCCCCCCCCCCCTACACCCCCACCCCATCCGAACTCCTCTCTAGTACAGGTATTAAATTCAGTTATCCTGCACTGACTGATTTTTAATTATCTAGTGCGAAAACAAGCATATCAACTTGTTAGGATCCTCTGACAGTAACTGTTATAAACACTGTCCTCTGGTTATCTTCCTGTTGCTTGTGCCACACACTCACTGAAACGAATATCGGTCTGGGGTCGCGTTGCAAAAGTGAACTGATATAATTGCTTTGTTAATTGCAACATTTGGGGGGAGGGGGTACCATTAGCTCAGTTGGTATGGAGGCAGAGAATTTATAGCTTGGCGATTGGGTGTGCTGCAGACCCAGGTGCGAATTCATTCTGGGTCGTCTTCCGAAAAAAAAAATTCTATATAATGGTTTATGGACCCAGCTTTTAACCCTTTACCCAACGTAACGGCCAAAACCGACCAGCACTATTCTCAAAAATCGCCAATTAGTTTTCATTATTTTTTCGTTTTTCGTCTCAAAAACATAGGTTATGACCCCTCGTTGGAACGAGCTCGTTCCAACGAGGAGCCATAACCTATGTTTTTGAGACGAAAAATGAAAAAAATTAGTTATTCAAGAATTTCTTTTGCAAGTGTCGTCTGCTTTTCATGTTAGGTAAAGGGTTAAAAACATTCGAACATGTAAAATAGCCCGACAAAGTTTGCGTCCTATACGTGTATCACTAGAGTGTTTTACAAAGCTCTATTTTGTGATATTTGGCAACGTTTCGGGGATTGGGTGGATGAGGTGCGGCACGGTACATCAGTGGGACGTGAAGATCGAACCAGCACCTCCCCTCCCTCACCGCAACAAGAAAGCAACTAACTTACATAAAAACACAAGGAAGCATAAGCATTGCCTCAACAAGCCAATAACAATATTATTAATGAAAGAAAATGCAGAATACCGATTTTCTTATATTTTAATACCCAACACATTTGAGAGAAAAAAAAGCTATTTAGTGACACTCATTCCTTTCTCTCACACAAAAGATAATACTGCTCCGCTACATTCCCCAACGTGCCTACGATCAGTACACTTTTGTTTTCTCATTTAATAGCAGCAGGCTTTCGTACCACTCCCCGTTCAATATAGTGCGGACAAAATGCACTGGAACCAGTGTACTTTTATACTCAAACTAGCACGCAATTTTTCAGGCAACCATCCAACAGCGGTTGTTTGCTTCACATAACCGTGATTCTTATTTTCAGTTTTTTACTTTGAAGATATCCCGAGAATCCATTACAGAAAACTGATAAATAGATCAAGGAGAAATATTGTTTTGAGCCTTTTTGATGGACGCAACCGATTTTATTTCTTGAGTGGTAATTTCAGCAGATGCATAAACGAGCTGGCTTTATTTGCCCCATGTCACGAGATAAGTGGGGTTTTTGATAGATGAAGAAATGTCGGAGAGACTTGGAAAATGTCGTCAGAATCCTAGTCAGAATCAAAATGTCCCCACCTTACGAACGCGTCTGTGTTCTGCCTTACGATCATGTCTGTGTTCTGCCTTACGATCATGTTTGTGTTCTGCCTTACGATCATGTCTGTGTTCTGCCTTACGATCATGTATGTGTTCTGGGTGATTTGAGTTTTGAGGGGTCCTATGGATTGAAGTATTAAAAGGGGGAGATCGACAATGGTTCACTAAAAGATAATTTATATAATTATATGTGATAAAAATATATTCTGTTTACAAGCAATGTTGAACACAATGTTACAACACGCGTACAAAATATTTTGGAAAAGATTTGGCGAAACGGGTCGCTATTTCGTCCCCTGAGTTCCAATGTGTTCTATGTGCCAACTGGCACATAGAACACATTGGAACTCAGGGGACGATTTGTCTGGACCATAATTATCGTCATGTTGTTACAATTGGTGTCTTTTTCACTCACGTCGTCTTGTTTGATCTAATTCTAGCTTTTGGTTGATCTGTATAACTTCCATTTTGCTGATATGACTTTGCGTATACCGTTTCTTGAACCGCAAAGGTCTCACGTTGGGGTCATCAGGGTACATCAAAGTTCGATCACGTCTTGCACTGACATTATCAACACAGAGTTACTTCTATCCCAGTTTCAATGTATACTCGATGTTCATTCTCGCTTCACACCAAAGTCCCATGTGCAGAGTTATAGTTCTGCTCCCACTCAAAAGCGGAACGCATTGTTTAAACGCCATGTCCATACGTTTAAATTCACCAACCTGATCTTACCCAACGACCTAAAACGATAACTCGTCGACCGACAATATTTTTCCAAACTGTTCAAGCATATAGTTTCTCCACCTTGTTTTTGCGGATGTAAACTGCTACCTCGTGGCAGACTACAACTTTGGATTGAAGCCCAGACGACTTTAGCGGGTCGTGACTTTGTCAAATAAGCCGTTTATATGAACAATCCTTACTGCCCGTTTGGCTCTCTTGGTGGGTGGGTGTCCAATCAAGGTTCTATACTATTACTGGGTAATTTTTATTAATTAAAACTGTTCCTTTTGAAACTTTTTTAGTTATTAACAAAAGCAACTTTGTGGAAACATTAGGAAGTCAACAATGACATGTTCTTGATTTGCCCACATCTGGTGAGACTTTCATTCCATTTCGGGGTATGAGTTTTTAGCTTACTTTGCAGTCACAATCTTTATCTAATTTTACGGTTTATTAGCTCAACTTTGAATACACAGACTGATTAGTTTTTAATTTTTCTAATTATTTTCACTTGCACATCTATACAACCGAAAGCTTATCAGATCAATCACGCACCGCAATCCTTTCAAACTTGAATACCTTGGGTGGAATTGTCTAATACATTACAGTATACAACGAAATGGACGACTCTATGTAGCATTTGCGGTGAAGTTTAGTAACCTCACTAATAAATAAATCTTACAGCACTAAATAAATCTTACAGCCCTGTAGGGATGTAAGATTTATTTATTACTAATCATCCCCAAATTACCACTGGCCCTCCTATCCAGTTAGGTGTTTATTGTGTACCGTGTACTCACGGACTACCAACTTTTGCTTAAGGCGGCGATCACACCCTCTAGTCCGCCTATCGTAAACGTATCTCTCTGCGATTCGCATCGTTGCGTGGTCACACTATATTTTCGTTTCCATGGCGTCAAAGCTCTACGTACGGAGCACGTATAAATTGAAATATCATGAAAATGGGACCAAGTCATGGTTGAACCTCTGGGGACGGGGGCATTTTGCTTTGATTTTATGAAATTATCTTAATTTTTTCAATAAAAATTTGAATAAAGAAATCAAAATATTGGAGGCGGCAGTGACGCAGACGTTAAACCACTTGAAAATTAATCATCTACAAAATATTTATAAGTTCACTACCGTACAGGGGAAAATATAAGGCATGAGAAACAAAGATGCACACCTAACTTCTACACAGAACTTCCGGGAGTCAGAAAAATGACGTAGTACATGCATAATTATGTGGTTTTTGATACTTTGCTTTCACCTTGACCTTCAAAATATTGAAAAAATCATATACGATTGGATTAGGTCCGTCAAAAAAATAGAACATGTTCCTTTTTTGACAATACGAGGTTCTATTCACATTTTCAACATTATTTTATTCCCTCACTTATTAAAGTTAATAAATTATTTCATATACTTGGTGCACGGTTATTTCCCGATACCACTATAGATAAATCTTGCTATTTGTAAACTTAATTGCTTCGTTATTGCTTGAGAAACGAATTGAAACATTTGCTGTTTACAGAATCTCCTTGGAGTAAAAATGTCATGTGAAAATGCTCATAACAAACAAAAATAAATTGAACTGTGAATTACAACCCCCTTGTAGGGTCCGAATGGTGTGACCCGGGCTGCTGGAAGTATCTACTTTGCAAGGAGGCTAAGGAACAACATAACATTACAGCCTAACAGGGATGCAAGATTTAATATAAAACGAAATGTGTGATTAGAAAATAATGAAAGGCTTGGAAATAGAGGAAAAAGCATGTCTGTTCGTCCTCCCGTCAGTTCGAGCGTCTATCAAATAACCCTAGCTTTTGAAAGATGAGACGTTATAAATAGTTATAATTAGGCCTTCCATCTGCAAGTACTAAAACAAGACGTCTATGTCAAATTTCGCCCAATCATTTCGATCGACTTTTTCGAAATGCTGGAGTGACTGGACCAGCGGGAAAGAAAACTGGTAAATTAAGGCTCGTATGTAAAAACAATTATTACAATTTCGAATTGATATCATTTTCTGCAATTAATGGGAGAGAAGTGCAACTATTAATCTCAAGTACTTGGTAATAAAGGTTCCAAACAATAACTTTTGAAATTCTCAACTTACAGGAATTAATTTAGGTACATTTATGTGAAGAAGTTAGGTTAATTTCGAATAGAGAGGTTATTTTTGACACTAAAATGTTACGTGTACACTCGTTTTCGGGAAAAAAAATGATCGCGTCCATTTTACTGCAGATTCTTGTATCTGTGTTTAACCTAACATGAAAAGCAGACGGCACTTGCAAACAAAATACTTGAATAACTAAGTTTTTTCATTTTTTGTCTCAAAAACATAGGTTATGACCACTCTTTGGAACGAGCTCGTCGCGCTCGTTCCAAAGAGGGGTCATAACCTATGTTTTTGAGACAAAAAAATGAAAAATGATGAAAATTAATTGGCGATTTTTGTGAATAGCGCTGGCCGGGTTTGGCAGTTACGTTGGGTAAAAGGTTAGGGTCACTTTCAACATCTATGGCTGTATCATGATCATTGCTGCATGGCGATGTCATTCGGGCACACAGTATGGGAAAGGTTAATAACGGAGATCCTTTAAAAAGTACTAGAAACTTATTGCTGGGTATGACTCATGAAAAATAGAGCACCGAAAAAAATTCCACCAGTCAATATTTCATGTCATTTGTCTTGAACAGCAGCCGTTGTGTGTAGTATGTGAAATGATTGTCACAAAAACGCTCACAGAGAAATTTTCACCACAGCAATTCGCCTTCTGTGGAGAAGCAGAAGTTCAAGCAAATTTCAGTCACAGACCTTCGGGTTTAACCCGGCGGTCTGTTGTCTGGAAGATTGCTTGTACTTATGTTTTTCCATGAATTTGAAATTTATTCACCGGGTAGAAACTGCACGCCGGAATTACGCGTCATTCTGTATGGCGTATGAAAAATATCCGACAAGAATACTCGCATCCGATTGGAGGGGGGCGCGGTGGCGTCGCGATAACCGGTTCTCGTCAGATCACCGAAGTTAAGCAACGTCGAGCGCGGTTAGTAGTTGGATGTGTGACCATTTCAGCGACTGATTCGTGCTCCCGCGTTGTGTCCTTGGGCAAGGCACTTAACCCCAATTGCCTACACGGGGGCACGATGACGCTGTGTACTAAGGCGTAATGCACGTCGATGGTGCGCATGTCTTCAACCAATCTAACCCTGCCTGTGCCGCGGTGCAGAGTTCAGAGTTATGATGTTGAAGAGCTGACAGCTGCTCGTCGTTGCTCGGTGGTTCTCTCCGGGTACTCCGGCTTCCTCCACCCGTAAAACTGTCACCGACATGATATGACCCTGGCTGTTAATGTGTCGATAAACCTAATAAAAAAAAAAAAAAAAAAAAAAAAAAAATCCGATTGGAGAAGATCACGTCGTGATGGTTAGTTTATTTAGATGTTGAGAATACTTCACCCAAAGAGGGTAAATACGATAGTTAATCAATCTCGCACAAGATGTTTTGCATCTCGCGTTTATGCATAATTTATGAATTCGCATTCTTAATCAGAGTTAGAACTTTATCAAACAGCCTATCAATCGATACGACGATGTGATAATTATACCTAATGGAATTTTATTGCATTTAAATTTGTTGGATAGAACATTTGAGAAGTGGCAAATCGTTCACAAGTGCTCCCGGACACAAGATTGGTTAGCCGGAAATAGAGCAGGTGTATCTTCTGAATAAACCATTCCTCTTCTGTAAAACAAAGAACGCACGAATTAGATCTTTGAACTGTGCAGAACACGAGTTTCAGAAAGAAGAAGAATGAAAGCAACAGTATTTTTTTTATTTCTGAGATATGATTTTCTTTTCCTGAGTAGGTTGAACTGCCTATTATCAAACTCGGCAGAAATGGCTTCAAACACTGCTTATATGACGCCGAACTCGGCTGATATGAACTAAGCTAGAGTTGCCCCCATCCCTTGATGTGTCACTAGATGCAACAAATTTGTTTACTTCGAAATTCGTTCACAATTATTCGTCGAACCCGATCGGGTAAATTGACGTTACCAGGCATGATGGAATCGTTTAGAGCCGAGCTTTGTATGTTGGAGTTATATCGATGGCATGAATGGATGAAGAGAAAACAGGAGAAAGGTGTACACAAAACTCAACGCAACTAAGATTCAGGGTCGTAAGCGGAGACTCGTCAAAGTGAGAGAAGAGATATTGTTCAGCTATCCGAAAGTCGTTTCTAATTCTTTGCATAAAGTTCGAAGTTTCCTCTTCTCTACGAGAAGAGGAAACTTCGAACTTTATGCAAAGAACGAGAAACAATAGCACTATCAGAAAACTGTAACAGATCTGAGTCCTCGGTTCGAATCCCACCTGCGGCAACCGCGTTGTGTCCTTGGGCAAGACACTTCATATCCATTGCCCGCGTGGGGGCACGATGACGCCGTGTACTAAGGCGCACTGCACGTCGATGGTACGCATGTCTTCAACCAATCTAACCCTGCCTGTGCTGCAGTGCGGAGTTACGATGTTGGGGAGCTGGCAGCTGCTCGTCGTTGCTCGGTGGTTGTCTCCGGGTACTCCGGCTTCCTCCAACCGTAAAACTGTCACGGTCATGATTAGCCATTGTGCATAAATATATGACCTTAAACATCAATAAATAAATAACAGATCTGAGATCATTTTGTAATTATTTGTTTTGGTTTAATAATTTTTTTTTAATTTTTATTGGTCTTTAAGGTCAAATACTTATGCACAATGGCCAATCATGACCGTGACAGTTTTACGGGTGGAGGAAGCCGAGCAACCACCGAGCAACGACGAGTAGCTGCCAGCTCCCCAACATCGTAACTCCGCACTGCAGCACAGACATGGTTAGATTGGTTGAAGATATGCGCAGTACGCCTTTGTACACGGCGTCATCGTGCCCCCATGTGGACAATCGGGGTTAAGTGCCTTGCCCAAGGACACAACGCAGGAGTCCGAATCGATCGCTCAGACGGTCACCCATCCGAGGACAAACCGGGATCGACGTTGCTTAACTTCGGTGATCTGAGGAGAACCGGTTACCGCAACGCCACCGCGCCCCCTGGTTTAATAAATAAAGAGGTTATTACTTGGTTAGTATCATATCGGTCGCGATATCAGTCTTCGGTAACTTCACATCAGCCTTCGACCTTCAGTCTTCTGGGTGCTGATATCTTGGCCGATATGAACAACCAAGTAATGAAATATGCAAAGAAGATCTTCTTTCCCATTATCAAAAAGTATCGTGGTGTACGATGGTATTGCCCCCAAAATACCCTGGAGTGTCATAGTAAGCCAACGTATTTCTGGATTTTTCGGGGCTAATATCGTGGTGTGTAGTGGCACATTTTATAAGGGTTATTTCTGATAACCAACAACCCCTTGATGTTTTTCCACTACAATCAATTCTTGCAGAGATTTTATCTGATTTTAAAGTATATTTGAAAAACTGAAGCAAATTTAATTTTGAAGAATTGAAACGGATATAGCGTTTGTATCAGCAATAGTTACTCGCTTGTTGCGACGGAAGTATCCAGATGGACAACACCATGAGTACGTACTCCCAACACAATCTCGTCAAATGTAGCCTAATGCTAAACAATTACAGGGTCGAGTAAACAAGCAGTTATAAACAAACAGGTCACAAAGTCGGCTTAAGTTTCACGTGACTCGGGAGTCGTTGATTGATTCACAGACAAAGGTTACGATCAGCGATTAAATGACACATGCCCCGTGTAAAAATGATAAAAAATGGTTACCAAACAATTGCATGTTCGTTAGTAGTTCTCACTAGTCACGCTTTGGACCACAACATCCCACTCCCACGCTTCACTACCAGCCTAAAAATCCACCCATCTCTCAGAAAATCGTGGGTATACGTCCATGCTTCTTGTTCGTCTTGCATATATCACAATGAGTGATAAGGAAATGCACTCGGGGACAAAAAGTTCTCTGTTTAAAAGTTTTCAAAAGTTGCACTGTACCAACGGTGTCATGTCGATCACTCATTGGCTTTCAAGCTTGCGCAACCGCCTGCACTGTGGGTCAACACAATAATAGGCAAGTGCTCATCAAATAAGATTCTGGGTTGCTCAGAATTCTAACTCCCCATACACCAAACCACAAATTCATAGCTGCCTAATATGTTCCTAACATAGTGCATCATAAATGAGTAAACTATGAGAAACATGAACTGTAGTAGTTTTCCACCGACCATTGTGGAATTTTCACTCGGTGCACACTGGTGTCGAAATATCAAAATTTCAACCTGCGAATTTTTCAAACCGTTACTTATTCCCAGTTCCTTATTCAACATTCGTTATCAAACGATAAAATCGGTTGATAACGAAAGTCGAATAAGAAACTGGGAATAAGTAACAGTTGTCACATCCCCGAATTTTTCCCCATAAACTGAAAGAATTCTTAGCTGCATTATGGGGGTGGGGGAGGGGCGGGAGGTGCTGTCTGAAATTTGGGTATATTGACATCAGCATGCAGAAGGTTAATTAACAAAAGGGAAAATAATACAATGAAGTTATAAAACTAAAATAATCTGAAATGAAATAAAATAAAATAGACGCAGAAAGACCTGTTGATGGATCACCGTTTCCAGACGGGCTACCATTGACGAAGACGATGTGGAACAAATCAACAGGGTGCAATAGCCGCTTGTTTTCGTAACAAGAATCTTCCTACAAACCCATAATATAATCCGAGAGCCATTTGCTGGGACCAGTAGCAATAAGGCTTTATGATGACGATTGTGCTTACATTTGTCTTAGATTCATGAGAGGTCCCTGATAAAGGGTGGCCACCGTTGCGAGCAACGTATCTGCACAGATCGCAAGCAATCGGGCGATCGCGAATAAATAAAGCTTATACGACTCTTACTTTCGGTAACTAAAGGAGATGAAAATCATGGACACGGGTGCATATAGAAGGGTGGTGTAGGGGTGTGTGGCGCCTCCTCGTCCATAATTTATCCACTCGTGGATACTTGGACTTATGTCACATACACATTCGCTCATACATATGGGGAACTGAAATACGAGATTCGGACATTTGTGGGCAAGCATGACCAATTTGCTGTACGGTGTTAATTAAATAAGAAGTTGCGTCATGACTACTTCCTGTAAATACACAGAACGACACACGTGTGTGAATGGGTTAATCGATATGACACGAGTGCCAGCACGGATGGATAGAACGAGAAGCAGCAGGCCTCGTGTTTTGTCCTTCCGCGATGGCACAAGTGCCATATCGATTAACCCATTCACACACGATTGTCGTTCTGTGTTTATTACACGCCTTCACGACTATAAGACCAATTATTAGAAAGACACTCAGCAATTCATTTGAAAACTATCAACAAAAAGAACACATTTTATCGCCAAGAAAATTTGCAAGGGGAACCCGTGTTTCTATTTCGTCCCCCGAGTTTCAATATGTTCTATGTGCCTACAGGCACATAGAACACAGGTGAACTCGGGGGACGAGTTTTAGGTGTCGCTAGCGATTCCAATTGTAATTGCGGTGCACGATTTGTAGAAAATTCCAGTGAAATTTCGCTTCTTTATAAAAATAGTTCGTCAACGATTTCCGTTCCGCACATGTGTGCGGAACAGATTTTCATTTTCCGCATGGTTTAGTGTTGGTGTAGATGGGGATTTCATAGAACGAGCGTGTAATAAAAATAAATTTTGTCTAAATAAATGCCCAGGAAGTTTCAAGTTCTTTAACTGTAATCCCAACTGGCTGATATTCCAACTAACTACATCATCAAGGCATGCCTTCGACGAAGGCCTGCGTTGATGATGTAGTCGGAATGTTTTATTTGTCGGGATTTGGGCCCGGGCATCACAGTCGGAATAAATCAGGTTTACCCCCCACCCCCCCCCCCTCCCACACCCGCACACAGAACCGATCATCTTCACGACGCCCTTGACATGACTGAGAGTTCAACCTCGGCACGATCAAGCTATGCATACATGGGGTAAATGCTCGGTTTTTTCTCTTCCATTTTATTCACTCGTGTTAAATAGAATCCCCGGCATAATATTCCGTGCGTTGTAAAACACGTCTTGAACGATAATATTGTGCAATACTATACACCGGCCGGCTTGTAAAACAACCATTCCCAAAATTAGTTTCAAAATTCTTCCAAATAGCTGCAAGATCGGGGCAGAGTGCCAATGAGCAGCTGAACTAGATGTGCGATAGTACACGATGTTTTTTATCATTACTAAACACACTTGGATAGTAGTTAAAACAGATAAGCATATCAAAGGGAAGACACCACGGTGAGGCCTCTGTTTACGTGTTCACGATTACATCTATCTTGGTGGTTAGATTATAAACCCTGCAGGTTCCAAAGTAAATTGTAAACATCCAACGAACAACATTGATGCCAGTATTTTTTTTCGGTCATTTGGACATAAATTAAAAGCTAATTCGATTACCTCCAAACTGACTCCCAAGAAACTCCATACTTCGGTTCTAAGCTACACTATTGCGTTCGCGCACCAATGACTCCCCCATGATGCACCTCATTTTCAACTGTTGTTTATTTAATTACTTTTAGTGGAGTTTGCGCCCGGACTACCGTTGACTTAATGTGTTGTACTTTTACTCACAAAGATCTACATAATAATTACTATTATTTTCTTTCGTGTGTCATTTACATATATTCCACTCAACAAGTATTTGAATCATCTTGCAAACATCAAGATCTTAAAACGACGCGACGTAATAAAAGCTACAGTTGTGACGAGTCTTCATTCATAACCTTTTAATAAACAAACATGTCTAATGATATCGATGGCGTCATTAACCTTTTACCCAAGGCAGGCGATATCAAAATTGATTATTTTAAATATCATTTTTTTTTAAGTTTTCAAAACATTTCAACAAAAGCATATCATGTGACCCCTCGTTGGAACGAGCTCGACGAGCTCGTTCCAACGAGGGGTCACATGATATGGTTTTGTTGAATTTTTTTGAAAAATAATATTTTTCAAATGCTGAATTTGCATATTTCGCGGGCGGATGCGGGCGATTCGTTGGGGTATACACTCCCTCTGAAGTGTTCTTTCATTTTGTAATTATTTAAATTATTTTCATCATTGTTCAGTGTGTTATAACAGCTCCCGACACAAACATTTATCAGTAAACGTTTAGATAATATTACTTGTATAAAATACATACAATGCGCATAAAAAACACATACACTTTACAAAATCACGTGTCAGGACCATTTGCGGTGACAATTTTAGCTTCCCTGACAGCACATCTTAATAAATGCAAGTGAAATATTTCTTATTCACCAGCATTGAAGCAAAGGGTACTATTTGTGGACATAAAGGTGGATTTTGGAAAGTCAACGAGACAGTACCGTAATGTTATACAAATACCAGTTATGTAATGAAACGATATTCTACCCTGATTTCGTTAGCAAGCTTGGGACACGTGTAGCGTTGTGGGAGGTTGCCTGTCGTCAACTCCTTTCACAAAACCACTTCTGCAGAAATACATAGAATTTTCATCTTACCATTTGTAGAAGTACATATCGTTCCTTGGGTGCAACAAGGTAAAGGGATTATCATGTCTGACCATTGATAATCCCTTCACGTGTTTTAAAGTCTTTATGACAGACGCCAGCGTACTTGGACGTCCCGGTGTGACAGGAATGATAGTCCGTAGGAAAATGAGTCCCTCTGGACTATTATTCCGCGGAATTATAGTCCTAGGTCTAACATTTCTAGGAATAGTAGTCCGCCGGACTACTATTCCTAGAAATGTTAGACCTAGGACTATAATTCCGCGGAATAATAGTCCAGAGGGACTAACGTTCCTACAGACTATCATTCCTGTCACACCGGCATTGTGGGCCTATGCGTCGTAAAAGGCTTCGGACTAGTTAGATATCTTAACTGGTTCAGGGCTAGATTATTTTTGGTGGTCTGTATTTATTATACAAAATTTGTTTTATTACAAATTATTAGAGACTGTCCTTAGGTACTCTCCAATAATTTGTAATAAACAAATTTATATAAACAAAATATTATTTGCGTTTGACTGAATATGGAATATGAGGAAGGAAAATGTCAGTTTTTGCTCTGATATCCTCATTTTTCTGAAAGCCCTGATATTAGCTTCCAGCACTCAACCAGTTAACGATGGAGGTTTGCTTGTCGAGTCCGACAATAGTTTTCAAAGCCACTTACCCAAAAAAGCAACCAGTGTCCATCCACGCGCGTTTTGTCGTAATTTAGTACTGACAACACAGCGAGTAGATTGTCATTTCTGAATATTGTTACTTGGACGAGAGGTCAATATACAAATTAACAGGTCATTAACTATTAGTACTAGATGGTACGTAAGTGCAGATTTGATGCCCTGGATTTCTCGTTTAGAAATACGGATCTTTCTCATCTTAAAAGTGACTCGAATCATCTGACAGACATATCTTTATTTTGCAGTATATTAGTACATTGATTACAAAATAACATTACAACAAACAGGAACATAAGCTAGTATACAGCATGAAAATGGCACAGCCTATAAGACTGTCTTCCTGCCATTCCCGTAAAAAAGAAAGATATCAAATATCTTTGGCATCAGTGTATCGAAATGC
This sequence comes from Pictodentalium vernedei, assembly GCA_031216915.1. NCBI lineage: Eukaryota > Metazoa > Mollusca > Scaphopoda > Dentaliida > Dentaliidae > Pictodentalium > Pictodentalium vernedei. The sequence continues at coordinate 171,853,294 of CM062292.1, forward strand.
TTTCCCCAGAACTGGGTTGTTTGAATGAACTTTTATTTGTGATTCAAGGGGGTCAGAGTGCATTTGAGGATTAAGTGGTGGGAAGCGGATGATGATGATGAGATGTCAGAGGATATGGCTGGCGGATGACACAGTCGGGGCACATTGGGTTGTCACAATTGAAGTTAGGCCGCGAATAATTATTCAGGGCTTTATCAATTGAAGACTTTTTAAATTTGGGTCTATTTAATTGCTGGATTTGTGGGTCTCTACTATTCCAGGTTCTTGGGAAGGAGACTAAAGGCAGCATAGCAGAAAACTGTGTTCTTTGTTTGTGGGTATCTAATTTACCGGTTTGCCTTGTATTCATTCCTGAGTGGTGTCAAAAAGAAACAAAATATATATTTGCAGCGAGCTTTTCTACTCGCATCCCCTCTGACATAATTCTTAAGATTTAATTGACCTTGGACTTGTAATGGTGTTGAAAAATACCAGGTCAGTTGCAAGGTTTAGTCTCTTGAATTTATGGCATCATCAAACAGTGCGATGTAAATAAACAAAAGTTGTTGGCCCTTACTGAATGATTTGTTACCAATACGATTGAAGATATCCAATTTAAATGCCAAAAGTAGCTCTAACCTCTCCCACAGAGTAATTGGTGACAACAATAAACCAGGATCGTTACTGGAGGAATATCTTTTGGAAAAAAACAACAAACAAGACTAACATTTTGCGGTGTATGGTCCAGTCGGGTTGGCGGAGGCATTGCTACACTTATCTCAATGATCGTGAAGCGAATGGTAAATGCAGCTAGTCCTCAAGTCAAACAAAGGTACTATTTAGCTGTTGTTCACATTTAATTGTTCATCGGTGATTCATATGTCGTCTCCTTGATGTATTAAGGTGCCATCTGCAATGCTTTAGCATTGCAGATGGTGCCTTGATGCACTCAATGTATGGCATGTCTTATCTCGATGATCTTCAAGCGAACGGTCAACACAACTAGTCTTCAAGTCAAACAAAGGTACGATTTAGCTGTTGTCAACAGTTAAATTGTACCTTTGTTGGACTTGAAGACTAGTTGCGTTTACCGTTCGCTCTACGTTCATCGAGATAAGACATGTCATCCACAGTTGTTCATATTTAATTGTTCATCGATGATTCATATGCCGTCTCTTGAGTGTAATAAGGTGCTATCTGCAATGCGAAAGCATTGAAAATAACGCCTTGTCGCACTCAAGGGATGACATGCTGTACTGTTTGGATCTATCCGCCTCTGTGGAATAATACTATGTCATGGCTACCTTACCTCGGCTGCCATCGACATCTGGATAGATACATTTGCAACGTCTCGGTGGCATTCCTTACTGGATTAAATCTGTACCTGACACGCCATGGAGCAACTCCTTCAGATAATATTTCCTTGCATAACTAAAATTGTTTATTTTGTTCGGCACAAAACATATCCTTTGAACCCTCAGTAAAATGAGTCAACGAGCTTGGTTCATTAACCCTTTACCAAACGAATCGCCCGCATAGCCCGCGTAATATGCAAATTCAGCAGCTGAAAAAATATTATTTTTCGAAAGATTTCAACAAAACCATATCATGTGACCCCTCTTTGGAACGAGCTCGTCGAGCGTTCCAAAGAGAGGTCACATGATAAGGTTTTGTTGAAATTGTTTGAAAAATTTAAAAAAAGATATTTAAAATAATAAATTTTGAAATCGTCTGTGTTGGGTAAAGGGTTAAGGGGCCAAAAGCTTTGTTTTGGAAACAAAAATTGAGCAAATCTCAGTGGTCATTACAGCAATACTACGTTATATCGAAGTCACATGGGCCCTGAAAGTGAGTTCGCTGTAACCGATATTCGTTATATCCGTTTAACGAAGTGAAATAGCAATACCCGAATTGTGTTAAAAAGATAAAACACACTTCAATTATATTGAAATTGGTATATTACATACATTATCTGAAAAATATAATCAAATATTTACACGTTTTTGCATAATCTTTGAAACAGTTTAGTTAATGGGGACTGTCGTTCCGCCATGTGTCTGACGGCACTTTCTATTAAGTACAAATTTCTCAACATTTGTTCATTTATTTTGCTTTTTTCGCTATAAATATCTTCGGACTGTTTGTGAAAAGAAATAAATAGATAAACGTTTCAAACTTCTTCTTTCTCCTTAACCCTTTACCCAACGAATCGGCCGCATCCGCCCGCGTAATATGAAAATTCAGCAGTTGAAAAAATATTATTTTTAAAAAAAATTCAACAAAACCATATCATGTGATTCCTCGTTGGAACGAGCTCGTCGAGCTCGTTCCAACGAGGGGTCACATGATATGGTTTTGTTGAAATTTTTTGAAAAAATAATATTTAAAATAATGAATTTTGATATCGTCTGCGTTGGGTAAAGGGTTAAGAATAGTAGACAGAGTATTCGCTAAAATACCGAGCCTGATGCAATTACCCTTTTCGCTCGATCACCTTTCCTCACGGTTTTAATTATTTCGAACTTGTTTTCTGGAGTAATTGCTTTCCGTTGTCTACTTGTCTCCATAATGTTTGTTTTAAACCGAACTAATTTACAAGAAAGAGAATGATTTCGAAGGGGCGGTGTAGGGTTGTACACTAATTATTAATTAACTCCTTCTTTATCCTCAGGACTCATAGTGAGTATTTGAGTTAAGTGAAGAAATCAATTAAGTGGATGACGGAAGAGCCAAATGTAACTTTATACAACCGGGGTAATAATCCATATTCGTAAAAGCAGATATTTCGTTATAACCGACTTCGCTATAAGCTTGATTTGAGCGGGCGTTGTTCGGGGATTTAAAAAATCGCGATAACCGATTATTCGTAAAAACCGACTTCACAATTAGTGAGTTTTTGTATTGAGAATTACGCTGGCTGTATATGGCTCTTACATAAGGAAAAAGTTTAATAACAAACCCCAAGATCCAAGACCACCAGTCTAAATCTGTTGGGATTCGATACGTATAACTGGTAGAGTGCTGAAGTATTTTTGGTAGGCAAAACTTGATCACATGTCTTTACCATTTTACATTTTATTGGAGAGTGCCGTCAGGCACCCTCCTATAAATTGTAACAAGGAAAATATATATAGACAGCAAAGATAAAATGAAGTACATCCAGAGAATAAGAAGCATTTCACTGCAGCAAATGCACTTCAAAATAAAGCCTAAATGTGGGCTTCCAGCACTCCACCCTTTAAGTGTTGTTTGTTTAATCACTTTTAGTGGAGTTCGCGCCCGGACTACCGTTGACGTATTATGCTGTACTTTTACTCAAAAAGATCTACATAATAATTACTATTATTTTCTTTCGTGTGTCATTTACATATATTCCAATCAACAAGTATTTGAATCATCTTGCAAACATCAAGATCTTAAAACGACGCGACGTATTAAAAAGCTACAGTTGTGACGAGTCTTCATTCATAACCTTTTAATAAACAAAAATATCTAATGATATCGATGGCGTCATTAACCCTTTACCCAACGCAGACGATATCAAAATTTATTATATTAAATATAATTTTTTTTTAATTTTTCAAAAAATTTCAACAAATTTACACTACAGCACTGTTAAACCCAAAATTCTCAGTAGTAAGGTACCGATCAATCACATTGCCTTGCAAACAGAGCAAAAATAGAAACATCATTCTACTTATCCTTATCTTATCAGGAGACATCGAACTTAACCCTGGGCCTGCAAAAAAAACAGGCAACCATCTTTCCATGTGGATTATGTGAACTACCAGTGTCATGGTCTGATCAGGGTGTATGCTGCGACTGCTGCAGCCTATGGCACCACAAATCATGCATCGAACTCTGTTCCGCAGACTACGAGCTACTCCAGAAACCTAATGTATCATGGCTATGCTGCAAATGCAACAGCGTGAACGTCAGCTCGTTCACTTTCCATCACTATGAAATCTCATCAACAAACTATTATGAACCCTTATCGGAAAACGAAATATCGATCAACTCAATCAATTCGGAAAACCCATTCAGCCCATTGCGAAACAGCAGCCCAAAAAAGCTTTCGTGGAAGCCACTCGTCAAGCAGCAAACCAGCTGGGTTAAACAACAGAAGCATGAACGTATCAGGCGACATAAGTGACCCATTTAAATTGAACAAGAAAACAAACCTGCGAATACTAACAGTCAACTGCAGGAGCATTAAAGAAAAAGCTGCAGAGTTCAAAACCACGGTCAACTATGTAAAGCCAGATATAGTGTGTGGCTGCGAGTCATGGCTGAAAGGGGTGAAGCCTGGAAAAACAACAGAAAAAGACGCAATAAAGAGCTGCGAAATTTTCCCAGTCGGCTACAACATCTACAGAAACGATAGAAATACAAATGGCGGTGGAGTCTTTATCATGGTAAAAAAAGAAATAACTTCAACAGAAAATCCTGAATACGTAACATCCTGTGAAATTGACTGGGTGAAAATAAAACTCCAAAACAACAAAGACCTGGCGATAGGGTCCTTCTATATGCCACACCGCAACCCAAAAACCATCGAAGAACTCGGAAAATCTTTGGCATTGGTTCAACAGAAAAATAACAACATAATACTTGCAGGAGATTTCAACTGCCCAGACATTGACTGGGATAGTTCACAGCCTAAACCACAAGCACCGGACAGAGAAACCCAAACTGCATTGATAGACCTCGCAGTAGAATACCACCTCACGCAAATCCACGAGGAAGCCACGAGAGAAAACAACTTACTAGATCTGGTCATGACAACAAACCCATCACTTGTAAAAAACTCAACAAACATTCCAGGAATTTCAGATCACGCCATGGTGGTCACTGATATCGACACGAAACCGCACTACCAAAAAAACGCAGCCAAGAAAGTGCTACACCTATAGTAGAGCAAACTGGGATTCAATCAAATCGGAAGCACAACATCTATCGGAAATGGTCACAGAAAAACTAGGAGAAGTCAAAAATGTCCAAAACCTTTGGGAGACATTCAAAATCGGAATCCACGATTGCATGGAAAAGAACATCCCATCCATACTGATAAAATCCAACAACAAACTACCGTGCATGACCTACCAGCTTAAAAAAATGCTGAAGAGGAAGCAACGCCAGTACAACAAGGCTAAGAAAACTGGAAATTGGCAAAATTATAAACAGACCCAAAAAGAATGTAAAAAACTCTTCAAGCAAACAGAATGGAATTATATAAACGAAACAATAAAAGAAGGCCTGGAAAATAGAAACTGCAAACCATTCTGGAAATACATAAAATCAAAAAAACAAGACAGCATCGGAGTAGCACCACTCAAGGATGGCAATCAACTCGTAAGTACAAGTAGGGAAAAAGCAGAAATACTGGTACAACAATTCAAGTCAGTTTTTACAACAGACACCAATCCAATCAAACCGAAACCTCTAAAAGCCAACATCAGTAACCTACCAGACATCAAAATTGATGAAAAAGGGGTTAAAAAATTACTGAAAAACCTGAACGTCAACAAATCCTCAGGTCCGGATAACATCCCGAACCGCATGTTAAAAGAGTGTGCCGAAGAACTAGCACCGGGATTAGCAGCAATATTCCAACTGTCACTTGACACCGGAGACCTACCAACAGACTGGCTGGAAGCAAATATATCATGCATATACAAAAAGGGGGACAAGCACAAAGCCGAAAACTATCGCCCAGTCTCCCTGACATCAGTCTGCTGCAAATTACTCGAACACATCATCTGTAAAAATCTCATGGGGCACCTAGAAGAAAACAAAATCTTAACATCACTGAACCATGGATTCAGATCTGGCCACTCATGCGAAACCCAACTTGTCCTAACAATTGATGACCTCCTTAAATCATCCGATGCTGGAAAACAAGTCGACATGGCCATCCTCGACTTCTCAAAAGCCTTCGATACCGTCCCACATGGTAAGCTCTTACATAAACTAGACCGATATGGAATCAAAGGCGCAACGCATACCTGGCTAACAAATTTCCTAACAAAAAGGAAAATGAAGGTAGTCCTCGACGGCGAAGCCTCAACAGAAGTAACAGTGGATTCAGGAGTACCACAAGGAACTGTTCTCGGCCCCATCTTATTCCTGTGCCACATAAATGACCTACCAGAAGTAACAAGATCCCAAATAAGATTATTTGCTGACGACTGCTTGCTCTACAGAGAAATAAAAAACTACAACGACCACAGCACTCTCCAGAAAGATCTGGAAAATTTGGAAATTTGGGCAAAAGACTGGGGAATGAAATTTAACGCAAAGAAATGCTACATCCTAAGCATAAAAAAGAAAACTTCAAAATTCTATACACTTGATGGCCATATTCTAGAAGAAGTCCAATCGAATCCATACTTGGGGCTACAAATATCGCAAGACCTACAGTGGCAAACCCATATCAGCAACACCACTAAAAAAGCGAGCTCAACACTTGGCTTCCTGAAGAGAAACTTAAAGCACTGCCCTATAGAATGCCGCAAACTAGCCTACATCTCGCTAATAAGATCAACCCTAGAATACGGCTCAATAATCTGGGACCCACATCTAAAACAGGACATAAACAAAAGAGAGAAAATACAGAGACAGGCAGTCCGTTACTTCACCCAAAACTACAAAACCAGAGAAGAAGGCTACATCAAATCTACAATGGAAGACCTGAAATTAACAGCCCTAGAAGACAGAAGACGACAAAATCGACTGATCTTCTTCTACAAAGTGGTTGAGGGGTCAGTACCAGGACTACCCCCTGACAAATTACTCAAGCCAACAACCAACAAAAGACGCATAAGACCAACAACATACAAGGACTGTGAGACAAAAAATGCCATATTAAACCAAGCTAGAGTAAATCAAAGAACATTCCAAGTCCCATATTGCAAAACAATAATCTACAGAAATTCCTTCTTCCCCAAGACAACAACAGACTGGAACCAGCTGGAAGATAATGTTGTCTCGGCACCAACGCTGGAGCTATTCAAGAAGGCCATCCAAAAGAAACCGTAAGCGTTCTCTTCAACCCGTAGCATTAAAGCCTAAATAGGTTACTGCTATGTATAAATACAGATACAGAACAAAAGCATATCATGTGACCCCTCGTTGGAACGAGCTCGACGAGCTCGTTCCAACGAGGGGTCACATGATATGGTTTTGTTGAATTGTTTTGAAAAATAATATTTTTTCAAATGCTGAATTTGCATATTATGCGGGCGGATGCGGGCGATTCGTTGGGTAAAGGGTTAAAGATTCGGTCTCGATTGAGAAACATTTCTTTCGTCGATTCAAAGAAAACAATTTTTAATATTGTTTAGACTCAGTTGTCTGGAATATTTTAGTTCTCCGGAAAAGCGAACTTCCAGACGAGTGAATATAAACAAAGGCGATGGACTATTTAAGAATTAGACTGGCTCCAGGCCACAATACCGTCGAATTCCTTACAGAATTTGACTGGTGGCTTAAGAGCATGATATTACAAACATAATTTGGCAGAGTAGTGTTTTTCAGTTGATTTGTATTGCTACCGATAGGACAAGTGACTGTGCAACCATACTGTTATGTATTCAGTTATTTGATGCCGTTTTTGCCCTGTATTTTTAAATTTTGTTTATATCCCGACGAAGACCTCCAATAGGCCTGAAGCTTGACAGCGTTCTGCACTGATCTCTCCAACAATTTACAAGAAAATGATTTTCGTAAAGTTGCGAGATGCTCTCGACCTAATCCGTTGCTTTTGGGCTTTATTCCTAAAACTGATGTTCAAGTTACCATTTATTTATTAAGGTTTAACGACACATTAACAGCCAAGGTCATATCGTGTCGGTGACAGTTTTACGGGTGGAGGAAGCCGGAGTATCCGGAGATAACCACCGAACAACGACGAGCAGCTGCCATCTCCCCACAATCGTAACTCGGCACTGCAGCACAGGAAGGGTTAGATTGGTTGAAGACATGCGCACCATCCACGCGCAGTACGCCTTAGAGCACGGCGTAATCGTGCCCCCATGTGAGCAATCGAGGTTAAGTGCCTTGCCCAAGGACACAACGCGGGAGTCCGAATCGATCGCTCAGACGGTCACAGTTACCATTCAAGATTAATTCAAATGTAAAGAGCTGATTCACACTCTAAAACCGGTTGGGTTAAAAATCAACCCAAATCAACTGGGTTGAGTGAATATGAACCCAATTGGGTTCATATTCACCGATCCCAGTTGATTTGGGTAGATTTTTAGAAAACCGTCGGAGGCCACAAACAAACATCATAAAACAAAAGTACGTTTGTTGGAAAGATGTTACGCATGATACACGAGTTAGGCTATACCCAATTCACGATGACACTATAGTCTCTTTGACCGAAAACGGTGTTCAACTTTTATACTAACGATTTTATCGAAATTGTCTCCCACATAAAAATATAATTATCCCGTTGCCCAAACATGCTCGCTTCTCGCGGCATGTGATTGACAATCATTAATAATTGTGAATCTTTTTGTTTTGAAGAACAATATACTTGTAATACACAGGACATAACTTATTAATATTTCCGATTAATTGTACGCACACACGTGTTTTTTCAGAAGTATCTGGCTGAGAACACGAAAGGAAGATCGATAGCGTCGGAAGGTACCAACAGGGAGACGTCATTCAGGTATTGCTCTTTATTCTAGTGTTTCATTTGTTACACATTTTGTATGGCACGCTTGGAAACTACTGAGAGCCCATTCTCCGCCACCGCATCCAACTGAGTCATTGAACCTTCCATCTCCGTCAGTTATGGAGAGTGGTGGCTTAGTGGTTAGAGCATTGTACTTCAAACCGAAAGATCCATGGTTCGATCCTGACCAGCATTAACTGCGTTGTGACCCTAGACAAGGCTCTTAACCCTTTACCTAAAATGAAATGCAGACGACACCTGCCAAAAAAATTCTTGAATAACTAATTTTTTTCTCAAAAACATAGGTTGTGACCCCTCATTGGAACGAGCTCGACGAGCTCGTTCCAATGAGGGGTCATAACCTATGTTTTTGAGACAAAAAATGAAAAAAATAATCAAAATTAATTTGCAGTTTTTGAGGATAGCGCTGGCCGGTTTTGGCCGTTACGTTGCGCTTTGCCATGTGGTGTCACAGTGACGCTGTGCACTAATGCGTACTGCAGGACGATGGTGCACTTGCCTTCAACCAATTCTAACCCTGCTTGTGCGTAGTTTGTACTTTGGGGAGTCTAATAGTTGCTCTCCGCTGGTCGATGGTTCTCTTCGTGTACTCCTGCGTCCTCCACCCGTAAACCCGGTCGACACGAGGTAACTCAGGCCGTCGAAAGTGTCGTTAAACTCATATAAATAAATACACATAAGTTGCAGCGATATATCAAGAAAGAGGATTAGCCTACAATCTCCATTCACAAGGGCCAAGAAATGTAATGGTTTTTGCGAAGGAGAGGTACACGTCCCCATCAAACCTGTTATAGGAAAATGATTGAAGTATAACAATTGTTTAAAACTGATGAAAATATGCGTTTTTTAGAACATCTAAATTTGTAGTTTTCTGTTTCCTCAGTCATCGCAATGTACTACATGGGTATGTCATGATTGTTAAAGTTACAGGATGCTCAGGGTGATTTTGATAGTTGATCAGTTTTAAAGCAACCACTTACCAATTCACGTGCATGCTAAACCAGAGGAAATAGGCTGGCTGCCTATACCCAACATGCACATCCAGCGTTCATGGACTACCGGGTTGCCTACCCTGTGATTTATGGGCCCCGGAATAGCATGTTGGGTCCTCGTGTTTCTGTTGGTCTTGCGAATAAAACAAACTGTACCCAGATGTCCACCAACCAGTGGCCTAGTACCAGCAAAGTGTTGCTATTGTATGTAAATATTAATACTTTTGGAACTAATAATGTGGTTTGATTCTCTACATTGGGCACGCCTTAAAAAGTGGGTCCGCCCTTGTCACGACAGTGACGTGTATTGCAAACGATACCGTAAATTTTCCCGAATGAAGGTGATGGCTTGTGAAGTTCTGAGTGTTTAAGATAAGTAATTATATAATGATACAGTAATAAACATGACTTTTAACTAGTTGAGTGCTGAAAGCCCATATTTGGGCTTTACGCTAATGCTCAGGTACTGGAACCCAAAAGCATCAAACTCTGTGGATGTTCTTGATATTATATTCGAATATAATTTATTTAGTCTTTATAGATTTTCCTTGTTACAAATTGTGGGAGAGTGCCTAATTATAACAAGGCAAAGACACGTGAACAAATTTTGATGACTAAAAATAATTCACCCCTCTACCAGTTTAGCAGAATGACTTCAAATATTGATTCAACATCGGGAAATTAAATTTACAGAACTTGTTCTCACACATTTATTATAAAGTAATAATCAATAAATAACATCTTTAATTGATGATGAACACGAGACATCAAATCTCCCTTTGAAATATTCAGTACTTGCGAAATATACCAGATCGCCAACATATCTGATGATTTTGCAACCTGGTCAGATAAAATAAAGAGAAAGCAGGATCGAATGTTCGCCTACCAAAAAGTGTCATCGTCATCAATAAAGCCGCCTTTGTGTTTTGAGTTAACATGCTTTTCACCCTTTACCCAACGTAAACGATATAAACAATTATTATTTTAATTACTATTTTTTAAAATCTTAAAAATAATTCAACAAAACCATATCATGTGACCCCTCATTGGAACGAGGGGTCACATGATATGGTTTTGTTAAATTTTTTGAAAAATTTATTTCCTTCAACTGCTGAATTTGCAAATTATGCGAGCGTATGCAGGCGGATGCGGGTGATTCGTTAGGTAAAGGGTTAATGAATATTTTAACTATCTTGAATGTAAATATAGCATTTTACAAATAGTTTCTAAACGGTGTGAGGGAAGAGATTTAAAATGAGAATTCCATATCAGCCTCAGCTTCTCAGACTTGTAAATCCGCCTCCCCCCCATCCACCCCACCGGTAATGTAATATTTCCATATCTCCAGACCGAATGCATGTGAACATGGCGACAGTTCCCTGAGGACTGGAAACACCAACATTGACCCACCAGATGCAACCTCAAGTAGAAAAAAGTTATAATCATTTAATAATATTGCTATGCATTTCAAATATCCGCATGACACCGATAACACAAATAGAGAAATAAACTAACCAAGAGAACAGATATGATAAGGTTTATCCATTATCCTGCCAGGCCCATGTGGATAAACTATATAAATATTTTTATTATATGCAAGCCTGTGAATTATCGCAAATTATCTGAAAGATATTTCTAAAGTCGATGGATATCGAGAAGTATCCCTCTGTAGCTCCCAAAATGACGCCACGCTTCGGCGCATGACGTCGCCTTGAAGGAACGATCAGCAGATCTTTATTATTGTCTTGAAACTGTTTGAAGTCGAATTGGGCTGAATATTGCGCAGTAAAATGTCACATAGCATATAATAAAAAGAAAATATACGTTTTTTGTTCGCGTGGACCTGAAAGTATTATTTTTCACCATTTTTCACAAACAAAACCACGGCACATTTCTAAGTCTGTCATCTCGCAGAGACCTCTTCAACAATTAATCGGATGATAGTGTTAATCTGCGCATGCCTGGAGGTGCAGAACATCATAAAAAATATGTTACAATAGTCGCTGTAGGCACCGTAAGGGTTAACCCTTTACACAACAAATCGGTAGAATCCGCCCAGGTAATTTACAAATTGCGCAGTTCTGAATTTTTTTTCGTTCGAATGAGGGGGGTCATTTGACAATGGTTTTGTTGAATTTTAAAAATAAACTAATTAAAATAATAAATTTTGATATCGTGTGCGTTAGGTAAAGTGTTAGTGTGCAGATTTTAAGGACACTAATAATGAAAATAACACTTCAGCCGGCCACTCGTGTGTCACGGTTCTTAGGTGAGAAGCCTTTGTTTATCCACTGTGCTCCCACACCCTTTCTCTTCTCCCAACACCCGGAAAGAGCTGTTACTTAAGACAATGTTTCAGATCCAAATTTGTTCTGAACAGAGCAATAAAAGTATACATTGAGTGGGTGGAACATTATGTACCATACCTTACGAACTACCAAGCTTAGGTAATATAAAAACATAACCTCTATGCCAGCACTTGTAAATCGTACTTCGAGTGCATCAAGGTACCATCTGCAATGCTTTACCATTGCAGAGGGCGTCTGTTGAACTCAAGAGACAATATAACACGTATAGGGCTAAGGCCAACGTATAATTAAAAGACAAGGACCATTTTCCATGGACCCTCTCCCCCGATAGAAAAATAAACAAACTGCTGCATGCCCCTTTTGGCAATTCCAATGAGTCCTTGATTCATAACCAGACCTTAAGAAATTGGAAGACCGATCGACAAAACACAATGTTCTTTCAGTTTGTATATGCAATAGTGTGATGTTACCCCCTGCTGGGAAGATTTCTGTCGTATTACATCACAGAATACATGTATTATCAGACCAATATAGGGGACTCTTAGAATAAGGTGCAGTACTCTGGGATACTAACGGCAGTCTTTGCCCAAACGCAGATAAGCACATTATTATCAATTGGTATTCTGCAGCTAAAAATCATTTGAATTGAGGTTGGCTGAAGAGTCTTGAGGTAACCTTTTTTTTCAAATTGCTTTATGTACTAATTTGTATGTGCTGATATCTTATATCTTAAATGGTATATACAAGCAAAATGCTTGCTGCTGATTCCATTTTCAGGTCTTGTAATATGCGGCATATGTACCCCCTCCTGTTACATATTATAAGTTATACTGTTTGTTGACAGGGGACATGGTCTCACGTTCCCTGCATGAAATTTATATTCAACCGAGACGTCAGCCGAGGTTGAATATATGTTTCATGCAGGGAACGTGAGACCATGTCCACTGTCAACAAACAGAATAACGTATATGCCCCGTTCTTACACAAGTAAAACTGAATTGAATAAAAACGATAAAAGTTAACACCTTGCCGGAACAACGTCTGCTTTCTAATATTCGCTGTACAACAACAAATTTTAAAATGATTCGAGTGAAGCGATTTCAGTTTATGTTACAGTAAATTAATGAAAAGAGACCTTATAATCTAATCGGTTTCATAAATAATTACCCATGTTTACATAACTAATCTTTTTGTACGTAATAACGGTACTTTTGTGTGTATTTTACTCCAGTTAAATGTATATGTCTCAGTAGATTTCAAGTGAAAAAAGACATTGCGATGAACCGTTGCTCATGGCAACGAGATGCTTTCATTGACAGTGGACATAAGAATCGCTGACAGTAGACATATGCGCGTGCCCGGCGACATAAAATAAAATCAACGAGGCATTGACCAATCACTGCAAGGTATTGCGGTTGGTATCGGAACATATATATTTATCCATACTGGACTGAAATAAAATATTGTTTAAACTAAAAAGAAACTAAACTAAACTAATTTGTATTCGCATTCACGACATAAGATGGTAATGCGTTTGCGTGTTTTGTGGATGAAACATCACGAATGAGGTGTTTAGTTCTTGATAGCTTAGACGTTATAACTCCAACATGACGAATCCATGTTACAACACGTTTCGGATGTTTTGAAGAAGGCTATCTATAGGATGTGACGCCGACACCAACATGATACGGCAATGGTTTAGACGTAGGAAGAGTTTCAATATTGGTTTCTCTAACCAGATCATTTAGCATCATTTTATCTGAATATCCTTACAGGGCAGGGCGCCTTAATAGCAAAACCACCAAGGCATCATGCAAAGAGTATTTTCATAGTGTGGTGACTCGTGAAAGTGCCACTGTAGATAGTTAATTGGCCAACCGCCCACAAGCCACCTTAAACTAACCGTTAAAATGACAGCTAATATGACATTTTTAAAGACTCTCACAGAATGCGGTACTCGAAAGAGGAAGCAATTGATTTGTTATATCATAGAACATAGGCTATTAAACAACTGTCGACAGCACCAGAAATTCCCATGGTAAAATCAATGTTTTACAACTAAAGAAGTCTTGTTGAGATACTTCTTCGGAATATGAACGTCGTTTGTGATATATTGACCTTTCTTATACCTGCTCAGAACTTTCAATAACATAATTATGTTCAGCAAACAATAGTTGTATTCGAACAGAAAACTTACAGGGATCTATAGCAAATAAGAACAAATAAGACCAGATTACATGCAGCAGCAAATTAGGGCCGTTCGGACTGGGTTTTTTAAAAATTTGTTTTAAACCTTTGAACCCTGGTGGTATCTTCCATGTCAGTTCAAATACAGCAATCGGAAGAGTCCATATTCATTATTTAGGGGTAGACTAATCAATATTTTCAACGTGCAGCCTTGTGGCTGCACGTTGGAAATATTGATTGGTCCAGCCCACACATTCACTTAGCAGCCATCATACTTAATGAAATTATGGCGTATCATGTGCCTGGGTCGGAAAAGATGTCTCCCGTGTTCAAAGGTGTAATAGTTTATATTTTCATATAGTCCCTCATCTCCTTATCCAAAATACGCCCAGTGCTATCTACAAAAATCACCATTCAAATTTTATTATTATTGCATTTCTTTTTGTTTCAAAAGACATAGCTAATGACCCCTATTGCAACGAGCTCGTTGGGCTCGTTCTAATGGGTTGCATAACCTATGTTGTTGACACCAAAATGTAAATTTACACTTATTCAAGAAACAGTTTCTCAAGTGACGTCTGTTCTTCGGATTCCGTCAAGGGTTAAATATATTGCATATATTCGAGGAGTGCATGTATTTGACGCCAACTGTTTTTGCAATGAATTCCGAACGATTAAAGTTGGGCGTGAAAATTTGGATCGGTCGGAAAACCTGAACCCTTTCACTTTTCCTTAAGCCTAATATAAAAATAAAAAATCTCGAAATATTTCAAATATGTCTTCGAGTATTGTGTTTACTCGAGAGTTTCTCAGTTACAGTTCTCGGAAAGTAAAGTCTTTTCCACTAGTGCACTTCTGGCGAAAAAGGGTACGCGTTGCCCTGTTGCCCCTTGTCTGAGTGCAAGGGACGGGTGCCCCTGCCTCCTCGCTTGCGGCGTCTTTGGTCCTACATCTCTGTAGAGCTGTAGGATTAAGTTATCACTGATCCTCACGACTGATTCAATGTTCATTGTGGCGTATCCTCGTCCAGTGACATTTCTTTCTGTACACAAAGTTTATTTATATTTATTTATTGGAGTTTAAGGTCACATACTTATGAACAATGGCTAATCATGACCGTGACAGTTTTACGGGTGGGGGGAAGCCGGAGAACCCGTAGTGAACCACCGAGCATCGACGAGCAACAACTGTCAGTTCCTCAACATTCTAACTCTGTTCAAGCTCCGCTCAAGCAGGGTTACAGCGGTTGAAGACATGTGCACCATCGACGTTCAGTACACCATCGACGTCAACATGCCCCCATGTAGGCAACCTGGATAAAGTGCCTTGCCCAAGGATACCACGCGGGTCGTCCCAGACGGGGATCGAACTCGGGACCTCTAGCATAGAAGTCCAACAGTCTATCATTGAGCCACCGCGCTCCCACAAAGTTTATGCACACCGCTGAAAGTGTTAACAATCGTGTTGCAATGCCCGATTTAAGAACTCAATAGCAACAGGCTGACTTTTTTGTAGAGTTCTTAAGAAACGCATGTCTGCTGGAAACCTTTTTAACTTGATTTCTGACTTCATTTCAAATATCAGTAACGTCGGGTTCGACTGCAAAGACGGATTCGAGAGCGGAGAGTTAAAGGTTGTGGTATGTTGAAAAAATCTTTGCTGTGTAAACAGTAATGGATTGATGCATATGTCATTTGTGTACGATATAATTCGGCTAGTTGAGTATATCGAATCGGATTCATTTTTAGCATTGCGGTTAGTTGGTTTCTCATCTACACAACTGCGTGTTAACCAACTAATTCTTGTGAGATATACATTGATTTATACAAACGCTGAATGGTGATTCGAGTGAAATTCTGTCACTTCAATAGTTATGATAAAGTTTGTAGGACTGTGCTGCTAAGGTGTTCACGAAAGGATCCACGACACTCATTGCCCTGGCCGCACTCACCTTAAAAAGAATAAATTAACCCTTTGAGATTTTAATTATTCTGACGTTCAAACGTCACAGGGAATTCAGTTTCTTCAACGTTTTTCAAAATGCGACGTCAAACGTCGGAAAGTACAAATAACAAGATATTTTTCACATTAGTGATTATCTGGTTATGGGCTAGATTATTTTTGGTGGTCTGAATTTGTTATTCAAAACTTGTTTTATTACAAATTATTGGAGAGTGCCCACAGGCACTCTCCAATAATTTGTAATAAAACAAATTTATATAAACAAATATTTGTTTGTGTTTGACTGAATATGAAATCTAAGCAAGGGAAGTGTTGGCGTTTATTCTGGTATCCTCATTTTTTGAAAGCCCTGACTGTGGCTTCTTGCACTTAACCAGTTAAGAAGTCTTGACAGCAGGATTATATTAGTATTTAAAGCTGCGATAACATTTGGCTCAACGGTTGTCACTGAGCACTATTCGGAAAAAATAGGAATTGAACTTAAAACTTTAAAAAATCGAAAAATAATAACAAAACAAATGACCACAAAGTATCAAGGTGCTGTTTGATTTCGTTCGTCATAAGACGTACAGAAGTATCAAAGGGTTAACAACAGTCGCATTTCTGAAGTATTTGAATTACCTGAGCTTTTTGTGATGACAACCTAATTTCAGTGGCAATATTTGTCTGTTGGGGTTTAACGACACCTCCAACGGTGAGGCCATTTCGTGTTTACAGTAATACGGGTAAGTGAAGCCACAGTACCCAGAGAAGAAAACCACAGAGACAACGGCGAGTAATTTACGGATAACATAGTCAGCATTGGTTGAAAAGTAGTGCACCATGAATGTGCTGAACGCCATAGCACACTGGGCCACCGTGCTCCCACACAGACAACTGGTATTAACCCTTTGAACACTAGTGGTATCTTCCATGTCAATTCATTGGCAGCAACTGGAAGAGTCACATATTCATTATTTGGGGATAGACCAATTAATATTTTCAACGTGCACCCTTGGGGCTGCACGTTGAAAATATTGATTGGTCTACCACTAAATAATGAATAGGAACTCTTTCAGTTGTTGCCATTGATAGGTCTGTCTCCACACATTCACTAAACAGCCATCCTATTTAACCCTTTACCCAACGTAACGGCCAAAACCGGCCAGCGCTATTCTCAAAAATCGCCAATTAATTTTCAAAATATTTTCATTTTTTGTCTCAAAAACATAGGTTATGACCCCTCGTTGGAACGAGCTCGTTGAGCTCGTTCCAACGAGGGGTCATAACCTATGTTTTTGAGACAAAAAATGAAAAAAATTAGTTATTCAAGAATTTTTTTTGCAAGTGTTGTCTGCTTTTCATGTTAGGTAAATTATAACATATGGTGTTCCTGTGCCGGAAAAGCGCCCTCTCAAGGGGTTAAGTGTCTTGCCCATGCAGAGTACTAAAGCAGAGTGCACTTTTCTTACGATGCCCGTGCAAAAGACTTGTGCTGTATATGCTTGCGGACCAATATTCTCCCTTTTGGTGGATTTGTTCCCAGCCATAGAAATGAAAACGTCGAGCTTTACATTCAGGTTACAGAGAAATAATGCAGCAAAATTAACCATTTGAAAAACAACGAATAACGGTACATTGCTCACTCTTCATTTAATCCTTTACAGACCGAATCGCCCTCATCCGCCCGCGTAATATGCATATTCAGCAGTTGAAAAAATGTTATTTTTCAAGCAATTTCAACAAAACCATATCATGTGACCCCCCTCGTTGGAACGAGCTTGTCAAGCTCGTTCCAACGAGGGGTCACATGATATGGTTTTGTTGAAATTTTTCGAAAAATTAAAAAAAAATTATATTTAAAATAATAAATTTTGATATCGTCTGCGTTGGGTAAAGGGTTAAGCAACATAGTGGTCAGTAGTTACGGAAGCAGACTCCAAACAGAAAGGTCCACGGTTCGACCCCAATCAAGGGTACCAGCGATGTGTCCTTGTACAAGGCACTTAATCCCGATTGCGCACTTGGGGGTGGGGGCGCTGTGTACTGTTTAACATCGATGGCGCACTTGCCTCCTACCAATACTAACCTTGCTTGTACGAGTTAGTACGTTGGGGAGTCTGACAGTTACTCGCCGCTGCTCTGTGGTTCTCTCCTGGTACTCCAATTTCCTCCACCTGTAAAACTGTCCGACACGGGGTGATCCTGGCAGTCAAAAGTGTCGGTAAACCCTAACAAAAAAATGCAAAAAAACCCCAACAGCGTACTCAATTAATGTTTGTGTATATTATTATCAATAACGGTTTTGTAACAGCTTTTGGAAGAGTCTGTGGGGGTGGCCTGTATTATTATCAGTGCCAATTAGATCTATTTGCATTTTGTTTAACCCCAAGCTGAGTTAGAGAAGTTGTAACCGTGGTACGAATACCATTCAATCGAGCGCCGATAGTACTTTCTCGTACTGTTAACACCTTCACTCTAATTTGTGAAATGACATTATCGTTGAAGAATTTATTTTACACACGTAAGGCTGAGAATTTAACCGATTACATCTGCTTTGACAGAGCTCAACGAGCTCTGTCAAAGCAGATATAATTGGAAAAAAATCCTATTACATTAGGGAAAAAGTTTGCTCGTGGAGACTTTTGTATTTTTATCTCATTTCGCAAAGGGTTAATTAAATTTCCAGTACGCTGACACAGTGAGTCCCCGTTGACGGTTCTATTCTTTCGTTGTAAGAAGTGATGGAACTCACGCTGGTATCAGTGTTCACTACGATGATGGACGGGGTTAATTTGCTCACCTTAATTTCTATTACGGCAATATATACTTTGATTACCTAAATAAACATAGCGTAAATATACGAAAAGATAGTTTGGCAGACGTTCAATTTTCTGTTAGTTTGCCTCCGTGGAGAACAGTAGCAAACACCACTCTGGAGATAAAATGTTTCTAGTTCATTGAAGAAGATATATAAAAGAAAAACTTCTTTGCGTTATTACCAGTCACTAATCCCATCTATCCTTTGCTATCAGTTATACAGCCTCCGTTTTATAACAGCAATACTCTTCAGTAATTATTGCGAATATTTTAGCGTGGGGTGTCCATTTGCCCGATTCTTAGACGTACAAACTGGCGCTTTAGTATCGTCCCCATCCAAGGACTCTCCGATTGCTCACCTGGGGGCACAGTGGCGCTGGGTACTAAAGCGTACTGCATGTCGATGGTGCACTTGTCTTCAAACAATGCAAACCCTTGCTTGATGGAGTTAGAACGCTGGGGAGTCATACAGTTGTTCGCCATGGCTCGGTGGTTCTCTCTGGGTACTCCGGCTTTCTCCACCCGTAAAAGTGTCCGATAAGAGGTGACATTGTGTAACCCCAGTAAATAAATAAATAAATAAATAAATAAATAAATAAATAAATAAATAAAATAAATAAATAAATAAATAAATAAATAAATAAATAAATAAATAAATAAATAAAGTCGCTGGAAAAAGGGGCAGCAGCAGCTACATTGCCGTGAGGAGAGGGTGCAAAAGACTTTACTTTTCGAAAACTGTAACTGAGAAACTCTCGAGTATTCGTTTCTAACGGGGTTGGGGTGGAGGAGGGGGTGTTGTAGCAAGTACAATGACTGGAGTTTAGTCGATAATCACCAAACAAAGAAGCTATACAATCGGCGAGGTATTTCTAAAGCTTTATATCGTCCCTTGAATGGAACAAGGTGCCATCAGCAATGCTAAAGCATTGCAGATGGCGTCTTGTCGCACTCAAGAGACGGAATTTACACAACACACAGCAAATGGTAAAGATTGCCAGAAATAATTTTATTCTACAGCCTAATATGGCTGCAGAGTTAAATTATTACTGAACTGCTTTCCAAATGCAAACCAGATTAACCCTTTTGTTATAAGGAAAATGCTGTTGGACAATCCTATTCGGAAAATCGGGGTTGAATGGAGCTCATTCCAATGACGGGTCATAAGCTATGTCTTGGTGGCGAAAATGAAAAAATAATAAAATTTGAAAGGCTATTTTTGTTATTAGCGCTAGTCGGATACGGTCTTTACATTAGATATAGGATTAAATAAAACCCAAATATGTGTTTCCGGGACTGAACCTGTTAACCCTTTCACTGTCACGCCTACTTTAGCCATATCTGGAGGACCTCTATGTACGCCTGTATGCGAGGAAGTTTAATAAAATTTATGTCATACTTGAAACTATATCATTGATTAATTGTTGGAAAGGGCTCTTTGAGCCCTTTCCAACAATTAATCAGATGGAAGGTTTAATCTGCGCTTACCAGAACGTACAGATAATCATCATAAAATAAGTGACAATAGTCGCTTTCGGCAGCGCAAGTGTTAAATACAATAACGTTTATGGCTTTGGTTCATCTATTATTTTTATAAACTACGTTCTCATAGAAATAGGCCAAATCGCTTTCCCAACAATGTTTGAAACACGCGTTCAACAATTTATCCAACATTGCATGTTTGCACCAATACTTGGTAAAATTATCCAACAATGGACACTTCGTGTCATAATAAAACCACGTGCCCAGCCCGGAAGCTAGGATCTCAAACTTTTCCGACATGGTGGGGCGAGTTAAAATTTGCAGACATTTTATACGGGTCGTTGACTGTCGGTACGAACTTAGACCCCCAACTCAATTTTCTTCTTTGAATTATATTAAACGAAACAGGCATTCACCTTTTTCTGCAACCTAAGTTTTACAAAGTTCAATAATTCTGATATGTTTAGATACTTAAGAATTCAATGCAATTTTTATAATCTTTATTGGAGTATGAACGTGTGGGAATCGGTACAAATTATGTCCCGATTCCCACACATTCATACTCCAATAAAGATTATAAAAATTGCATTCATTTCTTATAATTACATTCCGTAACTGTTTAAACTACTTTTTACCAAACAACAAAGCAGAAAGACGAAATAAAACATGTACGAACGAACGAGGCGAAAAACCACCCTCACACAAAAGACAAAGCGCACAACTTTGATTTTTCATTTTCACAACTTTAGAAATGGAAACGAGTATTTTAGTAACGGGCTTTATGCCACAGTTGGAAAATGTCACCAAAGAAAAAGCAGCGAGAGGCGCTAAAAGGTAAAAACCCGCCCAAACACCGCCCGAATTACATTCTGTCAACTGCGCTCTACCGTAAATGCGGGTCAAAGTTCGACCAAATGTATTAATTGGAAAATGCATTACATTTGGTCATGACGTTTTCATCCAGCTGACCAATGGGAATTGAGTATTTGGACCCAAAACGTATAACTACATTAACAATGTAATTACATTTGAATGAAATACGTGTAAGAGTCAATCAAATATCGAGGGCCCACCAAGGCATGTCTGCATATAGTCGCATGGTGACTCGGATAACTCTGCTCAAAGCAAATTGAAAACTGGCTATCCATTTTGAAAACTGGGTGACAAAAAGGCGCAATATTCTGATGTATGAGTAGATAGTAGTTGGTATTTTTAGAGTGAACAGGCCACCTTGTGAGTGTGAGTAAAAAAATCCACCAGAACTCGAACTCTGCAATCTTCTCCTTGCTATCACGACTTGTTTAGAAATGGGAACAGATCCTTTTGTGTGGCTTTGCTATTACATTAGATCTGTCAATATGTGGTGTACAATTTGAAGTTACTCTTTGTGACATGTTTCGCAGCATGTAAGGAAGCCGCGTTTCATTGGATTCATCGAAAACTTCGATGAATGGGTATATACCGGCCGGGCGCATCATACTGGCCTCGAAACTTAAGCATGTTGACAAAATGCCGGTAAAGACTACTTCAAACCTGTGAACCTTCATATTACGTGAACATTTTTTTTTTGTTAAATTGGTGAAATAATGAAAGAATTGCCAGTGGAATTCTTTGCCACTCTGGTCGACTTTTGACTCAACTGTATATGCAGAATGTACACAGAGCCTTCCGCGTATTGGCAAATTTTTCCATTTATGTGATGTATGTTGAAATCCTACAACCCCGATTTTCCGAATAGTAACGTCCAAACATTTTGTTGATAACAAAAGGGTGAGTCTGGTTAGTATTTGTAAGTCAATTCAGTAATAATTTTATCCTGCAGCCATTATGGATTGTAAAATAAAGATTGTTTCTGCCCATCTTTACCATTTGCATTTGATGTTTGTTGTGTAAATTTCGTCTTCTGAGAGCGACAAGGCGCCATCTGCAATGCTTTAGCATTGCAGATGGCATCGTGTTGCACTCAAGAGGCGTGCTGTTCTATCGTCGACTGTCACATTTCCATTCACGCAAGTATATACGCAAAACGCTATTCCAAGAAACTTCTGTTCACGGTTTCGGTCGAATCTTATCGGAATTTGTCGATGTTTCTCCAATCTTTCGAACACGATTGTCCTATCAGTGACGTTGTTCTTCAAGATAATCGGATCTTGCAAAATGTGGCAAGAGTCCAGCGCCAGCACAGCGAAGTGTTCTACTTTTACTATTTTGTAATAGAAAAAACACCTTTCATCCCCACTGACATATATCATTCACTATTTTGCGATAGTTCCAGCAATCCGTTTAGCTTGTAGTGCCTCTGCCAAACGCGAAACAAATCGGTACAAATTACAGAATGCATGTAGTGCACTCGCCGTGTTGTTCGTGCATACACTGGCATGATGGTCTGATTTTTAGATAATTTTAGCACGTTTTACTTCTCCACAAATTGAATTTAGATATATCATGTAAAGATATGAAATGCGAGAAAACATCGCCAGCGTGCTTTAAAGGTTCTGGTTTTTTGGTGAACATTATCTAATTAACCCATCACCTTAGAACAAGGATAATTGGCGTTCTTCTAACAATGCATCCAGATCCACCCTCGCATCCTTCTAACAGTGGTGAACCTACTCTCTAGTCTAACCCGGGTACTCCTATTCGTACGCATCATCTCGTTTTATGCTCTTTTTCCTTTCCAATTTCTTTCTATTCAGTCTACTTTTTGTATCAATTTCCCCTGAAATCTAGTTAAAACCTATGTTTAAATTGAAACATTATTCGCCTTACTCGTAATAAATGTATTTAAGTGTGCTTGATCTGTTAACCCTTTACCGAACGTAACGACCAAAATCGACCAGAGCTATTCACAAAAATCGCGAATGAATTTTCATTATTTTTTCATTTTTTGTCTCAAAAACATAGGTTATGACCACTCATTGGAAAGAGCTCGTCGAGCTTGTTCCAATGGGGGGGGGGGGGGTCATAACGTATGTTTTGGAGATGAAAAATTAAAAAAAATTAGTTATTCTAGAATTTTGTTTGCAAGTGTCGTCTGCTTTTCATGTTAGGTAAAGGGTTAAATGGAGACAGCATACATAAGCTTTATGCTTGTTGCTGAATCCCTTTTCTCTCGTTATATTGTTATGGTTCTCATTATAGTTTCAATTTCTTTGAATAATGAACCTGTAAAACAGTGGAAATAAAATAATGTTTAAACTAGATCCATATCTTAACACCAGACCCCACCACACACCCCAGTGACACTACAGCCCCTGTCATCCTAACAAGTGTATTATTATCGTGTCTACAACCTTAACCAATTCAAGCATCTTCAACAGAGCTCAATGAGTCCCGTCAAACACCATTGGATTGGTTAAATTTCTAAATGTATTATGGGAAAAAAGTGACGTTGTAGTTCGGACATTTCGACATCAGTTTACAAAGAATTGAGTATCTCATAACAAGCCTTGGTCTTTCAAGCTAGAATTCCCACTTAATGGTTTAAATTTCACTCGGAACTGATTCATCTATGGGGAATAATAATAGACAGAAGCAAACATTCAAAAAAAGCAAAAAGAATTCTGAGGTGGAAGTATCACATTCTTCAAATGTTTGTAATCTGGAGACCATCATCTTAGTGGCACAGCAGGTTCATAGATAGGGGAGGTTCGACCGCATTCGAGGCGAGGGACTATATTGTAAAACACTCGTGCGCATTCGCGCACTCGTGTTTCTACAACGTCCCTCACCTCTCGTGAATTATTTCACGCAACCAGTCCAGTCAAGCGATTACTCTCTATATAATATTTCATTTACAATGGAGTAAAAGTGCTTATATATTGAATATCATATACTTTTCCAGATACTATACCACACAGCTCCATTTGATACTTTTTAAAAAATGTTCCCCCTCGGGGCCAACCATGGTCGTCCCGGTGGAGCCGATGATCGTCGATCGCCACTTAACGCACCTCCCCATCAAACTTCCTGGCAACACGCCTGCATAGATAGCTTTGTGTTATAGCGGGTTGATGGGGACATAACAATTCCGAACTTAACTGGAGGTACAAAACTTTGCCGTGTTCCATAACTGGCATTTTTGCATCACGCATGTCCGCCAAAATTTTAGCTTTGACTCGCTAGAACATATATGAAAGTCAATGATCTCAAACAGTTCCCTGCCCCATCTGAGAGCGATGTCATCTAGACTCTCTAAGTTACTGAAACTTTGCAATTATTGTTTGTTTTATTGGGCCGCTATGTGAGTAAGATGGAATCCGTTATTTGTCGCTTTGATGAGGAGGGGCTATTTCTAGGTCAATGTGCAGTCTGGGTTTTGTGATCCCAAACGAAATTATTTGCATCTTGGAGTTGAACTCTTTGAACCCTAATGATATCTTCCACGCCAGTTCGGTAACATCAATTGGAAGAGTCTATATTCCTTACTTGAGGGAAGACCAGTCAATATTTTCAACGTGCAGCCTCGGCACTGTACGTTGAAAATCTTGATTGGTCTACCACACAAATTCGCTGAACAACTATTAACCGTGAATTCAGGTCGTATCACGATCCTGGACCGGAAAAGCGGCCTTTAGGGGTTAGGCGGTTAAAACCCATACTCGAAGGTTCATTCAGTTCATTAAACAACATTGTTGATGGATAGAAGTTGGAACCATTTGTGTCACGTTTACTTTTCGGCTAGAATCTATTTACTACATTGGCTTTACACGAAGCTTATTGTACGAATGCACTTACTACCAGCGATGCACACACCACAAACCAAAAACTATGAAGACATGAATCAGGATACAAGTGAAGCAAGACGCAATCAAGACAGAGCAACAGACCGCAGGTAAAAAAAATACATAACACCCACATGTTGAATTTTTCTCAGAACCAACCTAAAATCATTAGGATTTTTTTTTAAAGATTTCAGTGGTATCTTCACATTAAGAAACCACATTTTCATCAAAATGATGGATTTTTTATCTTCATCTAAAATTGTTGTTTTTGAACGTTTAAGAATCTGTAACAGTTATTCGTTGCCAAGTGCAAGGGTGCTCTAAGAATCAGAGGATGTAAAGTTTTCTTCAACAATTTGTTTGATCTATTTTCAGTTTTGATACCCTGCACAAAACCAAACGGTGACGGAGCGGTTCGCGGAGGAGGGAACGTTCCACAACTTTATTGGTTCAATTTTATCGAACATACAATTATCCGAGATGAAAAAATAAACCCTAAATGCTTCTCGACCTCGTTTGATAGTTGCATTCAATATTTCCGAGGGCACGACAAGTCGCAACTTTTTCTGGAGTCTGCAAAAACTCACCACAAGCATATTCCTCTTTTTCGACAGATAGGATCCCATGAGAGCCCAGCATTTAACTTAGTGCATTGAATGCTCTTTAAACATCATCTACTCCAGATCAAACAGGAAGAATCAGTTGATATATGGAAAACGACATATTTAGGTGGGGGAGGGGGGGGGGGGGGTGTAGATTCATATGTGTTCAAATCAAGTCCCTGCGTTCATATTTGGACTCCCCGTAAAAGCCCAAATTTTACAAATATTGTCCCACAGAACAACCAAACAGGAGCTTTTGATATTTGGTATCAGCAGCTTTGTGGATTCAGATTCAAGTTTATTCAAATCGCGATCCTGGGTTCATATGTGGACTTCCTATGGGAGCCCAAATTTTAACTCAGTGCAATATGTATTCTTCAGCTAAACCATTGAGAAACTCTTAATATTTGATATTGTGCATCCTTAAAGAGGAGGAGGGGGGGGGGGGGGGTTATAAAACAGCATACTTGTTTGGATCAGATTCAATTTTGTAGAAATCATGTCCGTGTGTTTAGATGTGTTTAGATTTCGGACTCCTATGAAGGCCCAAATTTGATCTCAGTGCAAAATGAGGAACATTCCATAAAAATCTTCTTCTCCGGATCTACCAATACAATCTTTTGCCATTTGGTTTACAGCATCCTTTTTGTTCAAATCTGGGTCCATATTTGGGCTTTGTAGTGTTAACTAACTAAAGCTGCTGAATATGACTTTAAATCCTTCTTTTAAAAACTTTCTCATGTGAGCAATTAAGGACTCTTGGGGTCTTTTGATGTTGTTTTTTAGAATAACTTGTCGAATTTTTTTTTACTTATAACAGTATTATTATCGGGAGAGATTTTTTCCAATGTATTATTTTGACTCAAACTTTGCCCCTATTATTTCTAGCAACTTATATGTATCTATGTATTATGTGCCATACCCTTTAAGGTGGTTGTGCAAAGAAATTTATCTTATCTTATCTTAGGCAATTTTCACACCTTTTATGGAAATGGCCAGGAGGAACTAACTCTCCAATAAAATCAAAACACAACAGAGTAGAGGGATGATATATATTTAAGAGAATATTAACAGGTTGAATGAAGCATCGGAGGTCCGGATGTCGGGGGTCTCCAGCGTTTGCTGATGTTTGAGTCCCCTCAACCCCCATTTATTATAAGCCTTAAGGCTTCTAGAGTTGTGAATTTTCTCTCTGAGCTTCAAAACTGTCTGGCAACAGGCCGACGACGTAAGAAAATTTTTCAATTTAAATAAAAAAAATCGCAGAATCATCAACTCTATAGCTCATAAGAAAAGTGGAGCGAATCGGTGATTTTTCCTCATGGTCCTACTCTAATTTATTACAATATTTACACAGCAGCGATAATACAAAGACCCAAATGGTCTGTGTAGAACTTCATACTGGTTGATGCATAATTACTTCATATCACATTATGAACTTGGCTCATAACAGGTAGACCCTGGTTAGAAGTTCGAAGTATTTGAGGATTAGGGAAGACCTTCTGAGCTAATGCCATAGACCTTCAAAGAGTGAGGCCCTTATAAGGCCCACCGTGGCCTGATCAACTAGGTGTGTATCGTGTCTTCTGTGCAGAATTTTAACACTCATCAATAAAGCGCTGAAACTGACGTTTCCTGGCGAATACGTTTCTTCTGATGTATCATTTTTACCCTTCATCGCATCAACAGAAAACACCGGCCCGCGTATTTTGCAAATTGAGGAGTTGAAAAAATTCCACAAAACCATATCATATGACACCTCATTGGAACGAGCTCATCGAGTTCGTTCTAATGAAGGATCACACGATATGGTTTTGTTGAATTTGTTATAAAAAAATGGAAAAATAGCAAATTACGACATCGTGTGTGTCGGGTAAAGGGTCAAAGAACGTGTCATAAGATAAACAAAATTTGGAGTATGTATTACTCTCGAATTTTATCTTACAATCAACATGTATTTTGTCTGTATTAACTCCGCAACTGTCGTGTATCCGACCCCCTGATACAGATGTTTGTATCCGGGGGTCGGATACAAGCACGTTCCTTTCGCTTGAGTTCCATTTTTTTTTCTTTTTGTTCATCCGTACGAATAAATAGTTCGTTATATATTCGTCTTTATTCTTGACTTATCCCCAATATATTGTAAGATAAAATGATTATTACCATTATGTGGATGTACAAAATATGTATCCGAGTCTCGCTCCGGGTTCTAAGGGTAGATCACGTCTCGTCTTCGACTCGTCGTGATCTGCCCTTAGAACCCGGAGCGCGACTCGGATACATATTTTGTACATCCACGTAATGGTAATAATTTCTATATATTTATGGCTTAGCAGGATGATATATATAGCTTATTAAAGGATACGCACAACATTAATACAATTTCTCCAACATTCTAAATTTCAAGTTATAAATATAAATACCACACTCTTAACCTTAATTTCACTGATATATGTTACGAGGGAGATAATGATGATATTCTTCAAAGTCATTTGAATGATGCTGTAAATATTGTTAGTTACACGGTTTGTTGGTGGCCTAATATGGTATATATGGTGTCAGTTAATTTCATATTAGACGAGAGCGAAGCTCGAGTCCAACATGGAATTAACTGACACCATATATATCATATTAGGCCACCAACAAACTGTGTAACGAATATATCTTACCGACTGCTACATCGATGCCCAGAACTAATAACAACAGCGATCAAAATTAAATGAGAGAATTCTCACAATGTGTTCACATGTCTTTGCCTTGTTACAATTTATGGGAAAGTGCCTACAGGCACTCTTCCATAAATTGTAACAAGGCAAATTCATACATACCAAACAGTTTCATTTCGAAGGTAACATGACATACATCCACAGAATATGAAGCCTTTTTAAGTTGTCTAACCTGCACTTCAGACCAAATATGGGCTTCCAACACTCAATCTTTCAACTTGAAGCGTTTATCGGCTGCCGCCATTTTGAATAATCAATGAACAAAGGGGAGATTACCCATAGCTGTCAGCGTATATTGATGTTGACAGGCAGTATATGATTTTATATGCGGCCTGCATGGCATGTGACTTCTTTGAACCAATGAAATTCCCAGATACTTGTAGGAGGTAAGGTATATGTTATTCTCTGTAAAAGAAGTTTCTGAAACGTCTCTTATGATTTCTGTCAACAGTCTGTGTTATATTCTTTATTTTGCTTTCATAAATTTGTTTAGATATCATCATGGCTTCAAGGGAAAAATGGTTTTAAAGGAAGACATGAAAATGTTAACAATATTTTTCTACCCTTACCTACCGAACAACTGAGAGGGTGAAATGTTAATAATGTGACTATAATGACAAGAAAATTAATTAGTTGAAAAGTCGTTGAGAGTTTTCTTGTGCGTCCTCACGTGATATACCAGAATGAACGGACACATTATACTGACAGCTCTGGAAGTTAATTCATGGAGACAAAAATGCGTAACGGCACCGCCTCCACCTTGTTGAGCGTGAGCGTGACTCCTAGTATTCATCTCAAGGATGGCCATGTTTAGATAACCATCAGCTATTTTTTTATTAGGGTTTAACGACACATTAACAGCCAGGGTCACATCATGTCGGTGACAGTTTTACGGGTGGAGGAAGCCGGAGTACCCGGAGAGAACCACCGAGCAACGACGAGCAGCTGTCAGCTCTCCAACATCGTAACTCTGAACTCTGCACCGCGGCCCAGGCAGTGTTAGACTGGTTAAAGACATGCGCACCATTGACGTGCAGTACGCGTCATCGTGCCCCCATGTAGGCAATCGGGGTTAAGTGCCTTGCCCAAAGACACAACGCGGGACCATCAGCTATTGGAAGACCTCTTAATGGTGTACCCTTTCTGGATCCCTTCTCCAGACTTAGCTATGCACAAGTTGGAAGTTGAAGCTAGATGTGAACTAGGACCAACAGCTTGAAATCCCAGAACGAAGAGAAAGAGCATCCAATGCCAGGCAGATCGAGAGGAAAGGAAAGGAAGACATTTGCAACATCTGAACCCTTTTCCACTGCCCCACTTCCATCCAGCCAGTTTTGTCCAAATGAGAAATAGGGCACACTGAAACTGATAAAGGAGCACGAAGAATTCGTCCTCGTGACCATCACACATGATCTCACTGTTTTATTGCACGCCTCTTCTATGTAATCCCCGTTTACGGCAACACTAAACCGTGCGGAAATTGAAAGTCTGTTCCTCACATATGTGCGGAACGGAAATTGTTGACGGACTATTTTTAAATAGAAGCAAAATTTCACTGGAATTTTCTACAAATCGTGCAACGCAATTACAATTTGAATCGCTAGCGATAGCTGAAAATCGTCCCCTGAGTTCCAATATGTTCTATGTGCCAGTAGACACATAGAACACATTGGAACTCAGGGGACGAAATAGTACCACGGGTTCCCCTCGCAAATTTGGCTGGCGATAAAATGTGGTCTTTTTGTTGATAGTTGTCAAATGAATTGCTGAGTGCCCTTCTAATAATTGTTTTTATAGACGCGAATACGTGTAATATAAACACAGAACGACACACGCGTGTGAATGGGTTAATCGATATATCGCGGAAGGATAAAACTCGAGGCCTGTGGCCTCTCGTTCGTTCTATCCATCCGCGATGGCACTCGTGCCATATCGATTAACCCATTCACGTGCGTGTGTCACTCTGTGTATTTTTTCGTCGATGATCCAAAAGAAGTACTGAGAACAGAAAACGATAATAGGTCCGGCCCCCGTTGAGTATATGAGGAATGGCATGGTACTCCTGGCGTGCCTGAAAAGTTTGAGGCGAACTGAACGTCGATGGTACACGTGTCTCATCCGATGCTAACCTTATTTTATAAAGTTAGTAAGTTGGCGATTCCGGGCCTTCGCTGTTCGGTGGGTCTCGGGCCTTCACTGTTCGGTGGGTCTCACCGGATACTCTTGCTTCCTACAACCGTAAAGGTGTCGACACGATATGACCCTGGCTGTTGAACGTATCATTAAATCGAAATAAATAAATAAATAAATAAATAAATAAATAAATAAATAAATAAATAAATAAATAAATAAATTTGGACCTTACACACTGGTACACAAATGTATCGAAGGTTCATGATCAGATAATCGCACTCACCAGAACTCGCCATTCCTACGATATTCTGGTCGCGTCTGCATGCTAGTGTAACAGGTATATATATACACGGAGGATGCAGAGAGTACGGGCTTTGGGGAACAACTGGACTACTGTTTTGAGGGACATATAAACAACTGTGAAAGATTCATTATTTGAGGATCATAAGAACAATTTACTGTTACTGCACGACCAGATTTGAAGAGTATACCCCCACCCAACCACAGTCAGAGGACTTTGTTTGGAAATTATTGGCCGAGGACTATTGCTTCGGAGTCCGTTGTCAGAGGATCGCTGTTATGGACTCTCTTTGGTCTGCGCTTAGATCGGGCTTCTTTGCCATTAAAATGCTTTTAGAAAGGTAAATTGAATGTCACATATCAAGATGGCACGTGTCTTTGGCCTTTGTGCGGTCTTATCACTGTCTTTCTTCAAACACACCTTGAGGCTGAAACTGTACAATACCACGTTTCCTTGTGGTGTAATTATTAAAATGTATTTAATTATATAAAGAATCGATTAGAAATACAAATCCGGATTTAATTACAGGTCCTAACGGAACTTGACTTCAGACTTTTTTTTCGATTTTACGACTGGATGGTCTTATTTGCTGTAATCGAACCATGTCATTACCTCATTGTTGAGGTTTGTAACACTTGGAACGTATGACATAATGCATCAGCTTTTCACTTGGTTATTCTATTCTTGATATTTTCCCTCTCTTTTTTTGTTAAAATTTGCATTAGTATCCACCTTAAGACGTTTGTTTGTACCAACCATCTGCTGCATTCATATAATGCGCTTATGCACATTTGGTTGCAATTGTGTCAGGTTTTTCAAAACTATATGACATGTATTCGATCGAAATAGAAGTTCCACCATCGCGTCCCAGTCAGTGAAAAGGGCTTTTTAGAAACGTTTATTCATTTTTGATTTACTTTCATTTGTTGACATAATACCAGAATCTTCCCATAGTCCACTTTTTAGGTATTTTTTTAAAAGATCTGCTGTTTTTGAGTTCATATAATATATCGGCTTGAAAAAGAACTTTATCTATTGACTAAAGTGAATTTTTTGATTTGATTGGTTGATAGATACGTGGTATGAGACCATATTCACTGAAACCCACGATACGTCCGCCCAGCCACTGACAAATTTCCCATACCCATTGGAAGCCTCGTTCCGAAATCTACAAATTGTCCATACCCGTAGAAGACGCGTCATTCCAGTTTTACAGGGTGTATGTATTATATTTTAATTTTTTATCTCCAAAATATAGCTCATGACCCCTTATTGGAATGAGCTTGTCGAGTACCCTCCAATGTGGGGTTCATAAGCTATGTTTTTGAGACAAAAAAGAAATTCAATAATTTTTTTTATTCTAGTCATATCGGCATATTTTCACAAAAACTCTTTTGCACAAAAATTCCACAGAAACCTGTATGGCTCAACAATGGAAGATAAAAGATCTCATGCTGTGTGTGTTCAGACATGAAATAGATTGTACTTCTAAAACGGAAAGTCAATAGATAAATTCGTTACCCCGTGCCTTATCACGTGGTACGAGTTTTTACCTACCCGAAGCCAGCCGTATCCCATGAGGCCGAAGGCCTTCGGCCTCATGGGATACGACTGGCTTCGGGTAGGTAAAAACCCGTACCACGTGATCAGACACGGGGTAACTAATAGTATCTTGAGTATATGGGCTGATATCATTCACACAAAATATCATTCAGTTTTCTATCGGGGTTAAGGAAAATTTGATTGTGAATCAGTTAATTATTTCATACAGTATTTAAAGCCTCGTTAGGCTCATTAGAGAAGCACATGAGTGATTTCTTTATGTGAACCAACTGCTTGTTTCCCATATCTTGTTGAACAAATCGGCGACCTGTCGTGGAATACAGAATGCTTCGTTGAAAGTGAGATAATGGAGTAACTATAATAGTGTCCAGGTTTGGACAAATCTTGCCCATCGGAGAGTGTGATTTCCCCTTCAACAGTACCACTTTGCTAATGTCGACTTAAAGAGGTTGCTGGCCAGTTGTCACAATTAGTGTTCGCCGACCAATGAGTTTAATTTACGCTTTTATCAGCTTTCCGTGTACGCTTTTCTTTGATGTTATCGTCGTTTTTGAATATCTGGACCTCATCAAAATGGGAGAAGCGTGTGGAGAAAATATGTAAAAAATTTAAAGTGGTTCGGGTGACGGAGGCTAGCATCATGAATATATTTTTTTATCATAATAAACAAATTTATTATGTTCCTCTGTGTCGTTTGTGTAGGATGAGTAGGGTGGGGTGGGGGTTGGGTGGCTAGGGAAATATTTTTGTTTGTTTGATCTATATGAAAATATTTGTAGTATTCCAAGGTTAGATGTTAGATGAGTAGTATTTTGTATTTTCACATGTTTAACCCTTTACCCAACGTAACGGCAAACACCGGCCAGCGCTATTCTCAAAATCGCCAATTAATTTTCATTATTTTTTTCATTTTTTGTCTCAAAAACATAGGTTATGACCCCTCGTTGGAACGAGCTCGTCGAGCTCGTTCCAACGAGGGGTCATAACCTATGTTTTTGAGACAAAAAATGAAAAAAATTAGTTATTCAAGATTTTTTTTTGCAAGTGTCGTCTGCTTTTCATGTTAGGTAAAGGGTTAAACAGCATCTGTGCCATACCAGATCATGTATATTTATAGTGCAATAAGGTATTCTATTCAACGGTCAGTCTATAAGTTTTTCTTTTCTGTGGGAGGGGGAGAGACGGAGATTTTGCTGTCGATCCGCCAGATTATTTTATGAGCCAGTGCATGCCTCCAGCGTCGAACTGTGTATATATGGATATGTCCCGGTACCAACCGCAATACCTTGCGGTGATTGGTCAATGCCTCGTTGATTTTATTTTATGTCGCCGGGCACGCGCATATGTCTACTGTCAGTGATTCTTATGTCCACTGTCAAGGAAAGCGCCTCGTTGCCATGAGCAACGGTTCATCGCAATGTCTTTTTCACTTGAAATCAACTGAGACAAAAACATTTAACTGAAGTAAAATACACATAAAAGTACAGTTATTACATACAAAAAGATTAGTTATGTAAACATGGGTAATTATTTATGAAACCGATTAGATTATAAGGTCTATTTTCTTTACTGTACCATAAACTGAAACCGCTTCATTCGAATCTTTTTAAAATTTGTTGTTGTACAGCGAATATTAGAAAGCAGACGTTGTTTCGGTAAGGTGTTAACTTTTATCATTTTTTTTTCCAATTCAATTTTACTTGTGTAAGAACGGGACATATACGTTATTCTGTTTGTTGACAGGGGACATGGTTTCACGTTCCCTACACTGAAACATATATTCAGCTTCGGCTAACGCCTCGGTTGAATACAAATTTCATGCAGGGAACGTGAGACCATGTCCCCTGTCAACAAACATAATAACTTTTAATGTTTTCCCGATCGTTTGTCAGTTTGTTCCGATGTCTGTAGGTCTACCTAAATGTCTCGCTTTCTCCACCTGCCTGCCTGCCTGCCTGTCCAATAATCTAAGGACACTGAAGGAAACACTGTCTGTCTGTCTGTCTGTCTGTCTGTCTGTCTGATGAAACACTCATCTTCGTTTCAGCTTTCAAATCATATTAACGACTTGAAAGCTGGCGGGAAAAGTGAATTTCACTACAGCGGACATTGTTCGACGTTGAATGCGTGGTCGGGGCTGGTCACAGAACGTGACATTGGTAGCTTGATGGCATCGAACATAAAAGTCAATCATCATATAATTTATATATCAAGTGAATGGAGATCCATCTGGTTGTGCTTATTAAAAAGGTGGCAAATACAGAGTCTAACACATTTCACACCAGTGAATGCAAAACTGAAACTTGGTCTAAGGCCAGCGAACATATATTTTCCACAATAATAACGGATATATTATTCCACAAAGTTCGATGACGTCAAGATACCGCACAAGGTGCACCAATCGGTTTCCATCCCTCAACCCAGTGGTGGTAAAAATGGACGCAGATTATGACCATGGCCTTTCCAACTTTTTTTTTCAGATCATATATATTCGCTCCTCCACTTTTGATAAATAAAACATTACACACTGGCATTTTAAATTCAACATTATTATTATTATTATTATTATCATTATTATTATTATTAATATTATTATTATTATTATTATTATTATTATTATTATTATTATTATTATTATTATTATTTGCTTAACCCTGAAAGCAGACGACACTTGCAAACAAAATTCTTGAATAACTATTTTTTTTCAGTTTTCATTAATTTTCATTATTTTTCATTGTTTGTCTCAAAAACATAGGTTATCACCCTCCTTGGAACGAGCGCGACGAGCTCGTTCCAATGAGGGGTCACAACCTATGTTTTTGAGACAAAAAAAGAAAAATAACGAAAATTAATTGGCGATTTTGTGAACAGCGCTGTTCGGTTTTTGCCGTTAAGTGGGTTAAGGGTTAACGCAATTTTCAGGCGGCATTTGCCAAAACAAATTCTGAAATAACGGAAACTGTTCATTTTTCGTCTCAAAAAGAGAGCATATGACCCCTTTATAGGAACGAGCTACATTCACAACTATGCAGATAAAAGAGAGTTAAGCTGTTTTTATCCTGTCACTTGAAAACAACAAATGGACGCGGGTGGTTTCTATCCAGTAACAATAAAATATTCGCAAACTAAAGACAAAAGCAAACTACCGATTATCTCATGATGACAACAATACATACCGGTTCTTGAGGAGACAACCCACAGAGTACAATGCTGGCGAGTCCTTCAATTACGATGTTAATTCAATATCTTCCACGAACCATTTCAATGTATGACCCGCCTTCCTATTGAGATGGATCTTACTGTGGTCTGGTTTACTGTACTGACAAATCTCTTTCAAATATTAACCCCCACAGATTTCCGTCGACGTAAGATTCAACACACCAGGTTTCCGGAGCCTTGTTTTCTTTAACTCTTTACTCAACGCAGACGATATCAAAATTTATTATTTTAAATATATTTTTTTTAAATTTTTCAAAAAATTTCAATAAAGCCATATCATGTGACCACTCGTTGGAACGAGCTCGACGAGCTCGTTCCAACGAGGGGTCACATGATATGGTTTTGTTGAAATATTTTGAAAAATTTAATTTTTTCGGCTGTACAATTTGCATTTGACGCGGGCGGATGCGGGTGATTCGTTGGGTAAAGGGTTAACTACTGGAGTGCAAAGTGAATGTTTGGTACTCAGGATATATCGATCAGCACGTGTTATGTTACAGTTTATTGGAGAGTGCCCACGGGCACTATCAATAAAATATAACAAAATGTATATGTGAAAACACATTATCGTTTGCTGGAAATAAAGCACCTGCGAAGAATATGAGAACATTATTATTGTACCCACGCTTGTAGTGAAGCCCAAATGTGGGCTTATGGCACTGAACCAGTAAATAAAATAATATTAGCATGGTGTTTTAATATCCGACCAGAATCCGTGGTTGGAAGCCGGGTAATCAAAAGCAACCTACGGTTTTAACACTTGCCTGCTAATCACTAATGGAAATTCGACGATGCAGTGTGACGCATGAGAAAATTTATGGTATCTCTGTTGTAAAAACAAAACATTGGATGTAGTTGGCTCGCACTGTAGGTCTAATACTAGTTTGTGACTGCTCATTACTCTCTTTGTTTTATTGTAGGGCCAGTTTTCAATGTTTTCAGTCCATGGTCGATTGTTTTTATTGTTTACTCAACATTCGCTATGTATTAGTGACGGGTCAAAAATATACTGAGCAGTTGAGATATGTCATGTCAGAGAAGTATCTGTTTTGCTTCAATGACGACATCGTTCAAACGACACGATCACCCCATATGGTCCAAATCCAAACTTGTATGGCAAGGTCGATTGTTATTTTTGGCATCGAAGGCTCTTAATGACGTACCCACACCACCAATTAACTTAAAAAGATTATTGCAACAGTCAATTTATCTCGATCAGAGGCGTCGTGTTTGATTTGGTTCATTTGGTCTCGCCAACGAGACAACCCCATGTTCAATCATTGACTGACTGTTGTAATAATTCGTTTATTAACCATTTAAAGTGCTTACCGGATCGGAAACAATATACGTCATAATTTCATTAAGTAGAGTGGCTGCTAAGTGAATGTGTGGGGTAGACCAATCAATATTTTCAACGTGCAGCCTCGAGGCTGCACGTTGAAAATATTAATTGGTCTTCCCCCAGATAATGAATATGGACTCTTCCAGTTACTATCATTGAACTGACATGGAAGATACTACCAGGGTTGTAAGGGTTAATAGTCAATGGATATTTTAAAAAAATGAATACGACACATGAAATGTATATAAAAAGAAGAGGAAATTATGGAAGATTTGTCCATCACAAAGGCATTCGAGATTTTATTTCGTGTTTGTAAATTGTCGTAACTTAAAACTCCACTGCTGCCGTCTCGTGAGCCTCGTTTGAGACGACATGATATGAATATGGAATAGCCTTGACGCTCGTTTTCAAGTGAAGTAGAACTGATGCGCAAACAACAGCTGTATTGGGGGCGTATTTGTGGGAATTATAATAAACAAAAGTCCAAGTTTAGACGACTGCGATCCATTCTTATTTCCTGTGCACTCTTAGCTTCTTTCAAAGAGAGGATTCCCCAAAACATATTTTTAATTGTTGATTTTAGGGTAAAAGATGACTATGTATATGACTTGTGTATCCTGAGCAAGGCTCTTTTTTAATTTGAAAAAAGCTCGTCGAACGAGGAACCATAAGCTATGCTTTTGAGAGGAAAATGAAAATGTTTAGTTATACGAGAAATATTTCTACAAACATTCGGCTATTCCGGTTAGGTAAAGGGTCGCCACCTTCTATACATGTTTCAACCAATCATTTATACCTATGCTATCCACTTTAGAAGACTTCCACTTCGCGCGTTGGTTGTCGGCTTGTTAATAACAGTAAACAGAGCTTATTTGCCTCCATAACCATGCAGTCAAGCACCTCTTTACTTCACGAGGTTGCCATGGGATTGAAGCGGATGATAAAAAATTTGATCTTTCTAGAAGTAAAACAGACAAGCCTGTACAAAATGAGCAAACAATTGTTTCGCTTTTCCAAAGTTCGCCTACGTTAATGGGCCTTAGACAAATACCAAGAAAGCACCCTGGATTAGACCACAGTAACCATTTATTAGGTTGTCCAGACTTTATAATGATGATAAACCTCTGGAAATGAAGTTCTGTGATCGAAAATCATATTGGAAAGGGCTCTCAGAGTTTATCCAAATGGTGGATGACATTAGGGCACCTCGCAGGATTTATGGAGGAATTTCATGAAACAAACTTAGTAATTTAGCTGGCTGATTCATCTCCGCGTCCACACTACTGGCTAGACAAGCGTTACTTATTCCCAGTTCCTTATTCGACATTCGTTATCAACCGATAAAATCGGTTGATAACGAATGTCGAATAAGGAAATGGGAATAAGAAACGGTTGTCAAGTCCCCATTCCACACTAGCCTTGAAAAATCTAACAGGTTTCTTTTGCTCGCAAACTCAGAAAAGTGGGTTCCTTGAAAAGAGGAAATTTAACGCCTTATCGGGTCGACCTAATTTCTAATTTGTACAGCCCGATTAGAAAGCAACTTTCCTGTTTAATATACTACTCAAAGTTTGCTGAGCACCAAGTATATCCAACTACCTGTTTTACGTTTTAGTTGAAATATTATTATGAAAAGAGTATATATTTTATATTTAATTATATCTTTAATAATTTAAGCACAGAAATTAAGATTTTGTTTGTGCTTGACATTATTTTTTAGCTTTTGAATACGATAACCATGGAAAATGGATATTACTGGTAAAAAAGGAAATTTTTCAAATTTGCCAAAAAGTTGACGGAGCGAACTGATGGGATGGGTTCAATATCGAGTAGTATGAGATCCATTATTGTTAATTACAGCTTGACAACGCCTTCTCATGCTCCCAATCAGGTTCCAGGTGGTCCTTTGTGGGATGTTCTTCCATTCGTGAACCAGCATGGCACCAAGCTCCTGGACACTTCTTGGTTGGACTGGACGGACTGAAATTGCAAGTTGCAACTCATTCCAGACATGTTAGATTGGGTTGGGGTCAAGGGAACTTGCTAGTCAGTCCATACACTCAATCCCCTCCCTCTGGCGGTACTCCCGGACAGCATGGGCAACATGAGGACGGGCACTATCGTCCATCAGAATGAATCTATCACCCACTGCACCTGCATACAATCTGACGTGGGCATCCAGGATCTCATCAATATTCCGCTGTGCAGTCAATGTACCACGGTCACGGACACAGAGCTATGTACGTCCATCCCAGCTGATGCCGCACAGACCATTATTGGCCCCCACCATAGCGGTCATGCTCAGCAATGTTGGCTGCATGGAATCGCTCTCCTGGTCTTCTCCATACCCTAGAACGCCTATATGTGTGGTCTAGGCAGTACCTTGGCTCATCTGTAAAAAGGATAGGTCGTCAATCTTCTCTGATCCATCCAACGTGGTCCGTGGCCCATTCATATCGTGCCTGGCGGTGGTTCTGGGACAGATGAATGCGAATATATGGTCCTCTCGATCGGAGACCACCTTCGTGCAACCTTGCCCGGATAGTCTGCGTCGAAACATTTACCCCTGATGCATTCTGAATATCACTGCGAAGCTGGGTTGCTGTGTCAAAGCGGTTCCTACGGGCCTGGATGTTCAAAAACCGGTCTTCAGCTGCAGATGTTGCCCTATATCTACCACCACCATGTCGTCTGACTGGTGTGCCATACTGCTGAAATCTTGCACAGGCTCTAGTGATCACCGTATGGTGCATACCAAGGGCTTCACCAACCTAACGATGGGTAGCCCCTTGTTCCACCATCCCTACAGCCCACCATATTTCTGCTTCAGACAAATGTCATCTTACATTTGCATTCGCCATATTCAATCATTAAATCACAAGGGTCTGTGTTGAAATGAAGACTGAATACCCTACACATCTCATGTACATGTAGACAGTACACGAAAACATCATGGAAATCAAGGGGTACTTTTCATGGCTGTCTGCCTGTCAAGAGAGCTAATGTAAACACTGGGGACCATCTCAATACATTCCTCGATCATATCCACCAAAAATATCGCAAATATGTCACAAGCAAATTTCACAATGATGTGTCAAATATTTGGTGCTTAGCAAACTTTGAGTAGTATAATATAAAATCAAGAAAATAGTTTCACGAGACATAGGCAACTGAACAACAAAATGCAAATAGACTGATGTAACCCACAAACAGTACCGAATTTAGCCTTGTTCAGTTTTTTTTCTGTCGGATATTCAGCCAGAGCCATTCACAAAAATTGCCATTCAACTTTTTTTTTATTTTATCTTTTTTCCATGGTCTGCCTCGAAAACATAGCTTATAACCCCAGCATTGGAACGAGATTTTAGAACTCGTCCCAGTCAGGATGATAAGCTTTGTGGTTTAGGCAAAACCGAAATTGTTTGTTATTCAAAAATGTAATTTTGCAATTGTTATCAACCCATCGTATTGAGATCAGATTTAATGGCAGAAATGCTGTCTTTACAACCATTATTGGGATTTTAACGGCACTTTCGACAGCCAGTGCCACCTCGTGTTTACAACCATTATTACAAGAATACACGAGAACAGTGTTAAAAAAAAACTATTAAACGTTTATACTGCCTGGTGCAAGCCAGAAAACAAGCAGATTGTCAGCTGCAAAATGAGGTCCCCAGAGGGTGAATTTAGTGATGCTACCCTGCATAGCAGGGTAGCATCACTAAATTTACCCTCTGTGAACCTCAATCTGAATCAGGGTCTCAACATTAAACAGAAAGAGGTACCCAGAGGATAAATTGGCCCACTGTATGGGATAGCATCATTAAATTAACCCTCTGGGAGCCTCATTCTGCAAATGTCAGACTGCTTATTTTCAGGCCTGGCCTGATGTAGAATTTTATTTCTATTTATGCTTGCTGGCAGAACTTTCCACGGTAAGGTTTCGACGAATATTTTATCTATAGAGTACACAAGGAGTGGGTTATCATTAAAACACTCATGAAGTTGAGTTTCCACCCGGCAATAACTCATATTTTGAAGAAAAACGGGAAAAATATCAGTTTTGTTAATGGACTTCCAGGATGAACCCCATAATTCTGATGTTTTAATAATAATGCACTTCCCACGTTTTGCATACATTAAACCTTTCACCTATCAAATCAAGAAAAGTTTGCCGAACGACACAAACATTACCTACTTTCACTATTTTACCTTCCAAAGAAGAGCTCTTGAGGATCGTTGAGATGAGCTCTTTGAGCTTCCCCAAAGAGCTCCGATTTATAAAAAAGCACGGATTTTCTTCTAAGTTATAATTTGATACTCAAACTTTCGCCAGTTTCTTAGAGTTTGCTTGCAGCTGATTTCGACTGATTTAAAAGACAAACAACACACTGAAGGAGCTTGCTCTTTTCCATCTTTCGTGGACAGTTTCCACCACAAGCGGAGCAAAAGCAATTTATCAATGTGGATGTTGTTTATACTTATTGAGGTGACTTTTGGGTTATTTATGCACCGTCGCAATCGTGTTATAGTCAGGGGCGTATCCCCACCCTAGTTTTTCTGACAAATTTCAACCTTATATGCATTCATGTAAAGCTGTTGCATGCCCTCCCACTCTGTTATTCATTGGGCCATTTTTGCTGTAGTTATTCCTTCACCTTATGGGTCCTTGTGCCTTTAAAAAATATACCAACCGTGCTCTAATTAACATGAAAGTGATTTTTTTATCCGGGAAAAAACCTGCATCTTTACCTCTTGTGGATTTATTTATTGCGGTTTAACGATACTTTCGATATGCAGGGTCACCTCGTGTCCGACAGTTTTACAAGGGGGGGGTGGAGTACCCGGAGAGAACCACCGAGCAACGGCGAGCAACTGTCAGACTCCCCAAAGTACTAACTCCACACAAGCAGGGTTAGCATTGGTTGAAGACAAGTGCACCATCGAAGTGCAGTACACCTTCGTCCACAGCGTCACCGATGCCCAGCGTAGGCAAATGTGATTAAGCGTCTTGCCAAAGGACACAACGCGATAGCCGCAGGTAGGATTCGAACCGAGTACCTCTCGGCTTGCAGGCCGCTTCTCTACCTACTGAGCCACCGTGCTCCCACCTCTTGGGGGATACACAATTTAAAGCCTTCATGGGATGAAATGAAGTCGGGGTAAATATGGTGTGCTGCCATCAGTAGCAGAAAAATATTTTGTCCTCCGTCCCATTTCATTTAGCCTGGATACGTCCCTGGGTATAGTCACAGTCGAAAACCAGTTACTCAGAACCAGTTCGTGGTAATACATATGTGTTGCCTGTCCACTTCAACAGATTTGTTCTGCTTTCTCCTGCGTGGGTAGAGAAAATGTTTCCTGAAGAATATATTTATTTTTATATACCAGTCGTTGAAAATTATAACCGCGAATGATGAACTTGTCAAATAATTAACTGTTATCCCAAGAATTAACTTCAGTTTAAGAAAGGGGAATACCTGACAAGCTCTTTCCAGAAAAATCTCCATTCCAAGTTTATATTTTCAAATTTGGCCCCCAAAACATTGATTATAATCCCCATTGGAACGAGCTCATGGAGCTC
The DNA here is from genome assembly GCA_031216915.1 of Pictodentalium vernedei. Classification (NCBI taxonomy): domain Eukaryota; kingdom Metazoa; phylum Mollusca; class Scaphopoda; order Dentaliida; family Dentaliidae; genus Pictodentalium; species Pictodentalium vernedei. The sequence goes on from CM062292.1 coordinate 171,895,902, forward strand.
GTTCCAGTGAGGGATCATAAGATATGTTTTTGAAGTCAGAAGTGAAGTTTGCAATTATACAAGAATTTATTGAGCAACTGTCGCCCACTTGTCGTGTTTGTTTATTGTGGTTTAAAGACACTATTAACACTGTGTCGGAACTAGGCGTGTTAGGTAAAAAAAATCTCTTCACACGCCATTCATCGATTTGCCTGTTTTTTCTCAAACGAAAAGACATAAATTCTATTTGGAGTCGAGGTCGAGAGGTATCACATCCACTCCCTAACGTTTATGCAGACTCATTTCCCAAGGTAGGTTGTTCGTATCGCCATAGTGTGCATGTAAATGTTGATTCATTTGGTTAACTAAGCTCGTAGGTAAAACTATAAAACATTAACGGGCTGAGTGCAGAATGGCTCCATTGAAAACAGCAGATACCACGGTTTCGGGGCCTCGTATTCTCTGAATGTCTATTGTAGTGACTTGGAAAATTCGTTTTCACTAGAGCGTGTCCACTGTCTTACTTCCCCATAAACTTATTAAACTACAACAAAACAAATGCATGGGATCAAATACTGATGCTCGAAATTAATCTAATCGTCGGGTGGGAGCACGGTGGCTAAGTGGTTACGGCATTGGACTTCAAACCGATAGAACCACGGTTCGATTCCCGCCAAGCGAAAGTGCGTTGTGTCCTTGAGCAAGACACTCAATCCCGACCGCCCACATGGGGGGCACGGTTATTTATTTATTTATTTATTTATTTATTTATTTATTTATTTATTTATTTATTTATTGGTGTCTAAGGTCACATACTTGTGCACAATGGCTAATCACTACCGTGACAGTTTTACGGGTGGAGGATGCCGGAGTACCCGGAGAGAACCACCGAGCAACGACGAGCAGCTGCCAGCTCTTCAACATCGTAACTCCGTACTGCAGCACTAGCAGGGTTAGATTGGTTGAAGACATGCGCACCACCGACGTGCAGTACGCCTTAGTACACGGCGTCGTCGCGCCCCCATGTGGACAATCGGGGTTAAGTGCCTTGCCCAAGGACACAACGCGGGAGTCCGAATCGATCGCTCAGACGGTCACCCATCCAAGGACTAACCGGGCTCGACGTTGCTTAACTTCGGTGATAGGAAGAGAGCCGGTTGCCGCAAAGCCACCGCGCCCACGGGGGGGGGGGGGGGTGGCACGGAGGTGCTGTGTACTAAGGTGTACTGCACGTCAGTGGTGCACTCGTCTTCAACCAATACTAACCCTGCTTGCTCGAAGGTAGTACGTTGGGGAGTCAGGCAGTTGCTCGCCGCTGCTCGGTGGTTCTCTCCGAGTACTCCGGCTTCCCTTGTATACCCAAAACTGTCCAACACATTGATCCGATGTTGTTCTGCAGGTTCAGGAAACATTTTGAGATCAGTGAGCAAAAATCTAAATAGAAGGTGGGAACTTCGAATTCAGTTATGCTTTCCTGGAGGGTGGGGCGGACGCGGGAACGCCGTTCCACTACTTTTATCTGTTGGGGTACGCTGTTCTGGTACAATTTTTTGATCTTCATGAATATTCGACACAGCGATAACTTAATCATCTTTCCGGCCGCACAAAACTCATTGTATCTATGTGTAGCTTATAGCTCCGCACAGATAACAATGGCCAATGGCTCTTTTGAAGAGTTGAGAACAAAATTTTCAAAATTTTCCGGGGGTTGAAGTCCCTGACCCCCTCTACTTCGACGTTCCGAACGGGCGCCCAACGCGCAGCGATGGCCGACGGGGGCCGCACCCCCCCCCCCCCCCCCCACACACACACTTCTTATTTCGGAAAGCATCACTGTCCGAATTATGACATTGTTCAGCCTGAGTACGACGCTCCATATCAAAGATCATATAATTACAATACTGTACGGGATTCCGAAGGCATGCCTTCACACCCCGCATCACAACTCGGCTGAAAACTGACGCTTCTGTTTCATCAAACTCTCTTGAATTTTATTGAATTTTTCGAAAACTTTATCATTCAAAAATCGCCCCTAAGTCCAGTAAGATATGATCGCATTGTTGGTGCCTCAAAATAATTTCTACAATTTTTTTCAGGCTCCACTTTTACCCTTTAAATAAAACATGTTGAACACAGATGTACCAATATTTTGTAATCAACCTGAAAAAACATTATCCAAACAATAACTTATGACAAATCGTTGGAACAATCTCGTTGAACTCCTTCTGGTGATGTATCACAAGTGATCGTTTGAAAGAAAAGAATTAAATAATAAAATCCGAATCGTATTCTTTTTCCGTTAGATAAATGACAAAAGCGATATACACGAACTTTCTGAATGGAAGCGGTAAAAATTACTTCATGCCATTCTTATATGTGTAAAATATTTAACATCTACCTACCATGTGTAGAAGTCAACACTTGCAAAAAATCTTCACCAAGTAGAAGTTTTCATTTCTACTTCAAAAACATAGCTTATGGCGCTTACTGCAACCATCTCGTTGAGCTCGTTTCAGTAAGGTGCCATAAGCAGTGTTTTGAGATAAAAATTGAAAAAAAAATTGAATGGCTGTTACGTTAAGTTAGGACTTAAAATGTCATTTTCTGTATCAACACCATTTGTAAACAGGGTTCGTAGTGAGTTTGATGATATTTTTGCCGTATCTTAAAATCTTAGGGAGAGCGGCAGTTGCCCCTTCTCTTCCCACCGTACACCCATCCCGAGGTTTGATCTCTGATTAATCGGGTATTTTTACTCGGACTTTTACTTCAGCACTGAATTTTCCAAACGCAAGGGAAATTAAAGTAACCGACGTCAACGTGAGAAATATACAGCCCGTGTTTTACTAATAAGATATATTGTTTATTTTGTCCGAATCCCTTGCGTTCGGTTCGAAAATGTAAATTTATTATTTTTTTGTTAATTTAGTTCTATGTACTATTTCAAAATGCAAAATGAGGGAAAAAAAACGTATTTATAATACGTTTTTTTCCTCATTTTGCATTTTGAAATAGTACATAGTACTAAATTATAAATGTTCAGAGTTTACAGTCGCAATAAAACACACGGCTGAATATATAAAACATGTCATGCATTTTGAATAAATAATTATAAAAAAAAAAAAATAGAAAAATTAAAAATCTGCAAACGAAGTTTATTTTGCATGCATCAAAATTCTATATTTACTGTCCTTGCATCTATTTCCATTTTTTTTATTTACTTTAGCCTTTTATGGTATTGATATTTTGTTTATTGTACTATATTTTATATATTAATTTCCTTATATATATTTTTTTCTGGGTGGGGTGGGGGATAGAGAAATAGACTGCGATCTGCTGGTGTGAATGAATTTCTAAGTTTCATACTCACCGTCCAGCCAAAATCAAAATGAAGTTGAAGTTTGGTTGTTTCGTCATCAATGGGATAAGTGAAAGAATTTCCACCTAGCACGCGACTGGATATATTTCCGTACGTACAGTTTCCGTCCGCTGTCACTTTGGTTTGGTATTCCTTGAGACACACTCGAAAATATGTATCACACTCGTTAGTACATACGGAGGATTCATCTCGGAAACCATCGCAACACTTCCCATTGCCCAATTCCCCTCGACTGTTGTGAATTGAATAAATTTGAATTTCGAAGTAACCGGATGCCGAACAAATCCCCCAAATCACGGTAAAAACACAGATTATTTGAAGCAGCATACTTATCCGCAATGTAAAAACTTTTTCCTTAAAACTTCCACTTTTCACAGCAACAAATACCCCTTTTCTGCGTCATAATACATTTTTGCATAACGCACACTGAACGCTAACAATCTTAGGCCTAAACTTTTTAAGGTGAAAAAACTTCAAAAAAATACCACCATGGTAATATGTTGGTGAGAGATGAAAACATCGAACGTGTTTGTAAGATAACTATATGCAGTGAATGATTAAGTTCTACCATCAGTAACTTGAGGAGATTTTTTCACAATTTGCTGGTAACTGTGGGAAAGTCGCTAGCTGACAGATGCTGGATTTAGAAGAGTTCATTGCGCATGACTCTATCCTCCAATTAAAGGGGCTTTAAGCTTCTGGTTGTATATTATTGGCCAGTTCCGATGCGAGGCTTCGTGCAAATAAATGCCATCATACCAATAGCGCGCACGAGCCTGGCACGTTCTCGTTGTATCGATACGAAAATGTTTTGTGTGCGAACGCGTGGAGCCACGTGTATTGAATTTTCAAACACTTCGTTTCTTTCATCACAAAACTCGTTAGGATATAAGGGAGAATTAATCTTTTATTTATGATAACTGTATAACAACGACTTGTATCGGTATTTTTTCTGTCGTGTATAGGTGGTTTGGAGCGATATTGGGACCATTTCTCCAAGTCTTCGTAATTATTTGTACTTTCACAAATGTATTCCACGAACCAACAGCCGCATTGTAGCGCGGGGCGATTCATGTATACGTACCCACAGTGGTGGCGCCAGCCCCTCCCCCCCCCCCCGTCGGAGAGGTCCAGCCCCCCCACCCCCCCCCCCCCCCCCCCCGTCGGAGATTTTTAGTCAGTCCGTCGGAGAGTCTCGTAAACCCGACTTCACGAGAAATTTCCGACAATCGAAAGTGGATATCTCGTCTTGTCAGTCTCGAACCCGTGCAGCACTGGAACTCTGATAGAGAATAGTGATTCTCACGAAATTCCTTAATGTCGTTCGTCAAACTGGCTTTATAGATGAAATATTTCCCGACCTTATTATAATATGTTTACTTTAACCCTTTACCTAAGGTAACGGTCAGAACCGGCCAGCGCTATTCTCAAAAATCGCCAATTAATTTTCATTATTTTTTTTCACTTTTTGTCTCAAAAACATAGGTTATGACCCCTCGTTGGAACGAGCTCGTTCCAACAAGGGGTCATAACCTATGTTTTTGAGACAAAAAATTTAAAAAATTAGTTATTCAAGAATTATTTTTGCAAATGTCGTCTGCTTTTCTGGTTCGGTAAAGGGTTAAATAATCAACAAACATACTCAATTTGCTTCTATTTTGGTTCTCCAATTTACCAATTTTCACTCATTTTCCTTCGTTTGGGAGGTCAAATGTTATAGCCCCCTTGTCGGAGAGGTCAGCCCCCCCCCCCCCTGTCGAGAAATCCCTGGCGCCACCCCTGCGTACCCAATCCACCTGTCGCAAGTACCAATGTCAATTTATACTGTATGGGTAAACGGGCGGGGTAAGTTGGAAAACATGACAATCTTATGCATCATAAAAACACTTAAAATAATAATTTAATAGCATTCATGGCAATGGTATTCAGGCCCAACGTTAGCGGGAGATGAGGTGTGACTCTTCCCCCAATATACCCACACGTTGGAAAATAGCGGTTAGAGATGAAAAGTGATTTACGTAATGGCATTTTCATGTATAGAGCTGAAAAATCAACTTGCATCCCATAAATGTCCTCTGTTGATAATTTTTCTGTCATATCCTCCGAAGCTCTCCCAGAGAGCTTCCCAAGAAAAGAAATCAAGGGTTTGTATTAGGCCTGTCAACAAAGAAAACATATAAACACAATTTTCTTGTGGATACCCTATAGCTTATTTCAGTTGGTACTGTAACTCGACGATACTATTTTCAAAGTTCATTGCAGAGAGTTAAACCAATCAGATGCACAGCCTGCATAACCCAAGTTGACACTTTTAGGCCAGATTTCTACAAAGTTTTCCCGAGTCGACTCTCGGAGACCCACCATTGAAAACACACTCTCTCATCAAAACAGTGGTTTGCAGGGGTAAGTCTGCGGCATGCTGTGTTAGTATCTGGAAAATCCATCTCCATCCCACTCAGGTCGGGCGTCCTAGATATGGCCCTGGTGGTATTTCTTACCAAGTAGTTTAGATGGCTCTTCCTGGATGTGGGCGAGACCATAAACTCGCGACAAAATTGAGAAATGCATAGAACCGGCGCGTGGCACAAGTATGTTAACCCTCTGTTCATTAAGGTGATAATTAAATTTCAACACGCAATTCTTCCCCACGGTGTAATGTCGATTTAACCAATACAGTCTTGTTTGACAGAGCTCACTGAGCTCTGTCAAACAAGATTGAATTGGTTAAATTTCTAGTTGCATTATGGGATAATAGTGTTGCTTGAAATTTCGTTATTTTGACTCCACTGTGCAGAGAATTAGTTGAAGATGTATCCTCACTTAAAATGAAAATATTTTGAAAAATGGTTGTCCAAAAGACAGAATATCCATATTCTGACAATTATTTGCGGTCTCTTCAATGTTATGCACATGGATGAGGACAACAGAACAATATGCCTAAAAAGGACTGCAAATTTCCCATCAAAATGTTTGATGGGCGAGTCTCCTGTGCCTGTGCCCCCGTCCTTACTCTTACCCAAGTGATCCACCTGGCTCACCAACATGTGTGAAAATTGCCAACATATTTTCAGACGATTTATTCGAAAAACATCTTATAGCCCCACAAATACAAGGTTTGGTCTTGCTTGAATAAGATCGTAAGCTGTTTTCAGAAAGAACGAAATATCACAATTATTTTTAAATTCATTTTATTTATCTGAGTTTAGAGTGGAGTTATAAGGGTGCATAAGACGTAGAAATGGAATTTTAGTCTTAAAAATACGAAGGAATGAAAAATGTTGATATCAAGTGATAAATGCACAGACTAATAATTCATGAATGGAAAACTGTCAAGTTAAAACTATTGTTTGTTATATCTGCGATACAAACATTCAGATTATGAGACAAGCGGCTGATGTTGGATAAACAGTGACAGGGCTAACACTACAATCTCCCCCTACATTGGAGATGGGGAACCTGAAAATACAGTCTATAACTTCAAATTCTCACTGTTTATGTAATAATAGCAACTGGAATCTTGTAGAATCTGAAATTCTACCAGAGCTTGTGATTTCAAGATCTACCGGCCTCCAATGCAAGGCCATTTAGGAAGAGTGGACGTTAAAGGTTATCAAATCAAAGTGTAAGTAAGCCGAAAAGGAGAATTTTTTAGCTGTGCGGACTAGTTGATAAACCAAAGAGCTTGAATAACTTAAGAAAATATTGTTGGACAGTAAAATTTTGAGACCGTTTCATGAAACTGGCAAGTTGTTGATTGACTGTGTGAACATTATGTTCTTGTGCAGTATGTTCGAGTTTTAGGCAAATGCAGAATTAACCCTTGAGGAGAATTATGCAGAATTAACCCTTCAGTGTGAAAAATAGATGGCGCAAAATGGGAATGTGGCAACAGTTACTTATTCCCAGGTCCCTATTCGACATTCGTTATCAACCCATAGAATCGGTTGATAATGAATGTCGAATAAGGAACTGAAAATAAGTAACGGTTGTCAGTCAGTAGAATAGATTAACTTTTATGTAAGACAAGCTTTAGCAAGAAACACAACGTGAATTCAATGTGATCTGAGAGACAGAAACGCATAAGTTGTTGAAGAGTAACCCTGCAATAATCCAAGCAGGCAGGAGGTTGTACCAGCGGATGTGAGGTGAATCAGGAAACATCAACAGTCAAAAAACCGACCTAGCCCAGAAAAATTGAGAACCGTTTGTTTAAATCTTTTCACCCTGCCCAACGAATCGATCGCATCCGCCTGCGTAATATTTAAATTCAGCAGCAGGAAAACATTTTTTTCAACAAATTTCAACAAAACAATAAAATGTGACCCCTTATTGGATTGAACTCGTCGAGCGCGTTCCAACGAGGGGTCACATGTTCAAATCTTTGGAAAAATTAAAAAAATAATGTTTAAAATTGTAAGTTTTGATGTTGTCTGCGTTGGGTAATGGGTTAGAAGTGTATATGTGTTGTAAATTTTGACCTCATTGAAGATGTTTTATGCAAGAATTCAAATAAATCAAGTTTAAAGTATCGCACCTTTTTAATACTCAACACTACTAATCGATTCATTGAATGATCTACTACATGGACGCATTTTGTGGTAGGCTGGCGCGACATTCCTCGAGGTTCATAGATCTCTCTCATCTTTCCCTATAAAATTCGGGGGGTCATCTTATGAAACGTAGTACCCTCTGCGTGCTGATATCAAAATACCGACATTTTAAGCAGCAAATTTAACCATTTCAGTCTTGTTTGACAAAGCTCGACATTATGATATTTTGAGCTCAGTTGTAGTGTGCTTAAAGGATAACAGCAATTTCCACTTTTGTATCCTGTCATGCGCCATAGGCCAAAGGCAAGCTCTACATCGCTGCATAACTCTCTTGTGCTGCTCCCTAATTCCCGGCTATGGGGTGGATCATATCCCGATAGACACAAGATGAAAAAAAAAAACGAAACGCTCCTGAAGATTTCACCAAGTAACTTGGTTCAACCCCTTACCTCGAACGCAATGGCCATACCCCCACCCCCGCAGCTATTCACATTAGAGTCATTCAGATTTTGTTACCTTTTCTCACTTTTTCACCTCCAAATGGCATATAAGTCCTCCAGCAGAGGTACGAGGTCATCGAGGTTGTTTTAAAGAGGGTCCATACGCTATCTTTTGGATGTAAAACTGAAATGTTTAAGTTATTGAGAAAATGATGTTCAATTCCTACCTTCTATCGTGTAAGGAAAAGGGTTAATCAATTTCAAGAAGAGAAAGCCCTTATTTGAATTTGTATCATGACACAACACTTACCAGTTTTAACTTGGTTGTTCTCGTAAAGCATCTGTTTACCGCCTATATAACATTGCCCTCGCAGGGCATATTGATGATTGGTTTGAAATGCTAAAAAGTACTTCTTTCAGATAAAAAGAAGTAGGTAATATGGTAAAGTGAACTTGTTGAAATATTGACCATCGATGTTTAAATATGTGTGTACTGTGTCCAGTTTGGGTCAAGCCTTATCAATGTTGGAGTACCAGAAAACAAGAACATAAAAATAAAAAAAAAGTTATTAATAACGACAGAAAAGGTCACACATCTATCCGTTGGGTGTTTCGAGGCGCATCTACAACGTTTTGCATTACAGATAGCGTCTTGATGCCCTCAAGGTACGATATATATATTTCCTTATTAGATATGACTTTCTTTCCCAGAATTGCCCATTATCATAATCGACAGATATGACAGCAAACTCAGCTGATATGACGCCGATCGCGGTCAATATGAGCCAAGCTGGGTTGTCCCACTTGACGCGTTACTATAGGCGCAACCAGTGTGTGTGCATGGAAGGAAAGCGTTAACCGTTTTCGCCAAACGCAATCAGTAGAATTGGTGTGACCAGACATAATGGAGCATCATGAAGCTGAGTTTTGTATGTGGAGGAATTAAAGATGGCAACAAGTAAGGATTAGATGGAAAGACGAGAGAAAAAAAGAGAAGAAAGATAGAGTTGTACAGAAAATTCAATGCGAACTAAGATTCAGAGTCAAAAGCAGAGATTTGTCGAAGTGGAAGAAAAGATAGGACAGCTATCCGAATGCCACGGCTTCCCCAGTGGGGGAACCAGGACGTTCGGATAACTGAACTAGTAGAAGAGAAAACTTCAGACTTTATGAAAAGAATGAGAAACAATAACACTGTCAGAAAACTGAAACAGATCTGAAAACATTTTGTACCGTACTTATTTTGTTTTGGTTTAATAAATAGAGATTATTACCATTATGTGGATGTACAAAATATGTGTCCGAGTCGAGCTCTGGGTTCTAAGGGCAGATCACGACGAGTCGAAGACGAGTCGTGATCTACCCTTAGAACCCGGAGCGTTCTAATCATCTACCCTCACGACATGATTCGCTCCGGGTTCTAAGGGTAGATCACGACTCGTCTTCGACTCGTCGTGATCTGCCCTTAGAACCCAGAGCGAGACTCGGATACATATTTTGTACATCCACGGAATGGTAATAATCATTTTATCTTACAATATATTGGGGATAAGTCAAGAATGTAGACGAATATATAACGAACTATTTATTCGTACGGATGAACAAAAAGAAAAAAAATGGAACTCACGCGAAAGGAACGTGCTTGTATCCGACCCCCTGATACAAACATCTGTATCAGGGTGTCGGATACACGTTAGTTGCGGAGTTAATACAGACAAAATACATGCTGATTGTAAGATAAATAAAAATATTATTACTTGGTCAGTTTCATATCGGCCGAGATAGTCACCCTCTAAAACTTCACATCAGCCTTCAACCTTCGGTCTCAGACTGATATGAAGTTACCTCGGGCTGATATCTCTCCCGATATGAAATTAACCAAGTAATAACCCCTAAATATGTGTCCAACATGTACAGTTATAATAAAAACGATCTCGTTTTGATCATATCAACACCAAAAGAAGAAAAAATAAACGAAACTTGCATCTGTGATACAGTGGTGTTCTCGTATTTACGACATGATTCTACGGAAGGAAAGAGAATCGAATCGCGGCCCAGTCGTGATCCTGTGGAAATTCTCTTTCTACGTTTAACCACAATACTGTAATATACTCTTTACATGCGGATTTGTTATGAAACGATTTGGTCTTTTTCTCATTTTACGGATTCCTAAAATTAGGGGCGAACTGCCTAACAAAATCTACCGAAAACAATACGACGGGGGTCCCACTTCATTGTGACTAGTTAATGGACTAACTCTGTTAATTGCATATAATTTGCAAACACCTGGCTGTTTACCATACAGACTAATTGGTACAAATCTGACTTGTCAATTGCCTACAGGTTATAGTAAAAAGAAGTTCATAGAGTTAAAAACATTGTGATTAAACACAATTGTTTAACCCTTTACCTAACCTGAAAAGCAGACGTCACTTGCAAACAAAATGAATAACTATTTTTTTCATTTTTTGTCTCAAAAACATAGGTTATGACCCCTCCTTGGAACGAGCTCGACGAGCTCGTTCCAAAGAGGGGTCATAACCTATGTTTTTTTAGATATTGAAAACAATAATGATATTTGCCGGTAACCGGTTCTCGTCAGATCACCGAAGTTAAGCAACGTCGATCCAGGTTAGTCCTTGGATGGGTGACCGTCTGAGCGATCGTTTCGGACTCCCGCGTTGTGTCCTTGGGCAAGCCACTTAACCCCGATTGTTCACAAGGGGGCACGATGACGCCGTGTACTAAGACGTTACGTCGATGGTGTGTATGTCTTCAACCAATCTAATTTAACTCTTTGGACTCATAAGACCGATTTTTTGTCCACGGCATAATTTCTTTCTTATTATAAGAGGTCTATACATGGGGCATTGATGATAAAATAATAATGCAGACTGCAGTTATTATTTTATCCTCCCTGTATTTTGGTATTGGACTGATCCATCTCAGTGTAAGTGTACACAAAGGCGATACCATTCCAGTAAACTATGGTTCAAAGGGTTAAATGTCAACCCGTAACCTGAACTTGATCCACACAAGCGATCTACTTGGCTCTATATGTGCTAATCAAACAAAGAGTAAAGTTTACGGGCACAATTTGAAAGGGAGAAGGGATGACGGGTGAGGTGTGGAGCCATATACACCGTAATCTGGAAGAAAAAAGAGAACGAGGGATTGAAAGAAAGAAAATGGATAAACTTCGAAGTGTACAGCTATAATCTAGCGGATTTCAAAGTCTCCCCCTACCGCCAACCAAAATGCCTAGCAGACCTTTTAGGAGATGGTGGGGCGAGTGTGAAAGACATTGGATTATTTCTTTATGTGGGTGGATATTTATCCAAAGCATTTAGTGTCGTAAAGTCTGTCATTTCTTTCAAAAGTGAATATAATATTTGTCTCTTTCAGTGGAGTAACACCGGACCGCAACCATTGGTGTATTTGTATTGGGAAGAGGGTTTGCATGCAATGCGAAATGAGTTAAAAGGCGTTTTTTTTTTCTCTCGCGTGCTGCGTTTTCTTAAAGAATACAAATATGTTCAGATGACTAGGAAAATCAGCTCCCGACTTCAGTATGCTGATATTTTTCATATGCTATTCACAGGCTTCGTCCCAAACAATCCATTCTGTGAGTATTGTGCCATGAAAAGAACTCCCTGCACGTGTATTCAGCATGTGTTATAAGACAATGATGCGATCTGTCAAGCTATCACAATGAAACTTTCGATCTCGAAAAAGCCGACTACTTCATCAACGTCAGACTTTGTAATTAGTGTTCTAGAAATTGGATGTAATAAACCAACGTAATGAATCCATCATTGCCTTACTAATCACGACAGTTATATTGTTGTTAGTCGGGACTCAGATACCGACAAGACTTTTTAAATTACTTTTAATTATTTTACAAACAATAAAAGAAGATGAGCTAGATATTTCCACAGACGGTTACAGTTGTAGTGTACGTAAACGACCTTCTGGATCCTCGATCTGAACTGACGAGCAAACAGAGAATCCTTGGTCAGCGCGTCGAATTTATGACTACAAAGTTCCGCATTCCCGTTTGACCCGTGTCAACTGAGGTGTGTTGATGGGAAAGGCATTTCACAGATGCGAATATGTGGGGTGCGACAACCGTTACTTATTCCAAGTTCCTAGTTAGACATACGTTATCAACCGAACAACTGGGAATACAGTACGTGGAGAGTGTATTATCACTAAATCACTCACAGAGTGGAGATTCCACCCGAGCAGTAATTGCAAATTTGTTGCAAAGCATAACCATCACATGCAAAGTTCCAGCCAATGGACCTCCTGGTTAAAACCGGAGGTCCATTGACTGAAACATTGCTTGTGTTTTTTTGTCCATATGTACAGAATTTGAAAGTGATACTTTAGGTGATAACTCCACGGGTGATTTAGTTACAATTCACTCTCCACGTACTGTAAGTAACGATTGTCACGCCCATGAATATGTGAACATGAGGGGTTGGGTTTGAAAGTGATACTTTGGGTGATAACTCCACTCCACGGGTGATTTAGTTACAATTGACTCTCCACGTACTGTAAGTAACGATTGTCACGCCCATGAATATGTGAACATGAGGGGTTGGGTCGTCTTCACCGTAGCCATTATCGATATCTTCACCATCGACAAATCGCGCCATGGGGGAAAGATAACACAGCATATCTCCAAGGATTGTCCTGACTACTTTGGTAATGGAACCCGGGGCCACTCAGATTATCAAATCAAACCGTCACTGGAAAGAAATTGGGAATTTTGAGATGTATATTTTTCAATTACTTTCAGTTACTTCTCTTGATTTAGTGACACGATTGCCCAATCTGTGAAGGCCTGCTTCTAACTGTAGCAAATCTTGATCCCTCATTTTGGGTGTATTTACAAGAAGTAAAAATTTAGTCGTCTGGGTAACGATGATTTTAATCTGGCAGGGTTCTCTTGCCAAGTCTGGGTTGCAGGCTTGACCAGAAATCATTGTCAGACCACTGATCCAACAGGTTGTGGGATGATATAATTTTTTAAAACTGTACAGGTTCTCAAACGTTATTCCTCTATGAAATATTCCAACTACACCATCAATGCATGCCTCCGTCGAAGGTATAACTTAATTATGTAGTTGAAATATCAGTCATTTGGGATTATGGTTAAAAAATGCAAAAAAAGTTATAACGCAACTTCTTATTTAATTACCCCTAGGCTTCTGCAAATATTCGATTGTTCGAGTCGAAATCGAGTTGATCAACAAATTCGAGTCGAAAATAAAATCACAAATATAAAAATCGAAAAAGAAAAAAAAATTAACAAATGTCTCGATAAACGTGCATTCGTACATTTAATACTGCCCAAATTGTCAAAACAACTCAAGGAACTCAGCGCGAACCGCAGGCACACATCGTCAACAAGATTACCAATGTCATTTGGAATCACGCGTGTCGCGTGATTCCAAATAACATCGGTAATACACTCATATGTTGCAGTGTATAAAGCCATGACTACATACACGTGTAATACATGTTAGGTTTCATACAAAGCCCAAGCGACAGGAACTACATCTCACCTCTGGTACACTTCACTAATAAGCATCCATCGCGTCATGATAAGGGAAGATCGGACGATGTCAAGCTTCAAGTCAAGAAGGGAGAGATGCAATCACGGGTACATACAGATTCTTTGTCTCCTATTCAATCATGCATTCAAGTGTGCTGCATTGTTAAAGTACGAACTGTTGAATATTAGCATGAATATGTGGATAAATCATCAGTACAATGGCAAAACAATCCTAATGAGAGCATTTTAAACTGGACATATCGCGTACGAAACCGCACTTGGACACCTGATTTCGGCTAACTTGGTTCGAATTCGATGTTCGGTCGACTCGAACATTTTTTGGCAAGTTCGAGTCGAGAGTCGAGTCGAGTCGAAAAAAATCCATATTCGCAGGACCTATTTACCACGTACACTGAGTACTCTAGATTGGTCACGCTGGGCCCTCAACTGCCCGAACGAGCCGTCTATTTGTTTAACCGACTGTGTGTTTGTGGCATAAGACTGCCTAAGTATTAAATCTAGTCTCGTAAGAAAGCATGTGATTACTACCAAGAGCGAACTGATATCAAAGACACCAATCCCTATGAAAATGTCCCGATTTTAAATATTATTGGCGGAGAGGGAGGGGGGTGGGGGGGGGGGGGGGGGGGTAGGGGTTACCCCTAAAACATCCTACGCGACCCCTGCCTATCTGGGTTCACCAAAATGAAGAATAAAATTGAAATACAGTTAATACACATTTTAATTACGCCAGAGTATCTGACGCCACCAAAAATATTTTTCAGTTTCATTCATTCGGGGGTAGTGAGTTTAAGAGCCTCTACAGGCAAAGATCCACAACGGCCTTTTCACCTTTTGTAGAAATTCTGAATTCATTACGAAAAATGAATATGGCAGCATAATTCAATTAGGACCCCAGAGGTGAGTAATGTACAGGTATGCTAATGATTTGTTTAGCATTATGTCCAAGAAGGTAACCTTTACGTGGCGTTACGGAACCAATGCCTAGTAGTATTTTTACTATACCCCCCCCCCCCCCCCCCCCCCAGCATAGAGCTCAGACTTATACTGCCAGCCACAGACACCATCTCAATCACACCGTAATTTGCACTTTAGATGATGTTTGCTGTTGGTTGTATCAAGCTTATAAGCCTTCACTTCGTTTAACGGGGGTTTAACCCTGTACCTACAGTACGTGGTGTATTATCACTAAATCACCCGAACAGAGTGCAGATTCCACCCAAACAATGATTGCAAATGTGTTGCACAGTATAACAAGCACAAGCAAAGTTCCAGCCAATGGACCTCGGGTTGAATCCAGAGGTTGTCAAGGTGATAGCTAAAAGTTGCGATTTTGTTGTATAAAAGTGCATATATCTTTGATAATTTTTATCGTTCGGGCCAAGGTATGAGAATGTGCGTTTATATACTACTCAAAGTTTGCTAAGCACCAAGTATATCCAACTACCTGTTTTACGTTTTAGCTGAAATATTGTAATGAAAAGTGCATATATTTTTTATTCAATTATATCTTTAATGATTTAAGTACAGAAATTAAGATTTTATTTGTGTTTGACATTATTTGTTAGCTTTTGAATACGATAACCATGGAAAATGGATATTATTGGTAAAAGAGGTAGTTTTTCAATATGCCAAAATGTTGACGGAGTGAACTGGTATGGGTTCACTATCGAGTATGAGACTCATTACTGTTAATTACATCTTGACAACGCCTTCTCAGGCTCCCAATCAGGTTCCTGGAGGTCCTTTGTGGGATGTTGTTCCATTCTTGGACCAGCATGGCACCAATCTCCTGGACACTTTTTGGCTGGACCGGATTGGCTGATATTGCAAGCTGCAACTCATTCCAGACATGTTTGATTGGATTGAGGTCAGGAGATCTTGCTGGCCAGTCCATACGCTCAATCATCTCCCCCTGTGGGCAACATGAGGACGGGCATTACCGTCCACCAGAATGAATCTATATCCACTGCACCTGCATACAATCTGACGTGGACATCCAGGATCTCATCAATATACCGTTGTACAGTCAATGTACCACGTTCAAGGACACAGAGCTCTGTACGTCCATCCCAGATGATGCCGCCCCAGTCCATGTTTGACCCTCCACCGTAGCGGTTATGCTCAGCAATATTGGCTGCATGGAATCGCTCTCCTTGTCTTCTCCATACCCTAGAACGCCTATATGTGTGGTCTAGGTAGTACCTAGTATCTGTAAAAAGGACAGGTCGCCAACCTTCTCTGGTCCATCCAACGTGGTCCATGGCCCATTCATACGGTGCCTGGTGGTGGTTCTGTGACAGCGGAATGTGAAAACATAGTCTTCTCGATCGGAGACCACCTTCGTGCAACCTTGCCCGGATAGTCTGCGTCGAAACATTTACCCCGGATGCATTCTGAAGGTCACTGCGAAGCTGGGTTGCTGTGGCAAAGCGGTTCCCACGGGCCTGAATGATCAAAAACCGGTCTTCAGCTGCTGATGTTGCCCTGTCTCTGCCACCACCATGCCATCTTACTGGTGTGCCATACTGCTGAAATCTTGCCCAGGCTCTGGTGATCACCGTATGGTGCACACCAAGGCCTTCACCAGCCTGACGATGGGTAGCCCTTGCAACACCATCCCTACAGCCCGCCAAATTTCTGCTTCAGACAAATGTCTTCTTACATTTGCATTTGCCATATTCAATCATTAAATCACAAGGGTTTGTGTTGAAATGAAGACTGAATTCCCTACACATGTCATGTACATGTAGACAGGACGCGAAACATCATGAAAATCAGGGGGTACGTGCTTTCCATGACTGTCACGAAACGTCTGCCTGTCGAGAGAGCTAATGTAAACACTGGGGACCATCTCAATACATTCCTCAGTAATATCCATCAAAAATATTTCAAACATGTCACTAGCAAATTTCACATCGATGTGGCAAATATTTGGTGCTTAGCAAACTTTGAGTAGTATATAACGGACCCCGAAAACCGATTTGTCAGACCAGCAAAATTCAAGCGCTGCAAACGAAGTATGAAATTTTATGTTCATTATGGCGCATTTGTTGAACGCCACATTGGCTATCTGATAACTGATCAAAGGAGTATTCTCCTGTAGTCATTATCTGGGTAATTAAGGCCAGTTAATATGTAATTGTTGGAAAACAGTGCATCACACATGATCTGGACACACACCCATATTATGCATCTATCCTGTCTCCGAAATGTCAAAAGATACCAAAATGCTAGTCTTTCAAAGAAACTTAAAAGCGAGTATTAAATTAAGATTGATCTAAGCGGCCAAGTTCAATGGAGGCATTGAACTGAGAATGAATGTTCTGGTTATCTAGATATAAATCGGGGAGTTTCTCGAAAAATTCATTCCAGCCAATTCCAGTCTGAAGGTTTGTAAGGCTGTGTGGGTCGTTGCGTGTAGGTGGGGATGTCCCATGCTATAGGTTAGAGGAGGTGTCGCATCGGTGCGAAAGTATAGGCACGTTGTTATGTAGGGGGCCACAGAGCTCATATTTAGAATAGGAGCAGTCGCGGGCCAAGTCGGTGGCCATATATGAGAACAGGACCAGAAACACGAAGTGCGAGCTCAGGGAGCTATTCGCATTTAGGTAAAAGGCATTACCTGTTTTAGAAGGCAAGCCATACATAGGCAGAGTAGGCTTTGCCTGTATGAACATTATTATTCTGAGAAAAACATAAGGGGGAGTTTAACTCCATTGGTGGCGACTGCTTGTGTGAAAAGCGTCAAGTAAAGTGACAATAAGCTAGAGGCCGTGCGACGGCAGTGGTAGAGTGACATCTTGTCACTTGTTGGAGGAAAGGCGTCCCGATAAAGTGACAATACGTTATTGGCCGTGCGACGGCAGTGAAAGGGTGAAGTGAAGAGGCGACCAAGGAACAAATACAAGCGAAATGGAGGAAAAACCAGCGACAACAGAAAATGCGGGCCCGCAAGTGACTCAAAAACTGTGTGGGTAGGGGGTGACTGACGTTTTGTTTTCTTATTCTTTTGGATTCCATGAAAGTCAAAAATTATTACATTTATTTATTTGTATATGTATTAAAATTGTTGTTTTCAGTGGACCCCTGTTGATTTATGCTTTTCGAGGAAAAGTTATTAACATCTTCAGGATAAGAACCACCCCAACAAAAGTGAAACGGGCAGGTTCGTCACGGTGAGACATACGTTCACGCACGGATTCAAGCAACACTCCTTGAGTTTTGGCTGAATACGCGGCTTGAACCTATTTCCTCCATCAACGACAAAGCCCGGTTTCCGACAGAGGTCCATTGGCTGAAACATTGCTTGTGCTTTTTGTCCATATGTACAGAATTTAAAAGCGATACTTTGGATGATAACTCCACTCTATGGGTGATTTAGTTACAATCCACTCTCCACATACTGTATTATAACGGTTATAACCGACAAGCGCTCTTCACATCAATTCATATTTTTTCAATTTTGGTCATAACATAGGTTGTGACCTTTAACAGCACGAGCTCGACGAGGTATGGCTATAGGTTAAATATATTGATTGGTCTATTCAAACAAGTGGCTCTTATAAGATAAGTCATCTTTCGAAATGAGCGATGCCACTTTGCTAAAGCACGAAATGTAGAGTTTAATGTATTCGTTCTGAAGAAAAGTACATCAGCACCCCTGAATTGTTTTGTTTTGTTTTTTGTAGGCATCCCCGACATATATCTTGATGAAAATCGACTTTCGATAAAGTTATTTCCCTAACAATTACTGGA
Organism: Pictodentalium vernedei; assembly: GCA_031216915.1. Classification (NCBI taxonomy): domain Eukaryota; kingdom Metazoa; phylum Mollusca; class Scaphopoda; order Dentaliida; family Dentaliidae; genus Pictodentalium; species Pictodentalium vernedei. The sequence goes on from CM062292.1 coordinate 171,914,592, forward strand.
TGAGCGAGAAAGTTCCGATTAAGAAAGAAGTAATTGTTGCGAAAAGTCTGTGACATCAGTAGAAAATGAAGCAAACTTTCCGTTTGTTACTTTTAATAAACGAAAACAACAGACAGCTCTAGGAGCTGTCTGTTGTTTTCGTTGATTAAAAGCCACAAAGTGAAACATGACTTTACTTTTTATGGGAAGCTAATTAGAAACAATTAGTTCACAGATAATCCGTCATTAAGATTATCTATCAGTATCACACCTTCCAACACTAAGTAAGTGTCTACTTTGAGGCTTTGTTTAGCGAATGTGTTCTTTCAGTAATTTGCAAGTTTTTATGCTTCCCAGAAAATAAATTAGTAAATCTCACCTCCAAGGCTTTTATAGAAATGGAAAGGAAGGTGTCTGTATTATATGTCACGATGTACGTGACGTTCGGACACCCGAACTACCTCTTTTCCCACTTTAAGGAATCTCCACTCAGGACCCTAAATCTTAGTTTGTGTTGAACTCTATTCTTTCTTCTCTCCATCTTCATAATCCTTACATGGGTCACCGTCTGAGCGATCGATTCGGACTTCCGCGTTGTGTCCTTGGACAAGGCACTTAACCCCGATTGTCCCCAGCGTACTACACGTCGATGGTGCGCATGTCTACACCCAATCTAACCCTGCCTGTGCTGCAGTGTGGAGTTACGATGTTACGATCTTGGGGAGCTGGCAGCTGCTTGTCGTTGCTCGATGGTTCTCTCCGGGTACTCCGGCTTCCTCCACCCGTAAAACTGTCACCGACACGATATGACCTTGGCTGTTAAAGCGTCGTTAAACCCTAAGAAATAATAACAATAATAACCTAATCCTTACTACTTGCCATCATTAGTTCATCATTATACAAAACCACAGCTTCAAACTATTCCATTGACTGGCAAGGACTATTTTTCTGATTGCGTTCGGTGAATAGATGTAAACATTTCGATGTAAACATACTGGTTGCGCCTTGTAACGTATCATGTGGGGCAACAAGTCTAGCTTGGTTAATATCGGCCGAGATCGGCTTCATTTCACCCGAGCTCGAAGTCATATCGACCGATCTTGATAATGGGCAGTTCCAGGAAAGAAAATCATATAAATAAATAAACAAACAAACGGGTTTAGTGTAGTTGGACTGCTTGTGCACGTTTCATAGTCTGACTGATGCAAATGATTTGTTCCAACCTCAAGCAGTTGTCTCCCTTCGTATGACTGGCAAAATCGCCGCCAAAAGTTACGAAACTATTTTAATTTTAAATATATAATTATGCTTGTTTGCAAACATGATAAACATTACACGACGTATGTGTTACACACGTTATAGCGTCCCTGAAGACGAGAATTTCGTAAATGCAAATTTAAAAAAAATTAAATGTACATTTACGAAATTCTCGTCTACATGGAACACGATAACGTGTATAATACGGTCCTGCGAATATTCGAGATTCGATTCGATATCGATACCATACGTCTGCTTCGAGATCGATCCCGAATGAGTCTCAAGATTCAACTTTGTCGAATCTCTCATACTAACTTCAATTTGTCACATTTCCAACAAACTCTGGATAAAATTGTCTTTAGACAATTCATTCATGTAGGCTCAATTCATATTTAATTGAGCAATTGGCAATGTTTAACTGTTAGGTAAGTAGTGAATTTTACCTAGAACATTATCCATAGTTTTGGTTTTTGAAGGCTTAACTTGTTACTATTCACGTTCTTAAGAACGTGAATAGTAACAAGTTAAACCTTCAAAAACTAAAACTATGGATAATAGGCCTACCAGTTTCAGCGACGGTACTACCGAGAGTATTTATTTATTGGTGTTTAAGGTGTCAGTCAGTCTTGTAAGGCTCATCACAGTGTACCGTAACTATGAAATAACTTGTCTATTAAGATTCGATTCGAAATTCGATTCGATATAGATATCAGAGACACGATTCAATTCGAGATTCGATTCGAAAAAATGTGTGATTCGTAGATCCCTAGTGTGTAACACACACGCCCTGAAATATTTTGCATGTTTGCAAACAAGTATAATTATATATTTAAAATTAAACAACACAGATTGCAAAATAAACCTGAGATGCAGAACGTTGAACAACTGCTAACTGCCTCTGTAGGAGATGAGTTTAACTTGGGCGTAGATACATGGGACCACCAACAAAAGGTTTTGTAGGAATATTTTCTATTCATTGTAAAAATAATAAGGCCATTTTGGTTTAATTGTTTTCGAAATGGAAGGACAATTTCTGCTAAACACTTCTAGCATGTGACAAAAACACTTCATAATGTGCGAAGATAATATGCAGATACTGCCATTACAATTTACAAACCCGGATAAACGTGTGAGGTCAAATAGATATTTAGCCTTTACCAAACATGAAAAGCAGACGACACTTGCAATAAAAATTCTTGAATAACTAGTCTTTTTCATTTTTTGTCTCAAAAACATAGGTTATGACCCCTCGTTGGAACGAGCTCGACGAGCTCGTTCCAACGAGGGGTCATAACCTATGTTTTTGAGATAAAAAATGAAAAAATAATGAAAATTAATTGGCGAATTTTGAGAATAGCGCTGGCCGGTTTTGGCCGTCACGTTGGGTAAATGGTTAAGGCGAAAGTAATTCTGCTATTTTCTCAAGTACTAACTGACGGGGTTGAATCTTAAACTAAACTTTATTGGAGATCAGCAACCATCTTCATTTAGTTGGGTTGGATTGGTTCTTACTCATTCAGTACAATATGTTGGGGAGGATAAAGAATAAAACACCTGCTAAGTGAATTTACCAAGAGGTTATTTTGTGAAAAAGTTCTAGAACTTAACGTAATTATAGTAACGTAACCTAACGTAACGGAAAATCTCCTGCTAGCACAAGTTAAAAAAACCGTCATTCACAATTTAGTATTTATTCAATTTTGTCCTCAAAACAAAGCTTATGACACCTCACTGGAACGGGCTCGTCGACCCCGTTCAAATGAGGAGTCATACGCGATGTTGTTTGTTTGATTATTTTTAGTTATTTGAGAATTTTATTGCGCAAGTGTCCTATTCATGATCATGAGAGATAAACACCCGAGTACAAAGTGAAGTTGCCATTAAAAACACCAGAATTGAAGAAATAGAAAAGTTTGTTTATCCTGCAAGCAAGATCAAAACTAATGGAGACTCAACAGCTGAAGCAAACAACAGAATATCAAAGGCATGAGCTGCATTTGAAATGAATACAACGTCTGGAAATCAGCCATCTGGAAATCAGCCTTGCTCAGGTCCAAAACCAAAATCAGGATGAAGAGCAACATCTATATGATGCTGTATCATGGAAAGTCACAACGTCCATAAGCCATTAGCGAGATGTCTTCCAAACGAAATGCCTTCGACGCATTCTTAAAATCTTCTGGCATGACACCATCACAAATGAGGAACTATACGAGAGGGCAGATACAACCTCAATCGCTGCAATAATCAAACAAAAAAAGATGGCGATGGATTGGTCACGTCCACAGGATGGAAACAACAGCTATACCTCGAGTTGCTATGAGATGGACGCCGGCCGATAAGAGGAAAAGGGGGCCCAAAAGAGACGCAGAGAAGATCGGTGGAGAGAGAAATGCAAGACCTTGGATGGACTTGGGGCCAGGTACAACGGTGGTCAGCAGACAAACGGCAATGACAATGCATGGAGTCGGCTTTATGTGCTCTACGACACGAAGGGGATTACGTAAGTCCTATTGAGTCACGTCGTGTTAGGTAAGGGGATAAAAACTAATTTCTCCTCCTCAATACCACATCGTCCCCTAAGTTCCAATGTGTTCTATGTGCCTGTTGGCACATAGAACACATTGGAACTCAGGGGACGTCTTGTCTTCCGTCAGAAAAGATACTATCCACTCTGAAAAACGGTCTAACGATTCTGTAATCTGGAAGCAAAGCGAATTAACTGAACCCAACAGTAGGTACATATTCTGAGAAACGTTAAAAGCCCTTAGAAACACAAGCAGAAAATCGCACAATGTTCGTGACTGACAAGCACACGATTCTGTAGAAATTAATAATGTACACAGTGTTGGGATACCGTGTCAAATAAACTATATTTTCAAAGGATTTAAATGAAGCTGAGCTGCAGATCAGGCGCCAACATGTTGCCAAGCACGGAGAATTACTCATCAATATCATGAAACAGATTTACGATATAACTTGGATTTTACCTTAAAACAGACATAGATTCTTGCTCCTGGAAAAGCACCTATCACAGAGTCACTGAAAACGGGAAAATGTAGAGGAAAAAACAACTGTGGCTCTACCCTAACAAGCGAAACAGTTCAGTGCATCTTGTCTGCTTCAACGGGACGAAAGGAAATTAAAAAGGTTTAGATGCGCTTCGTGCTTCTAGCCGCTACTCGCAATTTCGACAGTTGTGAGTATCAAGAGTCTGAATCTTGTGATGTCTTGTCCAAACCAGAACATTTCAATTGTTAAACCTTTGTCATACACATCTGCCGCAAATCGGTGCAGAAGTGAGAGGTAAGAATAACGTTTAAAAGGTTGTAGTAGGAGAGAGAGAGAGAGAGAGAGAGAGAGAGAGAGAGAGAGAGAGAGAGAGAGAGAGAGAGAGAGAGAGAAATTTCTCGGCCAGATTTTTTCCCTTAAAAATGTGTTGTGTTGCTCGAAACTTGATTTAGGCCATTTAATGCTCCCACAAGACAAACGTTGCATGTCACATAGGAGGCAAACCAACTGCGCCTTCTGCAACCCACATACACCTACCCGACACTTTGTTTATAGGTTTTGGACAGAGCCTGAATCCCAGAGGAGTGGGAAACGTCCCCTCCCTTGGGATTTTTTTGTCTCGCCAGTGTATATACTGGCAGTGTACTATCGTAAGACTGTATTCACCCAAGCGTTATGCTTATCTGCGTTCGAACAACTGGACACAGACGTTAGAAAACATGATCATCATCCTGGATAGCCCCACGGAAAGCACCGCTGCTCAGGGTTTCCAGCATTGTTAAAAGTGCGTGTTGGTGAGGATCATTTACCCTCCCCCACCCCATTGGAATAAAACTGTCACACTTGCTACAATTGCCATACTTCAGCCGGAGCAGCTGTTATACTGCATTGTGTAATAAAAAGGTGTTGGGTAATAACGGACATATTATGTAATAAAAATTCACGCACATTGTGATAACAACGAATGCAATAAACAAGGCAAAAGAACAGACGGGCGTGGTGCGAGGCGTATTCCGGAACACAGACGTCCCAGTGATTCTCAATACCATTACTAGAGAGAGAGAGAGAGAGAGAGAGAGAGAGAGAGAGAGAGAGAGAGGAGGAGGAGGTGAATTCTGCATGCAACACGATTTGCACGTAACCTTACCTTGCATGTTAGCTTGCTGTTCATTATGATTTTAAGATCAATGCTGACAAATTAAATTCTTGCTTTGTATGACATAAGACGGCTGATTTAATTTGCTAATCTCAGAACAGATCGCAAAAAATCATTCAATACCAAAAGTTATTCATAAATAATTTAAACAATCATCAAGTTGGCTCTGTTGGTATTTTCGTTGTAATTAGTTAATTAAATTCCGTATCACTATGAATTAAGATATCATCTGCGAAACAGATATTATGTTAGTTTTCATTAAAATCTCCGCCGAGAGTGTTTCTGTGAGATTCTATTTTATCAGTAAATACTTCCCGCAAGCTGTTCTGTACAAAAATGAAGTTACCTCCTTAGTCAAGCTTACCCACGATTTTAGAGAGGGGCTGGGGGGGGGGGGGGGGGTAGGGGGGCATGTTTAGGCTGACTTTGAAACGAGCAGGGTCGGCGGAAGCTCGATAAAAGTGGAGGGGCTCAAATTTACAATGCTACCATGGTTCGACCCAGTCTGAGAAAGGTAACAGTCGCATATCGGTAAATGTACCATGACTCGCTATAGTCTCTCGTTTGGATGAATATGCCGCTGTGTGGTCAATGTTCTGTCCGTTTCTTCCACTTCAACCATCTTCCAACCCGAAGGCTAGCCTTCGGGTTGGAAAATAGTTGAAGTAGAAGAAACGGACCGAAGTGGGCGGAAGTGGGATTCTTTGGCTGAATATTGTTTGGATTTGCAAATAATGTTACAGGAATGCCTGTATATTGACATGTGCATGTGCCCATTTTAACTCATTGTGTAACTGCAAAACAGATCTGTGGGACAAAGTAGAGGGGCACGTGCCCCCTGTGCCCCCCCCCCCCCCCCCCCGGATCCGCCGCTCTGTTTCAAAAGAGGGATGGATCCAACACTGGCTAAATCGTAATTACCGCAGACGTGCCGGGTATGCACATGTACTGACAGCAGGTGCCATATACTTTCGTGGAATATCCTTTAATAGCTCTACTGTTGAGTAGTGACCCTCGTGGGTCAAGGCCAGACTGAAACTGATACACAACAGTTAACCCCCATTTCAACTTCAAAATATGCCCATTATGTAGCTGTGAATTAAGAAATTCAGTCTTCTTTGACAGGTCCCGTAGAGCTCTGTCAAACAAGACTGAATTAGCTAAATTTCGAGTTGCATTATGGGAAAAAAAATGCTACCTATTTTGACATCATTATGCAGATGGTTGTCACTTGACTGCTTGAAAGACATTCAAACAATCGAAATTAGCTCAACAAAGTTTGCAACATATACTTGTCACTACCCGTCATACAAGGTACTATTTTTAATGGAGTGTTAATTTGGAGTGAAGGGGAGCACGTGCTCAAAGTCCACTATGGGGCACTATGAATATTTAGAGGTCAGCATTTGACTCATAACTTTTGGGGTTTGTACGAAAATCACATCAGCAAATTAAACCATTACCTGACTTTCAAACCGAAACCGCTCATACATTCTAACACACCCGCCCTACAAGAATAGCTATTCAAATTTTGTTTTTCAATTTTTATTTCAAACATATAGCTTATAACCCTTCATTGGAATGAACTCGATGAGCTCGTTCCAATGAGGTGTCACAAGCCATTTTTTGACACAAAAAATGAAAATATATAGTTATTCAAGAAATTGTTTTGGCAAATGTCGTCTATTTATTTATTTATTTATTTATTTATTTATTTATTTATTTATTTATTTATTTATTACTGGGGTTTAGCGACACTTTTGACAGCCAGGTTAACTTCGTGTCGGACAGTTTTATGAGTGGAGGTAGCCGCAGTACACGGAGAGAACCACCGGGCAGCGGCGAGCAACGGCAAATATCGCCTACAATTCATGTTGGGTAAAGGTGTAATAAGCAAGGACAAGAGAGAGTTCAGTCATCTGCAACTTCTTGAGGGAAGAGTCCTTCAAAAAGTATTTGTCGGGAAATCAATTTTGGTGGAAGCTTCAACGGATGCGCAGCCAGGATTCTATAATAGGGGTGCCGTAGTCATTTTTTTTTGGGGGGGGGGGGGGGCAGGAGGAGATAATATTTGGCAAGCCATTGAGGGTGGGATCTTTCCCCTCGTCGTAAATAGGACGCTCCGATCGTTACCAGTACTTACCACCTCCTCCCACTTTTCTTCCCAGTAATGGGGGTGGGGAGGGGGGAGGATGTAACAAATGGAAGGTCCAGGTTATGCCTACCAATGTTTTTTTTTGGGGGGGGGGGGACAATTTGAGGGAGCCAAAAGCAATAATAAGCATGGGCAAGGGAGTGCTCAGTCAGCTGAAACTTCTTGCGGGAAGAGGCCTTAACTAAAGTGTTTGTCAGGAAAACAGTTTGGGTGGAAACTTCAAATATTGTGTCTTACATATGGATTACACATGTATCCTGTTTTATCCAAGCCAGAATTAAAAGCTGGCTATTGTGCAGAATGAGTTAGGTCGATAATAGACCACATGGATATGTAACGCAACTGTTCTTAAAGTAGTCAGAGGCAAGCTGGTGTAGTCGAGAATATTTTGAACATGAGGAAACAAGGTTGTGTTAATCAACTGGTTGATATCCCAAATGAACTTTGTTATGGGACATTTTCATAACCAGAAATGGGAGTTCATCCTTGCCAGTGAGATTCAATCCCAACATATTAAACAAGAACCTACGTGTGTTCTGTAAGTTCGAGATACATCCTTCAAGAGGGAAAAGCGGTTGTCTATGGGGGTTGAGGGTGGGTGTGTGGGTGGGTGGGGGTGGGGGGGGGGTTTATAAGATCAATAGGTTCTAGAAGTGCAAGTCCCTTAAATGGCCCCAGTCAAGAGCATGTAGATCAATCAAAGAAGGGAAAAAATGCGAGTGGGCAAAAGAGTGTTTCTTTCGTGAACCTTTGTCCGACAACGCAAACTGTGACACATCTTAAGTTAGCTTACTTTAGCAAATAGCAACGGAACTCGGCAGACAATCGGGTTATCAAGCCCTCCAGATAGCATTCGAGCAAACCCGATGCCTTGAGAGTTTCATTCAAATTGAGGGTCTGGTATAAGGGAGATAACTTTAAAGTGCAAAAGTCGAATAGACTGCAGGGAGGGGGTGGGGTGGGGGGGGGGGGAATCTCCAGGAACATATGGTGATTTTTAACTTTCGACATGCTAGACCATCCACCCACCCTTTTCCCACATTTGCTTTCCATTTCCGACCGTCTTTTCCGACCAATTTCAGACACCCACCCTCTTTGATGGATATTCACAGTCCTCCTCGGAATTCAGTACAGTTTACAAATGTTGTTGGATGATGCTTTCTAATGATATATCATGATATGTCAGTCTCGCAGGAGGTTGATGAGCATGTTTTATTGAAAAACATCTTCAAAATATTGCATATTTTCTGAAAGTTTGTGGTCCATATACTCATATCCTCACAGTATTGAAGATTTACAATTTGGCTCATGGGGCAAGGGCAATAAAATGATGACAGTTGATCAGCTGTTGAAAAATGATTTTCTTTTCACAAATCTCAACTTCCAGAACTATTCATTGAGTTGTCTCTCTTTGTATCCATGTTAAACAAACATGAACTATGAGATACCAGAATGAGCAATATATTAATCAGGTTGCCCAGGTAGTGTACCACTGAATATTTTTGACAGTATGTTACTTAAACAATTAGATCCTGTTAACATGCATTAACTGGTTGTTTGCTAGAAACCACTATCAGGGCTTTCGGAAAAAATGAGGGTATCAGTGCAACAGCCAACATTTTCCTTGCTCATGTTTCATGTTCAGTCAAACACCAATAATATTTTGTTTTTATAAGTTTGTTTTATTACAAATCATTGGAGAGTGCCCGTGGACACTCTCCAATAATTTGTAATAAAACAAATTTTGATGAACAAATTCAGATCACCAAAAATAATGTAGCCCTCAACCAGCTAATACTGCTATTCTCTGATATTCTGAGGTTCAATGCCTTCTATATATTTTACTAGCGGGTGAATACCCGGCGTTGCATGTGAGAAGATGGTTATATCAATATACCCTCAAATATGATCGGCTCAGCCGTTTTCGAAACAGAAGGTCAAGGTCACCAATTTCAAGGTCAAGGTCACCCCGCACGGGCACTCCGATAAAGTCAAAATGATCGATGGGTCAATATACCCGCACATATGAAATTTTAGCCCGATCGGCCCAGCCTTTTTCAAAATAAAAGGTCAAGGTCACCAATTTCAAGGTTAAGGTCACCCCGCACGGGCACTCCGATAAAGTCAAAATGATCGATGGGTCAATATAACCGCAAATATGAAATTTTAGCCCGATCATCCCAACCATTTTCGAAATAAAAGGTCAAGGTCGTCAATTTCAAGGTCAAGGTCATCCCGTACGGGCACGGCACCCATCCCATGCTACTCGCAGGGACGAGTTACTCCAGTGTACAAAATTTGAGATCGATCGGTCGAGATACGGAGGAGTTCACCCGGAATAAAGATAGAGAGAGAGAGAGAGAGAGAGAGAAAGACAGAGAGAAAGAGAGAGAGAGAGAGAGAGAGATAGAGATATAGATACAGACATTCGCATTTATATATTAGATTAGTGTATTTGATTGAGAATATTTGTTCATTCTTTAAAGTTTTCTTTAGCTGACACAAGCAATTTATAGAGAGATTTTTCTTACAATTTTAATATTTTATTTCTAAAATCGATGGTGAAAACGAGTAGAGTGAAGAGTATGAACTGTAGGAATGTCAATGACCGGTAACAAATTTTATACATACATGCAGAGGTGTAATTTTTGCAGAGTGAAAAGTTGAAATAAATGAAAAAAAATTTGAAATTTCCATGATTTTTATCATTCGGTTTCTTTCTGTTTGCACACACCAGATGCCGCCACTACTGTTGCGGTCAACAATGTTGGGGGTGGGGTGGCCGAACTAGCAAAATAATTAACTTCCGACAGTACAAGATCCTGAAATGGGCGCACCCTCTCTCTCTCTCTCTTTCTCTCTCTCTCTCTAGATTACTTTAGCAAACAACAATGGAATTCAGCAGAGTACGCACACAATCGAATTGTGGAGCCAACCAGGCATTAGTCAAGCAAATCCCGTGCCTTGCGAGTCTCCTTCAAACTGAGGAACTGGTGCAAGGGAGATAACTTTAAAAACGCAAAAGAAATCTCTCCTTTTCGTTATCATAAAATTTTAGTCTGTGTTAGAAATTCGGAAAACTGATAATTTGAGCTTCTCTCACATTCAAAAAGCAAAAACTTGTTCAAGTCGACCATGTCTTCAGGATCGTCACTCCTGACGCGCTTCTGAACAAATCCGCTCGTCAATATTGACAATAATTTCTCAAGACGGGGAGATCCATGAACACTTATTCATCATCTTCTGCCTGTCGTTCGGATTCTTTCAGAATCCTCAGCTCTCTTCTATCTGTGTATTGATGTTATTGTATTTCTGTCTATCCAATCCTATTAGTTTGTTCTGGAGTAAATTCCAAGCATTTTAGTCTGAACAGTTTAGGCTTATTGATTACTATTTTTAGTTTTTTGTCGTCTGTTCTGATAGTTCTAACCTTATTCCTGGTATTCCATCCCTTTTATCCTCGTCTGGGTATTGAACAACCACGTCGCGTGGCACCCCACTTCCAGCACCCCCAGCTAACAAATAACTGGCCTTTGGCACCTTTTCCTATCACGTGAAGCCATGAGGGCCATGGAGAAATCGACAAACGAAGTATAATCAATCATCCCTCATGTCCTCATCAGGGTATCTGGGTATCGAACAACACGTCCCCTGGCACCCCACTTCCAGCACTCCAAACTAACAGACGACCGGCCTTCGGCACCCCTTTTCTATCGCATGAGGCCATGAGGGCCAAGAAGAAATCCCCCAATGAGGTATAGTCTGCAATCCCACTTATCCTCTTCTGGGTGTCAAACGACCACGTCCCGTGGCATCCCCTAATTAACAAACCATTGGCCTTCCGCACCCCTTTTCTATCGTATGAGCTCATGGGGTCATGGGGAAATCTCTCAGTAAGGTATAATGTACCTTTCTTCTTATCCTCATCTGGGTATTTGAGGATACTTATGACATGGCAATGTATCAATTGATGATTGCTTTTGAGGATACCTACATACCGCTATGAAATTTTACAGGCGTTTACTTTCATTGTGGCTTTATTAAATGCATTTGTTACGATTTCAAATTTAAACCTTTATCAAAAATAACGCAAATTTGACGTTTTTTCATGAATCTTCCATGTCTCCCAGTTTCTTGAACACTAGCACTAGAAATTTGAGATTATTATGATCCCCGATGAGTCTGGGGGTGGGATGGGGAAATCTCATCCGAGGGCAAGATATTTGAACCAGACCCGAGGCTTGCCGAGGGTGTGGTTCAAATATCTTGCCCCGAGGGTGAGATTTCCCCATTCCCACCTTCAGACTCATCGAGGATGATCTTTCTCCCCCCACAATGCAGCGATTACGTTAGCCAGAGGTAATCGGGAGTCACGTGCTGATTCAATCAACTCATTTTGTATTCGCTGTTTTGAGAAACTGATGACACCATCGGAAAGAGCATGCACAAGTTATGTATATAAGGTATATACCACGAAATCGATTAGGAACGGTGGCAGCTTCAGGGTTGAAGAGTTTTAGAGCATCGAACTTTGATCACACTGCATTCCGATGACGTCAATATGAATTAGTTAGTAGCAAGAAACTGATACGATATGCATAACATCATAATAACGTTGTACATGTATAACGTCACGTGGGTGGGGTGGGATACATCTGTCTCTCCCTGCTATCTCACCCGGGACACGCGTATGTTACACATGCAGTGGGGGAGAAATATATTATCCAATACAAACAAATACATATCTAAAATACCATCACTTCCAGACGACGAACAATTCGTCTGGGGTTGCCAGTGGGGTTACGTTAGGGCGTCAAAGTCCGAAAAATTAAAGTTTGTCCGTTTTGTAATATTAGTATGATGTGGAGCTGAAAAATTAAAAATAAGAGTGGGTGTGTGTGTTTTAATTGAATGCCATTTACGACGTTTTTACAACACTTTGTGTTTTCACACCCCTTCCCATTTTGTGACAATCCTACCTCAAAAACTGAAAAAATACTCCTATAAAAATTCAACACACATCGCGATAGATAGTTGGAAAGATCTTGGGGCACAAAGGATGTTGAGTCACAAATGTATGTCCATTGACGCAGCCAACTTGACTCTGTGTCGTCAAATGTCACGGAGGTGGAAAAAACGTAAAATTAATTTCCGCTTTCGGATGTTAGACCTTGTGACCTTTTAGTACTCATGGTCCCAAGCACAAACTTGAAAACCTTTTTAAAACAGACGTCAGTGGCTGCAGATATGACGAAAACATCCATTCTTTTTGCTGATACACCAACCCCCAAACTAGAGATGGTCTGCCGCCCGTATACCCTCACCGTGGCATGCCGCCTATTGTGGGTGACTGAAAAGGGACATTCAAGTTTTCGAAGTAAACAAAATCCAATATGGCCTCCAGTCGGCCATCTTGAAACCGAGCGAGAAAACAATTATGCCCCGCACTTCCCCTCATCATGTTTATCATTTTTTGTGAAGTTTTATGAAAATGCGGCTAAAACTGTGGAAGTAATTCGCTCCACAAGTATACATGTGCAACGGACCGACGACGACCGACCGACCGACCGACAAGTTGACTCATATATACCCCACCCCCTCCCCAAACTTCGTTTTGTGGGGTATAACTACAAAACAGAGTTCTAAATTTATATCACAGACGGTTAGAAGAATAACTGGAGTCAAACATTGCTAATGTTTATCCAGATTGCCCGAAAATGTTGACACTATGACGTGAATACTCATCGAGGGTCGGAAAACGTCAAAATTAAATTTCACTTCATGGAATTGAAATCAAAATTAAATCTCAGTTCACGGAGTTAAAATCTTAGGACCTTTTAGTATTCGGGGACCCAAATACAGAGTTGAAAGAATTTTGAAAATCTGACTTCAAATTCCCAAAATATGACCTTACCCCACTGATCTCTAGTGGTATCTTTCATGCCAGTTCAATGGTAACAACAAGAAGAGTCCATATTCTTTATTTGGGGTAGACCAATCAATATTTTCAACGTGCAGCCTCTTGGCTGCACGTTGAAAATATTGATTGGTCTACCCTACTCATTTACTGAATAGCCATCCTATTTAATGACGTTATGACGTATTATGTTAAAAAAAAAGCGGCCGCTCGGGTTCAAATGGTTAAAACCATCGGGCCTGTTATTTCATCATTTATGCCATTTTGGAAGTTTTCATTAAAAATCCTATCTTGTCATCCACGTTTCTCCGTATTTATAAATGACACGGCTATCAAACTTCAAACCCTTGATTTCTGTTTATTTGATATTGTGCAATTTTAAGTTTTCATTGCAAAGTTCTACATCCTATGCCAGCTATGCCATTTTTACGTTTTTTTTTCTATACCTTTTTTTCAACCTCATTTAGAGCATTAGCATTTCATATTTTTCTGGAATAAAATCTCTGCAAAAACTATATCTTTAAAATGTGGTGCCATCGTATGAAATTCTCAACCGATATACACGAACGCCGAGGTGACATCATAGAGGGTCATATGGTCAAAAATTAAAATGCGTCATATTTTCCTGAAATTTTAGTATGTTGTTGAGCTTAAAACATTAGGAAATAGCTGTTTTGGGTTTTTTTTTTTGTTTTTTGCTTTAACGCCATTTTGACGTTTTTACGCAACTTTGAAGTTCAGTCTATTTTCTCCATTCTCAATTAAAATCCCTGCGTTCTTGAGTCCATTTGCGCCCTCCTAATAGAGGATACACTTTTGAAACTTATCACACCTATTTATGATCATTTTAAATTGTTAACCCTAATTTTGGCACTTCAAATTAACGCACTCGGCACCAACAATGCCAACTTTACGTTTTTTTCCCATACGTTTTAATTTCATCCTCATTTTGAGCAGTTGCCCTTTGTAATTTTTGGTAATATGATCTCCGCATAAAAAAAAAAAAAACATATCTAAAAATGTGGAGTCGTCCTTGAAAATTCTCAACCGTAAAACCCGAACGCTGAGGTGACGTCATAGAGGGTAATACGGTTAAAAATTAAAACGCGTTGGATTTTTCTAAAATTTTAGTATGTTCTAAAGCTAAAACAGGTAAACTGTTTTCTGTTTTCGATTTGCCACCATTTTGACGTTTTACGTTACTTCAACGTTTAGCATAGCTTGGAATATTTCATTAAAAACGCTGTCTTCTGCTTCGTGTAGCTCCGCATTTATAAACAATACAGCTACGCAATTTCATACACTGTTTTCTGCTTATTTGAGACTGTTCAATTTATTTCTTTTATTTGAAATTTACGTACCCGATGCCAGCGATGCAAATTTTAAGGGTTTTTCCCCATACCTTTTATTTTCAACCTCATTTTGAACCTTAGTCTTTCGAATTATCTGGAATACAATCTCCACGAAAAAAAAACATCTAAAAATGTGGTGCCGTCCTGGGAAACCGTTATTCCCGAACGCTGAGGTGGCGTCATAGAGGATCATATGGTCAAAAATTAAAATGCGTCGGATTGTTGTTGTTGTTGTTAAATATTAGTAGGTTGAAGAGCTAAAAAAAATTAAGAGATAGCTGTTTTTTTCTTCGATTTGCTGCCATTTTGACGTGTTTTGCCTCAGTTGAAAGTTTAGCATATTTTTGATATATTTCATTAAACACGAGCGACGGGGTACGCTTTATTAAACGGCTCGGTACTTAAAATGGCGACAGCCACCTTTCCCTGATTGTTGAACGCTTCGGCGTTGGCCGTGCTTCGTTCGATGCCTTCTGGAAAATCGCTTTGTAATTTCTAAACCATCTAGCTTTAAGGTCTGTTACTGTTCGAATAGACCACTGCCACGAACAACGACTGTGCATTATTTTAGAACTAATTGGGCAGATAAAATATTGTATTATTGCAAATAAATTGCAGCTATGTTTCCAATAAAACCCAAGGCATGTTTATCGACAACGGTAATCTAAAATAGATTTGAATGACGCGTACGCTATAAATATACCTGCGTGGGTACACATTTCACATTTGTCCCTCTGAGAAAGCTTATCGCGACGAATACGGAAAATGGCATTGCCTCGTAATTTTCTGTGAGTGATCTGCTAACCATTTCGGATTGAATCAACCATTATTATGCTAGTAAATTTGTTTATCCAATCAAATAAAGTTACTAAGAGACATAGACTCCGCATTATTAGGTTCAGGATGCCTGAAAAGCACCCAATATTAATTTAATATTAGGTGCCCGTCAGCCATTTTGTTTTATCATTATATCCACACGCTTTTGATTTACACGCATGTACATGCTGCAGCGCAGTCGTACAGAAGACCCACCATATAAAATAGTCCCGTCGTATAAACATTGCATTCGATTGAATGGAACTATTATAATAAAATGCCAAACCAGCCCAAAACATTGGCGGTTATCGAACAAGTCACGAGTGATTTATTAGAATGCGGAAGCAAAATTACTCCCCTTGTTGCGTATATAAACATCGTCTGCTTTGTTTACATTTTTCGAGAAGTGCGCATCATTTAACTGTTCGTTGAGTTAACTTCCCCAATGACATTTTAGCAGGCCGTGCATAATAAATACGTTAATAAACTAAACGCCCTGTAACTTATAATGCGGCGTTTTTTAAATATCCGATAATTCTTGCCTAAAAGTCAATATATATGATTGAATCTGTCGCTTTCAAAGGAATGATATATACTACTCAAAGTTTGCTAAGCACCAAGTATATCCAACTACCTGTTTTACGTTTTAGTTGAAATATTGTAATGAAAAGTGTATATATTATTTAATTATATCTTTAATGATTTAAGTACAGAAATTAAGATTTTATTTGTGTTTGACATTATTTTTTAGCTTTTGAATACGATAACCAATGAAAATGGATATTATTGGTAAAAGAGGAAATTTTTCAATTTGTCAAAAATGTTGACGGAGCGAACTGGTATGGGTTCAATATCGAGTATGAGACCATTTACTGTTAATTACAGCTTGACAAGGCCTTCTCATGCTCCCAATCAGGTTCCCGGTGGTCCTTTGTGGGATGTTGTTCCATTCTTGGACCAGTATGGCACCAAGCTCCTGGACACTTCTTGGCTAGACTGGACGGGCTGAAATTGCAAGCTGCAACTCATTCCAGACATGTTCGATTGGATTAAGTACAGGGGATCTTCCTGGCCAGTCCATACGCTCAGTCCCCTCCCTCTGTCGGTACTCCCCGACAGCATGGGCAACATGAGGACTGGCATTATCGTCCATCTGGATGAATCTATCACCCACTGCACCTGCATACAATATGATGTGGACATCCGGGATCTCATCAATATACCGCTGCATAGTCAACGTACCGCGTTCAAAGACACAGAGCTCTGTACGTCCAACCCTGCTGATGCCGCCCCGGACCATGATAGACCCTCACCATAGCGGCCATGCTCAGCAATGTTGGCTGCATGGAATCGCTCTCCTGGTCTTCCCCATCTCCTAGAACGCCTATCTGTGTGGTCTAGGCAGTACCTTGACTCATCTGTAAAAAGGACAGGTCGCCAATCTGCTCTGGTCCATCCAACGTGGTCCATGGACCATTCATGTCGTGCCTGGTGGTGGTTCTGGGACAGCGGAATGCGAATACATGGTTTTCTCGATCAGAGAGCACCTTCAAGCAACCTTACCCGGATAGTCTGCATCGAAACATTTACCCCGGATGCATTCTGAAGGTCACTGCGAAGCTGGGTTGCTGTGGCAAAGCGGTTCCTACGGTCCTGAATGATCAAAAACTGGTCTTCAGCTGCAGATGTTGCCCTGTTTCCACCAACTCCATGCCGTCTTACTGGTGTGCCATACTGCTGAAATCTTGCCCAGGCTCTGGTGATCACCGTATGGTGTGCACACCAAGGGCTTCGCTAACCTGACGATGGGTAGCCCCTTGCTCCACCATCCCTACAGCCCGCCACATTTCTGCTTCAGACAAATGTCTTCTTACATTTGCATTTGCCATATTCAATCATTAAATCACAAGGGTTTGTGTTAAAATGAAGACTGAATACCCTACAGATGTCATATACATGTAGACAGTACACGAAAACATCATAAAAATCAAGGGGTACATGCTTTCCATGACTGTCACGAAAAGTCTGCCTGTCAAGAGGGCTAATGTAAACACTGAGGAACATCTCAATACATTCCTCAATCATATCCACCAACAATATCGCAAATATGTCACAAGCAAATTCCACAATGATGTGTCAAATATTTGGTGCTTAGCAAACTTTGAGTAGTATATAAAACATGAGTTAACTTTTTGCATAACGGTGATTATGGCTTTGTTAAGTGGTCAACTTCTTTTGTTCAAAATCGCGGCCTATTGACCCTTTAACTCGTCGGACGTTTTCCAGTGCAAATGCGCATGCACATTTAGAATGTAAATGTTAGAACACGGTAAATCCGTTTAATCGTTGTTACTGAATTTTTGTAGTGTCACTTCCTTTCTGCCATATGGGGAATACAAAGGCTATTGGAACTTGGTAGATATTAACCAGGATGCGTAGATGTTTGTGCGCATCCAATAATTACGTTAGTTTCTATTCTGAAGGATATGATCAAGTAATTGTTGATTCAACAGTTCCATGTATAGGTGGATGAAATGTGTCCAAGGTAATTATGCAGATGCACAATTTTAACGGAAAAGTCGCTTTGGCTTTGAATACCAAGGCATTGATGTAGTTCAACTTGCCAATGATAAGGGATTAGAAATGAATAAAAAGGAAGCAGGGGCGTAGAGTGTTTGGCACACCCCGCTCTTAACACAATATCCATAGACAAACACACATACGTACACATCCATACATAAACACACAAGCGCGCACAGAAAGGGTGGGAGGGGTGAGGGTGGTGGACATCTTCAATCATAAACCTAGTTTTCCTGTGTTGCATAAGAAATTATCAAAACAATTTGAAGTTGAAAAGCTTTTGAACTCCACGAGCAATTTGTAAAACACACAATATGTCATTTTCAATCAGCATCAAAATATAAGCCTGGAATACAAGATAAAAGTAAGTCCTTATTAACCCTTTACCTAACATGAAAAGCAGACGACACTTGCAAAAACAAATTCTTGAACAACTAATTTTTTTCATTTTTTGTCTCAAAAACATAGGTTATGACCCCTCAACGAGCTCGTTCCAATGAGGATCATAACCTATATTTTTGAGAAAAAAATGAAAAAATAATGAAAATAAACTGGCGATTTTTGAGAATAGCGCTGGGCTGTTTTGGCCGTTACGTTGGGTAAAGGGTTAATTCTAATAATCTAATTTCTTCCTAAATTGATAGTGACTAAAAGACGAATGATAAGGAAGAGTCAGTTGGCAATGTTCCAAACAATAAAAAGTTGTTAAAACTGAGAGAGTGCGAGCTGGGTGTAATTCTTGGGGTGTGGGGTGTGAAACTCTACCCCCCCCCCCCCCCCCCCAATAATCCACCATTCGGAACATTTTTGTCGAGATCGGAGTCTAAGATATCAATTCTCTCTAGCTAGTAGTCATGTACATTTTTGTTTTAAAAAAAATAGATTTGATACTTGGTCTTTTGTCAAACACAGTCGATCATAAAAATGGAGGTCTGTTGTACTCGATTCGGGCTTTGGGGAGGGGGGGGGGGGGTGGCATAACCAATTTGGAGTACTGGTGTCGCACATGTTAGTTGAACAAGAAGTTGCGTCGCAACTACTACACGTATAATTTATTTATTCGTTTTATAGTGCTCACGATAATCGAATTATATTTGAGGCGGTGCATCAGTTTATTCTTAAATCTGAGAGCTTCGCTTAATGTTTGAATAATCATAAAAGGTCGGAGGATGGACTGCTTCTGTAAATATGGACACTCAACATCGTTACTCCTCGAGATCGAGGTACCGAAAAATCAGTATCAATCGAAATGATGGTGCCTCACTAGGTTTTTGACCCAGATCCTTCTTCCCCCAAGGCCACTCCTCCCATGGTGTTAACACGGGTTGCTTCGATCCCAAAAAGTCATGCGAACAAAGGACACCACGTTACAGTATTTTCAAATAACGGTCTTCACTATACTTATATTACATGACACAGAGCGTGGAGGGTGGGTTGTGGATGGATCGCCCGTGGAGTGGAAATGCCGCCCAAGTTGAACCCGGAGTCTCGTTGGCCGGAGTATTGCTTGTGCTGCATGTCGTAGTGTACAGAACTTGAAGTGATACATAGAGATTCTCGTGATAATGTGCATGTCCTGTGATTTGTATCAGATTCGAGGTGGTGTCCAGAATGAAGGCTTTGCCGGCGAGTTGTGATCCCATTTTTGGACACCACCGAGAATCTGATACAAATCACAGGACATGCACATTATCATGATAATTCATTTATCTAACAATTCTGTCACATAAACAGATTAAATCTTAACCCTTTACCCAACGTAACGCCCAAAACCTGCCAACGCTATTCTCAAAAATCGCCAATTAATTTTCATTATTTTTTCACTTTTGTCTCAAAAACATAGGCTATGACCCCTCGTTGGAACGAGCTCGTCGAGCTCGTTCCAATGAGTGGTCATAACCTATGTTTTTGAGACAAAAAATGAAAAACATTAGTTATTCAAGAACTTTTTTGCAAGTGTCGTCTACTTTTCATGTTAGGTAAAGGGTTAAATTATTTTTAAACATTTTTGGGACATAATGTTCGGTCGATCACTGAAACGCACATAGAATGTACCCATGCACCTGTTATGATAGCCCGTAGCGCTATCGGAGACGAGTCGTCTATATGATACGGAATCAGAATGAGTCGTCAAAATGATATACGGAATCGGAACACATTATGTGATACGTACCGTTTCTCGTGGTTTTCAGGCCAAACTCTGTATAGCTGTTAGATAAACTGGATGATAGTTCCGCTCTGTGGGAGGTTTGGTTGCTATTCGCTCTCCACGTGCTGTAGTTATCCGGTAAAATACTAGCTGGTTTGCTGAACCACTCCATTCCTGATACTTTACATACAAATGGCTTTTAGTTTTGGTCTATCACAGAATACCTAACTTTACCTGACCGGGTGGGAGTTATACTATGTGGCCTTTGTATCTGTATTGGTTGAATTGTACAGTACGTGGCGAGTGTATTATCACTAAATCACCCGCGGAGTGAAGATTCCACCTGAGCAATAAATGAAAATTTGTTACAAAGCATAATAATCACATGCAAAGTTCCAGCCAATGGACCTCCGGGTTAAACCCGGAGGTCCATTGGCTGAAACATTGCTTGTGTTTTTGACCATATGTCCAGAATTTGAAAGTGATACTTTGGGTGGAAACTCTACCCCACGGGTGATTTAGTTACAATCCACTCTCCACGTACTGTAGTTCTTGACTATCACTGTAAATGGTAGAAAAGTACATTTAGTGTTGTGAAATTCGTGGCATTTCTCTCCCATGAAAATATGCGTGCCTATTTGAATAGTATTGTCACATTCTGACATTCGTATTCTTATGTGTCTGTCCTGAGTCAGCAGTCAATACTTCTTGATAAACATTACTGAAAGTTACTTACCTGAGAAAAACTATCGTAAAAACCGACAATTATCCAGATACCTCAACTAAAACAAAGTACGGAACGGAGGTGGTTCAGCACCAAGCAGTTATTAATACCCATTTAAACAAAAAACCCTTTTCTTCCCATTTTCTTCTTATCTTCATTATTTAGTTAACAACATATACAATTATCTCCTATTTCCCCCTTTACCAAACCTACTATCAAATCATATCTATAACTTGAAAGTGTAATGAATAATTCACCATTATGGGGTTTGGACGGTAATCTTAATTGTATGTGTACCTGTCTTCTCGACTATTATTTTCAAGTGTTCGACTGGTGGAAAGCTTACAGCTTACTGTTGGATCCACACTAACTATAACTGATATAACTGTATATATTTGAGAACTGGAAATAAATATTGTTTAAACTAATAAAATTACCTAGACAACTTGAATTTTCAACTACAATCCTGACTGATTAAAATTCCACCTACATCATCAAGACATGCCTTCGAAGAATGTATACCTTGATGATGTAGTTGGAATATTAGTTAGTTGAGATTTGAGCCATCATAGTCGGGACAAATCAGGTTCCCCCCCCCCCCCCCCCCCACCCTCAATCGATCAGATTCGCGAAGCCTCTGTGTGTAGGTATGAGGAGAAGTATATGTGGCTTCTTTTAAAAAAAAAATTTTTATCTTAAAATAATTATTTTTCATTGTATTTTTAATCTATTTAAAAGGTTTTTAGGGTTTGGAATCTAGTGTTTAATTTTGCCATACATCAGGTAATGCTTATATTTTCTCATCGGGTGGTTATAGAAGGTGCATCTACTCGTACATTTTAAGTCAATTGCAACCTCATCCTTGTGGGGCGTGGAGGTTCGGTGGTTAGAGAATGGAACTTTAAAGCGAACGACCGACTGTTCGACTCTGACCAACGGCAATTGCGTTATACCCTTGGGCAAGACACTTAATCCCCATCGCCGGCGTGAGGACACGGTGGCTCTCTGTACTAAGGCGTACCTGTACGTCGACGATTAGCTTGGATTTCGCTGCTGCTCACTTTGCTAGTGCAGAGTTAGTACATTTGGGGTGTCTGATAGTTGCTTGCCACCATTCGATGTTTTTCTCTGGGTATTCCAACTTCTTTCAGTCGTAAGACTGCCCGACACGATATGACCCCGGCTGTTGAAAGTGTCGTTAACCACAACAAACAAACAAACAAACCCTCTCCCTTCGAGTACTTCATCGGCGTATTTACTGTTTAATAGGTGTGGTAGATGTCTTCTTGTCCACCATTTCATAACGTACATTTCCCTTTCCAAATGAGTTTACCTAAAGCTCCACCCGGTTAATCTCAAGAACTGATTTCTGAGCATGGCCGGGTTTGTTGTCAGGTATTTCTTAGCATTGCAGCGAGAAGCACAAATGCAGCTGTGATGATGTGCCCCTTTCGAAGATGCATATCAAGAGCGACAATCCCACCCTTTAGAATTGTGAAAATAGTTTGCCCATTAGACCTTAATGAATCTGCCCAAAACGACAACAATAACGAAAACAGACTACGAACATAGTGTGGTTGCTCGATCCGAAATGAGGTGATCCTGGTTGTCGAAAGTGTCGTAAAACACCAAACAAAAAACGAAAAACCCCAGAAAAACAGAATTTACTGCATCCAGTAAATTCAAGTCTGCGTCAAAATGTTTAACGCATCAGAACTAAACAAAATAGAAAGAGAATTTGTGGAGGCTTATATTTGGGGTCAAATATTTTTAAAGAAATCAGAAATAGTTTTTGTTAACAGTATTTAAAGATATTCATACAGGAATCAGATAATTTTTTTTCAAAAAAAAAAACAGAAAATGCATATATGTACACAGCATTGAAAAGATTCCGAAATGGACATGTTTGGCTATCCACTTATTTGAATGATGTTTAGAGCAGTAATGTGAGTATGGAAAGGGTTATCATTATTCTCACACTACATGATAAAAAATCTTTGGAACCCACATTGAAGTGCTGAAAGGGTTAAAAGAATTGAACTGAATAATTTAATTTAAACATTTCCTTGCAAAGCAAAGGGTTTCTCTCAACTAGGTTTGTGGATGGAACTTACACCTGATTAAAATAACAGATTGCATTTAATGTTTGACAGCTAACTCCACTTCTGTAACTTGATTGTTTACATTGTTCTTCTGTGTGAATAAATATAACAGCAATTGCTATTTACTATTACAAGAAATTAAAGGCCGTGAAAACCCTGTGACCGACTGATCCATACTCAATGGTTCTAGAGACCTGAAAAACATAGGATGCCGAGAACTTGTGATTGTCTGACACAGACTAACAATACACACCGCTTTTCCACAACACAATGGGTTCTTTTCCGTGGGCCATTCCGAATACACTCAGAATTCACCCGACTAGTGTGTCATGCGCAGATCAATTACAAAATTTTATTCTCAAGGAAACGTTCATTTGACGTTAAAGGTTATTCAAAATAATCGATGTTGTTCATGATTGCGCTTCTCGTCGAAGAATTATACAACACAGAAAAAGTTGGCTGCGTTATCGATAGCTAACATGAATTATTCTTTGCACAGCCTCTTGACGAATTATCAGATTTTATCATTTTTAATAAAATATATATTACATTATCAATACTAAACAAACTGAGTATTGATAATATAATAAACAATTTATTAACCCTTTACCTATCATGAAAAGCAGACGACACTTACCAAAAAAATTCTTCACTAACTAATTTTTTTCATTTTTTGTCTCAAAAACATAGGTTATGACCCCTCATTTGAACGAGCTCGACGACTTCGTTCCAACGATGGGTAATAACCTATGTTTTTGAGACAAAAAATGAAAAAAATAATGAAAATTAATTGGCGATTTTTGAGAATAGCGCTTGCCAGTTTTGGCCGTTACGTTGGGTGAAGGGATAAAATTGTTAACATCTGATAGTACGTGGAGTGCCCGTGAATGTAAGTACATTCGACACTTAATGCTACTGCAACGTGCAGAACTTTTGGAAGTTTTGAACCTTGCAATAACCTTCAGCAATGTTTTATTTCATGGTAGATTTAGATGTGGCTGATAAAATTGGTCTCAAACATGGAATTATAAAGATAGTCTCAATTTATTTTTCAATGAAATTAGAGAACCAAAGTATAGGCCTAGGTCCCAGGGTATAAGGCCTCGCCTCACAGAAACTTGGACCGCGTATATATGTGGGGTCAACAGGAGTCACGGGTTACGGCTTACTTCTAAAAACGTCAGTGGTGCCGTGTGCATTTGGGGGGAGTTCCGGTCAAAAGTGGCAAGTTGCATAATTTAACCACCAACTGGATGAAAATTTGATGCAGGTGACCGGGTTGTGCCGTCGAACAGGGGACATTTAAGAGTTCGAAAGATTTCCCATATGATAAAAGTCGCAAGAAGAAACGAAGGTAAGGGGTGCGTGTTTGGAGACCAGTCTCGAAAAGTCGACTGGCTCGACTAGAAGACCAGGTGGCTGTTGCTAGAGATGTTTGGGCCCGGTGTGATAAAGTCGGTAGAACTGCATATGTTTTGCCCCGAGTCCTCGCGTATTAAAACGAATGGACAGTAGCAGTACAGTGTCACATTGGGTAAAGCATGATAAGGCCAATTTGAGTGGTGCCCAATTCTATAGTCACGGTTGAGTCAAAGAGGCATTATATTAGAGTGACGTTGCAAAAAGGCCGTGTGCACGGACGTCGTCGGGGCGAGGACAGCTGTACACGGAGAATGTTCCAGTCATTGTGACGACGGAGGTCTGTGCGTATGTTTGTGGGAGGGGTTGGGGGTTACAGTGTTATATAGGGTAAAATATGCTACAGAAAGAAGCCGTTGAGCAATAGCTTAGCTAAACGCACGGGGTCACTACACTAGGGTCAAGCTATATTGGAAATATCCATAAGCACCAACGTAGTTAACGCCCCACTAACCGATAGACCGCATCTTGGAAAATCCAACGGATTTCTTGGCGTAAATAAAACGTTTCCAGTGGTCATGGACCTTCTTCCGAGACCCTTACCATAGGTATGGGGATACACGTGGGCTCCTAGCCCTATACTGTATCAACACATACCGCTCTACTACTATACAAGATCTGTACCCAGTCAGACAAGCCTTGAAATCCCATTCTCATACCATATCCAATAGCCGTGAAGGTTTTATTTGCGCAATCGTGTACGAAAGGATGATGGCTGCAATGATGATGGAACTTGTAAATCCTTTACTTAAATTGCATAAGTATAACATGAAGGGGGTAGGAGTCGGACAAAACACCCAAAACCACCTTTATTTGAACCCAGGCGTTCATGTACGCCATTTTGCGTGTGTGGGTGTGTGTGCGGGGGTGGGATTTTGGCTTGTACCGACCACGAAAACACCATTCTGAAATTTTCTGCTATAACATTTTCAGCCTATATATAGATAAGAAGAGCTCTTTGACGAGATCCTTACCCCCCCCCCCCCACCCTCCATCCCCAATTACATGACTTCTGCAATAGCGATTCCGTACAAGAAGAAATTTTTCGGTTCTACCACTTTCCTACAAAAAAACGCAATCAGTCAGATTACTAAACTGTTACAGCAGATTATTTGTCTGTTTATTGAGATTTAAGACACTTTTGAAAGTCAGAAAGTCAGGGTCATATCGTGCCGAGTAGTTTTACGAATGGAGGAAGTCGGAATAGCCACAGAAAACCATCACACAGCTACAAGTAACTACCAGACTCTCCAACGTACTAACCAGACTAACCAGACACAAGTCAGATGAGCATTGGTGGAATGCACGCGTGTCCTATGCGAGACAGTTAGGATTAAATGAATTGCTCAGGGTCACAATGCAAGTGGCATGGACCACTTTCGAACTGTCGACATCTCGTTTATAAGTCCGACGCGCCAGTCAATGAGCCACCGAGCTCCCCATTAGTTGGATTTAAAAGATTACTATAACAGATCATTAATTGGTTGAAAAAGATAAGGCCTACTTAATCTGTTACTGCATAATTGAATAAAACTGTTAAAACAGGTTATTAGTTGGTTATAGCACATTACTAATCTGTTAAAACAAATTATGAATCTGTTATAAAAGTTTATTAACCTATTGTAACAAATAAATAACTGGGGACTGGTTGGCACTAATATGCCACTATTGAAAACAAATTTCGGCCTAAAGATTTGGGGTGTGTAAAACTTTATAAGGCAGTGCGCATGTCTAGAATAAAGTTTATTCCTCCTCATGGGGTGGATTAACAGAATGCATTCCGAATAGTATTCCAGAATACGTTCATTTGAACAAAACGACACGAATCACATTCTGCCTTATCTGCGCATGTCCAGAATAACACTAGTATTCTCGAATGGTCCACGGAAACGTACCCATTTAGGTTCCGCTCCACAGTTTCGCACTATTGCACAGGGGTGAAATTCTAAACAAAGGGCGTATGTTGAAACTAAGGCCATGTAAAACAGAGAAATATTTTTAGTATCAGATATATGATTACATTAGGCTTTTTGTTGGACAAGAGAATTTGAAGTTTTGGTCCCAAAGTTGGAGTCTGATACATAGGGGTAAATTCCCAGATGAATTATGGGAAACAGTGGCTTCGAAAAATTGGCTATTTTTTTAAATGTAATTTTTACACGGGTTTGTTACCAGACAGGTAACTAAAAAATGAGACGGAAACATATAATTTTTTTTTTTGCATTTTAGAAACAAGGGATGCTCTGCTCCAGGGATGGGTAGGCGGGGTTGGTGGGAAAATTCTGCTTTTGAGGCTGCTAGGTGGCTGAAAATGACTGGTTTCGGTATTTTTTCAGGCAATTTGTCAGGTTGAAGTCTTGCCTTTGACAATAAATAATTCCACCCACATTCAGATTGTTTATTTCTACTTAGTCAGATAGTGTTATATGTTTTTTTGTGGATTTGGGAAATGTAACACATGTAATGGGTTTGGTAACTAAGTTACAGGATATTTGCATTTGAAGAGAGTGTATGGCATGTCACATTTGGAAATGCCTGGAAAACTGTGGCGCGGAACCTTAAAGAGCATTCTGCCGACGGTGTCAATTCTTGAACCAGGAAGTTCCTTCTTTGTGTTTGAGTTATAAATACACCATTTTTCAAAAAACTTTTCATTATTTCTGGTTTGTGTGCTATTGTTAGTAGTAGTTGACATTCATCAAGTGATATCTCAGCACAACTGGAAGGAAATAAGTGGAATTTTGAGAAATTTATTGATGTAGCCTAATTTCGCACTTGTTTTGAATTTTCGTCAAGATTTCAAAAACATAAAAGTAGAGCACTGCCTTTCCTAAACACCGAGCCTTGTATTTATGACAGATTTATGCAGTTATGGACAGCCTGGTTGTTACTGTTGACCAGAGATTTGCAGTCATGGTGTCTACTTTTTCATTTGGTCATTGGTGTCATGTCTGTGTGTCATCCGTCCGTCAAGCTGTTCATGCTTTCATATCTAGAGAGCACCCCCCCCCCCCCCCAAAGCTATGGTTATTAGTTCTTATTGTTTTACATTTTGATTGTATTTAACAGTGCTATTGGCAGGACCTGGGTACTCAATGTGGCTGGTGGTAATAACAAAAATACTATCTGAAGTGGCTCAGAGAAATCGGGGGGGGGGGGGGGGTGGTGTGGTGTGGTTGTGAAAATCGGGTAAAATTGGCTGAAAAAGCTATTCGGCAATCAGGAAGGCCATGCTGTATCTTTTTACTGGTTGAAAATAGAGTCTTGTGGTTTTTGTTCATTCATCTCAGGATAGACTCCAGATTATTTTGCCTGAGTGAAATCCAGGGGGAGATCACTCTTGTTTTCTCTTTAAGGTTCCGCTCCACAGTTTCGCACTATTGCACAGGGGTGAAATTCTAAACAAAGGGCGTATGTTGAAACTAAGGCCATGTAAAATAGAGAAATATTTTTAGTATCAGATATATGATTACATTAGGCTTTTTGTTGGACAAGAGAATTTGAAGTTTTGGTCCCAAAGTTGGAGTCTGATACATAGGGATAAATTCCCAGATGAATTATGGGAAAGAGTGGCTTCGAAAAATTGGCTATTTTTTTAAATGTAATTTTTACACGGGTTTGTTACCAGACAGGTAACTAAAAATGAGACGGAAACATATAATTTTTTTTTTGCATTTTAGAAACAAGGGATGCTCTGCTCCAGGGGTGGGTAGGCGGGGTTGGTGGGAAAATTCTGCTTTTGAGGCTGCTAGGTGGCTGAAAATGACTGGTTTCGGTATTTTTTCAGGCAATTTTTCAGGTTGAAGTCTTGCCTTTGACAATAAATAATTCCACCCACATTCAGATTGTTTATTTCTACTTAGTCAGATAGTGTTATATGTTTTTTTGTGGATTTGGGAAATGTAACACATGTAATGGGTTTGGTAACTAAGTTACAGGATATTTGCATTTGAAGAGAGTGTATGGCATGTCACATTTGGAAATGCCTGGAAAATTGTGGAGCGGAACCTTATTCTTTGAAAATGTCCATATGAGACAGGGTGAGAGGTATTGACCGAAAAATACCGTCAGCAAAGAAAGCGTAACAAGGGAAACAATTTGAATAAATAAATTTCTTGGCCGAAGTTCATCTCAAACATCGAAACCGAATTCAGTTTTTCCTTCCGCTTTGCTGGACACACATTTCAATGAATGTTTGTCTGACAGCATGGCACTTGATATTCCTATAAACGAAGTGGACTTGGAAAGGGGCGACACAGGTGAAAAAACAAACGGTTTTACCGGACATCATAAACACCGAAATGACGCGGATTGACTTTGACAATTAGAGTTAGACTCGGTAGATAATTATAGTAGAATACATTATATACCATAACGGAAACTCTCAAGTTGAGTGGCAAATATTTAATTTGAAACTTAACCAAAGACGTCTACAGGTTGCTGTTTTGTGTTTGAACTGTCGCAATGACAATAATCAATGATGGCTGAGTAGTCCAACCTTGACCCAAACTGCTGAGTGTGCATAAAAAAATATATAATTTTTTGATGTGGTATGTCCTGTGGGTCCAACATACTTACATGTACGCCATATTGGTATTAGTATCAGCCAAACTGAGTTAAGCCAAACCAGCCCATACAATTTCACTCAAAGTGGCCTCTATACTATAGACTACAATTAAAACTAGAAGTCCTATCACGAACTGTGCGCTTATCTAGGCTTAATTGCGCGTAGGAATTGTGCGCAATTGCCATACCGAATGGCGTCCAAAGCACGGCAGGTTCTCCTGGTTACTCATAGCAAACACAGGCAATGTTTCAGGGTCACGGGTCGTTTCCCCCCTTTTCCCATTCACCCCGGGTCGTTTCGCCCCGAGTCATTTCGCCCCCAGAATTGGGGCAAAACGACCCTGGGTAAAAATTATTTTTTTTTATATTTTCAATAGTAATTTTTCAGCCCAAAGGGTAGTCTTACCTTATTGTAAATCCACCTTGATAACAAACAAATGAAACTGAGAGTAAGAGAGGTGGCCGATTAGGTTCCAGGTCAACTCGCCTTAATCTTCCTTTTAAAAAATCCAAGAATCAAAAACGTAAATCCTTTCATAGAAAACCCATGGAATAACAGGGAGCACATAAACACAACATGCTAACATCTTGAAGGCAGACGATACAATGATTGAATAAAAAACAAATCTACAGGGACCGAGTTGACACGAATTACTCAAACTGAATAGCGGTTCTTCAAAAACATCTTTGATGAATTGTTTTTTTTTTGTTAACAGTCAAAATGTTTGTTTTTACAGTAATCACATACCAGTTGGTGTTTATTTGAGATTGATTGTGTGGCTGATTGCCTTTTTTATTCACAAGCGTAAATATGTATGTATATATGTTATTAATTGTGATGCATTTTCCTGAACTCATGTGTATTTTCATTATTCAGAACCTGATCAACATAAAATGTATTAAAATCTGAACCTACGTTAGTAAGTTTCCCCATTCCTCTTCAAATATCCCTCGGCGAAAAACATTTGCGATTTCAATACATTTTCTCCTATGGTGTGAAGGCAAGGCATTTTTTGCTTTTATTTTAATAAAATTTACAGATTATACTTGCCCAGGGATTAGCAGAGTAACAGCTCAGTGGCAGAAGAATAGCAGAGAAATAACAAAGTGGCAGATTATACTTGCCTGAAGAATAGCAGAGAAATAACAAAGTGGCAGATTATACTTGCCTGAAGAATAGCAGAGAAATAACAAAGTGGCAGATTATACTTGCCTGAAGAATAACAGAGAAATAACAAAGTGGCAGATTATACTTGCCTGAAGAATAGCAGAGAAATAACAAAGTGGCAGATTATACTTGCCTGAAAAATAGCAGAGAAATAACAAAGTGGCAGATTATACTTGCACGAAGAATAGCAGACAAGTAACAATGAGGCAAATTATACTTGCCTGAAGATTAGCAGATAAACAATGATGTTGCAAATCTGGTGGATTCGACAGATTATTTTAAGATCATTGTATTACAGCAAATGCATTTTCTATCAGTCAACTGTAAACTGGATGTGTTGTATAAAATTTTATATAAAAATAAACTAAATCATCGTTTCAACCGCTAGTTCTGTTTTTTTTTTCTTTATCAAACCCACCCTATACCCCGGGAAAAAAGTGGGGCTAAACGACCCACTCTCAAAATTGGGGCGAAATGGCCCGGGGCGAACTGGTATGGGGGTGAAACGACCCAGGTGGCGAACGGGATTTGGGGCGAAACGACCCGACACCTGTTTCAGCCAGTGGACCTCCGGGTTACCCCAGAGGTCCATTGGCTGAAACACTGCTTGTGCACAGGCCATATGTACAGAATTTGATGGCCTTACTATGGTCATAACGCGCCGATCGACGTGCTATTTGTGCGCATTTCATGACAGGACTTCTAGCTTTAACTGTATAGAGCGATTCCATAGTGACTAACGGGACAGCCTGCTGTTAATTTTGGAGTCTTGTGTGCTTAATGTTGTGCAAATGCCAAGGTTTCTAGGTATTGTGTGAATGCTGCATAAGTTCTATATCTCACCAATTGGAAGAATGAGCTTTTGGGTGCACCCTCAGTTAGCAGTGTTCTAAAAATAGCATTACGTGTACATTGCATACAAAACTGCACTGGTTAATACCACGTCGTTTGTGTAGAAAAGACCGGGTATGAAAAACTGTTTTAGTGCGGTCACGTGAGAAGGATTACTCAACCAATTAATGTTTCGCGAGAAAAATTTTTGAGAGACTGTCCCTGATTGGTAATTATATTTTTCAGTCAGAAAATTTCAAAAACCTACATTTAATAAAATATTCAGATACAAATGTCATATCTTTCATTTCCAGAACTCTGTACTGCGGTTTAATATAGGAATTGAAAAAATCTGTTCGTTAATTCGTGAGATTTTCAATTTGTTTTCATATTAAAATAAAATTTTCGCTGATATATGATTTGGATTCCCCCCTGAGGTTGTTCGCTGGTCTCCAATGACTTAGAATATTTCATGCAATGCAGATCCAATTGATGGAAGAGCCACACTTTTGCAAGTGATTGGCAAAATTCTCATTTTTTTGGTCAAATTTATCTCACAAAATAACTGGATTTACCGAACCGATTTTCACCTTTAAAGATTTTATTTGGTATACAAAATTTCCTAACAAAATGTATCAGGTACAAAAAAAAGATTTAGTGAACAGAAATTAATATGTTAATTGGAGAATCTTTTCCCGATAAGTCCAATCAACACTGATTAGTGACCTTATGTAATTACACATAACACACTCAGTCGATTTTTGGATAATTTTTTCGTATGGAGTGTACTCGTAATGGACCGTGACTAACAGGACAAAAAGTGGACATGATCTTTTTGTTCTCCTAGGGGAAATATAAATTTATCCCCAGAGCTGCAAATAGACAAAACTATCTCTGTCTCGTTGTATTGGGGTACTCCAGCCTCACAATGAAGACTGGTGTAGACCTTGTATCTTGACTATGTGTGAGATAATATTCCCACAGTGGTGTGACTAACGGGACACACTTGAGTGTGACCAACAGGACAAAATGTAAATGGACGGCCATTTTGTATTGCAATGCGTAAATCCTGGGTTGAAGCTTGCATGAATAATATAAAAAAGAAATAATTTCAACAAAATCATTTTGATAATTCTATTTTTAACAAGGAACAATAAATAACTCAAGTGTTCATAATGAAACCCCTCCCCCATGGAATGCAGGGAAGGGAAGGAGTGCTTGTTTACTGTGGTAAACAAGTTTCGTTTTACTGGTAAACTCGCATCCGGTAAGGCCTTAAAAAGATATATGTTTGTTTCTGCTAACGGCATAAAAAAAATAGGGTCGGTAGGTCAGAAAAACTTTTTATTTTTATTTATTTTTCTTTTTTCCAGAATGCAATTCCCTTAACTGAGTTTATAACTTTTTCAACATAAATTAGGCCTCTGTGTAGTGCTGTGCAGTTTTCCGGTATACCGACTATAATCGGTAAAAAAATTGTCAATACCGTCACCGATACTGGCGAATTAAATCATATTCGGTACCTGAAAAAGTTGGTTTCATCCCGTTCAGGCGGTATACAAATCTCCACTTGCTTTAAATTAATGTCCTGGGTTACAAGATTTCTTTTCTTCATCAACTGTTCAAGTGTTTTGTCTCAACAGTGACCATTATTATGCAAGTCATTGAATATTGTTTACATCTAATTTGAAACAAACACATGGACTGTATTCCAGTAAGCATGCGTAGTTAATCACATTATACAATGCGACCAGTGGCATGCCTGCTATTTAAAACCTGGAAATATTATTATACGGTACCAATGACCTAGACTTAGCTGGTGCAAACTCTATTAAATTCAGGGCCAAACACAAATTTTGCCCCCCCCAATCCCCAAAATTTGCATCAAAAACCGAAAATTTTATGTCCTGGTAGGTCCTCCATACTTTTACTGTACTGCGCATGCGCAGTGTCAAGGAGGTCTCGAAATTGGCGCAAAAATGTCATTCTTTGTTTGGCCCTGAAAACATGGTCACCTCACTGATATTTGTGCTGTAAATCTCAGTTTTAATGATGCCAGACACATAATTATGAGAGAAATGGTGGATATGAAGTGGATACAGGATAAGGAGAGGAAAAAAACAGTGGTTTCTGATGTTCAGGGCTGTAACTGAAAAATTATTTTATGAAATTATTTCATGTTGCCTATTTTCGAGGCATGGCCCTGTTGTTGTCATTCTTGCCATGAATGTTCCATTGTTTGATCAGTGTTTCCTCTCTCCCTTTCCTTCATAACCCCCTAGCTATTCTCCCGTGCTGTTGGCTTATTTTTTGTAATGTTTATTACTAAAATTTCTTGGGAGTTTTGGCTTGGAAACAGAATTATTTTCTGTTCTTTCCCCATGTTTACGTCCTCACCCTTGGGTGTTTAGGTGTTTTGGTCTGCATCTACCATCTGATGCTCTGCAGTTTCTTCTGGGGAAGGTTCTGTTTAGCATCAGCTAGTGTTTAAATTAGACACTGATTTCTGGGCCATGTTTACCAGTGCCTGGAGTCATGTTTCTGGTTTGTTTACACTTATTGTTTACATTGACAACAGTTACTTCTGATAAGTGATTTCTTGTCTTCTACCCAGATCAATTCATAGTAAGATACATTAATATTGTCCGTAAGTGTTACATTAATTTTTCAGAATGATTTAACATTTTTTGTCCACACTTAGGCTTTTTTGGGTTCCCTTTGGAAACTTGGGCTCTTCTGAAAAAATTTTTTCAAAATTTTTTCTTTTTTGAATTATTTTGTCATATTATTATTATATAATGGATTATTATATTATGTATCTTTGTTTGCAAGGCTTATTGCGGGTACTATGATTGATTATTTTCACAATGAAAGATTATTGTTCAAATTGTAATGGAAGGAAATCTTCCTCTGACTCTCATGATTTCTGTATTAATTGTAGTCAATGTACTCGCACTAATCCTTGTTCTGTGTGTATCAATTGGGATGACAAACGTGGGACGCGTGTGTCACAGTATGTTGTTAGCGGGGAGAGGGCCATGCCGGTCCTCTCGTCGCCGGGTCACTCAAGTTTTTCACTCTCTTTTTCAGAGGAACAAGAATTAGGTGATGTTTCTGTGATGTTGTCTACCAGAGCACGTCCATTTTCACAATCGAGAGAAGAGCTAGTGGCAAAAGTGCTCATGGATATATGGCAATTGCCTAAGAGGCCTCAAGTAGGGTCGACGGTGTTGGCGTCTACATCCGCTAGCTTGCCCAGTGTCGCATCCATTCACCGAATGGGTCAGCACCCGGGTTCGTCCGTTGCAGTCCAGGAAGGAAATAAGGGTGTTGAGAGCAATATAAATATACCACAGGCACACCCAGTGACGACAGATCTTAGTTTAGGATGGAAGAAGCCTTTGGGCTCGGCCCCTAGCTCGTCCAGCTCCGCACAGGCTGCGAGCGAGAGAGGTCCCTCTCGTACAACAACATCGCGGTCCGGATGTTGTTGTACATAACGTTCCTCAGCCGGAGCTTACATCCACCCCTCGGAACGCTCCGGTGTATAGACAGTCCGGAGAGACTGTATCTATGGTTTCTTCATCCTCGCAGGAAGTATCTGATGATGCTGGGTCGGTGCGTTCCGAAGCTGGATCGGGAGAGGACGACCGAGATACCCAAGAGGTCCGTCAGGATGGAGAAAGGGATGTTGACGAGTTGGAATTCTCCCTTTCGGAACAACATAAAATAGCCGTAGAGTTAATCCGGCATTTCCTGCCTGAAGTTGTTCCAGCAGACCAGGATGCCGCTCAGCCGGATAGGAGGCTAATAGCGCCACTGGACACCAATTTTTTCAATTGGTTTAGGGACTCCGTCCCTGAATTTCCGTCTCAGTCCAGGAATGTCTCACAGACATTCGAGCTTTTGAACGATGCTATCAGTAAGCTTGCATCTAAAACGGGCAAGCCAGCCTTCCTTTCAGCTAATGCTCTCAATCTGCCTTTCATTAATGCAAGAAATAGATTTGAAATGGCAGGACAGGGCATTCAGAGAGTTCCTCTGCATCTAGACGACCAGGCTGAAGACCTTGAATTATCCATGCCGTCGTCTATGTCTATTCAAAGCTCTACCTTGGAAACTACAATATCTTCTAATTGAGCAAATTTAGATGCACTCTCGTACGCAGATCACCTTACCAGAGCTTTGTCATTACGCCTTGAAGGGCAAGAATTTCAAGACATACAAACGTCTTTGAGAGTTCTGTCAAGGGCTATTGCCTTTTCTATGTATAACTCGCCCTTTCAGTGGCTAATCTGGAGTTGGTTAGACATGATGGAGCCCTAGCTACGTCCACGAGAGTGGATAGTAAGGTGAAAAACTCTCTTAGAGTCGCTCCGGTCTCCGGAGAACTTCTCTTTGACGGCAAGCTTTCTGCTATTTATGATCAGTTAACTAAGAAAGCTTCAGACTCTCTGCTATTTAAGTTCACTTCTAAAAAGTCGGAACCAACGGAGAAAAGTAGGCCTGGATCTTCTGGGACGGGTATTCCAGGGGAAGTTCCTTTAGAGGTGCATACGCACCCTCTAGGCCTTATTCTCTAGACCGTCAAGGCAGCGATTCTAGTAGGGGCCGCAGCGCTGGCCGTAATAACAAGTCAGATGCCCCTAGGACAACGACGCGAGGTGCGGGTCACGGAGGACGTGGTTTCTCCTTCTGCAAGCCTTGCAGGTCCAGGAGGTGATGGTGTAGACCTCTGTCGCATTCCAGTAGGCGGAAGGTTGTTGAGTTGCGAAATTGGGAATTGATTACGGAGGACCCTTGGGTTCGAAGGGTGATAGCAGAAGGACTGAAACTGTCCTTCAAAGGAAAACCTCCGTTAACTCGAAGTCCAAGATGGACTCAACTTCCGTCAAATATTCTAAAAAGAGACACACTTCTTTCAGAAGTTCAGTCTCTCTTACTGAAGAACGTGATAGAGGTCATAGGAAACCAGGAATCTCCAGGTTTCTACAGCCATCTTTTTCTGGTTCCGAAACCAGACGGCTCGTTCCATCCGGTAATAGACTTAAGCTGGATAAACAAGCTGATTGTGGCTCCAAAATTTTATATGGAGACCTTTTGATCGGTCGGAACGAGCATTCGAGTGAATGACTATGCTGCGAGCATAGATCTCAAGGATGCATACTTTCACGTCATGGTACATCCGGCGTTCAGAAAGTATCTTCGTTTTGCTGTCCTAGGTGTCGTATATCAGTTCTGTGTGATGTGCTTCGGTCTGAATCTAGTGCCCTGGGCTTTCACTCGGATAATGAACTCGGTCATGACTTACTTCCGAGCTCATTCGTCCGCGGTAACGTCGGCCTACCTGGATGATTTTCTTCAGAGGTACGACAATGAGTTAACGCTTCAGAACGATCTGCAGAATCTGCTTCTATTGCTCCGACATCTCAGTTTTATAGTAAACAAGCAGAAGTCGGATCTGGTGCCGTCCAAGTCATTCACCCACCTGGGGATGAGCTTCGAGATGCACAACAATCTCCTTCGTCTGCCGTTAACCAGAGCGAAGTTAGTCAGTTGTTACGCTCGTTATTGTATAAACTCAGACAAGGTTACAGCGAGAGAATTCATGAGACTGATAGGTCTGTGTGGAGCTGCCACGGATCTCATTCCAATGGGGCGGCTACGCACTCATCCTCTCCAAATTTTTCTGACTCAGAATTGGAAGGTGAAGACTCATTCGCTCGATACGGACATCCTCTTGTCAAGCCAAGTGAAACAAGAGATTCAGACTTGGGCAGACATTCAGTGGTTAACTCGGGGAGTTCCACTGCAATTGCTGGATCCAAGTTTTACTATAATGACGGATGCCAGTCAAACAGGTTGGGGCGCGACACTATGCTCATCGGATTCGAGGTGCCAGGGTCTTTGGAAGCCGCAGTTTTTAGGCAAGCACATAAATATCAAAGAAATGATGTCAATTTGGCTTGCGTTGCGTCATTGGATGGACGTTATTCAGAATGCACACGTCCAAATTTTGTCCGACAATACGACGGTAGTACCGTATATTCAGAATCAGGGAGGCACTCATTCCATTCCGTTGTTCAAGCTAACGGATAGAATCCTTCTGTTTGTGTTGGAACACCAGGTTCTACTATTGGCCCATCATATTCCGGGTCGTCTGAATGTGTTAGCAGACTCCCATTCACGGAGGGATCGCCTGTTGCCGTTGCAGTGGACTCTCAACAAACAGGTTTTCAATCAGATTTGCTACCAATGGGAGCGACCAATGATAGATTTGTTTGCGACGTATCTCAACAATCAGTTGCAGATGTACGTGTCCCCGTGTCCGGATCCTTGAGCGTTTGCAGTAGACGCTCTGTCGATCTCATGGGACGGGATAATAGGATATGCGTATCCTCCAGCACTGCTGATTCAGCAGATATTGCTCAAGATAAAGCAATCCCACTGCAAGATTCTGTTGGTAGCATCTCTGTCACCACAGAGATCGTGGATAATTCTACTCAGGTGTCTGTTGTGGGACATGCCTTCACGTATTTCCGTTGTCCGGTCCTTCTTGCACAGTAAACGTTTTGCACGACGAGGAGTGGACGCGATTTCTAACTGCCGGAGGACCTCCTCTTCGCTAAATTATGCTGCAAAATGGAAGGTATTTCGTCAGTGGTGTAGGGATCACTCTGTGGATATATATGATCCCTCCATTCCTGACATTGCTAATATATATATATTGCTATATATATGCTATGAGATCAAACTGCAGCCTGTTACTTTCAAGAGTTATAGGTCTATGTTATCTGATACCTATGCACACCATGATACAGTAATGATTGGATCTAATGTCTCTTTATCTAAATTAGTAAGAAGCTTTTCGATAAATAGACCTAGAACCCTTAGATTAATTTCGAAATGGAATTTAGCATGGGTTCTTCTCAAGCTAAAAGAAGCACCTTTTGAGCCTCTTGACACAGTGGACTTCAAATTCTTAACATATAAGACAGCTTTTCTCTTAGCCTTCTTATCTGCTAGAAGAGTTAGTGAGCTTCATGCTTCATCTGTAGATGATGCTCACTATCGTAGTGTTGGTAATACTATTACTTTTACTACTAATGTGGGATTTTTGGCTAAGAATCAGACTCCTAATAAGTATCCTGAACCTATTGTTGTTGAGGCCCTGCCATCTTCCGATGGGCGTAGGCCTTTACTCTGTCCTGTTAGAGCAATACGTATTTATAAACGTAGGTCTGAGTTTATTAGAAAGAGACGTAAGCGTTTCTTTTTGTCTTTGATGCCTAATAGAAAGGACATTATGGTTCATTCTATTGCTAGATGGATTCAATTATCTATACATACTGCTTATGAAAAGTTATCTTCATCTCTGCAGTCTGCTCTTAAGATTTCGGCTCATGAAGTAAGAGCTCTATCAACATCTTGGGCTTATGCTAATAGTGTTGCTATTACAGATTTAATGAAGGCTGCATATTGGTCTCAGCCTTCCACTTTCACAAATTTTTATCTTAGAAATATTGAGTCCGTTTCTGGAGATCTGCATTGTTTAGGTCCGTTATCAGTTGCTCAGAATATTGTCCACTAAACAGTTGCAACTATAGTTATTTAGGCTTTCTGTTCCGGCAGTGACTCTGTCCTGCTGCCCTCTTCGCTCTGGGGTATTTGACCCAGGGCAAGGGGAAGGGGGGGGGGAAGCGGGTGTTCCCTTAGGTCACCTGCTTTATAGTGAAAAGCAAGGGAATACCTCCCCCAGAGTCAATAATTCCGAGTCGGTACCAGGATGGTTTTAAAGTGTAAAGCTAATGTTTACTCAGGTCATGTAATATTTTTAAAGTGTAGCTCGGTGTGAAGCATTTGTATATGTCACGTGTCAAACAAGCATTAATATACAATCCTCGGACACTTTTAATGAGTATAAAGAGTCTCATTTCTCTGGACTGCCTTCATTTATTGTAAAAATAATTAGTATAAAGGGTTATACTGGATAATAATAGAGATCATTGATGTTTTTGTGCTCAATTACGGAATGGTATTGTGTCTTTCTTTTTTGATAAGAATAAGAAAAATACATGTAAAGCCTATCTTTCCTTTTCTCCTTGAGGGGATAATTCTGTTATATGTAATTGGGCCTATTGGATTTTTCTTTATGTCCTGATCGCTCCAGCCTGTTTACTATTCAGCTAAGTCTGGGTCAATGGTACAGTATAAAAATGTTAAAAAATTTATAGTAATTTATATATTTTTTATACTTACCAATGACCCAGATGGGGATGGCCCTCCCAGGAGTTGGGAACTCTTGGCTCCCCACTGTGTACATAACACTTCCAGGCACTGGTTGTAAGAATGACATTTTGGCGCCAATTTCAAGATCTCCTTGACACTGCACATGTGCAGTACAATAAAAGTATGGAGGACCTACCAGGACATCAAATATTCGGTTTTTGATGCAAATTTCGGGGATTGGGGGGGCAAAATTTGTGTTTGGCCCTGAATTTAATAGAGTTTGCACCAGCTAAGTCTGGGTCATTGGTAAGTATAAAAAATATGTAAATTACTATAAATTTTTTAACTTTCCTTTTGAAATACCAAGAGATTCCCTGTAAATTTACGCTTGTACTTTAAAGTGACTGGCTGTTT
Organism: Pictodentalium vernedei; assembly: GCA_031216915.1. NCBI lineage: Eukaryota > Metazoa > Mollusca > Scaphopoda > Dentaliida > Dentaliidae > Pictodentalium > Pictodentalium vernedei. Next base: position 171,954,418 of record CM062292.1, read on the forward strand.
GCACATGCTGACGTCACGATAGCATCTTGCCTTCAAAATGGCATGCTCAAAAGTCAGAAGTGTTTTATACAAGATCAAAGCAGGAACTTTATTGTCTTCAAATAAACAAAAGCAAGTCATTTGTGCTTTCTAAGCCAAGACAAATATGATGTTACTTAACCAGTCCATTACCACAATCACTTAAAAAGGCAATTTTTTTCAGTTGCCGAGATGTGCTAATTTTAAAACTTCTTGACCTCTTATCATGATAAAGTGAGGCATGACAATGCACAATTCAGAATAAGAGGGCAGCTGAATATTATATTATGAGGAAGTTCCGAGGCTCAATAGGCTTTTATATAAAATAGGGTTTCTTTTTTTATAAAATCTTAATTTTCCGACGATCAATATGTGTGCCGCGATTTAGAAAGTGGCAAAAATGCCACCGTTTTTTTTCACTTTTTTTTTGCAATTTCAATAAAATGCTTAGACTCGGCAGTTTGAAATAGGGTCAGTCAGGTTTGTGGAAACAAGCATATAATTTTTTAGGCCTAACAATTGCCTGGGGTGGAAGTCATCTTAAATGGGGCAACATGGGTTCTATCTTGACAGTAAAATGGAACTTGTTCACCTTAGTAATAAAGCACTGCCTCACTTGCTGGGGTTCCATAGTATGTGTTTGTGTGGGGGGGGGGGGGGGGATAGGTGGGTGGAGGCAACCCAACTTTTTATTACCCAATAAAAGATGCTTACCCATTCAAATGACTTAACGTCTACAAAGCATGTGTCAATGTCATAATCAAACTGGCAGGCCTTACCAGGTGCGACACATTGTATTTAAAATTGATCTTTTTCACACTGAGAAGGTGATAAACACACAGTTGTATCAATAATCTAGATACATGGGTGACCCCGTTCTATAAAGTTTCTACTCCAAAACAATCATAAAACCAAAGTTTTGCACTGTGGTGCCTACTGATAACTGCTTTAGCTTTATTAAGCACCTTATTTGTGCAGCAGTAATTGAAAGATCATACCCCAATAAAAAAACACTTAAATCTGGTCACTACACATCCCTTTTAACCTCTTCTGTTATATTGTGGTCTACAAGTAATTTACTTCTGGAACACAATATAATCAAAGAGTTTAAAAGGAATCCACAGTGACCCAAGAACTGAATGTACAATACAAGTACATGTAACGCTAAAAATGGGTTTATTCACAGGCAATCAGGCACTAAAATTTAACCCATTTCGGCCATTTGTTGAATGCTTTTTTGTGACCTTAGTGTCTTGCAAAATTTTTTTTTAAATCATGAAAGTTTACAACATGTGGATGGTATTTATTTTTTGAAGGAGATCCATAAATATTACAAAGAAAAGAGTAACCCTCCCTGCCCCTGTCCCCTCCCCACCCACACCTCTCCTTGGCTGATTTGCAAAATTAAAGGCTAGTGAACCAAACATATTAATCTGCTAGGCCTAATAAATTTATAAAGTGTTGACGTTAATGTTTTGTTCAAACTCATAGATCCCTCTCTTTAATACTGGCAGTGGTAAAACTTCCATGATTGACTCTTTCTTGACAACTGCAGTGTCACCATCAATATGTTTGACACGCCTTTTACTGATAGCTTTTGCAAACATGATTGAAACATTGCCAGAATTGACAGCAGAAATCAGTATGAATATAAAATATGGTAACTTCCAGGATGTGTGTTGATTCCAAAAAATTGCTGACAGAACTCTTGCAGGGCTTCATCACATGACCTTCTCAATCTTCCATCTTGAAACATTTTGTGCAAAACAGTTGGTTTGGTATTTTTTTTTCTCTGCAAAACATTGTCATTTGTGTTAGTGTAAAAAAATTTTAAAAAATTAGTTTTTTGCAATGTAGATCATGTGACCCAGAATCATGACTAATGGGACATTTGAATGTGACTAACAGGACAGATACATTTGTGACTAACAGGACAATTTTGTTTGGCAGTTAATTTTAAAAGCAAAGCAATTATTCAGTCCTACTTTCCCTGAAACATAGAGAAGGTGATGTGTTTTTAAAATATCACACCAGAGGACAGACCTTTCATTGATTTAAAATTTGCTGTAATTTTTGGTTAAAATTCATTGAAAAATCGTGACTGACGGGACACGTTTTTCCGTAAACAAAAAAGGTTCCCTTTCAATGCAAAAAAAAAATGTTCCCAAAATTGATCATGAATCTTTTTTAGTGTATACTTGAGCTTCACAAAATAATATTTGGGCTATATTTTTCACAAAAGGAGAATAGGAATTAGATTAAAATTAATTGAGAAGACATTTTTCTAAATTTTAAGTTTTAATTAAAGTTTGAGGTTAATGAGGGTAACAATTAACAAAGTAGTGTTTTCAGTAGAAAATTTATTTCAATTATTATTGTTCAGATATTCTACTATACACAAAACACAGAATGACCATTTGTGTGAGAAGTTTATTTTTTACCCTTCATGTCCTATTTATATACGTTTTCTTGAACAAAACGACACAAATCACATTCTGCCTTATCTGCGCATGGCCAGAATAACACTAGTATTCTCGAACGGAAACGTACCCATTTATTCTCTAAAAATATCCATGTGAGACAGGGTGAGAGGTATTGACCGAAAAATACTGTCGGCGAAGAAAGCGCAACATGGGAAACAATTTGAATAAATAAATTTCTTGGCCGAAGTTCATCTCAAACATCGAAACCGAATTCAGTTTTTCCTTCCGCTTTGCAGAACACACATTTCAGTGAATGTTTGTCTGACAGCATGGCACTTGATTTTCCTATAAACGAAGTGGATTTGGAAAGGGGCGACACAGGTGAAAAAAACAAACGGTTTTACTAGTCATCATAAACACTGAAATGACATGGATTGACTTTGACAATTAGAGTTAGACTTAGTAGATAATTATAGTAGAATACATTATATACCATAACGGAAACTCTCAAGTTGAGTGGCAAATATTTAATTTGAAACTTAACCAAAGACGTCTACAGGTTGCTGTTTTGTGTTTGAACTGTCGCAATGACAATAATCAATGATGGCTGAGTAGTCCAACCTTGACCCAAATTGCTGAGTGCATAAAAAAAATATATAATTTTTAGCTCAACTTTGACGAAGTCAAATTTGAGCTATTGTCATGGCCCGTCGTCCATCTGTCCGTCCGTCTGTCTGTCCGTCCGTCTGTCCGTCTGTCCGTACGTCAACAATTGGCTATGGCTCGGGCTAGAGGTCGTATTTATGAACCGATCTTTACGAAACTTCTTGAGTACCTTTGTTATGACCCTGGGACGGGAACAAGTGTTTTTAGGTGTGGTCCGAAATTCAAGATGGCTGCCAGCGGCCATTTTGTACCGATGATGCAAAAATCAGTTTTTTGTACAGAACTTCTGTATGAAAGTTCTGATTTGAATAAAGTTTTGTATAAATGTTTAGTACCATGGGATACATCACATATAATACGGGTTTTTTTCTCGTGCGTAAATTATGCAAATTAGACTGACTTTGATTTATTTAGTGTTACTTTCAGAGCTGTAAGTGCCAAGCTGTTATGGCTCGGGCTAGAGGCCGTATTTATGAACCGATCTTTACGAACCTTCTTGGGTACCTTTGTTATGACTGTGGGACGAGAACGAGTGTTTTTGGGTGCAGTCCAAAATTCAAGATGGCTGCCAGCTGCCATTTTGTACCGACGATGCAGAAATCTGTTTTTTGTACAGAACTTCCATATGAAAGCTCTGATTTGAATAATTTTTTGTATGAATGTTTAGTACCATGAGGTACATCACATTTCATACGGGTTTTTTTCTTGTGCTTAAATTATGCAAATTAGACTAACTTTGATTTATTTAGTGTTACTTTCAGCACTGTCAGTGCAAATGCCAATAGAGCTCGGGCCAGAGGCCGCATTTATGAACCGATCTTTACGAAACTTCTTGCGTACCTTTGTTATCACCGTGGGACGAGAACGAGTGTTTTTGGGTCCGGTCTGAAATTCAAGATGGCTGCTGGCAGCCATTTTGTTCAAAATTAGGGGCAATCAGATTTTTGCACAGAACTTCCACATGAAAGCTCTGATTTGAATAATTTTTTGTATGAATGTTTAGTACCATAGGATACATCACATATAATACGGGTTTTTTTCTCATGCAGAAACTTTGCAAATTAGATGAACTTTGATTTTTTCAGTGCTACTTACACACAGTAAGTACACATGTCAATACGGCTCGGGCTAGAGGCTGTATTTATCAACCGATCTTCATGAAACTTCTTGGGTACCTCTGTTATCACCGAACGAGTGTTTCTGAGTGCGGACCGAAATTCAAGATGGCTGCCAGTGGCCATTTTGTACCGAAATTAGGTCTAATCATTTTTTTGTACGCAACTTCTATACGGCTCAAACTACATGTAGAGACCGTTTTTATGAACCGATCTTTACGAAACTTCTTGGGTACCTTTGTTATCACCGTGGGATGAGAACGAGTGTTTTGGGGTGTGGTCCAAAATTCAAGATGGCCACCAGCAGCCAGTTTGTACCAAAATTAGTGCAATCAGTCTTTTGTACGGAACTTCTGTATGAAAGTTCTGATTTGAATAAATTTTTGTATGAATGTTTAGTAACATGGAATACATCACATATAGTACAGGTTTTTTTTCTCATGCAGAAATTATGCAAATTAGATGAATTTTGATTTATTTAGTGCTACTTATACACTGTAAGTGCACATGTCAATACGGCTCGGGCTAGAGGCTGTATTTATCAACCTATCTCCACGAAACGTCTTGGGTACCTTTGTTATCACCTTGGGACGATAACGAGTGTTTCTGAGTGCGGTCCAAAATTCAAGATGGCTGCCAGTGGCCATTTTGTACCGAAATTAGGTCCAATCAGTTTTTTGTCACAACTTCTATACAGCTCGTATTTATGAACTGATCTTCACAAAACTTCTTGGGTACCTTTGTTTTCACCTTGGGACAGGAATGAGTGTGTTTTGGGGTGCCTTTGTTATCACTGTGCCATGAGAACAAATATTTTGGGGTTCAGTCAGACCCACTCTGGGACTCAACGATTTCTTTTCTAGTTTAGCATCTGACTGCCACTCACCTTTACAATACTTTACCTATACATTTGTTACATTCTACGGCCAGTATTTATGTACAGACCGTTACAATACTTTATATGTATCTTTGTTATCAGGTCATTACCTAGATGTTTGTCATTGCTGTGTTACATACTATACATGTACATGTCTTGACAAGTTGAGCTACAGTGTCATTGACACTTTCATTTGATGTGGTATGTCCTGTGGGTCCAACATACTTACATGTGCTCCATATTGGTAGTAGTATTAGCCAAACTGAATTAAGCCAAACCAGCCCATACAATTTCACTCAAAGTGGCCTCTATACTATAGACTATAGTGGGTTTGTCGTTTTACCCAGTTACCCACCAATTACACCCAATTATCAATTTTTAGCTCAACTTTGGCAAAGCCAAATTTGAGTGTATTCCATGGCCAGTTGTCCATCGTCCGTATGTCAACAATTCAATACAGCTCGGGCTAGAGGCCGCATTTATGAAGCGATCTTTACGAAACTTCTTGGGTACGGGTACCTTTGTTATGACCGTGGGACGAGAATGAGTGTTTTCCAAATTTGAGCTTATGCAATGGCCAGTTGTCCGTCGGCCGTCTGTCAACAGTTCAATACGGCTCGGGCTAGAGGCCGCATTTATGAACCGATCTTTACAAAACTTCTTGGGTACCTTTGTTATGACTGTGGGACGAGAACGAGTGTTTTTGGATCTGATCCGATATACAAGTTGGCCGCTGGCAGCCATTTTGTACAAAATTAGGTGCAATCAGATTTTTGTGCAGAACTTCCATATGAAAGCGCTGATTTGAATAATTTTTTGTATGAATGTTTAGTACCATGGGATACATCACATATAATACAGGTTTTTATCTCGTGCGTAAATTATGCAAATTAGATTAACTTTGATGTTTTTTGGTGTTTCTTTCAGCACTATAAGTGCAAATGCCAATACGGCTCGGGCTAGAGGCCGTATTTATGAACCGATCTTTACGAAACTTCTTGGGTACCTTTGGTATCACCGTGGGACGAGAACGAATGTTTTGGGGTCTGGTTCGAAATTCAAGATGGCCGATGGCAGCCATTTTGTACAAAATTGGGTGTAATCAGATTTTTGAACAGAACTTCCATATAAAAGCGCTGATTTGAATAATTTTGTGTGTGAATATTTAGTACCATGGGATACATCACATATAATACAGGTTTTTTTCTCATGCAGAAATTATGCAAATTAGATGAACTTTGATTTTTTTCAGTGCTACTAACACACAGTAAGTACACATGTCAATACGGCTCGGGCTAGAGTCTGTATTTATGAACTGATCTTCACGAAACGTCTTGGGTACCTTTGTTATCACCTTGGGATGAGAACGAGTGTTTCTGGGTGCGGTCTAAAATTCAAGATGGCTGCCAGTCTCCATTTTGTACCGAAATTAGGTCCAATCAGTTTTTTGTACACAACTTTTATACGGCTCAGGCTAGAGGCTGTATTTATGAACCGATCTTTACAAAACTTCTTGGGTACCTTTGTTATCACCGTGGGATGAGAACGAGTGTTTTTGGGTGTGGTCCAAAATTCAAGATGGCCACCGGCAGCCATTTTGTACCAGAATTAGTGCAATCAGTCTTTTGTACAGAACTTCTGTATGAAAGTTCTGATTTGAATAAATTTTTGTATGAATGTTTAGTAACATGGAATACATCACATTTTGTACAGGTTTTTTCTCGTGCAGAAATTATGCAAATTAGATGAACTTTGATTTATTCAGTGCTACTTATACACTGTAAGTTCACATGTCAATACGGCTCGGGCTAGAGGCTGAATTTATGAACCGATCTTCACAAAACTTCTTGGGGTACCTTTGTTATCACCGTGGGGCGAGAACGAGTGTTTCTGGGTGCGGTCCAAAATTCAGAATGGCTGCCAGTGGCCATTTTGTACCGAAATTAGGTCCAATCAGTTTTTTGTCACAACTTCTATACAGCTCGTATTTATGAACTGATCTTCATAAAACTTCTTGGGTCAATTTGTTTTCATTTTGGGACAGGAACGAGTGTGTTTTGGGGTGCCTTTGTTATCACTGTGCAATGAGAACAAATATTTTGGGGTTCAGTCAGACCCACTCTGGGACTCAAAGATTTCTTTTCTAGTTTAGCATTTGACTCACCCACCTTTACAATACTTTACCTATACATTTGTTACATTCTACGGTCAGTATTTATGTACAGACCGTTACAATACTTTATATGTACCTTTGTTATCAGGTCATTACCTAGATGTTTGTCATTGCTGTGTCACATACTATACATGTACATGTCTTAACAAGTTGAGCTACAGTGTCATTGACACTTTCATTTTTGTTTGGTGGGGAGGTAAGGGAGATTGGGGGGGGGGGGGGGGGGGCAAATTCCAGGAACAAATAAGACCTATACACATGTCAATCGAACAAGATCCATTACAGTTAGTTTACATATGAGCACAACTTACAACATTGACTAATTGATTCATTTAACACAACACATATGTTAAGTCTTGTAAATTAATCTTGTGAATTTCACTATAAACTGAAGACTCATTCTAATCTCAGGAAAAGCGACAATATTTACGCCAATACGAAAATCTTCAACTCGTTCACAGTTTATGAAGCTTTAAGGAGATTTGGGGACTCAGAAAGGATGCTAATTGGGCGAAGTTTGAACAAAAGTTGAAACCAAAGCTTGTGGATGTACACAGGGAGGCCAGTGTCCAGGAAATGACAGATGCCATAGTTGTGAGCCTAGTAGAGACAGGAAGGAAAGTATAGGAAAGATTGGGTGCCAACACAGGAAGTTGGGTACAGAGTAAATGACAAATCCCCCCAAAAAGGCCATAAAGGGCAGAAAAGCCAAATGTGCTTCAAAGCTTTCTGTAAAGTCCTGTATGGGAGATTAGAGGGTGTGATCAAAGAGAAAGGGTTTCTGGGAGAAATCCAGATTGCATTCAGGAATGGGAGGAGAGTCAATGGCCATCTTTTCACGCTGTTCCAAATGATAGAATCTGAAAAAGTAAGAAAGAAAAAGATGTTTGTGGCCTTTCTGGATGTGAGAAAGGCATACGATAGAGTATGGAGGGACAGTATGTGGCAGAAGTGTGAGGCCTTGGGCCTGGGAGGTGAGTTTGTGGGAATTCTGAAAGTATTATACAAAGACATACAGAGTGAACTAAGACAGGATAACACAACAACAAAGCCTGTGGAGAGAGGCCTGAAACAGGGGTGCATGCTTTTGCCAATTCTTTTTGCACTGTACATCAAAGATTTAAGAGATGAACTCCTGAATAGTGATGAGGGGGTAGCAGGTGGGGATGTGAAGACAGGTTTTCCACTATACCGGCACAGCATCTGTCAAACGGCCGCATTCCCCCACCAGATCACCTTCCCGACATAACAGAATCTTTGAAATTCGCATTGATCTGCCTGTTCCCCGAGAATACATTTAGTTCCTAGTTTGTAGAATTGCCATTTCTAAACTTCATTTGCCGATTACCGTACACATATTTCATTGAAAACAAAACACATGTCCGTTTCACCATTCTATCGCAGCACCTGGAGAGCAACATCAAAGACATCAAACAATAGTAATATTGAGTATTGTTGTGGAATTAATATATAATCCCACTCGCGTGACGTCATCAGAGACAGTCTGTGAACCAGGAAAGACTTCCAGAACTCTCCAGAGCCTGTTCCAGCTGTGAAGACAAATTCCACTACTCTGAGGCCTCGTGTGACTGGGATTAACCAACTGGAATCAAAGAACACAGAAGACCAGCCTCTGTCTTTTTTCGACTTGACCGCGAGAATCAGGAGTTCAGAAATTCTGCACAGATTTAAATTCGGTGTGTTTGGCAGGAAAAATTGGTAAGATCCTAGCTATTTTACCCGCAATGTTTTTCTAAAGTAGAGATTTACTGAACCCAAGTCTACTTTAGTATTCGTTTTCACAGTGGCCGCAAACGTCAAAATTTGTACCATGCACGTGCAATGAGATTTTTGCGCAGTGCTTGTGTCTGCTAAAATATCTCACAAGCATCGTTTCGCCCCTAATTTAAAATCAAATTTTTAAATTATGGGCAAATCTACCCTTCCTACTCACACTTTCTATTCGCCCTGGACGTTTAGTCCCAATGAAAATGCCAAGGCTTGACAGTTTTATTGGGACGAAATGCCCTGGGTGAATAGAAAGTCACATATACTACAAATTACTTTTTGGTTGAGCAACCATTTTCTCTTATTTATGTCTTATTCATCAGAAATTACAGGCTGCCAGTGTGTAAAATCAGACAGATTTCTCTCTGTGAAAAGACGCAAAATATCCTCTCAGATGCAATTCAAAATTTTCCCACCACGGGCCGAACCATGGTCGGCCCGTGGTACTGCGATCATCGGTTGCCATGCTAACGGCCTCATTCCCTTTCCTCTAGCAGAAACCCTGCATTATAGCATTAAACAGAAACGTGGTAATGGACATAAAACTTCATGCTTAATTAGCAGCGCTTGAATTATTGCTGGTCTGTTTTAGTGACTAGTTGGGTTTTCGGGTTCCGTCATATACCTATCACTATGCTTTACATTTAGCCCGGTGAGAAAGATTATTGAAAATATATACACTTTTAAACAATAAAATCGAAATTTCAAGCTATCACCTTGACAGGGAGTCATAAACAGAGCCAGACAGTTTTTGATTTTGTGGTTTGGTTTTTGTTTTTGTGGAAAACCAGAAAACCAAACTGCAAAACACAGCCAAAAATGGCTGCATGGTTTTATTGTGTTTGTGCATAAACTGGTTAAAATTATCTTCCTGGGATGGAACAGTATTCAGGGCTTATATTTCGACGAGAATCCGAGAATCGATTCGCACAAAGATTCGCGCAATAAAACCGGTGAGAATCCATGTAGATTCTTGCTGCACCTCTGCTAGGATTCGCATGAAAAAAAATTGAGTCAATTTAACCCTTTAACTAACACAGCGGAAACAAATTAACCAATAGAAGGCTAACATGACCTGAAATATCCTGACACTTTGTCAATAAAATCTTACAAATATGGCTGTCATTGGAACCGGCTCATTGAGCCGGTTCCAACGACAGCCATATTTGTCAGTTTTTGTTGGTAAATATTGTTCATTTAATTATTTTATCATTTATTTATTATTTATTGTTTAAAATTATCAAATTTAGTTAACGAAAAATTAAAAAGATGTATTGGGTAAAAGGTTAACATGTGTTATGAGTTTTCAACAGTGGTTCAACCATGGTGACATCATGGGATCCTGGAACACTCATAGTAGGTATGGATTCTCGCAACCATTTTCACGAGAATCCAAATGGATTCTCACAAATTTAGACGAAATATAAGGTAAAGCCCTGGTATTAGTGTCTCCTATGGACTTTTGTCACTTTGTCTATTTGGTATAGATGCAAATACAGCATGTTCTCATTGTCACATTTTCTCCCTTACTGACTCGTCCACCAGACGAGTCAGTAAGGGAGAAAATGTAACAATGAGAACACCTCATAGATAAGATCAACTTGATTCATTTATCACCCTAATTTATGAGTTTTTCTGACTCAGTAGGCTTAGCAACTCATCCCTTAGAATCCCTAAGAATGGACAAAGGGTAGTGAAGCTGAATGCAATGGAGACACAGACAAGACTTTTTATGGTGAGTGATGTCACATAAATCATCATGTTTTTATATATGTGTAAGAGATATACAGTACATGGAGAGTGGATTGTAACTAACTACCCGTGGAGTGGAGTTATCACCCAAAGTATCACTTTCAAATTCTGTACCTATGAACAAAAAACACAAGCAATGTTTCAGTGAATGGACCTCCAGGTTAAACCCGGAGGTCCATTGGCTGGAACTTTGCTTGTGATGGCTTTGCTTTGCAACAAATTTGCAATTATCACTCAGGTGGAATTTCCACTCTGCGGGTGATTTAGCGATATTACACTCTCCACGTACTGTAGGGTGTTATGTTATTAGTGTGGTTCAGTGTTTATCAATATATATACTTATATGTTTATGATTAATACTCCTGGTGTCTTATCCCAACTATTAGCCTTAGAAAAAGTTATAACTGATGCTTTCCTTAAGACCGAAAATAATATAAAACTTTTACAGAGGCTAATATTCTAAAAAACACCAGTTGATACTACCCAAAAATATGACTAAAATACAAGTCTACTTGTCTAACCCTACTCAAAATATATTTTCTAATATTCCAGGTGATGGCAGGAAGGTGGCCATTCCAGCTTTGCCATCGCCTTACAATGTACTCAGCATATTTGTATTATGTAAAAAAATCATCTTTGTATTACTGTTTTACTTTGTGTATTGTTAAATAAAATATCTATATATCTATCACATATTTTTATTCCAAGTTAAAGAGCTTGAAGTATTATTTACTATATGTTGTTAACACACAGAAAAACTGAACCGAAACCAAAGTTTTTACAGATATTAAAACTGGATCGAAACCGAAAAAAATCAAAACCTCCAAACTCAAGTCATAAGCTACTCTTGAGTGCCAAATAATCATACATGTATGATTATTCTTTTTTGAACAAAATTCCGTCTGAATGATCCTTATTTGACCCTGTGTGATTATTAATTTTCAGCAATCGAATGTACAGAGCAGCTGCTTATCTCAAGAAGTTCACCAAAACAAACTAGTAAGGTACATGTAGAAGCAAACACAGGATGCAATGGAAATGTTAATTGGTAGAGAGCTGGAAGCATATACTTGGGCTTTATTCTGAAGTATTGCTAACATAACTATAAGACCTAGTACCCAGTGGATGTGCTTCATACCATCACTGAAACAGAATTAATTTGTCTATAAAGTTTTGCCTTGGTGCAATTTATGGGAGAGTGCCTAAAGGCACTCTCCCATAAATTGCAACAAGTCAGATCCGTGTAAAAATTATGATAACCGAAAGTAATTTAGCCCTTCACCACTTCAAGACCATCAGACATCTGAAAACGGTTCAGAGCATAGTGGTTGGCTCACATCTTGGAATTTTCCACCTTATACTATTATTCAACCCTGTACTATTATTAATTTTCAGGAAATTTTCCACCCTGTAGGAATGTACTATAATTTTGCCCTTTACTATTATTAGGCACTCGAGAGTATGTTTTGCTGACAAACATTGAAGAAAATATTAAAATTTGAATGCTGATTTTAGTGAATAGGATAGAAATAAAGATTAACAATTTCTTTTATCTATTCTTCAGGTCTTGGTTTCAATATAAAGGGAGGCATAGATGCACCATTGTTTAACAATGATCCAGGTGTATTTGTTACCAAAGTCAGAGAGAATGGTGCAGCCTTCCGTGATGGTAGGATCAAAGAGGGAGATAAAGTGATAGAGGTAATAACTAATAACCCAGAAGGCATCACACTTGGGGATTAACCCTCTGGTCACTGATGTCAAAATATAAAACTTTCATGCTGCAAATTTTCCCCGAAATTCCACTAGCAAAGTAACCGGATAAATCTTGTTCTACAGTACAGAGCTCATTGAGCTCTTGTCAAACAAGTATGACCAGGTCAAATTCCTAGCAAGCCTGCTAATAGGTCATTGACCAGCACAACAAGCATGATTGACAGGCACCTGTTACAATGACCAGTACAATTTCTGGGAATTTAACATGAATCTGTAACTTAAAAACCTATCCAATTTGAGAAGGCTTTACCAATACAAAATTCTTGAGTGATCATTAATTTATTGGGAAACTCTCTATATTATGAACTTAACATGCTACATGTATTGAATTTACACTTGGAATTTAGGAACGGAAACTGAAAAACTGAATTTGAAGAATATTAACTATTCTTTGCCTCTCATGATTACAGATACAGCATGAAAATATTAGAGATGGATGGTACACCATAAATACTGTTTGTTATGGGTATCGTGTCAATACCGATTTACTGTACCAAGAAAATCTCAATATACTGAAATTTCAGTATTGAAAAATATTCCTGGCATTTGTTACAAAATAAAAAAGCAAACAAAAGAATGTTCTACAAAAATCATGACAAAACCAGGCATGTCAACTGGTACCTGTACCAGTACCACCGGTTCCCCCATGCTCCAGCTGATACTGGCACTGAAGCTTTTGTCCCACTGGTACTGGAACAAAATTATTTCATGTGGAAATTCCTAATTGAACAAGAGTAAACAGACTGATAATCGGGTATGGCACACTTGCACGACATACTTTCAACTTATTTGTGAATAAACATATCAAAACACTCTTAACGGCACATGTTCTGTCTCCATAATGACCTCGATAAGGTCAACCATTTTGACTTTTTAATTTTGGCATCAAAGACAATGAAAGCACCGTCATCGGTAACTTCAAAGAAATTATTCTGTGGCAACATCAAAGTAATCATAAAGCATGATTTTCGTGCTTTATGATTACTTTGATGTCACCACAGAATAATTGTATGATGCCATGTTTGTCTTTGCGATCTTGGGGATTGGTTCAGTTTAAATGCAAATTTCTCCCATCTGCTTGTGATATGTCACCCAATTGTTAATTTGTCCCGGTACCGGTTACGGTGGGACAGACTATGTCCTGTCCCAGTGCTGGTTATGTCGGAACTAGCTGTACTTTGACTTGCCTGAACAAGACAGGCCCATGAACTGTGTATTTGCAAAGGCAGTTGCCACCGTTCATTTGATGTAACACCCAGGGTGTATTTTCTCTCAGCTTTTGTGGTAGATCAAATGACCGATGGTGACTGATTGTGTTACTTTCAACATTTTGTCAATTCGGTGACTTTGTCTGCTGTAAAGCAAGGATATGCAACCATGCAATATATCAAAAATAGCAATCGTCAATGGTATTGGTGTGAGTACTAAGTACATGTATGTTGAAAATACTTCTAGGCTTCAGTAGATGAATAAAAAAATACATGGGCCTTTCACAGTGTGTACTGCTCCATAGAATAATACTGCCTCATGCACCGACATAAAAATAAATAACTAGAGCTGAAATGGTTAACTGATTAATCGATTAATCACTGATAAACATCTTGATCGATCCAAAAAGTAATTATTCGATGAACCGTTTCTTTTGAACTACTGTGTTATATGGGTCACAAAGGAACAAACTTGCTCCAAAACAGGCAAACATTGTCACACTGAGTCACATCAATTATATGAGACAGAGTGAAGCATGCAAATTACTTGCGGACATACTTGTTTGCTTGCAAGATCATCATACTGTATCAGTAGCTGGAAATGGTCATTCTTAAACCTTTACCTAATGTAGATAGCAGACGATACTTGCAAAATAAATTGATGAATTACTAAACAATTTCAAATTTTGTCTCAAAAACATAGCTTATGACCCATCATTGGAATGAGCTCAACATGCTGATTCCAATGAGGGGTCATAAGCTATGTTTTTGAGACAAAAAATGAAAACATAATAAATTTGAATGGAGACTTTAGTATTTTGGCCAAGTCGGTTTTGTTTGTTACATTGGGTAAAGGGTTCATGCTGTAAATCATCAACGGTATGGCAGTTATTCAGATATCTATATGGACAAGTGATTAATCAGTTAACCAGTGTTAATCCATGTGATTAATCGATCAAGAAAACCCCTTAACCCTTTACCCAACGAATCGGCCACATCCGCCCGCGTAATATGCAAATTCAGCAGTTGAAAAAATATTATTTTTCAAAAAATTTCAACAAAACCATATCATGTGACCCCTCGTTGGAACGAGCTCACCGAGCTCATTCCAACGAGGGATCACATAATATGCTTTTGTTGAAATTTTTTGAAAAATTTGAAAAAATGATATTTAAAATAATAAATTTTGATATCGTCTTCATTGGGTAAAGGGTTAACTTTTTCAGCTCTATAAATACCATTCATCCCTATAATGATACTCCACTCTATTGTGACAGATTCCAAGTTTGAGATGACAGACACACAACAATGACAGGTACCACAATAAATTATTTGCAGGCTTTATCCCTAGATGAATTTATCATCTTGAAATCTCAATATTTCAACATCAGTGTGTAGAGTGTTTACTGGTACATTGATATAATTAATTGCATTTTCCAATAAATTCTGACAAAACAAGTCCAAAACAAATATTATTTGCTTTTAACAAATGATTGAATTTTTTTTTAACTTTCTTTTGTCATACAGTACGTGGAGAGTGTATTATCACTAAATGACCCACAGAGTGGAGATTCCACCCAAGTAATAATTGCAAATTTTTTGCAAAGCATAACCAGTACAAGCAAAGTTTCAGCCAATGGACCTCCGGGTTAAACCCGGAGGTCCATTGGCTGAAACACTGCTTGTGTTTTTTTTGTCGATATCTACAAAATTTGAAAGTTGTAGCTTGGGTGACAACTCCACTCCACGGGTGATTTAGTTATAATCCACTCTCCACGTACTGTATTTGCCAGTACAATTATATAATTAATGTTAAGGATGAAGCATAAAATACTGTGTTAGAGTAACATGGGGAAAAAAAACTAAGGTAGATAGGTAGGGATTTTTTTAGCTCACCTGACTGCAAGGTCGTGTGAGCTCTTGCCATCACCATGGTCCGGCATCCATTAACATTTGTGAACTTGACTTCTTCCTTACAACCATTGAGCCAAATTCAAACATATATTGCACAGACCATCTATGGAGTATACCCTTTCTATTTTTTCAAATGAAGCAGCTGCCATCTTTGGGCTCTGGTTAAAGCCTCAAAAGCCTAAACATCTTTGAAAAATCTTCTTCTCATGAATCACCAGAGAGAATGCCTTGATATTGGGTTTGGAACATCCTTTGGTGTTGAAGATTAAAGTTTGTTCAAGGGAAATTTGTAAGTCCATTTTTGGGCTTTCTGGGAGCATATCTTTTTTGAGCTCTGCCCAAAATTTGTATTTCAAGAACTAGTGAACTGATTTGAATCAAATTTGGCATGTAGTATAAGTGGGTCCTCAGTAATTGATTGATGCCCGAAAAAAAGTTTTTTACAGCGATGTGGGAGCCTCAGGGGCTAAAAATAGACAAAAAATTAAAATGCCCATAGTTCCCAAACCACACAGAACAGAGAACTGTTATTTGGTATGAAACATCCTTAAGACCAGTATAATGGAATACATGTAGTTATAAAAATTGCCATTGGTTTTGTCAGGGTGTTCTGTACGGGGCATCAAAAAAAATGCTGGGTCAGTATATTTGCAAAAATTGAAAAAAGTTTCTTCAGAACCACTGATCAGAATCTTTTGATAATTGGTATACAGCATCCATAGGGGAGTCATATACAAGTGTGTTCAAATTTAAGCCCCTCGGTTAATATTTGGGCTCAATACAGGAGCCTGAATAATTAACTTAAGGCAACAAAATAAGCTTTAAGAATCTTTTTCTTCAGATCAAACAGTCTGATTCTTTTGATATTTGGTATACAACATCTCTGAGGGGGTCAGATTCAAGTTTGTTCGTATTGAGTCCCTTGGTTAATATTTGGGCTCCCATTCAGGGCTTGATTTAACTGGATTAGCATAGCACTTTGCTCTCCAATTTCTGAATTTTGCTATTCAAGATTTATTAGTTTCAAGTGCTTTTGGATCAACTGCTAATCAATTTTCCAGGGTGAATAGTAAATTGCTATTCAAAATTTTCAGATTAAATCAAGCCCTGCCATTATGGGAGCCCAAATATTAACTCACTGCAATATGGGGAATAATCTTTAAAAATCTTTTTCTTCAGACCCGCCAGTCAGAACATTTGTATTTCAAGAACTAGTGAACCTATTTGAATCAAATTTGGCATGTAGTATAAGTGGGTCCTCAGTAATTGATTGATGTGGGAGCGCGGTGGCTCAGTAGGTAGAGGTGCAGGCTGCAAGCCGAGAGGTCCTCGGTTCGAATCCCACCTCCGGCAACCGCGTTGTGTCCTTGGGCAAGACACTTCATCTCCATTGCCCGTGTGGGGGCACGATGATGCCATGTACTAAGGCGTCGATGGTGCGCATGTCTTCAACCAATCTAACCCTGCCTGTGCTACAGTGCGGAGTTACGATGTTGGGGAGCTGGCAGCTGTTCGTCGTTGCTCGGTGGTTCTCTCCAGGTACTCCGGCTTCCTCCACCCGTAAAACTGTCGCGGTCATGATTAGCCATTGTGCATAAATATGTGACATTAAACACCAATAAATAAATAAATTGATTGATGCCCGGAAAAAAAGTATTTTTATACTGTACCAATGACCCAGACTTAGCTGGTGCAAACTCTATTAAATTCAGGGCCAAACACAAATTTTGCCCCCCAATCCCCAAAATTTGCATCAAAAACCGAAAATTAGATGTCCTAGTAGGTCCTCCATACTTTTACTCCACTGCGCATGCGCAGTGTCAAGGAAGTCTCGAAATTGGCGCAAAAATGTCATTCTTTGTTTGGCCCTGAACTCAGTGTCACCTCACTGATATTTGTGCTGTAAATCTCAGTTTTAATGATGCCAGACACATAATTATGAGAAAAATGGTGGATATGAAGAGGATATAGGATGAAGAGAGGAAAAACAGTGGTTTCAGATGTTCAGGGCTGTAACTTATAATTATTTTACGAAATTATTTCATGTTGCCTATTTTCGAGGCATGGCCCTGTTGTTTTCATTCTTGCTATGAATGTTCCATTGTTTGATTAGTGTTTCCTCTCTCCCTTTCCTTCATTCCCCCCAGCTATACTCCCATGCTTTTGGCTTATTTTTTGTAATGTTTATTACTAAAATTTCTTGAGTTTTGGCTTGGAAACAGAATTATTTTCTGTTTTTTCCCCATGTTTACGTCCTCACCTTTGGGTCTTTAGGCATTTTGGTCTGCATCTACCATCTGATGCTCTGCAATTTCTTCTTGGGAAGGCTCTGTTTAGCATCAGATAGTGTTTAAATTAGTCACTGATTTCGGGCCATGGTTACCAGTGCCTGGAGTTATGTTTCTGGTTCTTTTACACTTTTTGTTTTCGTTGACAACAATTACTTCTGATAGTGATTTCTTGTCTTCTACCCAGTTTAATTCATAGTAAGATACATTAATATTGTCCGTAAGTGTTACATTAATGTTTCAAAATGATTTAAAATTTTTGTCCACACTTAGGCTTTTTTAGGATCCATTTGGGCTCGGGGTTCCATTTGGGAACTTGGGCTCTTCTGAAAGATTTTTTTCTTTTTGAATTATTTTTTGGTATTATTATAATGGATTATTATATTATGTATCTTTGTTTTCAAGGCTTATTGCGAGTACTATGACTGTTTATTTTTCACTATTAGTCCAGGCACATCAGACATAAAAATGAGAAAGTAAGGAAAAAAATCGGAGAAAGCTGATTTTTTTATATGTTTCCGGGACACACATTGCGGATAAAGTGTGAAAAGTCCCCGCGAATCCGAGTTGAGCTTTTTTAGTTATAGCGTTTTTTTGATGAAAAAAAAAATTTTAAAAAAAATTCGACCCAGCTCCATATTTCTCATTCTTATTCGCCTTAGTAGGGTGAGAATCATAAATATCGTGCTGAATTATATTGAGAATACATATCCCCAACAGAAAATGCCAACTTTGTACCAATCCTCACACTCAATGGTGAAATATTCACGAAAATGTACAAAATTACGAAAAAAAAATTATTGTTTTCATACACACAACGGTACACAACGTCCATTAAATCAAATCTATGACTACTTTGGGAGTTAAATTATATATCAAAAATTGCAGAAAAGCAGTGGCTTTATAATGATATATAACAATAGTCATTTATTCCATAATGAACTGGTGAAACGTGTGAAATATTAACCATACCCCCTAAACTCAAATTCAAACGGCATCGACTTTTCTCATTCAAATACCGTATTATAGCATCATTGTTTCAATTTCCATGTTCGATTAAATCACATAATGTGGTGTTCGCCTACACTCAAGATGCATTGGCATGTAATGTGTGCACGCCCTTGATGTGTACTCATAAACAAATTTGTATTGTACAGACAACGCTCTTTAATTTGATGCAAAATAGCCTTGAACGACTTTCATCAGGAAACGCTGTTTAATTCCGCATTCCAGGTCTTTATGTACAGACAACGCTCTTTAATTTGATGCAAAATAGCCTTGAACGACTTTCATCAGGAAACGCTGTTTAATTCCGCATTCCAGGTCTGTCCATTGCACAATTTGCTCTGTTCAGTATTGGACACTCCGCATTTGATGCCTAGATATTGAAACCAATGATCCCTTGATAGATATATATGTAATTTTGCCTGTTGTTGATTATTAGAGTCTTGTGTTATTTGTAGAACTGATCAGTTATGTTGTTGGCATATCACTTAGCGTTACCTGTTGATACCTTACGGTGACAACGAAGCAGGTCCACACATTGATATCTGTTCTGTGGTATTGTACTTGAGTTTATGTGTCTATCATCTTTTTTCTGTTGTGACTTTGGCAATGGATAAATGTATCAAATGTAACGATGAGTTGACCGGCTCGTCCGGAATAACTACACTTGGTGAGCGGGGTATAGAAAAGTTGGTTGCTGTAAGCGTCGAGCTTGGCGATAATCTTTTTGCCGGTTCGAAGAAACCCACAGTTGGTGAGAAAATTCACAAATTCTGCTACAAGAATTATATACGGGAAAGTTCTGTAAGAAAAAGTAAGAGAATGTCTCTAGATGCAGCTGAATCTGACGAAGCTGGTCCATCTATGACAAAAAAATTGCGCTCTGATCAAGATGCTTTCAATTTTAAACTCCATTGTCTGTTCTGTGGAGAATCCGCCGACAAATGACTGATGCCAATGATATCACCAAATTATTGAACTGGCTCAGAGTGCATTCCCCCTTTCAGAATAGAGATCCACTACAATTAGTCTCTATAGCGACCGGGCTTGTGGCCGACGAAACTGTGAACTGTGACCAAGTTCGCAAAATTGGTGAATGTTGCATATCGAATGTTGTAAGCAAAATGTTCAACAGCATCAAACTACGACGTGTTGACACTGAGAAGTCTTTCGCATCGATGGCAAATAGCATCAAAGTCCGTGGAAGTAAGGTAGTGATTGACCCCACAATTCTGTTCAACCGCATCACATGTGTTATTCAGTCACAAGCAGAGATGGAAGAGTATCTCAAATATGAACTCGCCCCGAAACCACCAGCATTGTTTGATTCTGCTGGAATGAGGAAGACACAGAAAAGCACGCTCGGTAAGATCCTCAAAACATACGGTTCCGAGCAAACTAAAATCCCAGAACATTCTCTGTTTGTTGTAGATGGTGGATTTTTATTGAGGGCAGTTGTATGGCCTAAACAGTCGTTATATAAGGACATATGTACATCATATTCCAATTATCTAGTGAGACATTTTGGGGCGAACGTCGTGGTTGTTTTTGATGGTTATGCTTGTACAATGTCGACAAAGGGCATGGAACAAGCCCGTAGATCTAAAGACAGGTATTCCATTGATATCAATATCTCACCCGAGTTACCAGCCACCACACCCCAATCCGATTTCCTTGCAAATGCCAAGAACAAAACCCAACTGATCGATCTTCTAATGCAGGAGCTATCTGCTATCAATATTCAGTCCAAGCAGGCCGAGGCTGATGCTGATGTACTGATAGCCGAAACTGCACTTGACATCGCTCAAGATGACAACAATGTTGTCGTTGTGGGAACAGACACAGACTTGTTAGTCATTCTTACCTCTCGAGTTCAACCGGGATGTAATATTCACATGATGTATTCCATTACCCCAAACTTACTAGTTTCAGTTAGTGAAATAGCAACCAAAATGGGTGACCATAGAAGCAACCTCCTTGTAGCACATTCTATAAGTGGTTGTGACACTACTTCTGCACTCTTTCGAGTTGGTAAGAAGAAAGTATTCAGTACAATTGTCTCCGATGTTACTAGCGACTCACAACAGTATGTCAACACAATTTTGGCGGATGACAGTACACCAAGTGCAGTAGCCGCTGCCGGGGAACAACTTCTCCTGATCTTATACGGGAGTAAAACTGTTTCCTCTCTCGACCAATATAGATACCGTATGTCACTTACAAGCGTTATGTAGCAAAATCTAAACTGAATAAACCCATCGACCTAGCCTCACTCCCACCAAGCAGCGATGCTGCACAACAACATGTCTACAGATGTTATCTCCAGGTCCAACAATGGCTGGGCACTTCGCTTCCTCCGACGGATTGAGGGTGGTCGCTAGACAATGGACTTCTTGTACCGACTGCAGCCACAAAGCCATGTGCCCCCGATAACCTACTGAATCTGATCAGTTGTGGTTGCAAGAGTGTGCTTGTACAAAAAGGTGTGGGTGTAAGAAGGCAGGACTCTCTTGCTCAGGTTTGTGTAATTGCAGTTCAGATTCTTGTAACAACCACAGAAACACTGTCCTGTCGGAAATTTCTGAGTTCGATGAATAATATGTATATAGGTCATGTCATTTCTGTATATAGCATTGATAATAGTCAATGTAACTTAATCCATGTTGATTGATTTGTACATTCTGTAAATATTATTTATTGATTTTTGTACATTCTGTAAATATTATTTATTGATCTAATGCTGCCAGACACAGACGTGTCTGTTCGGTCTCAAGCCCGAAAATAGTTGAGTTCTCATGCTGACGAATTTTATGCCAAAAGGGGAACTCGGCCAGAAGCAGAGGGGGTCTTCCATAATGTCTATTTTGTAAGCAATGATAAAAGTCTTCAAATGGTGGTGGATTTTTTATCGTCTGTCCAACTAACATCCCGTTCTGTACTACGACCCTTTGGGCAAATCCATTAGGAAAATCGTCATTTTTTGCGTAAATCCGATACTTTTTTGTGAATTTTCAATAATTTTTCACAGAAATTGTCACAGAATGCACATTTTCCTCTAGGTAAATGTATATTAGACATTATGTAGCTCGAAATACGCGTAAACAAAAAATACAGTTGGATCAATTTGAGGTTACAAAGTTCGTGCGATTTTTTTTTATTTTTTTCAAACGCGTTTTCGAAAAAAGGCTGTAGAAAAAAAAGCTCAACTGGGATTTTAGGGGACTTTTGTCTAATCGTTCAGTGACATGTACTCGACATTCCATGAAAAAATCAGCTTTCTCCGATTTTTTTCCCTAGTGAAACCTAATGTTCTTGGGCTATATGAAAGATTATTGTTCAAATTGTAATGGAAGGAAATCTTCCTCTGATTCTCATGATTTCTGTATTAACTGTAGTCAATGTACTCGCACTAATCCTTGTTCAGTGTGTATCAATTGGGATAACAAACGTTGGACACGTGTGTCACGGTATGTTGTTAGCGGGGAGAGGACCATGCCGGTTCTCTTGCCGCAGGGTCACTCTAGTTTTTCATTCTCTTTTTCAGAGGAACAAGAACAGGGTGATGTTTCCGTCTAAAAGTGTGCTTCCGTCGTCACAGTCTTGAGAAGAGCTAGTGGCTAAAGTGCTCATGGATATATGGCAATTGCCTAAGAGGCCCCAAGTAGGGTCGACGGCGTTGACGTCTACGTCCGCTAGCTCGCCCAGTGTCGCGTCTTTTCACCGAATGGGTCAGCACCCGGGTTCTTCCGTTGCAGTCCAGGAAGGAATTTCGGGTGTTGCGAGCACTATAAACTTACCACAGGCACACCCAGTGACGACGAAACTCAGGATAGGATGGAAAAAGCCTTTGGGTTCAGTTCCTAGCTCGTCCAGCTCTCTCGTACAACAACATCGCAGTCCGGATGTTGTCGTACATAACGTTCCTCAGTCGGAGCTTACGTCCACCCCTCGAGACGCTCCAGGGTATAGACAGTCCGGCGAGACTGTTTCCTTGGCTTCTTCATCCTTACGACAGAGCACTCGACCGCACATTGGCTACATGACCACTGATATCCAGCCAGCATCGCCGTCCAGAGATTCCTCGACAGCCAGGTCACGCCATCCGGTAGCCAAGGATACGAGGCCTTCTTCTTCCGGACGTTTGCATAAAAGGAGTATGCAGGAGACAACGTCCATGGAGCTTCCAGCAGCAAAATCCCATAAGACTGCAGCTCCGCAGGCCTCGTTAACGGATGTGCTATCGCAGATAGCACAGATCATAGCAGCATCCCAGCAGCCGGTAGAAGCTCTGTCGGAGCAAGAATTATCTGATGATGCTGGGTCGGTTTGTTCTGTAGCTGGATCTGGGGCGGACGACCGAGACATTCATGAGGTCCATCAGGATGGTGAAAGGGATACTGACGAGTTGGAATTCTCCCTTTCAGAACAACATAAAATCGTCGTCGAGTTAATCCGGCAATTCCTTCCGGAAGTTGGTTCCAGTGGACCAGGATGCTGTGCAGCTGGATAGGAGGCTTATAGCACCACTGGACACCGATCTCCATCCCTGAGTTTCTGTCTCAGTCCAGGAATGTCTCACGAACTTTCAAGCTTTTGAATGACGCTATCAGTAAACTTGCTACCAAAATGGGCAAGTCAGCCTTCCTTACGGCAAATGCTCTTAATCTGCCTTTCATCAATTCAAGAAATAGGTTTGAAATGGTAGGACAGGGCGTTCAAAGAGTTCCTCTGCGTCTAGACGACCAGGCTGAAGACCTTGAATTATCCATGCCGTCGTCTATATCTATTCAAAGCTCTACGTTGCAAACGACAATTTCGTCTAATAGAGCAAATTTAGACGCACTTTCACACGTAGATCACCTTACCAGAGCGTTGACATTACGCCTTGAAGGACAAGAATTTCAGGACGTATAAACTTCCTTGAGAGTTCTGTCGAGGGCCAATGCTTTTTCCATGTATAACTCCGCCCTTTCAGTGGCTAATCTGGAGTTGGTTAGACATGACAGATCCTTAGCTACGTCCACGAGAGTGGACAGTTAGGTGAAAAACTCTCTTAGAGTCACTCCGGTCTCCGGAGAACTTCTCTTTGACGGCAAGCTTTCTGCTATTTATGATCAATTAACTAAGAAAGCTTCAGACTCTCTGCTATTCAAGTCTGCTTCTAAAAAGTCGGAATCTGCGGAGAAGAGTAGGCCAGGAACTTCTGGGACGGGTACGTCCAGGGGAAGGTCTTATAGAGGTTCGTACTCGTCCTCTAGGCCTTATTCTAGAGACTGTCAAGGCAGCAACTCTAGTAGGGGCTGTAACGCTGGTAGTAATAACAGGTTAGATGCCCCTAGGTCGGCGGCACGAGGTGCGGGCCGTGGAGGACATGGTTTCTCCTTCCGCAAGCCTCGCAGGTCCAGGAGGTGATGGCATAAACCTCTGTCGCGTTCCAGTGGGTGGAAGGTTGTGGAGTTTCTAAGAAAATTGGGAATTAATTACGGCGGACCCTTGGGTTCGAAGGGTTATAGCCGAAGGACTGAAACTCTCCTTCAGAGGAAAACCTCCGTTAACTCGAAGTCCAAGATGGACTCAACTTCCGTCAAATCTACAAAAAAAGAGACTCGCTTCTTTCAGAAGTCCAGTCTCTCTTACTGAAGAACGCGATAGAGGTCGTAGAAACCAGGAATCTCCAGGTTTCTACAGCCATCTTTTTCTGGTTCTGAAACCAGACTGCTCGTTCCATCCAGTAATAGATTTAAGCTGGATAAACAAGCTGACTGTGGCTCCAAAATTTTATATGGAGACCATTCGATCGGTCAGAGCGAGCATTCGGGTGAACGACTATGCTGCGAGCATAGATCTCAAGGATGCGTACTTTCACGTCATGGTACATCTGGCGTTCAGAAAGTATCTTTGTTTCGCTGTCCTAGGTGTCATATATCAGTTCCATGCGATGTGCTTCGGTCTGAATCTAGTGCCCTGGGCTTTCACTCGAATAATGAACTCGGTAATGACATACTTCCGAGCTCATTTGTCTGCGGTAACGTTGGCCTACCTGGACGAGATTCTTCAAAGGTACAGCAACGAGTTAACGCTTCAGAACGATGTGCAGAATCTGCTTCTATTGCTCTGATGTCTCGGTTTCATAGTAAACGAGCAGAAGTCGGATCTGGTGCCGTCCAAGTCATTCACCCACCTGGGGATGAGCTTCGAGACGTGCAACAATCTCATTCATCTGCCGTTAACCAGAGCGAAGTTAGTCAGTTGTTACGCTCGCTATTGTCTAAACTCAGAGAAGGTTACAGCGAGAGAATTCATGAGACTGATAGGTCTGTGCGGATTGGCTGCAGATCTCATTCCAATGGGGCGGCTAGACACTCGTCCTCTCCAAATCTTTCTGACTCAGAATTGGAAGGCAAAGACTCATTCGCTCAATACAGACATCCTCTTGTCAAGTCAAGTGAAACAAGAGATTCAGACTTGGGCAGACATTCAGTGGTTAACTCAGGGAGTTCCACTGCAATTGCCGGATCCGAGTTTTACTATTATGACGGATGCCAGTCAAACAGGTTGGGGCGTGCCACTCTGCCCTTCGGATTCGAGGTGCCAGGGTCTTTGGGATCCACAGTTTGTAAGCAAGCACATAAATATCAAGGAAATGATGTCAATTTGGCTTGCGTTGCGTCATTGGATGGACGTTATTCAGAATGCACACTTCCAAATTCTATCCGACAATACGACGTTGGTAGCGTATATTCGGAATCAGGGAGGCACTCATTCCATTCCATTGTTCAAGCTAACGGAAAGAATCCTTCTGTTTGTTCTAGAAAATCAGGTTCTCCTATCGGTCCGTCATATTCTGGGTCGTCTGAATGTGTTAGCAGACTCCCTTTCACGGAGGGGTCGCTTGTTGCCGTCAGAGTGGACTCTCAACAAACAGGTATTCAATCAGATTTGCTACCAATGGGAGCGGCCAATGATAGATTTGTTTGTGACGCATCTCAACTATCAGTTGCAGACATATGTGTCCCCATGTCCGGATCCTCGAGCGTTTGCAGTAGATGCTCTATCGATCTCGTGGGATGGGATAATAGGATATGCATATCCTCCAGTGCTGTTGATTCAGCAGATATTGCTCAAGATAAAGCAATCCCAGTGCAAGATTCTGTTGGTAGCATCTCTGTCACCACAGAGACCGAGGATAAATCTACTCAGGTGTCTGTTGTGGGACATGCGGTGGAAGCTTCCTCCACGGGAAGATCTTCAGTCGCAGGGGAAATTGCGCACTCTTCACCACAATCCGCAAGGTCTCAACCTTCACGTATTTCTGTTGTGCGGTCCTTCTTGCACAGCAAATTTTTTTACAGGACGAGCAGTGGACGTGATTTCTAACTGCAGGAGGACCTCCTCTTCACTAAATTATGCTGCAAAATGGAAGGTCTTTCATCTGTGGTGTTGGGATCACTCTGTGGATATATATGATCCCTCCATTCC
The DNA here is from genome assembly GCA_031216915.1 of Pictodentalium vernedei. Classification (NCBI taxonomy): domain Eukaryota; kingdom Metazoa; phylum Mollusca; class Scaphopoda; order Dentaliida; family Dentaliidae; genus Pictodentalium; species Pictodentalium vernedei. The sequence continues at coordinate 171,980,900 of CM062292.1, forward strand.
TGACATTGCAAATTTTCTGGTCTATTTGTTTGATGAGATCAAACTGCAGTCTGTTACTATCTTTTTGGCCTATGTTATCTGATACCAATGCACACCATGAAACATTAATGATTGGATCTAATGTCTCTTTATCTAAATTAGTAAGAAACTTTTCGATAAATAGACCTAGAACCCTCAGATTAATTCCGAAGTGGAATTTAGCATGGGTTCTTCTTAAGCTAAAGGAAGCACCTTTTGAGCCTCTTGACACAGTGGACTTCAAATTCTTAACATATAAGACAGCTTTTCTCTTAGCCTTCTCTTCTGCTAGAAGAGTTAGTGAGCTTCATGCATTATCTGTGGATGATTCTCACTATCGTAGTGTCAGTAATACTATTACCTTTACTACTAATGTGGGATTTTTAGCTAAGAATCAGGCTCCTAATAAGTATCCTGAACCTATTGCTGTTAGGGCCCTTCCGTCTTCCGACGGGCGTCGGCCTTTACTCTGTCCTGTTAGAGCAATACGTATTTATAAACGTAGGTCTGAGTTCATTAGAAAGGGATGTAAGCGTTTCTTTTTGTCTTTGATGCCTAATAGAAAGGACATTATGGTTCATTCTATTGCTAGATGGATTCAATTAACTATATGTACTGCTTATGAAAAGTTATCTTCATCTCAGCAGTCTGCGCTTAAGATTTCGGCTCATGAAGTAAGAGCTCTATCAACATCTTGGGCTTATGCTAATAGTGTTGCTATTACAGATTTAATGAAGGCTGCATATTGGTCTCAGCCTTCCACTTTCACGAATTTTTATCTTAGAAATATTGAGTCCATTTCTGGAGATCTTCATTGTTTAGGTCCGTTATCAGTTGCTCAGAACATCGTCCACTAAACAGTTGCAACTATAGAAATGTAGGTTTTCTGTTCCGGCAGTGACTGTGTCCTGCTGCCCTCTTCGTTCTGGGGTATTTGACCCAGGGCAAGGGGAAGGAGGGGGGGGGGGGGGGCCCTTAGGTCACCTGCTTTATAGTGAAAAGCAAGGGAATACCTCCCCCAGAGTCAGTAATTCTGAGTTGGTACTGGGATGGTTTTAAAGTGTAAAGCTAATGTTTACTCATTTCATGTAATATTTTTAAAGTGTAGCTTGGTGTGAAGCATTTGTATATGTCACGTGTCAAACGAGCGTTAATATACAATCCTCGGACACTTTTAATGAGTATAACGAGTCTCATTTCTCTGGATTGCCTTTATTTATTGGCTTACCTTTAAAAATAATTAGTATAAAGGGTTATACTGGACATTAATAGAGATCATTGATGTTATTGTGCTCAATTACGGAATGGTATTGTGTCTTTCTTCTTTGATAAGAATAAGAAAGATACATGTAAATCCTATCTCTCCTTTTCTCCTTGAGGGGATAATTCTGTCATATGTAATTGAGCCTATTGGATTTTCCTTTATGTCCTAGGCCCTCCAGCCTTTTTACTATTCAGCTAAGTCTGGGTCATTGGTACAGTATAAAAATGTTAAAAAATTTATAGTAATTTATATATTTTTTATACTTACCAATTACCCAGACAGGGATGACCCTCCCAGGAGTTGGGAACTCTTGCCTCCCCACTGTGTACATAACACTTCCAGGCACTGGTTGTAAGAATGACATTTTGGCGCCAATTTCAAGACCTCCTTGACACTGCACATGCGCAGTGGAGTAAAAGTATGGAGGACCTACTAGGACATCTAATTTTCGGTTTTTGATGCAAATTTTGGGGAGGTGGGGGGGGGGGGGGGGTGGGGGCAAAATTTGTGTTTGGCCCTGAATTTAATAGAGTTTGCACCAGCTAAGTCTGGGTCATTGGTAAGTATAAAAAATATATAAATTACTATAAATTTTTTAACTTTTTACAGTCCTGCGGGAGCCTCAGGGGCTAAAAGTAGACACAAAATTAAAATGCTCATAGTTCCCAAACCACACAGAACTGTTATTTGGTATGAAACATCCTTAGGACCAGTACAATGGAATACATGTGGTTATAAAAAATTGCCATTGGTTTTGTCAGGGTGTACTGTATGGGGCATCAAAAATATGCTGGGTCAGTATATTTGCAAAAATTGAAAAAAGTTTCTTCAGAACCACTGATCAGAATCTTTTGATAATTGGTATACAGCATCCATAGGGGAGTCAAATACAAGTGTGTTTAAATTTAAGCCCCTCGGTTAATATTTGGGTTCAATACAGGAGCCTGAATAATTAACTTAAGGCAACAAAATTAGCTTCAAGAATTTTCTTCTTCAGATCAAACAGTCTGATTCTTTTGATATTTGGTATACAACATCTCTGAGGGGGTCAGATTCAAGTTTGTTCGTATTGAGTCCCTTGGTTAATATTTGGGCTCCCATTACGGGAGCCCAAATATTAACATACTGCAATAAGATGATTAATCTTTAAAAATCTTTTTCTTCAGATCCACCAGTCAGAATATTTCTATATTTGGTATACAACATCCCTAGGGGGGTCATATTCAAGTTTGTTCAAATCAAGTCCCTGAATTAATATTTATGCTCCCATGAATTGAAACATAGTACCGTATTTATGGAATATCTTAAAAAGCTTCTTTTTCACATCCACCAGTCAGAATATTTTCATATTTGATATACAACATCTCTGGGGGATGTGGGGGGTTGTTCAGATTCAAGTTTGTTCAAATCGGGCACTTGTGTTAATATTTGGGCTCTTTATTGGGGCCCATAGTTCAACTCAGTGCAATGTGAGAACATTTCTTGAAAAACCTTTTTCTTCGGATCCACCTGTCAGAATATTTTCATATTTGGTGTGACATCTCTAGGGGTGTCAAATTCAGATTTGTTCAAATCGAGTCTCTGGGTTAATATTTGGGCTCTGTATGGGAGCCCAAATTTTACCTTAGTGCAATATGGGGAATAATCTTTAAAAAATCTTTTTCTTCAGATCCACCAGTCAGATTCTTTTGATATTTAGTATACAATGCCTCTGGGAGGGGGGGGGGGGGGGTGGGGGTGCAATGCAGATTCAAAGATTAAAGTTTGTTCAACCACCTGTTTTTCTGTTTGCTGGAGCCTTTGAGTATAGCCCAGTTGGCCACAGGGTTTTCCCAGCCTCTAATTTCTTGTAACAGTAAATTATCATGAAGCAATACAGTACAAGTCAAAATAAGTTGTAGGGTAACCACTATAAACTATGTATCCTCCTATTCATACACTGATCAGACCAGAATTTGACATCATTTTCTGAAAAGCTCTCTCTGAGAGCATGTCAAATTCTGATTTTATCAGTGCAGAAGCAGCAGTATACTTAGTTTACTTTGGTTATGCTACAACTTATTTTAACTTGTACTGTAGCTGTTATATATTTTACCCCCAAAAATAACCCTCTATAAATTCTCTTTCTATTTTATTTATTTCTGATGCTTTAACCATTTTCACACAGACTTGAATTTACTTGTTGCAGTAAATTCTGTTTCTCTAGTTTGAAACTTTTCTTATTCTATAAAACCACTGGGCCAAAACTCATTCATTTATGACACAGACCATCTTTGGAGTATACCTTTCCTACTTTGTTCAAATGAAGCTGCTGCCATCTTCAGGCTGGTGGAGTTTACTCTTCTGATTTTTTCTCCAAAAAGTTACTGTGTCCCTTGGTGTGGGGTTAATGCTCCATAAGCCTAAAGTGCTTTAAAAATCCTCTTCTAATAAGCCACTTGCAGTAGTGCTTAGATTTCTGGTATGGAACTTACTTTAGTGATGCAGATTCACTTTGTATCAAAGAAACTCGGTAGGTCAAAATGTGACCACCCAAATTTGGGCTCCACTCAAAAGTTCTATTTTCAGAACCAATGGGCAGATATGAACCAGATTTGTCATGTAGTGTATAACTGGATCAAAAGTACTTCATTTATGCCCCAATTTTCTTTTGCAGAGGGATGGGGTGGTGGGGGAGGGGGTGTGGGGGGGGGGGGAGAGAACCATTGGAGTTGAAAACAAAACAAAAATTTCTTCAATTGTTGTTTTTTTAATACTTCACAGAAGAACAGAGCTTGCTAGGAAGCTTTCCTAGGACCAGCTGAGAGGAATGGCCAAAAAGTTGCCTTTGGTTGTGTCATAGCATATCAAACAATTGCTCTTGCTGCCGATCACTTACTGATACACTCATCTCTTTTGACAACTTGAGCCAGATGAGCTTTTATTTTGCAAAAGTATTCTGCCAGTCTAGAAAAGAGAAAGTTTTGCTAATGTATATTGGATAGATATATTTTGTGTGTACACTGATTGGTGAAAAGCTACAGAGCAGAGTATGATTCAGCTTGCACTTTATTTCTAATAATAAAGTTTTTCAAATTTTGATTTTGGTATTTTCTTTGCATAAATTCACAAAATGTACACACTTTAAACAAATGTTTTGATTTTATCTCATTAAAATTTTGGTTAGGGTTATCCTAAATACAGGTATTTATTTTTGAGGCCTGAAGTAAATTGTTGGGATTTTTGTCTGTTGAGTTAAGAATTCTTTCTCTGTTTTTAGATAAACGGTAGCAATATAGAGAGAGTAACTCACAATGAAGCTGTCAGCTTGTTTGTAAATGCTGGCAATTCTGTAAAACTGAAAATCCAACATGGTGCTGAAGCAGTTTTATTGGTATGTACAACTATGTAGCCTCAGTTTCTCTAGCCCTTTACCTAACATGAAAAGCAGACGACACTTGCAAAAAAAATCTTGAATAACTAATTTTTTGTCTCAAAAACATAGGTTATGGCCCCTTGTTGGAATGAACTTGACAAGCTCATTCCAACGAGGGGTCATAACCTCTGTTTTTGAGACAAAAAATGAAAAAATAATGAAAATTAATTGGTGAATTTTGAGAATCGCACTAGCCGGTTTTGGCCGTTACATTGGGTAAAGGGTTAAACAACTGCATAAACACTCTCTGGTAGTTCCAGACATTTGTGTGTCCTGATAAAGGCATTTTGCCGGGTATTCTCTGCTGACCGATTGTCGCTGAAGCATTTAGCAGCTGAATCCACGTACAGAGAGAAATGTTGATGTAACAGCTTCAAAATTGATCCTTAAATTTTGTTTTCTCCGAAAACATGACCCATTGCAAAATTTCAAATAACTGTTGATTTATGGCAAGATAACCCAATCATAGGGTATATTTTTATACTATAAACCAATGCCCAGACTAGCTGGTGCAAACTCAAAGTTACCAAGGGCTGAACACAAATTTTGAACCCCCCAATCCCCAAAATTTGCTTGCAAAACCGAACATTAAAAGTCCTATCTGGTCCTCCATACTTTTTTCTCTGCACATGTGCAGCCATCAGGAAGTGACAGGAATTAGCGCAAACAACATTCTTTGTTTGGCCCTAAAGTCAGCAACAAGGAACTGACATCTGTGCTTTAAAATCTCTTTTTGTGAGGATGCCAAACACAAATCAATGCAAGAATTGGTGAATCCAACTGGATCCAAGGCTGTTATTGGATGTTGGAAGTGTTCAACGGTGGTTTTTGACGTTCAGGGCTGCAACTTTATAATAATTATAAAATTATTTTGTTTTTCCCAATTTTGGGACATACGCCTAAGGTCATCATTTTTTATAATGATTATTCCACTGTTTGTTAAGTATTCCTTCCCCATCCTTCCATGCCCCTTCCTGTTAAACACTTAAGCTTTATGGCTATTTTTTATTGAAATTTTAAAAAAAATTTCTTGGGAGTTTAACATGTATTACAGAATATTTATTCTGTCTTTCCTTATGGTTATGTCCTCACCCTAGGGGTGTTAGGTTGTTTAGTCTTGCATCTTCTATCCGATGTATCATTTTTTCTTCGTATGAAGATCAAGCTTTGCACAGGTAGCAATTAAAATGGTTTCTGGCTTTGGGCCTTTTTTGTGTGCCTGATGTCTTGTTATTATTTTATATTCTATTACTGTAGGATACATGGATTATTATTCTGGTAGCTCAATAAATTTAGATTTTATCCACATTTAGGCTCCATCAGGATACCCTTGGGCTCTTAATGTTCCCTTTGGGACTTTGGGTTTTTTTAAAAAAAAAAGTTTCCAAAAATATTTTGAATTTAATTTTGATTGCTATTATTCATGTATCTTAATTACATATTTTGTTGTGCAGTTTGAAGGACTGATAACGACTTTAGTCGATGCACTCCTGCAGACTCTTGTCATTCTTGTGTTCACTGTGATGACTAATGTTGGAGACAGGTGTTGCGGTACCTTGTTGATGGATAGGCTCTGGGGCCAAGCCTCTCACTCTGTTATAATTCATTTTTTATTTTTTCAGTTTCTATTTCAGAGGAACATGAACATGGTGATCATATCCTGACACCCATCCAAGTGTCGCGCTCAGTTGAGCAAATATAGCTAGCTTCAGTGCTCATGATGTGCAAGGGATAAGGCCTCTAGTTAGTGTTCTTAATATCTTGCAAGCAGCTAGCTTGACCGGTGAAGTGGTTTCTCCATACAGGGGAGCCATGACACCGGATAAGTTCGTTGTGGTCGCAGGAAGTGTAGATGTTGGTAGAGCAAGCACTTAAATATAAATAAGCTCACCCAGCCATGACGGAAATAGGGAGGAATTCAGCAAGTTTCTTGTATTCAGCGAGGTCTAATAGACCACGAGCTGGAGAGGCCCCCTCTCTAACCTAACAACATTTGAGGCCAAACGTTGTAATGAGAAACTTGCATGAGCCGGAGCATACGTCCGCACACCGCTTGGGATTCTCTGTCTAGTCTGCAACCAGGGTTGGCTTCAGTCACGGCTTCCTCTGCTACGTTTCACAAGCTGAAATAAAGTTTTCTGGTTGGAAACTTGCATGAGACAGAGCATATGTCCGACCACCACTCGGGACGCACCGTCTAGTCTGCAGCCTGGGTCGGCTTCAGCTACGGCTTCCTCTGCTACGATACACGACCACAGGCTAGCTACCTGACTTCAGATAACCAGTGATCTACACGAAGATGGGGCCTTTCTTCACCCTTGAAGTTGGACCATCCAGTAGCTAGCGATCTGAGGCATCGATCAACAGGATGCTCAGAGAAGAGATCTATCTCCGGATCTTCGTCCTAGGAGCAGCAAGCGGTAGGAAAAACAGAAGATCGCTGCTCCTCAAGCCTCGGGAATGGACTTGCTGTTGCAGTTGCGCAGCTATTAGCAGCATCCCAGCTAATGCAAGATCAGCCTCCCGCAGACTCCAGTGTTAAGCTGTTGGACAGTGCTGGGTTCGGTCCGGTCAATTGTGCATGTAGTAGAAGCCAGAAGTTTCTCTATGGGACGCTTGGCTAGATCAGGGGTCAGATCACCGATTGGAGAACCCACTCCGTCCGGTTAACAGTCGGGGCCGACTGTGTCCATTGTGAGAAACCTTATTGAGTCGGAACTTACATCGAAATGCTCCTTCCACACTGCAGCTGGGGTGGTGGCAGTTATGGCTTCTTCTACTTACATGGAAGCATACGAAAGAGGATTAAGCCTAGAAGTTTCTAAGCAGGATGCTCTATGAGATCTGGGGACAGATCGGGAGTGTAGAGCATTTTTCGTCCCATTAACAGTTGGGGACGGCTGTTTTGTGGTGTAAGAAACTTCAATGAGGAAGAGCATCCGTCCTATGTGATGAGTCGGAATGCTTCTCCCTGCATTTCAGCCGGGGCTGGCTGTTGTTACGGCTTCCTCTTCTTCCATGGATAGCACGATAAGAGATAGATGCCTGAAAGTTTCTAATGGAATGCTCGGCAAGGTCTGGAGCAGACGGCAAGCTGGAGAACCTTCTCCTTTCCATCAGCAGTTGGGGTCGACTGTTTTTGGTGCGAGAAACTTTAGGGAGTTGGGACACCTGTTCATGCTTGCGGTTCGGGATGCTTCTTCCACATCTGGATTCGGTGGCAGCTATGACATCTTCCCTTGCTTCATTAATGAAGTGTGTTGACCACAGACTAGCTATCTGACTTTGCAAGTTTTGTTTGATAGCTAGTCATTTGAGACTAGTACTACCATTTAACAGACTCCGATGGTGAGCTGTCAGTCGGTGCTGCATACAGAGTGTGAGTCTCCATCCCTCACAGAAGGGCACTTTAAGACTATGAAAAGTCTTAAGCTTTTTCCATCTGAATAAGTCTGCGTTCAGGTGAGCAGGCCAGGGTTGAAAATATGTCCCTACCTGCATCATTTAATATATGCTCGGAAATAATGGAATGTGCTATTTCATTGAAAAGAGCAAATCTTGGCACAATGTCCCAAGCAGATCACCTTACCAGAGCTATGGCACAACATCTCAATGGAAAGAAATATGAGGATGTGGTTCCTCGCTAAGAGTTCTTTCAAGGTTAGTCATGTATGCCACGTACAACTCTACACAAACAGTGAATTTGGAGTTGGTAAGATGTGATACTGGCCTTGTGTTGTCATCACTTATAGATGAGAAGGTGAAAAGCTCTCTCTGAGTTGCTCTGGTTACGGGAAATATACTATTTGACGACAAGCTTGCGTTGATATATGTGCAGGCTACAAGAAGCTTCAGTGCCCTGCTATTGAAGTTGCTGTCTCATCAACACACTTCAGCAGACCGGGGTAAGCCAGGACGTTCTGCTTCTAAGAAAGCATCATGAAAATGTCTCGTGAGGGTACAATAACCCTCTTATATTTACTCTGGAAGTCGTCATTATAGCGAATCGGGAAAGGAGTATAGGTCTGATCAAGGCTATGGATCGGACACCCCTAGGCCGATGATTAACGGAAGGTTATCATCTTCACAAGAAACTGGGCATTAATCACACAAGTTCCTTTCAAAGAGAGTCACTTCTAGTGGAGGTAAAGGCTCTCTAATTGAAGGGAACAATTGAGGTCGACAAGCTTCTTTGCGGGGAGGACGTAATTTCTCTTCCCGTAAGCATCGTAAGTCATACAGGTGAGGGACATGACCTCTATTGCTTGCCAGTTTACGATGGATTATCAACTTCACAAGAAACTGGACTTCTATCATGGAAGTTTTTCAAAGAGACTCACTTCTAGTGGAGATATAGGCTCTCTTATTGAAGGGAACAATTGAGGTCGATGAGACAAGCTTCTTCGTGGGGAGGATGTAGTTTCTCCTCCCGTAAGCATCGTATGTCATACAGGTGATGGACATGACCTCTATTGCTTTCCAGTTGATGGAGGATTATCAACTTCACGAGAAACTGGACATTAATCACAGAAGTTTCTTTCAAAGAGAGTCGCTCCTAGTGGAGGTAAATGCTCTTTTATTGAAGGGATCAGTTGAGGTCGTCGAGAATAGATTTCAGTTGGTTGCCTCTTGGCGGTAGGTTACAAACCTCGCAAAAGTGGATAAATTGCAGATTAGTGGATGAGAATGTAGTCTTGGCAAGCCTGCGGCTATCAGCCCGAGCAAGCTCCACTTACAAGAATACTTGTTAGACAAATCTTCCAAGAGAGGCTTTCCTTCTGGAGGTATAAGCTTTCCTATTGAAGAAATGCATTAGACGTCATCAAAATTATTCTCCAGTTTTTTATTATCACCTGTTTCTCATCCTGAATCCGGATGGATACTGCATAGATAGGCTGAGACATGTCTTGGCGTCAAGACAATTATGTCATTGTAGATGCCTTAGTAGCCTTCTGTACAGTTACAGCGGTGTCTTCGGTAGGCTCTGTCCGTTGTCTTTTGGGATTAAAACCAAAAAGATACTGTGCTTTTCAGTTTGTTTCTCCTAGGTGTTATAGACTTGAGTCTTATTTTTACACCATAGTAGACTAGCTAAAATCTTGAGTTAGATTTTTTCAGTATTATGCAGTGGCATAACTGAATTTATTATATCTTGGGACCACGGTCTCTGTGGGAATTCAGGGCTGTTTATATAGTGGCTCTTCATTTCCTACCTTGCGCAACGATAACTGTAAGTCTCCATTAAGTGAGCCATCAGGGTCGCAGCTTAGACCGATATATCTGTCTTTCTGTAGATGAAGACTTATAAGCTATGGCTAGCATTCTAAGTCTCCCTAGTGAGCTTCTAGGGCCTCAGTTATCAGCTTTTAATGGTCTTCACATACAGGAAGACCTTTAGCTGCTTCATCTAGGCTGAGTTAGTTGTCCTATCGGACATGATACTGTTTGTTAGAGGAGGTTATTCTCTTCAAACTGGAATGGTTTGGTGTGAGTTATTATGTAAATATGGTGTATTTGTTCATCATGTCCTTCTCTGCCCTTAGTGGCAGTATGGAGTCAGTCATACGTGAGGGAGCCTTGCGGTTCCTATTCTATTTGATGACTAACACAAGAACAATTCAAGTAATGCGGGTGAGGAGGGTTCGATATGATTTCGAATTCCCTCCTCTCCCCACCGCCAATGTGTTAAGAGGCGCTTACTGGGCAAGACATACTTTTCTTCCCATAAGCCTTGTATGCATTTAAGTATATACATGCATTTCATGACTTCTCGATTGGCGACTGGGTCATGTTCTATGGCGACCTCATGGGCACATCCACTTTTTAGTTGGTTGGTTTCCTGTGGTTGTTCATATATGAGTATATGATTCATCATCAATAAATTGCTATCCTTTGGGTACCTGTAAGGCTGTCTAGTCAGTTAACTAGTATTCAGATGATTACATGCAGGATTTCAATGCTCACGTGCATAATAAATACATTATCAGGCAGATGCATTATTGTATGTTATGGACCTTAGAAACAATGAATTATTATGGGGGTGGTCCATGACAAGTCTGTTAATTGTAACTCGTTCCATTTCTAGATCCAGGTTACTATTAATTTCGGTACCCAATCGAATACATCTTGTCTTTACACTCTCGTATATTCGCACGTTTCTGGGAGCATAGATATCAGATAGAACATGTCTGGAAGTGTTATTTGTTGGAATTTGTTGTACAGCTGAATGTGGCATTAAGCACCAATTTATTAATAATAATTAATACCTGGGTGCCTGTTCGATGAATATATATTGTTATTTGGTACTGCTTTTACTGATTCCAGAGTGCTCCCCTCTTTGTTTTTGAAGAAGATTCCTTCAAAAAGTGGGGGGGAGGGGATTTTTTACCTCTCTAACTATGAGTGAAGCTGTTTTGTCTGTAGATTATATCCTGGATACAGCTTGTGTTTTATTGTATGTTTGCGGGGATAACCTCTCATTCTCAAATACGGCATCCTAATTTTTGGGGCATAGTCTGAACTAGCCTTAAAAATTGGGAACTTGTTACATCCAATTAGCGTAGTCTTCATGCTAAAAATGCGGAATTACTTGAATTTGGCTCCTTATTTATGATATGTCTTCTCTATTACTGTATAGAGAGACATTCATGTAATTCCTTTTAACCCTTTACCCAATGTAACGGCCAAAACCGGCCAGCGTTATTCTCAAAAACCGTCACTTAATTTTCATTATTTTTTCATTTTTTTCTCAAAAACATAGGTTATGACCCCTCAATGGAACGAGCTCATCGAGCTCGTTCCAATGAGGGATCATAACCTATGTTTTTGTGACAAAAAATGAAAAAAAATAGTTGTTCAAGAATTTTTTTTGCAAGTGTCGTCTGCTTTTCATGTTAGGTAAAGGGTTAAATTTAATTTTCTTTCACCTTGGATTACAGGCTTAGAACTATGTTGGTCTACTAATTCTGAAGTCCTAGGCCCTCTGCCTTTTTACGATTCAGCTAGTCTGGGCCATTTGTTTATAGTATAAAAATATGATAAATTTAAAGTAATTTGTATATTTTTTATACTTACCAATGGCCCAGACGGGTATGGCCCTCCCATGAGTGGGCACTCATACCTCCCCACTGAGTTATTATGTATTACTCTTTTTTACAAAGAATGATGTTGGCGCAAATTCCAGTCACTTCCTGATGGCTACACATGTGTGGAGAGTAAAAGTATGGAGGACCAGATAGGACTTTTAATTTTCGGTTTTGCAAGCAAATTTTGGGGATTGGGGGGTTCAAAATTTGTGTTTGCCCCTTAATAACATTGTGTTTGCACCAGCTCGTCTGGGCCATTGGTAAATATAAAAAATACACAAATTACTTTAAATTAGAGCATGGAGGTTTATCGGTTCGGTTTCGGTTTTTGCAGCAAACCGAAAAACCGAACTGACAGGCGCAAAAAAAACCCCCTGGTCACACGGTTTTTGCATACTTTGACGTTTAACTGCGAAATTCACAACAACCCTGTTGTATTTCATTTTCATTTTCAAAATGGCAAGGAACAAACCGAGAAGTGATTATTACTTACATTTCAAACGCATCGATTTTAAATATTGCAAATGCAAATTGTGTTCCAAACAAATATCTGCTGACCATGGGAACACAAGTAATTTAAAAGGACATCTCCAGAGAGCCCAAAAAGCTGAATTTTTTAAAATCCAGTCAAAACAAGAAGCTGATCTGAAGACAAGGCGCCGAAAGGTAAGGAGAGAAAAGAGCCGAGAAATCTAAAAATGAATAAATATTTCAATACCATGTGTTTTCGTCTTCATTCTTTATTTTACTGAATTTGTTTGCAATTGTGTCGTGATTAAAAAAATGTTTCGTCCTTTGCCCTACCGCAGTATCGGGTACACAAAACCCTATTATTGTTCCCGACACAGGGAAATACATTGACGGAAATAGTCCAAAATACGCATACATGCAGAATATCCTAATTTGTCTGGAATAGTCTGGAAGAATGGGGAGCAATATGGGTTGAATGTTTGCGATTCCCAAATCTAGTGTTGTCTCATTTGGCTGGTATATTGTGGCTATTTGTATAATTGTGATGTTTCACTTGTGTTGACAAAATCTCCTCACTTAGTGACAGTTCATCACCTGGACACCTGGAGCCCCCCCCCCCCCCACCCCCCTCACCTCGACTGTGAGTAATCGTATTGGACTGCGGGACAGTCTATGGGAGGTACCCAAGACGTCTTCCTGTCTATGGACCCCAAACAATACAAACATTGGCATGCCTGCTGGTGTGTGCATTCACTATGTTGGGGGTGGGGGGGATGTTTTGTCAGGAATCAGCTGGAATAAGCTTCGCTTCTTCAAGGCAATTGCAGATGACATTTTTCGACCCTATTCAGACAAGTATGGCAGGTAGCTTTTGCCTACACCTGAAAAAGATACTGACTTTTCCCTCAATTAATTTAGAAGGTTGTAAAGAATGGTTGGAACTCTAGAATCATTCTCAGACAGTCAGGCTATCATATTTTTAAAAAGATTTCAGACCCCCAGTCATGCACCTATAGATGGGGATGAGACAAGACCCCTCTATGCCTCCAATGCCCTCCATCAGATCGGACCAACTCCTACCCACGTCAGTATTTATTTATTTATTTATTGGTGTTTAAAGTCACAATTTTTTTGCACAATGGCTAATCATGACGGCAACATGAGTATCAACTCAAGGCCAGGGGTGAGTGTTAATAAGCCATGTTGCCCATTTTGGAGAGGGTTTGCACCTCGCAAGCATTGGTGATTGAGTCCTATTTTACCAGTAAAACAGAGCATGTTTACTGCAGTGAACAGGCACTGCTTCACTTCACGGGGTTTTTACGGGGAACTCACGTCAGTGTTACGTGCCCTGGTTATGCTTGGCCCTGGGGCATTACTTTACCAGCGAAATCTCCCTCCTCCAGACAATGCAAGCTTTAATTCTTCCGTACAACATATGTCTGTGCCCCCAAACAAGGCAATGGGGATTCAAGCAGACAGGTAAGTAGAATTCCAGCAAGTTTCACACACTCATCTTTCAGCATAAAACTCTCGATAGTGCATCAAGTTTCTTTCAGAGTCCTGTATAAGCCAAGCCTTGCAGGCAAGCTCCAGACAGGTGGTAATGTTTATGTGTACCCATACTATGTATGGTACACATAATGCCGGCACCTGGGGTGGCCATCCGTCGTTCATCCATCCTTTATCTGTCCATCTGTCGGTCCATCCATCTGTCTGTCCGGCATCCGTATCCATTTCTTTGGCATTCGATAACTTGAAAATTATTGCTTGGATTGTCAAATTATTTTATTTTGTGTTCAGGTTACTGATGTGCCGAGCTGTATAGTTTTTGATGAAAATCTGATAATTTGATCCTGAGATATTAACTCTTTATCCTTCAAATTGAGAATTCTTCCAATCCCTTTGGTATTAGATAACTCAAAAAATATCAATCCAATTGTCATGTTACTTTATATCTTCAGGTTACGGATGTTCCGAGCTGTATAGTTTTTGGTGTAAATCTGTTATTTTGATCCTGAGATATTAACCCTTTATCCTTCAAATTGAAAATTCCTGTAATCCCTTTGGCATTCGATAACTTGAAAGAAATTGCTTGGATTGTCAAGTTACTTTATATTTGTGTTCAGGTTACTGATGTGCCGAGCTGTGTAGTTTTTGGTGTAAATCCGATAATTTGATCCTGAGATATTAACCCTTTATCCTTCAAATTGAAAATTCCTCCAATCCCTTTGGCAATCGATAACTTGAAAAATATTGCTTGGATTGTCAAGTTACTTTATATTTGTGTTCAGGTTAGTGATGTACCGAGCTGTATAGTTTTTGGTGTAAATGTGATAATTTGATCCTGAGATATTAACTCTATCCTTCAAATTGAGAATTCTTCCAATCCCTTTGGCATGAGATAACTCAAAAAATATCAATCTAATTGTCATGTTACTTTATATCTTCAGGTTATGGATGGTCCAAGCTGTATATATTTTTATACTGTATCAATGACCCAGACTTAGCTTGTGCTAAACTCTTTAATTCGGGGCCAAACACAAATCTTGTCCCCCCAATCCCCAAAATTTGCATCAAAAACTGAAAATTACATGTCCTATCTGGTCCTCCATACATTTACTCCTCTGTGCATGTGCAGTGTCAAGGAGGTCCCGAAATTGGCGCCAATTATCAATCTTTGTTTGGCCCTCAAAACAGTTACACTTCACTGTTATTTGTGCTTCCAAATCTCAGTTTTCATGATGCCAGACACATTTTGATGAGAGATATGGTGGAAATAAAGAGGAAATATAAGGAGGAGAGGAACAAATAATGCAAGAAAATGTTCAGGGTTGTAACTTATAATTATTTTACGAAATTATTTCATGTTGCCTATTTTCGAGGCATGGCCCTGTTGTTGTCATTCTTGCTATGAATGTACCATTGTTTGATCAGTGTTTCCTCTCTACCTTTCCTTTATTCCCCCTAGCTATTCTTCCATGTTTTGGCTTATATTTTGTAATGTTTATTACTAAAACTTCTTGAGAGTTTTGGCTTGGTAACAGAATTTTTTCTGTTTTTTTCCCCATGTTTACATTCTCAGCCTAGGGGTGTTTAGGCATTTTGGTCTGTATCTACCATCTGATGTTCTGTAAGCCTCTGTTTTGCATCAGATAGTGTTTTAAATTGGTAACTGATTTCGGGCCAGGTTTTTTCAGTGCTTGGAGTCATGTTTCTGGTTTGTTGACACTTTTGCTTAGATTGACAACAGTTACTTCTGATAGTGATTACTTGTCTTCTGCATCACTTATTTCATAGCAAGATACATTAATATTGTCCGTAAGTGTTACATTAATTTTTAAAAAATGATTTAAAATTTTTGTCCGCACTTAGGCTTTTTTGGGATCCATTTGGACTCAGGGTTCCCATTGGGAACTTGGAGGCTTCTGAAAATGTTTTTTCAAAAAAACAATTATTTTCTTTTCGAATCATTTTTTCGTAATGATTATAATGGATTGTTTTATTATGTATCTTTATTTTCAAGGATTAGTGTGAGTACTATGATTGTTTACCTTTTTCACAATGAATGATTATTGTTCAAATTGTAATAGGAGGAAATCTTCCTCTAATTCTCATGATCTCTGTATTAATTGTACTCAATGTACTCGCACTGATCTTTGTTCTGTGTGTTTCAATTGGGATGACAAACTTTGGAAAGGTTTGTCACAGTATGTTGTTACTGGGGAGAGGGCCATGCCGGTCCTCTCTCCGCAGAGTCACTCTAGTCTTTTACTCTCTTTTTCAGAGGAACAAGAACAGCATGATATTTCCGTGATGTCGTACAGAAGTGTGCCTCCGTCGTCAAAACAAGCAAAGAGCTAGTGGCAAAAGTGCTCATGCAGATCCGTCAATTACCCGGGAGTACGCAAGTTCGATCGAAGGGGTTGACGTCTGCTAGCTCGCCCGGTGTCGCGTCCATTCACCGAATGGGTCAGCACCCGGGTTCATCCGTTGCGGTCCAGGAGAGAGAGTCGGGTGTTGCAAGCACTATAAAACTTCCACGTGCACACCCAGTGACGATGGAAAAGAGGAGGAAACCTGATAGTCCGGTATTTAGCTTGTCCAGCTCCGCACGAGCTGCAAGCGAGAGGGGTCTCTCTCTCATACAGCAACATCTGGGACCAGATGTTGTAGTTCGTAGCGCTATGCAGTCGGAGCATACATCCGCAGCTCGGTACGCTCGGGTATATAGGCAGTCCGGCAAGGCTACCTATAAGGCTTCCTTATCCTCACGGCAGCACACACGACCACACCTTGGCTACGTGACCGGTGATATACAGTCAGCTTCACCGACCAGGGATTCCACGGTGACCAGGTCACGCCATCTGGTAGCCAGGGATATGAGGCCTTCTACATCCAGGCGTTTGCACAAAAGATGTATGCAAGATACAACGTCCAGGGAGCTTCCGGCGGCTAAATCCAGTAAGACCGTGGCTCCCCAGGCCTCCGTAACGGACGTGCTATCACAGATAGCAAAGATTATCGCAGCATCCCAGCAACCAGCAGAGCCTTTGTCAGAACATGAAGTTTCAGACGAAGCTGGGTCGGTACGTTCTGCCGCTGCATCAGGTGCTGACGACCGAGAATTGCAAGAGGTCCGGCAGCATGGCGAAAGGGATTCCGATGAGTTAGATTTTTTCCTTTCGGAACAACATAAAATTGCTGTACAGTTCATCCGGCATTAACTTCTAGAAGTTGTTCCACCGGACCAGAATGCTGCACAGCCGGATAGGAGGTTGATAGCGCCACTGGACACTGACTTTTTTAATCGGTTTAGGGACATTGTCCCAGAATTTCCTTCACAGTCCAGGAATGTTTCACGGATATTTGAATTATTAGATGACGCTACTGACAAACTTGCCAACAAGACGGGCAGGTCAGCTTTCCTACTGGCATCTGCTCTACAGCTGCCTTTCATCAATCCAAGGAATAAGTTTGAAACAGCAGGTCAGGGCATCCAGAGAGTTCCTCTGCGTTTAGACGACCGGGCTGAAGACCTTGAATTATCCATGCTGTCGTCTATGTCACTTCCTTCGTCAATGTTGGAAACGACAATATCATCTAACAGAGCTAGTTTAGATGCTCTTTCATACGCAGATCACCTTACCAGAGCATTGTCATTACGCTTTGAAGGACCAGAATTCCAAGATGTACAGACGTCCTTAAGAGTTCTGTCCAGGGCCATAGCTTTCTCCACGTATAACTCCACCCTTTCAGTGGCGAATCTGGAGTTAGTTAGACGTGATGCGGCCCTAGCTACTTCTACACGCGTGGTCAGTAAGGTGAAAAACTCCGGAGAGTTTCTCTTCAACGGCAAGCTTTCTGCAATATATGATTAATTAACTAAGAAAGCTTCAGTCTCTCTGCTATTTAAGTCTGCTTCCAAAAAGTCGGAACCAGCAGAGAAGAGTAGACCAGGCACTTATGGGACGAGTTCGTCCAGGGGAAGTTCCTATAGAGGTTCCTATGCGTCCTCTAGGTCTTACTCTAGAGACTGTCCGAGTAGTGACTCGAGTAGGGGCCGTAACACTGGCCAAAATAACTGGTCAGATGCCCCTTGGCCGACGGGGCGAGGTGCAGGCCGCGGAGGACGTAGCTTCTCCTCCCGCAAGCCTCGCAGATCCAGGAGGTGATGGTTTAGTCCTCTGTCGCGTTCCAGTGGGCGGAAGACTGTTGAGTTTCTCAAACAACTGGGAATCAATTATGGAGGACCCTTGGGTTTGATGGGTTATTTCAGAAGGACTAAAACTGTCCTTCAAAGGCAAACCTCCGTTAACTCGAAGTCCAAGATGGACTCAGCTTCCGTAAAATTTACAGAAAAGAATGGCACTTCTATCAGAAGTCCAGTTTCTTTTAAAGAAGAACGTGATAGAGGTCGTAGAAAACCAGGAATCTCCAGGTTTCTACAGCCATCTCTTTCTGGTTCCGAAACCAGACGGCTTGTTTCGTCCAGTGATCGATTTAAGCTGGATAAACAAGCTGATCGTGGCTCCAAAGTTCTATATGGAGACCATTCGATCGGTCAGAGCGAGCATTCGAGTGAACGACTATGCTGCGAGCATAGACCTCAAGGATGCATACTTTCACGTCATGGTACATCCGGCGTTCAGAAAGTATCTTCGCTTCGCTGTCCTAGGTGTTGTTTATCAGTTCCGCGTGATGTGCTTTGGTCTGAATCTAGCACCCTGGGCTTTCACTCGAGTTTTGAACTCGGTATTGACTTATTTCCGAGCTCATTCGTCTGCGGTAACGTCGGCCTACCTTGTCGATATTCTTCAGAGGTATGGCAACGAGTTAACGCTTCAGAATGATATTACAGAATCTGCTTCTATTGCTCCGACGTCTCGGTTTCATAGTAAATGAAGAGAAGTCGGATCTGGTGCCATCCAAGTCATTCACCCACCTGGGAATGAGCTTCGAGACGCACAACAATCTCGTTCGTCTGCCGTTAACCAGAGCGAAGTTAGTCAGTTGTTATGCTCGCTATTGTCTTCAGACAAAGTAACAGCGAGGGAATTCATGAGACTGATTGGTCTGTGCGGAGCTGCCGCGGATCTCATTCCAATGGGGCGGCTACGCACTCGTCCTCTCCAGGTATATCTGACTCAGAACTGGAGAGTGAAGATTCAAGCGCTCGATACGGACATCCTCTTGTCAAGCCAAGTGAAACAAGAGATTCAGACTTGGGCAGACATACAGTGGTTAACTCAGGGAGTTCCACTGCAATTGCCAGATCCGAGTTTTACAATTATGATGGATGCCAGTCAAACAGGTTGGGGTGCGACACTGGCATCGGATTTGAAGTGCCAGGGTCTTTGGGATCTGCAGTTTTTAAGCAAGCACATCAACATCAAAGAGATGATGTAAATTTGGCTTGCTCTACGTCTTTGGAGAGACGTTATTCAGAATGCACACATGCAAGTTCTGTCCGACAATACGATGGTAGTTGCGTATATTCAGAACCAAGGTGGCACTCCTTCCATTCCGTTGCTCAATCTAACGGAAAGAATTCTTCTGTTTGTACTAGAACATCAGATTCTCCTATCGGTCCATCATATTCCAGGTCGTCTGAACGTCTTAGCAGACTCCCTTTCACGGAGGGTCGCCTGTTGCCGTCAGAATGGACTCTCAACAAGCAAGTATTCAATCAGATTTGCTACCAATGGGAACAGCCAATGATAGATTTATTTGCGACACATCTCAACAATCAGTTGCAGACGTTTGTGTCACCTTGTCCAGATCCGCGAGCGTTTGCAGTAGACGCTCTCTCGATCTCTTGGGACGGAATAATAGGATATGCGTATCCTCCAGCGCCATTGATTCAGCAGATATTGCTCAAAATAAAACAATCACAATGCAAGATTCTGTTGGTAGCATCTCTCTCTCTACAGAGACCGTGGATAAATCTCCTCAGGTGTCTGTTGTGGGATATGCCGAGGAAGCTTCCTCCACGGGAAGATCTTCTTTCGCAGGGGAAATCGCGCATCACAATCCGCAAGGTCTAAAGCTTCACGTATTTCCATTGTGCGGTCCTTCTTGCACGGAAAGCATTTTACAGGACGAGCAGTGGACGTGATTTCTAACTGTAGGAGGGCCTCCTCTTTGCTAAACTATGCTGCTAAGTGGAAGGTCTTTCGTCAGTGGTGTGGGGATCATTCCATAGATATTTATGATCCTTCCATTCCAGACATTGCAAACTTTCTAGTATACTTGTTTGATGAGATTAAACTGCAGCCTATCACCATTAAGGGTTATAGGTCTATGCTATCCGATACCTATGCACATCATGATAGCTTAATGATTGGAACTAATGTCTCTTTATCTAAATTAGTTAGAAATTTTTCGATAAATAGACCTAGAACCCTTAGGTTAATTCCAAAGTGGAATTTGGCTTGGGTTCTTCTTAAGCTAAAAGAAGCGCCATTTCAGCCTCTTGACACAGTGGACTTCAAATTCTTAACATATAAGACAGCTTTTCTCTTAGCCTTCTCTTCTGCTAGAAGAGTTAGTGAGCTTCATGCACTATCTGTGGATGATTCTCACTACCGTAGTGTTGGTAATACTATTACCTTTACCACCAATGTTGGATTTTTGGCTAAGAATCAGGCTCCTAATAAGTATCCTGAACCTATTGTTATTAAGGCCTTTCCATCATCTGATGGGCGCAGGCCTTTACTTTGTCCAGTTAGAGCGATACGTATTTACAAACGTAGATCTGAGTTCATCGGAAAGGAACGTAAGCATTTCTTTCTGTCTTTGATGCCTAATAGAAAGGATATTATGGTTCATTCTATTGCTAGATGGATTCAATTAACTATCCATACTGCTTATGAAAAATTATCTTCTCAGCAGTCGGCACTCAAGATCTCAGCTCATGAAGTAAGAGCTCTTTCTACTTCTTGGGCCTATGCTAATTGTATTGCTATTACTGATTTAATGAAGGCTGCATATTGGTCTCAACCTTCCACATTCACTAATTTTTATCTCAGAAATATTGAGTCCTTTTCTGGAGACCTCCATTGTTTAGGTCCATGATCAGTTGCTCAGAATATCGTCCACTAAACAGTTGCAACTATAGTTATGTAGGCTTTCTGTTCCTGCAGTGACTCTGTCCTGCTGCCCTCTTCGCTCTGGGGGATTTGACCCAGGGCAAGGGGAAGGGGGGGGGGGGGGGTGTTCCCTTAGGTCACCTGCTTTATAGTGAAAAGCAAGGGAATACCTCCCCTAGAGTCCGTAATTCCGAGTCGGTACCAGGATGGTTTTAAAGTGTAAAGCTAATGTTTACTCATATATGTAATATTTTTAAAGTGTAGCTCAGTGTGAAGCATTTGTGTATGTCACGTGTCAAAGGGGCGTTAATATACAATCCTCGGACACTTTTAATGAGTATAAAGAGTCTCATTTCTCTGGACTTCCTTTATTTATTGGCTTACCTTTAAAAATATTAGCATAAAGGGTTATACTGGATGTTAATAGAGATCATTGATGATTATTATGCTCAATTACTGATCGGTATTGGTTCTTTCTTCTTTAATATAAATAAGAAAGATACATGTAAAGCCTATCTCTCCTTTTCTCTTGGAGGGGATATTCTGTTATAGATAATTGAGCTTACTGGATTTTCCTTTATGTCCTATGCCCTCCAACCTATTTACTATTCCGCTAAGTCTGGGTCATTGGTACAGTATAAAAATGTTAAAAAATTTATAGTAATTTATATATTTTTTATACTTACCAATGACCCAGACGGGGATGGCCCTCCCATGAGTTGGGAACTCATACCTCCCCGCTGAGTACATAACACTTACCAGGCACTGATTGTAAGAATGATAATTGGCACCAATTTCGGGACCTCCTTGACACTGCGCATGTGCAGAGGAAAGGAGTAAATTATGGAGGACCATATAGGACATGTAATTTTCGGTTTTTGATGCAAATTTTGGGGATTGGGGGGACAAAATTTGTGTTTGGCCCTGAATTAAAGAGTTTAGCACCAGCTAAGTCTGGGTCATTGGTAAGTATAAAAAATATATAAATTACTATAAACTTTTTAACTTTTTGGGGTAAATTTGTTATTTTGTTCCTGATATATTAACCCTTTATCCTTCAAATTGAAAATTCCTCCAATCCCTTTGGCATTCGATAACTTGAAAAATATTGCTTGGATTTTCAAGTTGCTGTATATTTGTGTTCAGGTTACTGATGTGCCGAGCCGTATAGTTTTTGGCACAGATACTCGGCACAAGCTGGGAAATCGAAAGAAAAATGATATTTGATACCATTTTTGAATCTATAGGGGCTGACGTGCCCCTGTAATGGTATATAAATATTAACAAGGTAAACAACTCGCTTTTCAAAAACGATAGCACTCATCTTCGTTTTTCCCCCCTCAAATTTGATTCACACAACGTATCCAACAATACCCAGTATCAATGGAAAGGGGAATGAATAAGCTTTACAGTGGTGTATTACATGAGCGTTGGGTGTTCTTGGGTTGTTCATGATAACTGGGAGAAGTCGCAGAAAAGTCCGAAAAACATTTAGTCAGACAAGAAATTGCACAGTGAAATGAGGTTTACGAGTGACAGTTATCCGATTTATTATAAATAATTCGAGGTCCCATTGTATACGGAGGGCAGATTCAAATATTAACCGTATGCCTTTATCAATTACTAATCTCGGATCCACATTTATTTATCCTTCAAATTGAAAATTCCTCCAATCCCTTTGGCATTCGATAACTTGAAAAATATTGCTTGGATCGTCAAGTCACTTTATATTTGTGGTCAGGTTACTGATGTGCCGAGCTGTATTGTTTTTGGTGTAAATCTGATAATTTGATCCTGTTAAATTAACCCTTTATCCTTCAAGTTGAGAACTCCTCCTATCCATTTCTTCGGCATGCGATAACTCAATAAATATTAATCCGATTATCAGGTTACTTTATATATGTATTCAGGTTACTGATGTGCTGTGCTGTATAGTTTTTTATGTAAATCTAATAATTTAATCTGGAGATATTAACCCTTTATCCATCAAATTAGGCACTCCTCCAATCCATTTCTATATGTACCCATACCATGTATGGTGTACAAAATGTCGGCATCCAGTTTGGCCCTCCGTCATACAGCTTTCTACTAGTTGCACGTATGGGTACACATCTGACGATTTCATTGGCCTATTTTTACTCATTCCATAAAAAGAGATAAAATTTTGTTTGTGGTTAGTTTTGCAAGCTGGCTTAATTTCCAAACAAACAAACAGTTAATGAATAATGAGTAGAAGTGAAAAAGCATTCAAAGGTGTTCACGTGCACGCTGCATAGTGTATACAGTTATAATAGGCTCCCCTTCTAATTTTTAGCTTAACTTGACAAAGTCAAGATAAGCTATTGCCATCATGTGTAAGGAAGTCTGTTAGTCTGTGAGTCTGTTCACATTTTCCTTTAGCACAGGCTACACCCCGTAGTTCTTGTCTAATCGTCACATGCAGGTTTGGGGTCATGTCTAGATGAGAATTTCCTCTTTTGGTTGTGATCGGTCAACCGGTATGGCTGCCCAAGCCCAAAACCTGAAAACCATTAGCACAGTCTACAGGTCGTATTTATGAAGGGATTTTATTGTAGCTTTGTAGGATGCCTCTGTATAATGCCTAGATGAGAATGTCCTCTTTTGGTCATGATCTGTCAACCATGATGGCTGCCCAAGCCTGAAACCCAAAAACTCTTAGCACAGTCTGCAGGTCATATTTATTATGGAGGAATTTCATTGCAACTTGGTAGGATGACTCTGTATGATGTCTAGATGAGAACTTCCCCATTTGGCCACAATCTGTCAACCATGACGACTGCCCGAGCCCAAAACCTGAAAACCTTTATCACAGTCTTCAGGTCATATTTATGGAGGGATTTCATAGTATCTTGGTAGGTTGACTTCATATAATGTTTAGATGAGAAGACCCCCTTTTGGACACGACTGGGCATCTGTGATGGCTACAGGGGCCCGAAGCTCGAAAACCTTTAGCACAGTCTACAGGTCATATTTATGAAGGGATTTCATTGTAACTTGGTAGGATGACTCTAAATAATGTCTAGATGAGAACGCGTCCCCTTTTGGTTGCGATCATTCAGCCTTCATGGCTGCCCAAGCCCAAAAACCTTAAGCATAGTCTATAGTTTATGGAAGGATTTCATTGTAACCTGTTAGGTTGACTCCATATAATGCCTAGATGATGACATCCCCTTGTGGTCGTGATTGGTCATCTGGGACAGCTACAGGGGCCCGAAGTCTGAAAACCTTGGGCACAGTCTACAGGTCATATTTACTCCAGATGATGCCCAGATGAGAATGTCCCTGTTTGGTTGCGACCATTCAACCATGATGGCTGCCCGAGCCCAAAGCCCAACAACCTTTATCACAGTCTACAGGTCATATTTATGGAGGGATTTCATAGTATCTTGGTGGGTTGACTTCATATAATGTTTAGATGAGAAGACCCCCTTTTGGACACGACTGGGCATCTGTGATGGCTACAGGGGCCCGAAGCTCGAAAACCTTTAGCACAGTCTACAGGTCATATTTATGAAGGGATTTCATTGTAACTTGGTAGGATGACTCTAAATAATGTCTAGATGAGAACGCGTCCCCTTTTGGTTGCGATCATTCAGCCTTCATGGCTGCCCAAGCCCAAAAACCTTAAGCATAGTCTATAGTTTATGGAAGGATTTCATTGTAACCTGTTAGGTTGACTCCATATAATGCCTAGATGATGACATCCCCTTGTGGTCGTGATTGGTCATCTGGGACAGCTACAGGGGCCCGAAGCCCGAAAACCTTGAGCACAGTCTACAGATCATATTTACTCCAGATGATGTCCAGATGAGAATGTCCCCTTTTGGTTGCGACCATTCAACCATGATGGCTGCCCGAGCCCAAAACCCAACAACCTTTAGCACAGTCTACAGGTCATATTTAGAAGAGATTTTATTGTAACTTGGTAGGTTGACTT
Source organism: Pictodentalium vernedei (assembly GCA_031216915.1). Lineage (NCBI taxonomy): Eukaryota > Metazoa > Mollusca > Scaphopoda > Dentaliida > Dentaliidae > Pictodentalium > Pictodentalium vernedei. Next base: position 172,005,702 of record CM062292.1, read on the forward strand.
CGTATAATGTCTAAATGAGAACGTCCCCTTTTGGACGCAATTGGGCAACTGTGATGGCTACAGGGGCCCGAAGCCTGAAAACCTTTAGAACAGTCTACAAGTCATATTTATGAAGGCATTTCATTGTAACGTGGTAGGATGACCCCCAAATAATGACTAGATGAGAAGGTCCCCTTTTGGTCGCGATCATTCAGCCTTGATGGCTGCCCAAGCCCAAAAGCCCAAAACCTTTAGCATAGTCTATCAGTCGTATTTATGGAAGGATTTCATTGTAACTTGTTAGGTTGACTCCATATAATGCCTAGATGATAACATCCTCTTTTGGTCATGATTGGTCAACTGTGACGGCTTCAGGGGCCCGAAGCCCGAAAACCTTGCGCACAGTCTACAGGTCATATATATGGAGGGATTTCGTTGTAACTTCGTAGGATCACTCCAGATTATGTCCAGATGACAACACCCTCTTTTGATCGCGATCATTTGACCATGATGGTTTTCCAAGCCTAAAACCCGAAAAACTTTAGTACAGACTACAGGTTATATTTGTGAAGGGATTTCATTCATAACTTAGTAGAATGACTCAGTATAATGTTGAGATAAGGACGTCCCCTTTTAGTTGCAATCAGTCTGCCGTCATGGCTACACAGGCCTGAAGCGCCAAAACCTTTTGCACAGTCTACAGGCCATATTTATGAAGAGATTTCAATGTAACTTGATAGGATGACTCGTTTTGGAATAAATTCACTGTAACTTGGTAACTTTGGTTGACATACGTTAACTGTGATGGCCACATACATTAACTATGAGATCATATTAACCCACTCCTCAGCTCTTTAGTACAGTGTACACCTCATATTATTTTTATTAAAAACATAGCATACAGGGAACAGAAATTAACATATTCCCAATTATCACAATTCTTGTCTTATTTCATAATCCTTTCATAAACATTGAACATTATCCTTTTCATCAAACACAACACACAGACAAGTTAAGCCATAGTTTCATTGACACTTTCATTTTTCACTGAATGATGTCGGTTGACACAGTGTACGATTTGGACTTGGATTTTTTTTCTCAAATTCTTTCTTTTTTATTTATAAACCTTGTACACTAAATTTGATTTGAGCCTCGGTAAACCTCTGCACAAATCAAATTTATGAACTCGACTTATAAATTCCGTATAAATTATAAAATAGGAACTTCATTCATTAGCACAGATTATTGCTGACTTCTCAGATACACCAAGCTGCCCAGGCTTAGGCTAGTGCCAGTGGGTTGGACAGGTGTTCTTGGAATATGAATACCAGGTCAAACAATAGACTTTATTGCTCAGCCAAGTATTGATGGTCCATGAATATCCGAAAAACGATTTAGTGCGTAACATAGCAAAGCAGTATAAAGAATTATCCAAAGCTTTGAATTTTTATTTCTTTTTCCCTGCTCAGGTTAGTCAGGTAGATGCAGAAGGATCCGGACTGGTAGGGCATTCTTCAAAACAGATAAAGGTAGATGAGTGTTTCTTCAGTTCATCTGAAACGAGATGGAATGCAAATGATCCTCGCAAAAAAGCAGCCGATCTAAAATTAGGGAGGATGATCGCCATTGATATGCAACCACTGAGCTTGGTGGAAAACAAGGGTTTTAGAGATTTTGTGTCAACAGTACAACCAGCTTATGATCTGCCGTCTGGTAGGACTCTCCAGTACAGAATTATTCCTGAATTATATGAAGATACTAAATGCAAAATAGCTGATGTTTTGTGTGCATCCAGTACAGTAGCTCTTACAACAGACCACTGGACATCAAGGGCGACAGAGGCATATATTGCAGTTACGGCGCACATGTTATCCGAAAATTTTGAATTTTTGGATGCCTGTCTAAATGTCAGTTACTCCGGAAAGCCACACAGCGGAAAATATTGCTGGTGATATTGTTGCTATAGTCAGTAACTGGATTTCTAAAGCAGAAGAAATGAAACTATATGTAGTATCAGACAATGCCTCAAATATTCAAGCCGCTTGTCGGTTACTACCAGGATATTACACTCCTCTTAGATGCTTTGGGCATACCTTACAGCTAGTGCTGAAAGACTCACTGAATGAATTTCCAGGCGTAAATCAAGTTACTGCAAAGTGTAAAAAAATTGTGAGCCACTTCCACCATAGCTTTGAGTCAACCCAGAAGCTAAAGGAAATGCAAAAAAGTCTTGACATTCCTGAGCACAAGTTGAAAGGCGAGTGTGAAACTCAGTGGAACTCCACATACCAGATGATTTCACGGATCGTAGAACAAAAGTTGGCGATCTGTGCTGTGCTTGCATCCAATGATCCTGTAAACAACCTTCTACCACACGAGTGGAAAACTGCTTCAAGTTATGTTGAAGCTTTGAAGCCGTTTGATGACATTACTACGATAATGTCTGCCACTAGGTATTCAACTTTATCAATGGTTATTCCAGTTTTGAACACCTTGTGTGAGCAAATGAACTCTCTTGAGATGAACAGCTTTGGTGAATCGGTCATCAAAAATGTAAAGAAACGATGGCCAGATTACGAGAAGAATGAACTGCTTGTACAAGCTACTTACTTGGACCCAAGGTTCAAAAACTTTCCTTTTTCTGAAGACAAAGTAGAAGCAAGTGCTGTTCAGTTACTAATGGATGCAATGGTAGCAAACGAGAAAAACAACTCAGTAAAATCACAAAATTCTGAGAAGACTTCCAAGTCTGAGCTAGAGCAAAAAGAATTCCCAAGTGCTACTACTGACACTAATCAAAATACTCTAAAAGAGAAGAAAAGTGATTTCTGGGGGTTGTACAAAAGAAAAGTCGAGGCGAAGCGTGAAAGTTTGAAAGGGGTAGCAGATCTTTTGAATCTGTACAAGGCCGAGATTGATCGGTACAAGGCCGATGAACTTTTAGAGCCCTCTGACAACCCATTTCAATGGTGGGTGGAAAACAAAAACAGTTACCCAAACCTTGCAATCCTTGCACGGAGGTATCTTTGTATCCCTAGTACAAGCGTTCCTAGTGAGCAACTTTTCAGTAAAGCTGGGTTGATAATCTCCGATAGACGGAGCAGTCTCAAGCCCAGTAATGCAGAAATGTTGATTTTCCTTAACCACAATTTGCAGCACACTTGAATATATGGAGGATGTACTAGCCTACTAGGATCCAGGCATCCTCCTCTTCCTGCATTACCAGGCCTGTGGGCTTTTTTCTGTTGTTGCTATTGCAAGGTGTTTGACAGTTTTACTTACTTTACTTTTGTTTGGTTCAGGAAATCAAGACTGGCGAGGACGGCAGTCTGGCGGAACCTAGAAAACGCCAAGCGAATGATTTGATTGGTTTTTTTTAAACTTCTGATTACTAAATGTTCCCTACAGGACAGGGACATTGTTTATTTCATAAATCACCTTGAACTGTTTCGCATCTCTGAGTGTTACATTGACCAAGATATGTCATACTGAAATATTTCACACTAATTGGCTTGTGGAGAATCTGATGATAGGTGGAGGGGGGGGGGGGGGGGGGGGGTAGGAGGTGGATATGATCATGAATCATGATGTGATAATAATTATTGTTGGGTTAAAAAATAAAAAATTTAAGCTTATTCAATTCCAACCAATGTGCTATTAGTTCATTATTAAGTTTATTAACCTGTGACAAAATGGCAATACATAGTTAACTTAAGTAATCCCGGATGCCCATCTCATTTGCCATGTTGCCGGATAGAGTCGTGGTACATGTTTCCAGAATGGAGGAGATTATAATGCTCACTCAAGAGAACACATTTCAAGTGCCAGTGCTTTTAGGTCTGTTAAAACGAGAAGTCCTTATGTCTGTCTTTTTGAAAAAGTTAGCACCCAGTATTAAACAAAGACCATACGTTACTGATCTCCATTCAAGTCACACTGTTGAACAAACATGCGGCATGAAATGTAAACAAAACCACATGGACGTGCTCACAAAAAGGAGCTATAATTAATTGGTCCACCATGTTGTGCAATGAGACTCCCCAATGTTAATACCTAACTGGCTTCACATGTGTGTTGTTTTTTCAATTTCATACAGCTTTTCATGACATATTTGACAAAGTGGATATTGAAATGAAGGTTCGAAGTTACTTTTCTTTTTTGAAGTACCTTTTCAGTATGACTGCTTTAGATAACCAAACAACCCATTTTCCAACTAATAAAAACTGATAACAGCAGTGGTCGCACTATCTGGAATAATTAATTGTGAACTAGGACTTTCCCGTTCATTTCTGAATATAAAGGCTTAGCACAAAGTGGAGAAACAAAATTGACAAGAAAAAAAACAGGTTTTTTTTAAATTTTAATTCAGCTGAAAGAATAAAAAGCAACGCATCAAAATGATTCTAATTTTATTTTGGGTGCAAGTACTGCAAAGTTCAACAAAAGAAGTAAGATTTTATTTTGAGTGGGAAATCCCCGTCGTGGGCCAACTGACGGGTTGGTACTGAAGTTTGAAGTGTTGTGTTGTAATGTTGTTGCGACGATGCTAGGTTGTCGAAAAACGTGCACCTGGATGGAAAATCAGGCAGGTGATAGCACCCTGGGGCAATCACAGGCCTCAGAATGACAGGACTGTTTTAGTAGCATAAAGGGTCAAATGAAAGTATATATTATTGATTCAACTTGATTGTGTAAGCCATTGCGTTATTTACAGACATGAGAAATTCAAATTGAGTTAACAATTTGTCAACTGAGTGCTTGTGAAGTGTGCTGTGTCGCAGTACTGTCAGTGACCGTGGAACATAACATAACATAACATACTCTAAATAACTCTCTGGTGACATTTCTATGGTCTTTTGTAGTTAGACAATCATGTTTTTAGATTAATTAAAGGGCATGGAAACAAAATCGAAAAAACGAACCGAAACCGAGGTTTTAAAAAAAATAAAACCGAAACCGAACCTGGAAAGAAAAAACCTCCATGCACTACTTTAAATTTATCATTTTTTTGTGACTGATGAGGCATATTTTGCATGATCACTAGTCAAACAGTTCATTGGAATGATGAACCATGTTGTAATTTTCTGTACTAAGGCTTAATGATGAAACAGGTGGGTGGGGGATAAGTTGTTTTGTAGTTCTTCATAGTAGCTGTGTAATAGAACATTTTATCATATGACTCGCCCGTTGTGTTTACTTTAAAACATTTGATATTTTGTTTTCATATTAATCAGTGATAAATAAAGCCTTCCGTCGGTTCCATTGGTCCATTTCTAAACTAGACAATTTGATTGGCTGAACAAAATACAACTGGGCCACATTTTCATAATTTGCATAATTAGAATTAAGAGCTTTCATTGGTCAATTTCAAAACTGGTCAATTTGATTGGCTAAATAAAATACAACTGGGTCACATTTGCATAATTTCAGTAGGGAGAATTTACGTTATCTGACCTATTTAGGATGGGTTATATTGTATTAATCTTTTACCTACAAGAAAAACGGCATTCATTATTTTTAATATTTTCACTTTTTGCTTCCAAAACATAGGTTATGACTCCTCATTGGAACGAGCTCGATGAGCTCGTTCCACTGAGGGGGTCATAACCTATGTTTTGGAAGCAAAAATGAAAATTTTCAATTATACGAGGATGTTTTTTCCAAGTGCCGTCTGCACCTCAAGTTAGCTGATGGGTTAAAAAGTCATACTAAGTGGCTAATATGTGCATGTGTGTGTTATATGATAAATAGAATATGAAATGAGTGTTTTTCTCGTATAATATTTATGAAACTCATCCGAATTTTCTGTTTGGGCTCGCCAGAGGTTCGCCAAACGGAAAATTCTTAGACTTGTTTCATAAATATTATATGAGAAAAACACTCATTCCATATCCTCTATTTATCTACCAGTTTCTATAAAGGTAAACCGCAGTATCGGTAGCAATAAAAAATTTCATGATAAAAGATCTTGTATCGCTCTTACAGTAGCAATAAAAGTCACATGACGAGAAACAAATGTACATGCACCTCACAGACTATTTCAGGAGTTCATTTCTTTCAAAAACTTGTTATACTGCAAGGATCGATGCATCTAGTTTGCTTCAACATACATTCTATGTTGCAGGGAATTGTACAATCCAGTATATAAACAATCCAACACGCAAAATATCAAAACAAAAAAAAGATGAAGATGAATCGCAAAAATAGAAAGTTACAGGGATTTTTGAAATGTAATGTCAATCTCGATTGCATGCCACTAAAAATTATGAATGAAGTGATGTCATGTATTTAAAGAGATTCTTTCAAACTACAAAAATATAATTCCCAAGCTGTTTTCACAAACCATCCACCTATTCCTTGGGTAACCCCATAAATTGAATTTAATTTGGTTAGAAATACCATTGCCCGACAGAAAAGGCATACTTGGGCCATGTTTGATTTCGTCTTATCACCATGTAAAATTTCATTCATGTTGAAGAAATTTCCTCATGTCTATGAGTTGAGAGATTTCAAAATGGAGTCCCATTATTTTGATCAGTTTCGTGTGTTTTTTTGTTTGTTAACTCTTAAACCGCTGAGTATTTTCAAGATATTTTTTCATCAAATCATGTCATGGCTGCTGTAAAGCAGCCTTGACTAGAGTTGATGAAAAATTAATCTAAATATAACAAGAAATCATTGGTGAAAAAATCTCTTCAATTTATAGGGGAAAATATGTTTAAATATGCCCAAATCATACTTATATCAGTGACAAGAGAAACCCTGCGCTGGGCAGAAATATCCGCCAGCAGCATGCAAAGAGTTAATTACTATTTTTGAGATATCATAGTTCTGGGTTTTGTTGTTTGACTGAAGTGTAGATAAAAGTGTTATTTGCTTATTGTGTGTGTATACAATCTTTTATTGTGATGAGACTCGTTTTTGAGGCCACACAGTTGCGAGTTTTGCAAGCATGACTCATTTCTGTCAAGCCAGAAAATAAGCAGACTGTCATCTGCTAAATGAGGTCCCCAGAGGGTTAATTTAGCGATGCAACCCTGCACAGTAGGGTAGCATCACTAAATTTACCCTCTGTGAACCTCAGTCTAAATCAGGGTCTCAAAACTAAACAGAAAGAGGTACCCAGAGAATAAATTGGCCCACTGTATGGGATAGCATCATCAAATTCACCCTCTGGGGACCTCATTCTGCAAATGTCAGACAGCTTATTTTCTTGCTTGATAGCTGTATGTCCCAAAAATGAGTCTTATTGCGATGAAAGATTCTGTACATGCACAATGTTTAATAATATTTATATGTAGTTATGTACACCAATTGTGAGTGATGGGACAGCAGAGTAGTGGGCTATTTTGTGGACCAATATTATGGCACAATCAGTTTGGAATAGTATATTACTCAATCATTACCAAGGGCCCTATGAACCACACATTTTTGATACAAATCGAATCTCAAGTCATGTCTATTATTATTCAAAATCGAATTGAGCCTCAAATTGAATCAGTTGCGTCTTGAAGATGAACAATGGATGTTGGGGTTCTATAAACCTGATTTGTTCCGACTGTGATGGCTCAAGTACCGACTGATAAAATAATCCAACTACTTTATCAAGGCATGCCTTCAGCGAAGGCATGCCTTGATGATGTAATGTAGTTGGAATTTTACCTTGTATGTATTTTAGTTCATTGTCGATAATGCTTGAAGACCTTAAACTTGTATTTAACAGTGGCAGGGTCTGGTGATGTTGGAATTAGTATGGTTGGTGGCATGCGTGAAGAGGTTATGTATGTTAACCACCTTCACTCTGATGTCAAAATACCAAAATTTCAGGAAGCTGTTTTTTCCCATAATGCATCTAGAAATTTAACCAATTCTATCTCGTTTGACAGAGCTCAATGAGCTCTGTCAAACGAGATTGAATTGGTTAAATTTCTAGTTGCATTATGGGAAATTTTTTCTGCCTGAAATTTAGATATTTTATCATCAGTATGCAGGGGGTTAATATATCGGAAGTTACACTCGGTCTTTTATTAAGGAATCACCCTGTCCTTCCGTCCGTCTGTCCGTCTGTCCATCCTTATAAGCACAACTCCTCCTAAACCGTTTGAAGAATTTTCATGAAACTTGACACAATGGAAGAACTCCATATGAAGATGTGCATGAAGCAATATAATTCCATTCTGACAGGCGCAGGGGCTATCACTTTGTGAGCTTGCTCACAGTATCTCTAGTTTCAACATTATTTGTGTATGATTTCCACGTGAACTTTGCATTTTGTGAGACAATGAAGATGACTGATACCAAGCTATATTCCAATGAAAAAGATTCGAGAGGAAATGAATCAGGCAGCCGATTTTGAATCAAACCAAATATCTAGTTAAGATTCAAAATCATATCAAATCTCAAAGCTTCGCAGGGCCCTACCCATACAGTCTTCTAAATTGACTAATAATTATACAAACTCTGGTATTGTTTGTCCATGTACAGAAATCTAAAGGAATTATTAAAAAGTTAAAAAAAAACATTCACGAGCCTAAATCAGGACAGGATGCATATTTTTTATACTAAAACCAATGGCCCAGACTTTGCTGGTGCAACCTCAATATTAGTAAGGGCCAAACACAAATTTTGAGCCCCCAATCCCCCAAATTTGCATACAATACCGAAAATTAAAAGTCCCATCTTTGATTCTGGCCCTCCATACTTTTAGTACTTGCGCATGCGCAGTACCCAGGAAGAGACCAGAATTGGCACAAAACATCATTCTTTTGTTTGGCCCAAGTCAGTAAACATTTGATCTGACATCTGTGCAATAAATTCTCATTTTTGAAGATGCCAGACACAAATCAATGATGGTTTTCATGGAATCAACAGTGCAGCAGGATGCTGGAAGTGAATAACAGTGGTTTTTGGTGTTCAGGGCTGTAACTTTATAATTTTTATATAAAATTATTCATGTTCCCTAATTTTGGGTTATGCTTCTGAACATCATCATTATAATATGACTCCACTGTTATTTTGTTAGTATTATTTCCCTTCTCTCTCCTGAACCCTCCTGTTATACTCCCAAGCTCTTTCGGCTTTTTTATTGAAGAATGTTTTATTAAATTCTTGGGAGTTTAACTTGTAAAACAGAATAGGCATTCTGTTTATCCCCTATATGTTTACGTCCTGTTCTTTACGTTTTGTATTCTTCCATCTTCTGCCAGATGCATTGTTTTTTCATCATATGAAGATCTAGCTTTGCATCAGGTGGTTGTTGATCGGTTACTGACTTTGGGCCTTTGTTGTGCCTGTTGTTGGTTAGTTTCCGTTTTTTCCTCTTGACGTTGTCTGTTCATTAACGTTTTGGATTTGTATTAATTCAATGTGTAGGTAAAAACAGTTATTAGCTCACCTGACTTTCAGTCAGGTGAGCTATAATGATCACTCACCGTCCGTCGCCGTCCGTCGTCCGTGAACATGGTGTTTGGGTCTTCTCCTCCCAAACCGCTGAACCAATTTAATTGATATTTGAGATAATAGTTTGTTATGACATTGCAATTTGCTTTTGTTCAAATCAAGTTGCCTCGCCCGTGGGTAGGGCCACACCCAAAAAGTGTGCTGAAATCATAAAAAATCTTCTTCTCATGAACCAGCAGTAGCAGAGACTTGATATTTGGTGTGCAGCTTCCTTTTGAGGTGTAGACTCAGATTTGTTTAAGAGAAGTTTGTGGGGCTATACTTGGCGTCGTAATGGGAGGGGAAAGAATATTTGCCCCTCCCAAAATTTGTATTTTCCAAACCGAGAGGCAAATTTTGACCAAATTTGATATGAGGGCTTAATGGGTCATAAGTACTTAATTTATGCAAAAAAAAATTTTCCCGTCGCCCCATGGGGACCACAGGAGCTAAAAATAGAAAAAAATTAAAACGCCCATATCTCCAAAACTACACGGCACTGGGAATTCTTATTTGTTGTGAAGCTTCCTCAGGACCAACAGAATGGAATGGTAAAAAAAAAATTGCCATCGGTTTTATCATGGGGTACTTTTTGGGGACTTTGAAAAAGTGCTGAGTCAGAATTTTTTAACACTGTGGTTAATGGGAAAAACATATAAGACTACTTTTCTCCCAAACCACTGCTCCAAAAGCTTTCAAATTTCACATATAACATCTTTAGAAGATTATTTCACATGTTTATTGAAATCAATTGCCTGGGTCGATATTTGGGCTTTCTTTAAAAATCTTCTTCAGATCTACCAATAAGAATATTTTGATATTTGGTATGCAGCATCCTTAGAGGGGTGAGATTCAAGTTTGTTCAAGCCAAGTCCCTGGGTTCATATTGAGGCTGAAAATTTGGGGTCCCGTTGCATTGGTTTTTTTATGCGTTTCGGTCAATTTTAAGAGAAAAAAAAATTTGTTTTTACACTGAAATTTTGGGGTCCGGGTGGGACTTAGAAAATTTTGGACCAAAATCCGAAAAATTTCGATTTTGTTTTTTATGCGTTTCAGTCAATTTTAAGACAAAACCAAAATTTTTTTTTTACACTGAAAATTTGGGGTCTGGATGGGACTTAGAAAATTTAAGACTAAAATACAGAAATTTTTGTTTGTTTTTTATGTGTTTCGGTCAATTTTAAGAGAAAAAAAAAAAATTTTCTTTACACTGAAAATTTTGGGTCTGGGTGGGACCAAAATCCGGAAATTAGTTTTTTATGCTTTTTAAGAAGAAAAAAAAAATTAGGCTGAAAATGTTTTGTTTGGGAAAAAATTCTGTTTTTTGTGCGTTTATCTCAATTTTGGGACGTAAAAGTGCAGGAACTGAAAATAGAAGGAAAATCCTGTGTATTGTGTGGGCACAATCACTTCATCTAGTTGGTATATGCTTTTCTTAGGAGGGACGTATGCAGCTTATTCAAGTCCCTGGTTTGCTATTTAGACTACCATGTCAGGTGAGTGCCCGCAGGCCCCCTGGGGCCTCTTGTTGTTTTTTCTATTAGGATACATATTATATCTTATTCCGGCAGTTTAGCTTTAATTAGGTAGTGCTTGTCCACACTTAGGCTCTATCGGGATGCACTTGGGCTCATCAGGTTCCCTTGGGGCACTTAGGCTTCATTCCAAATTTTTTGAAAATCGTTTTTTTTTCAATTTATTTTGAAAATTTTTGTGATTGTCTATGTTATGTATCCTTGTGATGTTTATTCTGTATTATTATTGGGAGTGCAGCAGACTTATGATTTTGTCATCATTATTATTGTATTTATTATAATAATTGGTACTTAGTGTAAGTCCAGCAAGACTCGGAATTAATGCTTGTTGTTTGCCGGGATGCAAACATTGGAAATGGGTGTCAACCTGTGTGGTGGGTGGTGAAGTTCCGATGTAGGAGCTCTCACCACTGGCTAATACTAGTCTTTCAGTCTCTTTTTCAGAGAAACAAGAACATGGTGATGGTACTTTGACAACTGTCTGTTACGTGCTGCTGTCATCACACTCTGATGACCCGCCCTGATGAGTAAACAGAGCTAGCTGCTCATGATATTTAGCATAGGATTGAGGTCTCCAGTTAGTTCGCTTAATCCCCTGCATGCAGCTAGCTCGACCGGTGAAGCGGTCATCCCTATATGGGAGCCGGGATGCCGGGTAGGTCTGTTGCGGTCGAGTAGTATAACGTGGGTAGAGTGAGTACCTCATGATATAAAGCTCACCCAGTGATGATGGTAAAAGGAGGAGAAGCCTGAATATTTCTCTATGGGATGCTCGGCAAGATCTAGGGTCAGATCGCAAGTTGGAGAACCCTCTCGACTGTGTCCGTTGCGAGAAACTATAATGAGTCGGAACACGCTTCGGGATGTTCCTTCCACACTGCAGCCGGGGTTGGCTGTGGTTATGGCTTCTTCTTACCTGGAAGTGCATGCAAAGGGGATTAGCCTACAAGTTTCTCAACGGGATACTCAGCGAGATCTGGGGTCAGATCGCAAGTTGGAGAAAGTTCTCCATCCCGTTAGCAAACAAGGTCGACTGTTTTCTGTCGTGAGAAACTTAAGTGAGTCGGAGTACCCGTCCAAAATGTGCGAGTCGGGATGCTCCTTCCGCACTTCAGCTGGGGTCAGCTGTTGTTACGGCTTCCTCTTCTTTCATGGAAAAGCACACTAAGGGGTAGAAGCCTACAAGTTTCTAAGCAGAATGCTCGGCGAGGTCTGGAGCCAGACCTTGAGCTGGAGAACCCTCTCCATTCTGTCAGCAGTCGGGTCGACTGTTTCCGCTTCGAGAAACTTTAGTGAGATGGGATGCTCGTTCACGCTTCTGATCCGGGACACTCCTTCCACACTGCAGCCTGGGCTGGTTGCAGCTATGGCTTCTTCCTCTGCTTCATCGACGAAGCATGTTCGACCACAGAGTAGCTATCCCTCTTCGCATGTTTATGCTGTTCCTCGGAGATGTTCCCAGTCTTCACTACCGTAGTCAGATTAACCTGTAGCTAGTGGTTCGAGGCATTTTTATACAGGACATGCGTCGAAAGATCTGGGGGTCAGATCTCCATCCCGTGGGCAGCATACGGTGAAGAAGCGGATAATCGCTGCTCTACAAGCCTCGTTCACGTACCTGCTGCCATAGTTTGCACAGCGTATCGCAGCATCTCAGTAGTCACAGGTTCAGTCATCAACAGTCCCTGGTAGTGATCTATCGGACAGTGCTGGGTTGGTCCAGTCGTCTGTACATTCGGATGGTGTTAACCATGTTTTTCAGATGGAACATTCAAATTTTGAGAGGGCTACGGAGGTTGATTCTCCATCCCTCACGGAATGGCACATTAAGACTATGAATTTTTATTCATAAGTTCTTTCAAATCTTGTTCCATCTGAAGAAAAGTCTGTGTTTGCTAGGCAAAAGACAGCTTAAGGTACCAGGTGAAGGAAAGACGAAGATCTTTCCTTCCCGGATCTTTCTGCTCAGGTGTTAAAGGCCTTTGGTCCAATTAACGACGCCTCCCTTGGCCTAGCAATAGTATAAGAAAGGCAATGATCTATTCTTTACAAATAGAAGATTGATAGCTCATAGTTAGGCTGAGACAGTTGTCTTGTGTGGAATAGAGCCGTTAGAAGGAATAAGTCTGTCTTTTCCTTCTTGGTGTTGTATTCCTAGGCGTCGGAGGCATTTAGTGCTATTGTTGATTCCATAGTAGCCTTATGTACCGTTAGAACGGTCTTTTCTTATACATTCGTGGCTAACGTCATAAGTCTCCGTTTAGTGAGCTGTCTAAGGCCACAGGGTAATAAACAGATATCTGTCTTCACCGATATATGACTTTTAGGCTGTGTTAGCTATGCTGAGACCGCTATCTTTTTGGAATAAGGCTGTTAGAAGGAAAGATTATGTTTTACTTCTTGGTGTGATATTCCTAGACATCACAGGCAATTAGTCCTTGAGTTGTCACCTTAGTTTGGCTTATGTGAATTAAGAGCGGTCTGTTTATATATATCATTAGTGGCCATAAATATTTTACAGCAGTATTTTCTTATACATTGCGGCTAACGTCGTAAGTCTCAGTTTAGTGAGCTTTCCAAAGCCGCAGGTTACACAGATACCTGTCTTCATGGAGATGAAGACTAATAAGCTCCGTTAGCTAAGCTGAGACTAGTGTCTCTTTGGAATTACGGCCGTTAGAAGAGTGGTCCTTTATTCCTTACCTTGAACGACTAAGGTTGTAAGTCTCCGTTTAGTGAGTTTTCAAGGTCGCACGTTTCACCGAGATATCTGTCTTCACGGGATGCAGACTTAGCCGCGCTAGCTAATCTGCTGTCTCTTTGGAATTAGGGCCATTAAAAGGAAAGAGCACATTGTTTCCTTCTCGGTGTTGTATTCTTAGGTGTCTGAGGCTTTTAGTCCTTTTGTTGACGCCTTATTAGAATCAGGTGCAAGTGTGGCCCATTTTTCCTTAACTTGAGCGACTAATGTTGTAAGTCTCTGTTTAGTGAGCTTTCTAAAGTCGCAAAAATTACACCAAGATATCTGTCTTCACGGAGATGAAGTCATCTAAGCTTCGTTAGCTAGGCTGAGACAGCTGTGAAAGAGTTCATTTTTTCCTTCTCGGTGTTGTTTTCTTAAGTGTCACTATAGCAGCCTAGCTAGATTTATGAGCTGTGTTTTTTCCCTATCATTAGCGGCTAGCATTGTAAGCCTCCTTTAGTGAGCTTCTAGGGCCACAGTTAACAGCCCTTTAAATTGTCTTCACAAATAGGAAGACCTTTAGCTGCTTCAGCTAGGCTGAGACCACTGTCCTATCAGACAAGGTACTGTTACAAGAGAAGAGGTTGTTGTCTCCTTAACGGTATTGTTTTTGCGTTAGTTGTCTGAGGCTTTTAGCCTTATTGATGATGCCATATTAACCTAGTGTGATTATAATTAATGAGCGTTCTTTCGAATGCTTATAGTTAACTCCTTTTCAGGAATATATTTCCTGCTATAACCGGAACAAGGCATGATATGGTGTATTATTTGGTGCCATGGCGTACTGTCTTGATTTCAAGGAATATGTCGATGCTGTTTCAGCAGGTATATTCCTTGCAATAGTGCCATATTCATCACGTCCCTCTCTGTCCTTAGTGTTATTATGGAGTTGGTCAGACATGAGGGAGCCCTGCGGTTTTTATACTATTCTAGATAACTAACACTAAAGCATTACGAGTCGCACCGGATTAGTTTGATTATGCTTGCTTTGACTAACTATAAGCTTTTTCGCTGTATTACTTTTTATTGAGAATAGCAGCAGCAGTATAGCTTTGGGAATATAGCGTGAAACTTCCTTTTCCTGTAGTGAAAAAGGAATTTGTCACTGTTCCAAGCTTTAGTATTACTGCACCTGCCTTACTTATCTTGCGATTCAAGTAATGCAGGTGAGTGGGGTTCGATATGAACTATTCATCGAACCCCCTCCCCTCCCCTGCCTATAAGTAAGTAAGTAAGTAAGTAAGTAAGTAAGGTAAGTAAGTAAGTAAGTAAGTCTTTATTTACGTGACATGTGCGATAAAATACAACCAATTTCACTCTAAAAGTTCATTTCACAGTAACGCACCCGGCCAATTTGACCTATATGTCACATGTCATATGTTAAGAGGCAATTACAGGGCAGGACGTAGTTCTCTTTCTGTAGTTGGTTTGCTTCCTGTGGTTAGTTGTTCATAAGTTGTATATGAGCATATGATTCCTGAACAGTAACTGTTTTTGGATTCCGAATTCTTTCATGAATACATTCGGTTGATATTGCTAGCCTTCGTGTACCTGTGTGGCAGGCATGTCGGTTATATGGATGACATTCTCCAAATGTGGTAATTAGTCCACTCTGAGAAGTTTTGCATTAATGTCATTTTATCCCTTCAGTTTCCTGGTTAGATTTTGTATCGCTCGGTCACGCTGTTGATACAGGCTGTATTCAGATGAGGGTACATGTGGGATTCTGTTGATTAAGTGCATACTAGGTATTTATTATTAGGCAGACGTATTATTGAATAGATTCTCTTAAATTCTGGCTCTGCATTAGTATAGAGCTTATGAGAATTTTGGGGATAGTTGGATCAGTTATGGAGTTTCCTACAGGCTGTCTATGCATACATTCTCTATTTTTGGCTTTACTATTCGGAGTGGTATATTCTTTCTCCGAACAGTCATTGATTTTAACGGACCTAGGGAACAATGAATTATTTCCAGGTTCTGAATCCAGTCTTCAACCGGAAGTGGTACACAAGGGGAATTCTATTCTCATAGAATTAAATGGTTACAATTTGGAAGTTCATTATTGGAATTAATTGTACACCTGAACGTAGTCGCCGGTTGGTTGGCTCAGAAGCGCACAAGTCCTTTCAGATAACTTTTCATTGGGATTCAATTGGACAAATTTAAGGTTCTGCATATTAATATCACCGGTTTTCAACCTATCTATGTATTCCGGATGCGGCTTACATTTAGAAGCTTGCGATTTTAATAACTGGGATTGCCACGATATAGCCTTGGCTGCTGATGTGGCATTAAGCACCAATAAATTAATAATAATTAATAACCAGGTGTCTTTTAGGCGAATGTATATATATTATTCTGTACTGCTTTTTCACTGCTTCCAGGCCACTTCCCCCTTTATTTTGAAGATTATTCCTTCAAAAAAAAGAGGGGGGGAGGGGGGCGGGAGGGGGGGTGATTTCTCTTTACCTCTTCTGGCCTTATATTAAGTGTGTAACTGTGAGTGAAGCTGTTATCATCTGTAGATTATTCTGATCTTATGTACAGCTTGTTACATTATATATGGCGTGTGTTTGTGGGCATTAGTCTCTCACTCTCGGACATGCTTTCCTAATTTTAAGTGTCTTATTCTGGACTAGCCTTAAAAATGGGGGCTCGTTACACCCAATTAGCGTAATCATTTATGCTGAGTAATAGGCAATTACTTGGATATTGCTCCTTATTTCGGTGGAATGTCTTCTCTATTGTTGTTTTGAGAGAAATATATGTTATTCCTTAAAATTTTAATCCCCTTTTCACCTTCGGAGTTCTAATGCAGGCTAAGGAGCTGAATTTTGTTCTGCTATTCCTTTAAGTTCTAGGCCCTCCTGCCTTTTTATGATTCAGCTAAGTCTGGGCCATTGGTTTTAGTATAAAAATATGATAAATTTAAAGTAATTTGTACATGTTTTATATTTACCAATGACCCAGACGGGGATGGCCCTCCCATGAGTGGGAACTCATACCTCCCTGCTGAGTTATAACATTAGTAGGCACAACTAGGAAGAATGATGTTTGGCGCCAATTCCGGTCTCTTCCTGGGTACTGCACATGTACAAGTACAAAAAGTATGGAGGGCCAGACAGGACTTTTAATTTTCGGTATTGTATGCAAATTTTGGGGATTGGAAGGTTCAAAATTTGTGTTTGGCCCTTAATAATATTGAGGTTGCACCAGCAAAGTCTGGGCCATTGGTAAGTATAAATACAAATTACTTTGAATTTTCCATTTTTTGTTTAATTTAAAAAGTCCCAGAAATTTCAGAATTCAGTATTTCCAGGGATTAAGATTGGATTCAGTTTATGAGAGCATGAAATTTTAATCAAAATAAAATTTTTAACTTGAATAGACCTGATTTATTTTGTTGCCCTGCTGATTTATTTATCATTTATTTACTGTTATCAAAAATGGTGACCGTGTCAACATATGTAATAACTCAATGCCAATTGAGTGTATGTAAAAAAACATTCTCTTTCTAAATCAAATGATTGCACGCTTGTTTCCCAAGTACAGATTTGTATTTTGTCTAGACATTTTTACTTGTATTGGGGGAAACACGTTCATGTTGTAAGATAAATTAAATTAACCTCTTGGAAACCTTGGGAAGTGAAACAGTGCTTGTTTACTGTGGGAAACAAGCTCTGTTTTACTGGTAAAATAGGACCAGGGGTGGACATCCTCTAAAAAGAGCAATATTGTAAAACAATTGGCTGTACTTGACTTTATTCCTGTGTTGCAGTCACAGTTAGCCATTGTCCAGAAATATGTGACCTCAACCTTTAAAGGTCTACATGTATATCTGACTTTTACAACCTCAGAACAGGTGTCCTTAACATGCCATCAATGGTTTCTAGTCAGGGAGCCAAGACTTGACTAGAAATCACTCTTAAGTCACTAGACGTGTAGAGGCTGTGGTCAGGTGTGAATTCTGGACAATTGTCCAGGCCCTTAAGGGTTAAACAATGATAAATAAACAAATAACTCTCCCCACACTGATTATGAAATATAAAAATTTCAACGAACAAGATTTTGCTATAATGCAGTTATGAACATATACAATTCTATCTTGTTCAGAGCTCTGTCAAGATTGAATTGGTTAAATTCCTATTTGCATCATGGGAAAAATTTCCAGCTTGAAATTTCTATATTTTGACATCAGTTTGGAAAGAGTTAACTCTTAGAAGCCAGGAGTCGAGTTTTCTTGCCTGTGATGTAATACGGCAGGTAATCTGGCTGTGACGGTTCGGCTATCTTTGGGCTGGGGGAGAATTAAACACTGAGTAGGTGCTTCTAGTCAAGTGTCGTCTGCCTGAATAGGCAGACAACACTTGACTGGAAGCACCTGCTATACTTTAAATTTTTCGCGGCATGTCATGTTCAGTAAATTCATTCTGATTCCCCGGCTTCTAAGAGTTAATGAAATATATGTACGGTACTGTAACCAGAAAAGGAGCCTCTTTTGTGATCAGATGGCGGAATGTGACACAATTACACCAGTTGGTCAAGATTTTGTATGTAAGATACTGCTAAATCAAGACTTCATTAACCCTTTACCTAACATGAAAAGCAGACGACACTTGCAAAAAAATTTTTTGGATAACTAATATTTTTCATTAGTTGTATGTAAGATACTGCTAAATCAAGACTTCATTAACCCTTTACCTAACATGAAAAGCAGACGACACTTGCAAAAAAAATTTTTGGATAACTAATATTTTTCATTTTTTGTCTCAAAAAGATAGGTTCCAATGAGGGTGTCATAACCTATGTTTTTGAGACAAAAAATGAAAAAATACTGAAAATTAATTGGCGATTTTTTAGAATGGCGCTGGCCGGTTTTAGCCGTTACGTTGGGAAAGGATTAAGAAGAATGTATGAAAATACCATCACAGATTCGTTGTTGTTGAATTTCATTTTCAACAGGTGAAATTCAAAAAAGCAGATGAAGACTTTTGTCCAGATCGCAAATAAGTCGTGACCTGGTAAAATTTCTCTGTCTGCTTTTTGTAATTACAGTACCATGTGTTGCTCTGGTTCTTTATAGCCTAGTGAGATATCCAGTGGTGCTGGAAGCATCCGAGGGCAATGGTGCAGGGGTATCAAAAAGGGCAATCATCTCTGAGTATACGTTAAGATCGGAAGTTTACAATGTATTATGCATGTAAATTGTAATGTGAAACTCAATAGTATTGACATGATTATATGTATCGTCCCTTGAGAGGAACAAGGTGTCATCTGCAATGCTAAAGCATTGAAGGTGGTACCTTGTTCCACTCAAGAGATGATATAATGCTGGTCCTCGGTTCGAATCCCACCTGCGGTAACCGCGTTGTGTCCTTGGGCAAGACACTTCACCCCGATTGCCTACATGGGGGCACGATGACGCTGTGTACTGAGGCGTACTGCACGTCGATGGTGCGCATGTCTTCATCCAATCTAACCCTGCCTGTGCTGCGGTGCAGAGTTCAGAGTTACGATGTTGGAGAGCTGACAGCTGCTCGTCGTTGCTCGGTGGTTCTCTCCGGGTACTCCGGCTTCCTCCACCCGTCAAACTGTCACGGTCACGATTAGCCATTGTGCAAAAGTATGTGACCTTAAACACCAATAAATAAATAAATAAATAAATGATATAATGCTTTAGAAATCTCCCACTGATTGTGTAGCTTTTTTTGTTTGATTATTGACCAAGCTCCATCATTATACCTCATTCCCCCCACCCCGCCCCTCCCTACTGACATTGGCACACATAAAATATTTTAGAAAGAAATACGCAAGAGTTTCTCAGTTACAGTTCTTGGAAAATAAAGTGTTTTCCACTAATGCATTTCTGGTGAAAAAAGCATGTGCATAGACAAGGTGCACTCCTTCATTTCATGCCCTTGCTTTTTGGGCCTTTGCAGATATCCACTGATAATTGGCATTAGTGTGTGTTTCATGCATGTATTTTTCATTTCTCAGGAACAAGAGAAAAAGGCAGTGTTAACAAATGTCAGAAAAACACGACGGTTTCCATGGAAAACTACATTATTTTTAGGAGCTGTATGTGTGGGTGTAGCTGCATATTTTGGATACAAGAAGTGGAAGTTAAAATAAACCTAGTTAATTAAGTTGGTGTTTTGTTTGAATGTTGTTTTACGAAGATATATGCCTTTTAAATTATAGATATCTATTTTATGAATGTATATTTCTGAGAAAAATTGTTATTCACAAGCACCTGAAAGGTTCCAAAGGTGGTATCAGTAAATATCATGTACATATGTAACTCAACGTTTAAAACAAATGGTTTTAAATTTAGAGTCTGCAACCTTCAATAAAATTATGTCTCCTTAATTATATTTTTCAAACACTCTCAAAAATTATAAAATGACAAATGAACAGTTTTTTGCATTGTTGACTTTCAGCATGCTTCAATTTGAGTGGATGTGGCAAGCTACAGTTAGTTTTGATTGCTAGCTTAACTTGACAAAGTCAAGATAAGCTATTGCCATCACGTGTGCGGAAGTCTGTGAGTCTGTTCACATTTTCTTTTAGCACAGGCTACACCCCGCAGTTCTTGTCTGATCATCACAAAATTTCACATGCAGGTTTGGGGTCATATCGAGATGAGAATGTCTCCTTTTGGTCGTGATTGGTCAACTGGTATGGCTGCACAAGCCCAAAACCCGAAAACCATTAGCACAGTCTACAGGTCGTATTTATGAAGGGATTTCATTGTAACTTGGTAGGATGCCTCTGTATAATGCCTGGATGAGAACGTCCCCTTTTAGGCATGATCTGTCAACCGTGATGGCTGCCCAAGTCCGAAACCCAAAAACTTTTAGCACATTCTGCAGGTCATGTTTAATATGGAGGGATTTCATTGTAACTTGGTAGGATGACTCCTTATGATGTCTAGATGAGAATTTCCCCATTTGGGCGTGATCTGTCAGCCGTGACGACTGCCTGAGCCCAAAACCTTTAGCACAGTCTACAGGTCATATTTATTGAGAAATTTCATTGTAATTTGGTAGGTTGACTTCATATAATGTCTAGATGAGAAAGTCCCCTTTTGGACACGATTGGGCAACTGTGATGGCTACAGGGGCCTGAAGCCCAAAAACATTTAGAACAGTCTACAGGTCATAATTATGAAGGGATTTCATTGTAGCTTGGTAGGATGACTCCAAATAATGTCTAGAAGAGAATGTTCCCTTTTGGTCGCGATCATTCAGCCTTGCCGAGCCCAAAAGCTTTTAGCATAGTCTATAGGTCGTATTTATAGAAGGATTTCATTGTAATTTGTTAGGTTGACTCCATATAATGCCTAGATGATGACATCCCCTTTTGGTCGTGATTGGTCAGCTGTGATGGCAACAGGTGCCCGAAAATCTTGAGCACAGTCTACAGGTCATATTTATGAAGGGATTTCATTGTAACTTCTTAGGATCACACCAGATGATGCCCAGATGAGAATGTCCCCTTCTGGTTGCGATCATTCAACCATGATGGCTGCCCGAGCCCAAAGCCCGAAAACCTTTAGCACAGTCTTCAGGTCATATTTATGAAGGGATTTCATTGTAACTTGGTAGGTTGACTCCAAGTAATGTCTAGTTGAGAACGTCCCCTTTTGGTCGCGATTATTCTGCCTTGATGGCAGCCCAAGCCCAATACCCCAAAACCTTTAGCATAGTCTATAGGTCATATTTATGGAAGGATTTCATTGTAACCTGTTAGTTTGACTCCATATAATGCCTAGATGATGACATCCCTTTTTGGTCGGGATGGGTTAACTGTGACGGCTTCAGGGGCCCGAAACCGAAAACCTTGAGCACAGTCTGCAGGTCATATTTATGAAGGGATTTCATTGTTACTTCGTAGGGTCACTCCAGATGAGAATGTCCCCTTTTGGTTGCGATCATTCAACCATGATGGCTGCCCGAGCCCAGAGACCAAAAACCTTTAGCACAGTCTACAGATCATATTTATGAAGGGATTTCATTGTAACTTGGTAGGTTGACTTCATATAATGTCCAGATGAGAACGTCCCCTTTGGACGCAATTGGGAAACTGATGGCTACAGGGGCCCGAAGCTCGAAAACCTTTAGCACAGTCTACAGGCCATATTTATGAAGGGATTTCAATGTAACATGATAGGATGACTCATTTTGGAATAATTTCACTGTAACTTGGTAACTTTCATTGATATACGTTAACTGTGAGGGCCACATTCATTAACTGTGAGGTCATATTAACCCACCCCTCAGCTCTTTAGTGCAGTGTACACCTCATATTATTTTTATCAAAAACATAGCATACAGGGAACAGAAATGAACATATTCCTAATTATCACAATTCTTGTCTTATTTCATAATCCTTTCATAAACATTGAACATTATCCTTTTCATCAAACACAACACACAAGCTACAGTGTCATTGACTCTTTCATTTATTATTACAAGGTAATTATTGTTATGAAAAAATTATGCATTAATTAATTCCCTCAGAATTTTTATTCAAGAAAAACTATTGAAAGCAAACAATTGGAACCTACAGTTGCTGTGAAGATTATTGTATGTTCCTCAGTTAACATTTTTTGGATCATATTGTGGATAAGGTGATATATCGAACCCACTTTTTAAAACAATACTGTGAAAATGAAATACGTGTATGGCAGATGTTATCTTAAATGATTGTCAGATGAATTCATTTTCTTGAATATGGATGATGTGAACCCTTTATCCAATGAGGACGATATCAAAATTTATTATTTTAAATATTATTTTTTCAAATTTTCCAAAAAAATTCAGCAAAGCCATATCATGTGTCCTCCTCTTTGGCATGAGCTTAAAGAGCCTGTTCCAAGGAGGGGGTCACATGATATGGATTTGTTGAAATTTAAAAAAAATTGTATTTTTGCAACTACTAAATTTGCATATTACATTGGCGGATGTGGCCAATTCATTCAGTAAAGGGTTAACCAGTACATGCTGTTGTTGCCAATTGAAATCTCTTCATAAAAAAGAAAACTGTTGATCATTCAACATTGAAAGCATCAAAAAATAGGTCGAATGAATGTTGAATGAAAATGCCAACGTAAAATGCATAAAGATGCCAAGAAAACATATGACTGCAATTACAGTACATGGAGAGTGTATTACCACTAAATCACCTGCAGAGTGGTGATTCCACCCAAGCAATAATTCTAAATTTGTTGCGAAGCATGACAGTGACAAGCAAAGTTCCAGCCAATGGACCCGCAGGTCCATTGACTGAAATGTTGCTTGTATTTTTTGTCCATATGCACAGAATTTGTAAGTGATACTTTGGGTGATAACTCCATTCCCTGGGTGATTTAGTTACAATACACTCTTCATGTACTGTAACTAATACATACTTCCATTAATGTTTGAGGTGCATGAAAAAAGTGTGAATTGGTTAGACATAAGGTTTGTTGTATGTACGCAAGTTTTTTTTGCACTTCCCTTAAATTAAGCACTGCTGAGAGTGAAGTCTTCCATTAACCCTTTACACAACTTGAATAGCAGACAACACTGTTGAACCGTCAGAATTTATCATCTTTTGAGTCAAAAACATAGCTTATAATCCCTTATTGGATTGGCTTGTTGCATTCGTTCCAATGAGGGGACACACATAAGTTATGTTTTGAGACAAAAAATGAAAAAAAAAGTAAAATTTGAAAGGCAAGTTTTGTAAATAACATTGGTTAGTTTGGGCTATTAATTAAGGTGAAGGGTTAAACTGATTATATGTTGTTATGAGAAACACTTCTGTGAAATGTTTTGAGAGTCCTTTTCAACAGCACTTCAGGTAATATCATTTTATTAGCAAACACAAAAAAACATAATGCTTTTTATTATATGCTGGCCTGTGAATTGTCACAAATTATCTGAAAGATATTTCTTGATATCCACCAACTTGATGGATAACAAGGAATATCCTTCAGAAGCTTCCTAAATGATGTCACGCTTCGGCGCATCACATCACCTTTGATACAGTTACAAGCAATTCTATGCCGACTCCACCAGCAATACCAGATGTTTGTGCTGTTCCAAACCATTCTGGTGATTCTATGACTGAAAAGTTAGATGTATAATAATAATAATAATAATAAAATAATAAGGTAATATTATTAGATGTATGGAAAGTGACTCTGAGAGTGATCTTGAGCCTTGGACTTGTGTAACTTTTCTGGAAAAACCTTATTAATCGATTCGTCCGGGAGGTTTTTTTTTTTTTATGAGTCTGTGCCCTCAATTCCAAATTCCTTGTTGTAAATTGACATTTAACATATTCTTCTATATTCCATGGCATATGCAGCTGAATAGTTAGGTATAGGTCAATTGCTCACTAGGAGCAACCGAGGCATGCTGCAGTCTACTCACAAAAGGGCCTAGCTGCAGACCTATTTCAGCTAGAGCCTTGCAATTTCAACATAACACCAAATGGCCTCAATGCTCTTCAACTCATGTAATAGATCATAGCTCAAGGTCACATGGTTACAAATTTGTGGTAGATCAGGGTGTCAGTTAGTGCTCGAGACAATATGGATGACTGTATCTTTCCTCTCCAAACTGTGTACAGGTATGGTACCTGTTAAGATGTGAGCACTTAATTTCAAGGTCAAACATTTAGCTCACAGGGTCACAAAATTCATTAAGATGCGTTTTCCTTCATAGCCACTTATTGTTTCAGCTAGTGCCACTCGCTGTTACATGATATAGTGGAGCTTCAGGGTTGTTCATCTTTGAAGGTTAAAGGTGAATGTCACGTTAAAAAAGTTAGGATATGAACAGAAAGGCAAGAGTGTGAGGTAATGCATTTCTGTCAAGTCCTCTAGTTTACATTTGAATTCCAAATGTCAACTAAAAGTCCTTAATGCAACTAGAAATTGAACCAATCCAATATTGTTTGACAGAGCTCAATGAGCTCTGTCAAACAAGATTGGATTGGTAAATTCCTGGTTTTATTATGTGAAAATTTGCTTCTTGAAATTTGGATATTTCATCACCAGTGTGCAGAAGGTTAAAGGAAGTTTTGTTTTTATTAAACTACTCAATCTTGTCTTCAATATGTAACTAACTGAGTGATCAGTTCAATTTGTTGTTTGCAGGAGATCATTCACTCATGATGTGTAATATTTGATAAAATATAACTGATCTGCTTCACAAATTATTTGTTTTGCTGAAGTCTACTCTAGAGCTATCTCGGTGTTGAAATTTGACTTCGATGTCGATTTTCGATTTTTTTGGACAAAAATCCTCGATGTCGATGTCGATAACACATGTGCCTCATTCAGTCTTTCGAGTTTGAAAATCGTGCGCAAGTGAGGTTTTAGTAACTTTTAGCTCTGTTTTGAGAAAAGTGGGCTTTGTTTCAAGTCCATAAAAACACTTTTTTGTAAAATATTGAAAAAAACACAGTACTAGTACCTTTATGATCATCAGGCATTAATCTAATAATCTATGCATGTCACGATGTGTATTGAATATTCTATCAATCAACTTGATGAAATTAAGAGCCTTTAAATCCACAATGTTAGTTTAGGTTTCATTTGTAAACATCTAATTAACATAAGAGCACGTGCTGAATATGCACACTCGATTGACAGTTGAGTGTTCCTGCTGCGAACTCTTGAAACAAAAGTCCAGTAATTGAACAGAAAATGGCACACAGATTGGAAGATTATTGGGACTGAGGGATTTGCACAATTAGCAGCAGGGACACTCGACTCTCAATCAAGTGTGCGTATTGACTATTGACCATGCGCTCTTATGTTAATTAGATGTCTATTATGAATTATGAAAATATTGAGAGAAAATATTGTAACTTGCTGACTTTCTTTTATGCGAGTGGCTCGCTCCATGTTGCAAACGCACAACAGAAACAGAAAATTGCATTATGGGTATAACATCGACTTTCGCGATTTTTTAAAAATTGATTCGGTTCGATTTTCGGTGTTCTTTTACACCGAAAAAAACGAAACTGAGGCAGCTCTAGTCTACTCCACATGAATTATTTCATGTAATTTAAACATCCAATTGATTACTTTCTCTTTACTAATCAAGCAAAGATCATGACTCCTGGTCCTTTACCAAACAAGACTTGAAGACGACACATTCAACACAAGTTCACGAATAACTAAACTCTTGTCACTTTTTGCATCTAAAACATAGATTAGGCCTAAAAAATGTTAAAAATCTGTTTCTCAGGCCCTCTTGCATGGTTATTTTGACTGCTGCATGCTATCTTTTTGTAAACAGTGCAAACTTAAAAATATAAAAATTAAATGGTTTATGTCTGATATTTTATCCAAGTAATAAAATTGATTAATTTGTCCCTGGAGTGCAACAAGGCTTTGCAAAGCCTTCTAGCACTTGAGGGACAAAGTACACACCACCCATGCTATTCTGTAGATAAGGAGGCCTAAAACATAAAACAAACCAAAAATATGAGTTTTTGATTGAAAAGAACCAAAAAGATAAATTAAAAAAACACCCGCCCACATCCAGGAACACGATACGTCATAATTTCATTAAGTAGGATGGCTACTAAGTGAACATGTGTGGCAGAACAATTAATATTTTCAACGTGCAGCCTTCAGGCTATGGGCTCTTCCAATTTCTGCCATTTAACTGGCATGAAAGATACCACTAGTGTTGAAAGGGTTAACCAGCTATACGGTAATTTTAGGTGCTTGATTTAACAGCTGATACCCATAACTTACCTTGCACAATACTAAAAGAATGTTTCCAATGTCAGTTTGTTAATAAGTTGTGAATTTAAAAAAAAAAACAACAACTTTCTTCTTATGGCTTGATAATGAGAGCTTCGACTAGGCTGCAGTGTGTGGTTAGAAACTATATTTTTTGAGAGATAGGAATATAATAAAAGTTGAATTGGATAAGTATATTTTGAAATTTCTTTTTGGGTACTTTATAATTTTATGATAATTAACATTTTCACTATGGACTTCCTTAAACCCAGTGTTCATGTATATGATTGTAGAGATAGGCCAGCCTTCCCAGCTTTCATGAAAGTGTTACCACCTCTGGTTAACCCGCTACCTAACAAATTGGCCACACCCACTTACTTAATTTACAAATTAAGCAGTTGGAAAAAAAAAATTCATAAATTTTCTACAAAACTATATCATTGAGTATGATCCAGTAAGGGGTCACATGATATAGTTTTATTGAAATTTTTTGAAAAATTTAAAAAAACAATAATTAAAATAAAAATTTTGATATCTTGGGAATTGGGTAAAGGATTAAACCCTTATAAAACATTTTTGAAAAATTCCAATGAGGCCAGTACACAAAACCTACCCATAAGACATTTTTTTATTACTTTGTTTCATCACATAGTTTCAGTTGTGTAGTTTGGGTAGTTTGGTCTAGGGCTCAGTAACGGTTTGGTAAAAAAATTTGATTTTCAGTTTTTATCAATCAGTGGCATGAGTTTGAAACAACTGCATAATAACCTCGGCTTTGAGTGAAAAAGATAGCAAAATTAATGACAAAAAATTTCTTTCTTGTTTTTTTTCTTGATAATTCCAGGTCTTGACATTATTTCATTTATTATTTTTACAGTTTATTTCTTCATTCCACATACAGTATGCCAAATTTACTTCTAGGAATAACACTTCTAGGAATAATTTATTTTTGCAATAATGTTATAGATTGATTAAACACTTTTGTTTATGGGAGTTTTTTAGACTGTGTAACCTGCTCATGAAAAATATGCTTTGAGAATGCATTCCATTTGTCGATTTCTTTTGTATTACATATTGTGTTTAGGCCGATTAGATGACTGCACAAATCTAAATATGTTCACAGCTTGATTATGCACACAAAAAATGAGGTGATTAAGCCTAGAGGACATAATCAAGCCTGCAGATGCAGTCTGTTTTCATTTTGCCGTAATAATCAGTCTGCTGACACAATCCGACTTGCTTATTTATTCAGCCAAAACACAAGGTGTCAAAGTTGGAACCATTTCAACTGCATTTATTGTTCAAATTCTTGAACCTTTGTCGTCATGCATAAACAAACTGAAAACTAGTTATTTTGACATTCTTTCATTTTTGATTTTGTTTATTCAGAAACCTAGATCCAGTTCATGTTTTCAGTTAATTGCACAGCTCTACTTAAAACAACCCCATGATTGGTACAAATTTTGATCGGCTTTCAATGATGGGGTCATAAGATATGTTTTTATTGTAAATATTAAATTTTCTAATTGTTTACGAAACTAAAAACAAATGTTGTCTTTAAGATACCAGTATTTGGGGTAAAGGGTTGATGTCTTGCACGTTACTTTTATATCACCACCACATTTATGTAAAGTTGAATTAAGTAGATCTTGTTCCTTCTTTTTTACAACCGTACATGTTATCAATCTCCACTCAAGTATTGTATTCAACGCAGACAGAATCAGTGTGGTTTCTGAAGTGGAACCTCCTTAAACTCTTCTTCTATCATCAGGCCTCCTGTACAGGAGGCCTGATGATAAAAGGAGAGTTCAAAAAGGAGACATTCGGTATGACTTAGAGAACATCAAATCAATCATCAGAACAATTTCAAAGACTGTCTTTCCAGCCATCAGTCTGCCTGTACATTCATAAGAACGTTTGGAGGTATTCAATACAATAACTTTACTTTCCTTGTGCACAATGATTTCAAATTTTACATCTTTACAAATACCATAACCTGAATGTCATGTTTGCTTTGCTTTCTGACATTGGGTGTAATTAACAGATGCACAATGTGCTAATTATTACATGTAACTATTAATGCTGTAACCAGCAAATTGGCAGCATTCACCCCTGTAATTTTCAAATTATGCTAGACAAAAAAATAAATATTTCACAAATATCAACAAAACCATATCATGTGACCCTTAATTGGAGCAAGCTTGAAATTTTTTTTTTAGATTTGAAAAACCAATAATTACAATAATAAATTTTGATAACCTGTGTGTTGGGTAAAGGGCTAATTATCTTCAGGCACGTATCCATGCTCATCATTTAATTTCTGAAATAAAGTGAGTTACAAATGCACCAATACCTTCATTCTCGGCACTTTTAAAAGCTGAAGTGTGAAGTATGTATAAAATTCTTCTTCGACATTAGTCTAAACTTGGACCCCAAGGTGGTCGATAATTTTTCGATGACTTCACTTTGGGTCCATATTTTACTGAATATGTTGATTGTAGTCAGATCGGTGTTTATAAACACAGCCATATCATTCACATGCATGTGACATTCATATGTACTCTTGGAGTTGATTGCTCATTGGTGGGAGCATTGAACTTTAAGCCAAAAGGTCAACTGTTCGAACCTGACTCACTCCTTCCATATTGTGTCCGAGGGTAAGACACTCAATCCCATTTGCCAATGTGAGGGTGGTGGGGGGGGGGGGGGGGGGTGACACTGTGTACTGAGGCATACTGCATGTCGATGGTGCACTTGCCATCAACCACTGCTCACTTTGCTTGGGACAGGTTAGTAAGTTAAAGAATCTGACAGTTTTGCACCACTGCTCAGTGGTTCTCTACTTGTACTGTAGCTTCCTCCACCTGTAAAATGTAAAACTATCCAGCACAATGACTCTGGCTGTTAAAAGTGTCATTAAACCCCAGTAAACAAATGTGTACTATGCGACATTCAGAGCACCACCATCGATTCTACCAAGAGGTTATGAATGAAACACCATGGTTAAATTATTCCACCCATAGTCAATCACTGTTTGTTGAATACTGTTATAATCAAAAACATGTCATGACTTATAATTAACAATTATTTGATGCTTACAGTAAATGTGTGTTATTGACATAAAACAAAGTATTAATTAGGTCTGTCGTGAATATCAATTTTTGTAGTCCACTAATCACTAGCTTTAATCGATGGTTAGTTGATTAATAGTCATTTCAGAAAAATTCTGTAAACAATCTCTAATATATTTACAAGACAAATTTAAAACTAACAATGCTTGAGTGTGCACACTTCTGTGTTGAGATAAAATAGAAACACCAGATATCTCTGACTGATCTGAAGAATTTAAACAGAAAAACATTTGTGCAAATGTTTCATTTCTATAACTAATTTCCAGAAATTTCAAACATAAAACTTCCTCCATTCCTACACAAGTTACAACTTTGTACCACAAGCGAACTGACGGTTGTGAGTCTTGTGACCATTTTATCTCTTTTGTGGTTCGGATTGTTCCAGTGGGGTTGTTTGAGTTTGAGTGTGCAAGACCGAATATTCTATTTACTCTGCAGTGACTTCCCAAACCACAATTTATTCAAAGGTACACCATTGGAACAATACTCTTTAGTACTGATGAACTGATAGAGTGCTGGAAGCCCATATTTGGGCTTTATTCTGAAGTGTCTGTACCACAACTTAAGGGCTTCATATTCAGTGGATGTTCTCCATATCACCTTTGAAGTGAAATTATTTAGACTTTGAGGATTTGTCTTGTTACAATTTATGGGAGAGTGCCTATAGGCACTCTCCCATAAATTGTAACAAGGCAAAGATATGTGAACAAATTTTGATGACCAAAAATAATTTGGCACTCTACCAGTTAACAGAGTGCTGGTTAATACTACAGAGATTGATCAAATGACAAGGTGCAGTTTTTTTAAAATTACTTTGTTGCACAATCATGTGGAAAACAAAGACCATGGGATATTGCAAGTAACAATGGTTATTATACATTCCAAAAGTTGAGAATCTAATAGTTCATTCACCTCGTTACATAGTTCAATTTAAACCTGACTTGTGCCACTTTAAAAATGATCGACAATTGACTAAAATAAAAACCATCAACAACTGCAACAGTCGATGGTTAGTTGACTAATCAAATAATTGTGACAGCCCTAGTATTAATTAAATGAGACCTTAACCACTCTGGAACCACAATCTAATTTATAATGATAATGAAACATGGTGTTATGTGCTCTCTGAGACATTTTCAACAGTCTGTAACATCACATCATATCATTTAATTGTCTTAGTCCTTAAGTCCTCATATAGTCACAAACTGCCACTTTTATTTTGATTTGAAAAAGTTGCCCCCAAGTGTATTCTTCTTTGAGAAATCTACCCGAAGGTTGAATTTATCTTGAGAATGTTCTACATCATTGTTGGCTGCCTGTACAGGCATCCTACAATGATGTAGAAACACTGTTCAGTCATCTATCACTGTGTACATGTATATATTTTAGTTAATTATCATAAAATTACTCTCAGCAATTGAGGTTAATGAAATCACCTGAAGAGTACAGTTTCTTTCATTGCTTGCCTCAGCGTTGACACTTATACTTGTAAACATATCAGTTCTTCTTTGACTTCCTCTTGGTTAACCCTTTTCCCAACGTAACGGCAAAAACCGGCCAGCACAATTCACAAAATTCAATATTTTTATACTGTACCAATGACCCAGACATAGCTGGTGCTAACTCTTAAAATCTAGGGCCAAACACAAATTTTGCCCCCCAATCCCCAAAATTTGCATCTAAAACCAAAAGAAATCATGTCCTGAAGGACCTCCATACTTTGCCCCCACTGCACATGCGCAGTGTCAAGGACGTTCCGGAATTGGCGCCAATCACCATTCTTTGTTTGGCCCTTCATTAGTCAACATCTCACTGATCTTTGTGCTTGTAAATCTCAGTTTAAAGGATGCCAGACACATAATTATTGGAGAAATGGTGATGCTAAGGAGGATATAGAAGGAGGAGAGGAAAAAGGAGTGACAGAAAATAATCAGGGCTGTAACTTAAAATTTTTTAATGAAATTATGTTAAGTTGCCTATATTTTTATACTGTACCAATGACCCAGACATAGCTGGTGCTAACTCTTAAAATATAGGGCCAAACACAAATTTTGCCCCCCAATCCCCAAAATTTGCATCTAAAACCAAAGAAAATATGTCCTGAATGGCCCACCACACTTCACCTCTACTGCGCATGCGCAGTGTCAAGGACGTTCCGAAATTGGCGCCATTAATCATTTCTTAGTTTGGCCCTTCATCAGTTAACATCTGACTGATCTTTGTGCTTGTAAATCTCAGTTTAAATGATGCCAGACACATAAATATTAATGAAATGGTGATTCTAAGGAGGATAGAGAAGGAGGAGAGGAAAAATGTGTGACAGAATATTATCAGGGCTGTAACTTAAAATTTTTTAATGAAATTATGTTAAGTTACCTATTTTCGAGGCAGCAGCCATTTTGTTGTCATTCTGATTATTTAGTTACACTGATTTTTCAGTGTTTTCCTCTCTCCCTGTCCTTCTCCCATTCTCCCATGCTTTTGGCATAGTTTTTGTAATTATTATTACTAAATTTTCTTGGGAGTTTTAGCTGAATAACAGAATGAATTCTGTTCTTTTCCCCATGTTTACGTCTTCACCTACGGGTGGTTAGGCGTTGTGTTCTGCATCTACCATCTGATGTTCTGCAGTTTCTTCCCTGGAAGTCTCTGTTTTGCATCAGATAGTGTATTTTTGATAACTGATTCCGGGCCTGGGTGCCTGGAGTCTTATTTTAGTGTTTTTACATTCATTGTTTACATTACAACAGCCCTCTGTGTGAGGGGGGGATTTCTTGAAAATAATATCTTGATGTTATTTTAATCATAACTAGATACATTATTATTGTTCGTAAGTGTTGAATAAATTGTTTAAAATATTTTTAAAATTTTTGTCCACACTTAGGCTTGGGATCCATTGGGGCTCAACGTTACTTTTCAGAAACTTGGGCTGTTCTGAAAAAATATTTTTTCAAAATATTTTGATTTCAATTATTTTTTCTATATTAATGGATCATATTATTATTATGTATTTTGATTGCCAGGGGTTAGTGCGAGTACCAGGACTTGTTTTCTTTTCACATTGAAAGGATTTTGATCAATTGTAATAAGAGGAAGTCTTCCTCTGACTTTTATAATCATTATATATGTGGTCAGTGTACTCGCATTAACTCCTGTTCTGTATCGTATTATTTTGATGACAACATGGGAAGCGTATGTCACGGTATGTTAGTGGGGAATTGGACACTCCGGTCCTTTCCCCGCAGGGTCACTCTACTTTATCAATTTCTATTTCAGACGATCAAGATTAGGGTGATGTATCTGTGATGTCTTCCAACTGTGTGCCTCCGTCGTCACAATTAATGAAGGGCTAGCGGAAAAGTGCTCATGTAAATACACCAATTGCCTAAGAGGACCCCAGTAGGTTCGACGGCCTTTGACGTCCGCTAGCTCGCCCGGTGTAGCGTCCATTCATCGAATGGTTCGGCAGCCGGGTTCGTCCGTTGCGGCCTAGAAGGAGTTTTGGGGTGATGCGAGCACTATAAATCAACCAAATGCACACCCAGTAACGGCGGATTAGAGGGAGAACGGAGGAAGCCTTTTAGTCCGGTTCATAGCTCGTTCTGGTCCATCCGGACGGCGAGCGAGAGAGGCCCCTCCTCTCTCGTACAACAACATCTGGCCCCAGATGTTGTGGTACAAAATGTTTCGCATTCGGAGCATACACGTCCGTCGCTCGGGACGCTCCGACATATAGTCAGTCCGGAGTAGACTGTCAATAAGGCTTCCTCATTCTCATGGTAGCGCACATGACCGCTCTTGGCTACGTGACCTCGGATATCCAGTCAGCTTCGCCAGTCAGAGAATCATCGGCGACCAGGTCACACCATCCGGTAGCCAGGGACACGAGGCCTGCAGACTCCGGACGTTTGCATAGGAAGTGTGCGGGAGTCAACGTACACGGAGCTTCCGGCGGCAATGCATCGTAAGACCGCTACTGCACAGGCCTCGGGAACGGACGCGCTTTCCTAAATAGCACAGTTTATCGCAGCATCCCAGCATCAACTGAATCTGTCGCATATATTTTATCCGACGATGCTGGGTCGGGACGCTCCGCGGAAGCGGGTACGGACGTCCGAAAATTTCATCCGGTCCGACGGGATACCGAAAGGGATTTGGAGGATTTCGAGCTTTCCCTTTCGGAACAACATATGCTGTTGTGTATGTCATCTGACTTGATCTTCTACAGCTTCTTTCGTCGGACCAGAATGCTGCGATGCCGGATAAGAAACTGATAGCATCGGTGGACTTAAAAATTTTTGGTTCGGTTCAGGGACATCGTCCCTCAGTTCCGACATAGTCCAATAATGTCACACAAACTTTCGAATTATTGAACGACGCTATATATATTATTATTATATGCTTGCTATAACCAAGCATTTCTGGTTTCTTGTTCGCAAATTTACGGAGATGTCTTTCAAAAGTGTGCCTCTGTCGTCATAGTTAATGAAGAGCTAGCGGCAATAAGTGCTCATGGAATATGTCTATCGCCTAAGAGATCCCTTGTAGGATCGACGGAGTGACATTCGCTAGCTCACCCGGTGTAGCGTGCATTCATCGAATGGTTCGGCTGCCGGGTTCGTCTGTTGCGGTCTAGGAAGGAGGTTTGGGTGATGCGAGCACTATAATTACTTTAGTACTCACCCAGTGACGGCAGATTGAGGACAGATCGGAGGAAGCCTGTTAGTCCGGTTCCTGGCTTGTCCAGGTCTGTCCGGGTCGTGAGCGAGAGAGGTCCCTCTCTCGTCCAACAACATAGGGGACCGCATGTTGTGGTTCAGATATTTTACATTCGGAGCATACGTCTGTCGGTCGGGACACTCCGTTATATTGACAGTCCGAGAGACTGTCGATAATGCTTCCTCATCCTCACAGCAGGGCACACGACCGTACATTGGCTACGTGACCTCAAGTATCTGATCAGTTTCGTCATTCAGTGATTCCACGGCGAATAGGTCACGCCTCCGGTAGCCAAGGGACACAAGGCCTATACACTCCGTTCGCTCGCATATTGGTAGTATGCACGGGGTAACGATCACGGAGCTTCCAGCGGCATTGCATTGTAGGACCGCTTCTCCTCAGGCCTCAGTGACGGACGTGCTATCCGAGTTAGCACAGTTGTTTCGCAGCATCCCAGCAATCGACAGTTTCTTACTCGAATCAGGAATTATCTGACGGCGCTGGGTCGGTGCGGTCCGCGGTTGCATCAGGTACGGACGACCGAACGCTTTATAGGGTCCGACAGGATGGCGAAAGTGATTCGAAAGATTTCGAGTTTTCCCTTTCGTAGCATCGGAAGCTGCCATTCATATCTTCTGGCATTATCTTCCAGTGATTGTTATTTCGGACTACATTGCTGCGATGTTGGATAAAAGACTTATAGCGTCATTGGACACGGAATTTTGGATCGGTTCAGGGACATTGTCCCTGACTTACCGACGCAGTCCAATAATGTCATTACAACATGTGTTTTATTTTTCGACGCTATATATGCATATAAGCCTGCTACCAAGCATGATAGTTTAGTTTCTTGTCCGCAATGCTCATTTCTGCCGTTTTATCATTTATACGAATAATTTATTTTGGCAGAGCAGGGCATACCGAGAGTTCATATGCGTCTAGACGGCGTGGTTAAAGACTGGAAATATTCTTTTTCGCCGTCTATGTCTTTTCCAACCACAATGTTGGAAACGACAATGATGTCTAGTAGACTTAACTTAGACGCTTTATCATACGTAATCCACCTTACGGAGGCGTTATCATTACGTCTTCAAGAAAAGAATTACGGGATATTATTCTCAATGTGATTTCTTTTGAGGGCAGTAGTTTGTTCACATATAACTCCGCCCTTCAGTGGCTGATTGGAGTTGGTTAGACGTGACGCAGCCCTAGCTACATCCACGCGCGTGGATAGTAAGGTGAAGAACTCTCTCAGAGTCGCTTCGTTCTCGGAGAAGTCTCTCTTCGACGGCAACTTTTCAGCAATCCATGAATTGCTCGATTTACACGTTCTCTTGTCTATCTAGTGTTACATGAGATTCAGACTGGGGCAAACATTCGGTGGTTGACTCAGAGAGTGCCACTGCAGTTGCCGGATCCGAGTGTTATAGTTATGACGGTTGCCAGTCAAACAGATTGGGATATAATATTGATCCCAACGGATTCGGAGTGCCAGGGTCTTTGGGTTCCGCAGTCTCTAAGCAAGCAATTATCTTCCGCGGAATAATGTTTTTTAGGCTTGCTTTATGTCATTGTATGAACATTATTCAGAAACGCATGTCCAAATCCTGTCCGTTAAATTCGACAGCTGTGGCGTATCTCCGGAACCAGGGAGGCGTTATTCAATTTAATGGAAAGAATCCGTCTGTTGGTTTTAGTACACCAAGTTCTGTTTCGGTCCGTCATATTCCGGGTCGTCTGATTGTTTTACCGGACTCCCGTTCACTTAGGGGTCGCTTGTTGCCGTCAGAATGGACTCTCAACAAACAAGTATTCAATCAGATTTGCTATCTATGGGAGCGCCCAATGATGATTTATTTACGACACAGCTTGCTAATCAATTGCAGATGTATGTGTTGGATTGTCCGGATCTCTGAGCTAATGTTGTTAACGCTCTATTGATCTAATAGGACGGAATGATAGGATACGCGTATCCGCCGGCGCTGTTGTTTCAGCAGGTATTGCTAAGATAAACAACCACAATACATTTCTGTTGATAGCATCTCTATCTTCACAGAGACCGTGGGTAATTTACTCTGATGTCTACTGTGGGACTTAGCGCGAAATCTTCCTCAATGAGAGGATCTTTTTTCGCTGGGTAAATCGTGTCATCTTTATCACAACCTGCAAGGTCGCAACCTTCACGTATTCCGTTGTGTGGTCCGTATTGCATTGTAAGCATTGTACTGGACGAGCTTTGGACGCGATTTCTTACTATAGGAGATCCTCTTCTTCGCTATTCTATGCGGCTAAAGTGGAGGCTCTTCCGTCGTTGGTGTAGGGATCACTATGTTCATATTGTTGATCCCTCCATACTACTCATTGCAACTTTTTAGTATACTTGTTTGACAAGATCTACTGCAGCCTGTTATTATTAAGGTTATAGGTTTATGTTACCTCATACCTATGCACTCTATGATAGTTTACAATTGAGTCTTATGTCTCTTTATCTAAGTCAGTTAGTAACTTTTTGATAAATAGACTTAGAATCTTTAGATTAAATTCCTGTATGGAATTTAACTTCGGTTCTTATTTAGCTAAGTAATCATTTGAGCCTCTGGAAACAGTAGTTTTCAAATTCTGACCTTTTAGACAGTAATTCTGTTGGCTCTCTTTTACTGAAGAGTCAGTGAGTTTCATGCACTATCGATGGATGATTTTCACTTTCGTAGTTTCGGAATCACTACTTCCTTTACTATTTAGGTTGGATTTTTGCATAAGAGTTAGACTCCTAATATCCGGAACCTATTGTTATTAAGGTCCTTCCGTCTTTGTACGGGCATAGGCCTTTACTCTGTCCGGTTAGAGTCTATGTATTTATAAACAGATATCTGTTTATTACTACGGGCGTAAGCTTCTTCTGTCTTTGATGCCTAATAGAAGGACGTTACGCTCCATTCTATTGCTAATGGATTCAATTAACTGTCGGTACTGCTTATGGTATATCATTGCCTCAGCAGTTGTGCTTAAGATTTCGGCTCATGAAGTAAGAGTTCTTCTACATCTTGGGCTTACATTAATAGTGTCGCTATTATAGATTTTTGAAGGCTGCTCATTGCGCTCAGCCATCCACATTCATGAATTTTTTATCTCAGAAATATCGAGTCCATTTCTGGAGGCCTCTATTGTTAGGTCTATTATCTACTGCTCAGAATGTCATTCACTTAACAGTTGCTACTATAGCTAGGTAGGCTGTCTGTTTCGGCAGTGACTCCGTTCTGCTGCCCTCTTCGCTCTGGGCTATTTGACCCAGGGCAAGAAAAAAGGGGGGGGGGAGGGTGTTCCCTTGGGTCACCTGTTTTACTATGAAAACAAGGGGATACCTCCACCGGAGTTAGTAATTCTGAGCTGTTATTGGGATGGTTGTTTAGTGAGAAGTTTATGTTTTAAAAATTCATTCAAGTCTTAGTTTTTAAAGTATAGCTTTTGAATATAGCATGTGTCAACGGACATGATTATGCAATCCTCAGACACTTTTAAGGAGTATAAGAGTCTCTATTCTCTAGACTTACTTTATTTATTGGCTTACTTTAAAAATTATTAGTATAAGGATTATATTGGATATTAATAGAGTACATGGATGTATGATGCTCAATTTTGGAAGGTGTTGTATCTTTCTAATTTATCATAAATAAGAAAGATACATGTAAGGCCTATTACGTCTTTTTCCCTAGAGGGGATGACTCTATTTTATATTATTGAGCATATTCCATCTTGCTCTATGTCCTTGGCCCTCCAGCCTTTTTACTATTCAGCTATGTCTGGGTCATTGGTACAGTATAAAAATGTTAAAAAATTTATAGTAATTTCTATATTTTTTATACTTACCAATGACCCAGACGGGGATGGCCCTCCCAGGAGTTGGGAACTCTTGCCTCCCCGCTGAGTACATAGCGCTTACCAGGCACTGGTTATTAGAATGATTAATGGTGCCAATTTCGGAACGTCCTTGACACTGCGCATGCGCAGTAGAGGTGAAGTGTGGAGGGCCATTCAGGACATGTTTTCTTTGGTTTTAGATGCAAATTTTGGGGATTGGGGGGCAAAATTTGTGTTTGGCCCTATATTTTAAGAGTTAGCACCAGCTATGTCTGGGTCATTGGTAAGTATAAAAAATATAGAAATTACTATAAATTTTTTAACTTTCGAGGCATGGGCCTGTTGTTGTCATTCTTGTTATAAAGTTGCACTGCTTATTCAGTGTTTCCTCTCTCCTGGTCTTCTAAGTCCCCCCTTGCTATTCTCCCATGCTTTTGGCATATTTTTGAGATAGATCATTTCTAAATTCTCTTGGGAGAATTAGCTTGGTTACAGAATGAATTCTGTTATTTTCCCCATGTTTACGTTTTCACCCATGGGTGTTTAAACGTTGTGTTCTGCATCTACCATCTGATGTTCTGCAGATTCTCCCCTGGGAGTCTCTGTTTTGCATCAGATAGTTTGTAATTTTGATGACTGATTTCGGGCCAGTTTTGTCAGTGCCTGGAGTCATGTTTTCTGGTGTTTTTACACTGTTTGTTTTCATTGGCAACAGTCTCTTTTGTGGGGGGCTGTTTGCCTTTGGAGTAGTTTATCTCACTATAAGATACATTATTATTATCCGTAAGTGTTGCATTAATTATTTAATATAATTTTAAAATTTTTGACCACACTTAACCTTGGGATCCATTGGGGCTCAATGTTACTTTTCAGAAACTTGGGCTTCGCTGAAAAAATATTTTTCAAAAATTATTTTGATTTTCAATTGTTTTTTCATTATTAATGGATCATGTTATTATGTATCTTTGTGTTTAGGGGTTTGTGCGAGTACTAGGACTTGTTGTTGACTTTTCACAATGAAAGGATATTGTTCAAATTGTAATAGGAAGAAATCTTCCTCTGACTTTCATGATCATTGTATTAATTGTAGTCAGTGTACTCGCACTAACTCCTGTTCAATATGTCAATATTGGGATGACAAACATTGGAAACGTGTGTCACGATATGTTGTTAGTGGAGAGAGGGCTATGCCAGCCCTTTCTCCGCAGGGTCACTCTACTCTATCAGTTTCTATTTCAGAGGAACAAGAACAGGGTGATGTTTCCATGTTATCTTCCGCAAGTGCACTTCCGTCGTCACAATTGAATGCAGAGCTAGCGGCAAAAGTGCTCATGGAGATACGACAGTTGCCTAAGAGGTCCCTAGTAGGATCGACGGCGCTGTCGTCCACTAGCTCGCCCGATGTAGCGTCCATTCACCGAATGGTTCGGCAGCCGGTTTCGTCCGATGCGGTCCAGGAGGAAATGTTGGGTGATGCGAGCACTATAAACATTCAAGGTGCACACCCAGTGACGACGGATAGTAGGAGAGATCGGAGGAAGCCTTCTAGTCCGGTTCCTAGCTCGTCCAGGTCCATCCGGACTGCGAGCGAGAGAGGCCCCTCTCTCGTGCAGCAACATCTGGGACCAGATGTTGTGGTACAAAATGTGTCGTTAGCGGAGCACACGTCCGTCGCTCGGGACGCTCCGTTGTATAGGCAGTCCGCTGAGACTGCTCAGGCTTCTCCTTCCTCTCACCAGCGCAAACGACCGCACCTTGGCTACGTGACCGCCGATATTCTTCCAGCTTCGGCGATCAGGGATTCTTCGGCGACCAGGTCACGCCATCCGGTAGCCAGGGACACAAGGCCGGTTGACTCCGGACGTTCGCATAGGAAGAGTATGCGGGAGTCACTAGATGCGGAGCTGCCCTCGGCAAAGCAGCGAAAGACTGCGCCTCCACAGGCCTCGATGTCGGACGTGCTTGCTCAAATAGCACAACTTATCGCAGCATCCCAGCAACCGACAGAAACGGTGTCGGATCGGGAATTATCCGACGGCGCTGGGTCGGTACGCTCCGCTGAAGCATCGGGTGCGGACGACCGGGAGCATCATGAGGTCCGACCGGATGGTGAAAGGGATACGGATGACTTGGAGTTATCCCTTTCGGAACAACATAAAGCTGCTGTGGACTTCTTCCGGCACTTTCTTCCTCAGGTTGTTCCGTCGGGCCAGACTGCTGCGGTACCGGACAAGAGAATTATAGCGTCATTGGACACTGATTTCTTCGAGCAGTTCAAGGACATCGCTCCTGAGTTTCCGTCTCAGTCCAATAATGTCAAAAGGACATTTGAATTATTGAACGACGCTATATTCAAGCTTGCTTCCAAAACTGGAAAAGCGGGTTTCTTGTCCGCCAATACTCTTAACCTGCCTTTCATTAATGCAAGGAATAAATTCGATACGGCAGGACAGGGTATCCCGAGAGTTCCTCTGCGTATGGACGACGAGGCGGAAGACTTAGAATTATCATTACCGTCGTCTACGTCTATCCCAACCGCGGTGTTGGATACGACTATTTCGTCTAACAGAGCCAGTTTAAATGCTTTATCTTACGCAGACCACCTTATAAAGGCGTTATCACTGCGTCTTCAAGGGAAAGAATTCCAGGATGTTCAATCCTCTTTAAGACTTCTTTCAAGGGCAGTAGCTTATTCCACGTGTAACTCCGCCCTTTCAGTGGCAAACCTGGAGTTGGTTAGACGTGACGCAGCCCTAGCTACATCCACACTCGTGGATAGTAAGGTGAAGAACTCTCTCAGAGTCGCTTTGGTCTCCGGAGAACTTCTCTTCGACGGCAAGCTTTCTGCAATTTACGAGAAAATTACTAAGAAAGCTTCGGATTCTCTGCTGTTTAAATCCGCTTCCAAGAAGACGGACACGGCAGATAAGAATAAGACAGGCACTTCTGGGTCTAATGCGCCCAAGAGAGGTTCCTATAGAGGTTCCGGTGCGTCCTCTTGGTCTTATTCAAGAGACCGTCAAGGCAGCGACTCACGTGCGGGACGTCCTTTGGGCTGGGACTATCGGTTGGACGCCCCGAGGTCGACGGGACGAGGTGCGGGTCGTGGAGGACGTGGTTTCTCCTCCCGCAGGCCTCGCAGGTCCAGGAGGTGATGGCTTCAACCTCTATCGCGTTCCGGTTGGCGGAAGGTTGTCGAGTTTTTCAGAAGAGTGGGCGTCGATTACGGACGACCTTTGGGTGAGAGGGGTGATTTCGGAAGGTCTAAGAATATCCTTCAAACGAAAGCCTCCATTAACTCGAAGTCCAAAATGGACTCAACTTCCGTCAAATCCGCAGAAAAGAGATGCTCTGTTATCAGAGGTGCAGTCTCTTTTAATGAAGAATGCGGTAGAGGTCGTAGAAAACCAGGAAACACTGGGATTCTACAGCCATCTGTTTCTGGTTCCGAAACCAGACGGCTCGTTCCGTCCAGTCATAGATTTGAGCTGGATAAACAAGCTGATCGTCGCTCCGAAGTTTAAAATGGAGACGATTCGATTGGTCAGAGCGAGTATTCGGGTGAATGATTATGCTACAAGCATAGATCTCAAAGATGCATACTTTCACGTCATGGTACATCCGACATTCAGAAAGTATCTACGCTTCGCAGTCCTAGGAGTGGTGTATCAATTCCGGGCGATGTGCTTCGGATTGAACCTAGCACCCTGGGCTTTCACTCGGGTAATGAACTCGGTAATGATGTATTTCCGAGCTCATTCGTCTGCGGTAACGTCGGCCTACCTGGACGACATTCTTCAGAGGTACGGCAACGAGTTAACACTTCAGAACGATGTGCAGAATCTGCTTCTATTGCTCCGACATCTCGGTTTTATAATAAACGAGGAGAAGTCGGATCTGGTGCCGTCCAAGTCATTCACACATCTGGGAATGAGCGTCGAGACGCACAACAATCTCGTTCGTCTGCCGTTAACCAGAGCGAAATTAGTCAGTTGTTATACTCGCTATTGTCTTCACGCAGACAAAGTCACAGCGAGGGAGTTCATGAGACTGATAGGTCTGTGCGGAGCCGCTGCGGATCTCATTCCGATGGGGCGGTTATGCACTCGTCCTCTCCAAATTTTCTTGACTCAGAATTGGAGTGTGAAAATTCATTCGCTCGACATAGACGTTCTATTGTCAGATCAAGTGAAACAAGAGATTCAGACTTGGGCAAACATTCAGTGGTTAACTCAGGGAGTTCCGCTGCAGTTGCCGGATCCGAGTTTTACGATTATGACGGACGCCAGTCAAACAGGTTGGGGTGCATCATTGATCCCAACGGATTCGAGATGCCAGGGTCTTTGGGATCCGCAATTCCTACGCAAGCACATAAACATCAAGGAAATGATGTCAATTTGGCTTGCGTTACGTCATTGGATGGACATTATTCACAATGCTCATGTCCAAATCCTGTCCGACAATACGACAGTAGTGGCGTATATACGGAACCAGGGAGGCACTCATTCAGTTCCGTTATTCAATCTAACGGAAAGAATCCTTCTGTTTGCTCTAGAACATCAAGTTCTACTTTCGGTCCGTCATATACCGGGTTGTCTGAATGTACTAGCAGACTCCCTTTCACGAAAGGGTCGCTTGTTGCCGTCGGAGTGGACTCTCAACAAACACGTATTCAATCAGATTTGCTACCAATGGGAACGGCCAATGATAGACTTATTTGCGACACATCTCAACAATCAGTTGCAGACGTATGTGTCTCCGTGTCCAGATCCAAGAGCATTTGCAGTAGACGCTCTGTCGATCCCTTGGGACGGAATGATAGGATATGCGTATCCTCCAACGCCGTTGATTCAGCAAATATTGCTAAAAATAAAACAATCTCAATGCAAGATTCTGTTGGTAGTATCTCTGTCTCCACAGAGACCGTGGATAAATCTACTCAGGTGTCTGTTGTGGGACCTACCGCGAAAGCTTCCTCCACGGGAGGATCTTCATTCGCAGGGGAAACCGCGTCAATTTCATCACAACCCGCAAGGTCTCAACCTTCACGTTTTTCCATTGTGCGGTCCTTCTTGCATGGCAAGAACTTTACAGGACGAGCAGTGGATGCGATTTCTAACTGTAGGAGGACCTCCTCTTCGCTAAACTATGCGGCTAAGTGGAAGGTCTTTTGTCATTGGTGTAGGGATCATTCTGTTGATATTTTCGATCCCTCCATACCAGACATTGCAAACTTTCTAGTATACTTGTTTGACGAAATCAAACTGCAGCCTGTTACTATTAAGGGTTATAGGTCTATGTTATCTGATACCTATGCACATCATGATAGTTTACAAATTGGATCTAATGTCTCTTTATCTAAGTTAGTTAGAAACTTCTCGATAAATAGACCCAGAACTCTTAGGTTAATTCCTAAGTGGAATTTAGCTTGGGTTCTTCTTAAACTGAAGGAAAAGCAATGTGAACCTCTTGGGACAGTAGATTTCAAATTCTTGTCTTATAAGACAGCTTTTCTCTTAGCTTTCTCTTCTGCTAGAAGAGTCAGTGAGCTTCATGCACTGTCGGTGGATGATTCTCACTATCGTAGTGTCGGGAACACTATCACCTTCACTACTAATGTGGGATTTTT
Organism: Pictodentalium vernedei; assembly: GCA_031216915.1. NCBI lineage: Eukaryota > Metazoa > Mollusca > Scaphopoda > Dentaliida > Dentaliidae > Pictodentalium > Pictodentalium vernedei. The sequence goes on from CM062292.1 coordinate 172,049,488, forward strand.
AGCTAAGAATCAGGCTCCTAATAACATCCGGAACCTATTGTTATTAAGGCCCTTCCGTCTTCAGACGGGCGTAGGCCTTTACTCTGTCCTGTTAGAGCGTTACGTATTTATAAACAGAGATCTCTGTTTATCAGAAAGGGACGAAAACATTTCTTTCTGTCTCTGATGGCTAATAGAAAGGATATTTCGGTCCATTCTATTGCTAGATGGATTCAATTAACTATCCGTACTGCTTATGAAAATTTATCTTCTTCTCGGCAGTCTGTGCTTAAGATTTCGGCTCATGAAGTAAGAGCTCTTTCTACATCTTGGGCTTACGCAAATAGTATTGCTATTACAGATTTAATGAAGGCTGCTTATTGGTCTCAGCCATCCACATTCACGAATTTTTATCTCAGAAATATTGAGTCCATTTCTGGAGACCTGCATTGTTTAGGTCCGTTATCTGTTGTTCAGAATATCGTCCACTAAACAGTTGCAACTATAGTTATGCAGGCTTTCTGTTCCGGCAGTGACTCCGTCCGGCTGCCCTCTTCGCTCTGGGCTATTTGACCCAGGGCAAGGGGAAGGGGGGGGGGGGGAGGGTGTTCCCTTAGGTCACCTGCTTTATAGTGAAAAGCAAGGGAATTCCTCCTCCGAAGTCAGTATTTCTGAGTCGTTCCCGGGATGGTTTTAAAGTGTAATATTAATATTAAAAATTCATTCATGTCATGTTTTTAAAGTGTAGCGCGGTGTGAAGCATTTGTATATGTCAAGTGTCAAACGGGCATTAATATACAATCCTTGGACACTTTTAAAGAATATAAAGAGTCTCAATTCTCTGGACTAACTTTATTTATTGGCTTACTTTAAAAATAATTAGTATAAAGGGTTATACTGGATGTTAATAGAGAACATGAATGTTATTGTGCTCAATTATGAAGGGTATTGTATCTTTCTAATTTATCATAAATAAGAAAGATACATGTAAAGCCTAATACCCCTTTTCTCCTTGAGGGGTTGACTCTATATTATATAGTTGAGCTTATTGGATTTTCCTCTATGTCCTAGGCCCTCCAGCCTTTTTACTATTCAGCTATGTCTGGGTCATTGGTACAGTATAAAAATGTTAAAAAATTTATAGTAATTTATATATTTTTTATACTTACCAATGACCCAGACGGGGATGGCCCTCCCAGGAGTTGGGAACTCATACCTCCCCGCTGAGTACATAGCGCTGACCAGGCACTGCTTGCAAGAATGGTGATTGGCGCCAATTTCGGAACGTCCTTGACACTGCGCATGCGCAGTGGGGGCAAAGTATGGAGGTCCTTCAGGACATGATTTCTTTTGGTTTTAGATGCAAATTTTGGGGATTGGGGGGCAAAATTTGTGTTTGGCCCTAGATTTTAAGAGTTAGCACCAGCTATGTCTGGGTCATTGGTAAGTATAAAAAATATATAAATTACTATAAATTTTTTAACTTTTATTACCTTTTCATTTTTTGTCACAAAAACATGGCTTATGACCCCTCATTGGAACGAGCTCAACGAGCTCGTTCCAATGAGGGGTCATAAGCTATGTTTTTGATGCAAAAAATCCAAAAATTTAGTGTTTCAAGAATTGTATTTGCAAGTGTCGTCTGCTTTTTGTGTTAGCTAAAGGATTAAAAGATGAGAAAACTGGTTACCTAAAAAAGTGTTGGGGTCTCGGGAAACATCAAATTCTGGCATGAATCAAATACCAAATTGAATCAGACAGAGGATTTTGAATCAAACTGAATCTCAAATTGAATTTTACCGCTCTTCAAGTTATAGATTTTTTGCCTTCTTTTTTTACAACCGTTCATGTAGTCAGTCTCCACTCAAGTATTGTATTCAATGGAGATTTGTCTGGACCAGAACAGAATCAAAGTAACTTATGAAGCAGAGCCTCCTTGAATTTTTCTTCTGTTATCTAGGTCTATACCTGATGATACAGTACAGTTTCTATGGACTGGTCCTAACCCACGTTTGTAAAGTGATGTTCACACATGCATTTACCAGGTAATAAAAATCATCATCAGTAAAATTGTAATTGATGACGCACCGGCTTGTACCCTGTGATTCATTAATTAAATTTTTGATGATTATTCCTATAATTAGTGTTTGGAATCTAATATTATTGTATCCTTGGAAATATTGCCCACCTGTGGAAAGTGACCAGTCCATGGCAGCTACACTGTAGAAGAAGAATTCAAAAAGGAGACATTTGGTAGGATTTTGAGAACATCAAATCTAATCATCAGAATGATTTTGCATCAAATCGAATTGAATCCTCACAGGTTGCTACTCATCTCATCCTTTGCACTTACAATTGTGAACATATCAGTGCTTCTTTGCCTTCATCTTGGTTAAAAAGATAGAAAAAATGGCTACCTAAAGAGGGTAGACCAAAAAAAGCTAAGGTAACCTTCTTTCAGATGACCTAAATTTCTAATTTGTACAGGACTGATAATTAAGACAAAGTCAAGATAAGCTGTTGCGGAAGTCTGTGAGTCTGTCAGTCTTTGAGTCTGTTGACATTTTCTTTGGCACAGGTTACACCTTGTAGTTCTTATCCGATCATCACAAAATTTCATATGCAGGTTCGTGGTCATGTCCAGATGTAAACATCCCCTTTTGGTCGCGATCGGTCAACTGTGATGGCAGAGAGAGCCCAAAACCCAAAAACCTTTAGCACAGTCTACATGTTGTATTTATGAAGGGATTTCATTGTAACATGGTAGAATTTCTCTGTATAATGTCTAGATCAGAATGTCCCCTTTTGGTCGCGATCAGTCAACCGTGATGGCTGTGAGAGCCCGAAACCCAAAAACCTTTAGCACAGTCTACAGGTTGTCATATTTATGATGGTATTTCATTGTAACTTGGTTGGATGACTTCATATAATGTCTGGATGAGAATGTGATGGCTGCGAGAACCCCAAACCCGAAAACCATTAGCACAGATTACAGGTTGTATTTAAGTAGGGATTTCATTGTAACTTGGTAGGATGACTTCATATAATGTCTAGATGAGGACGTCCCCTTTTGGTCATGATCAGTCAACTGTGATGATTGCGAGAGCCCGAAATCTGAAAACCATTAGCACAGTCTACAGGTCATATTTATGAAGGGATTTCATCGTAACTTGGTAGGATGACTTCATATAATGTCTACTCTAGATGAGACCATCCCCTTTTGGTCACGATCGGTCAACCATGACAGCTGTGAGAGCCCGAAACCCCAAAACCTTTAGCACAGTCTATAGGTTGGCATATTTATGAAGGGATTTCATTGTAACTTGGTAGGATGACTCCATATAATGTCTAGATCAGAACGTCCCCTTTTGGTCATGATCGGTCCACCATGATGGCTGCAAGAGCCCGAAACCCCAAAACCTTCAGCACAGTCTACAGGTCATATTTATGAAGGGATTTCATTGTTACTTGGTTGGATGACTCTGTATAAAGTCTAGATGAGAACGTCCCTTTTTGGTCGCGATCAGTCAACCATGATGGCTACATGGGCCCGAAAACCTTTAGCAGAGTCTACAGGTCGTATTTATGAAGGGATTTTATTGGAACTTGGTAAGATGATTCTGTATAATGTCTAGATGAGAAGGGCTTATTTTGGCCATTATCGGTCAACCGTGACAACTGCACAGGCACTTGACCTAGATTTGTTTAACACAGTCTACAGTTCATATTTATGAAGCAATATTCATTGTATCTTGGAAGGACAACTTGGTATGATGTCTAGATGAGACTCGTATTTTGGTCATGATCGGTCACTTGACCTAGATTCCTTTAGCACTGCTTACAAGTTGTTTTATGAAGGGATTTCATTGTGACTTGGTGGGATAACTTGGTATTATATCTCGATGAGACTGTCATATTTTGGTCATGATCGGTCACCCGTGACCGCCTATCTGTCAACGTGACCTAGATTCCTTTAGCAAAGTCTGCAAGTTATAGTTATGAAGGGATTTCAGTGTAACTTGGTAGGATGACTCATTTTGGAATGATTTTACTGTAACTTTGGTTGACATACGTTAACTTTTGGGGCCACATCAACCCAGGTCTTAATTCTCAGTGCAGTCTACACTCAAATTATTCTTATTAAAAACATAGCATACAGGGAACAGAAATTAACATATTCTCAATTATCACAATTCTTGTCTTATTTCATAAACCTTTTATAAACATTGAACATTATCCTTTTCATCAAACACTACACACAGTCAAGTTAAACTACAGTGTCATTGACACTTTCATTTTTGTATTTACTAGCCTGCAAATATTTTTTGTGGCTTTCATTGTAACAGATACCAACAGTTTTGTGCCTGTCATCTCAAACTTGGTACCTGTTACAGGGTTTCGCACCCAGTAGACTGGTGTAGCGTTACAATAACAAACGTTTCTATGTAGGCAGGTGAAAGAACATTACTCTATTCGGTAGCACATCCTGTAGAATGTAGGTTTTAACTCCTTGCATGCTGCTGGTGGATATTCCTCCCCAGAATGTGAAATCTCTTGCCATCAACCCTTTCGCGACTCAGCCAAATCGACCCCCAGACTTGGGATATTGGGGTTAATTTCGGGATCATCTAAAGGTATAAAATGTTCCATTCATTTGGATTGTCAGGTAAGTCAAGATTTATCTTCCCAGCTTCAGAACATGGGATATCTAGTGGAACAAAACCTGTGCATTTTTCCCATTGCAAAAATTGGACCAATTCCACGACCATGCCAGCTCCCTCATATTCTGCCATGTCCCTTCCCACGGCCAGTCCTATTCCACTCCGTCATCTGGATTATTACTGGCAACATCATCTGAACGTCCAGCACTCATAGTAGTGTCATATGTGTCAGCTTGATTTGAGCCAGACTGTACCGCAGAATCCTTTTTCCACGTTGCTATCAATTGTCATCTTCGTCCGTGGAATTACTGTGAGTGGCAATATGCGCTAAAACTGTAGCCAATCAACTAAAGGGAAACAACTCGAAATTCATTCGGGCATGAAATTACTTCCATGGACTGATAGAGATAGCACATGTGGACTGAGGTGAGAGTAGATGCATTACTATGCCATCGGCGCGCAGCACACCGACGGGTTTGTAGTGCCAGTTTACCACTGGCGCGGCGTGCGCCGACGAGTCACGAAAGGGTTAAAAAAAGTAAAATTTTAAGATATTAAACAAAGTTTCCCTCTGAATTGTATAGACTTTTTGACCAGTGTTGCCGTGAATCAAATTTTCATGACTTTTTCATCAAATCTAGTCGAAGGCTGCTTCACAGCAGCCATGACTAGATTTGATGAAAAAAATTTAAACTTACTCAGCGGGCAATGAGTTAATTCCTTCATCGATGCCTAGCTATATTTCTAAGTTCTGTCACCATGAGTGTCCAAGAGTGGTGAATGTTTCAGCATATCACTTTTTCTTCCTAAATTCCAAGGATGGATTCTAAATCATGTACAGTTATTGTTTATTATGATTATAATATCATGGAGATGTGTTAGTTGTATACGCTGATCTACCAATAATCATGACTTATTCTCATTTTTTGGAAAGCTCTTTTACAAATATACAAGTTAAACCAGTAAGTGACTACGGCAGGCTGCTTATTTGCAAGCTTGTGTTTTTGTTCATTTTTTTTAATTTATAGTTGTTTGTGGTATTCATTTTTTACTAAAACTGCAAGAAACCACTGGTGCTACCTGATAACAACTCCAGTGTAGGCTCTCAAACATGGAGAATGCAACCATTGTCTATGAATTTACCCTTTAACTACAGCAACATGTATAACTGCTTAGATCATAGGCCACCAGTCTAATTCTGTAAGAAATTTGATGTTGTTTTAGCCTAGAACCAGTCGAACCCTCAAATAGGTCACCACCAATGTTTAGATTAACTTTGGTGTTTCTGTTGGTTGGAAAAGTGAACCAGTGGTTTCGTTTGCTTTTCCATGCAACTGATATACAACGGATGATTGAATCTGAAAAAATTTCTGCAAATCAAAGCTGGAAAATGTGGCTCAATTGAGACTTGATTTGATTAAAATTTTGATGATGTAACAATCAGATATGAAGACACATCCAATGTTTTATGATTACACCAGGTTGTTCCATAAATTATTTTAATATCTTGATGTTTTCAAAGGGAGATAAATACTTATTAATTGGAATATATATAACTGGGACAGGAAAGAATACCTGTATACCTTTGTAAGTAAAGGAACATCATAGTACATCAACAGTCTTCTGCGTGGAAATGTCCCCAAACAGTTATAAACAGACAGCCCGTAACAGCATCCAATTCCAAACAGAATTAGACTTATGTCCTGAGAGTTTGTCTCTAGAGATGTTGACTTGAATACAGGCCTGAAAATAAGCAGTCTGACATTTGCAGAATAAGGTCCCCAGAGGGTGAATTTGATGATGCTATCCCAAACAGTGAGCCAAGTTATCCTCATGGTACCTCTTTCTGTTTAGTTAAGAAACCCTGATTCAAATTGAGGTTCACAGAGGGTAAATTTGGTGATGCTACCCTGCTGTGCAGGGTAGCATCACTAAATTCACCCTCTTGGGACCTCATTTTGCAGATGTCAGTCTGCTTATTTTCTGGCTTGCTTGAATACACACATCCAATTCGCTGAAAAGTCTTATTGGATATTTATGCTCAAAAACGTTCTTTCCTTTTGTTACAAACACGCTCAACGATAGTTTTTTTTAGTTTGTTATAAATTAACATTGTTTCCTTTTACATGTTCTTTTATTGCATGCTGTCTCTAAAAACTTTTGAGGATGGTAAAAAGTTTAAAAAAAAATTCATAAGGCTAAAGAAAATTAATCTTTTGATTCTCAGGCACCAGCGCACTCGTTTTTTCGGCCCACGTTCATCATATTTATTTTGGAGGCAAAATCAAAATGTATAAAAGTATCATAGGGTGTGATTTTAGCAGTATCACATCGCGACTTGTGATGCAATATGATACCGTATTGTTATTCTCTTCACGAAATGCGATACGAGTCTTATATACATGTACAAAATAAATATTTATTTAACTGGTTGAGAGCAAGATTTTAGTGGTCTAAACTTGTTCATCAAAAATTGTTTTCTTACAAATTATTGGTTATGTGACAACAGGCACTCTCCAATAATTTCTGATAGAACAAATTTGTATAAACAAACTTATTATTTACGTTTGACTGAATACGAAACATGGGTAAGGAAAATGTTGGCTTTTGCACTTTTACCCTCATTTTTTTGAACGGTCTGATACTGGCTTCTAGCACTCAACCAGTTAAAAAACTGCTTATTATTTTTGATCTCCATTTTAGTTGTTTTATATTGATTTTGTGTTGAATGATCACTGTTACAAAAAAAAACTATCAGTGAAATCAACATGGAAGCTCTAGTATTTAATTTTAGAATCTCACAACTGGATTTTCGGCATCAGCAACCATTCCATTAGGAATAAAAATAATACCTGCCCTCCCTCATTCGTTTTAAAAAAAATGCCTGAGAATCAATTACTTAATTTGTTTGGCCTAATTGTCCATGGAGTAATGGAGAAAGTCATCTAATGACCCTCTGACCCAATAATCTAATATTAACATATACCAGTAATGTTGTTTATATATATCTCCTACATTGGTAAAACTAAGCTTTGTAGATTGTATGTAGATGAAGGACCTTGCATTCTAACATTGTAAGTTCTGTTTTATTGGTAATATTGGATCCGGAAAATAATGTCTGGAAAGGAACTCCCCTAATGAGAGCAGTACAGGTGTGAACAATAGACTGCTCCTAACTTCATACTCATGGAATAGACATAGATGCTGAAAGTGCCCTTAAACATAATAAATAAATACACAAAGAAATCCTTTCAACTGAAAGAATAGGCTGTTTTTCTTCTAGAATCTTCTTTGCTTTTGTAGGGGCATATTTTCGAGAAAATGGTCTGCCCGATTTTTCGTTACAGCGTTATGGGCCTTAATTATTCAATTTTTACGAGTTTTGGGCTTGTTAGCACAATAACTTGAACAAATGTTCTCCGATTTGACTAATATTTGCCATACAGGTGTTTTGCAGTAATATCTCAAGCGAGTTCGAAAAACCTATGGTTTGGCGATGGTCTGTGTGTGTCCGAGCGGATGGGTGGAAGGGTGGGCGATCAGGCAGATGGGCAGGCCTCCACTGTTAATGCATTATATTGAATAAACATTCTCCGATTTGACTAATATCCTCCATACAGGTCTTTTTCAATAATATCTCAAGTGATTTCGAAATCTGACCCGGCCCAATTTTTTGTTTCATAGTTATGGGCCCTAATTAGTCAATTTTTACAATTTTTGAGCTCGTTAGCACAATAACTTGAATATACATTCTCCGATTTGACTAATATTTGCCATACAGATCTTTTGCAATAACATCTCAAGCGAGTTTGAAAACTGTCCCTGCCCAATTTTTTGTGAAAGAGTTATGGGTCTTAATTTGTCAGTTTTTACGAATTTTCAGCTTATTAGCACAGCAAACTTGAACAAACGTTCTCCAATTTGACTAATATTTGCCATACAGGTCTTTTGCAGTAATATCTCCAGCGAGTTAAAAAATCCTAAGGTTTGGCGACAGTCTGTGTATGTCCGAGCGGATGGGTGGGATGGTAGGTAAGTGATCACGCAGGCTGGCCGGCCGGCCTCCAGGCGTCCTCACACTGTTAGAGCAATAACTTGAATAAACATTCTCCTATTTGACTAATATTTACCATACAGGTCTTTTGCAATAATATCTCAAGCGAGTTCGAAAACTGATCCTGTCTGATTTTTCATTACAGAGTTATGGGCCCTAATTAGTAAATTTTTACAAATTTTGAGCTCATTAGCACAATACCTTGAACAAACATTCTCTGATTTGACTAATATTTTCCATTCAGGTCTTTGACAATAATATCTCAAGCGAGTTCGAAAACTGGCATGGCCCAATTTTTCATTACAGAGTTTTTGGTCTTAATTAGTCCATTTTCACAAATTTTGAGCTCTTTAGCGCAATAGCTTGAACAAATATTCTCCGATTTGACTAATATTTGCCATACAAGTCTTTTGCAATAATATCTCAAGTGAGTTCGAAAACTGGCCCAGCCCAATTTTTTGTTACAGATTTATGGGCCTTAATTAAATCATTTTACGAATTCTAAACTAGTTTGCATTATAACTTAAACACAGGTTCCAGATTTGACAACCAACATATGATTGATAACCTGGTTATGGACAAGCAACACTCTCCGATTACCACCACAACTCGACGCCTGCATCTCCGAAGCACCCCTCTTGTTACAATTTTATACATGCATTATTATCTACTGCCGAACAAGCAACAAACTCATGCAGTGTCAAGATACTGAGGTTTCTCTCAGAACTTTTCAATAGAGCCATCACAATGGCTTCTATCACTAAACCAGTTAATGGGATAAATTTGTATGTTAATAACTCATTGGCCATCCACTGGTTGTCGCAGTTTTCATATGAGAAGGCCTTGATTACCCCTTGGCTCCCAGATGTTTCTCCCTCCTCCCACTCCTTCTCTCTGCCAGAAATGAACTGTTTAATGCCATTCTGTTATTCTTTCTTCCCATTTTCATTTATCAGCATACTCTCTCCTTTGGTCAAATTGGATCTCCCAATATCCACCTGTCCTGCATTCTGCCATCACATTTCTTCATTATACTCCTAGTGAATCCTAATCTGTTTGACTTATATTCTGGACATTCCATGTTGTATAAACTTGGAAGGGGCTTAATGACCTCTGTTCAATATTACTTCAAACCACACCATCTCATCAGCACAGACAACAAATACAGAACCATCATTATCATTAAAAATCAAGTGTGTGTCCTCAACTATTAACTCAATTCATGGTTAATGAAGGTGGGAGGGGAAGGTTACACCCCAACCCATCTGCCATTCTTATAAAAAAATCGTTGAGATTCAAACAATATTTTTCGACATAATGTTACACAGGAATATGTCATTGTCAATGTGATAATTGAAGAGCAAAAAAAATGGACACTGTGCCCAAATGAACTTCAGATACAATGAGTTTTATAATTATACAGGTCAAACTGTCCACACACCAATAATACATACCTATATATCAAGTGTTGTTATTAAGCCTGGAAATAAGCAGACTGTCATCTGCAGAATGAGGTCCAAAGAGGGTGAAATTTGTGATGCTACCCTGCACAGCAGGGTAGCATTACTAAATTAACCCTCTTTGAACCTCAATCTGAATCAAAAATCTTAGGCCTAAACAGAAGGAGGTACACAGGGGATAAATTGGGGGATTCTAGCCCACTATATGGGACAGCATCAGTAAATTCAGCCTCTGGGGCCCTCATTCTGAAAATGACAGATTGCTCATTTCCTGGCTTGGTTGTTATGACTATTTCTGTTTTACATAAATGATTAAAGCCCATTATGGTTATAAATTCTAAAAACTTACTGGAAACTTTGGCAAGACAACCAATTCTACCCCTTCAAGCAATTTTCTAGATCCTGTATGCCTATATTTGGATAACTATGAATAACTCTTCTGGACTCTGCTCGGTTTTGTGTACTCCAATGTCAAAAAGAGTGTTTGCATTTATTTTTACCAAGCATTTGATTATATGTTATTTTGTATTTGATTTGTCAATATATGTTTTTCTTCTGTCCGGCAGCGCCAAAAAAGATTTGAGTCTCACATTACAGATCCTTCTCAAGGTCCACATTGTGTATTGTATTCATTGCGGATTGAGTCTGTTTTGTTGGAATGCTATGTTGCTTGAAATTACATAATTGTCAAGAAATGTCATTTGGGTTTTCAGACAACAATTTATGGTTTTCTAAGCAAAGTGTTGAAATGTGGCAACATGATGTACATTTTGTAAGCAGCAACCCTTTACCTAACACACTTACCAAGCACATTGTGAAAATGACCGAATGGTGGGTGTAAACATGATTTGTTCCAACTGTTGTGGCTCCCAACTTGTAAAATATATTCAGACTGCATTATATTCGTTTAAGACATGCTTTGATGATGCACTTGGATTATTAGTCAGTTAGGATTATAATTAACTCTTTACCTAACATGGAAAGCAGACGACATTTGCAATAAAATTCTTGAATAACTAATTATTTTCATTTTTTGTCTCAAAAACATAGGTTATGCCCCTCGTTGGAACGAGCTCATCGAGCTCGTTCAAAATAAGGGGTCATAACCTATGTTTTTGAGACAAAAAATGAAAAAATAATGAAAATTAATTGGAGATTTTTTTAGAATAGCACTGGCTGGTTTTGGCCATTACGTTGGGTAAAGGGTTAAAAAAGCTTGGGACTTATCGGAAACTTATTTTCGGATAAATAAACTGTACTTGTAGTAGTAGTTGTGACGCGAATTCTTATTTAAATAACATGGGCTCTGTTTTTCTGATAAAATGGGATCCAGTCACTAATGCCTGGGTTGGAAGTCCTCTATAATGGACATGGGTAAAAACAATTGAAAAAACTTGATTTTATCTCCATGTTGTGGTCAAGATTAGCCATTGTGCAGAATTATGTGACTTAAACACCAACACTGATAGTGTTGTAAGAAAGTGCAGGAGTGCTAGCAAGAGTGAATCAATATCTTAGTCTCCAATCTAGATGAATATATCATGGCAGAAAAAATTATTTGAAAATAGGGAGGGTATTTACTATTACACCTCTATCCCCCCCCCCCCCTCTTAGCACCACACATGACAATAACAAAAACCATCCATTCAAAAATCGACATTCAAATTTTGTTATTTTTCAAATTTGTGCCTAAAAATATAGCTTACAAGTTATAACACCCTCATTGCAATGAGCTTGCTGATCTTGTTACTGAGAAGGGTCATAAGCTGTGTTTGATGTAAAAAAATGAAACTTTTGAGTCATTCAAGAACCTATCACCAACTCTTTGTGTTAGGTAAAAGGTTAAATCTCTGCACTCTGATATTAGGCTAATTTTTTATCAATCATGTGGCGTCTCTTTAAAAGAGCTACGGTACTGAAATCACAAAAGCAGACAGAGAATTTCGACCGGATTGCGAACGGGTCGTGATCCAATTGAAATTTACTGACCTTTTTCCTCTCAATGACACTATGTAGAATCTCTTCTGCCAAGGAAGAACCTCTAGAATATTAAACCTGCGATGCTATTTTCGTTTGTTTTTCCAAATGTGGTCTCCATTTTGCAGTGTTTTATTCTGGAAATCTTCAGCCATTGTTGAAATCAGATCGCAAAAAGACTGCTTTTATGATCACAGAGCTGTATTATTGCCCATTATATTTTGAAGAAAACTTAGATAGCTTTTTCAAACAAAATATAATGTGTTGTACTTCAAATGGAAAATATATGGATCCAGAACTTGTCATTGAAGTAGTAGTCATGACAGCTCTAAGGTCCTACCCAAATTATTAATGGGACATATGAAGCCTCTGAAGTTCAGGGTATGTTAGGACAGTAGATGGTGTACCATGGAACCCTTTTATAAGGAGCACTATTGTGCATTCAGGGAATTTGCCTTACGTACAAAGTTATGGCAATGGGATGTACTGCGATCCTCACTTAATTAGATATCTCTTAACTGAGTAACTCTGTTAACCCTTTACCTAACATGAAAAGCAGACGACACTTGCAAAAAAAATTCTTGAATAACTAATGTTTTTAATTTTTTGTCTCAAAAACATAGGTTATGACCCCTCATTGGAACGAGCTCGACGAGCTCGTTCCAACGAGGGGTCATAACCTATGTTTTTGAGGCAAAAAATGAAAAAAATAATGAAAATTAATTGACGATTTTTGAGAATAGCGCTGGCCGGTTTTTGCCGTTACGTTGGGTAAAGGGTTAATTGGATATGATTTTCAAACACCAAACCAAACCATTTACCATACCATCAATACAAATTTGATCTGTTAATTGCATGTTGGTTATAGAATTAACTCCTATAATTCTATAGCTAACATAACATAATACACAAATAAATATTGTAAAACAAGAATCAACTCCTCATAATTAGATAAACATGTTTTATAATCCATCAAAGCATTACTCGGACAACCACTGAATTCTGTTTATTTTTTACCCATCTTGCTTCAGTTTGTCAAATGTAAGCATTTAATGTATTATAGCTTAAGATAATAATAATAATAATAATAATAATAATAATAATAATAATAATAATAATAATAAATACTCAGTTTAACACAAGAATTCGAGAAAATAACAAATACTCAAATACACCCACACCTATGCATTTTTTAAGAATTTGTGAAAATTGTGGAAGGCTGTAGCGTGGGGGTCCGACCCACCTGAATCCGTCACTGGGATAAGCAGTGGCATAATTGTGACATGTCTTGAGACATCTGTATGAAAACAGTTTGCTTAAAGTGTTTGTGTTTTCCACACACTGAGAAATTACTTGGCATCTTGTCTGGTGTGTCATCATAAAACGACATTGCACGTTGTGCTTAATTGATAGTACGAACACTGTGTCAGTGTCTTTATTGAAGCTTCTTGCCACATAGTAAGTGCAGATTTTACAGCAGTCAATTATTGATCTGGGTCATATCATTCTGTTGATTTGAGGAGACGAAATATTCAACCGAGATTGCTTGACTGTTATAATAATTTGTTTATTACATGATATTGGAGTTTAAACTTTAAATAAATTATCGAATGTTTGTCCAGATTGTTCAGCTCAAAGGCCCTCAGGTTTTCATTTCGTGTTTATAAAATTGTCGCCTCTAAAATCTTCGCATGTCAGTGACGCCATGTGAGCCTCGTTTGACACAAGCGTGACGTGGATTTGGAAAACTTGAGACTCTTGTTTTCGAGTGAGCCAAACTACAGAAATACCGAGGATTCGTGTGTGGTTATTCATTTAATAAACCCTTTACCCATCGTAACGACCAAAACCTGCCAGCGCTATTCACAAAATCGCCAATTAATTTTCATTTTTGTTTTCCTTTTTTGTCTCAAAAACATAGGTTATGACCCCTCTTTGGAACGAGCTCGTTCCAAAGAGGAGTCATAACCTATTTTTGGAGACAGAAAAATGGAACAAATGAGTTATTCGAGAATTTTGTTTGCAAGTGTCGTCTGCTTTTCAAGTTAGGTAAAGGGTTAAAACATTATAAGTGTTTGTAATCAGTTTGAAAATAGGCTCCCTAACAGAAGCTTTATGGGCTTTATGAAATCAACCTGGAACTCGCCCCACCATTATTTCGGACGCACGAGTCAATGCGTCAACTTCATATCACTGTGAAGGCCACTCTGGAAACCAGAAACTAGATGGGACATGCAAAATAGGTCCTATTTACCTTCTTTGACCCTTTGATCTTTTCATCTTGATTGGTCTACCACACAAATTCACTGGGTAACAACTATCTACTTCACTAATTCAGGTCTTTATCAGGATCCTGGACCGGAAAAGCAAACTTTCCGTTTTCAATGGGTTAAACACCAAACTGTTAGAATTTGATATACCATCGTAATAACTCTTCGCCAAGCTTTCGGCACCAGGCCTTCATCAGGACGCTTGGGGGCGCGGTGGCTCAGTTGGTAGAGGTGCAGGCTGCAAGCCGAGAGGTCCTTGGTTCGAATCCCACCTGCGGCAACCGCGTTGTGTCCTTGGGCAAGACAATTCACCCCCATTGCCCACGTGGGGGCACGGTGGCGCTGTGTACTAAGGCGTACTGCACGTCGATGGCGCACCTGTCTTCAACCAATGCTAACGCTGCTTGTGTGGAGTTAGTATGTTGGGGAGCTGACAGTTGCTCGCCGTTGCTCGGTTGTTCTCCCCGGGTACTCCGGCTTCCTCCACCCGTAAAACTGTCGTGGTCATGATTAGCCATTGTGCAGAAATATGTGACCTTAAACACCAATAAATAAATAAATAAATAAATAAATAATAAATAAATAGGACGCTTACAGATAACACAGCTACACCATCACAGCTCAGTCTCAAAACAACATATTTTCAAATGAATCAGCGTCGCCGTTCCACGTCAGGTTTATTATTCACAGCCGTGACAACGTCAAAACAAGGATCAGACCCCTGGCGACGTGTGGTTGAATTTCGTGTTTATTCCTATGTCGCCCCTTATCCCTAACCTCCTTATCCAAAGCTCTTCACGTTTCCCTCCATTCCGCGACTCTAACACCACAACCTCCAAATCACTTACACCTTGTTGGCCGACCGAATTTAAGCGACCATACACTGGCATGTTCGGGTGGAGTCGGTTATCACGCCGGTGCTCCTTGAATCGATCCATCAGTTTTCGCTTTGACTCGCCCACGTAAACTGCCGTTTTGCATTTTTTTTGTATTTAAGTGCATATATTATATTGTTAATTTTACAGCTTACATTTTGTTTCGCTGAAAATTTGTATTTATTTTTTGATTTACGAATTTGATTTGTGAAAATGAGGCGAAGAAAAAGCAAGAGGAAAACAATAGAATCGGTGGAAAATCATGTTTTACAGCCATCGCCCTACCGACACCAACACTGTTTGAAGGCTTTTTTTTATGCAGATCCCCCCCCCCCCCCCCCCCGGTTTATGCTGTTTATCAGACATTATGTCAATATGTAATCATCAAAACAGAATATGTGTAAATGAATTTGAAAAAATATAATACTTTAGACCAAATAAATGTAATTGTTATAGCTTTAAGTAGTCTTGAATGAAAGGAAAACATCAAGACAAATAAAATTATTTTGTTTATTCTGTGTTGTTGTATAGAAGCTTGGACCTCGGTGCTTTACTTGTTAGGGCAACGGAATACATATCGAATGTTTAACCCTTTACCTAACGTAACGGCCAAAACCGGCCAGCGATATTCTCAAAAATCTCCAATTAATTTTCATTATTTTTTTCATTTTTTGTCTCAAAAACATAGGTTATGACCCCTCGTTGGAACGAGCTCGACGAGCTCGTTCCAACGAGGGGTCATAACCTATGTTTTTGAGACAAAAAATGAAAAAAATTAGTTATTCAAGAATTATTTTTGCAAGTGTCGTCTGCTTTTCAGGTTAGGTAAAGGGTTAAGAGGTTCAATTCAGAGTTAGCACGTTCGGGAGTCTGACAGCTGCTCGCCGCTGCCCTGTGTTTTTCTCTGGGTACTCCGGCTTCCCCCTCCCCGTAAAACTGTCCGACAGGAGGTGATCTTGGCTAACGAAAGTGTCATTAAACCCCAATAAATTAAATAAATATAAATAAATAGTTGCTGAAGTAGTAGAACGCTGGCGCCGTGTGTGCCTAGGTACACTGCACGTCGATAGTACGCATGCCTTCAACTGATACTAACCCTGTTTCTGCCGAGTTAGTAGGTTGGAGTGTCGGACAGATCCTCGCTGCTGCTCGGTAGCTCTCCGTATAATCCATTTTCCTCACCTGTAAAACTGCAACTCATTATGACCTTTACTGTTGAAAGTGTCATTAAACTAAAAAAAATGAAAAATCTGTGTGCAACCATGTGATGCCACACTTTTGATTATGCTATGAGTCAGAAATATCTGATTGTTAACCCTTTAACCAACGTAACGGCAAAAACCGACCAGCGCTGTTTACAAAAATCGCCATTCAATTTTCATTATTTTTTTATTTTGTGTCTCGAAAATATAGCTTATGACCCCTCATTGGAACGAGCTCGTTCCGATGAGGTTCCATAAGCTATGTTTTTGAGGCAAAAAATGAAAAAAATTAGTTATTCAAGAATTGTATTTGCAAGTGTCGTCTACTTTTCATGTTAGGTAAAGGGTTAACTAAATATGTGATTGTTAGTTAACTGTTTTGACCCTTTATTTCCCCTGTTGGATCGCCGAGAAGTGGAGCAGTGCTTGTTTTCTACATGGTAAACAAGTTTTGTGTTACTGATAAAATAGGAGCTGGAAATTGGCGGAAGTACACTAAAGTGGGCAGCGTTGGTATAAACGATTGGATAAACTTGACTTCATACCTATGTTGTGGACATGATGTAGCCAGATATGCTGAATGTGACCTTAAACACCAATACATAAATTTAACTGGTTACTAAACAGGAATAGCAGGGACCACTTGCCAAAAATATTGAATAACTGACTAGACTTTATGATTCTGGAGAATCATGGCTTTTCCCGATTAGATTCCATGATTTTTCATGACCCCACAGTGTCTGATGAATTGTTTTTAACTTTCTCACTGAAGTTCTCTCATTGATGTTATGAGAAAGGTGAGTATAGTAGTCTCAAATGACTCAGTTTGGGTTTGATAAAAAAAAATGTTTAGGTAAAACCCATCATTAATGGTAGAATGGGTTAATATCAAGATCAATGTTTCCCTATTAGTTTTGCGTCCGGTAAAAGAAGTTACGTTTCTCTGTGGCATTTCCATTTGTTGGTGTTCAAAAACAGACTATTTCTTCAATTTTTTTACATTTAGCACCCCCTGGAGGGTTGACAAATGCCTACCAGAATAATTTATCCATGCAACTGGTCATATGACACCAAGACCTGTCAACGGCCATTTTCTCTTGGAAACCCCACAAAATGTTTGTAAAGAAATCCAGGGAAAACGATTTTTTAAGCTATCGATGGGTATCCGTGTTAACCTCCCCAACAGGAGTTAACACTTGGTTTTTTTAATACCCTTATTACTTACAAAAATGGTCCTCTGTAAATTCCACTTCCAACGAAGGAGATTATGTTTATCTCTCATGTATACATTGGGTGCTGTGCGTGTCTGAAAACAGCCCCATGTTAACAAAATTACGATGCTTGGCAGCTTGTAGATGGTTAATAAACGCTCATCGGAGTATTTTGTCCATGCAGCTTGTAATGTCACATAAAGACCTACGAATAGTCAATTTGTCTTGAAACCCTACACGTTACCGTTAGGGAAATTCACAGAAAATGGGAATTTAAAGCTTTCAAGGGATATCTCGCTTTAGCCTGCCCAAAATGGGTTAAGACGTCGACTTTTGAATACCCTTACTGCTTACAAAAATGTTTCCGTATAAATTGTGCACTCGATAAAAGGAGACACTTTTCTTTGTGGTGTACCCTTTAGGTGCTGTTGGTGTCCAAAAACAGCCCATTTTATCACAATTTTGACCTTCAACAGCCCGGGGAGGGTTAACTAATGCTCACCGGAATATTTTGTTCATGCAACTTGTAATGTCATACCAAGACCTGCAAATAGCCGATTTTTTCTTGAAAACCTACAAAATGTTGATAGAGAAATCCACAGAAAAAGGTATTTTAAGATTTTAATGGGTATCACTATTTAACCAGCCCAAAATGGGTTAAGACGTCAAATTGTGAATACCCTTACCACTTTCAAAAATATTTTCCGATCAATTTTGCGTCCGATAAATGAAGGACCCTTTCTCTCTGGTATACCGTTTGGGTGCTGTTGGTGACTAAAAACAGCCCATTTTATCACAATTTTTACGTTTAGCAGTTCGGGGAGGGTTAACTAATGCTGACCGGAATATTTTATCCATGCAACTTGTAATGTCACACCAAGACCTGAGAGTGGCCAATTTTTCTTGAAAATCTACAAGACTAGTTTAGAGAAATCCACGGAAAACACAAACTTTTGAGCATTATGGGGGTATTGCTGTTTAACCAGCTCAAAATGGGTTAACGCTTGGTTTACTGAACACCCCTATTACTGACAAAAATGATCTTCGGTGAATTCCACTCCCAATAAAGGAAGTTATGTTTATCTCTCGTGTATTGTTTGGGTGCAGTGGGGGCCTGAAACCGGCCTATTTCATCAAAATTTCGATGTTTGGCAACCTGTGGAGGGTTACCATATGCATCGCCTGATATGTAGTGTGTACCAAAGGGTGTGTCACAGTCAGGTCTAGCAATGACGAATGTATAAAAAAAATCTACAAGACATGTTTCGAGAAAGTGCCGATAAACCCCAATTTTGGCACTTTTTTGCCAATTCTGACGAAATAAGGGTTAAATCGAAAATTCCGCTTCGGTACATTTTTAGCTTTTGTGCCCCTCTATGCGTGTGCAAAATTTCGTGAAAATCGGTTCGAAAATGGCTTCTGAATCGTACGGACAAAATGTGTGGAACCCCCCCCCCCCCCCCCCCCAAAAAAAAAAAATAAAAAAAAAATAATAATCCGTAGAAAAACAATAGTCTTTTCCAGAGGGAAAAGCCTAAAAATTTCATTGTTTTGCTTCAAAACCACGTAGCGTATGATGCCTTATTGGAGCGAGTTTCAGTAGCTTGTTCCAGTGAGGAGTCATAAGCTTTGTTTTTTAGGCAAAAATTGAAAAAAACGCAAGGTATGAATGGCAACGTTTGTGTATAGTGTTTGCTGTTATTTGGTCGTTACGTTGGATGAAGGGTTGGTGTTAATGTCATTGAGGAAACTACAGCTCATCTGGGTTCATTCAGATGATGAAGAGCGATAAGTTTTGAGTACCTCAAACTCTACATACCACTTACCACAGGATGTTGTCGCACCTATTTCGTCACTATGATCATGTAGGCATAAGAGTTCGAAATATTTTATGGTGCACGTGACATCTGCTGGAAAAATATTCTGATAAATACAATCGAGAGCAGAACCTCGATCAGTCGTGTACGATAAGGGCATAAGTTAACCCTTTACCTAACCTGAAAAGCAGACGACACTAGCAAAAACAATTCTTGAATAACTAATTTTTTCAGTTTTTGTCTCAAAAACATAGGTTATGACCCCTTGTTGGAACGAACTCGACGAGCTCGTTCCAACGAGGGGTCATAACCTATGTTTTTGAGACAAAAAATGAAAAAAATAATGAAAACTAATTGACGATTTTTGAGAATAGCGCTGGCCGGTTTTTTCCGTTACGTTAGGTAAAGGGTTAAATTATAGTGTGGTTCGTCCTTATCGAGGAAGAACCAAATCAAAAATTAACTTTCGACAGCACCGTCCCAATTTGGACTGGAAAACCCCACAGTGTTAGTTCCAAAGACTCACCCCGAAGAATTACAATCTTCATGCTCTGTGGTGCGTAGAACCTATTTGGTGCATCTGTCTGCAATGTATATCTCACAAATCGGATCACCTGAACACCTCCAAACTCTCGCCGACTTTGCCTTGGTTTCTGAAATTTCAAGATCCTTAAATGTGGATTTCCCTTTATTTCGAACCCCAACTTGTTATCCTGAAGCCTGCCCCTAGTATCGATAGTCCTTGACATTTCTCTCGCCTGAGACGGTTTCAGCGACCGACCACGACCTTTTAAAAACGTTTTTGACCTTTGCTGAGCAATTTTCAATCGGCTTACACGCATCGTTCTTTGTCCATCCTGTCTGGATTTTAAGTTCCGAATATTGTGTAACTTCAGTTTGCATTACAGGATGTTAGAGGGTTTATCAGGTTGCAGACTGGTACAGTTTTCCTAAATCGATCTTGTCTTTGATCCGTACCCTTCTATGCTCTTCTCCCCATGGGAATTCCGGGAAGTGAAGCAGTGTTGTTTACGATGGTAAACAGGCTCTGTTCTGTTGTTAAAATAGGACCCGGTAACCAATGCCTTTTGTGGAAGTCATCTTAAACCGGGCAACATGAGTATAAACGATTGGCTAGACTTTATATGTGGCTTTAAACACCAATAAATATAAATACATAAATCTGAGCTCCCCTAACTGTTCCAGTGTTGTGAAATTACTCTGGGACCATTGGACCAAACCCCCCCCAAAACTTGGCATAAACTAGAGGTGTGACTGTCCCAGATGGGCCTGTTAGCTCCCCCTGTCTGTTCCAGTGTCCTGACATTGCTCCGGAACCACTGAACCAAACCCCAACCAAATTTGGCATAAACTAGAGGTGTGACTGTACCAGATAGGCCTGTTCATACCCCCGCCGCCATGATTATCCCAAGACGAAAAGGGGCACTACTCTGGCAAAGAAGTCTGATCGAAGCTATAATCGCAGATGCACTTGTTCCAATGGTAGTGAACATCCATACCAAGTTTCAAAGGAATCGACCCATAAATGCACATGACAACATCTCCGGGCATAACTCTGGTAAAAAAACGTCCGATCAAAACTATAATCGCCGGTGCACAGGTCCCCATGGTAGTGAAGATCCATACCAAGTTTCAAAGAAATCGACCCATAAACATCTGAGATAATCTCCGGACAAAATTCAGGCATTTTAAGACGAAAAGGGGCATAACTCTGGGGAAAAAAGTCCGATCGAAACTTTTATCGCAGGTGCACAGGTGCCCATTGTAGTGAATATGCATACCAAGTCTCAAAGGAATCTACCCATAAACACATCTGAGAAAATCTCCGAACAAAATTCTTGGCAATTCATGCATTCTAAGATGAAAAGGGGCATAACTCTGGCAAGAAAGGTCCGATTGAACTATAATCGCAGGTGCACAGGATCTCATGTTAATGAACATCCATATCCAAGTTTCAAAGGAATCAACACATTAACATCTGAGAAAATCTTAGGACAAAATTCAGACATTCTAAGACGAAAAGGGGCATAACTCTGGCAAAAAAGTCCGATCGAAACTATAACCACGGGTGCACAGTTTCCCATGGTAGTAAACATCCATACCGAGTTTCAAAGTAATCGACCCATAAATATCTTGAGAAAATCTCCGGACAAAAATCTAGGCCTGCTTTTCCAAGTTGAAAAGGGGCAACATTCTGGAAAAATAATCAAACAATCTGACCGGAACTATAATCGCAGGTGCACAGGTTCCCATGGTGGTGAACATTCGTACCAAGTTTCGAGCCGATTGGTCCATAAACGTCTGAGAAAATCTCAGGACAAAATTATGTATCCGGACAGACGGACGTTCAGTAGAAATGGCTTAGCTCAACAGGCTTGGGACAGTGCCTGAAAAGCACGAATTTCTGCAAAAATCTGTTAAACCACGGGTCACAATGCTTTGAAATTTGGTATGCAGCTTCATTATGTGCTAAAGATTCAACTTTGCATAAAGAATGTTTGTCGGACATTATTTGAGCTTGTGCTGGGAGGGGCAATATTTTTTCCCCGCCCAAAATATATATTTCCAAACCATTTCACCAATTTAGTGTACAGTAGTATTTGGGGACATGTACTTGATTTACGACTGAAAAAAGTTTCCGTGCCCCGGTAGGAATCTCCTGGAGCTAAAAGTAGCCAAAAAATTAAAATGCCCAAATAAATTTCCCAAACTGCACGGAACGGAATGTTATTTGGTATACAGCACTTTTAGGACAAGTAGAATCGAGTGGACCCCAAAAAAAATCTTAATCGGCTGTGTGATGAGGTGCCATATGGGGGTGAGGGTGTAATGAAAAAATGATGAGTGAGCACTTTTCAAAGAGTATTTCCAATCAGAATCTTTTGATATTTGCTATACTGCGTCCTTTGGAGGATCCTATTCTTGTTTGTGAAAATCAAGTCCCTTGGTTATTTTGGGGGCTTCCTTAGGGAGGCTGAATTTTAACTTAGTACAATATAAGGAAAATTCTTTAAAATCTTTATCAGATCCCCCATTCAGAATCATTTGATATTTCACTAACGACAACCTTATGGGGGTCAAATTCAAGTTTGTTTAAATTAATTCCCTGGTTTCATATTTGATATGCAGTATCCTTACAGTATCAAAGTTTGATCAAATTAAGACCCTGGCTTTACATTCGGGATCCCAATGGAATACCGATCTTTAACTTAGTCCAACATTTGCAAAATTCTTTGAAAATCTCGTTCTTCGGATCCACCAGTCAGAAACGTCTTCTACTTGGTATGCAGCATCCTCAATCCGCTCAAAATTGTTTGTTTAAATCAGGTCTATGAGTTTATATTTGAGCTCCCTGATGGACTCCAAAGTTCAACATAGTGCAGAATAAGGAATATTCTTTAAAAATCTATTTTCGATCCACCGGTCAGAATTTTTTCGTTTGGAATGCAACATGTGTATGGGGGTTAGATTCAAGTTGGTTCAAATTAAGCCCATGGGTTCATATACATGCTGTAAGGGAGCCCGAATTGCAACCTAGGGTAATTAACATCCACCAGTCAGAATCTCCTTGTAGTTGGTATACAGGTTTCTTGTGGGACATGATTCAAGTTTATCCTTGGGTTTGTGTTGGGCTCCTTATAGAAACCAAAATTTTAACTTCGTGCAATACGAGGAAAATACTTCAAAAAATTTCTTCTGATCCACTGGGCTGAAGTTTTTCATATTTGGTATACACCATCTTTGTGGTGGCAGATTCGAGTATGCTAAAATCAAGTCCATGGGTTCATATTTTGGCTCCCTGTAGTGCAATATGATAAAATTGGCAAGAAAACAAATTATTTCAGACGAAAGTTCTGTTTTCATCAATGATTTCAAGTTTCTTCAAATCAAGTCCCTGGATTCATATTTGGGCTCCCTATGGGAACCTCAATTCCAACTTACGGCAATATGAGGAATATGGACAGATTCAAGTTTGCCAATTGAGGTCCCTGTGTTCATATTTGGGCCCCCTGCTGGAGCCCGAATTTCAAATTAGTGCAATATGAACAATATTCTTTTAAAATCTTCCCCATAACCACCAATGAGAATCTTTTGATATTCAGTATACGGCATTCTTAGGGCTGTCAGATTAATGTCTGTTCAAATCAAGTTCTTTGTTTATATTCGGGCTCCCGAATTTAAACGTGGTCCGGTATGAGGAAGAATCTTTAAAAAAATTATTCTCCAGAACCACCAATCAGAATCTTTTGACATTTGGTATCCATGTTTCTTTTGGTGGGGTCAAATTTAATTTGGGCACATATGAGAGCTTGAATTTACATTTGGAGCAACATGAGGAATAATCTTTAAAACTCTTCTCCAGAATCACCAATCAGAATCGTTTGATACTTCGCGTACAACATCATTAGGGATCACATTCAAGTTTATTTATTGAGTGGAGCTTGAACAGAGTTAGAATGTTGAGGAGCTGACAGTTGCTCGACGATGCTCGGTGGTTCTCTCCGGGTACTCCGGCTTCATCCACCCGTAAAACTGTCACGGTCACGATTAGCCATTGTGCATAAGTATGTGACCTTAAACACCAATAAATAAATATAGAAAGAAATTTATATTTAACTGTGTGCAATATGTGGAATATTCTTTAAAAATCTTCTGATTAACCAGTCAAAATCTTTTGATATCTGATGTACATCATCCTTAGTGGAGTTGGTTGGGTGGGGCAGATTCCAGCTTGTCCACACCAAGTCCCGTGGTTCGTATTTGGGCTCTCTATGTGAGCCCCAGTTTAACTTGGGGCAAAATGAGTAATGTTCTTCGAAGATCTTCTTGAGACTCACACGGCAGAGTCTTGATATTTGGTATACAATATTACTATGACCCCCATAGTAAAGTTTGTTCAAGGTGTTGTACTCGACTAATTTTGGGAGGCACCCGAGGGGTTGGAAATTTAAGATAGAAGCCAATGGAGAATTTACTGTTCGTTTATTTGAATGAATTCTGCACACGGTTGACGAGGCTGAATGTAGTCAAGTTTAGTCAGATGTATATTTGGGTGGATAAGATTAACAATTATACAAATTGGGCCCATCAGGTTGCTTGAAGCCCTGACGCTGAGACTGGTGGGAGAGGGTCCTTTGGGGTAATGTTTTCGCCGAAAATATGTTTTGAAGGATTTTGAGTGCTTTTATGCCAAACAAATCACCCGTCGTCCCCCCCCCCCCCCCCCCCTTCCTAGGCTGATTTTTTTTTGCTTCAAAATCACTTTTGAAACATTCTGAGAGATTTATGCAAATATGGTCACTCTCTTTGAGGAGGAAGGGGGAGGGGAGTGTTCAAGTGTCTTTTTGGGGCTTTAAAATTCGTGTGACTTAATGCAAACAATCTGTGATTTGCCACACTCCCCTTCCCTCAGACCATTTGGGTAAAAAATATTGACTCGAAAACACTTGAAATCCTTCAAAACTCATTTTAAAGTTAAAAAACAATCGCCCAATGGACTCTGCACCCCAACAACAATCATCTCAGTGCCCATGTTGGGACCCTGGGAATTGTAGTAGTGCTTGTTTACTGTTGTAAACAAGTTCTGCTTTACTGGTAAAATAGGACCCTGAAGCAACGACTGGTACGGGAGTCCTCGAAAGTTGGCAGCGTGGGTGTAAACAATTGGCTAACCATGATTTCATATCCATGTTGCGGTCATGATATAGCCATAGATGCTAAAAGTGACCTTGCATGCCAATAAAAAAAAAAAATTATCTTAATGAGACAACATGGGATAGCCAAAGTGGGGCAGTGCTTGTTAACTGTGGTATTGGTAAAATAGGACCCAGAACCAACGCCAGGGGTGAAAGTCCTCTGCAGTGGGCATCGTAATTATAAACAATTGGCTAAATTTGACTTCATAGGCCTACATATATTACAGTCATGGGATAGCCACAGATACTGAAAGTGACCTTAAACGCTAATAAATAAATAAATAAATAAAACATTTGCACCCCTCTGACCAAGAAGCACACCGCCCCACAGGTAGACGCCATTTTGCCCCCAGAATGAATTCCAATTGTTGGTAAAATGTAACCCGAAATCCACGCAGTAGTCTTACAACTCTTCGTGCAATGCCATGGTCATTGAGGACCGCTTGTCTCCCAGCAACCCAAACTAAAAAACGCTTCATGCAGTAGCCCCGTACCTCTGTTGAATACTTACTAACATGACCTCTTTGTGTTATATCAAATCGAAGTGATATCTCCTCAATATTCTTTGTGTTTGTTATTCACCGATACACTAGGATCGGTAACCAACGCCGAGGGAGGGAAAGTCCCCTGAAGGGACAACCTCAATATAAAGGACTGGCTAAACTTGACTTGATACTTAAAACTGTTAAGGTCATGATATAGCCACAGATGTTTAAAATGACCTTAAACACTCAATAAAATAAATAACACTGGATCTGGCCTTGTTCTCACCACAATGTCACATACCCTGTCCCTTAAGTCAGGGACACGCAAACTGCTCCTTCTTCCTTCAGCCCCAACCCCACTTTGCCCCTAACAATAAAAATCCACGTATGTATTTATCTGTAGGGCAGACGTGCAGTAAAACGGAAGTTTCATGTGAATGAGCATTTCTTGCTTCTTCCCCCCGAGCGGTAAAATATTGTTCTGGCAAGAAAGAAACAAGAAACAATATTAGCACCGGCTATTAACTGATTCGGTACTAAAAGCCCATTTTTATAACACAGCGGATATTAGTCCGACCATAATGAAATCGTTAGTGCACTCGGACACACCATCCCCTGCGTTCCAATGTGTTCTGTGTGTCACTTGGCACAGAGAACACATTGGAACTCAGGGGACGACATATCAAGTAATTCCACTCGTGAGTTATGCTCGTTTTTATTGATGAATAGACATATTTTGTCCGGACGAGTCGATGGACTCGGCTGATAGTCAAATTTCAATGAAATCGTGTATGGTTGTCCATTATTGCATACTCTTATAGACACATATCAAGCTGTGCAGTCCGCACATTCCACTCGTGAGTTATGACCCTTTTTCCGTTGAGAAATGGACATATTTTGTCCGTATATGAGTCCAGCATCACATGCCCTTTCAGACGCAATCATACCAAGTGATGTTGACCGCACATTCTGCTCATGAATTATGTCCATTTTCCTCTGAGAAATAGACAATTTCAGGAACATAACCAAGTTGACAGTAATCAGATCTTAATGAAATCTTACATGGGTGCCCAGCATGACATGCCCTTTTCGATACGTAAGACTCATGTTTGCGTCCTTGTTCAATAAAAATCGCTCTTTTCATCTCTCTGTAGTCTGTTGTCATTATTTCGACATCTTTTTTTTTCTTTTTGGCGGCGAGATCCCACCTGCTCTGAGCTCCATTTGAGTGAACTGCTTTGACGCATTTTTTTTTAGATTGAAGATATTTGGATGTGCAGTCTATATTTGTTTCTTTATTTTATTGTGGCACACTTCCAAGTGGTCTGCTGTTCTGTAAAGCACATTGTGTCCCGGCAGGTAAGTGGGTAGTTTTTCCACTGTGCCTTGCATTTCGTCATCCCAATCTGCAGAACGCAGCTTGGACACGGGTATGATGAATAAAATACACACGTTTAAATTAATCACGAAAAAATCAAACTAATAACAATAAACTGATATCTATGGAAACAGAATATGGTAAATTCGAGTCTGTGTGAAAACAGTGAAAGGATCAGAACTAAATTATACAGAAACAGAATTTACGGAGACTTATTTTCGGGAGTAAAATAGCTTTAGAGAAATGAGAAATAGGTTTTCGTAAACAGTGGTTGAAGATTTTCATACAGGATTCAGATAAAATTTTGAAAAACCGGAAATAACTTTTACGTTCGGCATTGAACGTATTCTATAAAGGAATCAGAAATGGACAATTTTGACTCTGCCCACTTTTTGAGGGAAGAAAGACATGTCTGAACAGAAACGCATTGCGGCTATAAAGTGCTATCTCGAGCAATTCTGAAAACTGCACTCAATGAGACATGTGCGACCTCAGTGAATTGAACCTAAATTATTAACTTCCATGGTATTTCGACTCATTTGGTGATGGCCCCAGGTCCATATGTCATATCATGCTTGAGATATGATGAGTGTGACCAACTTTCAAAATGTTTGACCCCCGTCAAATTTTTGAGAATAGAAATACATATCCAGCCATTCTGAAAATACACTCAATGACCCCCGTGTGACCTCAGTGACCTTGACCCACATTTTGAACCTCCAGTAACTTTCAACTCATTTAGTGTTTCTCCAGGTCCACACATGATACCATGCTTGAGATATGAGTGTGATCAATGATCTACTTTCAAAATTTTTGGTCCCTGCCTTTTTTTGAGTGTGAAAATACATGTAGGAACTTCAGCATTGCATTAACCTCTTACCCAACGAATCGGCCACATCCGCCCGCGCAATATGCAAATTCAGCAGCTGAAAAAATATCATTTTTCACACAATTTGAACAACGTCCTATCTTGTGACCCTCTTTGGAACGAGCTCGTTTCAATGAGGGGTCACATGATATGGTTTTGTTGAAATGTTTTGAAAAATTAAAAAAAAGATGATATTTAACCCTTTACCTAACCTGAAAACAGTCGACACTTGAAAAAAATAATTCTGGAATAAGTGAAAAATAATGAAAATTAACTGGCCGGTTTTGGCCATTACGTTAGGAAAAGGGTTAAAATAATAAATTTTGATATCGTCTGCGTTGGGTAAAGGGTTAAGCGGTCATAAAATGTGATTTCCAGCAATTCTGAAAAATGTACTCAATGACTCCTGGCTGACCTCCGTGACCTTGATCCAAATTTTGAACCTCCGTTGAGTTTCGACTCATTTGTTGTTGGTCCCAGATCCATAGGTCATACCAAGCTTGAGATATGATGAGGGTGAACTACATTCAAAATTATTGAGCCGCCCAGTGTTTGAGTGTAAAAATACATGTATGAACATCCTGAATGCATTGGGGGGGGGGGGGGGGGGGATCATAAAATGTGATTTCCAACAATTCTGAAAAATTCACTCTTTTACCTCTGAGTGAACTCAGTTACCTTGAACCATATTTTGAACTCCCATTGAGTTTCGACACCTTCGGATGGTGACAGGTCCTTAGGTCATACCATGCTTGAGATATGAGTGTGATCTGTGTCCAATTGTTTTGGCCCCACCCACTTTTTTTTAGTGTAAAAATACATTATGAACTTCCAGAATGCATTAGGGAGTCATAAAATGTGATTTTCAGCAAATCTGAAAAATGCACTCAATGACCCCTTGGTGACCTTAGTGACAGTGACTCATATTTAGAACCACCATTGAGTTCAACTCATTTAGTGTTGGCCCCAGGTCCATACGCCATACCATGCGTGAGATGTAAGCGTGACCCACTATCAAAATTTTTGGACCCACCCACTTTTTTGAGTATAAAAATAAATGTTTGAACTTTGGTAATGCATTAGTATTAAGGGGTGATAAACTGTGTTTTTCAGCAATTCTGAAAACTTCACTCAAAGACCCCTGAATGACCTCCGTAACCTTCACCCATATTTTGAACCTCCATTGTGTTTCGACTCATTAGAAACCTCGGACATGTTGTATAAAATACACACGTTAACCCTTTACCTAACGTGAAAAGCAGACGACACTTGCAAAAATAATTCTTGAATAACTAATTTTTTTCATTTTTTGTCTCAAAAACATAGGTTATGACCCCTCGTTGGAACGAGCTCGTCGAGCTCGTTCCAACGAGGGGTCATAACCTATGTTTTTGAGACAAAAAATGAAAAAAATAATGAAAATTAATTGGCGATTTTTGAGAATAGCGCTGGCCGGTTTTGGCCGTTACGTTGGGTAAAGGGTTAAAACTAATCACGAAAAATCAAACTGCCCAATAACGACAAACTGATGACAAGAAAAGACTCTGCACGTTTGTTTGTTGGTAAAAGACTCCGCCGTGCCTCGACCGATCGAGAGAACATTTGGCGCCCAGGAACATGAGATGCGCCCCGACCGCGTCCGATAACATATTTTGAGATTAACCCTTTAACATGTGTGACGACGCGTACAGTTCTCTATACGTTTGTTCGTGGACTCCTCCGTACCTTAACCGAACGAGACCAAATTTAGAACCCACATCTACATGTAATTTGACGAAGAAAGAGACATTGGATGGGCCCAAATCGAGTCCGGTGAAGCGTTAACCCTTTGCCCACAGCATCTTCAGGTGCAATCCTACATTTCTCAAAGATATCGTGCTGAACATTTGCACCTTGGGATGATTTTGTATCAGGGCAAATGTGGACTGCGTAAATTGTATGTTCGACATCAGGTTAATAATTCAACCATACCACCGAGGCGATGCACTTCTGAATTCCCAGATATATTGAGCGGAAATACGCCACCTAGGTGTAATTCTTTATGAGAAGTACACAGGAGGACAGGCTTAAATATACTGTGAGACGTCGCGTTGACCCTTCAACCCTTAACCTTTCAACCATTTAATGCCGGAAGGCACTCCTACAGTTTCAGAAATATCGAGCTGAACTTTCAAAGGCCATCCATATTAGTGGTCGTTCTACGGGAGGCATTCGTTCCGAGATGGAGAACCTGCGGCACCCTTGCCCCTTTCCTTCCTCATGAACAGAAGTCTTGAACTATTACAGGCCCATATTCAGGTCATAGAAACTGCGGTACGGATATGAAGATGTGAGATGAAATACCACTCCAAATTATATCCTCTCGCGAATACGGGGGTGGGTGTGTGTGGGCGATCATTCTTTACTTGGCCTGAGCAGGCGTGAATGATTAGCTAAGCCTGACTTTATACGTAAGCTGTGGCCATGATATAGCCACAGATGCTGAAAGTGACCTTAATCACAAATAAATAAATTGTCCTGAGACAGGTTTTGTTGGCGATTCCTGTAGCCACCTTCATCTAGTGCATCAAATAGGTCGATGTCCGTTTCGTATGTCACCTGTCGCGTGAATGCTATTTTAATTGGCATCTGACCGTACCGAGTGCAACCACTACTCTAGAGGTAATAAATCAGCGTCATTCGCTATCACCTTGCTTGGATGATACTGCCAGAACGTTGAGAATGTCCTGGAGTCTGAAGTACCTTAATGGCCCACTGATGGGCTGGTGGAACATAATTATGTAACAGAGAAGAAAACATTCTGGAGTTTTATTTCGCACTTCGCATTACAGCTACAGTGTTTTGTTGTTTCACTTCTTGTAGATGTGTCACATAACTTTGTATTCAAGTAGTTGAAAAGGTTGTGGGCCCGAAAGGGTCATCCTGTCCATTAAATGCTGTGCCGCATACCTTTAAGAAATTCTGTATCCGCCGCTAAAACACAAATGTTATGAAATCCAAAGTCGGAAAATGTTTAATTTAGAACATTATGAGCAGGTGGATATGAAAACTAATGTATGGCGCCATGTAAAACTTTTAGTACCATATCTGAAGAGGTAAACGCGATACCAACAGCAACTCCCCCTCCGTCAGTGGGAAATTCGGGAAATGGATCAGTGTTTGTTTATGTTTGTAATTAAGTTCAGCTTTGCTGGTAAAATAGGACACGCTAATCAATGCCTGGGGTTGAAGTCCTCTAAAATGGACAGCATAGGTATAAATGCTTGGCTATACTTGATTTCACATCTATGTTGCCACCATGATATAGCCGTAGATGTTTGAAGTGAATTTGAACATAAATAAATAAATAAATAAATAAATAAATAAATAAATAAATAAATAAGGTACAAAATGCTACATCACAATTTTATGTTTTATGGTGAATGCTTATTGACTGCTGTACATATAAACTGAATACTCCGCCCAAAGGTTGTGTTGTTACTTGTACGAAAACAAACCTTCAAAACAAGATAGTATAATAGATAAAAAACCCTTTTCTCTCCCGAAGAAAAAAGAATTGCAAACAGTATCAATGATCACTGCCTCCCTAGGCATTAATGTAAGAACAAAAAATAAAGAATGTTACAGTCTTTTATTATCGTTTACCACAGTACTTTTACCAAGTTTTTACCACCCTGGGGGTTCCGCGGTGGGGTATTGAAGTCGAGATACCTCTCTGGGCGATACATTGATTCGTCCGGGCAACATCCCCTCTAAAATGTGATCAACTCATCATTTGAACAAAAACACTATTTCAGTGTGCCCAAATCAAAACACAGCGCTGTTGTCAAGAGTAATTCGCTAGATTAAAATTAATGGTATTATCAACGTAGTTTCCGTTTCGGTTGATCGTAAAACAACTGAATTTCCGATTGCGATCGACATTGCTATGCATATTAAATCAGCTTGCTTTGTTGTCTAAATAAGTATCACCAACAGCAGTGGCCTCAACATGTATGCAAATTGAAGTATGTGTTTACGTTTGTGAGCGAGAGCAGCTTTAAAAATTTGCCTTCCTTAATTCGCAAGTGTGCGAAGCGTTGCTAACCTCAAAACAGAATCGTATTTCGCCTTTCCACATTCGCTTATATTGGAGAAAATATAGGCCTGTCGAAAATTAAGTTTTATTTATTTCAAGTGAAGGAGTACAATGGATACGTGGCGTATTTCTGCAAATGTAAACTTGATGGGTCATTTCCATTGGTTCAGGCGCGGATCCAGAGGTTGTTCTTGATTGTGTGACTGACACGTTGAATAGAGAAGCTGGTGATAAACTTTTAAAGTGCTTTAGGATCATACACTGATCTAAATAAATCAGAATTTTAAAAAAGTCTTAACTATTGCTCATCACTGTTCTCTTTACGCTTTGCGCCACCATTATATAAAAAGACCCTTATGGAATTTAAATGAAAATATATTGCTTGCGACATATCATTGAAATCGGTCCAACAGGCCGATTCCAATTATATGTTGCAACCAATGTGCTTCAATACAAATGAGAAAGAAGTATCACACGTGAAAGTCTCCAGGGCAGCTGCAGTGCCACAACACTAACTGAATTGATCAATAATCAGCTATGCGTGCCGCGACTGTTAAAATTGAAGGCTCATCGTTGAACAACTAAACAGAGGAGAAATATGAAATTAATGTGGAAGGCACGTCATATTAATTACGTATG
The DNA here is from genome assembly GCA_031216915.1 of Pictodentalium vernedei. Classification (NCBI taxonomy): domain Eukaryota; kingdom Metazoa; phylum Mollusca; class Scaphopoda; order Dentaliida; family Dentaliidae; genus Pictodentalium; species Pictodentalium vernedei. The sequence goes on from CM062292.1 coordinate 172,082,159, forward strand.
GAAAAATGACAGCTTACTTTGAGGTCTATAACTTCCATAGATACAACAGAACAGTGTGTGATTTTTTTCTGACCATGTCACATGATACCGATGACACTGTCTACATTCTCTACTATGTTTGATCACCGAAACATTGTATATATTAGTTAATTTTGTGAGCCGTCGTCATCGAAATAGAATAGGCTTCCCTTCTTGTGATAGTTGACTGCTGTGGACGAGGACTACATCCCGATTTCGTTCGTAGCATGCGTAACACCCTCTTGGTGCAGACAAAGGAAATAAGAAGGAAAATGCCCTGAGAAGCATTAAAAACGATGAAGAGGTAGGAATAAATAATTTTCCCAGTCCACTGATAGACGAAACCAAAAATCCACGTCATACCCGTCAGTGTAGACAGTCTAAAGTAGACATGCAAGTACTGGCGATCAGTGGAAGCTAGTTCGGATGCTTTCGCCGACTTGTATATGCAGATAACCACAACACCGAATAGAATGATGTTACACAGAATAATTAAACCAACAGGAACAGCAAATGTGTATCCTAACATGTTCTTAGATGATATAAAACATAATGCAGATGACCCATACCCTATGTCATCTATTTGGTTCTTGGAAACCACAATATTGATAAACACAAACAACACTGGAATGCTTTGAGCATAGAGAAGATAATACAGGAATTCTTTCCTTCTGTCTCTTTTCGTGGTTCTGGAATTAGTGAACACTCTAAACATATGCAGAGAACAAATGTTCATCCACAACAACGTAGAAAGCCAAGTATAATGAATGGCTACTCCTATTATTTTACAAATGTCACCTGAGCTTGTCTGCCCCGCACCAAATTGGAACAGGGCTTGCGAAACCATAAGGGTGATCGCTAAAGCCATATTATTTAGTCCGGGCAGTGTTCTAAGTGGTGGTAATAGGATGTATATAGATGTTGCAATTAAAAGACAGATAATTGAGAGGCATGCCAATACTGCACCAATGATTCCTTCAGTACTAAGTATCCTGTCGTTCTTCACTAAAGCCTCTCTTGTTTTGCGCTGGAAAGCATCAATGCATATAAGCGATGTTTTATTGTGTACTATGAAGTCATTACGCTGCATCCAGACATTTAGTGAGGGAATGTGTAAAGTTCGTCCATTACTTTCTACCTTGAACTCTGTGTCAGACAATATAAAGTGAGGACAGAGCCTTGTTCTATGTATGTAGATAGCTGCTGGTTCGTAATAATCGTCATACAGTTTGTCAATTAGGTTTAAAATAACGAATTTCTTCGAAGAAAATTGTTTGCTTCTCATAACTCGTTTGCGTGTTGTTGGCGTAGACAAGAGCTGAGAATTTGGGTCCGTCAGCCACTGGTCATCTGGTATTAAATTAACTGTTTTGTTTGAAGAAAAAGAGAACAAATGCGATATTGCAGTCAAATTATACAAAGCTTCTTCTAAAGTATCAAAGTCTAAGGTTCCGTCGTAATTTGGTGTATAGACCTCTAATCTCACAAATAACGCTTCAAGTGTTAGACTTCTTTCTTCCTGGGTGTACTGGGTAATATTCTGTCCATCAGGACATACCATAGTCTCTTCATTTGCGATTCCTCTCACTTCGACCTCTGTACCAATGCCGTCTAAATCGGACAATTCATTTGTTATTGATGATTTCAATCGTTTTGCAATTTTGTCGTAAAAACGTTTGGTTGGAGTTTGCTGCTCGCAGTCAGCCCTGTCTGTGTTGATATGTACAGTATACGTCAAATTCAACACGTAAATAGATCCATCCTTTGGCCTCAAAATCGTTTTACAGTTTTCATTTTGCAGCCATTTTCCGTTAATGCAGTGCATTTCTCGGCATTTGTTCTGAAAGTACAGAAAAAAGATCGGTGAAAACATTTAGGCTTTTCGAACCGTCAGATGCTCTCAAAATTCTACCGAGCGTCTCCTCTTGAACTTTTTTCCAGTCATCGGGTCTCCTTATAGGAGACCTGGTGATAGAATGAGAGTCCAAGGAGATTCCGCTTCGCAACTACATTGATTCCGTTCTGGAATATTCCATTTTGTTTAACCCTTTACCCAACGAATCGGCCGCATCCGCCCGCGTAATATGCAAATTCAGCAGTTGAAAAAATATTATTTTTCAATAAATTTCAACAAAACCATATCATATGACCCCTCGTTGGAACGAGCTCGTCGAGCTCGTTCCAACGAGGGGTCACATGATATGGTTTTGTTGAACTTTTTTAAAAATTTTGAAAAAATGATATTTAAAATAATAAATTTTGATATCGTCTGCGTTGGGTAAAGGGTTAAATGGCTTTCCCAAGAGTCTTCATTGCATACAATACTTGAGTGGAAACTGATAATATACACGGTTGTAAGAAGGTGCACAGTCTACAAGTTGAAAAACATTGTGATTCGGATCGAGATTTAATTTGATTCGTTATCATCAGTCTGGTTCGATTCAGGGTTCAAACAATTTGATATCCGTAGGGCGAGGATATAAAGGGGATACGGACGTTTCGTCCACCAGCCGAGTCGTCCGCTTGCAATTTTACCCAAATCGTCCGCCAGCGCGCCGAGTCGTCCGCTTGCAATTTTACTCAAATCGTCCGCCAAAGGTTTGAAAATCCTCAAAACATGGGATGAAAAATAATTTTAATGATATACAGTATCAGTATCAAATAGCACAAGATAAAAAATAGTTGGCATAGCATTTTCTTAAATGTACAACATAGCACATCTTTCAAAAATGTTTTTGACATATATTCTTATGTATTTGTGCACTGATGTTTTCAATATTCATAAAAGTTAATCCTTTCAAAATTGTGCGCTGTTGGAGCATTGCAAATTAACGTTTGCTGATCAATAAACGAATTTCTACCAATGTTTGTCTTTTGAGTATGCATGGAAATCCTCTAAAAAAATTCCGCCCTCGAAACAAGATTTGTAGGGTGTATATGGGGGAAAAGGTATTCTACAGAGTCGGGCTATGCTACTGCTTGTGCCACCCTTCACAGTCATTGTTTGTTCTTATTGTTAACCCAAACACAGACCAGATATGCGGCTGTCATAAAGCTGAAGTCATCCACCGATTTTCTGCATATGTGAAACGTTCATCGAAAGCAGACCATGTAATAATCATCACAAAGAAACATTGAATAAACGAATGAACATTAATCAGAGCCGCGTTATGTTGCAATTAATTAGATGGGTAAAAAAATGAAAAAAAGGTGATTCAAAATGCAATAATTCAAAATGTTCATGGAGCGGACGAGTTTCGACGATTTTGGGTAAAATTGCAGCGGACAAATTGGGTAAAATTGCAGCGGACGATTCGGCTAGCAAACGATATGGGTGTAATTCATATAGAGAATATACCCATAGTAGCTTGGTGTACCAATTGTTCACCACAAGTGGTGAAGTGGTGAACATTTGGTACACCAAGCTACTTTGGGTATATTTTATTTATACTATGATCGTCAGATCATTAAGAGTCGCTATTATTTTTTCTCGATTTTACTGAGCAGCAGACGTACACAAGTGCGAATCTGTTTTTGTTTTCATGAGCACCGGTGGGCAGAACTTCCGCTGCGAATTTTATCGCCAAAACGAAATGGAAAAAGAAACGCCCAAATCACGAAACCTTTTTCATTTTAACATAACATACTATTTCGAGTTATGGATGCTTTATTAACATGAGACAACGCATGTTTGTTAATTTTTGGTATCTTGTGCGGTAAACTCATTTAAAAACATAAATAATTGCGAGGCGAAGAGCGATAAATTTAGTCAAGTTTGCATTCAGGTCGAGGTCACCAAAGGCCAACTTGGATGTAGTTCCACTGTAGGCGTGAATTTTAACTACTGAATTTCCATTGCTGGCGTGTTCACCACGGTTGGTGTGTTCAGCTAAAATTTATGTCATAAGCTTTTTATATATAGTAGAATAGGTAATCATGGTGTAAACGTTTATACATAAATAGTTAAGAAGGGTTCAACTGCCTTTATTGTGCAATAAACAATGCGTCATGTAAATGATAAATAACACTTTGTTATATGATTGAAAAAACAAACAACCCTGGAGCGCGTTAGGCATTAACGGTACCATATAAATAAATAATAATTTATTTATATAGCGCTTTTCCCAGCGAAACGCTGCTCAAAAGCGCTGAAAACATGGGTGTCTGTAACAATGGTATAATCAGCAGCCGAAGGCTGCTTGAAAGAGATGGGTTTTCAGAGCTTTCTTGAAGTTATCTGTATTTAGGGTTTTTCTGAGGTTCTGAGGGAGGGCGTTCCAGAGTGACGGAGCTACGAAAGTGAAGGATCTCTTACCTGCCGTTGATCGAATTCGCCGTACGACATGGAGATTCTCAGAAGCTGATCTGAGATTCCTCGACGGTGTGTGTACTTTGATGACCCGCTTAAGGTAGATTGGTGCTTTGTCGATATGTAAGATGTTATGTGTCACCGCCAGTATCTTATACTTAATGCGAGACTGAACTGGCAGTCAATGCAGGGATTTCAGGATTGGTGTGATGTGGTCATATTTTTTCGCACCAGTAATCATCTTAGCTGCTGTGTTTTGAATACACTGAAACAGATACATGGATTTCAGAGGAAGGCCGAAATAGAGAGAGTTGCAATAGTCCAAGCGGGACAGGACCAAAGACTGTATAACAGTTTTCAGAGTGTTTTGGGCAAGTAGCTTTCTGATTTTGTTGATGTTTCTTATTAGGAGGAAGCAGCTTTTGCTCACTTTTGTGATTTGGTTATGCAGATCAAAGCAATCATTAAAAGTGAAACCGAGGTTTTGGGCAGTTTTACTTGGGTTAACTGCGCTATCGCCTATTTTCAAGCAGTTAATTGGAACTTTGTCTAACTGATGTTTGGCGCCTAACTGTACAAGATCTGTTTTATCATCATTTAATTTCAGAACGTTTCTCCCCATCCACTGTCGAATATCCCCAATGCATGCCCCCAGTGTTGTTAAGGAGTCATTCATATTGGAAAGATCAGCAGACAGATACATTTGGGTATCGTCTGCGTAAAGGTGAAAATTTACAGAGTGCTTCCTTATGAGATCACCAAGTGGTAGGGTGTAAACTGTGAACAATAAGGGTCCGAGTACTGAGCCTTGGGGGACGCCGTATTTTAGCTCGACGGGCTCTGAGAGAGCATCGGATATTTTCACAGATTGCGTTCAGTCACTTAAGTAGGAACGTACTCACTCAAGGGCAGATCCGCGTATTTTGAGTTGTTTTTTCTAACCGCGACAAAAGAGTTAGGTGGTCAATCGTATCAAATACTAGTGCAGAACGGTTACCTGTTCATTTATAACCGTTTCATTACCGATTAACCACCCGTTCAATGGCGACTTTTCCTATAGGCCAAGGTGGCCGAATGCTAGGGGCCTCCGTCGTTAGGGGCCCTGTGGGGAATGTAGTCACATCGACTCAAGGGTACGCCATTATCGGAAATTGTTTGCACTTTCAATTATCACACCGTCCGCCAATTATCTTCCTATTTACCAATAAATATATAGGCAGCTGATACAACGCCAATTATCAACAGGAAAATATGTGGTATTTGGTTCAGTAATATACACCTCTCGTAAGACTCCATGAGTGAAGAATTTTGCTTCCTTTTCTCACACCGGGCTGAACCATCCCGGGGCGTTAAGGTGCTATATAAGTAATGGAAATTTAGCTTTAAAATAGGTGACATGCTATTTTTGATGGCGTCAATCTAAAAAATGTTGTAACTTTTCATTGTTTGGATGTTCAGAACTACGAAGCACTGTTCATAAATACCAATGGACAGCAAAAAAGTGACAAACTATTAATTTGTTTAGATTTTATACGGCATCAAAAATAACACATCACTTATTTTCAAGCTAACTTTCCATTACTTTTATAGCACCTTAAGTGTCCCATGGCTCCGTGCAAGTTATGGCTAGGGGCTCCCGTGGCCTCCGACTGGCACTGCAGCAGTTACCTTTGAACAGAGAAATTGCGTGTTCTACGGTGATGAATATAGCGATAAATTTGTGAAGACCGAGGTGGAAATATATTTATGTTTTAGGTTCAGACAATGAGAGAATGTCAGAATGGAATTCGTGCAAATCTTGCATAAAGTACCCAGTACGGAGAAAATGCATCTTATGCAAACTTCGCATAATATATAGAGCTGAAACGGTTAGGGGATTTTCTTGATAGATTAATCACGTGGATTAACCGTGGTTAACCAATTAATCGCTTGTCCAAATAGATATCTGAATAATTGCCCGTTGATGATTTACAGCAAGAACCTTTTACCCAACGTAACAAACAAAACCGATTAGGCCAATATACAAAAAAACTCCATTCAAATTTATTATGTTTTCAATTTTTGTCTCAAAAACATAGCTTGTGACCCCTCCATGGAACGAGCTCGTTGCGCTCGTTCCAATGAGGGGTCATAAGCCATGTTTTTGAGACAAAATCGAAACTGTTTAGTAATTCATGAATTTATTTTGCAAGTATCCTCTGCTACACGCAATGGGTAAAGGGTTAAGAATGACCATTTCCAGCTACTGATACAGTATGATGATCATTCAAGTAAACAAGTATGTCAGCAAGTAACTTGCATGCTTTACTCTGTCTCATATAATTGATGTGAGTCAGTGTGACAATGTTTGCCTGTTTTGGAGCAAGTTTGTTCGTTTGTTGACCCATATAATACAGTAGCTCAAAAGTAACGGTTAATCCAACATTTATTTTTTGGCTCGATCAAGATGTTGATCATTGATTAATCAATTAATCGGTTAACCGCTTCAGCTCTAATAAAATACACGGACCTCATGATGAGGGCTGAATATTTTATGCAAGATTCGTGTAGATCCCACTGTCTGATTCCAAGAATACAAACGATTTCGATTTACACACTTCCGTCGTGAGTGAGCTGTTAACGGGCCTTGAAAAACGAAACCGCAAAAAAAGCTTGTAAAGACTACATTTTCCGAGTGGAATCGAATCACAGGGTTTCGAATCGGATCAAATCTTGAATCGAATCTCACGGCTCTTCAAATAATATTACAAGTTCTTTCAACCGTAAATATTGTCAGTCAACACTAAAGTATTATATTCAATGGCCACCCGTCTGTTTGAGTCAATCAATCAAAAAGGCTGAATATGTCGAAACGAACTCAAAGTAGTTTCGACAACGGAACCTTCCTCAACTCCTAAAACTCTGTACATAGTACATGATAGAGCTAAAACGGTTAACCGATTAATCGATTAATCAATTATCAACATCTTGATCTATCCAAAAAGTAATTGTTCGATTAACAGTTACTTTTGAACTGCTCTATTATATGGGTCAACAAAGGAACAAACAGGCAAATATTGTCACACTGACTCACATCAGTTATATGAGACAGAGTAAAGCATGCAAGTTACTTTCTGACATACTTGTTTACTTGCATGATCATCATACAAGGTGAAGAAGTTTAAATTACAAAGTTTAAATTACAATGTAAAAAAGTTAAAAATCTGATCAGCCATTCAAAAAGGCAATTTTTGTGCGAGAAAATTTCTAACTGTGGGTCTGACCAAAAACAGCTCTTCAAGATCCTGAAGTCACTGGAAGCCAGAGAAACTCTCAACTTCTCTGATCAGCTTTCCAAAACAGAAATCGCTAATAACTTTTCAGAGTTTTTTATCACAAAGATCCAAAACATCAGAGAGTTTTTAGACAAGATCGACACAGAAAATATGCAACCTGTACGACCTGTACAAACTGTCAATCCATCCTCGAAACTAGCCCAGTTTCACACGGTTTCAGAAAGCACGGTTCAAAAAATAATAATGTCTTCACCATCAAAAAGTTGTGATTTGGATCCGATACCAACTACACTTCTTAAAACATCTCTCTCTGTTCTTATTGGCAGCATCACTGAAATTGTTAATGAGTCAGTGAGTTCTGGTCATCTATCGCCCAGTCTAAAACAGCTCTTGTTACCCCACTTCTTAAAAAAAGCATCCTTGGATCCCACGATACTGAAAAATTATCGTCCGGTCTCGAATCTTCCTTTTATCTCTAAGATCATAGAAGAAGTCATCGCACAACAGTTGCGTGCACATCTGGATGAAAACTGTTTACTTGACCCTAAACAGTCCGCATATAGACCTGGTCATTCAACGAATCTGCCCTTCTCTCAGTTCAAAATGATGTTTTGAAATTTATAGACAACAAAAAAGGTGTTGTGTTGGTACTACTTGATCTTTCAGCTGCATTCGACACGATTGACTACAAAATTCTCTATGACAGACTTTTCCTGCTTGGAATAGAGGGATCAGCATTAGATTGGTTTCGATCCTTATGTGAGCAACAGAACTCAGTGTGTTACTGTTGATGGCGAGAGATCAGAGATAGCTTCACTTGAATTCGGGGTCCCCCAGGGTTCTGTTCTCGGTCCCATCTTATTCACCCTTCATGCAGCCTCTAGGTACCATTATTCGCTCACATGGTATCGAGTACATTTTCTATGCTGATGACTCACAATTATATGTTAAATTTAACCCTACCGATTCTGAAGATACAGCCATACAATTTATGCGTCTTGAAAACTCTACCGAGGATGTGAGAAATTCCATGCTCCAAAACAACTTAAACTGAATGACGAAAAAAACTGAACTTATAGTATTCTCGTAAAGATACAAACCTACACCAGACACTCTGCCACGGCTCAAAGTTGGCGATGCAGCGATCAATCCGTCAATTCAGGTTCGAAATCTAGGTGTCTATTTTGACAAGCACCTATCTATGGCTGCTCACTTTACTAAAATATGTCAGTCTGCCAACTGGTACCTCCGAAAACTTGGTCGCTCTCGAAAAATTTTGACGAAGAGGGCAGCAGAGTGTCTGGTACATTCATTTATCACATCACGCCTAGATTATTGCAACTCCCTGTTGCATGGGCTTCCCAACAAGCGAATACAAAGGTTGCAAGAAATACAGAACACAGCTGCCCGTATTGTCTCATTGACGAAGCGGCGCCAGCATATAACACCAGTGTTGGCTTCCTATTTCTGCAAGGATTAAGTTCAAGGTCTTGCTGTTTACATACAAAGCCCGCTGCTGTAATCTGGCTCCAGCTTATATTAGCGACCTGGTGGTTCCATATGAGCCTAAACGCTCGTTAAGATCCTCTGCACACACGTTGCTTGAGGAATCTACCTGCAACTTAGTCTCATATGGTGGCCGCTCCTTTACCTACAATGCACCTAGGCTTTTTAATGGTCTACCCGGTTCAGTACGATATACATCTCCGAGTGCTTTCAAATCTGTGTTGAAAACCTATCTTTTTGATAAATCATACTCGGGGTAATTCTGAGTAACATCGTATAAATGTACAGTCCATAGGCACTGCCACATGTCATAAATGTTTTTGTAAAGCGCCATAGAATTTTTAGCATTGTGATATGTGCGCTATATAAATATTATTATTATTATTATTATACTGTATCAGTTGCTGGAAATGGTCATTCTTAACCTATTACCCATTGCGGGTAGCAGACGATATTTGCAAAATAAATTCATGAAGTACTAAAAATTTTCAATTTTTGTCTCAAAAACATAGCTTATGACCCCTCATTGGAACGAGCTCGACGAGATCGTTGCAATGAGGGTCATAAGCTATGTTTCTGAGACAAAAATTGAAAACATGATGAATTTGAATGGAGATTTTTTGTATATAGGTCTAGTCAGTTTTGTTTGTTACGTTGGGTAAAGGGTTCATGCTGCAAATCAAAGGAGAGACTTCGTAGTTTTTTAGAGAACATATCGACGATTCGAAATTTCCGAATCACCGCAGCTCGAATCGAATAAAACTAGATAATCGAGACGATTTGGAATCGACTCGAACTTTAAGCTTCATTGGGTTCAAGATTGACAGTTTCAACACTCCATGTGCTCCCCGAGGAAAATGACGTATCATGTAAAAGAAACTGGATAATGTATTATATAATTGAAAAAGCTAATAAGATGATCGTAGGTCCACAAGTTAACCCTTGGAACCCTGGTGGTATATTTCTTTTCAGTTCAATGGAAGCAATTGGAAGAGACCAAATTTAGTATTTGGGGGTAAACCAATTAATATTTTTAACTTGTAGGCTTGTGTCTGCACGTTGAAAATATTGATTGGTCTACCCCGCACTTTAACCTAGCAGCCATCCTGCTTCACGAAAGTATTTTTTGTTGCCAAAGGCAGCAGAAACATGTTTTACACCTCCCCCACCCCCACCCACTCCATTTAGCATGGCTACGCTCTCTCAATCGACGTCATCGAGTCAAGTGCTACTCTAGTGGTTACGTTAACTTACGTACCGTAATGTAATCATACGTAAATCCAACACTGCATTCTTCTCTTTTTCCAGAAGTTTTATCATCCTCCCACAACTGGAAATTCAGGATGGAAGAAAACACAGGGAAAGCTGTACTATAGACCGTAGCCGGTGCCCGACATTTGTTAAAATATGGTGTTTTTGAATTACATAAATAACAGAACGGATTCCTATATTGTTCGTTGAATATGACAGTATAGCTATGGCAGGCTTTTTCAATATCCGCATCATAGTTGTCCCATAGTCCAGTCACGTTGCAAGAAGAAATAAGATAATCGTCAGGGACGTAACAGGTGCGGGTGTTTGTTTGAATATCCGGCGTGACAGTCAATTTGAAATTGCATGCGTCCTTGTTCCACAACATGTCAATAATTTCTCTGTAGCTCTTATATGAAGGTAGTTGCAATAAGGTTTCGCACATTACACTCACATTCCAAACTCTGTAATCCGAAATCTGGTTACATATGGCACAATACTTGTTTGCGTATGCTTTAAAATGGCTGTCACTTACAGGCGTCCTATCATCGAAATCATCCAGTTCTTTGTCTTGTACGGACTCACATTTTCTTATTATCTCTGAATCATTAGCTGTTGCAGGACATCCTTTTATTACCCTCCAAGGAACACCTATGGGTCTGTGGGTTTCCTTCAACATTGGTGAAATACATGTCGTCCGTAATGAAGACACAGGAAAAAACACACCCTTCCTTCTTCTTTTGTCGGGACAACAGTCTTCATGTTCTACGCAACTGTCATCACATGTGCAACCTTTACAAGAATAGCTACAGCTGTCCGAGGCCAACAACGTGCCATGGTTTCTTTTGTAATAGACTTTTCCTTTACAAAAATGCATGTGTGGACACAGGAGGCCCTGTCCCCGCTTCACAAATTTGAGAAATCGTTCACCCGGTTTTCTTTGCATGCGTGAAAATAAATCCTGTATGCACACACAGCTACACGTCACTAGAAGTAAGAGAATTATTCTGGTAACCATAGTACACTGAAAAAGAGTGAAGAATTAACCTTCAAAAGTATCGAAAATTTTCAATTTTTTCCCATAATGCAACTATAAATTTAACAAATCCATTTGGGAGCGCGGCGGCGGCTCAGTGGTTACGTAATTGAACACCAAACCGAAAGGTCAACGGTTCGATCCCCGTCAGGGGTAACTGCGTTGTTTCCTTGAGAAAGATACTCCATCCCGATTGCCCACGTGGGGTGGGGGTGGGTCACGGTGGCGCGGTGTAGTAAGGCGTACTGTAGGTCGATGGTGCACTTGTCTTCAACCAATGCTAACCCCGCTTGTGTGCATGGAGTTAGTACGTTGGGGAGTCTGGCAGTTGCTCGCTATTGCTCGGTGGTTTTTCCTCTAACCGTAAAACTGCCCGATACGAGATGACCCTAGCTGTCGAAAGTATCGTTAAACCCCAATAAATAAATAAATAAATAAATAAAGAAATAAATAACAACAAATTCAATCTTGTTTGACAGAGCTAAGTAAGTTCTGTCAAACAAGATTGACTTGGGTCAATTCCTAAATGTCATGATGTCAAAGGACAAAATGCTCATTCAAGGCGCTTCTCGACAGAGTAGCCGGTTAAGCTGCCTTAGCTTTTGCTTTCCTGTATGTCTAGCTTTCGGCTTCGAGCAGCTTTGTTGACTTGGCTTGATGCATGAAGGCGTTTGCCCTTATGCAGAGGGAAGGGAATGATATCAGATTTTTCTTCAAGGCTCACATTTCAAAATAATGGATAATACTATAAAAATGCCTGAACTACATTATGAGCGCTATTTGAATGCTAAATGGACTATGTTCCAATAAAAGTAAAATCTCCACCCTCTGAAAATGACGTCGCCCGTTTCGTAATTGCTTCATCAACGGAGTGACTAGCAAGCCACTTCATTTTTCTTGATTTTTCACACGTGCAGCAGACGGTGTTCCGCAAAAAGTGTTGTTTAAATTACAAAGCGATTTACGATTAGAAATAAGATGGAATGAGTTTATCTGGTTTAATGATTATTTATGCAGTGCCGTGAGGTTTATTTACTAAACCTGTGATCGTTAAAAGCTGACTTGAACAAGGCAACTTTTAACGATCACAAGTTTAGTAAATAAGCCTCTCGTGTTTCACGATGTAGGTTTTGGGCTATGGGTAGTGTCTTATTGGCACATATACGTTATTGTGATGAGTTGACGGTAACATGGTCTGAGGTTTGCGGCTCGGGGCGTATGTTCAACCTCGACGCTTCGCATCTCGGTTGAACATAAGCTCCGAGCAACAAACCTCAGACCATTTTACCGTCAATTCATCACAATAACTTATAAAATATTAAATATTTTCACACCATTCTAACTCTAACTTGTCTCCTGATCTAGAGCAGAGACCAGAATGATCAAATCTAACTGATTTTGTGCCTGTGCTGTGTCACGCCAAGCTTTAACTTTACAGCATCAATAAAAATGACACAAAAATTATCTACTTCATAATAAACACCACTGTCTGACATTCAATGTTCTTGTAACATGTTTGATTTTCTCATCATTGATTATCCATCACGGAGACATCTTCTAAACGGAACATAGACTTCCATGTCCATTGTTGCCTGATTGCATTCCTCTGTTATTTCGGTTTTGTTAATTAAAAATACACGGAACTTAATTATTCTGATATTTAATCGGTTCTGTCCAAGTCTTTTAGTTGGTGGACAATAAATGTCACCAAACACTCCAAATGCTCTCATACACAGAATGTTTTTCGCCATGGTCATTTTACTGTCTTGTGGTGTATCATTGCTGATTAGATTTTTGTTGTTGTCACAACTATCATGAAAGTAGTAGCTTAAATTCTCATCCCTTTTTCCATCTTTCATTACCACTCACCCACTACTCATCCCTTTGACCTTCCAATTCTGTAACTCGTCTGTCGATGGAAGATAGTCAGCCTCCAGGGTTATGCAGCTTACTCGCGGTGTACTTTGTATGAATATCTTCATACGGTATTATCTTCATGAAATTGTGTGCAAATTCATTCATTCATTCATTCATTCATTCATTCATTCATTCATTCATTCATTCATTCATTTAATCATTCATTCATTCATTCATTCATTCATTCATTCATTCATTCATTCATTCATTCATTCTCTTTGTCTGGAACAGGGCGCCATCCGAATGCTTTGGGATTGCAAATGGCGCCGTTTTCCACTTAAAGAGTGTGTTGTGACGATATTGTTTTTTTCTTGTATCAAAATGTTAATTTTCTGCACCCGCGCGCCCCGGCAGACCATGGGCAAAGGGGTGGGTGGCAACGAACCGGCTGGTAATGGGGTTCCGCCCCCCCCCGAGTGTTAGCAGGTTCATTATCTTCGCACCACGTGACCGTCCTGAATATGTATTGACATTTAGTCAATTATTATTGTAAGTAGTTATAGTTGTCGTAATTGTGGTTGCTGTCTGTCAGTTTGCAGAAATACTTCTGTGACAAACACAAAGTCAGCAATCATTACGGTGAAATATGCAATTTATTTTTCATTTCATCGCAACAAGAAAGTTGCTAAAGCAACATGGGATCTTCCATGTTGCAGCGACGAAATCTTGGTGCCTGGAATTTCGGAAGAGCTAATTGCGGCCACCCTGGGACAACATCAATAAATTAGTTCGTATCGTAATAGTTTTGGGTCCGCTGCAAACTTATGTGCTCCACAGAAAACAGCAAATGGGTTTTTATTTAATAACCATTGCGAGGAAAGGTTACATGGGAGTACAATAATAATATGCAGTAATAATGACACACAATTTAAATAACACAATCATTATTGAATGACATTTTAGAAAATGTGCCGTGAACCTAACACGGAAATCATCGTAAAAAGCCAGTCACATATTATTATTCTTAAATTGTTGATTTTGCTATATCCGCACAAAATACATTTTTCATTCTAAACAACGCCATATTAGTTATTGCCTTTTTATATTTCGGATTGTATGTGGAGATACTAAAATGTGTCTAGAGTTCAAGATGGAACAAACACGGCGTCAAACTCGTTTGGGGTATTTCACATAAAAAAAACATGTGAAACATAATTCAAACACCCAACTGCTTTTTTGAAAAGAAAAGGGAAAATTTCGAAAGGTTAGATGAAATGGAAGTCGGGAGAAGTGACAGAAACGATTTGGTTTGTAAGTGGCGACGTGTTATGTAGGACCGTAACTATGTTCAGATGATAGGTGTGGGGGAGAGGTAGGTGTGACCTATGTTTGCCCGACATTTATATGACTGCCATTATATGACAGCAGTTGTACGTCGGTTCTTACAAACACATAAGTATGTAAGATCTGAAGCCACCAGTCAAATTATGTAAGGAATTCGACGCTGTTGTAGCCAGGAATCAGTCTAGCCCTTAGATACTCCATTGCATATGTAATCGACAGGTTCCTTTATTTTAATAAACTTGTACGTCGAAAAATTACCCCTCTAGTCACCAAATTCCTCGTGTTGATTGACCGATTTGTGCTCAATACAGACAATACAGGTAATTAATCTAGTGTATCTTGTTTGGCAGAGCTCTGTAAGCTATGATTAGATGGAAGCGAGGCACAGTTGGAATACAGTAAATGTGACCAAATACACTTGATTGACCAATTTGGCCTCAATACATTCATTTCAGGCAGTTACTCTTTTGTGTCTTGTTTGACTGAGCCCCATAAGTCCTGTGGAATAAGACATGGAATACTAAATGCCCAGTTTATCTTAATAATACAGGGAAGTAAGCAAATTCCTGTTAACTGAATACTCCTGTTAACTGAACAATTTTTACTTGCATGATTGCTTTTCAATTAACAAGATTCAGGTTCCTCTCTACGTGTATAATAAGTGTATCAACGTTATGTTTCGATGTGTAAGTTCTATTTGTTTATATGTATGCGCTATACTTGCATAGTTTCAATTTACATCACAAAAACGTTGACACATAAGAAGGGAGCGCAGCTGTGATGCAGCATGTTGCTGGTCCATGGATGGTGATGGTGATGATAAAAATGATAATGATAGTTATTATTATTATTGTTGTTGTTATTATTGTTGTTTTGTTGACTATGATTGTTGAAGTACCAAATGCCCCCCCCCCCCTCCCCAACCATACCACACACAAAACAGCATTTGCTATGCTCCGCGGAATTCCTTATCTACCATAATCTGGGGATGTATTGATTGTAGCTCTTTCGAACAACCCAGCTCTGTATTGTGCTCACTTCCATAAAAAAAGATTAAAAACATACAAATATTTTATGTTTAATCCCATTTCGGGCAGGAATTCCGTCGGGCATGGTCCCTGGACCTGGTCGACTTCCTGCCCGACATGGGCGATCTATAACTAGATCCAATCAGTTGCAGTAACAGAATTAACAGGAGAAATTGTTGTAATAACAACAACAATGGAATAAATTGAGATTGCTGTGTCCAAAAACGGGGACCATGGGTCATCATCGGAGCGAGCACGGCGGAATTGCTCCGTTTATTCTTGCTGGCTCCTTCGCTGCGCTCGCTCCGATGAGGGGTCAATGACTGTACTTCAACACACACAAAAAAAAAATGAAAGTACTCAGTTATCCAAGAAATTTGTTTGTGAATGTCGCCTGCTTTTCATTTGGTTAAAGGATTAAGCTTATATGAATTTTGTCACCCCAGGTGCTACCCACGAGCTACATGCTCAGTTTATCTCAATAATACAGGAAAGTAAGCAAATTCCTGTTAACTGAATATTCCTGTTAACTGAACAATTTTTACTTGCATGATTGCTTTTCAATTAACAAGGCTCCACTGTACGTGGAAAAATGTATCTACGTTATGTTTCGATGTGTAAGTTTTATTTGTTTATATGTATGCGCTATACTTATATAGTTTGAATCTACATCACAAAAACGTTGACACATAAGAAGGGAACGCAGCTGTGATGCAGGGTTGGGGTATTCGTATTCAGTCGTACTCGAATACAGTTTTTCAAGTATTCACATGTATTCAGTATTCACTGAATGTTATGAATACATGTATTGATATTCGTTTTCAATAAAATCTGAGCTGTATTCATGAATACATTTTGAATACTTTTTGAATGCTTTCTATGTTTTGGAATTAAAGAACCATATACTGAATAAAAGGTTTTCACAGATCAAGCCCATGGACTCCAGACAACAGATTCACACCGCGTATCAATATTATTTATGTAACAATGGCCACATATCCCCATGGCTTTTTAAATTGTTGAAAACATGGACAATAAAAATAAAACAAAAAAAACTTGTGTTATTGGACATAACTCAGTTATTCAATGATATTATATTTATTTATTCCTGTTTAAGGTCACCTTTGTACAGCTCAGTATGTCTAATTTTTATCGGTGAAAGCACGTAAATATTATAAAGAAAATGCTACTGCAGTTAGTAAACTTTCAGCCAACAGGCCTCCAGGTTTAACCATGAAGTGCATTGTCTAAAACTTTACTAGTCCTTCTTATGTGGTGTCATTGCAGTTGATACTTAACGTTCAGGAGGAAACGCCAGTCTGTGATTTTTTAGAGGTAGTCCACTCACATTTTGTGATGTACTGTCTATGGAGAGTAATCTAATTACTATGACACCCATAGAGTGGATTTTCCTTCAGGTAATTATTTTAGTTTTCCAACAAAGCATGGTAAGCACAATTAAAGCTTCAGCTAAAGAACCATCAATTTAAAAATGACTTTTAACCCAACAAACAAAACAACTTAAAGGCCTTACTATAAATACTTCTAATTTAAAAAAGTATTTAAGTATTCAAAGATGTATTCATGAATACATTGTAATGTATTTGTATTCGTATTCGTATTCATGAAATCTCAAAGTATTCGTATTCGTGTTCGAATACATTTACAAAGTATTCACCCAAGCCTGCTGTGATGCAGCATGTTGCTGGTCCATGGATGGTGATGGTGATGATAATAATGATAATGATAATGATGGTTATTATTATTGTTGTTGCTATTATTGTTATTGTTATTATTGTTATTAAATGTGATTGTTGAAGAAACAAATCCCCCCCCCCCATTCTGCACGCAAAACAACATTTACTATGCTCCGCGGGATTCCTTATCTGCCATAATTTGGGGGAAGTATTGAATGTAGCTCTCTTTCCAACAACCCAGCTCTGTACTGTGCTCACTTCTATAAAAAAAGATAAAAAATAGAAAGATTTTATGTCAAATCCCATGTCGGGCAGGAATTCCGTCGGGCATGGTCCTGGGGCTATGCCTGGGTGACTTCCTGCCTGGCATGGGCTCTGTATTGTGCTCCCTTCTATTAAAAAAAAGATAAAAAATACAAAGATTTTATGTCAAATCCCGTGTCGGGCAGGAATTCCGACGGGCATGGTCCTGGGACTATGCCTGGTGGACTTCCTGCCTGACATGGGCGATCCATAATTGGATCCAAGCAGTTGCAGTAACAGAATTAATAGTAAAAAGTATTGTAATAAGAACTAACAATATATAAACTGAGATTGCTGTGTCCAAAAGCTGGGACCATAGATCACCATCGGAGTGAGCACGATGGAATTGATCCATTTGTTCTTGCTGGCTCCTTCGCTGAGCTCGCTACGATGAGGGGTCAAGGACTGTGTTTCAACATAATAAATGAATATTCTTAGTTAGCCAAGTAATTTGTTTGCCAACGTCGCCCGCCTTTCATGTTGGTTAAAGGTTAAGCCTCTGTGAGTTATGTCAAACCAGCTGCTACCAACGGGCAATACGTTTTTTCCATGTTTTCTCCTAGTCCACCTTTTATCCATGTTTTCCCCTCAGTCTACCTTTTTATCATTCTTTTCATAAATAAAAAACGTAATAGTACTGTGTTTGCTTATGGGGCCCACCTTGAGCAAGGAGGGTTAGAGATGAAGAAAGTTGAACTATCGAGTCTGATAAATTTCCTCTCATGAAGTGTGAGAAAAGTTTAATGATTTTCCAAACTGAGACAAGGGACCCAACTGATATGAGCTTCCTTTCCTCCAATTCGTGTCTCCTGCAAGCTGCCTTAAATCACATTTTCAGTGAACCCTCTATTCAACGCCGATCGGTGTTTTTTTATGTTCCTACAGCTAAGAACTGTCCAAATCCCCTCGACGACATCACTCGACTTTTTAATCAGATTCTTTCCTATGTTTGCTATTAATCTTTTTATAATCATGTTCTTCTCTTTATTTGTTATCTACCATATAATCATTCCTACACTATCTCAGACTGTAAAAAACATAAAGCTAATTTCTTCATCAATTTATATTCCACAAAATATTAATCGTCTTGAGAGTCAACGTCTAAAATGTACAATGAAGACTTCAATGGACATTAATCAACCCACTTCTGATGAATCAGGTGGCAGTATTGTGAACAATGGCGGGTAACTTAACCCTGGACGAGATCCAGACAAGTGTGGAATACGCCTTCACCGCCCATATAAATTCAATTAATAATGCATTAATCGATGTAGATGACTATAATAATATTGAAACAAACTGTAAATATTACCAGCCCGATGAATTTCTCTCAGCATTTGAGAACATCCACAAATCATTTTCCCTGTTTCATATTAACTGTCAAAGTCTGAATGCCCATTGGGACTCGCTGCATGAGCTGCTTTTTAACCTTCAAGGAGAACATAACATGTTTGATGTTATAGGTCTAACTGAGACCTTCCAAATTCCCCCTAATACGTCCTATAAATTGGAAGGCTACCACCCCCTAGTAAAAAACACTCGTCCCGAAAACGACGACGGTAGGGGTGGTGTGGGACTCTTTAACAGGGAAGATACGGAGTTTAAAATTCTTCACAATTTATCAGTCTTTATTCCTCACATATTTGAATCTCTTTTTGTGGAAATTAAAGTACGAAACTCACGAAACATAGTTGGAGTAATATATAGACACAACACGCCACCTAAAGCTGACTTGGATCTTTTTCTTACGAAATTAAACTACATAACTGATAATTTAAATCACAGCTGTAAGAAATCATACATAATGGGGGACATGAATATCGACCTTTTAAAATCGGAATCTCATCTCAAAACGAAAACCTACACAGATCTAATGTTTAGTCAGGGCTTCATACCCTTCATCACCAGACCTACAAGACTCACGCATAATTCAGCGGCTATTATTGACCACATTTTCTCAAATAATATCATCACCAAAACACTGTCAGGAATAATCATAACCGATGTTTCTGACCATTTTGGCATCTTTCACCTTGAAACTATTCCAGAGAGGTCAAAAACACAATCCCACGTTCTGAAGCGGAAAATTAATACTGAGAGTATTGCAAATTTCAGAGCCATTCTTGCAGAATGCGATTTCTCCCCAACCATGGGATCTAGCTGCCCCGACTTTGTTTATGATACATTTATGAATATATACCTTAACGCATTTGAGGTTGCATTTCCCCCAGAGCTAATTAGGCTAAATAAGCGGTGGATAAAACGGCAACCGTGGATGACGAAGAGATTAATAATCTCATCAAATAACAAAGCAAAATTTTATAATAAAAAAAATAAAAAAAACGACCGATATAAATACCCCAAACTACAAAAACTACTGTAGAATTTTCAATAAAATTAAAAAAACAGAGTAAAGCCATGTACTATAGGAAAATACTGAATGAATCAAAGTATAACATTCGTGACACCTGGAAAATTTTGAATGAAACAATTAGAAAAACAAAACAGACATCAAAACTACCCTCTTTCTTCGTTCAAGAAAATCAGGAAATGAATGATCCACAGAAGATAGCCCAAGAATTCAACAATTTTTTTGTAAACGTAGGGCGGCGAACATGCGAAAATATAGAAAATGCTAAAAAATCATTCCGTGACTACATGAAAACTCCCATTACGAACAACTTCTTCATAAGTCCGACATGTATTAATGAAGTCCTACATGTGGTTAATTCTCTTAAATTTAAAACAAGTAAAGACTGGAATGATATAAGTACGGAACCTTTAAAAAAGACAATAGACCTAATAGGCGATCCTTTAACACATATTTTCAATTGTTCATTTGCGGAGGGAACATTCCCAAGCAAAATGAAAATCGCCAAAGTAATCCCGATTTTAAAATCAGGCGATGAGCACACCTTCACGAACTACAGACCTATCAGCTTGCTGCCAACTTTCTCAAAAGTACTTGAAAAACTTATGTCAAGTAGATTAATCAATTTTTTGGACCATTTTGGTATTTTGAATCCTAATCAATATGGCTTTCGGAAAAAACATAGCACTATCCACCCAGTGCTGCTGCATCTACTAAAACACATTGGACAGGAAAACAACAAGATCAGCAAAGATACCACGCTAGCTGTCTTCTTGGACCTATCAAAGGCTTTTGACACATTACAGCATGACATCTTATTGAGTAAACTGAATAGCTATGGTATAAGAGGATTAACGAACGACTGGTTCAAAAGCTACTTGTCCGCTAGACAACAGTATGTTAGCTATAATGACAACAGATCGGAAATGGCTGAAATAACACGTGGCGTCCCTCAGGGATCAGTTATTGGCCCAATACTTTTTTTTGTTATATATCAATGACATTTCTAAAGCATCTTCATTACACCTCCTCGTGTTTGCTGATGATACAACAGCATACTCATCAGGTCCCGACACTTGCGTACTGGCCGGTTATATAAATAAAGAACTTGAAAAGATTTTTGATTGGTGCTGTGCGAACCAGTTAGCCTTAAATGCCCGAAAAACCAAATATATTTTGCTCAACCCAACCCAAAGTAACAGACAAAGACCAGTTAAACCAAATATCTTTATAAACAATGATAAAATAAGTACTGTAGGGTCAGAGGAACCCGAAAAAGCGATTAAATTTCTAGGAATACATATTGATGAAAACTTAACATATAAGGACCACGTAAATAAACTTTGTTCTAAAATTGCATATGCAAATTTTGCCCTAAATAAGGTGAAGACTGTATTGCCAACGGATGGCATGCGAACACTGTACCACGCACTAATACATAGTCACCTGGTATATGGAATTCATATCTGGGGAAACTCGAAAGCAATGAACAATGAAGGCAATGTTGTTGCTCCAAAAACGTTCTCTGCGTATAATACATAACAAACGTTATAATGCCCACACGGATCCACTGTTCTTAAAAAGCAGAATATTGAAAGTGAACGACTTATTTAAACTCCATGCGAACCTATTTGTTTTTGACTCTCTCAACGGTAACCTCCCTCGATCTTTCGAAAACTTCTTCGGTCTTGTCAGCAATCGATCAACTAGGAACAGTAGACAATGTAGTACACTAACAGTTGAACGAACAAGAACTAAAGCCTTAGATAGGTTCCCAAATTATGCTTATCCAAAATTATGGAACGACCTAAACTGTGAACTACGTGCGATAAGAAGCAGAAACAAGAAATAATGAATAACCCATAAGTTAACCATAAGTTAACCCTTAGGATCATAATTACTACATATCTTATATATTACATCTTGCATTAAATCAAGTCTGGTATTCTCGTCATATCGCACCTCACGCTTCCCATCCACTCCATCCAGCTTGAAATATATTTTATGTTTCGGTAAATAAAACTGTTTTGTTTCCTCTAAATGACCACCTCAAAGGCCGACGTTTAAAAACAGGATGACCAAGACACTAGCCACCTGATTCCGATCGATTACGATCGCAAAGAAGTCTTGTTAAATTTACTAATACTTGTATGAAGTATT
Organism: Pictodentalium vernedei; assembly: GCA_031216915.1. NCBI lineage: Eukaryota > Metazoa > Mollusca > Scaphopoda > Dentaliida > Dentaliidae > Pictodentalium > Pictodentalium vernedei. Next base: position 172,104,314 of record CM062292.1, read on the forward strand.
CAAAATTAATGGTTGCTAACAGTCTGAGTGTGTGCCAAATGCACTTTTGGTTCTATAGGAGATGGCAGGTAGACAGCCAATCTGGCTATGTCATCCCCTGGGGGTATACATATTTACGTCAATAAGGTTTCTGTAAATTTGTTCATTGTTTTCTGTGCTGCATGATATATTATGTGTGCTCCTAATAAAGTATCTATCTATCTATCTATGTTTAGATTCAATCGTCTGGAATATTTCAATTGGTCGGAAAAGCGAACCAAAGGTTCGCTTTTCCAACCAACTGAAGTATTCCATCCCGTTGAATTTAATATACCAAAAGCATTCATTTTCTATGAATCAACGCAAGAAATGTTTCTTAATCCCGGCTTTATTTGTGCAAATTTTTAATGACTCTATCGGGGGCGCGGTGGCGTTGCGGTAAACGGTTCTCTTCAGATCACCGATGTTAAGCAACATCGAGCCCGGTTAGTCCTTGGATGGGTGACCGTCTGAGTAATCGATTCGGACTCCCGCGTTGTGTCCTTGGGCAAGGCACTTAACCCCGATTGTCCACATGGGGGCACGATGGCGCAGTGTGCTAAGGCGTAATGAACACCGATGGTGCGCATGTCTTCAACCAGTCTAACCCTGCCTGTGCTGCAGTGTGGAGTTACGATGTTGGGGAGCTGGCAGCTGCTCGTCGTTGCTCAGTGGTACTCTCCGGGTACTCCGGCTTCCTCCACCCGTAAAACTGTCACCGACCAGATATGACCTTGGATGTTAATGTGTAGTTAAATCTTAATAAATAAATAAATAAATAAATAAATAAATAAATAAATAAATAAATAAATAAATAAAAATAAATAAATGACTCTATCAATACTATTAGACAGTCTTGTTTACTAAATAACTGTGAACGATGACTCACCACAGCTGTAGTTTTATGATTACGCCGTGTAGTTGCACCAGCTGTGTTAATATCTTGATGTTTTCAAGGTGCGTTCAAAATACTTATTGACTGGAATATCTATAACAGGGAAGGAATTATCTGTATATCTTTGTGACTGGAGGGGTATCACCTTATAATCCAAGGTAGTCTACGCGCGATCTCCACGAAAAGGTTCACAGACAAACATCCCACAACAACGTCGGATACCTCGCAGGAGTTGTCAGGTGGCATAGGAGCTTGGTACCTATGCTTTTTGGCGATCAGTCAACGAGCCCATAATCACTGAAATTAGCCACAACAATCGGTAATCTCGTGGTAAAGACTGTGGTAGAATGCCATAACTTTTAGCACCGCATTTCCAATTGCTCTTGCTAAATTTTGTGGGTGGTCCGACTCACATATCACCAAACTAGTAACATCTATGGCAGTTTTTTTGCCGTGGGATGGTCTTTGAACATGAAAACTATTGGACAATATTACTTCGTCCGACGAGACAATACATTTTATATTACTTCAACGAATCGTTTTTACGCGGAAACAAATCTTATCTCCGTAAAACAATGTTAGCTTTCAAGCATTCGTTTCCCCTCAGTTTGTTCCAATTCTCGTCGTAAGACCTCGGGTTTGAACCCATTTTCTTATACTTAACCCTTTACCCAACGTAACGGCCAAAACCGGCCAGCGCTATTCTCAAAAATCGCCAAGTAATTTTCATTATATTTTTCATTTTTTGTCTCAAAAACTTAGGTTATGACCCCTCGTTGGAACGAGCTCGTCGAGCTCGTTCCAACGATCTCATAACCTATGTTTTTGAGACAAAAAATGAAAAAATTAGTTATTCAAGAATTATTTTTGCAAGTGTCGTCTGCTTTTCAGGTTAGGTAAAATATGAATATTTCATAACAATTCAATAAACAGTCACGCGTACACAAGTCACAAAAAGAGGCAATATAACTTTTTTTTCCGGCAACCCTCTTTCAGATATTTTTCTGATTTTTTTTTTTGCAAGAGAGAAGTATAGCATGTACCCAAACGGCCCACATTACCAGGACTTTTGCCGATGCAGCTAGCGTTAAAATCCCATATGAACAGGACTTTTGCGGGGTGCAACGTTTTTCGCTTCATCCAGCTAGAGTCGGCAAGTGGTATACGTATTGCATGCGTACTGTATATATACAATAGTATAGTAAGAACGTTCAAGAAAACCACCCTCCCCATCCATTTTCCACCACATATCCATACGGTATATCCAAAGCCATCTACCTACTTCTATATCTTACTGTACTATTGTAGGCATGTCCCGAGGGCCGTAGGCACAAGAAGAAGGAGAATTTGAGAGAGAGTGACTCCCTTGGGGAATTTTTACAACTTTTTACCCTTTACCTAACATGGAAAGCAGACGACACTTGCAAAAAAATTCTTGAATAACTAATTTTTTTTCCATTTTTTGTCTCAAAAACATAGGTTATGACCCCTCGTTGGAACGAGCTCGTTCCAACGAGGGGTCATAACCTATGTTTTTGAGACAAAAGTGAAAATATTTAGAAAATTAATCGGCGATTTTTGAGAATAGCGCTGGTCGGTTTTTTCCGTTACGTTGGGTAAAGGGTTAACCCCCTAAGTTTCAATCTGAGGCCTTCTGTGCACTCAAATTTAGCTAATTTATCAAACGGGAACACATTTTTTATGACAAGCGACGAGTTATTCCCGAGTTTCGCGCTTCACGAACGAGGAAAGTGCCAAGTACACGTGACTGAATATTTTGACGATCCTGTGTTAATAAAATCGAATCAGACAGAAAATTATCGTTTTGGTTTGACTTCGGTGAACATTTTCTCAAGGAACATTTTGTTTGTTTTGGGTTTTTTTCTTTCGCTTAGGATTCATTCGCTCACGCCGGTGCTCGCTGATACTGTGAATAATTGTACTGTGTGAGCTACTTGTCGTTCCGCCGATCGATTTTCTATCGTGCGTTCGGGATTGAATATGAGGCTAGGCCAGCAATAAAGGGATTGTCACCAAAGATGCAGCGCACATCTGAAACAAAACCGCAACAAATTGCACTGTACCTCTTTAAAGTTCACACCACTCAATTCAGCGGACGCACTGGCAATGCACATCTTAAAGGGGATTACATATTTTTTGTGTTTTTTTTCTGTTTTTCCGCGGTGGGGCGTTGTCTCTTCGAGGACAATACCACGTGGGTATGCTCACGTAAAATACGATATGGATTGATTATTGTCAATAATTGACAGTAAGTGGTGGGACATCGCCAGGTTGTGACGAAGGCTCGAAACGTAAGCATGTACGTTTGAGTCTTCAACGCAGCCAGGCAATCTTAGATTTATAATTATGGATTTTATTCAAATCCTTTTAGAAAAAATATTATAGAATTGGTACTATCGAAGAATTTCAAAAGAAAAAAAGCAGAAAAAAATAGCGGCTAGCCTGTAACTCCCCTGGGTTCTGAACGAACATAATCGTTCAGACAATATTGATTGACTGAAAGTGGAAAAATATTTTTCAAATCTTTGTAACATTCCATTAGAACAAATTGTGTTTGGTATTGGTTCAAATATTGTGAATCGGTAGTGTTGTTACCATTGCTGTATAGATAAGAAAACAACCGTTGACAGTAACAATTTATGAATTAATTTGTCACAGATAAACATCCCATATCTAATTAATTTAAATGTTATTAATTGAGTGACTCCCACTCCTTCCTCCTACGGCTTGACTGAATGGCCCGCCGATTTCACAAAAACCCTGATAAAGATCGAAACAACAGAGAAGAATAGACGGTCTCACCCACGCGTGACGTTATCCAAATGTATCAGTAAATTGAAATGGAAAACAATGCGCAGAAAATTGTAATCTGCAAAAAGGCATCTCAGCATTCCGTGGTGAAACTACGAGACGCATTTGTGAAATGTGTAAATGAGTATAAATGCGTAGCAATTTACTTTTTTCCGCGTTCTGTTGGTAATCTGTCCCACTCATAAACTTCTAGTTCATCGCATAATGAAAATTTGTGGCTACAACCAAGTATTTAAACGCACACTTGGCTACTCCGCTCAGAGTCAGAGATGGCAAGAGCTTCTGTAGCAGTAGTGGTACTAGCTGTACTAATATCGACCCATAAATCGTCACGTGAAAGCATGAAGATGTCAAGTGCAATTCTTTAGCACTGCATTTGGTAACTTCAGGCTTTCAAGGAGCGAAATATTCGCAATAATGGAAGGAACAGCTTTACAGATAGGGAAAGCGTACAGACGTTGCAATCCATCCGCTGGTTTGTTACGGATTGAAAGGGGAGAAAGATCGGGCGCGTTTACCTGATTATATGCCGTTTCTTACCAATGTGTACTAACGGCCTGCTCAGTTCTGCACCAAATAAAAAGTCTTTATATTCCCAATATGTGGGTGAAATGAAATAACCTTTTGGCGGAAGGTAGTAGCACAAATCGCATGAGAAATGAGGCGACGCCTTGTTGTTGGGCACCTCAAATGAACAATGCATCCAGTTGGTGAAAGGAGAAGACACTCCTGCATAAACTATATCACGGGTAAGCGATAGAATGGTACAGCTAGGTAGTCCACTTTGTAGAAAGCAGTTTTGGAACTGTGGGTAGAAATGTGTTCCTCAAGTAAAGGTAACTGATGTATATATAGAAGATACCCATAGTAGCTTGATGTACCAAATGTTCACCACGAGTGGTGAACATTTGGTACACCAAGCCACTTTGGGTAAATTTTATTTATACCATGACCGTCAGATTATTAAAAGTCTCTATTATTTTTTTCTCGATTTTACTGAACAGCAGACGTACACATTTTGTTTACATGAGCATCGGCGGGCGGTACTTCTGCTGTCAATTTTATCTCCGAAACGAAATGAAAAAAGAAACGGAACCTTTTTCGTTTTAATAACATACTATTTCGAGTTATAGATGCTTTATTAACATGAGACAATGCAAGTTTGTTAATTTTTGGCATCTAATGAGGTAAATCCATTTAAAAACGTAATAAATAATTGCCGGTTTCATATCACTCTTCGCGAGGCGACGTGTGTTAAATTTAGTTTGCATTCAGGTCGACGTCACCAAAGGTCAACTTGGATGTAGTTATACTGTAGGTGTAAAATTTGACTAATGAAATCCCATTGGAGCGTGTTCACCACGGTTGGTGTGTAAAGCTACAATTTATGTCATAGGCCTTTCAAATATAGTACAATAGGTAATCATGGTATAAATGTACAACACAACCATTACTGAGAAAGTGACATGCCAAAAGCACTAGCCAGAACAACGTAACATAGAATTGTACCGCGGATATCAAAAGCGACCAACGTCTCTCTGACGTCAAAAGCGCAATATCACGTCAGTAACAGCATGTGCAACGTTAACCGTTTCGTGGGAAGAAATCCTAAAAATAAACTCAAAACCCATCCCATCAATTTAAATGAAAGTAACTGTATTATAAACTTATATGCATTTACCTGTATACGAACACCAACACGAGAAGTGGGAATTGTGTGTGTGTGTGTGTGGGGGGGGGGGGGGGGGGGGGGGTGGGGGGGGGGAGGGGGGGGGGGTGGTGCTGGCTTCGGGCACTTAAATTCGTTGACTCATGTATCCGATCCGAATCTACTACCTGAAGCAGGAACATATCATGAAAATATGATATCTCTTGAGAAAAATACGGACGATCTTGTCGAGTGAATTTTAAAAACAGGTGATTTGTAAATTCTATAGGCTCATCTGCCCAAATATTAAAGAATACACGGCTATGCATACAAAATATTAACAAAAGACTGGATTGTTTTGAAATTACAAAATTATTTCCAGAAGTCATCCATCGAAGCACGGCCAAGGCTGAATCGCCGAAAATAAGATGTTTGTCGCTTTTTAACATACCAAGCCGCTAGACACGCGTAGACCGTCGCTCGTTTTGAATGAAATATGACAAAATAGCCAAGACGTTGAACTGACGTAAAAACGTAAAAAAATGTGATAAATCGAAAAACTTCAACAGCTATCTCCGAATAAGCCTGAAAATAAGCAATCTGACCTTTGTAGAATGAGGTCCCCAGAGGGTGAATGTGCTGATGCTATCCCATACAGTGGGTCAGTGTATTCTCTGGGTGCCTCTTTCTGTTTAGGTTTGAGACCTTGATTCAGACTGAGGTTCACAGAGGGTAAATTTAATGATGCTAGCCTGCTGTGAAGGGTAGCTTCACCAAATTCACCCTCTGGGGACCTCATTTTGCAGATGACAGTCTGCTTATTTTCTGGCTTGTCTCCGATTTTTTTAGCTCAATAGCTTCCTAAAAAATCGACCCTATAACCTCCTAGATATCACCTCCGAATTCGAGCATAACGGTTGGGAATATCCTGGGACGGTACCACATTTTTAGATATCGTTTTCATTACACGCCTGTTCTATGTAATCGTCATTTATAGCAACACAAAACCATGCGGAAAATGAAAATCTGTTTCGTACATATACGGAACGTAGATCGTTGACGGTCTGTTTTTAAATAGAAGCGAAATTTCACTGGAATTTTCTGCAAATCGTGCAACGTAATTACAATTTGAATCGCTAGCGATAGCTGAAAATCGTCTCTTCCAAAGTGTTCTATGTGCCAGTAGCTACATAGAACATATTGGAACTCAGGGGACGAAATAGTCACACGGGTTCCCCTCGCAAATTTGGTTGGCTATAAAATGTGTTCTTTTTGTTGATTGTTGTCAAATGAATTGTTGAGTGTCCTAATAATTATTTTTATAGACGCGAAGGCGTGCAATAAACACAGGACGACACACGCGTGTGAATGGGTTAATCAATATGGCACGAGTGCTGCGGCCTCTTGTTTTATCCTTCCGCGATGGCACAAGTGTCATATCGATTCACCCATTCACACGCGTGTGTTGTTCTGTGTATTTATTGGAGATTATACTTCCAAAATTTCAGAAAGATAGGCTTAAAAATGAGCTGCTTGAAATTAAAATCTTTAAAATCATTCTTAACATGCGGCTCCTTCCAATCGAGGGTCTAAATGTCAAAAAGGTAAATCGGATGGATCAGCTTCAGATAACCAGAAATCGATGCATTAAGTTTGAAAGCAGTGTCTTAAACAAGTATGGAGCGGCGCGTGTCACCAGATTAAGGGTTTTATGATAAGTGTAAAAAACGCTAAACTTTGAAGTTACGTAAAAGCGTCAAAATGGCGCCAGATTGAGAAACAAAATCAACTATTTTTTAGCTCTACATGATACTAAAATTTAAAAAAAAATTCGACGCATTTCAGTTTTTGACCCCATGGCCCTCGCTAGGACGTTACCTCACAGTTCGGCCATAACGGTTGGGAATTTCGTAGGACGGCAACACATTTTTAGATATGGTTTTGCAAGTAGATTATATTCCAATTTTTTTTAAAAGACTGAGGCTGAAAATGAGGTTGAAAATAAAAGGTATAAAAAATGTAAAATCGGCATCGCTGGCGTCGGGTATTTAAATTTAACCCTTTACCTAACACGAAAGGCAGACGATACTTGCAAAACAAAATTCTTCAATAACTATTTTTTTTCATTTTTTGTCTCAAAAGCATAGGTTATGACCCCTCATTGGAACGAGCTCGTTCCAACGAGCGGTCATAACCTATGTTTTTGAGGCAAAAAATGAAAATTAATTGGCAATTTTTGAGAATAGCGCTGGCCGGTTTTACCGTTACGTTGGGTAAAGGGTTAAATGACAAAATAAAAACGAAGAATTTCAAATAAGCAGAAAACGGTATATGAAGTTAGTTGTTGTGTCATTTATACGTACGGAGCAACGTGAATCACAAGATAGCGTTTTTAGGGAAATATGTCCAGAATAGTCTGAACTTTTAAGTTCCGTAAAACGCCAAAATGGCGCCAAATCGAAAAAAACCCAGCTATCTTCTATTTTTATTTCTACAACATAGTAAATTTTGAGAAAAATCCGACGCATTTTAATTATTAACCACATGACCCCATCTCCCGCCTCGATGACGTCATCTCAAAGTTCGGGTATTACGGGTGAGAATTTCCTAACTTTCCCAGCACATGATTAGATATGGTTCTATCTGGTTTTATGCGGAGATCATACTTCCAAAATATCAGAAAGATAAAGTTAAATATTCGCTAAAAATTGAAATATATTTAAAACAAATCATAATAATACGGCTCCTTCCAATGAAGGATTGATATTCTTGTATAAAAAGTAAAACCGGATGGATGAATTTTAGATAACGGGAAATGGATGTGTGAAGTTTGAAAGCTGTGTCTTTTAGAACTATGGAGCTACGCGTTACACAAAATCAGCGTTTTTAATGAGAACTTGCTGAAATTTGAAGTGACGCAAAAACGTCAAAATGGCGGAATTTCTTTAAAAAAAAAAAAAAAAAATAGCCGTCTCTTATTTTTCGAACTCTACGATATACTAAAATTTCATGAAAATCGGACAAAGCAGAATTTTTCCGTCTTATGACTTCTAAGACGGCATCTAAGTGATTAAGAATTTCCCATGAGTAAACACATGAAGGTGTCTTGATACAGGCGTTGATATTAAAAGTTATTGAAAACTATGAAGAACAAAATACGCATCGATCTCATCGTGGACAGAATTTCTGGAAACAAATAGATGTCTGGGCGAGATTTTCATATTTCTGATTAGTGTGCCAAATTTCGTGAGTGTGGGTTGAGGGGACGAACCCGAAATTATGGTCTCACCAAAAAGAAAGAAAAAGAAAGAAGAAAACAAATGCCGACGATCGCTATTTGTCATTCCATCTTCGTTGGGTGTCTTAATTACGACCCACATAGCAGGTATAGTATATAGTTTATTATAGCACACATGCATAATGCTCAGCAAATAAAAGCTAGAGCTAGTTGAAAAGAGACCTAATCTCGCTGAACCAAAAATACATGCATAATGCCTACCAAATAAGAGCCAGAACAGGTTATGACGTCAATGTGCTTCGACACAAAACAAGTCACACAAGAAAGTAAACAGGCCGCCGAATGTGATATTTTTCTTCAAAAATCTGTGCAATCATTACTCACAATTCAAGTTTAATCGTGGTGTAAATATAGGCCACAACTTAGGTAAAGTACCGGGGACAGAAATAAACGACCCTTGTTAGGAGGTTTTCCTATTTCCTATATTTCACGAGCGTCGTAAACTTTAAACACCAGAAAAACTCCCACTCGGATTGTTAATTCCCGCCCCCGCCCTCGTTGTGTTCTATCTTTTTTATAATACACTAACTAACAAGGTAGCGGGAAATACTAACATACACGTCGGATATCTATCGGGACGATAGATGTAAGAGGATATGTCTTGGGGACATGACAACCGTTATTTATTCCTAGTTCCTTATTCGACATTCGTTAGCAGACGATAAATCGGCTGATAACGAATGCCGAATGACGAACGGGGAATAAATAACGGTTGACACGTCAGTTTTTCACTTTTGAAGTGACGCTTATAACGTAATTTATTTAGGTCGACATGACTGTACGTTTTCGACGTTTGGGTGATTTAATTGCAATTAAAATATGCTTTAAATGCATTTAAAGCATCGCAACGCGTTTAATAAAAAGAATGCCCAATGTTTTGATTTGGAACAATTTCATTCGTGACATCAAGGAAATCAAAGTTTTCATTCGGGCCTTTCAGCCGCTCGTAAAACATTTGTATTTTCTTGCAGTTACTTATGATAGTATTCTGGTATCAACACAAATACTGTACAGCCAGCCGCCGTGGACTGGTCATTTTCCACGGGTGGGCAATACTCCCACGCACGCAATACTATTAAATTCCAAACACTAATTATAGGAATAATCATCAAAAATTTAATTATCGAAGCACCGGGTAAAACCCGGTGCTTCATTAATTAAAATTTTGCTAATGATGAATTTTATTACCTGGTAAACGCATGCGTAGACATCACTACCCAATCGAGCATTACAACCAGTCCACGGCGGCTGTTCTGTATAGTAAGTATCCACTACATTTTATTATAAAACAATGATATTCTTGTTTCCCCATTGGATGAAATAAGCTCACATGATTCCCCTCAGAAAGTAAGGTTGACACTCACGCACAAAAACAGATGATCAAAAAGTGGGTTGCCTGCGCACCCCTAAAAATATGTGAAAATGACGCGATGTAACTTTTTAACCTATTTTTATGAGGACCCAGTTAACTCACCTTCTTTTTAAAATAGTTGGTTAAATGATAGAAGATTCAACCAAGTCATTATATTTTTTCTATACATTCTATTTTTTTCTCCATCAGAGTTCCCTTATGGAATTTTATCAAAAAGCTATTACAGACGTTTGATTTTGGTCATTGCATTGAATTAGCGGCTTAAATGAACAAAAATAGATATCGACTGTTTTCTGAGGTTCATAAAACCGTACCTCCTCCGATATCGAAAATCTACACTTGTATAATATTGAGGATGGAAAGGTCATCACTTTTCAGAAGAACTGGAAATGTTAAAATGTTTGTCTTTCAGCTTGGAAGAGTTCTACGCCAAGAAGGTCGGGAAAATACACACGGCAAACAATGACTTAACCCCATTTTTTTTATTTTCATGTAATTTTACAGTTTGTCTTAATTCGGTTTGTCTTGTAACATTTGTCATCATTTGCCTGGAGCCATTAATGGCAGCTTTTGTCATTTCTGCCGCGCGACTTTACGTCTTCCCATAATCATCATCATTAAAGCACGTGGCACGGTAACATGTTTTGAAGTTCAGGCTGAAAACCTCTAGAAATGATATTCATGATATTCCGAAAACGATAAAGTTATTCTACCGACTAAAGCTATGCAGCATATGTATAAGATGCGAAATGATGCGTAAAAAACAGAACATCACGATCACGATGTACGAATGTTTTCGTCAATACGCAACGAGTGCCAGCGCGGAAGAACAGAACGAGAGGCGCAACCTCAAGTTCTGTCATTCCGCGATTGCATGAGCACCGAACTGACGAAAGCATTAACACATGGCGTTCTGTGTTTATTACACGCCTCAATGGCATAGACTCTATCAATTTAAAAGAAATCGATCTTATTTGTAGAATTTGACAGTTTTTACTTCTGCTTGAAATGAAAACAAAAACAAAACTCATGTGTGATTTGGCAAACACGTGTGACAAATCGATACGTAAACAGAAAAAATATAAATGAACATTTTCTCAAATAGATTATTTATCGTATTTTTAAGAAATTAGCTGCCGTTGTCTGAGAGAATTTCGCTTCACACTCAGAGCTTAGGTGTCATAAAACCTCTCCCTATCTATGTAGTAAGTTTAATTTCGGTAATTCAGGTGGATTTGAACGAAAACATTTTCCGAGTGACATTCGATTTATCGGCTGTCATCTCAGCTTCCGAATTGATCTAGCTTAGAATGTGACGTTTAAATTGACCGATTACGAAAATGGATAGGGTTTAGTTTTTTGGTGGATCCAGGACATCAGGCGGGAGAATAGTCCACCAACGGAAACCTGTATGGAATACGTGTTCCGTACGGATTTGTAAATATGGAACTGGAGGAAAAGTAATAGGCGTGTAATAAAGTACGATAATACAACATACAAGAGACACCCTTTGTTGATCTGAGAAAACAATACCGCGTTCCCGGCGATTACCGGCACTGGGACCACCCAAACAGCTGTATTAGGATTGGGAGAAATTACACAAAACGTCGTAACAAAAGCTCAAGCATGAGATGAACCCAAATTGTTGAACATACCAAATTAGTCAGGGGATTCCTTATCACAAATACAACCATGGGAGTCACCAAAGTGTGTGTGTGTGTGTGTGTGTGAGTGTGTGTGTGTTCGGCGGGGGGGGGGGGGAGCTAAACTCACCCCAGACCACGTCTACTGAAAAACCTCTTGAACAGATACTGTATATTCATAGCACAGAAAGTTCTTCTGTCAAATAATAAAATAATGCACCATCTGTTTATTTTTGTACTGAAATTATTATCTGCAGTATATTTCTCAAAAATATGGAAATGCATACGCGGTACCATATCACAACGGGTCGTACACTTTGCCGATACGAGAAGCCAATGCTGCGACCCGGTTTGGTATCGGCATCTGTAGCACTCATTGTTCATGGGTCGGGTGCTAACTTAGCCAATTGCATTACAAACCTCCATTTGTCTCTGAAAATTTCCACTTGGCTGCACTTGTAAGTACAAGCTATTGCACTAGTGAAAAATAAAGAGCAAGCCATTTTCACGCAATCGATATTTTTCACTTTTACCCCAAAGTTTTGCTGATGACCTCTCACAAGAACGAGCTCAAACAGCTCGTTCCATTGATGGGTATAAGCCATGCTTTATATGCAAAAAACTTAAGTTTTTGCATTTGTCGCCTGCTATTCGTGTCAGATAAAAGATTTTGCCATATAAATTGTTTTTGTTTGGCATAAAAATATCCAGGCTGGCTAAACATTTGTCACAAAACTTTTTCTGCCCAGTGCGAAAACTGTACCCTTCTCACTTGAGCGTAAAGTATCAAGACTGGGAATGGTACGAAGAAGATGTACTCTTTCAACTGTAATATTCCCTCAGACAAACAAAATGAGAACAGGGCACCAAATGGAGGCGTCTCGTAGTATTTTTGTGGGTCGAACGCATTAAAACGTTTAAAATGTCTCAAAGTATTGCAGCAATTCACGAGTGCCTGTAAAGTTAAAAAAATGCGAACGTGGTCGTGATATGTACTTGATCCTGCCCTATGTAAATTTAATTTAATCAGTATTTTATTTCAGAAAAGCATACTAATTTACATAAAGTTTAAGACAACGTGATGAATTACAAATTTATGAAAAGTGATTCAGCCCAATGTTTTCAGTGATCTAATTATGCCTGTGGTCCCAGTTTTAACGCGGAAATCTCAAACTGACGTGACAACCGTTATTATTTCCAGTTTCTTATTCGACATTCGTTATCAACCTATTTTATCGGTTGATAACGAATGTCGAATAAGGTACTGGCAATAAGTAACGGTTGTCATGACCCCCAAATCTCAATTATTGGGTGATACATGAGTATGCACTTGCTTGGATTTAATTGTCTATTATCTATAGCATGTGTTACATTACCGACACGAGCATGAAAATTCGGACATTATGACAAAGTCACGTTCTTTTTTATTCAAAAGCTCCAATGTGATTTACGATAAAATTCAACATGGTCTTTGAATATTCACTATGTTGGCGAAACCTGTATTCCGTTAAATAAAGATGGGGCTTGGCCGCGCCTTCACACGATACTGCATGCCAACTGGTAACACATTCAATTCGTTCCGGGCTTTTATCATTAATTCATGCTCCAAATCCGACTAGATTAAAAGTGTGCGTGTTTCTCGAACAATATTTTGCATTGAACAGCTTGCTTTGTGTTTGTGAAGCTCCCAGTCTTAACAGAACTTCCAGTAGTTCTTGGTTTCCGTGAGTTCTTTTGAAGAGTCTGTTGCCATCAGGTTCAACTTGCAGGTAGGGTTCTGGCTTTTTTTCATCGTTTGGCCACATATTTCTTCAATGATTTTGCTTTTTTGCAGCGGCTATTTTCATTTTTTCTCTCTGACTCCAACTCCAGATTGTTAAAGCCAAAACCAAATTTACGGAAGGTTATCTTTATATCTCCGACAATTGATTTCTTGTTTCTGTAGTTTTTGTGGGGTTTTCTCTAAACCCCGATGAAGGTCGGTAGACGATAACGTTGGTAGATGTTTTTCTTTTTTCTTGCGCTGTTCGGTGCTCAGTATAGATGAATATGTTTCCCTTTATGCCCGCATATCTCCTCGATCCAGCACAACTAATAATAAAAACACTTTGGACGGCCGCTGATTTGTCGCGATTCTCAGTTGACAATGCCTTGTTCCCCAATGCCTTATTATCCCCACGCCTCTCCTCTCCTCCCAACACTCTAAGACGAACTGCCTGATGACATCCCGTACCTCATTCTTCCCAGTCTTTCCGATAAGCATACTAACCCTCACTTCCCCATCATATTCCGATGAATCTTATTCCTTTCGACTGGAGTTTTGGACATTCTGATAGAAAGTGTTCCAGGGTCTTCACTGCGCCTAGATTACACATCTGACATTCCTTTTCATTATATTTCCCAGTTTTTCCCTAAGCTACCTCATCTTGAACAACAGTGCCCCCCCCCCAGAAGGTGCCATCAAGGTACTCTTCAAAACCTGGCTTCTCTTTATGACGCAGGCCACCCAAAGATCTCTTTGCTTTGACCCTCCTGGACAATTCATGTTACAATCGACCATGACTCTTTTTTCGACGATTTTGTTTACCCTGGGTTGTGTCCAGTTCTATGTCTGTGATCTTCATTGAATAGTTTTCCATAAACTCACCCACTTGGTCTAACCACCATGTCTTTATGTTTAAAATTCAAATATGCTGGAATGTACACGTTATTAGGTGGGACAAGTGTTTGATACAGTCCGTATAAATTATATTCTGTTTATCCTCGCTAATGTTCCAGAACGTGAGGTTTCTGTGTTTAAACTGCAATCACAGACCAACATGGGAGTTATATTGATCTGCCCTGGCCGCATCGAATGTTGAATAGCATTCGATTCACAGGCGGCTTAGTGTACGACAAGTTGCTGTGGAATATAACTGCGACAGACAACGTTCATATACTGCTAAATCTGAAATACCGAGCACGGAACTGGATCTGAATGCAAACCAAAATACTGGCAGAATTTTGATGTGAACATTAACTCAGACGACACTGGGAACAAATTATTAAACTTTTCATTTTTCACCTCCTAACAAAGCTTACGACCCACCATTGGAATGAGCTCGCCGAGCTAGTTCCATTGGGGAGCCATAAGTTATGTTTTGGGGTAACAATTGTAACAACTAATAAAATGTGAATGTCGCCTTTCGTAAATTGCCCTGGCTAGATATGACCGTTAGGTTAGGTGATGTATGTCTGGATAATGAGAAACAAACGCTACTTTTTGATCACTTTGTTACTAATTGCAACATATGAAAACATAAAAACATTAAAATAGAGAATGGAATGCTGGCCTTAAAATGCATGCGAGAATAAAAATCAAGTCACTCGAGGAAAACATAACTACTTTGATTCTCGAAAAATGATGATTTGATTCTCGTCATAGATTCTGAAAGTGTCGAAATAATAATAATAAATCTGTATTTTTCAGTTTAAATCAAATACAACATTTGTATAGAATAGCAAATATTTAAGAAATATTCTACAAGGAGATGGCATAGCCGAAAAGGCTGTCTTCCTGCCATTTCTTAACTAAGCAATGATAAACATAACCAAGACAGCAGGGAGTATTTAACAGTATTACCTTCGACAAAATGTGATATCATATCGCTCATAACAATTAAAATTAAAATGAAGGACCTATAATGACTATTGCCCATGCAAAGAACATATCAACTGTTGGCTCACCTCGAAGAGATTCAGGTCCAGAATCAAAAGGCATTGAAAATTCTACTTCGCCTTTGCCCACTCATAATATGGTAATACTTTGACTTAGCAGTGGTGTTCAGTGAAGACTTCACTAGGAACCACTGCCAAGTAACTGTAACTTTCACCAGCAAGACCACCCAAAACCATATGTTGGAACACGTTTTCTACATGGAACTTTAAGAAAAAGGAACTCAGCAAAATTGGAACACATCGTAAAGGGATAAACTCCAGTGAAGCTACAACTATGGGATTTGGTTTACAACTATGGGATTTGGTTTTTACTACGGAATATGTACTTGTTGCATTTACAATACTATAACAGTAATTCAAATTCTAAATTATTTAAGGACTGAAAACTGATTTTCGCAACAGGAGTTCGCGAGAATTAAAACCGATTCTCGTGAATCGGGACTAATTTTGAAGTGTGGAATGTACGAGTGTTTCTAAAAAACAGTGGTGGCGCCAAAGGGGGGGGGGGGGGGTCGGGGGGGGTATAGCCCCCCCCCCCCCCTCCGTCGGAGAGGTCCAGACCCCCCCCCCCCCCCCCCACTCTGAGATTTTTAGTCAGTCCGTCGGAGAGTCTCGTAAACCCGCCTTCACGAGAAATTTCCGACAATCGAATGTAGATATCTCGTCTTGTGCCGATCAAGAACGAGGTATATGGTTCTTCTTTGTAAGGCATTATGACAGTTGTTCCAACTGGCGTTCCATTACGTCCATACCTAATCATCGGTTATCGTCAATTTTTCACTCATTTTACTTCGTTTGGGAGGTCAAATATTATAGCCCCCCTGTCGGGGAGGTCAGCCCCCCTGTCGAGAAATTCCTGGCGCCACCCCTGCTAAAAAAACTGCAACCAGCAATTTGCCACTTTAAATGTTGACGTCAGTATGTTTCTTGTTGTGAAAGTATTTGGAAGGAAGCTAAGTTTCTACTAATCTGAATTTGCCGTGTGGTATTCCTTGTATTGTTTGAAATAAGAATTGAACCCAGATATTGTGGTCTGATACAATAACAGGTAATAACAGAAAACTATTTGCTGGCAATTGGGTCTATCAATGCCAAGCCCACTTTTCATCGTTAACACCAACGGTTTGTCTATAAAAATCAGTTATCACTTCACATCCATCTCTATAATTAGTCTTAGAAATCACACTCACAACCCACTAATTAATTACAAACATATATGTTGCTAATATTAACTAATCTCAAATATAACTTCTCGAATTGTAGTGTTCGGGTACAGATAAACTCCCTACAACACCAGACAAAACTTCTCACACATAAAAAGCGACACAGTAGTACAAAAACCCCGAAATACATTTTATAACACGCCTGTTCTATGTAATCCCTATCTACAACAACACTAAACCGTGCGGAAAATGAAAATCTGTTCCGCACATGTGTGCGGAACGGAAATTGTTGACGGACTATTTTTAAATAGAAGCGAAATTTCATTGGAATTTTCTACAAATCGTGCCCCGCAATAACAATTTGAATCCCTAGCGATAGATAAAAACCGTCCCCTGAGTTCCAATGTGTTCTATGTGCCAGTAGGCACATAGAACACATTGGAACTCAGGGGACGAAACAGTAACACGGGTTCCCCTCGCAAATTTCGTTGGCGATAAAATTGTTGTTTTTGTTAATAGTTATCAAAGGAATTGCCGACTGTCCTTTTAATAACTCTTTTTATACACGGGAATGCGTGTAATAAACACAGAACGACACACGCGTGTGAATGGGTTAATCGATACGCCACTTGTGCCATCGCGGAAGGATAAAACTCCAGGCCTGCGGCCTCTCGTTTTATCCTTCCGCGCTGGCACTCGTGCCATGTCGATGAACCCATCCGCACACGTGTGTTGTTCTGTGTATTTCTGTGTTGTTTTCAGAATGAAAACTTTTCTGTCTTCGACTCACAAAAATGGTTTTAATTCGCCATTTTTTTCGATGGATTAATAATTGTTAAAATATCAGAGTTTAAGATTACTCACAAACAAAAGAATACTAGAAGGCGCTCGAACCAGAGGGATATCTTCACCTCTTAGTGTATTTTTCTCAATTTGTAATCATGTACCCTTGACACTGGAGCTTCGAAACCAATAGTTATCCAGGTCTTATTAACTTCTACACACACGCGCAGGCACAAGAATCTTACAGTTCTATACTTCCAATTCACTTTACAAATATAAAATACATTGTCCATTCTGCTGTGGGAGTACTATATAAAATAATACAATATACAGTGCGTCATTATTGAAAGAGTAAAACAGATTTTTTTACTTTGATAACTCATGCTGTTGTTATCACTCATGGGATAATTTTCGGTATCCACTCAAAAACACAAGATATCCTCTATGTCCCATGACCAAGATCCTCCAGCCACATCCCTGGACGATAACGTATAGCTCGTTCCAATAACGGTTTCATAATGAGTAATCTGGTAGGTTAAAATCTATAATGAATGCTAAGGAATGTTGTAATCGTTCTTATGGAATTTCAACAGATTTTTAAATATTTTTATCCAACTATTATAGGTTTACTACACCACCAAATACGCAGTTAGTGTGGTAAATTGTTACCAAATGTGTTGTGAATGGTATGTTCTATTCCTGTTATAGGCAGTTGACAGGGTCATTCTGTTATCCTGTTTTAGAAGAATTAGTGCCCGCTGCACTTGTATTGGGAAATGGGTTTCGTTTTATTTCATTTAATATTTTGTCGATGGAGATACCTCTGTGAGAGGGTGAAAGACAACAGGCAACGTTTCAAGACGGTTGTTGACATCAAGGTGAAGAGTGTTATTTACGAATTGACATGACAACCGTTACTTCATCCCAGTTCCTTCTCCGACATATCGGTTGTTTCAAGACGGTTGTTGACATCAAGGTGAAGAGTGTTATTTACGAATTGACATGACAACCGTTACTTGATCCCAGTTCCTTCTTCGACATTCGTTATCAACCGATAAAATCGGTTGATAACGAATGTCGAAGAAAAAACTGGGATCAAGTAACGGTTGTCATGTCCCCTATTTACGAAATCAGTTACGATAAACGAGAGTCCATTAAATGACTAAGACTAATATGGACACGTGTTTTGTTCCGATGGGCTGTCAGTCTTCAGTACTAGAAGCAAACTATAAGAGGTATTTTCTATCTCTAGAGTAAACAACAGGAGTTATGAGTGCCATGAACATGAAAAACGCCGAGCAAAAATAAACATTATATTTCATATGAAGGTGGATTTGATATGCGCTATTACCTTATTTATGTTATTAAATGCCATTTACGACTTTTGTTAACGTTGCTGTTTGACACAATCAATGGCAATGGCCATCGAACAGCTACAGGTATCGCGGAACTAAATATTGAAATTAGATTGAACCGCCTTAAAATGTTGCACTCGGAAATGATGCAATCTCTAAAAATAAACAGCCCTTGGAAAATCCATTGTTTCAATAAACGTTTGAAATATTCTCTTGACATCTTGCATTATTGTTGAATATTCCTGATAAAAGAGAGGGTGATTTGATGACTTTTGGACCTAAAAATTACAATTTACTTTTTGTGTGTTTTTGTAGGGAATTCCCTGAAAAATATGTGCACGTGACCGGTACTTCCCTTTGTGTCAGTTTTTCTCTCAATTGTTGCATGACCCCCTGTTTTCAGATCAGAAAAAGTTGTCTGAAGGACTTTTCCTGACAGAGATATTTGAATGCCAAAATTAAAGTGATGCGATCATATTTTTTCCGCCTGAACGTTATAATGGTCGCCTATGGGAAAATATTTAGTTCTGTGATACCTACATGCTGTTGTCACATTTTTCAACCTTCCACTGGGAATGAATGGGAATTGGGAGCTCCATCAAATTGATCTTACGCACGAGTTGGCCTTTTTTTAGCGCACGAGTGTGAGTGTATATTGGGGTAATAATTGCCCCAGATCATGCGGTACTGAATTCGGAGGTCGGTTTAATTGACTTTGAAAACTAAAAAAAAATGGAACCGCATACATACTGGATCCACTAACATGCGGAATTCGTTGTTATCTCTCGTATTTCTTTTTACTATTATATTCCTTTCACATAAACCCTTTCAATATTGCGCAAGCATAATAAGCTGGCATAAATATTTTTGAATTGATGGCGCACTTCATTATTTTGAAATCAGGTCTGTAAGATATTCCGTCCAGAAATCTCATCGACATTTTTGAAAGAAAACGCGGTGTCACATGGGTTGGTTCCTTTTCCCAAGTCCCGGTACTCTCGTAAAATTGCAGGATTCTTAAGACGTATAGATAAAACAGTCTATTTGAAGCAATAACTCGTCCCGTTCGCCAGAAATGCAAATACTCTGCGTCGTAACCTCCGTTGTCGCGGTTGGCGGTGTAGATTTTACATGGTTTTTTTTTCAATATTGATCATTTGATTTCAATTTTCAAACCATATTCACTTTAATATCTCTAAATAACGCTTATGGGGAATCATAGTAAAAGTTGAAGAATGAGACTCGGAACTCGACCGATTAATCAAAAAGCAAATATTACCTCGGTGGAACTTTGTGTCGCTTAACCCTTTACCCAACGCAGCCGATATCAAAATTTATTATTTTAAATATCATTTTTTGAAATTTTTCAAAAAATTTCAACAAAACCATATCATGTGACCCCTCGTTGGAACGAGCTCGTTCCAACGAGGGGTCACATGATATGGTTTTGTTGAAATTGTTTGAAAAATAATATTTTTTCAACTGCTGAATTTGCATATTACGCGGGCGGATGCGGCCGATTCGTTGGGTAAATTATACACTCAATTATGTTTTTTTCTACTTGATAGGTGTCAATAAAATGAGACACACATGGACGTTTGCAAGTTATCGAACTTATCAACCATACGGATTTCTGATCACGAAAACAAAATGGTTGGTCCCAATGCCAGTAACGTCACGCGCAGAAAATGCCCCGGAATGCACCGAAGTATTTTACAAAAGTTTACTATGGCACAGTACACTGGTGTATTCGGGTAATACTCCAGTATACCAGGGTATTTTGGAGACAATATCAAGGTGTCCAGGCATGCTACTTTCTGCAATAGCACTCAGAGAAGTTTGCAACAGTCAGAATGCTCTGAAAATTGGCACGAACGGTATGAACATCCAAGAACACGTTTATGAATTTTATTTCAAGGACTCGTTTTAATATTTTAACCCTTTACCTAACGCAACGGACAAAACCAGCCATAGCTATTCTCAAAAATCGCCAATTAATTTTCATTATTTTTTTCATTTTTTGTCTCAAAAAACATAGGTTAGGACCCTTCGTTGGGACGAGCTCGTTCCAACGAGGGGCCATAACCTATGTTTTTGAGACAAAACATGAAAAAAAAGTTATTCAAGAATTATTTTTGCAAGTGTCGTCTGCTTTTAAGGATAGGTAAAGGGTTAAATAGAAACTCTTATGGAAGCCGCTGACAAGTTATTTGGTAAAAAAAATCTTGACATTTTACAAAATTGAATGTGATGCATTATTTGATGAAACATTTTTTATCTTTCGCTTCTGCGTAAATAATTTTCAATTAACTGACTTGTTATGATGTGGGAAAAATCAATGCTTAATTTAGCTGTTTGACTCATGACACAAAACATGACCTTTACGAGGTTTGCAAATGTCATCATTTAAAACAAAAAAACATCTGCAATGTATAAAATAAACACGGAAACACACGCACAGGTTATTAGAGTGATTTATCTAAAGTCGAAGCTGTAACTCAAGTCATTTTTTAATCGACTGAATTGTAAAAAACAAAGAAATCTGATTTACTCGCGCATGGACCCATCAGTTCACCCCGACTGGGACGTCCCTCCGTCGAGCGTAGTCGTGTAACTCACGTAGTCAAGGGGAAGAAAATGTGATTGGGATAACGAAGCCAAAAGACGTACGCACTTTAGACGAAAACCAACGGACAAAAAGTCCACCAAGCATGGCAAAGGTGCATGAAATAGAGAGTAATCGCTTGACTGGATTGGTTTCGTGAAATAATTCAGGAGAGGTGAAGGACGTTGTACAAACACGAGTGCGCGAATGCGCACGAGTGTTTTACAATATAGTCCCTCGCCTCGAATGTATTATTTCACGTAATCAGTCCAGTCAAGCGATTACTCTGTTTACTACTTTTCATTATTAACGATAATTATATTATTTAACCCTTTACCTGACGCAACGGGAAAAACCGGCCAGCGCTATTCTCAAAAATCGTCAATTAATTTTCATTATTTTTTTTCATTTTTTGTCTCTAAAACATAGGTTATGACTTCTCATTGGAACGAGCTCGTCGAGCTCGTTCCAGTGAGGGAGTCATACCCTATGTTTTTTAAGTAAAGTGTTGAAAGTGAGATGCAACGGGAGTGGTGGCTCGATACCCAGGTGCGTATATGAGGGACTCCAGGTTAAGCCTCATCGAGAGATTTCCCCGTGGCCTCGTACGATGAAATACAAGTCTCAGCCGAGTCACAATTTAGACACAGTATATACACAATGAGTAGTGATATTGGACAGGGGCTCAGATTTTTTAATTAGTTACGGTGAAGCGATCTGATAGGACATCCTATGACTTCAAGACAGGAACACAGATAGCTGAGACTAATTAGAATGCAAGAGTGAGAGTAGCAAGAGATAGACAGGAAGAGGTAGAATGGTTTCTGAATGGATGGTAGTCACGACAACCGGAAACGAGGGGTTCTAAAGATAAACTGAACCAGATAAAGGAGTTTTCGAGTCTGCTTCTGTAAATAGCGACACTGTCCGTTTTCGCTAATTCGACACACTCCCGATGATACTTTTGGCAGAGCGATAACACAACGTGTTACGATTTGGAATAATATCTGATCCATTTTGGTAATTTGGGGGAATTGTCGGGCAGATTTCCATAATTAAACATACTCCAGTTAAATTGAACACACACCCAGAACACACCACAATCCGTTAGAGGCCTTCCAAGCTTATAGAAACCACATTCCAAATAGAAACCAGTATGGCCGATCCAGAAAACAAAAACAAAATGGAAAATGAAAACACAACATGCGGTGCGCATGCATACCGACCCCACCCGTCACCGTGGTAATGTCACAACATGGCAGTTGACGAGAGCTACCATGACAACACACGTTACACCCACAATGCATCGCAGTATGACGTCTCTTTCCCTTATAGGAGTCGATCTCAACATCACCTACTGCCCCCGTCATCTGTTTCCCTTGAAGGCAGACCAGATGGCCAAGGCTCAGCATCCACTCTCCCTTATAGGCTGATGGATGACTCCCAGCTTTCAAAAACACATATTGGTGGATTTTTTTCCTTTTTGTAAGGGTTAAGGATAATATGCTGTGGCTGCTCCCAAACCAGCGACTGTTTGGGTTTCTTTTTCTTTTTTTTTCTAAAAGAACCACCAGGCTGCGGTTTCAGTATTACCATAAATAAGCCCACTTCTCTAAGCAAATACGGAGCAGAAATCTTGTAGTTATGCAAAATTCCTAGCCATCTTCCAGTTTGGAGTTCTTGGGGGTCTCAACCCACAACCTTACTGCCAGTCGCACTCTGAAACTTAATAAGATTATTTGATCTCGCTTCCGACTCTCGTGGATTTATAAGCAAATTAAGTAACAAAGCAAATAAAGTTATTCGGGTCGCAAGGGATTTTAATCCCACATCGTCCCTATGCGCCTTCGGCGCGCAGAAACTATTCCTTCACCATTCACTTACTACTAACCATTGCACCCCCTATTGAACATCACATGGTGTTCGAGAATGAAGTGTCGTCCGCTTGGTCAGACAGACAACAGTTAAACAGAAACCGCTGTTTAGAATTTAAGGCTCTCTCTGCTCACTATTATCTGGATCATCAGTTCCGGAGCACCTACTGCATTACATCACGGGCGAGGAGATTCGACTTCATTTTCTAGATGTTAAACTCGTGTAACCTTGCGTCCATTTGTGAATTTATTGGTCATGTACCAACGCTCTTTTTACATATATATATATATCATACAATGAAGAAGTTGCAAACCGATTTTTGGTATTTCAACACTGAGATTGTGACTCATTTCCATTCAACAACGCTCTTTCTATCACTCCCGCGGACAGCTTTGTCGACCAGCAATTTGGGGTTGGATAGGTAGACAACGAGAATGTATTTTTATTATTGTGGTTTAACGACACTTTTGACAGCCATGGTCACCTAATTTCGAACAGTTTACGGGTGAATGAAGCCGGAGTACCCGGAGAGAACCACCGAGTAGCGGCGAGCAGCTGTCAGACTCCCACACGTATTAACTCCGCACAAGTAAGCAAGTTAGCATTGGTTGTGCAGTACGCCTTAGTACACAGCGCCACCGTGCCACCTCATGGACATTAATGATCAAGTGCCTTGCCAATTTATTTATTTATTTGGGTTTTACGACACTTTCGACAGCCAGGGTCACCTCGTGTCGGACAGTTTTTACGGTGGGGGAAGCCGGAGTACCCGGAAAGAACCACCGAGCAGCGGAGAGCAACTGTCGGACTCCCCAACGTACTAAATCCGCACAAGCAGGGTTAGCATTGGTTGAAGACAACTGCAACATCGACTTGCAGTACGCCTAGTACACTGCGCGCACTGTGCCCCCAGGAAGGCAACCGGGATTAATTGCCTTTGCCAAGGACACAACGCAGTTACCCCTGGCGAGGATCTAACCGAGCTTTTGGTTTGAAGTCCAATGCCGTAACCACTGAGCCGTCTCGCTCCAAAGTGTCTTGTCCAAGGACATAACGCAGTTACCCCTCGTGAGATCGAGCCATGGACCTTTCGTAACCACTGAGTGAACCACCAAGCCTGAATATAAGCAGACTGTCATCTGCAAAATGAGGTCCCCAGAGGGTGAATTTGGTGATGCTACCCTGCACAGCAGGGTAGCATCACAAAATTTACCCTCTGTGAACCTCAGTCTGAATTAAGGTCTCAAGCTAAAACAGGAAGATGTACATAGAGGATAAATTGGCCCACGGTAGAAGATAGCATCAGCAATTCACCCTCAGGGAACCTCATTTTGCAAATGACAGATTGCTTGTATTCAGGCTTTCCAACCACACAGGTCTGGAAACGTATAATATTTATATACCTTGGCTTATTCCCACTGCGTTGCCCGTTATTCTTTGACGGAAATACCACCAAAGTCAATGATATAAAACGTTGACTATTGTACTGTCAAGACATGGATTTTCTACCCGTAACTATAAATGGTTGGTGGGGTGTTTAAAAATACTAAGTTTGTGTTTTTAAAAATGCTATGTACCAATTTATGTCATTCATATTTAGAGGTAGAAAATGCAGTTCTGGAAAAAACAAGTGTAAAAAATAAAGGATTGGTCGGAGGTGATGCCGGGCAAGTTAGACTAACTCAATATTGCTAAGTAAACAAGATCACCGGTACTAGAATGTTATTGTGGTAAATCTGACATAAAATAAATACTTAACAATGATCTACAACATGAACTTCACGTTTGTTTACTTATCGCCGCAAAATAAATATTGTTTCGTAGTTTAACATCGGAGAGACAATTTTACAACAACTGTATATTTTAATTCACCACTTGATTTGCGTTGGTCTATTCGCACCTTTGCGTACTCTAATAAAGACTCAGCTACTGAATATAAATACGAGCAAATTAGCTTAACAGATTCCAAGGCTACGATATTGACTTTTGACAATTCAGGCCTGTACAAAAGAAGAAAGTGTGAGCTGACCTGAAAATGGTTACCCAAACTTTTATCAGGCAACGTTTGTCTTAGGGTCACCTTTTTCCAGAGGCGGACTGGCCGTATGATCCACCTGAAAAATTCCCGAAGGGCCCCACATAGGTGGCCCTTGGGGCCCCCAAAATTGTTGCAGCCCGACACCTGTTGGTGCTGGAAATTTCGATATACCAGCAGTCTAGTCTGCCACTGATCGCCCAGATGCAAGGAAACCTCATTCCTTTATTTTGAAAAATCTAAATATTCTCCCATTGGGCGGAACTATAGTCGGCCCAATAGGCCCGCGCATCCACACTCCCGTTGATACCATTCGTGCCAAATGAGGGATGAAGATGATACAAACATTCCACCAAAGTGTCCTCTGTGTGAACTGTCATTGATCACTAAAATGCAAGGAAGCAACGTTCGAAAAACAAAATTTCCGGGTCTGGGGTTTGCCTTAGTTCATTTCTAGGTAACTTTTCCTGGCCCAGTTCGACCCTGCCCTTTTCCCATATAACCGTTCGACAGATTTTTCAAAAGCAGGAGAAAGCATTACTGATATGTTGTTAACGGAAATGCTAAGATGAGTGCCAAGAAATACTGTGCATTATTTCCTTCATTGAATCGTTGTGATATGCTCTAATGTAATCTTGGTTTAATCGGGAAGGAACCTTTTTGGTCGGGTTGGAATCCACGAGGGTTGCCGAAACCTCCTAAGTTCGAACAAACTCTGCCGTAATTCCAGGGACCTCAATAGATCAATTGGTGTGTGACAATTTGTCAGGTACCACGGATCTACTGAGTTCCCTGGAATTGAGATTCTTAACCCTATCTCTGTCACCACGGCAGATTCGGGCCCTTTCTGACTGTTTCTACGTCTCTGTCTATCTCATTAACTGTCTCATCTCTGTCTGTCTGTCTGTCTGTCTGTCTGTTGTCTGTATGTCTGTCTGTCTGTGTCTGTCTGTCTGTCTGTCTGTCTGTCTGTCTGTCTGTCTGTCTGTCTGTCCGTCCGTCCGTCCGTCCGTCCGTCCGTCCGTCCGTCCGTCCGTCCGTCCGTCCGCCCGCCCGCCCGCCCGCCTGCATATCTATGTCTCTCTCGCTATCTCTCTCTCTCTCTCTCTCTCTCTCTCTCTCGACAGACAGACAGACAGACAGACAGACAGACAGACAGACAGACAGACAGACAGACAGACAGACAGACAGACAGACAGACAGACAGACAGACAGACAGACAGACAGACAGAGTAAGAGAAAGGCAGAGAGCCATCGAGTTAATGAATGAGATAGACAGAGACGTAGAAACAGACAGAAAGGGCTCGAATCGGCGGGGGTGACAGAGATAGGGTTGAAGTAGCTCTGGCAACTCGCTTTATTAAAATCCGTGAAAACATAACTGTGAAAGTTTATTGCCCACATCTATGCACGCAATATGTACAGGACTTAGACTCCGTGATTAATGGTAGATGGTAGATCAGCAAAAACAGGGTTAGTTTAATGTCACTACCTCTTCTATGTTGGGAATGGGGCAGAAATGCGGCCCCCCCAAAAGGCTTTGGATTTAGAAAAAAAACTTGTAATATGTCTTGAACAACGCTCGAAAAGCCCTTTCCCACAGAAAATACCTGCACAGTTTTTGTCATTTTTATGGACTAGATGACATTTCTGGAAAAGAGATAGCAATGTAAGGTCATGTACATTTTCTTCCTCTGTGCCAAAAGTATAGCACTGTAGCAAGCTCTCACGCCATCCGTCAAATTCTGTAAGAAATTCGATACTGTTATGGCCTGGAACCAGTCTAACCATTGAATAGTACATCGCGTATGCTTAAATTCACTCGCCTGGCATTGGAATATTTCAGTTGGTCGGAAAAGCGAACCCACGGTTCGCTTTTCAGCCAACTGATATATACCAGACAACTGATTCTAATAATACCAGAAACACTGATTTTCTTTGAATGAAGGCAAGGACTCTTTTCAACTGAGACTTGGTTTGGACGAATCTTTGATGACATTACCATTATGAATGAAGACTCACCATAGCTCTGTAGTTTTCTGATTACGCCGCTTAGTTCCACTAATTGTGTTGATATCTTGATGGTTTCAAGTCAAATTAAATACGTATTGATTGAAAATGCCTATAACTAGAGCACGAAAGAATATCTAATGATCTCTGTGAGTAACGGATGATCACATTACATCAACGGTAGTCTGCGCTAAAACTCCACGAAAACTGGTAAACAGATAGCACATAACAGCGTCGAATTCCTTACCGAATTTGACTTGAATTGAGAGCTTGGTAATGTATGTGAACGAAGTATCAGTCGCCGTATTTCTTTTAGGTGAACGTTACGATAACAAAACGATGATTCGCCAAATTTATGTAGACCTGCCCTTTACAAAAGTTTCAGACAAGATGGCCAATATATGTTCTTGAAAAATGGTCTGTGTTTCTTTCCTTCAAGCCATTGGTTGTGGTCCCTCATTGAAATGAAAGGTTCACGAACTTGGAAACCATTCAGGGCAGAGACGTGAACTGTCTCCAAAACCTGTAAAATTATGCACTGACCGGGCCACCTTAGCTAATTCAACAGCCTCCATTTGAAAACTAACCGACTAAAAATTAAAGGCCCGGAGCCATCCCAGTAGACAGAAGTGTCAGGTTTACCATTTTTTCAAACGTTCGTCAATCCGCCAAACCTTATGCATTAAATTTACTATTCATTTGTTTCAAATGTTTGGGTTTGGCCCCCAAGCTGGAGCGAGCTGTTACAATAGTCATGGAACTGGAGTAGGGGTTGGCAAATCTATGAAATACAACAGTCACATATACGGTGTAACTGACCCATGTTAACTGAAAGACATGCTACAAGTTTTTTAGGATATGTCACTTTCAAGTCTTCAATAAAAAAGACTAATTTTGACAAAAGATTTTGAAACTATTTTCTGCTTAGTTACAGAAGATCACTATTTGCACTTGTTTTTAACCCAACTTCGGTTAATCGTGATTCTTCCACCCCAGTCTCTATTGAAAGTCCCTGGACATCACATGACAGCCCTAAACGCAACAATTAGATTTTTCGTGCAAACAAAAATTGTTTTCGTTTGGTACACAACTGTCGCTGATTTATACTGCAGCAGTTTCACGTTAACCAAAATAGTTTCCAGAAAAATAAATTAAGACAAAAACACGCGGTCACCCAGTTGTTTTTCTACCTTTTCGTGATTTTTTGTTGTGTTCAACAATATAATTTTAAGAAAAAACACTCGCTGAAATAACAATTGTAATGTACAAAATAACTAGTAAGCATATATCTCGTTTCGCATACGTATTATGAGACATGCGACTGGAATCCGAGTCAATTGATTGCATATGCGTGAAACCATTCATCTTTTCTGTATGTGTATACATTTTTGTGCCCTAATTGTATTCTCTACTAACAAAGTTTGAAATAATTAGACTTATTCGTTTGCATAATTACAATACAGAACGAGCCAAAACTTGCCCTTAACACACCAGTCCACGAATCACGTCCCAACTGCAGGACCATAACTATCTTCAGATATTGTGGGGTGTAACTCATGTTTGCCCGACCATGACATGGCGGATTCTTACATATTCACACGTTTGCTTCTCAACGAGCTATTCAGACATTGAGTCTACAATCAACGGAATTGGTCACGGCAATCGGCAATGCCGTGGTAAAAGCCGTGACATACTGTCACGGCTTTTACCGCGATATTGACAATTGCCGTGACCGACTGCTGGGACTGGTCCAACTCACATAACAAAAAACTAGCCACTGACAAGTGATAGTTTTAAACCTATGCGGAGGTCTTTGAACATGTCATCTATTGAGCAATAGAGCTCTGCTGCACTACTGCCCGGTGTCGCAAAGAATTTGTTTGTTTTTTAGGTGATGGGTTGAAACACCTCTCTCAAAACAAACACTCATGATTTACGCCCCAGTCCATCGGAATGTCCGACTGTCGGAAAAGGGTGTGAATATATATATTTTTATCTCGTTTACAATGGTCATTAGACGAGCTCCTCAACTTTTATTTTTTATATTTCTTAGCCCGGTATACAAGGCTAATTTGGGACAATACACAGTATATCAAGACACCATTTTACAAAAGTCCTTTGATGCATACACGCGACGGTCATTTCATCACACCCGAGATCATTACCATTAGAAGCTATAAAGATCCAAATGTTGTTGAAAACATACATGTATGATCATAATATAAAACGCCATTTGCAGAAAAATAGCAAAATATTCGATTGTGCCCACATGTATGAACTTTGGAATCTCACATTGTTCGACGAATGCAGTTTCGATTGAATCCACTGGTTGGAGTAGTTTAGTAAACTGTTCTTTGGAAGTGCTCTCCGCTACCCAGTAAGTTCTCTATGGAAATTACCGCCTTCCCCATCCGGACATTTATCCGAAACAATGGGTAGCGGATTGGAAACACGAACCCTGAAAAACAGGAGCTCGGTAACGATAGGAATAATCAAACGTTAAGTCATTAACTGCCAAATGTGATGAAAAACATTAAACCATGCGTTGTGAATTGACTAGGGAGAGTCGCAGTCTATTCTTATTGGAACACAGCCATTATTGGTCTTCGATACTAAATGGTATGGTGTCGTGCTACATGAAGTATCGTCGATACTCAGCCATTCGGGGAGTCGCGATATATAATCCGTATCAATGTGAGTGTTTGTGGAGGAGGAAAGAGGTGGGGATGGACAAACTATTTTGAAATATTTTGCTTAAATAACATGGCTTATGATCCCTCATTAGACCGAGCTCGGGGCCTCCTTCCAAAGGTGGGTTATAAGCTATCTCTTTTAGGCAAAATATTATAATTTTCAGTTACTCCAGATTTTTTGTTTCTTCGGCAAGTATCGTCTGCTCTTCGTGTTGCGTCAAGGGTATTAAATATTGATTAAAACGCACCTTGCTATGTGTGAGGGTGTGTGTGAGAGGGTGTGTGTGAAAGAAGGGGATATATGACCTGAAAAAATCAAAGGCTTGACCACTTCCGGCCTCCATTCCTCCGTTTCCTCGGCCACGGTCAGGAATATTATAACATCATTTAAATTCTATTTTACCAATGCCTCTACTCTCTGAATGTAGGACACCTATTCTCATTCAATACCATAAACTATGGTCATTCTCCTTTCTAGCTATGGCTTCAATATAACAAACACTTTACTAGATTTGACAGCGTTACAATAAGGATCACAGACGTGTATGGATAACAGGAAAATCCTCTGCATGCAGACCCTAAAAGACCCACTGTTTTGTTGACAATGTTCTCCACAATGCCATCTTGAAGGTTTGCGGTATTCATTTTAGCATAAACTCGAAATACATAGTCCGCAGTGGTGTGCTAACATACGAGGCGAGGTGCGCCCATTCCTACCTGAACAGTGAGCTTTCAGGAAATTGAGAAATCTGTTCGATTTGTTTTCTAACACGGGGTTTGTTTTCGCTAGAGCAATTGTCACGTGTCGGGTAAAATCAAGGCTGAGGTTGCTTCCTTTTGACATTCCCTCTTTTAAGAAAAATCCGAGTAAGACGAGACAGCAACCTTTCTTAACTTAGTAGAGGATTCGAGGCTCTAAAATGTCCGACAGATATTGGCTACTACCCACCGTTTGTGACAAGATTTGCAAGTTCTGTTGGAAATTATAAATCTCGCTAACTCCACAAAAAACATATACGCCACATATACGCTCTGACTGATGTGTGTTCTCGCGTATATGTGTGCTGCCAAACCCTACTCTCATCCATCACGTTTTGCGTAGGCACCTGTTTAAAGGTCTGTGGTTTCAAAAACTACCATCCACCGCAAACGGAAGCTAGACGAAAAGTAAGAATGAGCAATGCTGTGTGCTAAAGAGCACGAATACCCTGCGAGCCACCCGCATGACTGTGTGACGTCACACGAATTTGCTTCTTGATATTCGCAACCCTTTTTGAAAACGATCTTTTTTCCTCGACAGTATTGAACGAAAACTGCATATACTTGTCAGGAATAACCACATACCTTTTGCGTAACCATTTCAACAACGAATTTGTGAATGGAATTGCCGCATACAATGGTGGATACAGCGGTTGGGCGAACATATTTTGTATTTTCAGGGAGGATGAGTAATAATGTAATCCAACAGCCCTTTGGGGCTGTTGGATTTAATTAGTACTAATCTTTCTTACCTATCGGTTGTTCAGTATGCTGTTTAATGACCGACCATTGAATGTTCTTTAGGACAAAAATTTGTGCACACCCGTTTGAAAGGCTTTACTAAAATAAATTTGGGAATGAAAAAGACGTATTGATATATGTGTCAAAAAGGCAACGGGTAAGTTTCGATTAAATTCTTCATTCCAACTTTAGAATACTTTTTTATGTTTTTGACAATTAGTCAATTTTGGGGGTTTTCCTTTAAAGATATATAATATCGAATTATCTGCAGCAACCTATAAATTCTTCCGAATGAACTTTGTGTGGGGATTTCTCTCACATAATGTTCCAACTAAGACAAATGTTTGATCTCTGTCAAACGAGAATAATTCCCAAGTTGAATTATGGGGAAAAATTATTGCTTGAAATTTCAGTCTTTTGACATCAGTGGGCAGAGGATTTATTTAAATCAGACAAGATCGTTTTGTTTCCGTTCAGTACAGCCTACATCGCTGTTATGTTTTTCTGTGCAATAAAATGGATATTTTATAGAAAAAGAGTTTCCATCAACTTACCTTTATTGTCTGGCTTTTGCTACTTTAGATAAACTCTAAAAGTCCTGGGTTCATTTCTTGGAAATAAAACTCTCTATTCATCTGTGTTGAAAAAGAAATATTATGCCATACAATTCGACCCCACTTGCATCCAACTTCTTCACAAACTGATACTGGGCGCTGACAATCTATCTATTGTTCACATAAAACGCGACATGAGTCTGAAGCGTCCACGCGAAAGTACTATTTCCGCAAAAGCGATAAACGGCTTGACTAAATGATTTCACTTGTGGCAGTGTCACAAAATGAATTTCCGTCTATAGTGGGAGAGGATTTATAGTATGAGGTTGTTCGATTATGATTTATGAAGACTTGTTTCACGCATAATATTCGTATGATAAATTCGTTACATTGAGCATTAGATTTTTTTCTCTGTTTTCTGATGCACGGGTCACCTTGTTTCTGTACAAAAGGAGAATACACCAATACATCAAAGAACAAAAATAAGTATAACTTCCTAATTTTTGACATCCATTCTTATTTATTTATTCGATTTATTTGTTTATTTTTTCTTGTTTACTTGAATTTAACGATGCATTCAGCAGCCAAGGTTACGTATCGTGTCGGATCACGCCTTTGTAGCTATCTTTCCACTTCCTAGTGGCGGCGCTACATGGGAGTGGGTCATTGGCATTTGCACCCACTCCCCAGAAAATACGCTTTACCCTCCACAATCTTACCACCACACGCACGCACGCACGCACGCACGCACGCACGCACGCACGCACGCACGCACGCACGCACGCACGCACGCACGCACGCACGCACGCACGCACGCACGCACGCACGCACACACACACACACGCGCGCACAAGCACGCACGCACGCACGCACGCACGCACAGTCCAGATAATCTAAATTTTGACTTTAACCCCTTACTTAACATAACGTAACACTCATAATCGACCGGAGCTATTCACAAAAATCGCCTTTCAAGTTTTATTATTAATTCAGTTTTTACCTGTAAAATATAGCGTATTAACCCTTTGGTGGTGTCTTCCATACCAGTTCAATGGAAGCAATCGGAAGAGTCCATGTTTATTATTTGGGTGTAGACCAATTAATATTTTCAAGGTGAAGTCCTAAGACTAAATATTGATTGATCTATCCCATACTTTAACTTAGCAGCCATCCTACTTAATGAAAGTACGACGTATCATGTTCCTGGGCCGGAAAAGGGGCCTCTCGAGTTCAAAGAGTTAACCCCCATTGCGACGCCCGTGTTCCGCAAATTAGTTACAAAAGACAAGTTGGTGGATTATTTCTTCAGTCTGTGAGAATGGGACCTTTTGTGGCGTATGCACAACGTGTGTTGTCTTCCAAAAAATAGTTGTGCAGTAGATTTATGATCCACTCTGACAACTTTGAGAACTTTTTCAATCTACGGAATCAGTAAAGACAGTAACCGTTGTCAGTATGAAAATATGACCAGTAACGTCTTCTCTCTTTTACAGTTTATCAAGCCTGATATCACCGATCAAGAAACAAAAACAAGGCATGTTATTCAGCTATTTGTTTTAATAGGTCGTGAAGAATTTTAGAGTTCGTGGTTTCGCAAAAAGAATAAAGTAAGCGCCCGCTGGAAATACCAATATGAGAAGTTAGAATAGAATATAAAAAAGAGTTTTAAAAACACGATTCCCCAATCTCAAAATAATATTGCGATCCGTATGGTAAAAGAACAGGTGCAGTTCAGAAACAATATGCAAGAACGAAGTTCTGTTTACGCGACCGTTGATAAGCTGGTGACACTAAATATACTACTCAAAGTTTGCAAATCACCAAGTATATCCAACTACCTGTTTTACGTTTTAGTTGAAATACTGTTATGAAAATTGTATATATTTTTTATTTAATTATATCTTTAATGATTTAAGTACAGAAATTAATATTTTGTTTGTGTTTGACATTATTATTTAGCTTTTGAATACGATAACCATGGAAAATGGATATTATTGGTAAAAGAGGAACTTTTCAAATTTGTCAAAACGTTGAGGGAGTGAATTGGTATGGGTTCAGTATCGAGTATGAGACCCATTAGTGTTAATTACCGCTTGACAACGTCTTCTCATGCTTCCAATCAGGTTCCTGGTGGTTCTTTGCGGGATGTTGTCCCATTCTTGGACCATCATGGCACCAAGCTCCTGGACACTTCTTGGCTTGACTGGACGATCTGAAATTGCAAGCTGCAACTCATTCCAGACATGTTCGATTGGACTGAGGTCAGGTGATCTTGCTGGCCAGTCCATACGCTCAATCCCCTCCCCTGTCGGTACTCCCGAGCAACATAGGCAACATGGGGACGGGCATTATCGTCCATCAGAATGAATCTATCACCCAATGCACCTGCATATAATCTGACGTGGGCATCCAGGAACTCATCAGTATACCGCTGTGCAGTCAATATACCACGGTCAAGGACACAGAGATCTGTACGTCCATCACAGCTAATACCGCCCCAGACCATTATTGACCCTCCACCATAGGGGTCATGTCCAGCAATGTTGGCTACGTGGAATCGCTCTCCTGGACTTCTCCATACCCTAGAACGCCTAACTGTGTAGTCGAGGCAGTACCTTGACTCATCTATAAAAAGGACAGGTCGCCAATCTTCTCTGGTACATCCAACATGGTCCATTGCTCATTCATATCGTGTCTGGTGGTGGTTCTGGGACAGCGGAATGCGAATACATTGTCTTCTCGATCGGCGGCCTCCTTCGTCCAACCTTGCCCGGATAGTCTGCGTCGAAACATTTACCCCGGATGTATTCTGAAGGTCACTGCGAAGCTTGGTGCTGTTGGAAAGCGTTACCTATGGGCCTGAATGATCAAAAACCGGTCTTCAGCTGCAGATGTTGCCCTGTCTCTGCCGTCTTACAGGTGTTCCATACTGCTGATATCTTGCTCAGGCTCTGGTGATCAGCGTATGGTGCACACCAAGGGCTTCACCAACCTGACGATGCGTAGCCCCTTGCTCCGCCATCCCAACACATTTCTGCTTCAGACAAATATCTTCTTACATTTGCATTCGCCATATTCAATCATTAAATCACGAAGGTTTGTGTTGAAATGAAGATTGAATACCCTACACATGTCATGTAAATGAAGACAGTACACTAAAACATCATGAAAATCAAGGGAAACATGCTTTCCATGACTGTCACGAAAAGTCTGTCTGTTAAGAGAGCTAATGTAAACACTGGGGACCATCTCAATACATTCCTCAATCATATCCACCAAAAATATCGCAAATATGTCACAAGCAAATTTCACAATGATGTGTCAAATATGTGGTGCTTAGCAAACTTTGAGTAGTATATAAAAAGTAGTTATTCTTGTGACATTGTACATCCTCTATGTTCTGTAACAGTATGCGATCTCGACCAAACAGACAAGAAAGACAAATTTGAGAGACAATTCGCCAGGAATCTTGAAAAGTATTGACCCACCTATGTTAACAATAAACAAATTAAAAGAGACAACTGACCTTAGCTGTTAGCTTTCTATCGAATCCCTCCATCACACAGCAATTTGTCTTGTGTTATATGTATGTTATACTGCGGCATCATGCATTGATAATGATATTGATATTGATTTATTCACCAGTATACTATAAATTACAATAAGATATACATCAACATATATTTACAGTATTCATATAACAATGACAAACTATTATGTATAGGATACACATGTATACTGGCAGGGGAAAGCATAGCCAGATTGGCTGTCTTCCTGCATTCCCCTATTGAAAAGAAAGAAAGACAAGGAAAAGTTAAAGAGGAAACATTATACGAGAAAAGAAAGAACATGCGCGTGCAACATTGAGGCTTCTTGTAATTGGCTCTAGTGATTTTCCACTATAGGGAATATATGTTTGATACATCCACTAAGACATATCCACATCGGTCAGATGATGGCTGGTGCCTCCAACGGCCTGGCTCTCTTGAAGAGGTCTCAACCATTCAGATATATTACTATGGAGAATTGAGGTATTTGTTCTATACCCTTGAGTATTTATTTACTGGTGTTTAACGTCACATGTTTCTGCACAATGGCTAATCGTGACCACACAGTGGAGATAAACTCTGGCTCGAAAACCCATTTCTAACCAAGCTCCCCATTTTAGAGGACTTCCACCCCAAATCATTGATGATTGAGTCCCATTTTACGAGTAAGACAGATCTTATTTACCCCAGTGAACAAGCACTGCTTCCCTTCCCGGGGGATATTCTTAGGTTATTGCGTCCCTTCAAATAACGACAGAGACCAAATCAAGTGGCCAACAGGACGAGAATACCAGACCTTTAAATGGCACAGTCAGGACAATACGGATTAGATGGCACAGTCAGGACAATACGGATTAGAACATGAAATGCTCTCTAAATAAGATGAAATAAGTTTGGTAGTTAATCTTTTCTTAATGTCTATCCTGTTAGGTGATCCTCGAATATCATTTCCTAGTTCATTCCACAGTTTTGGAAATGCAAATGCCGGAAAGTTATCTAGAGTTTTAATTCTAGTTCTTTGTCGGTGAAGGAGACCAGTCTGGCGCGTATTCATAATAGATTCATTGTTCACCGTAGAAAAGAAATTAGCAAAAGATGATGGAAGATTACCATTGTACCAATCGAACATGAACAAAGAAGCGTGTAATTTGTGTAAATCTGTTATCTTCAGTATTTTATCTTTGATAAATAAGGGATCGGTGTGAGAATTATACTTCTTATTATTTATTATTCTTAATGACCATTTCTGTAATTTATATAGACGACTAAACGCCTTTGATGCTCCCCATATGGGAATTCCATAAATGAAGTGACTTTGTACAAGCGAAAAATATAAGGTTTTCATAACTTTGTGTGGGAGAACTTTCTTTACTTTACTGAGAGCGAAGTTCGCGAGATCTACTTTCGAACAGAGTTGAGATATGTGTGCGTTATACGA
This sequence comes from Pictodentalium vernedei, assembly GCA_031216915.1. Taxonomy (NCBI): domain Eukaryota; kingdom Metazoa; phylum Mollusca; class Scaphopoda; order Dentaliida; family Dentaliidae; genus Pictodentalium; species Pictodentalium vernedei. The sequence continues at coordinate 172,141,296 of CM062292.1, forward strand.
TAGGTTTTCGTTAATAATATGTATACCCAGACATTTAATTGATTTTTCACTTTCCCTACTACTGACTTTGTTTATAACTTCATTATTTATACATATGTGTTGATGTGTAAGGTTCTTGTCTTTGTGGGATGGGTTCAGTACGATGTATGTTTTTTTTTTTTTGGCGTTCAGGACTAAGTTGTTCGCAGCGCACCAACCAAATATGTTTTGGAGTTCCTCGTTGAACTCCGAGACTAATCGATTTATCTCTGAGCCCGATTTGTATACCGAGGTGTCGTCTGCAAATGAAGATTCAGCTTTGTTGATTTATTTATATCATTTATATATATGAGAAAGAGGATAGGACCAAGGATAGAGCCTTGCGGTACTCCGCATGTTATGACTAGCAGATGGGATTTACTGTTTCCGAAGGAGACGTATTGAGTCCTATTCTGGAGGTAACCTTTAAACCAGTTATTAGCATTACCTCTTATCCCATAATACTCTAGTTTTCGAAGTAATATATCATACCTTATTGTATCAAAAGCTTTCGAGAGATCTAAGAATAGAGCTGGAGTACTATCTTTAGTCCCTTTGTTGTTCTCTACGGCCATATATTTTAAGACGTGCATTGTCGGATGAAGTGTACTATGATGTTTTCTGAAACCGTATTGGTGTTGGTATAGGATATCGAATATATTCAAAAAATTTATAAGTCTTCTTGACATGAGTTTTTCTATAATTTTAGAGAAGACAGGCAAAATACTGATCGGTCTATAATTTGTAAAATTGTTTTCATTACCTGATTTAAAATTGGAATTACCTTAGCAATTTTCATCCTATCGGGAACTTTTCCCTGACAGAAAGTGTTATTTATGATGTGCGCGAGTGGATCGGCAACGAGGTTTATTGAGTGTTTAAGGATGTTAGAAGTAATATTCTCGCAGTCTTGACTTAATTTGGGTTTCATAGTATTTACAATCCTTGTAATCATGATAAGGCGATGTTGGATTGATAAACATATTATCTGGATATGTACCATTCAGGTACTCGGCAAAGGGCTTCCGGGGTTTGGAAATTTGTTTCGAGGTCTGATTCCCTATATTTGCAAAGAAAGAGTTGAATTCATGTGTAATCTCAGTTGGTGCATTTATTGTCCTGTCGCCAAGAGCACAGAAAGAGGGCAATTTATGTTCTTTTTGTTAATATTTAACGCATCATTTAGGATCATCTTTTCCGCATGCAATTTTTATTTTCTAAGATCTTTTTTTCATAATACATAGCTTTGCTTTGTTTTTTCATTTTGTTAAATAACCTACAGTAATTTTTGTAATTCCTTGTGTTCTGTTCGGTCGGAGATCTTAATTTTTGTGGAGAAATTTGTTCTTATTGTTAGCTGAAATTAAAAGTCCCTTTGTCATCCATGGCTTTTGTTTTATAAATTTCTTGTTAAGTTTGTGTTTTTTCAAGGGAAATGACGTTTCAAAAGCAATTGAGTAACTTTTTAGGAAAGTTTCGTAAGCTACATTGGGACAATCGGATTCCATAACTGGAGAAAAATCACATTGGGACAGCAACGACTTAAAATGTTCTATAGATGTGGCAATGATTTTCCTGGTAAGAATCTGTTTTGAGCTGTCCGGTTTGATGTTTGTCAGTTCGACATAGAAGGTACCAACATGGTCAGATACATCCGTAATGATTATTCCATATTTAAAATCATGAGTCACACATTATTAGTGAAAATGCGATCTATGAGTGTTGCAGAATGAACTGTTAATCTAGTTGGTTTGGTGATAACAGGTATGAATCCTTCACTAAACATCAAATCGATAAATAAGCTAGTTTTGCTAAGGGAAGCTGCCTTTAACAGGTCAATATTGAGATCGCCCATAATCAGGGATGATTTATTTTCTTTGTTAAGCAAATCAGTTAAATAATTGATTTTTGATTGAAACATATCCAAGTCCGCTTTTGGTGCTGTGTTAGGTCTATATATTGTACCAATTATTCTCGATGAGTTTTTGTACTTTAATTCGACAAACAACGATTCAAAGACATGTGGTATGAATATGGAGAGGTCATGTCGGATACAAAAGTTTATATCAGACTTTATGAAGAGTCCAACACCCCCCCCCCCCCCCCCGTCATCATCATCACCGGGTCTCGTATTTTTTAATAAGGGGTGATACCCTTCCAGAGTATAAGTTAGATTGTCAGGAATTTGAAATATTTCTGTGAGACCTATGACGTCAAATGTGTTCTGATGGCTGTTCAGTTCGGAGAGTAAATGGTGAAGGGAGTCCCAATATGCATGGAGACTCTGGCAATTAATATGGAAAGCCGAGGAGTATCCGGGTACATCCTCAAGCTCCGAATGCACTTCACTAGGAAGAAAATACTTACAATCTACAGAGTTGTATATAGACGATAAGTTGTCTTCGGTGTTGTCGTTAAGAAGGTGACTAAAATGATATTCAGGATCTCGTCCAGTGTTATACGACCCGCCATTGTCAGCAATCTGGCCACCATCAACATCGATGCACATAGAGATATTAGTGGTTGTTAAGGATATGAATACATTGTTACTGTTTGTTAATCTAATGTGTAATGTATACCTATAACATATTCTTTGAATAAATATTGTTTAAAATAATAAGTAAATAAATAAATAAATAAATAAATAAATAAATAAATAAATAAATAAATAAATAAATTAATTAATTAATTAGTAAAATAAATAAATAAGTGAATAAATAAATAAATTCTCGAATAAGTATTGACAATTATGTTCAGTAACACACTACCACTAAACCTATCTTTCATTTAACCCTTTACCTAACATGAAAAGCAGACGACGCTTGTAACAAAAATTCTTGAATAACTAAATGTTTTCATTTTTTGTCTCAAAAACATAGGTTATGACTCGTCAGTGGAACGAGCTCGTTCCAATGAGGTGTCATAACCTATGTTTCTGAGACAAAAAATGAAAAAATAATGAAAATTAATTGGCGATTTTTGTCAATAGCGTTGACCAGTTTTGGTCGTTACGTTGGGTAAAGGGTTAAACAAATGATTAAGAAGCTTTAAACAAAATGAATCGTCATTTGACACAATGGCGAGAACAATATAATACAGGAAGGGACTCAAAAACAGAGAAAAACAATTATATGATGAATTTTGTAACGTGTTACATTTCACCAGTCAATGTTACTGAGAGGTGTGTTCTGTTGTTCTGTTGTTTTGACTGGAAGTCTGCAGAGGGAAGTGTACAATGTCCACTACTATTTACTTATCCAAATTCAAAGTATGCGCTTTTGATGGTAAAAACACAAATCAGAATCTGTCTTCAATTCTGTTTAAAAGAAAAAGTACGTTATGAAAGTATATAATAACCAGTGCTATTCACAACAATCGGCATATAAATTTTATTGTTTTCAGTTTTTGCATCTAAAACATGGCTTATGATCGCTCATTGGAACGAGCTCATTGAGCTCTTTCCAAGGTGTCTTTAGCTATGTTTTCGAGGCCAAAAATGATCTTTTTCTATTATTCAGGCAATCTTTTTTACAAGCGTCATTTTCTTTTCATCTTATGTAAAGAGTTAAATGAAAAACTGCATGTATATATGTTCTATAACATATAATATATAGAAAGATTTTAAAAATCACTGATATTTGGGGAATACTTTGGGTTTTTTTAGGAAATAAAATCAAGTAAACCTGTATTATTTCATACCAAAATCTATATTGAATATTTTATTTTAATTTTGGTTCCATATGGTTAAACATTTGGAATTTATCAAAAGTTTAAATATCGGTAAGATGACTTAATGGTTCAAATTGTCGGACAAGCGGTAATACGGTTCTATAATGAATGACAAGGTACATACACTTCATTTCTAATTATAAAATTCATTGGAGGAATGCCCTATGCTGGATACGAAGTTCTCACCGAAATAAGCGAGTAACGTATATAGACTTAATGAATCTCTGTCTTCTTAACCCTTTACCCAACGAATCGCCCGCATCCGCCCGCGTAATATGCAAATTCAGCATTTGAAAAATATTATTTTTCAAAAAATTTCAACAAAACCATATCATGTGACCACTTGTTGGAACGAGCTCGTTCCACAGAGGGGTCACATGATATGGTTTTGTTGAAATGTTTTGAAAAATTTGAAAAAATGATATTTAAAATAATTAATTTTGATATCGTCTGCGTTGGGTAAAGGGTGAACTATTTGGTAAATCTCTCTACAACCGATAGTGCAAACTAATGATCCAAATTATTTATAATTCAAATCCAAGCGAGGGAGTTGATAGAGAACTATCGATGGAGATTTGGGACTGAGAAGTGGGAACAACCCAAATCAGCGGTCGGTCGAGGTGTTGTTATTATTATTATATAGTATCTTCTAGATGGTGTTGACAAGTAAAAGGATCAAGGTTGAGAAAATTCAGATCTGCTTTTCACATTAGGGGCATCTCTGAAACACACGTGTGTGATTTATTTGGCAGAAAATTTGCTTCTATAAGCAAAAGCATAGATGCACATCATGTGATATTGTTTTAAAAGACAAGAGAAAATGAAGGGCAAACTGTGGTTTTATCTACCCTATTTCAAAGAGGCTTATCGAGATGCATCAAATACACACTATACTTCAAACCTGGCATTCTTTAGGAGTGCAGGAGTGCTGCACGCCTTCTGCACGCCTAGACAAAATTGAGGAGGACAATTTTTTACACCCCTTGATTTTCTGGAATGCCAGACCTGTTTGGGACTGTCTTTAAAATCTATTATCATTTCGTCCCCTGAGATCCAATGTGTTCTCTGTGCCCACAGGCACAGAGAACACATTGGAACTCAGGGGACGATTTGTCAATGTTGCATTGATTCGCAATAATTCATGACCCATTCTGTGTCGCATTTCGATACATTTTGAGTGTAGGAGACAGTCACATAAGAACTGAATGCAACATTTTGAATAATGAGATGTACGTGCCAATGTTTCCACTATGTTACTGAATGTAGTACAATGTTTCAGTCCCAATAGTAATACCTTGAAGTGAATATAACCAAAATAGCATACACGTTTTTGCATTGAAAATTTCAGGTGCAATTGCACTCCCAAGCCATTTGAGGAGGGCAACTGTTTTTGCACTCCTTGATTTTCTACATTGCCAGGCCTGATACTTATCTATTGGTTTGTTATCATTCAAAATTCTAATTCACCAGGATATTGATGCAGACGTCTTTTAGTACATTTCTGACATAAATTGAACAAGGTTTCATTATTAAAAAAATAATATTTAAGTAAATTGCCTAAAGTAACTCAAAAGCTTCATATCATTGTGGTTTCGATGACAAAGTTAATGGAGGATAAAAGTTCCTGGAATTATCCGATTGGTGGAAAATGAACCGAGCTTGTAAGTGTGAATAAAATTTTTAAAGTGCATGTTTTGGAAAAGATATAAAATATTGGTGACTATTGTCTTCTGAAATGTGTGAGAGAAGATTAAAATTGGGTTTGGAGTAGGTAAAAATATGTCTATTTCATTCAGTGCGAAACTGGACGGGACTATAGGAAGCTCCAAATTTAAAGGAAAAATTCACATGGCGACCTATATTTTTTTTCAGTATCTTTTTTTCATGAGATGATAAACTAAATGGATAGATGGTTGTTTTTGCCCAAATCAGCTTGATGAGATGGGGAGAGGGTGAAAGATTAGTACTGTTGTCAGTGGAAAAAAAAAACACTGTATTGTAACCTAAAGTGGTAATCAGACAGAGTAAAATGAGGGCGCCTCCGGTGCTCGTGAAATACACAAAACAATTCATAAAGGGTCCTTGATTCCAAGGGTCGTTGATTCCCCTGTACTTTACCCGAATTGTGTTCTACATTTATACCACGATTAAACTTGAATCAAGTAATGATTGCTTAGAATTTTAAAGAACATTATTACCTATGGCAGTCTGTTTATTTCTTGCATGGCTTGTATCGAAGCATTACATTAACGCCACTCGGATACGTAACGATCAATCACATATGTTCTTACATATCGTTCTTACTTGTAGGCAGTATTCCACAGGGGCACCGGAGCCGCCCCGACCACCCCGACAAAAAAATTTGCCGATCATGATATTTTTGTGATCGACCTTCAGCCGAACGTCATTCATATCAAATAACTAGGCTATGATTAATTAAATTTTGTTCTGGCGGATATCCGAAAATAGTGCGCGCAGAGATCGTCTTGTTTCTTTAATATTGGGCACACAATGGCGGCTATTAATGACGAGTTCGCGTAAGATGAGGAGATTTTGGGGGCTACTTCTTTAGTATTCCAACCGCTTCGGAAGCGGATGGAATACTAAAAAAGTATCCCCAAAATGAGTCTGAGAGATGTCATTTTTGAAACAGTTTCTGAGGGCAGGGCCGGATTTACGAATGGGCAGACTGGGCGGATGCCCAAGGTCCCCACAAATGTGGGGGGCCTCCACAGTGAAGTCTGTCTTTCGAGGAACATAATATGACAAAATTCCCTGCCAAATTGCCTTTGGCAATTTGATAGGGAATTTTGTCATATTATGTTCCCGGAAAGACGAACTGCTTGCACTGTCATTTTTTTTTTTTTTGGTCCCCCACATAGTCGATGGCAACAGTTCGAAAAAACAGGGATCTGGGTGTTATGGTCGGGCCAATGTTTGGGCCGTTCCGGCGCTTCTGTTCCACGCGTGGTTTCCCTAACAAATTCTTGAACCCTGTATTCTATCGTGTAACGTATAAAATACACGACAGTCGTGATATAAAGTATTTTCAGGATCAATTCACTGACATGTAGGAGTATTTATTTTTTTAACTTGTGGCGATGACTTAACCTCAACTTAATTTATTTTACGAAAAAAATATCAACGACTGTCCTATAACCTTCTTGTTTGACACTGTTTTGTGTCAAAGCATTTCATTCACGTCATAACGTCACTCAGACGCGTAACTTCTATGACGTTCTAACGCGTAATCCAGATTCCACGCGTGGTGTATCTAGAACATGTCCCGATGTCTGTGTCGCCTCGCGTGGGGGCGCGGTGGCGTTGCGGTAACCGGTTCTCGTCAGATCACCGAAGTTAAGCAACGTCGAGCCCGGTTACTCCCCGGATGGGTGACTGTCTTAGCGATCGATTCGGACTCCCGAGTTGTGTCCTTGGACAAGGAACTTAACCCCGATTGTTCACATGGGGGCACGATGACGCCGTGTGCTAAGGCGTACTACACGTCGATGGTGCGCATGTCTTTAACCAATCTAACCCTGCCTGTGCTGCAGTGCGGAGTTACGATGTTGGGGAGCTGGCAGCTGCTCGTCGTTGCTCGGTGGTTCTCTCCGGGTACTCCGGCTTCCTCCACCCGTAAAACTGTCACGGTCATGATTAGCCATTGTGCATAAGTATTTGACCTTAAACACCAATAAATAAATACATCGCCTCGCGTAACATTGTATACACACGGCAGTCGTGATATAAATGACTTTATTGGTAACAGCGAAATTCTTTCATAGTTTTTAATGACAGGAAATATTTAAATAATGAAATTATCTACATAATGAAGCCAAATAATACTGATGAAAATTAAGCTGTCAAAGAAATTTTTAAACTATTTGGATAAGCACAATATACAACTTAATTATCCATTATCAGATGCTGCAGAGTAACGTAATATCATTTTAAAACTAAACTATGCTGAATCGTTTGCTAGAGTTATCATTTGCAATTCTGTTTGGGTGAATGGCTGAGAAGAGTTAATCCATTTAATAAGGGGCAATATGAAAATGAAACCAGGAAGGATATAATGCAAGGATATAATGCAATCACATTTGGTATTTTTGTGTGATATTGATTTCCCTGACAGGCCCATCGGCGTGTAATGAATTTTTTCGTGACAAGGTTGTTCATCAATAAATTGGTCCATTTGGAAATTCTAAATCATGCGATGCGCATGTTGTTCAGTGGCGGCCAGCTCTTTCTAGTGGGAATCTAGACCATAACACTATTGACAATAGCTAGCTATGCAACGAACCCATTTTAAGAGGATGTTGTCACACCCTCCCCTATTTATTTATTTATTTATTTATTTATTTATTTATTTATTTATTTATTTATTTGGTTTTGACGACCCTTTTGAAAGCAAGGGGTCCCCCTCCTCTACCTTTAGCTTAAAAAACTGCACGAAAACTGGTTTTTAAACGCACAATCTCCTTGACTTTATTCGACAATTCAAAATTATTTTAAGCTGGAAACAGCCAGCCTGTAACCAAATCCGATTGAACAATAAAGCTTTCCTTAAAAAGTCTTTATTAGGAAATGGAACATCTCATACAACATTGGTTCAATATCGTTTTCTAAATGCACCAATTGTTTAGTTTACACTCCTTAACTTTTTAGTGGAGGGTGAAAGAAAGGATTACACAATTCCAATGCTGACTCAGATTTATGTGCATGTACAGTGCAATCGCCGTGGTCTGGTCGTAATCCAGGCGTGGGCAGTGATGCCCACGCATGCGTTTACCAGGTAAAAGAAATCATCATGAGCAAAATTTTAATTAATGAAGCACCGGGTTGTACCCGGTGCTTCATTAATTAAAATTTTGATGATTATTGTTATAATTGGTGTTTAGAATCTTATATTATTGCGTCCGTAGAAATATTACCCACCAGTGGAAAGTTACCAGTCCACGCTGGTCGTACTGTACAGTTGTAGCAGAAAAAATATTAATGCTCAATGTCGGAAGGAGGATGAAAGGATACTGGAAACATGGTTCCCTGTTTCTAATTTTCTCATACATTGTTATAAATAGTTGAGTACTCGAAGTTACATTCTAATGTGGAATGCCAATCGATATGTGAAATATTTTAGTGCCAATAATGCCTCAGTACTACTTATTCCACACAGAGAAGTAGTTCAAAATCACCAGTAACACCGCAACATTATTTCGGTTTTGCCACATGGAAAACAGTAAATTGTTCTACACAATTGTTATATAATATTATCAAATCATACCAGGCATGTTGTAATAATAGAGAAATGTAGACAGATGTGATGATTATTGCTTAATTTGCAAATAAGGTACTACATATATTGCTTTGAAGGAAAATTGGCAGAATTGGATAGAGAAACCTGATTGTAACCAAGACATATCGCAGATACTTTTCTTCGATACATCATTATACATGGGGCGCTGCGGCTCAGTGGTTACGACATTGGACTTCAAACCGAAAGGTCCACGATTCGATCCGCGCCAGGGGGTAACAGCATTGTGGACTTGGGCAAGGTACTTAATCCCGACAACCCATGTGAGGGTACGATGGCGCTGTGTACTAAGGCGTACTCGCGTCGATATTTGCACTTGTCTTCAACCAATGCTAACCCTGCTTGTAAGGAGTTAATACGTTTGGTGAGTCCGGCAGTTGCTCGCCGTTGTTCGGTGGTTCTCTCCGGGTACTTCGGTTTCTTGCACCCGTAACACTCTCCGACACGAGGTGGCCCTGCCTGGCGAAAATGAAGTTAAACCCCAATAAATAAATAAATAAATAAATAAATAAATAAATAAATAAATAAATAAATAAATAAATAAATCATTACACATGTTAGATTGTAAAAAAGATAATCAATCCAAACACTAAAAGAAATAAATCATTAATGAAATCAAGTGATTAGTTAAAAACAGTTCCATTCAAAATGGTCGTTGGAGTGATTAGTTAAAAATAGTTCCATTCAAGATGGTCGTTGGTGTCCATACATTTCAATCGTTACACCTGGGTCCCTAAGAATCTCAAACAAACGATTTCGAAGCTATTCTAATCTCGAATTGAATCTCACCGCCTTTCAGGTTGAAAATATTGCACTTTACAGCATTGAATATTGTCAGTCGCTCAACTATTGTATTGGGCAAGCCAGTGTGGGACATTCCAGAACGGAATCTAAGTATTTTCAAAAGCGGAACCCTCCTTGAACTCTTCTTCTATCATCAGGCCTCCTTGGCATGAGACCTGATGATTGAAGAAAAGTCCTAGAGGGGACGCTTGATAAAATTTTCAGAACATCTCGACGACTCGAAAATTTTGGAATCCGCACATGTCGAATTGATAATGATTTCGAATCGACTCGAATTTCCAAGCTTCACATGGCCCTAATTACTCCAGCTCTTGTTATCACGCTAATAATAATCCTTGGATACATGAGAGTTCACAAGTTTTTGTATCCAAAAAAGAAATTAAAATACAACAAAAATCAACTAAGTGAGGGACCAAGTGCTGTGATTTTGAGGCAGAGTGTGAAAACAAACAAAAATGTGAATTGGGACTTCTATTAAGGGCGCGGGGTGGTTTCGGAGGTTACGTTGGTAAACGGTTAACGATTTGTTGTCCACAGTAATTGTTGTTGTTGTCTGGTTTTCTCGTCCATGTCACCTCTCTTTCAGCTCCCACCAACCATTTCATAGATCTTCTCAAACTTATACTATTTCCATGATAACGGGAGGAATGGTGTCATGCAGAATTAAGAGATCGACATGTCGCTGTTGGCCACCAGCAACACTTTGCGCGCATGCTGTATGAGACCCATCCAAGACACAGTAACAGGAATTCTCAAATGCTGAAGTGTAATATCCACCTCTTTCTCTTTCTGTTGATCTTTCTTTCTCTTTCTTTTTCTTCCTTCTAAGGGAAAGGCGGGAAGACAGCCAATCGGGCTATGCCTTCCTCTGCCGGTACACAATGCAACAATTAATTGGAATGTTTTATAATTTAATGTACAATATGCAATATTTCTTCTTGTTGAAATTTCAATATTTTTATTACATGTACTATAATGTATATATTGCTATATTTTAGTGTACTGGCAAATAAAATATCAATATCAGTATCAATATCAACTAACTGTTCTTCCATATATTGCAACCATGTGATACGTGAACGAGCTTTATTGAGTTTCAATAATGAATTGAACAGTAAAAATGTTTACGGGACAATGTGTTAATTTATAATAGAAGGTTGGTTTGCTTTGCAACGAATGATGTCTGTTATCTTCAGCATCTTGAATTAACACTTGAATTAACAATTAATGGGGATTATGGAAATTCATTGTAAATCTTTTTCAGGCTAATTTTCAGAGAAAACTACAAAGTCTGACAATATTTTATTGCTTGCAAACGATTGTTTGCTTTTTGTGAAGCAAAGTGTTTTAATTTGGACAATTCATATTAAGATGCACATCATTGCTCAGAAGCTCATAAGTTAGTAAACCATTTGCCTTTTCTGTATATTTGTATCACTCTTACCCCGGACATGCATACTGGGTAATTTTTTTTTCAAACAAGATAATGAGTACGAAAATAACCATTAACAGAGCTGAGTATCGGGATGCTGACATCTTTATTGTTTTCATTGTTCAAGGGTTTTAAAAACGTTGTCGTTCACCACTCGTAGTTTGATTGTTTTCTATTTTCACATTAACAACTCTTGCGAAGGTTTCACACCCAGTCTTGTCTTATTCTACAATCCTCCGAATCATTTATTTCATATTCATCCTTTTGTAATCAGGCCATTTGATCAAACTATTTTGTGTTCATATTTTCTGCATTTCAGAGAGTTTGACGGCTGCCTGTAAACAGGTATTAAAGTTGGACATCGTATTTGCACCAGGGCTGGGAGCAGTTAACGTTAACGTGTTAAATTATTTTAACAACGTTAAAAAAATTTAACCAAGTTAATAACGTTTCACTTTGAAGATTATAATTGTATAATATGTAGCATTGCGTCGTTATGTGTTTACCCAAACCGACGCGCGTGCCGATGACGTCGAATTTTGCGCCATTTGACGAAATTGAAGAACACGAATAATTTAGATGCCCGTCAATTATAGACGACCCATTGAATTGGTGGAGAGACCATGAAGTCCTCCTGCCAATCAATGCTGGCGAAGTTGGTCCGCCGATATTTGGCGATACAGCAATATCATCTTCGTCCAAACGCCTATTTTCCATGTAAGGACTGGTATTCGAACAACGGCGGATGTCTCTTTCTAAGGATACGGCCGCAGCGATTGTATTCTTAAATGAAAACATCGCTAAATGTTAAAATTTACAATAACCTGAGATAACTATATTAACTACTCGTCCCCTGAGTTCCAATGTGTTCTATGTGCCAACAGGCACATAGAATACATTGAAACTCAAGAGACGAACTGTACGTAAGTTCAATCATATTCAAATTCAAATCAATAAAAATGGCCGAAGTTATTAAAATTTTGTTCATTTTAACATTTAACGTCATTTAACTCGTTAACGCAGAATTATTTAACACGTTAACGTGTTAAGGAAAATTTTAACTCCTCCCAGCCCTGATTTGCACCCTTAACTATGTCGTCCAAGATCCCAGAATACTTATTTGTGGAATTATTCAACTCACGCTGTAGTGTTAGGTGTTGTGTCATTCAGTTTCGTCTCACAATATATGCACTACCGGTTGCCGCACGGCGGTTATAGAGTATAATAAGTAAACTCGAGCATCCCTTTGAAGGGAATCTGTGGTACTATATGCTTTCGATAAGGCGAGATGTTAATTATACCTTAACCCATCATAGCAAAAGTAGCTTTCTATCATTGGCCTTCCAATAATGGGATAAGAACTAGATCAAGATACCAAATGACTTCGATATGTGATGTGATAGTGTTATTGTTTAGTTCTTCTTTAAAAGATCACATTTTGGGACCTTGCCACCACTTTTATCCCCAGGAGAATAAAACTACTAATGGAATTGTTCAGAGCTATGGCCATCCAGAGTAGAAGTGACATTCTAATTCCGCATATTTGTTTAACCCTTTGAACACTGGTTGTAGTATCTTCCATGTCAGTTTAAATTTTGCAATTAGAAAAGTCCATATTCATTATTTGGGGTTAACCCGTCAATATTTTCAACGTGCAGCCTTGCGCCTGCATGTTCAAAATATTGATTGGTCTCCCCACCCTTAACTTAGCAGGCATCTTACTTAATGAAAGTATAACGTACCCTGTCCCTGGGCCGGTAAAGCAGGCTCTCGTGTTCAAATGGTTATTCGGCATATATAATATGCCATACTATAAGTCTGTAGATGTTATGTTTCGTTAGACTATTGATTGGTCTCCCCACCCTTAACTTGACATTCAAACTCCGCATATTTGTTTAACCCTTTAAACACCGGTGGTAGTATCTTCCATGTCAGTTTAAATTTTGCAATTAGAAGAGTCCATATTCATAATTTGGGGCTAACCAATCAATATTTTCAACGTGCAGCCTTGCGCCTGCATGTTCAAAATATTGATTGGTCTCCCCACCCTTAATTAGCAGGCATCTTACTTAATGAAAGTATAACGTACCCTGTCCCTGGGCCGGTAAAGCAGGCTCTCGTGTTCAAAGGGTTATTCGGCATATATAATATGCCATACTATAAGTCTGTAGATGTCATGTTTCGTTAGACTATGGTATATTATATCATCCCTTTTCAGAACAATGCTTTCAATGGACGATATATGCCCACATGTAAAGGTACCAGCGTTATTATATTGAAGGTGCAGAAGCATGTGAGCTTGTCCAGTGCCAGATTTGCAGGTGACATTGCCTACAAGAACGTACTCGAGTTGCAACTGGAAGCTTTAAATGTATGGTCCCCTATATTGTGCCCGGTACTTATCTTTGGATCTCAAGAGTAGTGCTTGACTGATTTATATGAAAATGTGCTGTTAGTCTGGATATGGTTTTAGTCGTCACGGTAAATTTGTCCAAGCTGTAAGAAACAAACTATCCCACGACAGTAAAATGCTTGGGCGTCTCCGGAAATGTGTTCAGAGAGATGAGTGCAGTATCACAATATACAGACCACTGTGAGTGACTGTTCCCTCATTAAGACTTGTTTGACATCAAAGAAATGGGACCAAAAAGATGCAACCCGGTGAAACATGAGGTAAACGTCTGCCGATGATACTTTCTAAGTTTTTTTTATAGAAAGCACAAGTATAAGAAAAGTTACCAGTGGAAAAATTCAGTCTGTGTTGTCCTTGGAGAAATGCAGTCACACCGTATCGTGTTTTCACCAGCCACGGGTAAACTATTGATACATTCGTTGAGAATAAACCCACCAAATCTGATTATTAGACAGTAATACTGTATTAACGAACTGTATAGTTCATAAAAGAACACAAAAGCAGTATTCACCATAAAGATAGGGGTTATTTATTGCAGAGGTAGGTCCATGGGTCAGCAGGATTAATGGCACATGCCATAGCAACATGATGCTAACGAAACATTAAACAGCCTCTTGATAAGGGACATTTGATAGATACACCACATAGATTACCATTACCAAACTACACAAGAATGATGGAGGTGCGCCACCTTCCCTGTGTACGTCCAAGATATTACGTGACGCTAAATTATCGTTATTTGATATTAATCTCATCTACACATGACCTGAAATAATAAGTGGGTATTGAGTTATGCAGGTGGATCTATGCTGGAAAGAAATGTTATTAATTTTGTTAATGCTATTTCCAAACACGAAAAGATTTTGAACAAGCAAGCTGGACAACTTTCAAAACAAGTAATATCCTCGTGTGGTGTGGGGTGGTATGGTGGAATACCACCTGAGGGGAGACGATGTCTGACCCAAGACATGAAGCTTGCCGAGAGTCTGGGTCAAATATCTTACCCCCGAGGGTGAGATTTATGGATTATCCATCCCACCCCCACACCACTAGAGGATATTTTTCTCCCACCACATCCAGGGGACATGACATAAGCGGAATCAAATCCTGCTCGTGCGATAAAAATTTACTGCTCTTCCGATTACACGTAGACAAAAATTATTGCATATTCAGAAAACCGCAAAACGTTTTATATATATCAAAGGAATATACTGCCGAAACAAGCATTAGTTCACGATAGAAATGGGTTAGCGTACTGAATTGAAACAACTGACAGTCAGGAGACGTCATTTCTTGGAATTATTGATTTCGATAACGTGTGTATATTGAAGGACGCAATCAATGTTTTTGAAGAATTTGGAATGTTGCCTTCTGAGCCCCGGCCAGGAATCGAACCGCTGGCAATCCCGCCAGGCAATCAGGAATCCAACACCTAAACCACTATACCATCACACACACACACACACACACACACAAAAATCGATGGCTGGAATCCAGCTTTTTCTCATAATTACTTGATTCACTTTCCTTACGGCAGCCACATGGAAGCGTGAAACGCGTTGGCTACAGTCTGGGAAAAGTGATGTGGTTGGCATCAGACGAAGATTGGCATGGGTCTGCGTGTGTGTATTGAAGACACAAACATGTTTTCCGAGAAATTGGAATGGTGCTTTCTGATCTCGCCTGGCAGTCATGTGTAACAGGAGGAGAGATAAGTGCGGGAGCCGGGGTTCGACATGTCGACCTCTAGCACACAAAGCGACCGATTTACCACGAGACTAAGAGATCCGGAACAACCAGGCTGGTTGGTAAATGGCCTTCATACCTCGACCGCTACACTACTCTCCCCTTCTTTTGACATTCACCACATGTGAATCTCACCCAGGTTCCTCCCTCAGAGCGGTCGAAACACCCGCAGTGCCACCTACTGCTGAGGATCAGACGAGCCCCCAAATGTATCAGGAGGAGAGATAAGTGCGAGAGCCGGGGTTCGAACCGTCAACCTCTAGCACACAAAGCGATCGATTTACCACGAGACTAAGAGATCCGGACCAACCAGGCTGGTTGGTAAATGGCCTTTATACCTCGACCGCTACACATGAGTCCAACTTATACCTAAACGACTGGTCCATTGCACACCGTTAAAAAACCGATTGATGCCTGGAATCTAGCTTTTAGTTTATGTTTCTCGCGATTACTTGGTTCAGTTGCGTTACGGCAGCTACATGAATGTGTGAAACGCATTAGTTACAGTTCGACGAAAGTGTTGTGGTTGGCCTCAGACGAAGACTGGCGCGGGCCTGTGCGTGTATACTGAAGGACACAGTCATGTTTTCGAAGAATTTGGAATGTTGCTTTCTGATCCCCGGCCAGAAATCGAACCGTCGGCAATCCCGCCTGGCAATCCGGAGTCCAACAACTAAACCACTATACCTTTGCACACTATCAAATTACGATGGCTGGGAGCTAGCTTTTCAGTTGATGTTTCTCATGAGTATTTGGTTCACTTCCCTTACTGCAACTGCATGAACGTGTGAAACGAGCTGGCTACAATACGACGAAAGTGGTTGGTCTCAGATGAAGGCTGGCACTGGCCCGTGTGTGTTTGTTTAGAAAATGCAGAAGATTGTGAAATAGACCCAAGTCCATTAAATATACACATACTGATGGACACATGTAATGAGTAAAGTCGATCTTAGATAACTTGTTACAATAACACAGTTATCTTGTAATAACAACTTAGTAGAAATTATTGCGTCGCATTAAAACACTGACGAACAGTAATGTGAGTCAAACAATTTATCTGTAAAATAAGTCTAGTTTAGTTTGTTCCGAAGCCGAATATAGGGAGGCCGAAACATTAAGGCCCGAAACGTCTTCTGGCCGGAACGTCTCAAGACCGACAAACCTAAGACTGAAACGTCACAGGCCTGTCAGCAAAAGAATGGTTTCGTCATGCCGATGGCGCATGGGGACGTTGTGATGTAGTTCCACCCTTTCGAACCTGTTGACGGTGTGCTTTGATTCTCTGGCGCCGGTCGCTTAAGGCAAGTATAGTCTGCCACTTATCTTTACTTGTAAGAGGTCGTCATAAACAAGTATAGTCTGCCTCTGACCTGTTGTTTCGGGTTTGAGGAGAGAAGACAGCTGAGTCCAGATAAGGTTGATGGTGATCACGATGATGCGGGTGGTCATGACGGTGGTGTTCAGTAAGGCAAAAGGCAGAAAGAAGAAAAACCACCCCTTGCGGGGTTCCAACTACCCGAACTTCCCTGGTTCGGGAACGGGCCTGCTATTTATCCTATTTGGCCTTGACCTTGATACGTTGCGAGAATATTTAAAAAAGGGCACATTCGGGACGCAGAACCAATGCTCGCCTTTCCAGGGTGGACGACCACCTCCAGGGATGGAGTGATGGATGATAAAAAAAATCGTAACGGTTATAATAGTTCCATAGCGGTTATAATGATGATTCCACAACGGTTAATGGGAAAAGTGTTTCCAGGCAAGTATAGTCTGCCATTTAAGACCCTTTAACCTCTTCATTTGCACGATATTGGATACCCTACCCGTAAACTCAGAGTGCAATAACGTACACTGTCCGCTGGTACGGTAGTAACTGAACGAGACATCAAAAGGCAGCACACCGCCTGCTGGTCCATGTGTCCTACCCTCAGGTGTTGACAGCTCGTCCTCTGAGTTCCAATGTATTCTATGTGCCAGTAGAGACATAGAACACATTGGAACTCAGATGACGAGCTGTTCTCCTGGGGGACCGGTTGACGGGGTGATAGTGTTACCAGCCTCGTCAAAGCGATTACTGTCGTTAACACGAATGTTTTGGTGTCGGTGAAGAGAGGCAGACAATACCAGCCACACCCATGGGGTGTTTACTGCTACAGGTCGATCACCCTAGTTGTTTATGGTTTATTGCCGAGCAGTGGCCATACACCGTGTACTTAAATTCAATTTGAGTTCCGCTTATCTTATTTTCAGGTTAATTGAGCGATGCTCTGAAAGTTCCTTGATTAATTGACTCTCTTGGAGTTTAGTGGGAGTTTTCTTCGCAAGATTATTCAATTCAGTCGCGTTTCGAATATTTCTATATACGCAGCCTCGTGCAGATGGGTCATGGGGGTTCCGAGCAGTACACGAGGTGCGACGCGGAGCGCTGACTTTTGTAATGTTTGGCTGTTTGTTTTAGAGAATTGCTGGTAATGATAGCCCCATACTCTTATACGGGACGTATGACTGTTTTGTAGAGTTTGAGGAGGATGTTGTTTTTGTTATCCCCCACCTCCAAGTGTTTCCTACTAATCATTTTTAACAAGTTAATCCGTTTTGTGGCTTTAGTGGCTATTTGATTGACATGCTTATTTAGTCTTAGGCCTTTATCGAGATGATGCCCAAAAACTTAGCTTCGGTGGCTATTTTAAGGCCCTCGTTGTAAAGGTTTAGATTAACTTCTGGTATTTTCTTCTTATGGGGTATTATTAGCTGCTGAGATTTATTGGCATTGACCTTGATGCGCCATTTAGAACACAGGCTTCTAGGTCTCGGATGGCGTCTTGGAGGCGTCTCTTAACAATCCCGGCGCATGGGCTTGATGTGCAGATGCCCTTATCATCTGAGAATTAGGAAATTTGTACGTGATTTTTCTCCACTGAATGTCATTTACGTAGATGCTGAATAGTAGCGGGCTGTGGGCGGAGCGCTGGGTGTTCCGGCCTCCAGATTGTTTTCGTCTGAGGTTTCACGATTAACTCTTACCTTTATTTTCTGATCTGACTGGAAGGAGGACAGTATCCTGAGAATTTGAGTGAGAATACCCATTTTGGATAGCTTATATCGTATGCCGTTGTGCCATACAGAGTCAAAGGCTTGTTCTACGTCTAGAAAGAGGCGGTCGCAGTTTCTCTTCTGCTGAAAGCGGTGTGCATGTAATCGACTATGCGGAATATGTGCCCCATCGCTTCCTTCCGGTTTCGGTAGGCCCGTTACCATTTATTAAAAAAGTTGCTTCACGATGATCACGGAGTCTGTTGGTGAGTACCCTTCCCAATGCAACTCAGTAGATTGATACTGGGGTGGGTAGTTGGACGGGATGTTGAGGTCCTTATCCGGTTTTGGGATCTTGACACCCATGGCTACTTTCCAGCACTTGGGAATGTAGCCATGAGTGGGGCATCTGGTTAGTAGGTAGGTTAGTCTCCACACAAAGAAATGAGGGCATTGTTTTATGATTCTGTAGGAGATTTCGTCCTCGCCGGGGAGGACGATGTTTTGCATTTCCTAATTACGTTAATTACTTCGTCACTAATGGTTGGGTCGACCAGTATGTGGTCGCCCCTTCTTCGGTTCTGTCATGTTGATAAAGTTTACTTTTATATGTTTATATGTGATTACTTGCACTATATTCTGACGCAAGTTGGTCTGCTTTCATATTTATTTTCAATGGGGTTTATTTTCAGATGTAATATCTACTATGACCAGTTTCGTTTTATCCAGTCTGTTTGAAAACAACTGTTTTTCAAGAAAACTAAATTGGTCAATTTCTAACTTAAGTTGAACTAGTCTAGACATGTAACCGTGTCCTAATTTTCCTGTTGATCCCGAATAAATAAATGCTGCGTTTCGTATAATGAATTTAAACGGTTAGAGTGCCTTCCTGGAGAGCAGAGAGTTAATCAGAGAAAATTAACCTTCATGAAAAATGTCTGCAGTTGTTCGGCTCCTAGTTAGTTACGTCATAAGACAGAATACAACGAGAGTGGATTACGGGTGACTGGAATCAACGACCCGAGGTGGAGTTTTCTTGTATTTCACGTGCGCCGAAGGAAAGCTCAAACAACGGTCGTTAACTCCTATCCCCCGTGCTCCACCTGAGTTGTGTTCTGTATTTATACCACGATTCGCGGTGGCTCAGTTGGTAGAGGTGCAGGCTGCAAGCCGAGAGGTCCTCGGTTCGAATCCCACCTGCGGCAACCGCGTTGTGTCCTTGGGCAAGACACTTCACCCACATTGCCCACGTGGGGGCACGGTGACGCTGTGTACTAAGGCGTACTGCACGTCGACGGTGCACCTGTCTTCAACCAATGCTAACCCTGCTTGTGTAGAGTTAGTATGTTGGGGAGCTGACAGTTGCTCGCCGTTGCTCGGTGGTTCTCTCCGGGTACTCCGGCTTCCTCCACCCGTAAAACTGTCGTGGTCATGATTAGCCATTGTGCAGAAATATGTGACCTTAAACATCAATAAGTAAATAAGTACCACAATTAAACTTGAATTAAGTGAATGAAGCCAATGTTTTTAAAGAAAAAGTATATTACCTTCGACAATCTAACTTTCTTGTGTGCCACAGTTTATGTCAAAGTATTTCATTCACGTCGTGGCGTAACCCAGACGCGTAACGCCCAACCATACGCGTTCTTGCATAGCGTTCGGTTTCTTTCGCAGAATCAGGATTCCGCACGTGCTGTATTTTGCACTTCGTGCACTTTCCCAGTGCAGTTCGAGTTGAATATACGGACAGCAATCGTGGTATAAAAGCTCATTGTAGGCACTGTATTATGCCACCAAGCTTTAAACTCTCCATCCCATCAACAGGAACTAGTGGACAATTTCATACCCGTGGTCGTGACTGTTACCAGTCAAATCGACCGCAGACAATTTCAAATGGTCGCTGCTATTATGGTCGAGTCGACGACTAGTAATACGTTTAAGGTAAGTTAACATGGCGGCATGACGGCCCAGTCAGTTTCCTTCTCATCTAATACCCCATTTGCCTTTGTACTATATTACAGTTTCCACGTGTATTCCATAATTTTTTATTTACCATTGGAATTCCAAACGTTTCTGCTACCACTTGTATCGGTATGGCTCACTATGTTTGTTATATCACAGTAGTGTCGCTAACCACTTTTTCATTAATAGCAATCCATGCACGTCATAACATGATTACCTGTTACACTTAAAAAAGATATAGACAAGTAATGAAAGCCTGTTTTGGTCTGACCGATAACTACAGACCGGTGTCCTTAACTTGCATTTGCTGCAAAGTTATGGAACACATAGTTTCCAGCCACATCATGGGCCATGCTGATAAAAATAACATCTTATACCATCTACAGCATGTCTTTAGAAAACGACTATCATGCGAGACTCAGCTAATAGAATCCATTGATGACGTCACAAGAACTTTAGATAATGGTCAACAAACAGACTGCCTTATCATGGATTTTTCCAAACCATTTGATAAGGTTAGTCACAGCGTCCTGGTTCATAAACTAAACCATTACGGAATTAAAGGCCAAACAAACAGACTGATAAATAACTTTCTATCTGACAGGACACAGTGTGTATTGGTGGAAGGGGAGAAGTCAGCTTATATAAGCAGACTACGAGCTACTCCAGAAACCTAATGTATCATGGCTATGCTGCAAATGCAACAGCGTGAACGTCAGCTCGTTCACTTTCCATCACTATGAAATCTCATCAACAAACTATTATGAACCCTTATCGGAAAACGAAATATCGATCAACTCAATCAATTCGGAAAACCCATTCAGCCCATTGCGAAGCAGCAGCCCAAAAAGCTTTCGTGGAAGCCACTCGTCAAGCAGCAAACCAGCTGGGTTAAACAACAGAAGCATGAACGCATCAGGCGACATAAGTGACCCATTTAAATTGAACAAGAAAACAAACCTGCGAATACTAACAGTCAACTGCAGGAGCATTAAAGAAAAAGCTGCAGAGTTCAAAACCACGGTCAACTTTGTAAAGCCAGATATAGTGTGTGGCTGCGAGTCATGGCTGAAAGGGGTGAAGCCTGGAAAAACAACAGAAAAAGACGCAATAAAGAGCTGCGAAATTTTCCCAGACGGCTACAACATCTACAGAAACGATAGAAATACAAATGGCGGTGGAGTCTTTATCATGGTAAAAAAAGAAATAACTTCAACAGAAAATCCTGAATACGTAACATCCTGTGAAATTGACTGGGTGAAAATTAAACTCCAAAACAACAAAGACCTGGCGATAGGGTCCTTCTATATGCCACACCGCAACCCAAAAACCATCGAAGAACTCGGAAAATCTTTGGCATTGGTTCAACAGAAAAATAACAACATAATACTTGCAGGAGATTTCAACTGCCCAGACATTGACTGGGATAGTTCACAGCCTAAACCACAAGCACCGGACAGAGAAACCCAAACTGCATTGATAGACCTCGCAGTAGAATACCACCTCACGCAAATCCACGAGGAAGCCACGAGAGAAAACAACTTACTAGATCTGGTCATGACAACAAACCCATCACTTGTAAAAAACTCAACAAACATTCCAGGAATTTCAGAGCACGCCATGGTGGTCACTGATATCGACACGAAACCGCACTACCAAACAACGCAGCCAAGAAAGTGCTACACCTATAGTAGAGCAAACTGGGATTCAATCAGATCGGAAGCACAACATCTATCGGAAATGGTCACAGAAAAACTAGGAGAAGGCAAAAATGTCCAAAACCTTTGGGAGACATTCAAAATCGGAATCCACGATTGCATGGAAAAGAACATCCCATCCAAACTGATAAAATCCAACAACAAACTACCGTGGATGACCTACCAGCTTAAAAAAATGCTGAAGAGGAAGCAACGCCAGTACAACAAGGCTAAGAAAACTGGAAATTGGCAAAATTATAAACAGACCCAAAAAGAATGTAAAAAACTCTTCAAGCAAACAGAATGGAATTATATAAACGAAACAATAAAAGAAGGCCTGGAAAATAGAAACTGCAAACCATTCTGGAAATACATAAAATCAAAAAAACAAGACAGCATCCAAGTAGCACCACTCAAGGATGGCAATCAACTCGTAAGTACAAGTAGGGAAAAAGCAGAAATACTGGTACAACAATTCAAGTCAGTTTTTACAACAGACACCAATCCAATCAAACCGAAACCTTTAAAAGCCAACATCAGTAACCTACCAGACATCAAAATTGATGAAAAAGGGGTTAAAAAATTACTGAAAAACCTGAACGTCAACAAATCCTCAGGTCCGGATAACATCCCGAACCGCATGTTAAAAGAGTGTGCCGAAGAACTAGCACCGGGATTAGCAGCAATATTCCAACTGTCACTTGACACCGGAGACCTACCAACAGACTGGCTGAAAGCAAATATATCATGCATATACAAAAAGGGGGACAAGCACAAAGCCGAAAACTATCGCCCAGTCTCCCTGACATCAGTCTGCTGCAAATTACTCGAACACATCATCTGTAAAAATCTCATGGGGCACCTAGAAGAAAACAAAATCTTAACATCACTGAACCATGGATTCAGATCTGGCTACTCATGCGAAACCCAACTTGTCCTAACAATTGATGACCTCCTTAAATCATCCGATGCTGGAAAACAAGTCGACATGGCCATCCTCGACTTCTCAAAAGCCTTCGATACCGTCCCACATGGTAAGCTCTTACATAAACTAGACCGATATGGAATCAAAGGCGCAACGCATACCTGGCTAACAAATTTCCTAACAAAAAGGAAAATGAAGGTAGTCCTCGACGGCGAAGCCTCAACAGAAGTAACAGTGGATTCAGGAGTACCACAAGGAACTGTTCTCGGCCCCATCTTATTCCTGTGCCACATAAATGACCTACCAGAAGTAACAAGATCCCAAGTAAGATTATTTGCTGACGACTGCTTGCTCTACAGAGAAATAAAAAACTACAACGACCACAGCACTCTCCAGAAAGATCTGGAAAATTTGGAAATTTGGGCAAAAGACTGGGGAATGAAATTTAACGCAAAGAAATGCTACATCCTAAGCATAAAAAAGAAAACTTCAAAATTCTATACACTTGATGGCCATATTCTAGAAGAAGTCCAATCGAATCCATACTTGGGGCTACAAATATCACAAGACCTACAGTGGCAAACCCATATCAGCAACACCACTAAAAAAGCGAGCTCAACACTTGGCTTCCTGAAGAGAAACTTAAAGCACTGCCCTATAGAATGCCGCAAACTAGCCTACATCTCGCTAATAAGATCAACCCTAGAATACGGCTCAATAATCTGGGACCCACATCTAAAACAGGACATAAACAAAATAGAGAAAATACAGAGACAGGCAGTCCGTTACATCACCCAAAACTACAAAACCAGAGAAGAAGGCTACATCAAATCTACAATGGAAGACCTGAAATTAACAGCCCTAGAAGACAGAAGACGACAAAATCGACTGATCTTCTTCTACAAAGTGGTTGAGGGGTCAGTACCAGGACTACCCCCTGACAAATTACTCAAGCCAACAACCAACAAAAGACGCATAAGACCAACAACATACAAGGACTGTGAGACAAAAAATGCCATATTAAACCAAGCTAGAGTAAATCAAAGAACATTCCAAGTCCCATATTGCAAAACAATAATCTACAGAAATTCCTTCTTCCCCAAGACAACAACAGACTGGAACCAGCTGGAAGATAATGTTGTCTCGGCACCAACGCTGGAGCTATTCAAGAAGGCCATCCAAACGAAACCGTAAGCGTTCTCTTCAACCCGTAGCATTAAAGCCTAAATAGGTTACTGCTATGTATAAATACAGATACAGATAAGTGTACAGTCTGGAGTACCCCAAGGCTCGGTGTTGGAACCCAGACTCTTCCTCTTCTATATAAATGACATGCCCCAGGATATTATATCTACAGTGAGACTATTTGACACTGTTTCATACATCACTGTCTCCTCGGACGATAACACGCTCCAGGAGGATCTAAATAACCTGGCGACCTGGGAAGAGAAATGGATGATGAAATTCCATCCTGATAAATGCCAAGTCTTATCAATCTCCAAGAAGAAAGATTACATCAAGAAAAACTACTTTCTTCCCACCCCCATCTTGGAACATGTTACATCGGCAAAGTATCTTGGCATAACGATTACATCAGACCTAAAGTGGGAAAAGCATATAAACAGCATCTGTCAAAAGGCAAACAAAACTATTGGCTTCTTGAAGAGAAATTTAAACATCTCAAATTGTAGTATAAAAGAAAAAGCATATCTCTCTCTTGTACGACCAACAGTAGAATATGCAAGTTCGGTTTGGGACCCCTACCTACAGAAGGATAAACACAAACTAGAGATGGTGCAAAGAAGATGGGTTGGATACGTCACCAATAGGTACCGTAATACATCATCGGTAAACTCCATGCTGGACCAACCAAAATGGACAACATTAGAAAAACGAAGAAAAAATGCACGCATCAGCTTGCTGTACAACATAGCAAAAAAAAGTCAACATAGATGCCGAAGACAAGTTAAAGCCGTGAGACAGACTCTCTAGAAATATGAGCGTGTACTCCTTCCAAGTTCTAGCATGTAATACCACCACAAGGAAGGAATCCTTCTATCCACGCACAATTAAGGATTGGAACGCATCATCCATCACATTGATCTCGGCCAGTAGTCTAGAGTCACTCAAAAGACTACTGAGCAAGGTGTAATACATGACGCAAGCGCAATCGGGTCCGGGTCTTTTCGGCCTCGGGAACATTCGGCCCCAGGTATTTTTCCGGGAACATTCGGCCTCGGTCGAGGCCGAATGTTCCCACTTTTGAGGCCGAATGTTCCCACTTTTGGTAAAAAATTTCTTAGTTTGGGAGTTGAAAAATAACTTTAAAAAATAATTTTTTTAGTTCATTTTGTTGTGTTTTTTTGTATATTAGGAGTTTTTCCAGAATATTTTTTTTAAAGAATAATATATACGACCTACCTTTATTCCTAAAGTCGAAATATATTGAGCACGAGACCGATCCATAATGAATAATGAAATATAAAATCCATTGTATAAAATCCACTGTATTGAATAACAGAATAACAATATGTGTGCTCCAACGCCGACATGCAAACCCGAAATGATATACTTCTTCTTGGGTGTTGTTTGGCACAACTCAGCTTTAAAAGTTTGTTTTTATAGGTTCTTCTGAAGTTGTGATCAAAGTTCTGGCCTCTGATGAGAAACTCATACAGCGTTTTTACAGTATGACTGAAGTTTGTTTGATTTAATCGCACTTGATTAGGCGATCATATATACTGTTTTTACAGTTTCATTGAACACTTAAACCTTTTTATGTGGACTGTAACTATAGCCCTCTCCCTTATAGGTTGATGGATAACTCCCAGCTTTAAAAAACTCTGTTGGATTCGTAAGCAAATAAAGTTGTTCGGGGCGCAAGGGATTTAATCCAACATCGTCCCTGTGCGCCTTCTGCGCGCTGAAAGCTTTCTTTTCATTCATTGCTTCAGCTTTCAGAAACACATATCGGTGGATTTTTTCCTTTTTGTAACCGTTAGGGATAACATGCTGGGGCTACTCCCAAACCAGCGACTGTTTGGGTTTCTTTTTCTGTTTTTCTAAAACAACCAACAACCTGCGATTTCAGTATTCATAAGGAAATAAAATTATAAAACAAAGTTATTCGGGTTGCAAGAGGTTTAAACCCCACATCGTCCCTGTGCGTAGTCGGCGTGCTGAAACTTTTCATTCATTCGACTCCAATATCAATCTTGCTCGCTTACTTGCTTGTCCAAAGGTATCCAAGAAATTAGAGGAAGCATTGGAGAAATATAAAGAGAATGATATAACTGCATCATATTTTTTTGAGGCTGTGTGCCAGTATATATCAAGTGTAAATGTATTTTATATTGTGTATATTTTATATTACGCTGTATTTATTTTTGTTGTGAGTTGTAATTAAGGTATTTAAACTCATATTAAACCGCGTCTCTCTTAGTCTCCCTTGTAGAAAACGGAGGCCGAATGTTCCCAGGCCGGGGACATACTACTTTGAGTAGCCCGAGCCCGAGCCCGAGCAGGGTATTTCGTGTAGCTGGGAAATAAAAGTTCATTTTCTCTCTTATTTATTGTTTAATTTCCCCAATTTTTTCTACATATATTTATTATGATAATATAATATCTAATAAGTTGGAATGGAGTTTTATTGCTACATAATTTATGAAATAATTGATATTTAATTGTCGAGACATACTGTTTTGAGTAGCCGAGAATATTGTGTAGCCGGGATTTAAAATCTCCTTTTCTACGTTATGTTTCGTTCTACTGACTTTATATTCCATAGATAGATGAAATATTTGCATGGGGCACTGAATAAGGTAAAATAAATGTATCTTTATGCTACCTTTTCTGCAATATCACGTGCATTTTACCTTCAAACTTGAATTTTGTGTAGCTGGCTCGGGGATGAATGACTCGGCGATATTGATTACTTCACTGTGTTTTCTTTGTCAACAATTTTCATTGGTTAATTTCTGATATCCCTTGGACAAACGATTTTGTGTAGCCGGCTCACGGGTGAACCCGAGCTCGCTGATGTTGGCGGTTTACAACACTCTGAACTTGTTCCAGTATTCAATGAGTTAACAAAGACATGGGATTATATTACACGTTTTAATCCAGCAGACAAAGATCATTCAGTGCAAATCCACCATACGGAGACACAACATCGGGTGCTCTCATTCAAAAACAATGAATCTGTGAAACTTGCAGATAGTTTATTCCTTAACAAACTCTCTGCTTCCCTAAATATTCAGTTAGGGCAGCTGTACTATCCGTCCAAAGAAGTAGAGACTGTCGACGTGCAGCAGCAAACAAACAATGTGGATTGTGGTCGTTTTGCTCTGGCCTTCCTGTTTGAATTCTGTTTAACAAAAACAGTTGGAAAACACCATTTTGACACGAACAAGATGAGAACACACCTGATAGAGTGTTTAGAGAAAAAGGAAGTCTCTCAATTCCCACCAAAGAAGGTGAAAGGATTACGCCTGAAGAAAAAACACAAGACAATTTATGACTTAGATCTGGACTGTGAGGAATGTAGACTTCCAAACTTGTATGATAATATGGTGGAATGTGTAGAAGAAGGGTGTGAGTCTTGGGTCCATTACAGGTGTGTGCAGAATGACAATATTGATTATGTTTGTACTAAATGTAAAGTGTAAATTGTGAGAAAATTTTAAAACGTTTTTAAATTTGTGCTTCCTTTCTATTTTGTAAATGTTGTAAAGTGTAAATGTGTATCATTACTGTTAACTGTATTTTTATTGTTTACTTGATTATACTGCAGTCAATATTTCAGAAAATCCGGTCCGGTCTGCCCATATAATTTAAACACTTTGTAGCCCGAGCCCTATAAGTTGTCATTCAAACGAATTTTTTAATTTATATTTACCCCGTTATTGGTAGCACCAGTTATGAGACCGATGTTATCAATGAGGGAAAATAAAATTAAAAAATCTGATGTTGGCGGTTTACAACACTCTGAACTTGTTTAAACAACTTATTTCGTGTGATGCTGTAATAGACATTAACCAATGAAAATTCACCCGTCTATTGTTGACAAAGAAAACACAGTGAAGTAATCAATATCGCCGAGTCATTCATCCCCGAGCCAGCTACACAAAATTCAAGTTTGGAGGTAAAATGCACGTGATATTGCAGAAAAGGTAGCATAAAGATACATTTATTTTACCTTATTCAGTGTCCCATGCAAATATTTCATCTATCTATGGAATATAAAGTCAGTAGAACGAAACATAACGTAGAAAAGGAGATTTTAAATCCTGGCTACACAATATTCTCGGCTACTCAAAATAGTATGTCTCGACAATTAAATATCAATTATTTCATAAATTATGTAGCAATAAAACTCCATTCCAACTTATTAGATATTATATTATCATAATAAATATATGTAGAAAAAATTGGGGAAATTAAACAATAAATAAGAGAGAAAATGAACTTTTATTTCCCAGCTACACGAAATACCCAGCTCGGGCTCGGGCTCGGGCTCGGGCTACTCAAAGTAGTATGTCCCCCCAGGCCGAATGTTCCCAGGCCGATTGTTCCCGGGGCCGAATGTTCCCGAGGCCGAATGTTCCCGAGGCCGAAAAGACCCGCTCCCGCGCAATCCACGTAGTGGACGAATAGTCATCTTGATGACGGTGGCCACAAAATGGTAGAAGTAGAAGTACTCCACTCGACTCTAATCTTCCACTTGCGAGCCGAAAGGAAATGATTTCGCGCGCCGAAGGCGCGCAGGGACGGTATGGGGGACAAGCCCCTTTCGACCCTCGGTAGCTGTATATGATGGTTGTCACATGTCTAGGCGTGTCGAAGGAGGAAAAGGATCCGGTACTCAGCAGGTGTCTCCAGTTGTTGGTAGGCGGTCTCGCTGGCTGATGTCGGTTGGACCCTCGGGTGAGGACCAGTGTGGGAGGTTGGGTCCTCACACAAAGGTACTACCTCTCCCCGAGGGTGCAGTCGATCTGGATTTTCGGGCAAGTATAGTCTGCCGCTTCGAGGATGATAGTGAGTGATGGCCATCACTGGCAAGTATAGTCTGCCTCAGGCTGTCTCTGTTATAGTTGGACTCTTTGAAGGAAAACAACAACGACCCCTTTCGGGGACCACCAAGAAGAAAACCCGAACTTCCCTGGTTCGGGGGCAGGCCTGCATTGTATTCCTATTGGGTTGGGACAAAAATATGCGCAATGCGCTTACAAAAAGGGGCAGAGGCGGGACGCAGGACCAACGCTCGCCTCCCTTAAAGTGGTTGACCACTTTTAGGGATGGAACGGAGGATGTTCTGGAACCGTGGGGTGACTGTTTCCATAACGGTTAGGTTGTCTGTAGCGTTTATTGGGGTGCTGGTCCAAAAAACATCTTCTGTGTACCTGCTTAAAAGAAGAAAGTAGAATTAGTTTTCATTAGAATATGTAAACTGTAAAGATAAAGGTAGCACCTCAATGGTTGCGTGTCCTTGTGGTGTCTGCTGTGTGTGTGTGGAGAGTATGGAATGCACGAATTTTTACATTCGTAAGGGCAGTAACATACTCTCGTGCGGTATTGTGTTGTGTGTGTGCTTGTCGCTAAGGGGGGGGGGGGGGGGGGGGGGGGGGGAAGTATGCGAGGATGCAGCTGTTCTCAATTTACCTCTTCCGTTATGTCCATCTCCATTTTCATGAACACCACGCATTTTTAAGGTGTTCGTGAGAAAACGAAATCGAAAGTTTCAGCGTGGCTTGGTGTCAATAACAGCGACATAAATTCACCTTTTCCCCAGAAACGTAATAAATGTACAAGCGCTTCTGTAAAACTGTCAGGCGATGTAGAATGATTTGAAGCAGCTAATGAAAATCTAAAGTTGCAAATCACCAATCTCGCGACGTACATTTCAAAACAATTGCCGAATTTCGCGGTGTTTGTTAACTTAAGGGGACGTCCAACCTAACTTTGGTCAAATTTCATGTAATTTTCTTTCAAGTCTAAAAAAGGCCCAAAATGAATAACCCCAATAAATTATATACCAAAATGCTTGGAATGAAACATAGAACATGTGGAAACTGAAATTTGCCATGGAACTGCTGCCATGTGTAAATAGCACCACCTGAAAGTCTGCTATGGCATAAGTAAGAGAACAAAATTTTTACAATAAAATACCTCAAAATAAAATAACAGCTGTATTCTATAAACATTTAAGTACATACTCGAAGAAATCTTTTCCTAATTCATGAAAGTAATGAAGATTGAGACCAAATGTTATAAGTGGAGTGCTCACTGATTGAAGGCAGACATTTTCTTTTGTTTATGTTTTGATTTGGGGAGTTCAACAAAGGTCAACTTGAAGGAGTCCAGCAGAAGAAGTATGGAAGGACAAAAGAGTGTCTCCCAATATCAAGATGTATGTGTTAATGTAATGGTTTGGAAAGAAAATATGATATTCTCCTATGTAGAATGCACTGCAAAGTCATACATTGTAGTTGAATAAATATATTTACAAACCCCTTGCACTGTAACCCCTTTTATCCCATGCATCAATTTGATAGTGATTAAATTGTTAAATTTGTCTGGTTTATCAATAAGTACATTAGCTTTGTTTAACTCTTGGACACCAATACACTCATGATATCTGTTGGAGAAGAAATAAGGGTAACTGTAACCTGTCACTGCAATAAACCATCTAATGTACTTAAAAGTACATTGTTATTCAAAACACATCAAATCAACCTTACATAACCATTATTGCATGTACTTTCCCCAAGGAGGCTTACTGACATATTGAGATCAGAAGGGCACATCCAGAGGGTCTCACATATTTTTTTCAAGAACGCAGTACACAAAGCAATCCTCAAAAGATGACAAGTGAGCTCCATTTGACACAGAAAATTTTTTTTTTTTTTTTTGGGGGGGGGGGGGGGGGCCTCTCTTCCTTGTATGACTCTACCTCCGGCACTCAAGGCATATGCCTTTTTTCTCAAAGTTTAACTCTTTTTTCTTTTTGAAGATCCTGGCCACACATGTTCCAAACACTATCAGACAGGTAAACCTCCAAATAAGTGTATCTGCAAAAATCATGTTACATTGCAAAACATTCTTTTTAGAGTTTTAGTTCTGGACCTTTCATGCTTCTTACTTCCAACTATAACACTTAATTTATCGATTCATGGGTGAATAGAAAAGTCCTGCCATAATCAACATTTTGAGTTCCATAAGCCTTCAAAACAGCTCCAATAAAAGTGTCAAACATCAGATTGGTGGCTTTATACAGAATATTCATTAGGTTGTTGCTTGATAAGTAATAGGAACAAAATCTTCACAAGAAAATTCTGCAGCAATACAATTGAGGGTATTAGCAGGCACTCTGCAACAAATTGTAACAAATCAACTAGTTATAAACAAAATTTTCTAACTCAAAAGAGTGAAAAAGTACCACAACTCTGAAAAAATGTGGGAAGAAACACATGCTACAGCAGCTACACAGGCATTGTTTCTCCATGATGCTCGATCACAAAACCAAATATCCTTCAAATTGGAGTAGCAATGGTTGAGATACAAGGGGGAATGTTGGTACATGCAATGATGAATGGGTAAGACTTAGATTAAGAGGACAGGGGGTCACCACTTTGCACCTTTGATTTTCCAACTTCCACTAAGTTCCAGGTCTGGGGCATAATAATCGCAACACACCCAACTTATCAGTTCATAATTTCAGTTAAATAAAAGAAATTATCAATTTGAATTAAATAATAGATGATGTAAAAATATTTGGCTTCCTTCGCCTTCTCGTACTATTTAATTACCACAAACAATATCAGTTTGATGCCGACAAACGAAACTGAACGCATGTGGTTTGATTAAAAAGTAACTCGGCATGAATAATGAAGAAATTGCGAATATTTCGTGTATTTCATTTATTTAAAAGCCAATTGCAGCTAATTGACCGTGCATTCGATAATTCGTTTCGGTTTTGACCACACGGCCACGCTGACACTCCGTGACAGCGGTTATGTTTATTGTGATATGCAAATTGGGGGATGGTTTCCGGTGAAGGAGATTTGTCACATTTGTCAGTGTAAAACGATAAAAAAAACCACTGATCGACGCTTGTATTACTATGGTTGGTTGGAAGAAAAAACTAAATTCTCAGCATCGTCCAAGCGCACCTTATTTAAAAGCACGAATGCATCATTTTCAACCCATCTTCAATCGGTCCTTTGCAGACATCAAACATACCCGTCTTCAAATTCCATGGTTACTAGGACGTAAATAACTTCGCAGCGACAGGGGGAAATTAACACACTCAATATAGTTCCAGGTCACTTGGAATATACTTCGTGAAAAAGTGATTTCTGAAGCATTCTGCTTACTTTGTTATGAATATTGCCTTATTTTATGTGTATCGTCCCGATTTTATACACTCGGTTATTTTTTTTACAAGTGGTTCATGTTGTCTTTCTAGTGCGCAATAATTCAGATTTTTTGTCAACAAAAAAGTTCAGACGGCCTGTAAACACGAGAGGGAATTTCGAACCATATTTTGCAGTTACGATATTAACAGCTCAAGTACTTGCTGTCACCTGTTTGCAAATACGCTCATACATTGTCTCGAACAAATAAAGGGCGTGATCACGTCCTTGCATTCTTACGATTGCCCAAATTGAGTATTTCTGCAAGAACCACATCGTAATCACATGACCGGAAAAACATCGTTGAAACATGGCCACATCCGGAACATCAAAAATTTGTGTTGGTGTTATTACATTCAAACGTCAAAACCCACCAGAGTGTGTGTCAAAAAAATGCTTTCTCCGAGTCTGTAGTATGTTATCATTATATTGAGGACAAGGCTTTCGAATTACCGATTATTTTGTGGTTTTACCGGTTCGTTACTTATGCCATTTGCAAATTAATCTTCTTCAAAATCATAAAATTCACTTTTTTTCCTGAAAAAAAATATATGTACCTTTTCTATGTACTTTACTCATTATTTTGATATATAATTTGCCTTTCCTTACTTCTCTTATCTGTTTCTGAGGCATTGGGAAAAATGTCAAAAAATTGACCAAAGTTAGGTTGGACGACCCCTTAAAGTTAAACTAAGGTGCTATGTAAGTAAGAGAATTTTCTTTATTTTGAAATTCCCACTTCTGATATGACTTAAATTCAAATTAAATATACACAAATTATAGAGAATGCAGTCAGGGCCTCGCAAAGCGCGGCTCACGAAGCGGTGCGCCTTTATACCGCAGGCCCCTCAAAATTACCGCAGGTCCCTTGTTTTTCTGGGTATCATCTTTGTTTTAACTAACAGTTCGAGGCAACTGTCGTCTCGTTGATATTTGGGGGTATTTTACACCAAAAATCAATAATAACGGAGCGTATTTTTCTATTTACGCTATATAAACAACATAAACTTATCACACTCTTCTCGTCTAAACAACCGCAGCCCCGCAAAATTACCGCAGGTCCCTTGTTTTGCAGGGTATTATCTTTGTTTTAACTAAAATTTTGAGGCAAATGTGGTCTCGATGATATTTGGGGGTACTTTACACCAAAAATGAATAATAACGGAGCGTATTTTTCTATTCACGCTATCACGCTCTTCGTGTCTAAACAACACACACGCACACAATCGGAAACATGATTCAAAATATTCCAGCGATGCAGGTTAGCCCAACTTTGTGACATTACTATATCGTATTTCTCGGGGCATGGCTTTTGGTAATTCATTGCATTTATTGGGCATAAAAGGCCTGCTGTCGATCCTGACCACAGGTCCCAAAATCAATCGTAAACTACCGCAAGTCCCTTCAAATAGTTTTCTTTTGCTAAAAAAGATGGCTGTTTCTTCCACAAGTTGAGGGACCTGTGGTATATTAAAACTATCACAAGCTACCAGAGGGCGATATGAATTATTTCCCTGCACCCCCCCCCCCCAAAAAAAAAAAAAAATAAAATAAAAAATTCTAGCAATGTACCACACCATTCTCGAAACAAGGAACCTGCCAGTGCTGTAGAACAAAAACTATCAGAAGCTATTGCATGGAATTGGGATGTATTACCAAGACAAAAAAAAAAAAAAAAAAATTCAACTATTTTTTAGTGATGACCAAAACTGGTTATTATAATATATTTTTAATAATACCACAGGTCGCTTGTTTTGCTGTGACCTTCACAAAACAATGGACCTGCGGTATAATAAAACTATCACAAGCTACCACAGGTCCCTTTTAGTTTTTCCCCTCATCTTCACTCTCTCCGTCATTTACTGCAGGTTAATACTGATAAATGTTTTGTTTCGCGGGGACTCTGGGGTGAGACCGGTCTACTCTGTAGTGGTATCCTGTACCGCAGGTCACTAAATCCTTCGCATATCCCTCGTTTTGCTGTTACTTCCACAAATCGAGGGACCTGCGGTATATTAAAACTATCACAAGCTACCACAGTTTCCCTTTCAATTATTTCCCTGATCCTTACTCCCACCCCTCAAAATGCTAGGCAATGCGGTCGACCATTCACAAAACAAGGGGCCTGCGGTACAATAAAACTGTCAGAAACTATTGTATTACCATGAATGATGAATGAAAGGTCTTAAAAATCTCTTGCGACCCGGTATTCTTTGGTGTCAGAAGTATTACCATGAAAAAAAATAATGAAGCTATATTTTGGAACTTTGATATCTAATCAGTGACAAGGATATCTAATCAGTGACAACGAAACAATGAAACTTTTAAGGAGATAATGTATATTTTTTGCACGGCTTTATCTTTCATTTTTTAATATAGGCTACCTCGAATTGGGCATAGTTGATTCCTTGTTTATACAGTAGCTAAATAAACCCGAGCTGATGTTTTTTCAAACTGACCAGACAGATGGGGCTTTTGACAATCGGGGCCGACAGAGTGTTTGTACTGCATTTGCATCGTTTTAAAGGAACTCCGTCTTTGTCGGCACAGAATACTTAAAAGTAGCGCGTTTTTCAAGAACAAGGCCGACCTGTGGTTTGTACTACCATCAAAGGGACCCAAGCAAACTGTGGACACAAAAAGTGGTGTAAAGTATTTAAGACCAATGCTGGTATCACTGGCAAATCATTTTCAAACTTGGAGTCGATATACGTCTCACAGAACCTCGTTTTCCTTGTGGCATTTGTAGCCACAGGTGTTTCAAAGATTGCATCGAATGTTCTGGTTGCAAATCATGGAATCATTTTCAATGTGTTCCAATGCCACGCAAGCTTTTTAATACGTGGTCTTCAGATCTTGGTTTGAAATACTTCTGTAAAAAATGTGCTTTCAATGAGAAAGACCAATACAACATTACAGCGGCACTAAACAGGTTAGTTCATTTTTTAAATATATGCAAAGTCGTTTAATATATTTCTTTGTCCCGCCTCTGGTATCTAAGGTTACCCACCCTAACGGACTAGCATTATAGACAAACGTTGTTACTTAAACCCTAGACCCCGAAGCCGTCGCCATGAGCATCCGTCACCACCTGTATTTTATGTCAGTTGCCGTGAGCCACATTTTTCTTCAGCCAGCCGTATTATAAATCAGCCGCTACGAAATCTGCGCCGGCTTAAGCAGTGTAAATTGTCAACATTTCACTAATTACCCCTTTACCCAACACTAGTAGCAGACGACACTCGTAACAAAATGTCTCGTATAACTAAAAATTTTCATATTTTGCTTCCAAAACAATGTGACCCCTCATTGGGACGAGCGCGAGGCCATATACCAAGCCATTGAACCACAATCACAAAAAGAGGACGTGGTTGTCATGCATCGATACTATTCAAAGCTTGTACAGTCCCAGGGGTATCAACGACGTATTTCATGGATAGGTGAACAGATTTCTCGTGTTGTCTGTATTGAATACATTGGTGCATTTCCCGGTCACGCTCCACATGGAAAGGCATGCAAAAACGACAGAAAGCTATATCAAAACACCACTTCAAACAATAGACACAATGAAACATAAAGCAAAAAACCAGCCACCATTAAGAGCTTATAGAGAAATGATTAACACGGAAGGAGATATTTTTGCCGCCCCCAAGAATTTAAAACAAGTTCGCAACGCCAAATATCGACAAAAGAAGCAAGAAACTATTCCCTCTGGACCATTGGTAAACTTTGCAGACCATGTAGTACATCTAGAAAATCTGATCCATTCACACCAATTCATTCAAAAAATCATTCATACCAAAGATAAAATTCCAATCGTCATTCTGTACACAAAAGACCAAATTCAGGATATAAAACGCTTTTGTTGCAGCCACCCTACAGCTTTAACCACAATATTGGGATTCAACAAAACCTTTAATTTAGGCCAATTTCATGTAACCAAAGGATGCTTCAAATACATGGCAGTAAGGCGCAAGCAAACCGACGACCACCCCATTTTCCCAGGCCCAGTGATGCTCCATGGAAATTCCGACTGGCCAATGTATGCCACTTTTTTCTTCGATATTGCCACAGCTCTTAGGGACAGCCTCTCTTCACCTGTAATTGGCACTGATGATGAAAAAGCTATGAGAATAGGAGCATCAATGGGATTCAAAAACAGCCATCGGATTTCCTGTACCCAACATCTTAAGAACAACGTTATTCACAAACTGAGGGACTCAATTGGCGCGTCAACGAACGAACGAAAAATTATAACCGACGAAATTTTTGGGGATTGGAGCAGACGACACTGGAGAAAAAAAAAATCGAGTAACCTAAAATGTTCATTTTTGCTTCAAAAACATAGGCTATGGTCCCTTATTCGAACGAGCGTGGCGCGCTCGTTCGAACGGGGAGCCATAACCTGTGTTTTGGAAGCAAAAGATGAAATTTAGAATAGGCCAAGTTTGAATAGCGATTTCGAGTATAGCGCTGGCCGCGTTCGGCCATAACGTTGGGTAAAGGGCCAGCGCTTTCGGTCGTATGTGGATATTATTGGAACCGGGTCAATTCGCCGGTTCGACCAATTTGTTAAATGACGGTGCCTGTGGTACCTATTTGTTTTGTTTATATTTTTTCGTTGTGTAGTTTTTACTCATTATCCGTAAATTGAATGAAACAAATTAAATAAAAACAGTTCTATCATTGTTGTCCTTTTTTTGCCAGTACCTCCATAACGAACTCTGCAGTTATATGGAGCAGGGGCAAGAGTGATACCAGCAAAACAAGGGCCTGCATAAAATCAGAAATATAATATGGTAGATCACGATAGTTTCTAACATGCCGCAGGGAAATAATTAAAAAGGACCCGCGGTAGCTTGTGATAGTAACGTTTTTAATATACCGCAGGTCCCTCGATTTGTGGGAGTAACAGTAAAATGAGGGACCTGCGGTATATTAAAAATAAATAATGCGAAGGATTTAGTGACCTGTGGTAAGGATACCCCTACGGCACAGACCGGTCTCATCCCAGAGTCCCAGCGAAACAAAATATTTATCAGTATTAACCTGCAGTAAATGTCGGAGAGAGTGAAGATGAGGGGAAAAACTAAAAGGGACCTGCGGTAGCTTTTATTTTACCGCAGGTCCGTTGTTTTGTGAAGGTAACAGCAAAACAAGCGACCTGCGGTATATTAAAAATATGTTAAGATAACCAGTTTTGATCATCAACTAAAAAACAGTTTCATTATAATTTTTTTTACATGGTAATGCATCCCAATTCCAATAGCTTCTGATAGTTTTGTTCTGCCGCAGGTTCCTTGTTTCATGAATTTTTCACCCTAATAGTGAGGCTTGGAGTGGGATGACTAGGGGACTTATGGTAGTTTATGGTAGATTTTGGGACCTGTGGTCATGCTCGACAGCCTGCCTTTTTATGCCCAATAAATGCAATAAATTACCAAAAAGCCGCAACCAAGAAATACGATATAGTAGTGTTAAAAAGTTGCAACGCTGAAATATTTTGAATCATGTCCCCGAGTGTAGCGGGGGCCACATGGGGTGGGATGCCATCATAGGTAATTTTCCTGACACATGGCAAGCTCTGAAAGCCTGATGAATTGCATATCGGAATGTTATGTACAATAGAAGACAGTTTTTATATTAGTTATAGTTTTATAGGTCTGCACACGTTGTTTTGACACGAAGAGCGTGATAAGTTTATGTTGTTTATATAGAGTAAATGGAAAAATACGCTCCGTTATTATTGATTTTTGGTGTAAATTACCCCCAAATATCAACGAGACGACAGTTGCCTCGAACTATTAGTTAAAACAAAGATAATACCCCGCAAAACAAGGGACCTGCGGTAATTTTAAGGGACCTGCGGTAGCCTGCGGTAAAATCGGGGACCTGCGGTATAAAGGCGCACCCTCACGAAGTGAGCTCTATAACACACATACACGTATGCAGAGAAACATGCAATTTCCAATGAAACAGTATACAGTCAGTCAGGGTTTAATGGGTCACCTTTCATATTTTCGTTTATTTCTCTCAAATAAAATAAGTTAGCGAAATTTTGTTTTTTGTTACTGACAGACAGGTATCTGACACTCCTTATTGCAGCGGAAATATTCAGATAAAGCTTCTGTTTATTTTATAAAATTGGATCGTTTGCCTGTCGCGATTTGGTCAGTAACGGGTCGCTTGCGTCTATAAAGAATCACCCTCTTTGGCACCCACTGGCGATCTATTTTCCCAATTTATATGTATTTATTGGACACAAAAAGTCTTTTTTGTCTTCTCTGAATTAATTTCACCACACTTTTTCACAACTTTTACAGTGGAAAGAAGTGAAAACGAAGTGTTTCAAATGCAGTGGTTTAGCGTTAATTTTCTAAAAATAGTTCAACTGGAGCAGTGTTTCAATGGGTTTTAATGCGCATGTCTGACAGTGACCCGGTATTGACAACTCGACTCGCTGTTGAAACGGAATAAATATATCATGATGCAAGATATTTATCCCAATTATTTTATCGTGAATTTGAAGCGTAGACAAACCTGTTCAAATAATAATAATTACATTCACACTCTTTATATTTCTCTTCCAGTAACTGAGATGTAAACTTTTTTTTGCGGTTTCGCGTGTCGAAATTTTCTTCCAGTGCACATTCAGTCTTTATTAAAAAAATCACTTTCGTCAACAAAAAACAACAACAAACTCGCGAAACTTTCTAAGACGACGGGCAACAAATTACTACTTCTAACTGGAATAAAATTTTAGTTTGAAATGCTCTTCAAATTCGATTTTTTAAGGCTCAACATTGCCTGACCCGTTACTGCCTGAATGACTGTATCTAATTATCTTACAAACTGAAAATCGTGTCTTCCGGTTTGCCCATCGGGTCGTCCATCTTTTCGTCTGATATGGAATTCTGGGATAGTTGAAAATAAAAAAAGCAACAAAAACAAGAGAACGCACCGTGTGTTGGCCGCGTCAATCTTTCCGAATATATAAAATGACGTTATTATTTCTTTTAACCTGAACACTCACTGGCTTCCTAGAATTCAGTATTAAATTGATTTTTGTTACTTGAAAATTTTAAAATCCTTCTTTTGACCACAAATCTTTTCTCTTTAGGTTTATTACCACTATCAAAAGTTGACAAAACTACTGGTGGTAGATAGAATCATTTTCTTTCAATTTTTACGATATAATACTCAGTAGAGTCCCTTGCGACTGCGTTCTCTTCTAGGTCTAACCTAATTCATATTGCATCAAAATGAAGGTTGAGATATATAGAACACGAAACACATGTAATCAACTCATAGAGTTGATGTCAGGCACCACTGGTTCCTGGAAGTCTGCTACGGTGTTCATACTCGAACTGATAATAACATAATATATCTACATGTAGAGAACAACTTGTGGCCAAATGTGCTTCACATGTCCAAGAACAAAGCTAGGGCATCAAAATGATTCAAAACCCAGCAACAGAGCTGCATGGGGATAAATTCCAAAACTGTTCGCTTTGTTTACATTGTAAATTACTTATGATTTCTGATCAACATCATTGGACAGAAATAGCAGATATAGAACGTCATCTAAAATCAAATAATGAGAAAGGTCACCTTAGTACAGTATATTATTATTATTCATGTATAGAGACTGCACTGTTGCCATATTCTATGCAAGGTATCATGACACATGTTGATATTTCTTAGAATTACAATTTTGTTTTTCGATGGAAATTCATGGCATCGTGTAATTTGCGCATGCCTGTCGACCATGGAATCCATTTTCAATAAATAATGCCGACAGTGCAGTCCTTTTTCCGAATGCAGTCGTATCGCTGCACTCTAAAGAGTTTTGAATGCCTACCTTTGTTCTTGGATATCTGAAGCACATTTGGCCACAAGTTGTTCTCCAGAAATATTATTGTATTATCAGTTCCGGTACGAATTTTGTAACAGACTTCCAGAAACCAGTGGAGCCTGCTGTCAACTCTATGAGGTGATGACATGTGTTTCGTGTTCTATACATCTCAACCACATCGCATTAATTTGAAAACACCAACATTTTCGGTGGCAGATAAAATCTGTTCTCCATTGCGCATTTTTATAGTTTCGATATTTAACAATGGCAGAACAGGCTGAAAGTGCGTGGGTTACAGAATTTTAACGAATCAACAAGTAGAAATGCAAATGTAAACTTTGTGACAAAGTCATATGACATTATCAGCATCACAAGGCAATACTTTTAATCTTAAAGGCCATATAAAGTCCTCACACAAAAAACAATTTACTGAAATTGAACAATCCATTTAGAGGTGTGCTGATACTAGTGTTATCGGTTTTGCCGATGCCAATATCTACCGTTCTAGATATTGGCTGATACCAATACTTATTGACTTGGGAATAAGTCAACCTGCCAAAACAGCAAAAGTTGATGGCATGTTGTAACTTATACAGTGCTTTCTTGGCACCAACAGTCAATTCATGAGTTTTGTTGCAGAGCACATCAAAGAGAAAAACTGGAAATAATACATACCACCATGTGCATTGGGCCCAAAAGAAATAATGGTTTGGTTCCGGTTACCCAACCAACCCTAATTTTGTGCCCCGACCAGGAGTCAGCCGAGTGGGCGACTTGGGCGAAGAAGTCGCCTTGTCATTCCTCAAGTTGCCTTGGCTTACATTGGGGGCGAAATTCAAGTCGTCCCCCAAAATTTCCTTGGGAGACATGGCAGTTTACTATATTTTCTTATGTTTTATTTTTTAAAAACACCCGCTTCCGCATTCGCAAAAAAAGTAAACACGGCTGCTGTTAAAGTCCGTCACACGGCTATGAAAATAGCCTAAACTAGCCCAATTTTATATTTCTGAAAAGAATTGTAATGGCGTAGTCATTCGAACAATTCACCCCAACTGATAGCAACCAGCACAAAATGGCTATTTAAAAACAAAGTGCCAGCCAAAACAATGAATCACACAAGACACGCATCAAGTTAATTAGAATTTATTAAAGTTAACCACCATTTCAAAACAAAAAAAAATGTATTGGAGACAGTTCGTCCATATCGAAATTGCTTGCGGTTACGCTCTGTTCCACTGAAAAATTGGTTGCTTTGAAATTCGCCCCGCAATTTGCATTGAATGTTTTTCTTTGAAAACTTGTGAAGTTGTGTTGGAAGGGGGTTAAATGTAATAAGGCCACAATAGAAATCACAGGAATTTGGATGGAAAAGAATGGCAGACCTTCAAAGCACCAATCGCACGTGTCAGTGTAAGATGGTTGGCAGAAATTGTCTGTTTTCTGAACAGTGTATTATTACCCAGCGCAGCCGGGAAGGGAGACAACTGAAATATTTTGTCATTTACCTGAGAAATAAATTAACTCAAATTGTTAATAATGCTCAATTTACGAAGGATATCGAAAACTTTTTTAACTACGCTTTTCAACTCAGTTAGGGCATTCAGAAACCATGAATGACCCAGCTTCTTATATGAACTTGAAATTTATTTTAAACACTTTAAATATTTTTTTAAAAAGAATATACCTTCTATTACAGAGAACACTCTCACCATGGGTCATACTAAATTTCAAATCCACTGTGTTGAGGCAAATACAAAATCAACTGCATGGTAACCTTAGTCATCACTGTTAGGCAAAGAGTTAGGGGGTATTCAGAAACCATGAACGACACGGTTTTTTGTGGGGTGGTGGGGGGGGGGAGGTGGGATTTTAACCTACATTCTGTTATATATCATCTGACTTAGTTTTGTGTGTGTATATATGTTTGTATAACTTTTATTTATATTTTTCTCCACAATTGTGTCCTTTATGTTCATTTATTTTGTCACGATGTCATACATGTATACGTTTTTTTTTTTTTCTGATTTCTCCTTCATGTCCACTGACTTCTCCCTCCTGGGTCCTGACTTCTCCCTAAAGTCTCTGAAGGGAGAAGTCACTTCTCCCTAAAATCAGCTGCCAGGCTGACCCCTGGCCCCGACCCTAACAATATTTTTATACTGTACCAATGACCCAGACTTAGCTGGTGCTAACTCTAACAAAACCAGGGCCAAACACAAATTTTGCCCCCCAATCCCCAAAATTTGCATCCAAAACAAAAAGAAATCATGTCCTAAAGGACCTCCATACTACGCCTCTACTGCGCATGCGCAGTGACGCAGACGTCCCGAAATTGGCACCAATTATCATTCTCTGTTTGGCCCTTCATCAGTCAACATCTCACTGATCTTTGTGCTTGTAAATCTCAGTTTAAAGGATGCCAGACACGTAATTTTTGGAGAAAATGTGATTCTAAGGAGGATAGAAGGAGGAGAGGAAAAAGAAGTGACAAAAAAAATAATCAGGGCTGTACTTGAAATTTTTTGATGAAATTATGTTAAGTTGCCTATTTTCGAGGCATGGACCTCTTGTTGTCATTCTTGCTAATTGTTGCACTGCTTATTCAGTGTTTCCTCTCCCCTAGCCTTCTAAAGTCCCCCCTTGCAATTCTCCCATGCTTTTGGCATATTTTTGAGAAATTTCATTTCTAAAATTTCCTGGGAGAGTTGCTTGGTTACAGAATGTTTTCTGTTATTTTCCCCATAGTTACGTTTTCACCCAGGGGTGTATAACGTTTGTGTTCTGCATCTTCCATCTGATGTTCTGCAGATTCTCCCCTGGGAGTCTCTGTTTTGCATCAGATAGAGTGTTATTGATGACTGATTCTGGGCCAGTTTTTTCAGTGCCTGGAGTCATGTTTTCTGGTGTTTTTACACTGTTTGTTTTCATTGGCAACAGCCTTTTTTGAGGGGGGCTGTTTGCCTTTGCTGTAGTTTATCTCACTATAAGATACATTTATATTATCCGTAAGTGTCTCATTAATTATTTTATATAAATTTAAAATTTTTGACCACACTTTGCCATCGGATCCATCGGGGCTCAACGTTACTTTTCAGCAACTTGGGCTTTGCTGAAAAAATATTTTTTCAAAATTATTTTGTTTTGCAATTGTTTTTTCATTTATTAATGGATCATGTTGTTATGTATCTTTGTGTCAGGGGTTTTTGCGAGTAACTAGGACTTATTGTTGTTCTTTCACAATGAAGGGACGTTGTTCAAATTGTAATAGGAAGAAATCTTCCTCTGACTTTCATGATCATTGTATTAATTGTAGTCTGTGTTCTCGCATTAATCCCTGTCCTATATGTGAACATTGGGATGAGAAACATTGGAAACGTGTGTCACGATATGTTGTTTCTGGAGAAAGGCGATGCCGGCTCTTTCTCCGCAAGGTCACTCTACTCTCTCAGTTTCTATTTCAGAGGAACCAGAACAGGGTGATGTTTCCATGTTATCTTCTTCAAGTGTGCGTCCGTCGTCACAAATGAATTCAGAGCTAGCGGCAAAAGTGCTCATGGAGATTAGACAAATGTCGTCCGCTAGCTCGCCCGGTGTAGCATCCATTCACCGAATGGTTCGGCAGCCGGGTTCGTCCGATGCGGTCCAAGAGGAAATTTTGGGTGATGCGAGCACT
This sequence comes from Pictodentalium vernedei, assembly GCA_031216915.1. Classification (NCBI taxonomy): domain Eukaryota; kingdom Metazoa; phylum Mollusca; class Scaphopoda; order Dentaliida; family Dentaliidae; genus Pictodentalium; species Pictodentalium vernedei. The sequence goes on from CM062292.1 coordinate 172,185,310, forward strand.
ATAACATAATAGATGCACACCCAGTGATGACGGATAGTAAGCGAGAACGGAGGAAGCCTTTGAGTCCGGTTCCTAGCTCGTCCAGGTCCAGCCGGGCCGCGAGCGAGAGAGGCCCCTCTCTCGTACAACAACATCTGGGACCAGATGTTGTGGTACAAAATGTGTCTTTAGCGGAGCATACGTCCGTCGCTCGGGACGCTCCGTTGTATAAGCAGTCCGCAGAGACTGTTAAGGCTTCCTCTTCTCGTCAGCGCACATGACCGCACCTTGGCTGCGTGACCGCCGATATATTACCAGCTTCGCCGATCAAGGATTCTTCGGCGGCCAGGTCACACCATCCGGCAGCCAGGGATTCGAGACCGATGGACTCCGGACGTTCGCATAGGAAAAGTATGCGGGAGCCATCTGATGCGGAGCTGCCCTCGGCGAAGCAGCGAAAGACTGCGCCTCCGCAGGTCTCGACGCCGGACATTCTTGTGCAGATAGCACAGCTTATTGCAGCATCCCAGCAGCCGACAGAAACGGTGTCGGATCGAGAATTATCCGACGGCACTGGGTCGGTATGCTCCGCCGAAGCATCGGGGGCGGACGACCGGGAACATCATGAGGTCCGACCGGATGGTGAAAGGGATACGGATGACTTGGAGCTATCCCTTTCGGAACAACATAAAGCTGCCGTGGACTTCATCCGGAACTTTCTCCCTCAAGTTGTTCCGTCGGGCCAGACTGCTGCGCTTCCGGACAAGAGAATTATAGCGTCATTGGACTCTGAATTTTTTGAGCGGTTCAGGGACATCGCTCCCGAGTTTCCGTCGCAGTCCAATAATGTTGCAAGAACATTTGAATTATTGAACGACGCTATATTTAAACTTGCTTCCAGGACGGGGAAAGCAGGTTTCTTGTCCGCTAATACTCTCAACCTGCCTTTCATTAATGCAAGGAATAAATTCGATACGGCAGGACAGGGTATACCGAGAGTTCCTCTGCGTATGGACGACGAGGCGGAAGACTTAGAGCTATCATTACTGTCGTCAGCTTCTATTCCAACCGCGGTGTTGGAAACAGCTATTGCGTCTAACAGAGCCAATTTAGATGCCTTATCTTACGCAGATCACCTTACTAAGGCGTTATCACTGCGCCTTCAGGGGAAAGAGTTTCAGGATATACAATCCTCTTTAAGACTTCTTTCAAGGGCAGTAGCTTATTCCACGTGTAACTCCGCCCTTTCAGTGGCAAATCTGGAGTTGGTTAGACGTGACGCAGCCCTAGCTACATCCACACTAGTGGATTCTAAGGTGAAGAACTCTCTTAGAGTCGCTTCGGTCTCAGGAGAACTTCTCTTTGACGGCTTTCCGCTATTTATGATAAAATTACAAAGAAAGCTAAGGATTCTCTGTTGTTCAAATCTGCTCCTAAGAAGTCGGATACAGCAGACACGAATAAGACAGGCACTTCTGGGTCTAATGCGCCCAAGAGAGGTTCCTATAGAGGTTCCGGTGCGTCCTCTTGGTCTTATTCGAGAGACCGTCAGGATAGCGACTCTCGTTCGGGACGTCCTTCAGGCCGGGACTATCGGTCGGACGCCCCGCAGTCGACGGGGCGAGGTGCGGGTCGTGGAAGACGTGGTTTCTCCTACCGCAGGCCTCGCAGGTCCAGGAGGTGATGGCTTAAACCTCTATCGCGCTCCGGTTGGCGGAAGGTTGTCGAGCTTTTCACAAGAATGGGCGTCGATTACGGACGACCCTTGGGTGAGAGGAGTGACTGCGGAAGGTCTAAAGATATCCTTCAAACGAAAGCCTCCATTAACTCGAAGTCCAAAGTGGACTCATCTTCCGTCAAATCCGCAGAAAAGAGATGCCCTGTTATCAGAGGTGCAGTCTCTTTTAATGAAGAACGCGGTAGAGGTCGTAGAAAACCAGGAATCTCCGGGATTCTACAGCCATCTGTTTCTGGTTCCGAAACCAGACGGCTCGTTCCGTCCAGTCATAGATTTGAGCTGGATAAACAAGCTGATCATCGCTCCGAAGTTTTATATGGAGACGATTCGATCGGTCAGAGCGAGTATTCGGGTGAACGATTATGCAATGAGCATAGATCTCAAAGATGCGTACTTTCACGTCATGGTACATCCGACATTCCGAAAGTATCTACGCTTCGCAGTCCTAGGAGTGGTGTATCAATTCCGGGCGATGTGCTTCGGATTGAATCTAGCACCCTGGGCTTTCACTCGAGTAATGAACTCGGTAATGATCTACTTCCGAGCTCATTCGTCTGCGGTAACGTCGGCCTACCTGGACGACATTCTTCAGAGGTACGGCAACGAGTTAACGCTTCAGAACGATGTTCAGAATCTTCTTCTATTGCTCCGACGTCTCGGTTTTATAGTAAACGAGGAGAAGTCGGATCTGGTGCCGTCCAAGTCATTCACTCATCTGGGAATGAGCTTCGAGACGCACAACAATCTCGTTCGTCTGCCGTTAACCAGAGCGAAATTAGTCAGTTGTTACGCTCGCTATTGTCTGCACGCAGACAAAGTCACGGCGAGAGAATTTATGAGACTGATAGGTCTGTGCGGAGCCGCCGCAGATCTCATTCCGATGGGGCGGTTACGCACACGTCCTCTTCAAATTTTCCTGACTCAGAATTGGAGTGTGAAAATTCATTCGCTCGATGTAGACGTTCTCTTGCCAGATCAAGTGAAACAAGAGATTCAGACTTGGGCAAACATTCAGTGGTTAACTCAAGGAGTTCTGCTGCAGTTGCCGGATCCGAGTTTTACCGTTATGACGGATGCCAGTCAAACAGGTTGGGGTGCATCATTAATCCCAACGGATTCGAGATGCCAGGGTCTTTGGGATCCGCAATTCCTGTGCAAGCACATAAACATCAAGGAAATGATGTCAATTTGGCTTGCGTTACGTCACTGGATGGACATTGTTCACGATGCTCATGTCCAAATCCTATCCGACAATACGACAGTAGTGGCGTATATACGGAATCAGGGAGGCACTCATTCAGTTCCGTTGTTCAATCTAACGGAAAGAATCCTTCTGTTTGTGCTAGAACATCACGTTCTTCTTTCGGTCCGTCACATACCGGGTCGTCTGAATGTGCTAGCAGACTCCCTTTCACGAAAGGGTCGCTTGTTGCCGTCGGAGTGGACTCTCAACAAACAAGTATTCAATCAGATTTGCTACCAATGGGAACGGCCAATGATAGACTTATTTGCGATTCATCTCAATCATTTGCAGACGTATGTGTCTCCGTGTCCGGATCCAAGAGCATTTGCAGTAGACGCTCTGTCGATCCCTTGGGACGGAATGATAGGATATGCATATCCTCCAGCGCCGTTAATTCAACAAGTATTGCTAAAGATAAAACAATCTCAATGCAAGATTCTGTTGGTAGCATCTCTGTCGCCACAGAGACCGTGGATAAATCTACTCAGGTGTCTGTTGTGGGACCTACCGCGGAAGCTTCCTCCACGGGAGGATCTTCTTTCGCAGGGGAAATCGCGCCAACTCCATCACAACCCGCAAGGTCTCAACCTTCACGTTTTTCCGTTGTGCAGTCCTTCTTGCATGGCAAGCACTTTACAGGACGAGCAGTGGACGCGATTTCTAACTGTAGGAGGACCTCCTCTTCGCTAAACTATGCGGCTAAGTGGAAGGTTTTTCGTCGTTAGTGTAGGGATCATTCTGTAGATATATTCGATCCCTCTATATCAGACATTGCAAACTTTCTAGTATACTTGTTTGACGAAATCAAACTGCAGCCTGTTACTATAAAGGATTATAGATCTATGTTATCTGATACCTATGCACATCATGATAGTTTACAAATTGGATCTAATGTCTCTTTATCGAAGTTGGTTAGAAACTTTTCGATAAATAGACCCAGAACTCTTAGATTAATTCCTAAGTGGAATTTAGCTTGGGTTCTTCTTAAATTGAAGGAAAAGCCATTTGAACCTCTTGGGACAGTAGATTTCAAATTCTTATCTTATAAGACAGCTTTTCTCTTAGCTTTCTCTTCTGCTAGAAGAGTCAGTGAGCTTCATGCACTATCGGTGGATGATTCTCATTATCGTAGTGTTGGGAACACTATCACCTTCACTACTAATGTGGGTTTTTTAGCTAAGAATCAGGCTCCTAATAAATATCCGGAACCTATTGTTATTAAGGCTCTTCCGTCTTCAGACGGGCGTAGGCCTTTATCTGTCCTGTTAGAGCATTACGTATCTATAAACAGAGATCTCAGTTTATCAGAAAGGGACGGAAACGTTTCTTTCTGTCTTTGATGCCTAATAGAAAGGACATTTCAGTCCATTCTATTGCTAGATGGATTCAGTTAACTATCCGTACTGCTTATGAAGATTTATCTTCTTCTCAGCAGTCTGTGCTTAAGATTTCTGCTCATGAAGTAAGAGCTCTTTCTACTTCCAGGGCTTATGCTAATAGTGTTGCTATTACAGATTTAATGAAGGCTGCTTATTGGTCTCAGCCATCCACATTTACGAATTTTTATCTCAGAAATATTGAGTCCATTTCTGGAGACCTGCATTGTTTAGGTCCGTTATCTGTTGCTCAGAATGTCGTCCACTAAACAGTTGCAACTATAGTTATGCAGGCTTTCTGTTCTGGCAGTGACTCCGTCCGGCTGCCCTCTTCGCTCTGGGCTATTTGACCCAGGGCAAGGGGAAGTGGGGGGGGGGGGGGGGGGGGGCGGGTGTTCCCTTAGGTCACCTGCTTTATAGTGAAAAGCAAGGGAATGCCTCCTCCAAGTCAGTATTTCTGAGTCGCTTCCGGGATGGTTTTAAAGTGTAATATTAATGTTAAATTTCATTCATGTCTTATTTTTAAAGTGTAGCTCGGTGTGAAGCATTTGTATATGTCAAGTGTCAAACAGGCTTTAATATACAATACTTGGACACTTTTAAATGACTATAAAGAGTCTCAATTCTCTGGACTACTTTATTTATTGGCTTGCTTTAAAAATAATTAGTATAAGGGTTATACTGGATGTTAATAGAGAACATGAATGTTATTGTGCTCAATTATTAAGGGTAGTGTATCTTTCTAATTTAATATTAAATAAGAAAGGTACATGTAAAGCCTAATACTCCTTTTCTCCTTAAGGGGTTACCTCTTTACTATATAGTTGAGCTTATTGGATTTTCCTCTATGTCCTAGGCCCTCCAGCCTGTTTACTATTCAGCTAAGTCTGGGTCATTGGTACAGTATAAAAATGTTAAAAAATTTATAGTAATTTATATATTTTTTATACTTACCAATGACCCAGACAGGGATGGCCCTCCCTGGAGTTGGGAACTCTTGCCTCCCCGCTGAGTACATAGCGCTGACCAGGCACTGCCAGTGAGAATGATAATTGGCGCCAATTTCGGGACGTCTGCGTCACTGCGCATGCGCAGTAGAGGCGTAGTATGGAGGTCCTTTAGGACATGATTTCTTTTTGTTTTGGATGCAAATTTTGGGGATTGGGGGGCAAAATTTGCGTTTGGCCCTGGTTTTGTTAGAGTTAGCACCAGCTAAGTCTGGGTCATTGGTAAGTATAAAAAATACATAAATTACTATAAATTTTTTAACTTTTTTATTGAAATTGAAAAAGAAACAGAAAAAAAAACCCCACACAAATGCCAACTTTTACAACAACGACACAAATAGTGCTGGGTGATTTTTGGGTATGCCATTTTATATATACAATCAGTACCATGTTCAAAACTGTCATCGGCAAATTAAATCATAATTGGTATTTGTATACCGAAGTTGCTTTAACTCTGGTATGCAAATTTCAACATGTTTATCATGGTTTACAAGAAGTGAATTTACTTCAATGGTGCGGATTAGACTTGGTTTAAATTTAGGTCTTTCCCTTTTTACCACCCTGTCTAACCTCGCAGACTATGGGACTTTCTTTATTACTTTTCATTCCAAACTATTCATGTGGTTTGTTTCGACAAACATCATTATTTTGAAAACGATAGAACATTGTTTACCTCTAATTAGTCAGAAAAAAATTTAGGTGAAAAGCCACAACCACGTGTATTGCATTACACAAAGTATGCGTAGTCAGTGACATTGAACATTCGACCAATTGCATTCCTGCTATTTAAAACCCTAAGTTTTGTCTTGGGGAAACTCCATGGGATTCCCTGTGGTTTTACACTTGTACTTCAAAGTGATTGGCTGCTTGCACACAGTGATGTCATGGTAGCATCTTGCCTTCAAAATAGTCTGTATGCAAGTGTTTGATACAACACCGATGCAAGGTACATTGTTTTCAAATAAACATTACCACAATCACCTAAAATGTCAATTTATTTCATTGTGTGCTAATTTTAACACTTCCCGCGACAAAAGTGAGACATGTGAACTAAAACTTCTCTTCAGAATTTGAGGACAGCGGATGATAATATTATCAAGACACTTCCGAGTCCCTTTCATTTTGAAGTTGTGGAATTTCATCCGAAATGTTCTCTGCAATCGCGAATAAAGAATAAAGCATCTGCTGATAAACTGCCATTTTTGGGTGTAATTTTGCAATTCAGACTCAACAGAATATCAAAGCAGTATACAACAGAATATCAAAGCAGTATATTTCAATCACAACTGTTGGAAGAATTTGGTCCAAAAATTAACTCAAGCACAAATTCAAGGGGAAAAAATTAACATAAAAAAAATATCTCTACCTACCGACCCTATTTTTTTCTGGTATGTAACCTGAACCAAACCATTATTTCTATTTGGCTTTGAAGATATTTTACCCAATAATTAACTTTAAAAAAATACATATTATGCTGGTGTCATATTGTAAACAATGTCTCTGGGAAGTGTTTTACATGACAACCAAGGAAGCCGAAAGCATCTTTTAAAAACAGACTATAATTCCAGGAATTGTTAAAATGATTCCAGGAAACTGGGTGATTGCCGTGTGCTTTTTAAAAAAAAATAAACAACAAAGATTAACGCCTGGCCTACGTCTTGTTTATTGTGCTGAGCTTGAATTTGTGTCACTTTGTTTTGATATTGATTATCACTAAACCTTCTGACATCAATTCATTAGATGAAAACTTGCAATCAAAATATAGTCAAGAAAAAGTTAGTTTAAAGTAAACAAAACAGAAGCAAGACACATTGCAGTAGCTCATTTGCATTGTACTGGAGTCATGACACTATGGCTGGCTGCTGATTGGTCATGATTCCTTTGTAGTCGTGATCTATGCTCAAGTCTTCAATCTTCAAAGATAATTGAAGACAGTGAAGTGACGTGTGGTCTGTACATTGTACATGGGTAATGGAAATTTATTTTGTTGACAATCGAAAATAGGTGGTAAATGAATAGGGGCGCAACACTGAACAGTGATTTATTTTAATAAAATATCACTTACTATGTTATAATTATATGAAGAATAGTTTTGTAATTATATGGAGAACACTGAACGGAAAGTTGAAGCCCAACCTGACCTCTTCAAATTTGTGTGTAATTTGAACTTTACAGTATACATCAATAAGCCAAACGTTCTTTTCAGTTCTATTAATTATCCCCGCATTTTCAAAAATGCGGGGATATTGTCGTGATGTATGTCCGTCCGTACGTCACACCCTGAAAGGCTCCTAGGGTATTCAATTCGAAGCGTTTAAACTATGCTAATGTGTTCAGGTAACATCTCTAGATGTGCATGAAGGTTTCGGAATTTTGATTTTGCCCCCGGTCGTTCCAGTGGAACCACTTTTATCGTTAGAAAATCAGTTTTCATCGAAAGGCTCCTAGGGTATTTAAGTCGAAACGCTTAAACTATGCTAATGTGTTCAGGTAACATCTCTAGATGTGCATGAAGGTTTCGGAATGTTGATTTTGCCCCCGGTGGTTCCAGTGGAACCACTTTTATCGTTAGAAAATCACTTTTCATCAAAAGGCTCCAAGGGCATTCAATTCGAAACGTTTAAACTATGCTAATGTGTTCAGGTAACATCTCTAGATGTGCATGAAGGTTTCGGAATTTTGATTTTGCCCCCGGTGGTTCCAGTGGAACCACTTTTATCGTTAGAAAATCAGTTTTCATCGAAAGGCTCCTAGGGTATTAAATTCGAAATGCTTAAACTATGCTAATGTGTTCAGGTATCATCTCCAGATGTGCATGAAGGTTTCAGAATTTTGATTTTGCCCCCGGTGGTTCCAGTGGAATCACTTTTATCGTTAGAAAATCAGTTTTCATTGAAAGGCTCCTAGGGTATTTAATTCAGAATGCATAAACTATGCTAATGTGTTCAGGTAGCAACTCAAGATGTGCATGAAGGTTTCGGAATTTTGATTCGGCCTCCGGTGGTTCCAGTGGAACCACTTTTATCGTTAGAAAATCAGTTTTCATCGAAAGGCTCCAAGGGCATTCAATTCGAAACGTTTAAACTATGCTAATGTGTTCAGGTAACATCTCTAGATGTGCATGAAGGTTTCGTAATTTTGATTTTGCCCCCGGTGGTTCCAGTGGAACCATTTTTATCGTTAGAAAATCAGTTTTCATCGAAAGGCTCCTAGGGTATTCAATTCAAAACATTTAAACTATGCTAATGTGTTCAGGTAACATCTCTAGATGTGCATGAAGGTTTCGGAATTGTGATTTTGCCCCCGGTGGTTCCAGTGGAACCACTTTTATTGTTAGAAAATCAGTATTTTTATACTGTACCAATGACCCAGACATAGCTGGTGCTAACTTTTAAAATATAGGGCCAAACACAAATTTTGCCCCCCAATCCCCAAAATTTGCATCTAAAACTAAAGAAAACATGTCCTGAAAGGCCCTCCACACTTCGCCCCTACTGCGCATGCGCAGTGTCAAGGACGTTCCGAAATTGGCGCCATTAATCATTCTAAGTTTGGCCCTTCATTAGTTAACATCTGACTGATCTTTGTGCTTATAAATCTCAGTTAAATGATGCTAGACACATAAATATTAGTGAAATGGTGATTCTAAGGAGGATAGAGAAGGAGGAGAGGAAAAGAATGTGTGACAGAATATTATCAGGGCTGTAACTTAAATTTTTTTAATGAAATTATGTTAAGTTACCCATTTTCAAGGCAGCAGCCATTTTGTTGTCATTCTGATTATTTAGTTACACTGTTTTTTAAGTGTTTTCCTCTCTCCCTGTCCTTTAAGTTCCCCCTTGCTATTCTCCCATGCTTTTGGCATAGTTTCTGTAATTATTATTACTAAAATTTCTTGGGAGTTTTAGCTGAATAACAGAATGAATTCTGTTCTTTCCCCATGTTTACGTCTTCACCTACGGGTGGTTAGGCGTTGTGTTCTGCATCTACCATCTGATGTTCTGCAGTTTCTTCCCTGGAAGTCTCTGTTTTGCATCAGATAGTGTATTTTTGGTAACTGATTTCGGGCCTGGGTGCCTGGAGTCTTATTTTAGTGTTTTTACACTCATTGTTTACATTTACAACAGCCCTCTGTGTGAGGGGGGGATTTCTAAAAAATAATATCTTTATGTTATTTTAATCATAACTAGATACATTATTATTGTTCGTAAGTGTTGAATAAATTGTTTAAAATATTTTTAAAATTTTTGTCCACACTTAGGCTTGGGATCCATTGGGGCTCAACGTTACTTTTCAGAAACTTGGGCTGTTCTGAAAAAATATTTTTTCAAAATATTTTGATTTCAATTATTTTTTCTATATTAATGGATCATATTATTATTATGTATTTTGATTGCCAGGGGTTAGTGCGAGTAGCAGGACTTGTTTTCTTTTCACATTGAAAGGATATTGATCAATTGTTTTAAGAGGAAGTCTTCCTCTGACTTTATTATCATTCTATATGTGGTCAGTGTACTCGCATTAACTCCTGTTCTGTATCGTATGATTTCGATGACAATATGGGAAGCGTATGTCACGGTATGTTGTTGGGGATTTGGACACTCCGGTCCTTTCCCCGCAGAGTCACTCTACTTTATCAATTTCTATTTCAGACGATCAAGATTAGGGTGATGTATCTGTGATGTCTTCCAACAGTGTGCCTCCGTCGTCACAATTAATGAAGGGCTAGCGGAAAAGTGCTCATGTAAATACGCCAATTGCCTAAGAGGACCCTAGTAGGTTCGACGGCCTTTGACGTCCGCTAGCTCGCCCGGTGTAGCGTCCATTCACCGAATGGTTCGGCAGCCGGGTTCGTCCGTTGCGGTCTAGAAGGAATTTTGGGGTGATGCGAGCACTATAAATTAACTTAATGCACACCCAGTGACGGCGGATCGGAGGGAGAACGCAGGAAGCCTTTTAGTCCGGTTCATAGCTCGTTCCGGTCCATCCGGACGGCAAGCGAGAGAGGCCTCTCTCTCGTTCAACAACATCTGGCCCCAGATGTTGTGGTACAAAATGTGTCGCAAGCGGAGCATACGTCCGTCGCTCGGGACGCTCCGTTGTATAGGCAGTCCGCTGAGACTGCTAAGGCTTCCTCTTCTCGTCAGCGCACACGACCGCACCTTGGCTGCGTGACCGCCGATATATTACCAGCTTCGCCGATCAAGGATTCTTCGGCGACCAGGTCACTCCATCCGGTAGCCAGGGACACGAGGCCTGCAGACTCCGGACGTTCGCATAGGAAGTGTGCGGGAGTCAACGTACACGGAGCTTCCGGCGGCAATGCATCGTAAGACCGCTACTGCACAGGCCTCGGGAACGGACGTGCTTTCCTTAATAGCACAGTTTATCGCAGCATCCCAGCATCAACTGAATCTGTCGCATATATTTTATCCGACGATGCTGGGTTGGGACGCTCCGCGGAAGCGGGTACGGACGTCCGAAAGTTTCATCCGGTCCGACGGGATACCGAAAGGGATTCGGAGGATTTCGAGCTTTCCCTTTCGGAACAACATATGCTGTTGTGTATGTCATCTGACTTGGTCTTCTACAGCTTCTTTCGTCGGACCAGAATGCTGCGATGCCGGATAAGAAACTGATAGCGTCGGTGGACTTAGAAATTTTTGGTTCGGTTCAGGGACATCGTCCCTCAGTTCCGACATAGTCCAATAATGTCACACAAACTTTCGAATTATTGAACGACGCTATATATATTATTATTTTATGCTTGCTATCCAAGCATTTCTGGTTTCTTGTTCGAAGAGTTATGGAGATGTCTTTCAAAAGTGTGCCTCTGTCGTCATAGTTAATGAAGAGTTAGCGGCAATAAGTGCTCATGGAATATGTCTATCGCCTACGGAGTGACATTCGCTAGCTCACCCGGTGTAGCGTACATTCATCGAATGGTTCGGCTGCCGGGTTCGTCCGTTGCGGTCTAGGAAGGAGATTTGGGTGATGCGAGCACTTTAATTACTTTAGTACTCAGCCAGTGACGGCAGATTGAGGACAGATCGGAGGAAGCCTGTTAGTCCGGTTCCTGGCTTGTCCAGGTCCGTCCGGGCTGTGAGCGAGAGAGGTCCCTCTCTCGCCCAACAACATAGGGGACCGCATGTTGTGGTTCAGATATTTTACATTCGGAGCATATGTCCGTTGGTCGGGATGCTCCGTTATATTGACAGTCCGAGAGACTGTCTTTAATGCTTCCTCATCCTCACAGCAGGGCACACGACCGCACATTGGCTACGTGACCTCGAGTATCCGATCAGTTTCGGCATTCAGTGATTCCACGGCGAATAGGTCGCGCCATTCGGTAGCCAAGGGACACGAGGCCTATACACTCCGTTCGCTCGCATATTGGTAGTATGCACGGGGTAACGATCACGGAGCTTCCAGCGGCAATGCATCGTAAGACCGCTTCTCCTCAGGCCTCAGTGACGGACGTGCTATCCGAGTTAGCACAGTTGTTTCGCAGCATCCCAGCAATTGACAGTTTCTCGGTCGAATCAGGAATTATCCGACGGCGCTGGGTCGGTGCGGTCCGCGGTTGCATCAGCTACGGACGACCGAACGCTTTATAGGGTCCGACAGGATGGCGAAAGGGATTCGAAAGATTTCGAGTTTTCCCTTTAGTAGTATCGGAAGATGCCTTTCATATCTTCTGGCATTATTTTCCAGTGATTATTATTTCGGACTTCATTGCTGCGATCTTGGATAAGAGACTTATAGCGTCATTGGACTCGGATTTTTCGATCGGTTCAGGGACATTGTCCCTGACTTACCGACGCAGTCCAATATTGTCATTACAACATGTGTTTTATTTTTCGACGCTATATATATATATATATACATGCCTGCTACTAAGCATGATAGTTTAGTTTCTTGTCCGCGTTGCTCATTTCTGCCATTTTATCATTTCTACAAATAGTTTATTTTGGCAGAGCAGGGCATACCGAGAGTTCATATGCGTCTAGACGGTGTGATTAAAGACTGCATATATTCTTTTTTGCCGTTTATGTCTTTTCCAATTTCAATGTTGGGAACGACATTATGTATAGTAGACTTAACTTAGACGCTTTATTATACGTAATCCGCCTTACTGAGGCGTTATCATTATGTCTTCAAGAAAAGATTTACGGGATATTATTCTCAATGTAATTTCTTTTGAGGGCAGTAGTTTGTTCACGTATAACTCCGCCCTTCAGTGGCTGATTGGAGTTAGTTAGACGTGACGCAGCCCTAGCTACATCCACACGCGTGGATAGTAAGGTTAAGAACTCTCTCAGAGTCGCTTCGTTCTCGGAGGAGCTTCTCTTCGACGGCAACTTTTCGGCAATCCATGAATTGCTCGATTTATACGTTCTCTTGTCTATCTAGTGTTACAAGAGATTCAGACTGGGGCAAACATTCGGTGGTTGACTCAGAGAGTGCCGCCGCAGTTGCCGGACCCGAGTGTGGCTGTTATGACGGTTGCCAGTCAAACAGATTGGGATATAATACTGATCCCTACGGATTCGAAGTGCCAGGGTCTTTGGGTTCCGCAGTCTTTTAGCAATCAGTTTAACTTCCGCGGAATAATGTTTTTTAGGCTTGCTTTATGTCATTGCATGAACATTATTCAGGAACGCATGCCCAAATTCCTGTCCTTTAATTCGACAGTAGTGGCGTATCTCCGGAACCAGGGAGGCACTCTTTCGTTTCCGTTATTCAATTTAATGGGAAGAATCCGTCTGTTGGTTATTGTACACCAGGTTCAGTTTTGGTCCGTCATATTCCGGGTCGTCTGATTGTTTTATCGGACTCCCGTTCTCTTACGGGTCGCTTGTTGCTGTCAGAATGGACTCTCAACAAACAAGTATTCAATCAGATTTGCTATCTATGGGAGCGCCCAATGATGATTTATTTATGACACAGCTTGCTAATCAATTGCAGACGTATGTGTTGGCTTGTCCAGATCTCTGAGCTAATATTGTTAACGCTCTATTGATCTATAGGACGGAATGATAGGATACGCGTATCCTCCGGCGCTGTTGTTTTAGCAGGTATTGCTAAGATAAACAACCACAATACATTTCTGTTGATAGCATCTCTATCTTCACAGAGATCATGAGTAATTTACTCTCTTGTCTACTGTGGGTCTTAACGTGAAATCTTCCTCTATGTGAGGATCTTTTTCACTGGGTAAATCGTGTCATCTTTATCACAACCAGCAAGGTCGCAACCTTCATGTATTCCGTTGTGTGGTCCGTATTGCATTGTAAGCACTGTACTGGACGAGCTTTGGACGCGATTTCTTACTATAGGAGATCCTCTTCTTCGCTATTCTATGCGGCTAAAGTGGAGGCTCTTCCGTCGTGGTGTAGGGATCATTATGTTCATATTGTTGATCCCTCCATACTACTCATTGCTATTTTTTAGTATACTTGTTTCACAAGATCTACTGCAGCCTGTTATTATTTAGGTTATAGGTTTATGTTACCTCATACCTATGCACTCTACGATAGTTTACAATTGAGTCTTTTGTCTCTTTATCTAAGTCAGTTAGTAACTTTTTGATAAATAGACTTAGAATCTTTAGATTAAATTCCTATACGGATTTTAACTTCGGTTCTTATTTAACTAAGTAATCATTTGAGCCTCTGGAAACAGTAGTTTTCAAATTCTGACCTTTTAGACAGTAATTCTGTTGGTTTCTCTTTTACTGTAGAGTCAGTGAGTTTCATGCACTATCGATGGATGATTTTCACTTTCATAGTTTCGGAATCAATACTTCCGTTACTATTTAGGTTGGATTGTTGCATAAGAGTTAGGCTCCTATTATCCGGAACCTATTATTTTAAGGTCCTTCCGTCTTCGTATGGGCATAGACCTTTACTCTTTCCGGGTACAGTTTATGTATTTATAAACAGATATCTGTTTATTACAAAGGGCGTAAGCTTCTTCTGTCTTTGATGTCTAGTAGAAGGACGTTACGCTCCATTTTATTGTTAATGGATTCTATTAACTATCGGTACTGCTTATGGTATATCATTGACTTAGCAGTTGTGCTTAAGATTTCGGCTCATGAAGTAAGAGTTCTCTTCTACTTCTTGGGCTTACATTAATAGTGTCGCTATTATAGATTTTTGAAGGCCGCTCATTGCGCTCAGCCATCCACATTCATGAATTTTATCTTAGAAATATCGAGTCCATTTCTGGAGGCCTCTATTGTTAGGTCTATTATCTACTGCTCAGAATGTCATTCACTTAACAGTTGCTACTATAGCTAGGTAGGCTGTCTGTTTCGGCAGTGTCTCCGTTTGGCTGCCCTCTTCGCTCTCGGCTATTTGACCCAGGGCAAGAAAAAGGGGGGGGGGGGGGGGAGGGTGTTCCCTTGGGTCACCTGTTTTACTATGAAAACAAGGGGATACCTCCTCCGGAGTTAGTAATTCTGAGCTGTTATTGGGATGGTTGTTTAGTGAGAAGTTTAGGTTTTTAAAATTCATTCAAGTCTTAGTTTTTAAAGTATAGCTTTTGAATATTGCATATGTCAACGGACATGATTATGCAATCCTCAGACACTTTTAGGAGTATAAGAGTCTCTATTCTCTAGACTTACTTTATTTATTGGCTTACTTTAAAAATTATTAGTATAAGGATTATATTGGATATTAATAGAGTACATGGATGTATGAAGCTCAATTTTGGAAGGTGTTGTATCTTTCTAATTTATCATAAATAAGAAAGATACATGTAAGGCCTGTTACTTCCGTTTCCCTACAGGGGATGACTCTATTTTATTTTATTGAGCGTATTCCATTTTGCTCTATGTCCTTGGCCCTCCAGCCTTTTTACTATTCAGCTATGTCTGGGTCATTGGTACAGTATAAAAATGTTAAAAAATTTATAGTAATTTATATATTTTTTATACTTACCAATGACCCAGACGGGGATGGCCCTCCCAGGAGTTGGGAACTCTTGCCTCCCCGCTGAGTACATAGCGCTTACCAGGCACTGGTTATTAGAATGATTAATGGCGCCAATTTCGGAACGTCCTTGACACTGCGCATGCGCAGTAGGGGCGAAGTGTGGAGGGCCTTTCAGGACATGTTTTCTTTAGTTTTAGATGCAAATTTTGGGGATTGGGGGGCAAAATTTGTGTTTGGCCCTATATTTTAAGAGTTAGCACCAGCTATGTCTGGGTCATTGGTAAGTATAAAAAATATATAAATTACTATAAATTTTTTAACTTTCATTGAAAGGCTCCTAGGGTATTCAATTCGAAACGTTTAAACTATGCTAATGTGTTCAGGTAAGATCTCTAGATGTGTATGAAGGTTTTGGAATTTTGATTTTGCCCCCGGTGGTTCCAGTGGAACCACTTTTATCACTAGAAAATCAGTTTTCATCGAAAGGCTCCTAGGGTATTCAATTCGAAACATTTAAACTATGCTAATGTGTTCAGGTAACATGATGCCCCCAGGCCTATCTTCATCAATTTACCAACTACTACCCCCTGCCCCACTTCATCCCCTGCATAAATTTACCCCACTTACAATTTCTGAGAAAAATCTTAAGAGCCACTAGCAAACTTTTAGTTATGGGACCACTGGATTGACCAGGTAGTCCATTAACTGAAAGTTTGCTATTGGTTATTAAGTCTTTTCTCAGAAATTGTAAGCGGGGTAAATAGTCTTCAAATTATACAGTTTAAAAGTTTATGATTTCTGAAAGAAAAAAATTATCAACACATTTTCTTGTATATTTACCTAAAAGTCTCATCCAGTGTCTGAAATATGGCTGCTCCTGTTCCAATGTTACAAATTGGCATGTCCAGAAAACGAGTCACAGATCTTCCAATGGAATCGTCGAACAATCTAACTAAAACTACAAGCTGTTTGTGTGACCCCTGGTCATTTGATTCATCAATCATGAGTGAAAATGGTTTGATACGGCAGTGTTCCATTACTGGCTCTGTCAATTTTGGGGCAAGAGCTCTCTTTACGATCATAGTTGTCTTCATTCTCCCACACGAAAATTTTTTGGCTATATCACTGTCCGGAAACATTGTTTTACATAACTTGGTGAAATGGTCAGCAACTGCAAATGGCAGATTGTGTTCAGCAACAAAGTTCGCAAATAATACCTCCGATTGAACCACTTGTGCCCCATTGTCTGATTTGTTTAAACTATGCTAATGTGTTCAGGTAAGATCTCTAGATGTGTATGAAGGTTTTGGAATTTTGATTTTGCCCCCGGTGGTTCCAGTGGAACCACTTTTATTGTTAGAAAATCAGTTTTCATCGAAAGGCTCCTAGGGTATTCAATTCGAAACGTTTAAACTATGCTAATGTGTTCAGGTAGCAACTCTAGATGTGCATGAAGGTTTCAGAATTTTGATTCGGCCCCCGGTGGTTCCAGTGGTACCACTTTTATCATTAGAAAATCAGTTTTCATCAAAAGGCTCCCAAGGGTATTCAATTTGAAACGTTTAAACTATGCTAATGTGTTCAGGTAACATCTCTAGATGTGCATGAAGGTTTCAGAATTTTGATTTTGCCCCCGGTCGTTCCAGTGGAACCACTTTTATCATTAGAAAATCAGTTTTCATTGAAAGGCTCCTAGGGTATTTAATTCAAAACGTTTAAATTATGCTAATATGTTCAGGTAACATCTCTAGATGTGCATGGAGGTTTCGGAATTTTGATTTTGCCCCCGGTGGTTCCAGTGGAACCACTTTTATCGTTAGAAAATCAGTTTTCATCGAAAGGCTCCTAGGGTATTAAATTCGAAACGCTTAAACTATGCTAATGTGTTCAGGTAACATCTCCAGATGTGCATGAAGGTTTCGGAATTTTGATTTTGCCCCCCGGTGGTTCCAGTAGAACCACTTTTATCGTCAGAAAATCAGTTTTCATCAAAAGGTTCCTAGGGTATTTAATTCGAAATGCTTAAACTATGCTAATGTGTTCAGGTAGCAACTCTAGATGTGCATGAAGGTTTCGGAATTTTGATTTTTCCCCCGGTGGTTCCAGTGGAACCACTTTTATCATTAGAAAATCAGTTTTCATCGAAACACTCTGAGGGTATTTAATTCAAAATGTTAAAACTATGCTAAGGTGTTCAGGTAACATCTCTAGATGTGCATGAAGGTTTCAGAATTTTGATTTGGCCCCAGGTGGTTCCAGTGGAACAACTTTTATCATTGGAAAATCAGTTTTCATCGAAAGTCTTCTGGGATATTTAATTTGAATCGTATAAACTATGCTAATGTTTTCATGTAGCATCACTAGATGTGTATGAAGGTTTCAGAATTTTGATATTTTTATACTGTACCAATGACCCAGACTTAGCTGGTGCTAACTCCAACAAAACCAGGGCCAAACACAAATTTTGCCCCCCAATCCCCAAAATTTGCATCCAAAACAAAAAGAAATCATGTCCTAACGGACCTCCATAGTACGCCTCTACTGCGCATGCGCAGTGACGCAGTCGTCCCGAAATTGGCGCCAATTATCATTCTCTGTTTGGCCCTTCATCAGTCAACATCTCACTGATCTTTGTGCTTGTAAATCTCAGTTTAAAGGATGCCAGACACGTAATTTTTGGAGAAAATGTGATTCTAAGGAGGATAGAAGGAGGAGAGGAAAAAGAAGTGGCAAAAAATAATCAGGGCTGTACTTGAAATTTTTTGATGAAATTATGTTAAGTTGCCTATTTTCGAGGCATGGGCCTCTTGTTGTCATTCTTGCTAATTGTTGCACTGCTTATTCAGTGTTTCCTCTCCCCTAGCCTTCTAAAGTCCCCCCTGGCAATTCTCCCATGCTTTTGGCATATTTTTGAGAAGTTTCATTTCTAAAATTTCCTGGGAGAGTTGCTTGGTTACAGAATGTTTTCTTTTATTTTCCCCATAGTTACGTTTTCACCCATGGGTGTATAACGTTTGTGTTCTGCATCTTCCATCTGATGTTCTACAGATTCTCCCCTGGGAGTCTCTGTTTTGCATCAGATAGAGTGTAATTGATGACTGATTCCGGGCCAGTTTTTTCAGTGCCTGGAGTCATGTTTTCTAGTGTGTTTACACTGTTTGTTTTCATTGGCAACAGCCTTTTTTGAGGGGGGCTGTTTGCCTTTGTGGTAGTTTATCTCATTATAAGATACATTTATATTATCCGAAAGTGTCTCATTAATTATTTTATATAAATTTAAAATTTTTGACCACACTTTGCCATCGGATCCATCGGGGCTCAACGTTACTTTTCAGCAACTTGGGCTTTTCTGAAAAAAATATTTTTTCAAAATTATTTTGTTTTGCAATTGTTTTTTCATTTATTAATGGATCATGTTATTATGTATCTTTGTGTCAGGGGTTTTTGCGAGTAACTAGGACTTATTGCTGTTCTTTCACAATGAAGGGACATTGTTCAAATTGTAATAGGAAGAAATCTTCCTCTGACTTTCATGATCATTGTATTAATTGTAGTCAGTGTTCTCGCATTAATCCCTGTCCTATATATGAACATTGGGATGAGAAACATTGGAAACGTGTGTCACGATATGTTGTTTCTGGAGAAAAAGCGATGCCGGCTCTTTCTCCACAAGGTCACTCTACTCTCTCAGTTTCTATTTCAGAGGAACCAGAACAGGGTGATGTTTCCATGTTATCTTCTTCAAGTGTGCGTCCGTCGTCACAAATGAATTCAGAGCTAGCGGCAAAAGTGCTCATGGAGATTAGACAAATGTCGTCCGCTAGCTTGCCCGGTGTAGCGTCCATTCACCGAATGGTTCGGCAGCCGGGTTCGTCCGATGCGGTCCAAGAGGAAATTTTGGGTGATGCGAGCACTATAAACATAATAGATGCAGACCCAGTGACGGCGGATAGTAAACGAGAACGGAGGAAGCCTTTTAGTCCGGTTCTAGCTCGTCCAGGTCCAGCCGGGCCGCGAGCGAGAGAGGTCCCTCTCTCGTACAACAACATCTGGGACCAGATGTTGTGGTACAAAATGTGTCTTTAGCGGAGCATACGTCCGTCGCTCGGGACGCTCCGTTGTATAAGCAGTCCGCAGAGACTGTTAAGGCTTCCTCTTCTCGTCAGTGCACACGACCGCACCTTGGCTGCGTGACCGCCGATATTTTACCAGCTTCGCCGATGAAGGATTCTTCGGCGACCAGGTCACACCATCCGGCAGCCAGGGATTTGAGACCGATGGACTCCGGACGTTCGCATAGGAAAAGTATGCGGGAGCCATCTGATGCGGAGCTGCCCTCGGCGAAGCAGCGAAAGACTGCGCCTCCGCAGGTCTCGACGTCGGACATTCTTGTGCAGATAGCACAGCTTATCGCAGCATCCCAGCAGCCGACAGAAACGGTGTCGGATCGAGAATTATCCGACGGCGCTGGGTCGGTACGCTCCGCCGAAGCAACGGGGGCGGACGACCGGGAACATCGGGAGGTCCGACCGGATGGTGAAAGGGATACGGATGAATTGGAGCTATCCCTTTCGGAACAACATAAAGCTGCCGTGGACTTCATCCGGCACTTTCTCCCTCAAGTTGTTCCGTCGGGCCAGACTGCTGCGCTTCCGGACAAGAGAATTATAGCGTCATTGGACTCTGAATTTTTTGAGCGGTTCAGGGACATCGCTCCCGAGTTTCCGTCGCAGTCCAATAATGTTGCAAGAACATTTGAATTATTGAACGACGCTATATTTAAACTTGCTTCCAGGACGGGGAAAGCAGGTTTCTTGTCCGCTAATACTCTTAAGCTGCCTTTCATTAATGCAAGGAATAAATTCGATACGGCAGGACAGGGTATACCGAGAGTTCCTCTGCGTATGGACGACGAGGCGGAAGACTTAGAGCTATCATTACCGTCGTCAGCTTCTATTCCAACCGCGGTGTTGGAAACAGCTATTGCGTCTTACAGAGCCAATTTAGATGCCTTATCTTACGCAGATCACCTTACTAAGGCGTTATCACTGCGCCTTCAAGGGGAAGAGTTTCAGGATATACAATCCTCTTTAAGACTTCTTTCAAGGGCAGTAGCTTATTCCACGTGTAACTCCGCCCTTTCAGTGGCAAATCTGGAGTTGGTTAGACGTGACGCAGCCCTAGCTACATCCACACTAGTGGATTCTAAGGTGAAGAACTCTCTTAGAGTCGCTTCGGTCTCAGGAGAACTTCTCTTTGACGGCAAGCTTTCCGCTATTTATGATAAAATTAAAAAGAAAGCTAATGATTCTCTGTTGTTCAGATCGGCTCCTAAAAAGTCGGATACAGCAGACACGAATAAGACAGGCACTTCTGGGTCTAATGCGCCCAAGAGAGGTTCCTATAGAGGTTCCGGTGCGTCCTCTTGGTCTTATTCGAGAGACCGTCAGGATAGCGACTCTCGTTCGGGACGTCCTTCAGGCCGGGACAATCGGTTGGACGCCCCAAGGTCGACGAGGCGAGGTGCGGGTCGTGGAAGACGTGGTTTCTCCTACCGCAGACCTCACAGGTCCAGGAGGTGATGGCTTAAACCACTATCGCGTTCCGGTTGGCGGAAGGTTGTCAAGTTTTTCACAAGAGTGGGCGTCGATTACGGACGACCCTTGGGTGAGAGGAGTGACTTCGGAAGGTCTAAAGATATCCTTCAAACGAAAGCCTCCATTAACTCGAAGTCCAAAGTGGACTCATCTTCCGTCAAATCCACAGAAAAGAGATGCTCTGTTATCAGAGGTGCAGTCTCTTTTAATGAAGAACGCGGTAGAGGTCGTAGAAAACCAGGAATCTCTGGGATTCTACAGCCATCTGTTTCTGGTTCCGAAACCAGACGGCTCGTTCCGTCCAGTCATAGATTTGAGCTGGATAAACAAGCTGATCGTCGCTCCGAAGTTTTATATGGAGACGATCAGATCGGTCAGAGCGAGTATTCGGGTGAACGATTATGCAACGAGCATAGATCTCAAAGATGCGTACTTTCACGTCATGGTACATCCGACATTCCGGAAGTATCTACGCTTCGCAGTCCTAGGAGTGGTGTATCAATTCCGGGCGATGTGCTTCGGATTGAATCTAGCACCCTGGGCTTTCACTCGGGTAATGAACTCGGTAATGATCTACTTCCGAGCTCATTCGTCTGCGGTAACGTCGGCCTACCTGGACGACATTCTTCAGAGGTACGGCAACGAGTTAACGCTTCAGAACGATGTTCAGAATCTTCTTCTATTGCTCCGACGTCTCGGTTTTATAGTAAACGAGGAGAAGTCGGATCTGGTGCCGTCCAAGTCATTCACTCATCTGGGAATGAGCTTCGAGACGCACAACAATCTCGTTCGTCTGCCGTTAACCAGAGCGAAATTAGTCAGTTGTTACGCTCGCTATTGTCTGCACGCAGACAAAGTCACGGCGAGAGAATTTATGAGACTGATAGGTCTGTGCGGAGCCGCCGCGGATCTCATTCTAATGGGGCGGCTACGCACACGTCCTCTTCAAATTTTCCTGACTCAGAATTGGAGTGTGAAAATTCATTCGCTCGATGTAGACGTTCTCTTGTCAGATCAAGTGAAACAAGAGATTCAGACTTGGGCAAACATTCAGTGGTTAACTCAAGGAGTTCCGCTGCAGTTGCCGGATCCGAGTTTTACCGTTATGACGGATGCCAGTCAAACAGGTTGGGGTGCATCATTAATCCCAACGGATTCGAGATGCCAGGGTCTTTGGGATCCGCAATTCCTGTGCAAGCACATAAACATCAAGGAAATGATGTCAATTTGGCTTGCGTTACGTCACTGGATGGACATTATTCACGATGCTCATGTCCAAATCCTAACCGACAATACGACAGTAGTGGCGTATATACGGAATCAGGGAGGCACTCATTCAGTTCCGTTGTTCAATCTAACGGAAAGAATCCTTCTGTTTGCATTAGAACATCACATTCTTCTTTCGGTCCGTCACATACCGGGTCGTCTGAATGTGCTAGCAGACTCCCTTTCACGAAAGGGTCGCTTGTTGCCGTCGGAGTGGACTCTCAACAAACAAGTATTCAATCAGATTTGCTACCAATGGGAACGGCCAATGATAGACTTATTTGCGACATATCTCAACAATCAGTTGCAGACGTATGTGTCTCCGTGTCCGGATCCAAGAGCATTTGCAGTAGACGCTCTGTCGATCCCTTGGGACGGAATGATAGGATATGCGTATCCTCCAGCGCCGTTAATTCAACAAGTATTGCTAAAGATAAAACAATCTCAATGCAAGATTCTGTTGGTAGCATCTCTGTCGCCACAGAGACCGTGGATAAATCTACTCAGGTGTCTGTTGTGGGACCTACCGCGGAAGCTTCCTCCACGAGAGGATCTTCTTTCGCAGGGGAAATCGCGCCAACTCCATCACAACCCGCAAGGTCTCAACCTTCACGTTTTTCCGTTGTGCGGTCCTTCTTGCATGGCAAGCACTTTACAGGACGAGCAGTGGACGCGATTTCTAACTGTAGGAGGACCTCCTCTTCGCTAAACTATGCGGCTAAGTGGAAGGTTTTTCGTCGTTGGTGTAGGGATCATTCTGTAGATATATTTGATCCCTCTATACCAGACATTGCAAACTTTCTAGTATACTTGTTTGACGAAATCAAACTGCAGCCTGTTACTATAAAGGGTTATAGATCTATGTTATCTGATACCTATGCACATCATGATAGTTTACAAATTGGATCTAATGTCTCTTTGTCGAAATTGGTTAGAAACTTTTCGATAAATAGACCCAGAACTCTTAGATTAATTCCTAAGTGGAATTTAGCTTGGGTTCTCCTTAAATTGAAGGAAAAGCCATTTGAACCTCTTGGGACAGTAGATTTCAAATTCTTATCTTATAAGACAGCTTTTCTCTTAGCTTTCTCTTCTGCCAGAAGAGTCAGTGAGCTTCATGCACTATCGGTGGATGATTCTCATTATCGTAGTGTTGGGAACACTATCACCTTCACTACTAATGTGGGTTTTTTAGCTAAGAATCAGGCTCCTAATAAATATCCGGAACCTATTGTTATTAAGGCTCTTCCGTCTTCAGACGGGCGTAGGCCTTTACTCTGTCCTGTTAGAGCACTACGTATCTATAAACAGAGATCTCAGTTTATCAGAAAGGGACGGAATCATTTCTTTCTGTCTTTGATGCCTAATAGAAAGGACATTTCAGTCCATTCTATTGCTAGATGGATTCAGTTAACTATCCGTACTGCTTATGAAGATTTATCTTCTTCTCAGCAGTCTGTGCTTAAGATTTCTGCTCATGAAGTAAGAGCTCTTTCTACTTCCTGGGCTTATGCTAATAGTGTTGCTATTACAGATTTAATGAAGGCTGCTTATTGGTCTCAGCCATCCACATTTACGAATTTTTATCTCAGAAATATTGAGTCCATTTCTGGAGACCTGCATTGTTTAGGTCCGTTATCTGTTGCTCAGAATGTCGTCCACTAAACAGTTGCAACTATAGTTATGCAGGCTTTCTGTTCCGGCAGTGACTCCGTCCGGCTGCCCTCTTCGCTCTGGGTTATTTGACCCAGGGCAAGGGGAAGGGGGGGGGGGGGGGGGGTGTTCCCTTAGGTCACCTGCTTTATAGTGAAAAGCAAGGGAATGCCTCCTCCAAGTCAGTATTTCTGAGTCGCTTCCGGGATGGTTTTAAAGTGTAATATTAATGTTTAAATTCATTCATGTCTTATTTTTAAAGTGTAGCTCGGTGTGAAGCATTTGTATATGTCAAGTGTCAAACGGGCTTTAATATACAATACTCGGACACTTTTAAATGATTATAAAGAGTCTCAATTCTCTGGACTACTTTATTTATTGGCTTGCTTTAAAAATGATTAGTATAAGGGTTATACTGGATGTTAATAGAGAACATGAATGTTATTGTGCTCAATTATTAAGGGTAGTGTATCTTTCTAATTTAATTTTAAATAAGAAAGATACATGTAAAGCCTAATACTCCTTTTCTCCTTAAGGGGTTACCTCTTTTCTATATAATTGAGCTTATTGGATTTTCCTCTATGTCCTAGGCCCTCCAGCCTGTTTACTATTCAGCTAAGTCTGGGTCATTGGTACAGTATAAAAATGTTAAAAAATTTATAGTAATTTATATATTTTTTATACTTACCAATGACCCAGACGGGGATGGCCCTCCCTGGAGTTGGGAACTCTTGCCTCCCCGCTGAGTACATAGCGCTGACCAGGCACTGCCAGTAAGAATGATAATTGGCGCCAATTTCGGGACGACTGCGTCACTGTGTATGCGCAGTAGAGGCGTACTATGGAGGTCCTTTAGGACATGATTTCTTTTTGTTTTGGATGCAAATTTTGGGGATTGGGGGGCAAAATTTGTGTTTGGCCCTGGTTTTGTTGGAGTTAGCACCAGCTAAGTCTGGGTCATTGGTAAGTATAAAAAATATATAAATTACTATAAATTTTTTAACTTTTCCCCAGGTGGTTCCAGTGGAATCACTTTTATCGTTAGAAAATCAGTTTTCATCGAAAGACTCTGAGGGTATTTAATTCAAAACATTAAAACTATGCTAAGGTGTTCAGGTAACATTTCTAGATCTGCATTGAGGTTTTGGAATTTTGATTTTGCCCCAGGTGGTTCCAGTGGAACCACTTTTATCGTTAGAAAAGGGGATGCGGTGGCTCAGTTGGTAGAGGTGCAGGCTGCAAGCCGAGAGGTCCTCGGTTCGAATCCCACCTGCGGCAACCGCGTTGTGTCCTTGGGCAAGACACTTCACCCCGATTGCCTACATGGGGGCACGATGACGCTGTGTACTGAGGCGTACTGCACGTCGATGGTGCGCATGTCTTCAACCAATCTAACACTGCCTGTGCTGCGGTGCAGAGTTCAGAGTTACGATGTTGGAGAGCTGACAGCTGCTCGTCGTTGCTCGGTGGTTCTCTCCGGGTACTCCGGCTTCCTCCACCCGTAAAACTGTCACGGTCACGATTAGCCATTGTGCAAAAGTATGTGACCTTAAAACACCAATAAATAAATAAAAATATCGTTAGAAAATCAGTTTTCATCGAAAGGCTCCTTGGGTATTAATTTGAAACGTTAAGACTATGCTAAGGTGTTGCTAAGGAAATGCGGGGATACACCGTTGTGTGCTTTGCACACAAATAACTCGATCTAGTTTATCTTTGTAAAGGACTGACGACATTTCAACATTTTTCACACACTACACTGGGTAAGCAAGTTTGCAAAATCAACCTAAATTTGATGAAGGAACTTGGCTTGTTCCACCACTGATAACCGCACTGCAACTGCAGTTTTACTTCTTAAAAAACACCGACTTGAGAATTCACCACTGCCCCAGCTCTAATCTCAACCTTCATTTGATGTATAATTTGTGTATATTTAATTTGAATTTGAGGAATATCAGAGGTGGGAATTTCAAAATAAACAAAATTTTGTTACTTATATAGCACCTTAAGGTTCTATATAAGTCAGGGAAATTTGTTTACTATGAAATTTACACCTCTGTTATTCCATAAATTCAAATTCATAAACATATACTGGTCAATTTTTTTTATTTGAACAATAAAGGCATAAATCTTTATAATATTATACTTGTACCACCACCATTGTTTTGTGACATTATATATACAGTGTACATGTATATAATATGTAAAATTGTAGTGTTTGAATTTTAGTGTTGATTAAGTTGTGAAATAATGCCATTAGAATTAATAATGTTATTAGAATTAATAAATAATTACTTTAAACTGCTTGTCAATTGTCACTTGTCAATTATGTCAGTTGCTACAGGTAAACCCCCAGACAGAACATGAATAGACCAATCAGCAGTCAGTCATTGAATACATGGGCCGAATCTTCCCGGCGGAAAAACCAGGGCCGAAACTTCCCCATCCCCTAGAAGTCTATTATCGTATTTGTACCAGAACTGATAATAAAATAATATTTCAGGCAAACAGTTTGTGGCCAAATGTGCTTCAGATACCCAAGAACAAAGCTAGGGCATCAAAATTCTTCAAAATGCAGCAACAGAGCTGCATGGGGATGAATTCCAAATTTCGATTTTTAGCTCAACTTGACAAAGTCAAGCTGAGCTATTGCCATCACTTCTCGTCCGTCGGCGTACGTACGTATATGTTAGTACGTTAGTACGTACGTCCACAATTTCCTTTGGCACACCTCACAGGTCGCATTTATGATCAGATTACTTTGAAACTTGTTATGCTTGTTTGGGGTGACATCTAGATGGGAGCTATCGATTTTCTTCAATTTCTGTCGAAAAATGTTGCCGCGGCCAACGTTCTTAGAACTTAGTTTAGTCAAACCACAATATTTCCCTTTGGCACACCCTACAGGGCACATTTATGATTTGATTGCTTTGAAACCTGGTATGCTTGTTTGGGGAGACCTCTAGATGGGAGCTATCAATTTTCTTCAATTTCTGTCAAAAAATGTTGCCGCGGCCAACGTTCGTAGAACTTAGTTTAGTCAGAAGACTCAATATTTCCGTTTGGAACACCCTACAGGGTACATTTATGATCGGATTGCTTTGAAACCTGGCATGCTTGTTTGGGGTGACCTCTAGATGGGAGCTATCGATTTTCTTCAATTTCCGTTAAAAAATGTTGCCGCGGCCAACGTTCTTAGAACTTAGTTTAGTCAAACCACAATATTTCCCTTTGGCACACCCTACAGGACCCATTTATGATCAGATTGCTTTGAAACCTCGAATGCTTGTTTGGGGAGACCTCTAGATGGGAGCTATCGATTTTCTTCAATTTCCCTCAAAAAATGTTGCCACGGCCAACGTTCTTAGAACTTAGTTTAGTCAGACCTCAATATTTCCCTTTGGCACACCCTACAGGGCCCATTTATGATCAGATTGCTTTGAAACCTGGAATGCTTGTTTGGGGAGACCTCTAGATGGGAGCTATCGATTTTCTTCAATTTCCCTCAAAAAATGTTGCCGCGGCCAACGTTCTTAGAACTTAGTTTAGTCAGAAGACTCAATATTTCCCTTTGGCACACCCTACAGGGCACATTTATGATCGGATTGCTTTGAAACCTGGCATGCTTGTTAGGGGTGACCTCTAGATGGGAGCTATCGATGTTCTTCAATTTCCGTCAAAAAATGTTGCCGCGGCCAATGTTTTTAGAACTCAGTTTAGTCAGACCACAATATTTCCCTTTGGCACATCCTACAGGGCACATTTATGATTTGATTGCTTTGAAACCTGGGATGCTTGTTTGTGGAGACCTCTAGATGGGAGCTATCGATTTTCTTCAATTTCCGTCAAAAAATGTTGCCGCGGCCAACGTTCTTAGAACTTAGTTTAGTCAGACCTCAATATTTCCCTTTGGCACACCCTACAGGGCCCATTTATGATAAGATTGCTTTGAAACCTGGGATGCTTGTTTGGGGAGACCTCAGGATGGGAGCTATCGATGTTTTTTAATTTCCGTCAAAAAATGTTGCTGCGGCCAACGTTCTTAGAACTTAGTTTAGTCAGAAGACTCAATATTTCCCTTTGGCACACCCTACAGGGCACATTTATGATCGGATTGCTTTGAAACCTGGGATGCTTGTTTGGGGTGACCTCTAGATGGGAGCTATCGATTTTCTTCAATTTCCATCAAAAAATGTTGCCGCAGCCAACATTCTTACATGTAGAACTTAGTTCAGTCAGACCACAATATTTCCCTTTGGCTCACCCTACAGGGCACATTTATGATTAGATTGCTTTGAAACCTGGTATGCTTATTTACAGTGACCTCTAGATGGTAGCTATCGATTTTCTTCCATTTCCATCAAAAAATGTTGCCACGTCCAACGTTCTTAGAAGTTAGTCTAGTCAGACCACAATATTTCCCTTTTGTACACCCTACAGGGCACATTTATGATCGGATTGCTTTGAAACCTGGCATGCTTGTTTGGGGAGGCCTCTAGATGGGAGCTATTGATTTTCTTCGGTTTCTGTCAAAAAATGTTGCCACTGGCAAAAAAATGACATTGGTACCAATGATCTTCAATTTTGCCATTTCATTTATAACTTACCAAGTTCAAGTTTGTCAAGTTGAGCTACAGTGTCATTGACACTTTCATTGGTCAGGGTCATCGGACGGAAAAATGCGTCAATATACAATGCTGTCTAAAATCAAATAATGAGGAAGATCGCCTTTAAACAGCATACTGTTTTGTTGACCTTTTCCAAAATGCAGGACCTACATGTATCACTGCATCCTCGGGTGTTTTAATTGGCTAGCTTTGTTATATCTGAAGCACATTTGGCCACAGGTTGTTCTCTGGAAATATTTTATTATTAACAGTTCTGGTACGAATATGGTAACAGACTTCCAGGAACCAGTGGTGCCTGCTGTCAACTCTATGAGTTGATTACATATGTTGTATGTGTTCTATACGTCCCAACCTTTCTTTTGATGTATAATTTGTTTATATTTAATTCAAATTTATGGAATATCAGAGGTGGGAATTTCAAAGTAAACAAATTTCTCTAACTTATATAGCACCTTAATTGTTGTACTCTGTGACTAATTTTGGTTTTTTTTTTGTGATTCTGACCAAGGTAATTTCACAGAAGTACTAACTAGGACACCCCCGGTTGTTACCCACTTCTCTCACTTTGTGTCAGGTTCTACAAGCTCAACATCCAAACTCTGTATTTATTTGTGCTGATTTATTTCTGTGCATGTCCATAATAATTTGTGGATGATTCGGTCCCGGCCCTTCCACGATTCAAACCTCAAGTCTTAGATGATTCAGGCCTCAGGTTTTAAGACGGTTTGGACCTCGAGTGCGGGCGATTATTTTACAGTAATTTTTAAAAATGAATGAAAAGTTTCAGCACGCCAAATCCCTTGTGACCCAGATAACTTTTATTTACTTATGAATCCACAAGAGTCAGAAGTGAGGGCCAATATAATAGAACTAGAAAATAGGGGACTCAGTATAATTCTGATGGGTGACTTTAATGGACACATAGGTGATAAGGAAGAAGGCATAGAGAGTGGGGACAAGAAAGTCAACAGGAATGGAAGGAAGCTGTTGAACATCACAAATGAGCTCGGTCTGAAGATTCTGAACAGGGACTCAGAGCAGGGGCGGATCCAGGGGGGGTTCTCTGGGTGCTCGAGCACCCCCCCCCCCCCCCCCCCCCCCCCACACACACACACACACACACACACACGCGCCTACTCACTACTCACAGTCATCCAAGAAAACTTGAATTTGCAGACATTCTGAAAGAGTGAGAACTTCATCCCAATCACAAGTGTTACTGTAATAAGCATACGCGATTACTGTATTTCCGATCCAGCCTCCAATAATCTTGAAGATTTAATTTCAATAAAATGTTATTGTTATAAGAACGTGCCTGGAATTTAACCAGTTACCAATCACAGCTTTTCCCAAAATCGTGAATTTCTTAAAAAAAAATTTAAAATATGCCAATATCCATACAAATATGGATGGCATTTGAATCAGTTGACGAGCTGATTCCAATGTCATCCACATATTTACGGTCTTATGGACAAAGTTTCCACGTATATCAGCTCTGTTCGTAAATATATCTTTGTTCAGCTGAATCAGTGATGCTATAGTGACGTTCGCCTTCAGCAGTAGTTTTACACTATGACAGATGATTGAATGGGACAATTTAATATTTAACAAAGAGCATTTAACATTGGTGAATGATTCACCAATGTTAAATGCTCTTTGTTAAATATTAAATTGTCGCAACAGTTGAACTTGCTGGATAATGCCTACAGGCATTCTCTAGTAAACTGAAACAATTTAATGTTACAGAGCAGTTGAACTTGCTGGATAAAATGCCTACAGGCATTCTCTGGTAAACTGAAACAATTTAATGTTACAGAGCAACAGGACATCTTGTATCCAGACTTATTTCTTCGATAACATGAATAAAATAATTAAGCTACTTACCAGTTAAGATCAGTTGATGGGACAATGTATTTACGCAGTGTACAAGTTTGTGCGTTCACATAGCACGGTAGAAGCGCACAAACTGAGACAGGACTTGGGTGTTTCAGAAGCGGATCCAGGATTTTGAAATGGAGGGACGTCGCCCTCTATATTTATATGGTCACAAACTGTTGTGATGCAAGTGTGCACATGCTATTAATTTATAGTACGCACTGGCTTTAATTATTTTATTAGAATTGACTGGGGCGTGCCTTTGCCTTTGGCACGCTCCAGTCAATTCTAACAAAATAATTTTCAACGACATATACTTTTTATATCTGATTAATAGACGGGGACGCACGGGGCGTGCGCCCCTCTATTTTCTCAGAAATGATATCTGAGAAAATAGAGGGGCGCACGCCATGTGCGCCCCCGTCTAAATCTGCCTTTGGGGTGTTTAACATTTAAATAGTATATGCATCTCAAAGTTGACCAGAAAAAATGTGACCCCCTCCCCCCTCGGCCACTCACCCAGTGGCACCCACCCATCCACACATTCACCCACCTACACACACTCATACTTCTTGGAACTTCTGTCGCCCCTGTGTACAACAGATATGTCATGGTGAAAATTATTATGTTTCTTCCAGGCAATCCCTGCATTTCAGTCAATTCGATGCAAAATCCAGGGGTGATTATATTTGCTTCTAGGTAGGTAACAATTTCGAATGATTATTTTGTTTTTCATTGGGCAGTGTCAGTACCATAATTGTTTTTACCAAATTTCAAGCCAAATTGGCAGAAAATAGGTTTAAGAGAAAAGACAAATATATGACCAGGATACGTCTCAGATAGCATCTGATGGGTTCCTAATTCAAATTTTTTTCTGGGGGAGGACCTCCAGACCCCCCGCTAATTGCTTCACGACTTTGGCGCTCGCAAGGACGGCGCACGGCGCTGTCACGCTGCGCGCCTTCGGCGCTTGCCCACCAACAATAGCACCCCCCCCCTTATAAAATCCTGGATCCGCCCCTGCAGGGTGTAAGGGGAAATGGACCTGGGAGAGGAATGACAGAAAATCAATAATCGAAATAGCAGTCTTATTAGGATGATAAGAATGACAGGGGGTCGAGTTCGAATGTATTTTGGAAATGGGAGAATAAACGTAACAAAGGAAGTAACCCACAGAGTATTAAAGTAGATGGCAGAGTTACGGAAGAGCAAGATCAAATCGCATTAGAACTAGTCAAGCACTGGGAAAAGGTAAACGATAAGCGATGGGGCATGTGAACCCACCAGAGTGTCCGAACCAGGTCGAGGAAAATCTATCGAACTTCGTGTGCAGTGAAATCAAAATGGAGGAGGTGTGAAGGGTGATCTCAAAATTAAGGAATGGAAAAGCAGGAGGGGTGGATGAAATTCCTAACAAGTTTATCAAAAATGGGGGAGAGGAACTCTTGGAAAGCCTGACTGCCCTATTCAATTTAGCCATAGAAAAACAAGAGGTCCCAAAGGTGTGGAAGGAAAGCAAAGTGACATTATTCACAAAAAGGGGAAAAAGACGTCTTGGATAACTATCGAAGCATCTTTCTCTATAGCAACATTGGAAAAGTCTTTTGTAAAGTCCTGTATGGGAGATTAGAGGAGGTGATTGAAGAGAAGGGTTTTTGGGGAGAAAACCAGAATGGCTTCAGGAAGGGAAGGAGAGTCACTGACCATCTTTTCACGCTCTCCCAAATGATAGAATCCGCGAAAGCAAAAAAGAAAAAGATGTTTGTGGCCTTTTTGGATGTTAAAAAGGCATACGATAGAGTATGGAGGGAGGGTATGTGTCGCAAGCTGGAGGCTCTGGGCTTGGCAGGCGAGTTTGTTGGGATTATGAAAGCATTATATAAAGATGTACAGAGTGAACTTAGCCTGGGAAACATTACAACAAAACATGTGCCTATGGTGATAGGCCTAAAACAGAGGTGTATCCTTTCGCCAATTCTTTTTGCATTGTACATCAACAGTGACGAGGGGGTTGCAGTTGGGGACTTGAAGATCCCAGGGCTATTTTTTGCAGACGATATGGTGCTAGTGTCAGAAAGCAAAGAGGGGCTAGCGAAAATGCTGGGAATTGTTGGGAAATATGGGCGCAAATGGAGACTCGAACTTAATGAAAGCAAGAGCAAAGTTATACCTGTGGGGTGCAAAGTGGACCCCACTCGAAGGTGGAGAGTGGGGGAGTTCTGCGTTCCGGAAGGTAGCAGCAAACTTCTTAGTGTAGGAGAGACAAGTGACTACGAGTATCTGGGCATAAATATAAACATCACAGGAAGAGGCATCTACCGAAACCACACAAATAAATTGATTCTGAAGGGGAAGTGAATCCTTAACCAAATGAAATTTATAGGGAGAACAGTTTCAATAAGGTTTTCGTGGGGAAAACCATTTGGGAAATGGTGGGTCAGCCAAGTATAACATCCTGTACGGAAGTTGTACCCCTAAACCAGATGACTGTTAAGAGCTTGGAAATCCTGCAGAACGATGCAGGCCGATGGATAACAGGGTCGAGTAATGCCGCCGTGCTAGAAGCAATCAGGGGTGAGCTTGGGTGGATGAGGATCAAGGACAGAATAGACCTATTGAAACTCAGTTATCTTAATTATTTGGTAAATCTCCCTGATAGCCGATGGTGTAAAGTAATGATCCCGAGAACTTTCAGCTCAAATATCAAGATGGGGTAGATGGTCCAAGCGAGGGAGCTAGTAGAGAACTACTCATTGGAGATCTTGGACCTAGATGTTGGGGCAAACCGGGGTAAGAAAATCGTCAGAGAAAGGTTCATGGAGAATTGTAACCATAATTGGCAAGAGGGGGTCAAATCAAAGAGATCTTTGGGTGGCCTGCATGATAAAGAGAAGCCTGGTTTTGAAGAGTACCTTGATGTCACCTTTGGGGGGTAACTGTTGTTCAAGCTGAGGTCGAAAAATTGGGAAAAACAGCGAAAAGGAGTGCCAGATGTGTAATTTTGGCGTGGTGGAGACCCTGTAACACTTTTTTCTAGAATACCCAAAATGCCAGTCGCAAAGAACAAGATTCACTGGGAGTATAATGGGGAAGTGGAATGGGAGAATGAAGGACATGTGGTTAGTGGGCGACTCAAAGGAGAGAGTAAATATGCTAATCAGAGAGATTGGGAAGAATGGGGCAAGGGATGTCATCAAGCAGTTCATCTCCGAGTGTTGGGAGGAGAGAAGAAGCGTGGGAATAGGGAGGCAGTTGGTAGTACAGGGGTAGCCAAGGCCTTCTCATATGAGAACCACGACAAATCAGCGGCCGGCCAAAGTATTATTATTATATTATAATCTTATTTGGTTTGAGTTAGTCCAAACATGGCCTGAAAGTATAATTTAATTTTTTGGTTTGGTACATCCTTTCGGTCCAACGTTCTTTCCATTCCACCTGTGGTGAAACTAAATAGCCGATAAAAATCATAAATTTGAAAAAAAAAAATTTGTTTTGTGATAAAAGTATACATGTAAGCATTTCTGAGAAGAAGGTAAAATTGCCTTTTAATTGGCATTTTTTTATGTCAGTAAATCCAATACAACCCTCTCAAATGTTCCTTTTCTAAAAAAGTGTTATATGTTTCACGGAAAGTGTTGACAAAACATACCAGTGGAAAAGAACAGTGTGTAAGACTGCAAACATGCAAAGCTTTCTCTTCCTTATGCAATCTGTTTTAATTCAGACACAAGGTGAAGACTTAATAAACAGATAGAAAGATTTTATCTGGTACATTTTAAAAGAAGAAAAAAAAATACCCAACCGATTTTAACAACAAACAAGGGATCATCATTAAGAGAAGAAGAAAAGGTACATGTAAGTTGAGCTCAATGAAAAGTAGTTAATTTAGGCCCAATACACAGTTCACTCTTTTCAGTGAAAGGGGATGGGGACAGTGACCTTTGGTGGGGGCAAACTAATGATGGAATGGGTCGAGGAGTGGGTGGGGTGGGGGTATGAGAGAAAACATCAGTATCATAGTTGGGAAGATAGCGAAGCTGCGTGCTAGAAAACAGTTTGTGTCTGAGTGCTGGTACAGGGGTAATGAATTATTTTTTAAAATTTGATTAGCAGTTTCCAATTTGGTTTCAACAAGTGATGATACTGTGAATATAAGGCCAATGTGAAAGAAAAATGGTTAGCACTTGAACATTTTTGTATAGCATTTTGCGATGCGAATCCAGTCATCAAATACCCTGTTCATTTTTTTAGCTCTGTTGCCAATGATACTGTCAGAGAAGCCATTGTAGTCCTACATGTAGTGGCAGAGGTTAATTATGATGTAGTGGAGATTGGCTCTGAGTGAGGTAAAAGGAAACTAGTTTCCGGTGATGGCTACAGTTTTGTCCATAAACGAGTACAGAAAAGTGGAATTATTGTTCGTCATTGCAGCGTGCAAGGAAAAATCAAATGGGTGTCCAGTAGTTATAAACCAAAGTGATGGGTCATTTCAAAAGAACACATGTACGCATACTCGTCCAGCAAAACCAGGCTTTTCAACGGCAGTAAAAAATAAGGCTGACATCAAACAACTTGCCAACCAAGAACTTTTTGAGTCAGCAAATGTTATGGTGAAAGATATCACAGACAAAAATACAGTGCCAAGCTGCCTGATGTGTCATGACCAACAGATGATGCACTTATCTGCATGACTAACAGAGCGAGATCAAGCAAATGACCAAAAGATGCCACTGACCTAACATTTATCATCAGTGAGGAATACATACACTCTACCACACCTGAGACATTCTTCAAGGCATTCATCAGCATTGGAGATACGTGACACTTGACCTTCACAACTGGCAAACAGCTGGAGCTCCTATCTAAGGCAAAGACATGGTTTGTAGATGGGACGTCTAAAGTGGTGAGAGACCCTTTTTACCAACTGCTGTTGATCCACTCATTCATCAAATCTGGAGACGATATGAAACAGTTACCATTGTGTTATATCATAATGTCTGGGAAAAGAGAAAAAGACTATAAAAAAGTACAGTGAAACCTGTCTTGAGAGACCACCCTTTTTTGCCAGGCAAAAGTGGTCTCTCAAAACAAGTGGTCTCTCATGACATGTCCTATACAGAGTAAAACAGCCAAATGGTACAGTTAAAACTAGAAGTCCTGTCATGAAATGCACACAAGTAGCATGTCGATCTGCGCGTTAATCTACGCATTATGACCATTGTAAGGCTATCAAATCCTGTACATATGGCCTGTGCACAAGCATTGTTTCAGCCAATGGACTTCCGGGTAACCCGGAGGTCCATTGGCAGAAACATTGCCTGTGTTTGCTAGGAGTAACCAGGAGAGCCTGTCATGCTTTGGATGCCATTCGTTATTGCAATTGCGTGCCTAGATAAGCGCACAGTTCGTGACAAGACTTCTAGTTTTAACTGTACAAGGTCATGGTAGTCTCTCAGGATAGGAGTTCTCTCACGACTGGTCTCTCAAAAAATGTTTTACTGTACTGGTAAAAGTATTGGAGTTGCTGCCAACATAAACAGAGGTGGAGTCTTTTGTGTAGATTTTGAAAGCGGTACATGTATATGGCAGGCATAAAAACAAGTCTTCCTAGAGCCAGAAATCCATGGGAGTGCTTTCCAATTTGAGCAAGCACTATGGCGCAGAGTCCAACAATCAGGTCTGCAGATGGCTCATAGTAGCAAAGATGACATCCACAAGTTGCTGAGGAAAGTATTTGCTCTACTGTTCCTTCCTGTCAATGATATTCCTGAAGCTTTTGACCGTCTGAAAGAAAAAGTCCACCAGGATGCAACAGCACTGGACCAGTTCATGACCTATGTACATGTAGAAGAAACATGGTTCCAGAATCCAGTATGAGATGTCCCATCATGGTCATTATTTGGCAGAAGCATTAGAACAAATAACAATGTGGAGGGTTGGCACAACCGCCTTAACAGCAGAGCCAAAGAAGGCTAAATTGCCATTTTATCTTCTCATAAATCGTCTTTACTTGGAGAGAAGCGATATTCTCACTAGAGTAAAGATGGCTATTGAAGGTAAGTTGAGAAGAAATCAAAGAAAGAAAACCAGGTAAACTGACGGAAAGCTGATGCAGCTGTGGGAAGATTATAACAACCAGGCTATCTCAACAAACAGACTTTTAGAAGGTTGTGCAAAACTGTATGCTCCATGTTAGTTTTATATGTTATACATGTCTGTTATAATTTATTTATACAGTTAAAACTAGAAGTCCTGTCATGAAATTAAATGCACACAAATAGCACGTCGATCTGTGTGTTAATCTACACGTTATGACCATAGTAATGCTATCAAATTCTGTACATATGGCCTGTGCACAAGCAATGTTTCAGCCAATGAACCTCCGGGTAACCCGGAGGTCCATTGGCAGAAACATTGCCTGCATTTGCTATGTGTAACCAGAAAATCCTGCCGTACTTTGGATGCCATTCAATATGGCAATTGCGCATAATTCCTACATGTACGTGCAATTAAGCCTAGATAAACGCACAGTTCATCATGACAGGGCTTCTAGTTTTACATGTAACTGTATATATTTTATTATGTTTCAATTACATGTATTATCATGTTAAAATCATGGATGAAGATTGGATTAATTTAAAATAAATTAATGGATTTTTATTGTTCATTGTTATTTGTATTTTACATAATCCAAGGCCCACTGCGGACTTTCCTTGTATTTTATATTAAAATGCTATAAAATGTATTTACTAGAATTTATTTATAAACTATTTAAGTGACAATGTTCAGAGGGCCGAATCGTCCACACTTGAGGTCCGAATCGTCCAATGTTCAGGGTCCAAATCGTCCAAGGATAAGGTTCAAATTGTCCGGTATTGTCCATAATAACTTTGAGATCTTCGCTGGCCAAATTCTATAATTTACAATCTTTCTGGATTCCTGCAGAAGGATGACTAATGACTTACATGTATATTGAAGTGATCTTACCTTTGATTCAGTCAGTTGTCACTCATATGAAAGCATTTTTGTCATTCAACGATAATTTTGAAACCAAATTTCCATACATTGTTTTTATTTCTTTGGTAGTCTGGAGAAAAAACAAGGTCAGCAAATTTAAAACGCGTATAGAAACATATTTAAGACATGAATGGAATGTTTATGTAATGTAAATCATTATAATGACAAAGCTAACTTGTTCCAGGTGACAAGAGAGTTTGCACTCCACATAAGGTGAAGGGGAGGAAGTTTGTTTAAAAAAAAAATCGCCAATTAATTTTCAATATTTTTTTCATTTTTTGTCTCAAAAACATAGGTTATGACCCCTCTTTGGAACGAGCTCCTTGAGCTCGTTCCAAAGAGGGGTCATAACCAATGTTTTTGAGACAAAAAATTAGTTATTCAAAATTTTTGTTTGCAAGTGTCATCTGCTTTTCATGTTACATGTAGGTAAAGGGTTAAAGGATGCAATTCTCTGAAGTGGGACTTGATATCTGTTGGGGATCTCGAGCATTCTCCATCCCCATAGTGGGAGGTAAATGTTGAAATTAAAAAAAAAATTGCACTATTTCGATATACATGTACAGTTACACTACTACTGCCAGTTCCATGATAATTCCTACATGTATATGTATAATAGATTGAATTACCCTATTACTATTAGTTGTTACACTGTGATCACCTATACCATTAACTCAGACGGGGGTATGGTGGCTCAGTAGGTAGAGGTTCAGGCTGCAAGCCGAGAGGTCCTTAGTTTGAATCCTGCCTCTGGCAACCACATTGTGTCCACTTTCACCCCCATTGCCCACTTGATTGCACGGTGGCATTGTGTTCTAAGGCGTACTGCCCGTCGATGGTTCACTTGTCTTCAATCAGTGGTAACCCTGCTTGTGTGGAGTTCGTATGATGGGGAGCCTGACAATTGCTCGCTGTTGCTCGGTGGTTTTCTCCGGGTACTCTGGCTTCTTCCTCCCATAAAACTGTCCCACATGATGTGACCCTGGCTGTCTAAAGTGTTGTTAAACCCCAATTGCCCCGTAGGGAGGGAGAGGGGGAAAATTAATTTAAAAATCTTCTCATGAACCAGTGCGTACAATGGCTTGATTTTGGTATGGAGCTCTCTTTTGAGTTGTAAAATCAAGTTTGTTCAAACGAAGTTCACAGAGACATATTTGCTTTATAATGGGAGGGACAAGATTTTTGGCCCTGCCTAAAATTTCAATTTTCTGAACTGATGGTCTGATTTGAACCAAATTTGGTATGTGTTATTATTGGGTACTTGATTCATGCAAAAAAAAAAATTTCCTGTGTCCCCGTGGGAACCCCAAGAGCTAAAAATAGAAATATTTTCAAACGCCCATATTTCCCAAACTACATGGACCAGAGAACTGTTATTTGGTATGAAGCATCCTTAGGACCAGTAGAAATCAATGGTAAAAAGATTGCCATCGGTTATGTCAGGGTGTTCTGTAGGGGGGGGGGAGGGGCATTGAAAATACGCTGAGTCAGCATATTTGCAGAAATTAAAATTAAAAAAAAATTCTCCAGAACCAATGTTCAGAATCTTTTGATTTGTTATACAGCATCCATAGGGAGTCAGATACAAGATTGTTAAAATGAAGCCCCTTGGTTCATATTTGGGCTCAATACAACAGCCTGTCTTCTTTTTAACTAAGGGCAGTGTGAGGAATTATCTTCAAAAATCTTCTTCAGAACTACCAGTCAGAATCTTTTAATGTTTGGCATTCATCATTGTTATGAGCGTCAGATTCAAAATTGTTCAAACCAAGTCCCTATGGAAGCCCAAATTTTAACTTAGTGCAATATGGGGGGATAATTTTTATAAATATTCCTCTTTAGATCCCCCAGGCAGAATCCTTTCATATTTGGTATACAACATCTCTAGTAGTGGGGGGGGGGGGGGGGGGGGGGGGGGGGGGGGGGGGACAGATTCAAGTTTGTTAAAATTGGGTCCCTGGATTAATATTTGGGCTTCCTATAGTAGCCCAAATTTTAACCTAGTACAGACATGAGGAAATTTTTTCATCAGATCCACCAGTCAGAATGCTTTCATATACTGAGTCAAAAAAGAAAGCATAATAGAAACAAATGTGAAAAAATAGCATGATGGATGAAATATAATAGTTCTAATGTAGCATGTTTGTGAACGTGCAAAAAGTTTAATGACATGTTATTGTTGTCCACCCAACCGTATACAATTTTGCTACGGATTTCAAAATAGCACATGCTACCCAAGAATGTCAAATTGAATGGGTGACCGACGATTTTCTTTGTGTTATGTTGTGCTAGAGAGCCTGGGTTATTGAGAAAACACGCTAGTTTTTGTCTTCCAACATTTAAAAAAATGCCAAGGTTAACCAAAAATCAGAGGTTGCGTGTCATTGGTATGCATGAGGCTGGGATACCCCCAGAGTGACTGTGGCCACTATTTACCGTCCCATTGGAAGATATAGAACCACTGGATCTACTGCCGACCTACCGCATTCATCTCGAGCAAGAGTTATGATCACTGCACAAGACCGACACATCATGACATCTCATTTTTGCGGGATCGCTTCCTTCCGGCGACAAGGACAGCAGCAATTACTCATAGAACTAACAATAGAATTAGTGCACAAACTGTCCGCAACAGATTCACTGAACACGGCATCCGAAGTACCACTGACCAATCCTTACCCAACCTCACCGTACTGTCAGAATGGAATGGGTACAGTAGCGCTGGAGCACAGTTCTTTTTCATGTTGTCAACCTAATCGCGATTCGGGCAAAATTGTCTTTCCATTTTGTGATCACAGTACTGTACAATGTTCTATTGTTTTATTTCTTTTCAGAATGGTTGACATATCTCAGTATTCTCTTCCGAATGATACTGATGTCTGCCTTTTGGATTGTAAAGAGGCCTTTAGTGGGCTGACAGACAATGAAAAACTTTATGCACATTTTATCTCTCGGGCATCGTTCTATGGTGGACTTATTGTATTGGTTCAGGTGAGTTTTTGTGTCTTTCTGATGCACTAGTTCTGAAACTTTTGCTTTTTACTCAGCCATTTGTAGTATACATACATTATACATGTACTGATGCCTCCTAGAGCCTCAGGCCAAGGAAAAGAAACAATTTCCAATTTCACAAACAAACAATTCCAGGTACATGTAGGTGCAGTACTCAGATTGCGAAAGCTGTGTTTTTCTCAACCTCAAATGTCAACCTTGTCACATAATTTTGTCATGACAAAATGGTCATGACAAAAGTGAGGAGGTCGACAGTTCAGAAATAAAATTTTGAGAAACCAATACCGAATTAAGAGAAACTAGCAAAAATAAGATCTGAGATTTCTGGGTTGTCACATTTCTTTTTATGCCCCTGATACAGAGTTTTGGGCCTTACTTGGGGTTGATTTTTAAACATGTCTGAAATAGATTAATTTTGCTTAAAAATGTTAAACTATTCAGAACATGCAGGTGGTTTGAGATAAGAACACTGCATATTTTGGAGCAATGGCATATGTTGCTGATTGTAATTTGGAATTCAGCAGGATGGGTGGCTTGGCATTTACTCCAACTTGACCCAAGGATACCACACATATCTCATTCTTTCATTACATACTTCCCCTTATTGTAGTCCCCCAACCTCTCCCATTATTTCCAGAGTTGAGAATCAAGGTACCCTACCCATGTCAGCTGGGGCTCTGAAGCTCCCTCCCCCACCCCAAAAAAATAAAATAAATAGAATATAGCAAAAACATATCAACAGAATTCGATGAAGGTCACATGCAAAACCCTGGAAAAAAAATTAAGTAAAACAGGAAAGTTTACCTATGAGTTGGGCAAGATGTCAGTTTCACTGTCATGCCAGTCTTGCTCACATGGACAAAATGAAATCAGATTGATTAAAGCAGCCTTTTACTTGCCAATTTGTCAACCTGACTTGTCATTTCTAGGTTTTTTACTCCTTTCTTTGCTTCTTTTTAATAAACAACTGTGCTTTTAATGTGATAAGCCTATTGTATTTATTAAAATAATGCCTTGTTTCATTTGAATGGACAGAAACTGTCAATGCCATGTGCAGGTTCTGCCAATAATACTCTAAACCCCACCCATGATGTTAAACACCTCACCTGATTGTATGTCGGAATATGAATGAGAATAAATTACGTATTATTTTTCTATTCTTCACCTGGTAAATCAGTGTTTGGTTCAGTTTATGTGGTGGTTCTTTGAGAAAAAAACACAGGAAATCATCTTCATTTATTTATTCTTTCATGTCTCCACTGCTAAAGGAAACTAAATATTTAAAACTCCCCATCATGTCAGCATGACCATGTAGTGAATTCATTACTAGTACATGTATACCACTCTCAATGGGCACTGCGCTGTTACAACAAACTTCTACCACTAGTTGAGACCAGGAAAGGTCCATACAGAAAATGAAAACAATCTGACATGGTCCGTATAATAATTCCTGTGTTCTTAATATCCTTTTGCAATAAATAATAACTTAGAATTTGTTTGCATTATCTGAGCACTGTGCTTTTCTGGCTTCGGTTCAATTTCAATGTCGGGTGGCAAAACTTTGAACAAAAATTTGGCCGGAAAAAGAGCCCTGAAGGAAGCACCTTCGTGGCTGATCTCGGGGCACGGATTGATCGGCCCCGACAAAATGCAAAGCCTGACTTTCATCATTTACAATCCCTGTGTGTAGGGATTCATTGTTTTAAAGGTTAATCTATGTCAGTTAACCCTTTATGCAAGAAAGAAAATAAACTAAATTCAACTCAGGAAGGAAATACACAGAACGGCATGCACGTGTGAATGGGTTAATCGATATGGCGCGAGTGCTAGCGCGGAAGGATAGAACGAGAGGCCAGAACTTCATAGGCTAAAACTTCATTGATGGCACAAGTGCCATATCATTTAACTCACTCACACATGCATGTAGTTTTGTGTTTATTACATGCCTTCACGTCTATGAAAAAATATTAAAATGACACTCAGCAATTCATTTGACAACTATCAACAAAGAGAACACATTTTATCGCCAACCAAATTTGCGAGGGGAACCCATGTTATTATTTCGTTTATCACTAAAATGATTCAGATATCATTGTACTGTATACCAATTTATGTGACAGTGTAGGAAGAGAAAGATACATAGATTATAGCGGTTATCCTACAAATTTATTTTGACGTGTATTGTACTGTATGTCAATTCAAGTGACATCCACATGTGTATGGTTCTGTTGAGACAGTTTCCACATATTACTGGCTGTATTGACCTTATGGAAATAAAGTCAGTACAGCTTTTGGCTGCTATGTTTAGATGTATTTTATTAAATTTGAAACCTTATGGACTACAGTGAGTACCCAATTCAACACACAACTTTTCATTCTCATGTTATAGGCCATTTGGCCATAGTTTGGGGGCATTCGTGGATTGGCGGTCTCCATTAGTATTGTTTCAGATTCTAAAGTGCTGATGGAGGAAAAAGGGACTGAGGACTTAAACCAGATCACAACCCAGTTGCGATCTTTTCATACTTCTCTATCAGCTATCAAACATATAAAATATTTTTTAAATACACATGTACATGTAGCATCAAAATACTTTGAAACCTTTGGCCACCCCGATCTTAGAAGCAAAGCAAAATTGCACCTGAATTTGATTTTTAAACAAATTCACAATTTTCTTTGTATGAAATTTTTGTTTTGTGCAGCTGTTGCATTTTTTAATTATTTTCATTGAAATTACTTAAATGTTTTCTTGATCATAAGCAAGTGACCATTGACTTATTATGTGTACCAAATTTTCTAGTGTTTTCAACCTCGCTCTTTATAAACTGATTTTGATGAAACGTCTCATAATTGATAATAGCAAGTGGAAATGTACTATGTGCCCTTTCCCAAATTTCCAAACTTCAAATTTAAGTCTGCAGTGTGCTGTCATTCAGAATCAAATTACTGATCAAATTTTGATTTATTTGGGAAAATCCATTGAGATCCAAGTACTAAGACATTTAGGTGATTAAGGTGAATCCATTATCCTTATGCAGATTGATTCATAAATTCACATCAAACTTCTGCATCTGAGTGCTCTGGTAAATAAAGGAAGTACAGTACAAAAAAAGTACAAAATAGTGTTTACATGTATGTTACTTATTTTTAAAAAAATCATTTCTTTTCATTCAGACTTCTCCTGAGTCCCCTGCCATATTTGCTCTTCTTCAAAAACTGTACCGAGCTCAACAGATTGAAGAGTTGAAGAATGTCGCCACAGACCAAGGCCTCACAGAAGAAGAATTCCAGGTTTTTAATTCTTTTTCATCATCACACATTTTGCAAGAGTGAATAATCGAATTTCACCAACATTTTTAATTTCATTTGGAAAAATTAACAAGTTTTAGTTTTTCTGTGTTTGGATTGTACTTATCATCAAAGGTGCTTGATCCAATATTGTGATCAGGAATAGTGATGAACCGATAATCAGAATCAGCAATCAGAACCGGCTGGTTATGGGACATCGGTCGATTGTGATAACCGGCAGTTAAATGCTGACAGTTTCCGGTTATTCTATATTTAACACTGACTATTAAAAATCCATTTGATATCTGGCCATTTCAATAAGGTTTCCCATTAAAAATGTGTGTAGTGCATAGCAGAAATTTAGGGATTTGCAGAGCAGAGGTATTACAGAATTGACCAACTGCAATCGGTACGAGATCACCACCATTTCCTGTAGATTGTAGAGTCCATGTAAACATTGGAGAAACACATCAAGGGAAATAACAAGTTGAAAAAAGAACATTGAATAACACATAATGACATATGTGTAAACCATGCATCATGCTACTTCACAACACACATTAACATCAAAATTATTATTCATTTAAGACACAAAATATGTGTGCTCAGTATATTCCTGATTAATTCAGCCAAGTGTATTGTATCCTTACACAAAACCGAATTAACACTATTTCCGAGAATAAAACACAATCTTCACGAGAACAATATCATGTGATTGTATCGTTAATAACAATCTTTTCCCCCACACCCCAACCAAAATGTAAATATTATTTTGGCTCTTATTGCCCAGCACTAAATATGCATACTCTGAGAACTTATGTGGTATTAAGCTTTCGTAATTGATGATTTATAAACGAAATTCTGTAGTATAACAGGCACCAACAGATTTTCTTCTGTGTCTTTTTTCAACCATCGGAATCCGCATCGGAATCGGCATAACCGGCAGAGAAATAATCGGTAATCGGTTGGTAGCAAGTTTTGATAATCGGTTCATCACTAATGAGGAAAAGGATTCACCTTCTCAATCAGATCATGATCCTATTTCAACACACTTACTGCAAATGAGTTAACCCTTTACTCAACGCAGACGATATCAAAATTTATTATTTTAAATATAATTTTTTTAAATTTTTAAAAAATTTCAACAAAACTATATCATGTGACCCCTCATTGGAACAAGTTCAATGAGCTCGTTCCA
The DNA here is from genome assembly GCA_031216915.1 of Pictodentalium vernedei. NCBI lineage: Eukaryota > Metazoa > Mollusca > Scaphopoda > Dentaliida > Dentaliidae > Pictodentalium > Pictodentalium vernedei. Next base: position 172,230,131 of record CM062292.1, read on the forward strand.
ACGAGGGGTCACATGATATGGTTTTGTTGAAATATTCTGAAAAATTTAATTTTTTCAACTGCTCAATTTGCATATTATGTGGACGGATGCGGGCGATTCGTTAGGTAAAGGGTTAAGATATTTTCTAAAAACAGTTGAAAATAGAAGGTCCTTTTCAGTGCTTGAACATATCTTTTCAACAAGTTTGATTCATTCCTCGGTGTTGCAGGGAGAAAAATGGACAGAGATTTTTGAGATTCTATGGTGCTGCAGATAGGAAAATGGGCAGAGATTTTTGACTGGATGGTGTCCCAGTCACGATCCAGCCAAAATTCTCTGTGCATTTTTTGTGATCCTGTACCGAGTACTGCTTGTTTTCCCATGTGCATGATGTCTATGAACAGATTCCTTATAAATGGACCCAAGAATTTATTGGTGTGAATGTTGGCTTATTAGAGGAGTAAAGATATGCTTGGTACACAGGTCAAGATACGGATGCATATTTAGATACGATGTGTGATAACTTAATTCCAGACAGCCCTGGACAGCCACAGCAGTAATAGCACCATAAACAGAAGGCCATCTGTGGACTACACAACACATTATTATTTGACAACAATTTAGAATCCATTCAAGGCTAATTTTTATTGAAAAACAGAATGCCATAAACATTCAGATGAGTAAAATATGCTCCACCCATCATACAGTTCTGCCATTCAGCACTGATGGTCCAGTTCAATTTTTATTCTTCAAACTCAGCATACACAATTATATTACAAAATGAGGTAATGTGAAACTTGGAACTCCACATATTATCTTATCGGATAGACATTGTCATACCTCAAACCCATATTGGATCAACTTATTGTTGGTATATAATTGATAATCCATTTTCACTTGGACAAATTCCATTGACAGTTTGCAATATTTGAAATATCAACATGGCATTTATTTGCATTATTGCTGCACTAATGTTGACAAATAATTATATGTCACTGTCCAATCGGGTAGCTCCAATACCATATAGGGAAGTATGGGTCACATACTATTTTGCATACACTTTGATTAATTAAACTCCAATACAGTGGAACCCTGTTAATTGAATAGCCACTTTGCCAAAGAAAATTATTCATTCAACAGGAATATTAAATTAACAGGGATTGTGTCACTTTCCTGTATTCTAGACATAAAATTGGCATTTATTCTATTATATCTTGATATAAGATATAATAGATTAAATGCCTGTATTGGATGTACTGAGGTCAAATGAGTCTATAAGCAAAGAATAACTTGGGAGAGCCAGGGTAATTTCTCGACAGGTTACAAGATTTTTTTTCCAATTAACAGGAGTTTACTCTAACCTATAATCAATTGACAGGTCAGATTTGTATTGGAGGTGTGGTAAATGGTTTTGTGTTGGGAAATTATATTTAATTAACAGGCCTAATGATATTCAGTTAAGAGACATCCAATTTAGTGGGCTTTACTTGTACTACAGCCAATCACATTACTATAGTAGGAATAATACTTGTAATTTATCAATGAATTCTGAATTTGAAGCAGTTTTGGAGACTTCATGAGCTGAACTCAACATGTCCAACGTATCATTTTTTGTTGTAACATAACTCTTTTGCATGACTCTGGCTCACACTTCACAGATATTGATTTTCTGTTGATATACTACTCAAAGTTTGCTAAGCACCAAATATTTGACACACCATTGTGAAATTTGCTTGTGACATATTTGCGATATGTTTGGTGGATATGATTGAGGAATATATTGAGATGGTCCCCAGTGTTCACATTAGCTCTCTTGACAGGCAGACTTTTCGTGACAATCATGGAAAGCATGTACCCCTTGATTTCATGATGTTTTCGTGTACTGTCTACATATACATGAAATGTGTAGGGTATTCAGTCTTCATATCAACACAAACCCTTGTGATTTAATGATTGAATATGGTAAATGCAAATGTAAGAAGACATTTGTCTGAAGCAGAAATGTGGAGGGCTGTAAGGATGGTGGAGCAAGGGGATACCCATCGTCTTGTTGGTGAAGCCCTTGGTGTGCACCATAAGGTGATCACCAGAGCCTGGGCAAGATTTCAGCAGTATGGCTCACCAGTAAGATGGCATGGTGGTGGCAGAGACAATATCTGCAGCTGAAGACCGTTTTTTTTTATAATTCAGGCCCGTAGGAACCGCTTCGCCACATCAACCCAGTGACCTTCAGAATGCGTCCGGGGTAAATATTGCGATGCAGACTATCCGGGCAAGGTTGCACGAAGGTGGTCTCCGATCGAGAAGACCGTGTATTCCCATTCCGCTGTCCCAGAACTGCCACCAAGCATGATTTGAATGGGCCATGGACCACGTTGGATGGACCAGAGAAGATTGGCGACCTGTCCTTTTTACAGATGAGTCAAGGTACTGCCTAGACCACACAGACAGGTGTTCTAGGGTATGGAGAAGACCAGGAGAGTGATTCCATGCAGTCAACATTGCTGAGCATGACCGCTATGGTGGAGGGTCAATCATGGTCTGGGGCCGCATCAGCTGGGATGGACGTACATGGCTCTGTGTCCTTGAACGTGGTAGATTGACTGCACAGCGGTATATTGATGAGATCCTGGAATGTCCACGTCAGATTGTATGCAGGTGCAGTGGGTGATAGATTCATTCTGATGGACGATAAAGCCCGTCCTCATGTTGCCCATGCTGTGGAGGAGTACCGACAGAGGGAGGGGATTGAGTGTATGGACTGGCCAGCAAGATCCCCTGACCTGAATCCAATCGAACATGTCTGGAATGAGTTGCAGCTTGAAATTTCAGCCCGTCCAGTCCAGCCAAGAAGTGTGCAGGAGCTTGGTGCCATGCTGGTCCAAGAATGGAACAACATCCCACAAAGGACCACCAGGAACATGATTGGGAGCATGAGAAGGCGTTGGCAAGCTTTAATTAACAGTAATGGGTCTCATACATGATATTGAATCCAGACCAGTTCGCTCCATCAAATTTTTGGCATATTGAAAAATTTCCTCTTTTACCCAAAATATCCATTCTCCACGGTTATTGTATTCAAAAGCTAAAACATAATGTCAAACACAAATAAAATCTTAATTTCTGTGTTTAAATCATTAAAGATATAATTAAATAAAAAATATATACACTTTTCATTACAATATTTCAACTAAAACGTAAAACAGGTAGTTGGATGTACTTGGTGCTTAGCAAACTTTGAGTAGTATAATTTGGATATTAAGTTGGTGACATGCACATGCAAACATTGACAGTTTACATTTCAATGACTGGAATCCACATGGAATCCTGCCGTTTCATTTTATGGGAATATTACGAGAATCAGGTTCAACTGATATTTAACTGCTCTCACTGAGACATGTATAGTCAAGTGAAGCATCGCAGGGTATCTTTACCCCCTATTGCTTATGATATATTGTTTTATCATGTTACAAGTACATTTTTGTTTGTTTGTTTATTGTGGTTTAATAGCACTTTCAAGAGCCTGGGTCATATCATGTCAGACAGTTGTGCAGGTGGCAGAAGCTGGAGTACCTGGCGATATGGCTGAACAGTATTCAAAACTGAATACCGGTATCGGTGTTAAAAATAATACCACAGCATACTGGTATATCGAAAGACTGTTCCGATATCTGAACATATGTACCATAATCGGGACTTGAGCCATCACGATCGGAACAAATCAGCTGCCTTTGTGATATAGTTCAAATAACCCTTTACCCAATACAGACAATATGAATATTTACTTTATTAAATATTAGTTTAGCAAATTTTTCAAAAAATGTCAACAAAACCATATCATGTGACCGCTCATTGGAATGAGCTCAGCAAGCTTGTTGCAATGAGGGGGTCACATGATATGGTTTTGTTGAAATTTTTGAAAAAATAATATTCAGACCTTCATTTAAAAAAAATCCTGGCGCTGTACATCACGTGCCCAAGATGACACCAAGGTGCGTGGTTTCTCTAGTGGTGTGCCAATTTGGGAAGACACCTCTTGTGGCACAAAAATGAAAAAGGAGATGCAATTATGTAATTTACGAAATAATACACTGAAATAAAGTGCAAGTTGGTTTAAATTTCATGATACAAAAATTACAATTTCTTACCACTAAATTTCGAACTTTTAAGCATAATATACAGTGGAATATTTAGCGAGGTACATGTAAATGCAGTTCAAAATCCTGACAACACAAGTGAAAATCAAAGCACCGTCTGAACTCTGAAGTTTTCATTTGGATCATTTTGGGGATCTAGAAACTGTTGCTTGATGAAAATTGCCAGGAATATAGCACACGGTGTTTATTCCAGCCAATCAGGTCATCTAAAAATTTGGGTTTACCGGGAATTCCTCATTGACGTAATCAACTTTGTGACAGTCACTGTCACATGATGCTAACACTTCAAAGTGTGTACATTCTTTCAGACATTTAGTGTCAATAAATTCCACATCGCCATTAAATTTATGGGATTTAAAAATTAAAATGGCAAAAATTAACTTTGATTATCAACAATTTGCTCACAATAGCTTGATCCAGAGCGGAGTTTAGGTATGACAACGTCCATTTCATGAAATAATATGTGAAGGTAAAGTCAAAATTACTGCATGTTTTCGTGATTTAAACAATGAATATGAAGGATAATAGGTACCTAGAAACGATACGTGTCCCTCGCAGACCAATATTATCATTCAGTGGCATGATATATATGGCTAAAAAAATATTGACTATGAAAAATAATAGTAAACTACAGTACCTTACACAGGTTATTCGATTAATTGAATAGGCAAGACAGTCAAGTGTTTACAAAGTTTCTGGAACTCTGACATTGTTGACGTAAACTAAAAAAGTAACTACTTTTTTTCCATGTGCGTGATTGATCGTTCGCTGCAAATTGTAATTGCATGAGCGATGGTGCATGAGAGCGATCGCGTGCCATTAAAATGAAGGTCTTAACTGCACAATTTGCTCCACAGCAAGCTGAATATTTTGGAATGAATCTGCTCTTCCTTATAGAATGTTGGACAAATGGAATATAAATCATGCAATAGAATATGGATATGATTGTTTTATGACATGAACTCATTACTTGATATGAAAAGCAGACGACACTTTCAAACAAAATTATTGAACAACTAATTTTTTTTCATTTTTTATACGCCCGTTTTGAAAAAACGGGGTCGTATTATGGTATACCGCTGTCCGTCTGTCTGTCTGTCTGTCTGTCTGTCTGTCTGTCTGTCTGTCTGTCTGCCTGTCTGTCTGCCTGTCCATCCATCTGTCTGTCCGTCCGTCCGGTCGTACGATAACTCAAGAACACTTTGAGAGATTTTCGTGATTTTTGGGTAGGTGGTGTATATCGATGGAGGGAAGCTCCCTTTCGTTTAGTGTCGCCATTCGATTAGTCATTCCAGAGTTATGGGACTTTATTACTTAAAAAATAGTTGATTTTTTACATGTCGTACGATAACTCGAGAACGCTTTGAGAGATTTTCGTGATTTTTGGGTAGATGGTGTATATCGATGGAGGGAAGCTCCCTTTCATTTAGTGTCACCGTTCGATTAGTCATTCCAGAGTTATGGGACTTTATTACTTAGAAAATTGTTGATTTTTTACACGTCGTACATGAACTCGAGAACGCTTCGAGAGATTTTCACGATTTTTTGGTAGGTGGTTTATGTTGATGGAAGGAAGCTCCCTTTCGGTTGGTGTCGCTGTTCGATTAGTCATTCCAGAGTTATGCGACTTTATTCATCAAAATATAGGCAATTTTCCACATGTTGGACTTTGAGCAATTTTCATGATTTTTTGGTGGCAAGTATATGTAACCTGACAAGCACACATGTATACTCATATTGTGTGGTTCCCTCTTGTAATTAATAACGGGCATATCATGCGCTCATGGCGCAGCTGTTTATTCATTTTTTGCGTGAAAAACATAGCTTATGAGCTCGTTCCAATGAGGGGTCATAAGCTCTGTTTTTGAGTAAAGGGTTAAAAATGGCACTGCTGAGTACAAACTCCCTCTGTTTACTTTTATATGAACTATGTATATTTCTTGCAGTATGTTGAACAGTCTGACAGTTGCTCGCCATTGCTTGGTGGTCACTCTGGTTACTCTGCTTTCTCCACCCGTAAACCTATGCAGCACAATGTAACCCATGCTTAAAATAAAAAAAAAAACATCCATCCACATACAGAGAAACAGAAGATCTTCTTTGTGGGGCCTTAATTGAATCATCCTGTTGATTGAATATACATGTAGCTTCCAAATACAAACTTCCGAATACAAATCCGTTACCGTACCTTCAGTACACATTTGACCTGTTAATTGCATATAGATAATAGAGTAAACTCCTGTTAATTTAATACAAAATCTTGTGACATGTCAAGAAATTGTCTTGATTATCACCAAATTTCACTTGTTTATAGACCTACATGTATATGCTCTCAGTACTTTTAGCACAGGCATTTAATCTATTATAACCCCATGGGAAACCCGGGAAGGGAAGCAGTGTTTGTTTACTGTGGTAAACAAGCTCATTTTTACTTGTAAAATAGGACCCAGTCATCCATATTTGGGATGAAAGCCCTAAAATGGGCAACAACAGTATAAACAATTGACTAAACTTAACGTTATCTCCTGTTGGGGTCACAATCAGCCATTGTGCAGAAATATGTGATCTTAACCCTTTTCCCAATGTAATGGCCAAAACCGGCCAGTGCTATTTACAAAAATCACCATTCAGTTTTCATTATTTTTTTTATTTTGAGCTCGTTCCAATGAGAGGTTAACAGCTATGTTTTTGAGACAAAAAATGAAAATATTTAGTTATTCATGAATTTTGTTTGCAGGTGCAGTCTGCTTTTCGTGTTAGGTAAAGGGCTAAACACGAATAAATAAATAAATGAATCTATTATATCTTGTTTGACAAATTGAATTCCCCTTGTTTTTAGATCCACATGTTTGTCATCAGTATATTCAGTACAGTTATTTCAACTGTTATATTTGGTTTGACAGAGCTCCATGAGCTCTGTCAAAGTAGATATAATAGAATGAATGCTCAAATTACATGTGCCTCTAGAATAAAAAAAGTGACAAAATCCCGGTTACTGGCTTGTCATTTTGAAAATTGCAGGAGGGCCATTATGGTTCGCTTTAAATCACCCCAGAAGGGCCATTTTGGGTACGTCTAAAATGACCCCAGGAGGGCCATTTATTGTTTGCCAGGGCTATTTTGTTTCAGCCTGCTGGGCTGACAACTAATATTTTAAGGTACATGGTTTGTGTAATTATGATGTACGTCATCAGATAATGTATAAATGCAGAATATTTGGATGCAAGATACCAGGTTACCAATGATACTCACTAACAGTAAGTGTTATAGTTATCTTGCATCCAAATAACCAAGCCTGTATCTATACATTACATGATGACTGTACAAGCCAGTGCACTGTGCTCACCGCCAGATGCCGATAACTTGGAGCGAATCAATCAGATTTGGGGGATGAATCGTCCGAGGCGAATCGTCAGGGGTCGAACTGTCTTGGGGATGATACGTCCCATAATCGCGTGTGACACAAGAGTTGTCACAGTCTGATGTACAATGTAATAACTAATTACAACTTTGGAATTGGCAGACCTCTCGCACGTATTTGGAAAGTTACTTACTTCTATGGGTGACTGCATCGATGACACACTACAAACTTCACAAATTGCACTTTGTTTCCTCCTTCAGTCCATAAAAATTTCCGTTTGAGACGGTCATTTTGAGGTGCCTTCGACTGAAGTAATGGGCTGCATAAATCAGGGTTAGGCGGAATTTTGAACTCAGGCGGGCAACTGCTGCCCGGGGCGATCGCCCGCCTCAAAATGACAAGCCTGCTAATTGAAGAATTAGCAAAGTGCATTTTCTACCAACAGGCCACTATACTTTTTATTTTATAATTCTTGTTTGAAGCATCTGTTATAATTGAACATTTTTTTTTTGTCTCCTTAGGCACTGTTAATTTTCTCGGCAGCAATTTATTCTAACATGGGCAATTACAAATCGTTTGGAGACAGCAAGATCATTCCAAGGTTACCAAAGGTAAGTAGATTATGTAAATTTGAGATCTACATTCCATCAGACGCTTTTCGTACCACAGTGATTGAGTTGAATGATCACTTAGTCAGTTGACATCAACATGATTAGCAGTTGAGTCAACTACATGTAGTAAAATCCCTAAAATCATTAACATTAATTACCTACCCACTCTTTTAGTGAAAATTAGAATAAGGGAACAAGTTGCATATGTTCGAAAATATTTGTATTTCACCTGAACTTGTTGGACAATAGAATGTACTTGAAATGATAGGTGTCTGAAAACTTGAGAAACAGCTTTGAGGGTCTTTTTTTAACTGCAAAGGTTAAAATGTAGGTTGCCAATTCCGATCATCTGTTGAACACTATTTGTAAACCAGTTGTAGAACCATTTGATAATCTAAATCTTTGTATACAGAATTAAAAAAAAAATATACATCCAGCTCTTTGTTGGAATTCACCAGGTTTACAATTTTCTTTCACATAAAATGTTTTATCTTCTATTAGAACAATCTTGTCAACTTTGTTCCAGTGCATGGTTAAAAATTATGCTTTAACCCTTTACCTAACATGAAAAGCAGACGACACTTGCAAAAAAAAATTCTTGAATAACTAATTTTTTTCATTTTTTGTCTCAAAAACATAGGTTATGACCCCTCTTTGGAACGAGCTCGTTCCAACGAGGGGTCATAACCTATGCTTTTGAGACAAAAAATGAAAATATTTTGAAAATTAATTGGCGATTTTTGAGAATAGCGCTGGCCGGTTTTGGCCGTTACGTTGGGTAAAGGGTTAAAAGAACAACAATTTGACTTTTCAAGTTATTCCACTATAGATATGAACACTGTTGGCACCAGCTTTGTAAATTATTAGTGTATGGTTTCAATAACTAATTGTAGGAAAAATTTGAAGCATTGGTTATGAACAGTTTGGCAGCCAAAAACGAACCAAAAGTATGCAGAGGGTTGTGGGATGCTGTTGCTGACCGAATGTATTCTCTTGATGAGAGGAAACGAGAACTTGGACTTGGCAAAAAGGTGAGTATTTAGACTAGGGCTGCCTGATATTCAAAACTGAATACCGGTATCGGTATTCAATAAAATACAGCTGTTTTATGGAGTGTGTGCATTTTGCACCCTGAATTTTTCTCTCCATTGTTTGGTTCTTCTTATGACTTCTTGTATTTTAAGTGTTGATAGATATGGTCAGTGGTGTGTTTGTGTTAGTAATTAATGTTTATGTGACCGGTAATTATTAATGTCTGAATGGATTATATTTGTGCAGGCTTCCCCTTCCCTTTGTTTCCGTTTCTGTACCATGTATGTTCATACCCCCAAAATTTCACCTGACGTGATGCGTGGTTAGCATAGTTCTTAAAGGGGTAAGATATATTTTTATTTGAATTCATTATTAATTTCTGGGATAACATCTGTAAAATAATATCTGAAGTTACAAGAAAATAGTTAAGTTTTAGATTGCTGGTTGTCGTTTTAAAACTGGGACAAAATGTGACACGGACACCCAACCCACGCCTTCCTTCCCACTGAAAAGCTTATTAATATTCATGGAAATGTTGATCAACGTGGCTTCAGGTTTTATCTGTTTTTGAGAGGAATAGAATAAATAAAACAAACAATCCCTATAATGATTTTGAGAGTAATTTTATTATCCACTCGTGAAAACGTTAGATTACATACACAGATGTGTTAAAGTATTAATTCCCTCAATTTGACGCACTCCCGAAATATTCAAGTTTCAGTTTCAAATTGCTGGTACGTGTATACTTACTTGTAACTTACACAACAGTTCAAGTATGCTGCAAACTGTATATTTTTATACTGTACAAATGACCCAGACTTAGCTGGTGCTAACTCTTAAATATTTAGGGCCAAACACAAATTTTGCCTCCCAATCTCCAAAATTTGCATCAAAAACCGAAAATTACATGTCCTATATGGTCCTCCATACTTTTACTCCACTCCATGGAGGTCTCGAAATTGGAGCAATTATCATCCTTTGTTTGTTTGGCCCTAAAATCAGTAACATGTCACTGATATTTGTGCTTGTAAATCTCAGTTTAAATGATGCCAGACACATAATTTTGAAAGAAATGGTGGATCTAAGGATGAAATAAAGGATAAGAGGAAGAAACAGTGGCAGAATGTGTTCAGGGATGTAACTTATAATTTTTTTACGAAATTATTTCATGTTCCCTAATTTGGAGGCATGAGCCTTATTTTGTCATTGTGGCTATGAACTTACCATTGTATGTTCACTGTTTCCTCTCTCCCTTTCCTTAATAACCCCCTTGCTATTCTTCCATGCTTTTGGCATAATTTTGGAATTTTTTCTTACTAAAATTTCTTGGGAGTTTTGGCTTGTAACAGAATGATTATTCTGTTTTTTATTTCCCCATGTTTACGTCCTCACCCTTGGGTATTTAGGCGTTGTTTTCTTCATCTACCATCTGTTGTACTGCAGTTTCTTCTCTGGAAGCCTCTGTTTTACATCGGATAGTGTTTAAATTGGTTACTGATTTTGGGCCATGGTTTCAGTGCCTGGAGTCATGTTTCCGGTTTCTGTTCACTTTTGCTTATGTTGACAACGGTTACTTCTGATGGTGATTACTTGTCTTCTATTAGTTCTGCTCATAGCCAGATACATTAATATTGTCCGGAAGTGTTGCATTAATTTTTAAAAATGTTTTAAAAAATTTATCCACACTTAGGCTTTTTTGGGATCCATTTGGGCTCATTGTTCCCATTGGAAACTTGGGCTCTTCTGAAAATTTTTCCAAAAAATTTTTTTTTTTGAAATTATTTTTTCAAAATGTTATAATGGATTATATTATATTATGTATCTTTGTTTCAAGGGTTAGTGCAAGTATTATGACTGTTTATATTTTTTCATGGTGAAAAAATATTGTTCAGTTGTAATGCGAGGAAATCTTCCTCTGATTCTCATGTTCATTGTGTTTCTTGTAGTCAATGTACTGGCACTAATTCTTGCTCAGTGTGTGCTAATTGGAACGACAACGTTGGAGACGTGTGTCACGGTATATTGTCAGCGGTGAGGGGTCCTTTCCGGCCCTCTCTCTGCAAGGTCTCTCTAGTTTATCAGTCTCTTTTTCAGAAGAACAAGAATAGGGTGATGTTTCTGTGATGTCTTCAACAAGTGTGTCTCCGTCGTTGCAGTATTAGGGCTAGCGGCTAAGTGCTCATGGAAATACAACAATTGCCGAAGAGGTCCCTAGTAGGATCGAAGATGTTGATCATCCACTAGTGTGCCCTGTGTAGCGACCATTCATCGAATGGCACGGCAGCTGGGTTTGTCCGTTGTGGTCCAGGGAAGCAGTTTGGGTGATGCGAGCACTATAGACATTGAACGTGCACACCCAGCCAGGACGGATCTGAGGATAGTACAGAGGAAGCCTGTCAGTTCGGTAGCTCGCTCATCCAGGTCTTTCCGGACTGTGAGCGAGAAAGGCCCCCTCTCTCTTACAACAACATCTGCGCTGCGATATTGTTGTATCTTCGTTTGTTAGTCGGAGCATACATCCACTCCTCCTGCTCGGGACGCTCCGTCGCATAGACAGTCTGATGCAGCTGTTCTATTGGTTTCCTCATCCTCACGCCAGCACACACGACCGCACCTTGGCTATGTGACCACAGATTCCCAGGGGACGTTTGCATATTATATAAATGCAGGAATGAACGTCCCTGGAGCTCCTGCTTTGCCAACCAGGGAATCCACGTCGACCAGGTCACTCCATCTGCTAGCCAAGGACACGAGGCCTTTCCAGTTGGGACGTTCGCATATTATATAAATGCAGGAATGAACGTCCCTGGAGCTTCCAGCGGCTAATTACGTAAGACCGCGGCTCCAAAGGCCTCACTGAGGAACAAGAACAGGGTAATGTTTCAGTGATGTCTTCGAAAAGTGTGCTTCCGTCGTCACAGTCAAATGAAGAGCTAGTGGCAAAAGTGCTCACACAGATACGTCAATTGCCTAAGAGGTCCCAAGTAGGATCGACGGCTTTGGCATCCGCTAGCTCGCCCAGTGTAGCAACCAATCATCGAAAGGCTCGGCAGCCTGGTCCTTCTCTTGCGGTCCAGGAAGGAGATTTGGGTGATGCGAGCACTATAAAAATACAACGTGCACACCTAGTGACTACGGATACGAGGATGGTACGGAGGAAGCCTATTAGTCCGGTTCCTAGCTCATCCAGGTCCATCCGGGCTGCGAGCGAGAGAGGTCCCTATCTCGTACAACAACATCTGGGACCAGATGTTGTGGTACAGAACGTTCCTCAGTTGGAGCATACGTCCACCGCTCGGGACACTCCGTTATATAGACAGTCCGGAGAGACTGCTCTGTTGGCTTCCTCATCCTCACGGCAGCACGCACGACCACACCATGGCTATGTGACCAGTGATATCCAGCCAACCTCGCCGACCAGGGATTCCTCGGCGGCCAGGTCACGCCATCCGGTAGCCAAGGGTACGAGGCCTTCATACTCCGGACGTTCGCATAAAAGAAGTATGCAGGAGTCAACAACAGCTAAATCCTGTAAGACCGCAGCTCCACAGGCCTCCGTTACGGACGTGCTATCGCAGATAGCACAAATTATCAAAGCATCCCAGCAACCAACAGAAACTCTGTCGGATCAGGAATTATCCGAGGAAGCTGGGTCGGTATGTTCCACTGCAGGTGCAGGCATGGACGACCAAGAATTACAAGTGGTCTGACAGGATGGCGAAAGGGATACGGAGGAGTTGGAATTTTCCCTTTCGGAACAACATAAAATTGCCGTGGAGTTTATCCAGCATTATCTTCCTGATGTTGTTCCTCCGGACCAAAATGCTGCGTTGCCAGATAAGAGACTGATAGCACCACTGGACACAGAATTCTTTAATCGGTTTAGGGACATCATCCCTGAGTTTCCGGCACAGTCCAGAAATGTCTCACGGACATTTGAACTATTGAATGACGCTATATATAAAGTTGCTACCAAAACGGGCAGGTCCGGTTTCTTATCGGCAAATGCTCTCCATCTGCCTTTCATCAATTAAATGAATAATTCTAAACGGCAGGACAGGGCATTCCGAGAGTTCCTCTGCATCTAGACGACCAGGCCAAAGACCTAGAATTGTCTATACCGTCGTCTATGTCATTTCCAACCATGACGTTGGAAACGACAATATCGTCTAACAGGGCTAGTTTAAACACATTATCATATGCAGTTCACCTTACCAGAGCGTTATCATTACATCTCAAAGGAAAAGAATTTCAGGATGTACAAACCTCCTTAAGAGTTTTTTCGAGGACCATAGCATTCCCCACGTATAACTCCACCCTTTCAGTGGCAAATCTGGAGTTGATTACACGTGATGCGGCCCTGGCTACATCCCCGTGTGTGGATAGTAAGGTGAAAAACTCTCTCAAAGTCGCTCCGGTCTCCGGAGAGCTTCTCTTTGACGGCAAGCTTTCCGCAATCTATGATCAGATAACTAAGAAAGCTTCAGACTCTGCTATTCAAATCCGCTTCTAAAAAGTCGGATTCAGCAGAGAAGAGTAGGACAGACACTTCTGGGGCGAATACGTCCAAGGGAAGTTCCTAAAGAGGTTCCTATGCATCCTTTAGGTCTTACTCTAGAGACCGTCAGGGTAGCGACTCAGGTAGGGGCCATAATACTGGCCGAGACAATCGGCCAGACTCCCCTAGGTTGACGGGGCGAGGTGCGGGCTGTGGAGGACGTGGTTTCTCCTTCCGCAAGCCTCGCAGGTCCAGGAGGTGATGGTATAAACCTCTATCGTGTTCCAGTGCGCGGAAGACTGTCGAGTTTCTCAACCATTTGGGAGTAGATTATGGACGACCCTTGGATTTGAGGGGTGATTTCGGAAGTACTAAAACTGTCCTTCAAAGGAAAACCTCCGTTAACTCGAAGTCCAAGATGGACTCAGCTTCCGTCAGTTCCTCAGAAAAGAGGCTCGCTTCTATCAGAGGTCCAGTCTCTTCTGGAGAAGAACGCGATAGAGGTCGAAGAAAACCAGGAATCTCCAGGTTTCAACAGCCATCTTTTTGTGGTTCCGAAACCAGCCGACTCGTTCCATCCAGTCATAGATCTGAGCAGAATAAACAAGCTGATTGTGGCTCCAAAATTCTATATGGAGACCATCCGATCGGTCAGAGCGAGCATTCGGGTGAATGACTATGCTACGAGCATAGATCTCAAGGATGCGTACTTTCTCGTCATGGTACATCTGGCGTTCAGAATGTATCTTCGCTTCACCGTCCTAGGAGTCGTGTATCATTTCCGAGCTTCTGTCTGAATCTAGCCATGGGCTTTCACTTGAATAATGAACTCGGTAATGACTCATTTCCAAGCTCATTCATCTGTGGTAATGTCGGCCTACCAGGACGACATTCTTCAGAGGTACAGCAACGAGTTAACACTTCAGAATGATGTGCAGAATCTGCTTCTATTGCTTCGACGTCTCGGTTTCATAGTAAACGAGAAGTCGGATCTGGTGCCGTCCAAGTCATTCACCCTCCTGGGGATGAGCTTCTAGACGCACAACAATCTGGTTCGTCTGCCGTTAACCAGAGCGAAATTTATCAGTTATTACGCTCGCTATTGTCTTCTCTCAGACAAAGTTACAGCGAGAGAATTCATGAGACTGATAGGTTTGGAGCTGCCGTGGATTTTATTCCGATGGGGTGGCTACGCACTTGTCCTCTCCAAATCTTTCTGACTCAGAATTGCAGGGTGAAGATTCATTCGCTCGATACGGACATCCTCTTGTCAAATCAAGTGAAACAAGAGATTCAGACTTGGGCAGATATTCAGTGGTTAACTCAGGGAGTTCCACTGCAGTTGCCGGATCCGAGTTTTACAATTATGTCGGATGCCAATCAAAAAGGTTGGAATGCAACATTGAGCCCAACGGATTTGAAGTGCCAGGGTCTTTGGAATCCGCAGTTCCTAATCAAGCACATAAACATCAAAGAAATGATGTCAATTTGGCTTGCGCTACGTCATTGGATGAATTTTATTCAGAATGCACACATGCAAATTCTGTCCGACAATACGACGGTAATAGCATATATTCGGAACCAGGGAGGCACTCATTCCATTCTGTTATTTAAATTAACGGAATGAATCCTCCTGTTTGTACTAGAACATCAAGTTCTCCTATCGGTCCGTCTTATTCCGGGTCGTCTGAACTATTAGCGGACTCCCTTTCACGGAGGGGTCGCTTGTTGTCGTCAGAATGGACTCTCAACAAATGAGTATTCAATCAGATTTGCTACCAATGGAAGCGGCCAATGATAGACTTATTTGCGACGCATCTCAACAATCAGTTGCAGACTTATGTGTCACTATGTCCGGATCCTCGAGCGTTTGCAGTAGAGACTCTATCGATCTCTTGAGATGGAATGATAGGATATGCGTATCCTCCAGCGCCGTTGATTCAGCAGATATTGCTCAAGATAAAACAATCTCAATGCAAAATTCTGTTGGTAGCATCTCTGTCTCCACAGAGACCGTGGATTAATCTACTCAGGTGTCTGTTGTGAGACATGCCGTGGAAGCTTCCTCCACGTTTCAGTCCATTCTATTGCTAGATGGATTCAATTAACTCTCTGTACGGCTTATGATAAATTGTCTTCAACTCAGCAGTCTGTGCTTAAGATTTCAGCTCATGAAGTAAGAGCTCTATCTACATCTTGGGCTTGCGCTAATAGTGTTGCTATTACAGATCTATTGAAGGCTGCATTTTGGTCTCAGCCTTCCACTTTCACAAATTTTTATCTTAGAAATATTGAGTCCATTTCTGGAGATCTGCATTGTTTAGGTCCATTATCTGTGCTCAGAATGTCGTTCACTAAACAATTGCAACTATACTTATGCAGGCTTTCTGTTCCGGCAGTGACTCTGTCCTGCTGCCCTCTTCGCTCTAGGGTATTTGATCCAGGGCAAGGGGAAGGGGGGGGGGATGTGTTCCCTTAGGTCACCTGCTTTATAGGGAAAAGCAAGGGAATACCTCCTCTGGAGTCAGTAATTCTGAGTTGGTGTCGGGATGGTTTTAAAGTGTAAAACTAATGTTAACTCATCCATGTAATATTTTTAAAGTGTAGCTCGGTGTGAAACATTTGTATATGTCACGTGTCATATGGGCATTAATATACAATCATCGCACACTTTTAATGAGTATAAAGAGTCTCATTTCTCTGGACTTCCTTTATTTATTGGATTTCCTTTAAAAATAATTAGCATAACAGGTTATACTGGATATTAATAGAGATCATTGATGTTATTGTGCTCAATTACAGAATGGTGTTGTGTCTTTCTTTTTTTGGATGCAAAAAAGAAAGATACATGTAAAGCCTATTTCTCCTTTCTCCTCTAGGGGATCATTCTGTTATATGTAGTTGAGCCTATTGGATTTTCCTTAATGGCCTAGGCCCTCCAACCTTGTTACTATTCAGCTAAGTTTGGTACAGTATAAAAATGTTAAAAAATTTATAGTAATTTATATATTTTTTATACTTACCAATGACCCAGATGGGGATGGCCCTCCCATGAGTTGGGAACTCATACCTCCCCGCTGAGTACATAACACTTACCAGGGGCTGGTTTTAAGAATGATAATTGCGCCAATTTCGAGACCTCCTTACACTGCGCATGCGCAGTGGAGTAAAAGTATGGAGGACCATATAGGACATGTAATTTTCGGTTTTTGATGCAAATTTTGGGGATTGGGGGGGGGGGCAAAATTTGTGTTTGGCCCTAAATATTGAGAGTTAGCACCAACTAAGTCTGGGTCATTGGTAAGTATAAAAAATATATAAATTACTATAAATTTTTTAACTTTCATTCGTCGAATGAAGATTGATTGATGTGTACTTTATCACAGAAGTTGACAGACATAATAGAATACATTGTTTTTTTCCTAATAATATATCGACTTCAACTTCGATAATTTGATCCAATACCGTTTTTTGCGATATCCCTGTATCTTTAAAACAATACCGGTAATCATCCGGTATCATTCACAATACCGGTAATTACCAGTTTACTGGTATACCATGTAGTCCTACTTGATATGTATGTAACTATGAAGGAAGCTGTTTTATCTGTAATTATATCCTGCATACAGCTCAAGTGTTATTGTATGGCGTATGTTTGTGGGGGATTTTCTCTCATTCTCAGGTACCCCATCCTAATTTTTGGGGGCTTAGTCTGGACTAGCCTTAAAAATTAGGAACTTGTTACATCCTAATAGCATAGTTTTCATGCTTAGAATAAGGAATTACTTAAATTGGGCTCCTTATGTAGGATATGTCTTCTCTATTACTGTATAGAGAGACATACATGTAATTCCAAATTCCTAATTATTCTAATTTCCTTTCATCTTGGATTGCAGGATTGGAACTATGTTGATCTACTATTTCGGAAGTCCTCGGCCCTCCACCTTTTTACAATTCAGCTAAGTCTGGGCCATTGGATTATAGTATAAAAATATTATAAATTCATAATAATTTTTATATTTTTTATACTTACCAATGGCCCAGATGGAGATGGCCCTCCCACCCATGAGTGGGCACTCATACCTCCCCGCTGAATTATTATGAAATACTCTCTTTTACAAAGAATGATGTTGGCGCCAATTCCGGTCACTTCCTGGCATCTGCACATGCACAGAGAGTAAATGTATGGAGGGCCAGATAGGACTTTTGGTTTTGCATACAAATTTTGAGGATTGAGGGGGGGGGGGGGGGTGGTGCAAAATTTGTGTTTGGCCCTAGATATTTTTGAGTTAGCACCAGCTAAGTCTGGGCTATTGGTAAGTATAAAAAATATACAAATTATTATGAATTTATAATTTTTCATAAATAGTCATTGGTCATAAAGCACATTAAGTTGAAAATGAAAAGTTGTAGCAGTGACAGTGTTTGTAGTGATGTAGCTACAATTGTTGCTACATCTCTACAAAGAATGTTACCACTACAAGTCAGTTACGTAAATACTCAGAACTGTCACAAACTTATGGCTGAAGTATATTCGAAAATATTCGAATTTCCTATTTCGAATCAAATCAAATATTGGCTTTCAAATCGAAATTCGAATTTTTACAGGAGCCTAGGTGGGAGGTATTAGTATTCCCTGACAAGCTCTCAATAAAGGAGGCAGTTTCTCACACACAACTGTTTTTGAGTAGGTGACAGAATCATCTCTATGTACACAGTAGACTGGACTGATCATAATCCATGTGTAGGTAGTGATGTCCACACATACGTTCACTATTTAACCCTTTACCTAACCTGAAAAGTAGACGACACTTGCAAAAATAATTCTTGAATAACTAATTTTTTTCATTATTTGTCTCAAAAACATAGGTTATGACCCCTCGTTGGAACGAGCTCGATGAGCTTGTTCCAACGAGGGGTCATAACCTATGTTTTTGAGACAAAAAATGAAAAAAATAATGAAAATTAATAGGCGATTTTTGAAAATAGCGCTGGCCGGTTTTGGCCGTTACGTTAGGTAAAGGGTTAATACAAATCATCTTTCAGCAAAATTGTAATTAATGAAGCACCAGGTTGTACCTGGTGCTTCTTTAATTAAATTTCTCGTCAAGTTGTATTAACAACCGATACCAATAGTTTGGCTACAGTCGGTGGGCGTCCTCACACTGTTAGTGCAATAACTTGAACAAACATTCTCCGATTTGACTGATATTTGCCATACATGTTTTTTGCAATAATATCTCCAGCGAATTTGAAAACTGGTCCGGCCTGATTTTTCATTACAGAGTTATGGGCTTTAATTAATGAATTTTTACGATTTTTTGAGCTGGCTAGCAAAGTAACTTGAACAAAGGTTCTCCAGTATAATTTGACTAATATTTGCCATACAAGTCCTTTGCAGTAATATCTCAAGCAAGTTCAAAAACAGGCTCTGGTTGATTTTTTTGCTACAGAGTTATGGGCCTTAATTAGTCAGTTTTTATGAATTTTGAGTTCGTTAGTGCAATAACTTGAACAAATGTTCTCCGATTTTACTAATATTTGCTATACAGGTCTTCTGCAATAATATCTCGAGAGAGTTTGAAAACTGGTTTGGTCTGCTTTCTTGTTACAGAGTTATGGGCCTTAATTAGTCTATTTTTACAAATTTTTAGCTCATTAGCATCAATTTTTTTTTTAGAAATTATGAGCTCAGGACTCCTCTAGCTCCCTAAAACCTTTGAAAATTTACTAGAAGGGTTCCGATAATGCCTTAAGTTGTCTTCTAAGTCTGGGAATCATGATATATATATGTACAAATTTGATTTTCTATTTTCATCCATCAGTATTTATCCAAACTTCTTGAGTTTGGGCTGTCAGAAATGATTATTTTTTTCTTTTGAATTTGTTTCAGGGTATAACATCCTACTACTCAAGTAATTGTGATGAGAATGATGCCAAGATAGCTCAAGAGTTCTTAGATGCAAAGGTAAGTCAATATATATGACATTTTATAAAATACTTCATGTAATTTCTGTTAACCCTTCGGATAACATAGCAACCATAACCAAACAACCATGGCTGGGGAGAAGAAATTTGGGCCCTAGGGTTAACTGTGATTGGCCCCCTTTTAAACGTGTTGGGATACTGATGCAGATGCCAAAGACATCTCTGTGAGTGCCGAAGGCACGGATGATTTAAGGGCAGTTTAAAAATTTTGAAATCAGTTATAAAATGGAGATTTCTGGCGGCTTTTGGGATGAAAAATCGTGTTATTTCTTGCTGTCAAGATAATGTTTTTTTAACAGCATATTTCAAATTTGCAAGTTCATCAGTGAGTATGCAGTGATCTAGAGTTACAGCTTTTGACTCCACAATCCTTTTAAGTGATAGAGAGTGCGGTGGCTCAGTAGGTAGAGGTGCAGGCTGTAAGCCGAGAGGTCCTCGGTTCGAATCCCACCTGCGGCAACTGCGTTGTGTCCTTGGACAAGACACGTAATCTCCATTGCCTGCGTGGGGGGCATGATGACGCTGTGTACTAAGGCATACTGCACGTCGTTGGCACGCATGTCTTCAACCAATCTAACCCTGCCTGTGCTGCAGTGCAGAGTTACGATGTTGGGGAGCTGGCTGCTGCTCGGCGTTGCTCGGTGGTTCTCTCCGGGTACTCCGGCTTCCTCCACCTGTAAAACTGTCATGGTCATGATTAGCCATTGTGCATAAATATGTGACCTTAAACATCATTAAATAAATAATAAATTTTAAGTGATAATGTGATTACATCAGGTTGATTTATTAATAAAGTTATCACTTCAAGAATCATGTAGTCCAAAATTACAACTGTTGATCAAGTGCAGAGCTCCACTCACGATACAGCCCCCTTCTTAACATTTTGTTCTATGCAACTATAGAACTAGTGGTTCTGAGTTGAAATGCGTTAATAGTAAGACCCACTAGTTCTAATGTGAAGAACTAAAATGTTGATAAGGTTACAATGGTACTAACTTTCGAAAGGGCACTCAGCAGAAAATTGGCTTTGTATGCATATGTATATTAGATAACAGTCTATTAACAGATTGAGCATCTCCACGGGGCACTCCCAATCCTTATATTTTTATACTGTACCAATGACCCAGACATAGCTGGTGCTAACTCTTAAAATATAGGGCCAAACACAAATTTTGCCCCCCAATCCCCAAAATTTGCATCTAAAACCAAAGAAAACATGTCCTGAATGGCCCTCCACACTTCACCTCTACTGTGCATGCGCAGTGTCAAGGACGTTCCGAAATTGGCGCCATTAATCATTCTAAGTTTGGCCCTTCATCAGTTAACATCTGACTGATCTTTGTGCTTGTAAATCTCAGTTTAAATGATGCCAGACACATAAATATTAGTGAAATGGTGATTCTAAGGAGGATAGAGAAGGAGGAGAGGAAAAATGTGTGACAGAATATTATCAGGGCTGTAACTTAAAATTTTTTAATGAAATTATGTTAAGTTACCTATTTTCAAGGCAGCAGCCATTTTGTTGTCATTCTGGTTATTTAGTTACACTGATATTTTTATACTGTACCAATGACCCAGACTTAGCTGGTGCTAACTCCAACAAAACCAGGGCCAAACACAAATTTTGCCTCCCAATCCCCAAAATTTGCATCCAAAACAAAAAGAAATCATGTCCTAAAGGACCTCCATACTACGCCTCTACTGCGCATGCGCAGTGACGCAGTCGTCCCGAAATTGGCGCCAATTATCATTCTCTGTTTGGCCCTTCATCAGTCAACATCTCACTGATCTTTGTGCTTGTAAATCTCAGTTTAAAGGATGCCAGACACGTAATTTTTGGAGAAAATGTGATTCTAAGGAGGATAGAAGGAGGAGAGGAAAAAGAAGTGGCAAAAAATAATCAGGGCTGTACTTAAAATTTTTTGATGAAATTATGTTAAGTTGCCTATTTTCGAGGCATGGGCCTCTTGTTGTCATTCTTGCTAATTGTTGCACTGCTTATTCAGTGTTTCCTCTCCCCTAGCCTTCTAAAGTCCCCCCTGGCAATTCTCCGATGCTTTTGGCATATTTTTGAGAAATTTCATTTCTAAAATTTCCTGGGAGAGTTGCTTGGTTACAGAATGTTTTCTGTTATTTTCCCCATAGTTACGTTTTCACCCATGGGTGTATAACGTTTGTGTTCTGCATCTTCCATCTGATGTTCTACAGATTCTCCCCTGGGAGTCTCTGTTTTGCATCAGATAGAGTGTAATTGATGACTGATTCCGGGCCAGTTTTTTCAGTGCCTGGAGTCATGTTTTCTAGTGTGTTTACACTGTTTGTTTTCATTGGCAACAGCCTTTTTTGAGGGGGGCTGTTTGGCTTTGTGGTAGTTTATCTCATTATAAGATACATTTATATTATCCGAAAGTGTCTCATTAATTATTTTATATAAATTTAAAATTTTTGACCACACTTTGCCATCGGATCCATCGGGGCTCAACGTTACTTTTCAGCAACTTGGGCTTCTCTGAAAAAATATTTTTTCAAAATTATTTTGTTTTGCAATTGTTTTTTCATTTATTAATGGATCATGTTATTATGTATCTTTGTGTCAGGGGTTTTTGCGAGTAACTAGGACTTATTGTTGTTCTTTCACAATGAAGGGACGTTGTTCAAATTGTAATAGGAAGAAATCTTCCTCTGACTTTCATGATCATTGTATTAATTGTGGTCAGTGTTCTCGCATTAATCCCTGTCCTATATGTGAACATTGGGATGAGAAACATTGGAAACGTGTGTCACGATATGTTGTTTCTGGAGAAAGAGCGATGCCGGCTCTTTCGATGTTTCCATGTTATCTTCTTCAAGTGTGCGTCCGTCGTCACAAATGAATTCAGAGCTAGCGGCAAAAGTGCTCATGGAGATTAGACAAATGTCGTCCGCTAGCTCGCCCGGTGTAGCGTCCATTCACCGAATGGTTCGGCAGCCAGGTTCGTCCGATGCGGTCCAAGAGGAAATTTTGGGTGATGCGAGCACTATAAACATAATAGATGCACACCCAGTGACGGCGGATAGTAAGCGAGAACGGAGGAAGCCTTTTAGTCCGGTTCCTAGCTCGACCAGGTCCAGCCGGGCCGCGAGCGAGAGAGGTCCGTCCCTCTCTCGTACAACAACATCTGGGACCAGATGTTGTGGTACAAAATGTGTCTTTAGCGGAGCATACGTCCGTCGCTCGGGACGCTCCGTTGTATAAGCAGTCCGCAGAGACTGTTAAGGCTTCCTCTTCTCGTCAGCGCACACGACCGCACCTTGGCTGCATGACCGCCGATATTTTACCAGCTTCTCCGATGAAGGATTCTTCGGCGACCAGGTCACACCATCCGGCAGCCAGGGATTCGAGACCGATGGACTCCGGACGTTCGCATAGGAAAAGTATGCGGGAGCCATCTGATGCGGAGCTGCCCTCGGCGAAGCAGTGAAAGACTGCGCCTCCGCAGGTCTCGACGTCGGACATTCTTGTGCAGATAGCACAGCTTATCGCAGCATCCCAGCAGCCGACAGAAACGGTGTCGGATCGAGAATTATCCGACGGCGCTGGGTCGGTACGCTCCGCCGAAGCATCGGGGGCGGACGACCGGGAACATCGTGAGGTCCGACCGGATGGTGAAAGGGATACGGATGACTTGGAGCTATCCCTTTCGGAACAACATAAAGCTGCCGTGGACTTCATCCGGCACTTTCTCCCTCAAGTTGTTCCGTCGGGCCAGACTGCTGCACTTCCGGACAAGAGAATTATAGCGTCATTGGACTCTGAATTTTTTGAGCGGTTCAGGGACATCGCTCCCGAGTTTCCGTCGCAGTCCAATAATGTTGCAAGAACATTTGAATTATTGAACGACGCTATATTTAAACTTGCTTCCAGGACGGGGAAAGCAGGTTTCTTGTCCGCTAATACTCTCAACCTGCCTTTCATTAATGCAAGGAATAAATTCGATACGGCAGGACAGGGTATACCGAGAGTTCCTCTGCGTATGGACGACGAGGCGGAAGGCTTAGAGCTATCATTACCGTCGTCAGCTTCTATTCCAACCGCGGTGTTGGAAACAGCTATTGCGTCTAACAGAGCCAATTTAGATGCCTTATCTTACGCAGATCACCTTACTAAGGCGTTATCACTGCGCCTTCAAGGGGAAGAGTTTCAGGATATACAATCCTCTTTAAGACTTCTTTCAAGGGCAGTAGCTTATTCCACGTGTAACTCCGCCCTTTCAGTGGCAAATCTGGAGTTTGTTAGACGTGACGCAGCCCTAGCTACATCCACACTAGTGGATTCTAAGGTGAAGAACTCTCTTAGAGTCGCTTCGGTCTCAGGAGAACTTCTCTTTGACGGCAAGCTTTCCGCTATTTATGATAAAATTAAAAAGAAAGCTAATGATTCTCTGTTGTTCAGATCGGCTCCTAAAAAGTCGGATACAGCAGACACGAATAAGACAGGCACTTCTGGGTCTAATGCGCCCAAGAGAGGTTCCTATAGAGGTTCCGGTGCGTCCTCTTGGTCTTATTCGAGAGACCGTCAGGATAGCGACTCTCGTTCGGGACGTCCTTCAGGCCGGGACAATCGGTCGGACGCCCCGAGGTCGACGAGGCGAGGTGCGGGTCGTGGAAGACGTGGTTTCTCCTACCGCAGGCCTCGCAGGTCCAGGAGGTGATGGCTTAAACCTCTATCGCGTTCCGGTTGGCGGAAGGTTGTCAAGTTTTTCACAAGAGTGGGCGTCGATTACGGATGACCCTTGGGTGAGAGGAGTGACTTCGGAAGGTCTAAAGATATCCTTCAAACGAAAGCCTCCATTAACTCGAAGTCCAAAGTGGACTCATCTTCCGTCAAATCCACAGAAAAGAGACGCTCTGTTATCAGAGGTGCAGTCTCTTTTAATGAAGAACGCGGTAGAGGTCGTAGAAAACTAGGAATCTCTGGGATTCTACAGCCATCTGTTTCTGGTTCCGAAACCAGACGGCTCGTTCCGTCCAGTCATAGATTTGAGCTGGATAAACAAGCTGATCGTCGCTCCGAAGTTTTATATGGAGACGATTCGATCGGTCAGAGCGAGTATTCAGGTGAACGATTATGCAACGAGCATAGATCTCAAAGATGCGTACTTTCAAGTCATGGTACATCCGACATTCCGAAAGTATCTACGCTTCGCAGTCCTAGGAGTGGTGTATCAATTCCGGGCGATGTGCTTCGGATTGAATCTAGCACCCTGGGCTTTCACTCGGGTAATGAACTCGGTAATGATCTACTTCCGAGCTCATTCGTCTACGGTAACGTCGGCCTACCTGGACGACATTTTTCAGAGGTACGGCAACGAGTTAACGCTTCAGAACGATGTTCAGAATCTTCTTCTATTGCTCCGACGTCTCGGTTTTATAGTAAACGAGGAGAAGTCGGATCTGGTGCCGTCCAAGTCATTCACTCATCTGGGAATGAGCTTCGAGACGCACAACAATCTCGTTCGTCTGCCGTTAACCAGAGCGAAATTAGTCAGTTGTTACGCTCGCTATTGTCTGCACGCAGACAAAGTCACGGCGAGAGAATTTATGAGACTGATAGGTCTGTGCGGAGCCGCCGCGGATCTCATTCCGATGGGGCGGCTACGCACACGTCCTCTTCAAATTTTCCTGACTCAGAATTGGAGTGTGAAAATTCATTCGCTCGATGTAGACGTTCTCTTGTCAGATCAAGTGAAACAAGAGATTCAGACTTGGGCAAACATTCAGTGGTTAACTCAAGGAGTTCCGCTGCAGTTGCCGGATCCGAGTTTTACCGTTATGACGGATGCCAGTCAAACAGGTTGGGGTGCATCATTAATCCCAACGGATTCGAGATGCCAGGGTCTTTGGGATCCGCAATTCCTGTGCAAGCACATAAACATCAAGGAAATGATGTCAATTTGGCTTGCGTTATGTCACTGGATGGACATTATTCACGATGCTCATGTCCAAATCCTATCCGACAATACGACAGTAGTGGCGTATATACGGAATCAGGAAGGCACTCATTCAGTTCCGTTGTTCAATCTAACGGAAAGAATCCTTCTGTTTGCGTTAGAACATCACGTTCTTCTTTCGGTCCGTCACATACCGGGTCGTCTGAATGTGCTAGCAGACTCCCTTTCACGAAAGGGTCGCTTGTTGCCGTCGGAGTGGACTCTCAACAAACAAGTATTCAATCAGATTTGCTACCAATGGGAACGGCCAATGATAGACTTATTTGCGACACATCTCAACAATCAGTTGCAGACGTAAGTGTCTCCGTGTCCGGATCCAAGAGCATTTGCAGTAGACGCTCTGTCGATCCCTTGGGACGGAATGATAGGATATGCGTATCCTCCAGCACCGTTAATTCAACAAGTATTGCTAAAGATAAAACAATCTCAATGCAAGATTCTGTTGGTAGCATCTCTGTCGCCACAGAGACCGTGGATAAATCTACTCAGGTGTCTGTTGTGGGACCTACCGCGGAAGCTCCCTCCACGAGAGGATCTTCTTTCGCAGGGGAAATCGTGCCAACTCCATCACAACCCGCAAGGTCTCAACCTTCACGTTTTTCCGTTGTGCGGTCCTTCTTGCATGGCAAGCACTTTACAGGACGAGCAGTGGACGAGATTTCTAACTGTAGGAGGACCTCCTCTTCGCTAAACTATGCGGCTAAGTGGAAGGTTTTTCGTCGTTGGTGTAGGGATCATTCTGTAGATATATTTGATCCCTCTATACCAGACATTGCAAACTTTCTAGTATACTTGTTTGACGAAATCAAACTGCAGCCTGTTACTATAAAGGGTTATAGATCTATGTTATCTGATACCTATGCACATCATGATAGTTTACAAATTGGATCTAATGTCTCTTTATCGAAGTTGGTTAGAAACTTTTCGATAAATAGACCCAGAACTCTTAGATTAATTCCTAAGTGGAATTTAGCTTGGGTTCTCCTTAAATTGAAGGAAAAGCCATTTGAACCTCTTGGGACAGTAGATTTCAAATTCTTATCTTATAAGACAGCTTTTCTCTTAGCTTTCTCTTCTGCCAGAAGAGTCAGTGAGCTTCATGCACTATCGGTGGATGATTCTCATTATCGTAGTGTTGGGAACGCTATCACCTTCACTACTAATGTGGGTTTTTTAGCTAAGAATCAGGCTCCTAATAAATATCCGGAACCTATTGTTATTAAGGCTCTTCCGTCTTCAGACGGGCGTAGGCCTTTACTCTGTCCTGTTAGAGCACTACGTATCTATAAACAGAGATCTCAGTTTATCAGAAAGGGACGGAAACGTTTCTTTCTGTCTTTGATGCCTAATAGAAAGGACATTTCAGTCCATTCTATTGCTAGATGGATTCAGTTAACTATCCGTACTGCTTATGAAGATTTATCTTCTTCTCAGCAGTCTGTGCTTAAGATTTCTGCTCATGAAGTAAGAGCTCTTTCTACTTCCTGGGCTTATGCTAATAGTGTTGCTATTACAGATTTAATGAAGGCTGCTTATTGGTCTCAGCCATCCACATTTACGAATTTTTATCTCAGAAATATTGAGTCCATTTCTGGAGACCTGCATTGTTTAGGTCCGTTATCTGTTGCTCAGAATGTCGTCCACTAAACAGTTGCAACTATAGTTATGCAGGCTTTCTGTTCCGGCAGTGACTCCGTCCGGCTGCCCTCTTCGCTCTGGGCTATTTGACCCAGGGCAAGGGGAAGGGGGGGGGGGGGGCGGGTGTTCCCTTAGGTCACCTGCTTTATAGTGAAAAGCAAGGGAATGCCTCCTCCAAGTCAGTATTTCTGAGTCGCTTCCGGGATGGTTTTAAAGTGTAATATTAATGTTTAAATTCATTCATGTCTTATTTTTAAAGTGTAGCTCGGTGTGAAGCATTTGTATATGTCAAGTGTCAAACAGGCTTTAATATACAATACTCGGACACTTTTAAATGATTATAAAGAGTCTCAATTCTCTGGACTACTTTATTTATTGGCTTGCTTTAAAAATAATTAGTATAAGGGTTATACTGGATGTTAATAGAGAACATGAATGTTATTGTGCTCAATTATTAAGGGTAGTGTATCTTTCTAATTTAATATTAAATAAGAAAGATACATGTAAAGCCTAATACTCCTTTTCTCCTTAAGGGGTTACCTCTTTACTATATAGTTGAGCTTATTGGATTTTCCTCTATGTCCTAGGCCCTCCAGCCTGTTTACTATTCAGCTAAGTCTGGGTCATTGGTACAGTATAAAAATGTTAAAAAATTTATAGTAATTTATATATTTTTTATACTTACCAATGACCCAGACGGGGATGGCCCTCCCTGGAGTTGGGAACTCTTGCCTCCCCGCTGAGTACATAGCGCTGACCAGGCACTGCCAGTAAGAATGATAATTGGCGCCAATTTCGGGACGACTGCGTCACTGCACATGCGCAGTAGAGGCGTAGTATGGAGGTCCTTTAGGACATGATTTCTTTTTGTTTTGGATGCAAATTTTGGGGATTGGGGGGCAAAATTTGTGTTTGGCCCTGGTTTTGTTGGAGTTAGCACCAGCTAAGTCTGGGTCATTGGTAAGTATAAAAAATATATAAATTACTATAAATTTTTTAACTTTCCAGTGTTTTCCTCTCTCCCTTTCCTTTAAGTCCCCTCTTGCTATTCTCCCATGCTTTTGGCATAGTTTCTGTAATTATTATTACTAAAATTTCTTGGGAGTTTTAGCTGAATAACAGAATGAATTCTTTTCTTTTCCCCATGTTTACGTCTTCACCTACGGGTGGTTAGGCGTTGTGTTCTGCATCTACCATCTGATGTTCTGCAGTTTCTTCCCTGGAAGTCTCTGTTTTGCATCAGATAGTGTATTTTTGGTAACTGATTCCGGGCCTGGGTGCCTGGAGTCTTATTTTAGTGTTTTTACACTCATTGTTTACATTTACAACAGCCCTCTATGTGAGGGGGGATTTCTGGAAAATAATATCTTGATGTTATTTTAATCATAACTAGATACATTATTATTGTTCGTAAGTGTTGAATAAATTGTTTAAAATATTTTTAAAATTTTTGTCCACACTTAGGCTTCGGATCCATTGGGGCTCAACGTTACTTTTCAGAAACTTGAGCTATTCTGAAAAAATATTTTTTCAAAATATTTTGATTTCAATTATTTTTTCTATATTAATGGATCATATTATTATTATGTATTTTGATTGCCAGGGGTTGGTGCGAGTACCAGGACTTTGTTTTCTTTTCACATTGAAAGGATTTTGATCAATTGTAATAAGAGGAAGTCTTCCTCTGACTTTTATAATCATTCTATATGTGGTCAGTGTACTCGCATTAACTCCTGTTCTGTATCGTATGATTTCGATGACAACATGGGAAGCGTATGTCACGGTATGTTAGTGGGGAATTGGACACTCCGGTCCTTTCCCCGCAGGGTCACTCTACTTTATCAGTTTCTATTTCAGACGATCAAGATTAGGGTGATGTATCTGTGATGTCTTCCAACAGTGTGCCTCCGTCGTCACAATTAATGAAGGGCTAGCGGAAAAGTGCTCATGTAAATACGCCAATTGCCTAAGAGGACCCTAGTAGGTTCGATGGCCTTTGACGTCCGCTAGCTCGCCCGGTGTAGCGTCCATTCATCGAATGGTTCGGCAGCCGGGTTCGTCCGTTGCGGTCTAGAAGGAGTTTTGGGGTGATGCGAGCACTATAAATCAACCAAATGCACACCCAGTGACGGCAGATTAGAGGGAGAACGGAGGAAGCCTTTTAGTCCGGTTCATAGCTCGTTCTGGTCCATCCGGACGACGAGCGAGAGAGGCCCCTCTCTCGTACAACAACATCTGGCCCCAGATGTTGTGGTACAAAATGTTTCGCATTCGGAGCATACGTCTGTCGCTCGGGACGCTCCGACATATAGGCAGTCCGGATTAGACTGTCAATAAGGCTTCCTCATTCTCATGGTAGCGCACACGACCGCTCTTGGCTACGTGACCTTGGATATCCAGTCAGCTTCGCCAGTCAGAGAATCATCGGCGACCAGGTCACACCATCCGGTAGCCAGGGACACGAGGCCTGCAGACTCCGGACGTTCGCATAGGAAAGTGTGCGGGAGTCAACGTACACGGAGCTTCCGGCGGCAATGCATCGTAAGACCGCTACTGCACAGGCCTCGGGAACGGACGTGCTTTTCTAAATAGCACAGCTTATCGCAGCATCCCAGCATCAACTGAATCTGTCGCATATTTTTTATCCGACGATGCTGGGTCGGGACGCTCCGCGGAAGCGGGTACGGACGTCCGAAAATTTCATCTGGTCCGACGGGATACCGAAAGGGATTCGGAGGATTTCGAGCTTTCCCTTTCGGAACAACATATGCTGTTGTGTATGTCATCTGACTTGATCTTCTACAGCTTCTTTCGTCGGACCAGAATGCTGCGATGCCGGATAAGAAACTGATAGCGTCGGTGGACTTAGAAATTTTTGGTTCGGTTCAGGGACATCGTCCCTCAGTTCCGACATAGTCCAATAATGTCACACAAACTTTCGAATTATTGAATGACGCTATATATATATTA
Source organism: Pictodentalium vernedei (assembly GCA_031216915.1). Classification (NCBI taxonomy): domain Eukaryota; kingdom Metazoa; phylum Mollusca; class Scaphopoda; order Dentaliida; family Dentaliidae; genus Pictodentalium; species Pictodentalium vernedei. Next base: position 172,260,355 of record CM062292.1, read on the forward strand.
TTATTATATGCTTGCTATTACCAAGCATTTCGGGTTTCTTGTTCGCAAAGTTACGGAGATGTCTTTCAAAAGTGTGCCTCTGTCGTCATAGTTAATGAAGAGCTAGCGGCAATAAGTGCTCATGGAATATGTCTATCACCTAAGAGGTCCCTTGTAGGATCGACGGAGTGACATTCGCTAGCTCACCCGGTGTAGCGTACATTCATTGAATGCTTCGGCTGCCGGGTTCGTCCGTTGCGGTCTAGGAAGGAGATTTGGGTGATGCGAGCACTATAATTACTTTAGTACTCACCCAGTGACGGCGGATTGAGGACAGATCGGAGGAAGCCTGTTAGTCCGGTTCCTGGCTTGTCCAGGTCCGTCCGGGCTGTGAGCGAGAGAGGTCCCTCTCTCATCCAACAACATAGGGGACCGCATGTTGTGGTTCAGATATTTTACATTCGGAGCATATGTCTGTCGGTCGGGACGCTCCGTTATATTGACAGTCCGAGAGACTGTCGATAATGCTTCCTCATCCTCACAGCAGGGCACACGACCGCACGTGACCTCGAGTATCCGATCAGTTTCGTCATTCAGTGATTCCACGGCGAATAGGTCACGCCATCCGGTAGCCAAGGGACACGAGGCCTATACACTCCGTTCTCTCGCATATTAGTAGTATGCACGGGGTAACGATCACGGAGCTTCCAGCGGCAATGCATTGTAGGACCGCTTCTCCACAGGCCTCAGTGACGGACGTGCTATCCGAGTTAGCACAGTTTTTTCGCAGCATCCCAGCAATCGACAGTTTCTTAGTCGAATCAGGAATTATCTGACGGCGCTGGGTCGGTGCGGTCCGCGGTTGCATCAGAGGGTCCGACAGGATGGCGAAAGGGATTCGAAAGATTTCGAGTTTTCCCTTTCGTAGCATCGGAAGCTGCCATTCATATCTTCTGGCATTATCTTCCAGTGAGTGTTATTTCGGACTACATTGCTGCGATGTTGGATAAGAGACTTATAGCGTCATTGGACACGGAATTTTGGATCGGTTCAGGGACATTGCCCCTGACTTACCGACACAGTCCATTAATGTCATTAGAACATGTGTATTATTTATCGACGCTATATATGCATATAAGCCTGCTACCAAGCATGATAGTTATTTTCTTGTCCGCAATGCTCATTTCTGCCTTTTTATCATTTATACGAATAATTTATTTTGGCAGAGCAGGGCATACCGAGAGTTCATATGCATCTAGACGGCGTGGTTAAAGACTGGAAATATTCTTTTTCGCCGTCTATGTCTTTTCCAACCACAATGTTGGAAACGACAATGATGTCTAGTAGACTTAACTTAGATGCTTTATCATACGTAATCCACCTTACTGAGGCGTTATCATTACGTCTTCAAGAAAAGAATTACGGGATATTATTCTCAATGTGATTTCTTTTGAGGGCAGTAGTTTGTTCACGTATAACTCCGCCCTTCAGTGGCTGATTGGAGTTGGTTAGACGTGACGCAGCCCTAGCTACATCCACGCGCGTGGATAGTAAGGTGAAGAACTCTCTCAGAGTCGCTTCGTTCTCGGAGAAGCTTCTCTTCGACGGCAACTTTTCAGCAATCCATGAATTGCTCGATTTACACGTTCTCTTGTCTATCTAGTGTTCCAAGAGATTCAGACTGGGGCAAACTTTCGGTGGTTGACTCAGAGAGTGCCACTGCAGTTGCCGGATCCGAGTGTTATGACGGTTGCCAGTCAAACATATAACATATAATATTGATCCCAACGGATTCGAAGTGCCAGGGTCTTTGGGTTCCGCAGTCTCTAAGCAAGCACTTATCTTCTGCGGAATAATGTTTTTTAGGCTTGCTTTATGTCATTGGATGAACATTATTCAGAAACGCATGTCCAAATCCTGTCCGTTAATTCGACAGTAGTGGCGTATCTCCGGAACCAGGGAGGCACTCATTCGTTTCCGTTATTCAATTTAATGGAAAGAATCCTTCTGTTTGTTATAGTACACCAAGTTCTGTTTCGGTCCGTCATATTCCGGGTCGTCTGATTGTTTTACCGGACTCCCGTTCACTTATGGGTCGCTTGTTGCCGTCAGAATGGACTCTCAACAAACAAGTATTCAATCAGATTTGCTATCAATGGGAGCGCCCAATGATAATTTATTTACGACACAGCTTGCTAATCAATTGCAGACGTATGTGTTTGCTTGTCCGGATCTCTGAGCTAATGTTGTTAACGCTCTATTGATCTAATAGGACGAAATGATGGGATATGCGTATCCTCCGGCGCTGTTGTTTCAGCAGGTATTGCTAAGATAAACAAACACAATACATTTCTGTTGATAGCATCTCTGTCTTCACAGAGACCGTGGGTAAATTTTCTCTGATGTCTACTGTGGGACTTAACGCGAAATCTTCCTCAATGAGAGGATCTTTTTTCGCTGGGTAAAATCGTGTCATCTTTATCACAACCCGCAAGGTCGCAACCTTCACGTATTCCGTTGTGTGGTCCTTATTGCATTGTAAGCATTGTACTGGACGAGCTTTGGACGCGATTTCTTACTATAGGAGATCCTCTTCTTCGCTATTCTATGCGGCTAAAATGGAGGCTCTTCCGTCGTTGGTGTAGGGATCACTATGTTCATATTGTTGATCCCTCCATACTACTCATTGCAACTTTTTAGTATACTTGTTTGACAAGATCTACTGCAGCCTGTTATTATTAAGGTTATAGGTTTATGTTACCTCATACCTATGCACTCTATGATAGTTTACAATTGAGTCTTATGTCTCTTTATCTAAGTCAGTTAGTAACTTTTCGATAAATAGACTTAGAATCATTAGATTAAATTCCTATATGGAATTTAACTTCGGTTCTTATTTAGCTAAGTAATCATTTGAGCCTCTGGAAACAGTAGTTTTCAAATTCTGACCTTTTAGACAGTAATTCTGTTGGCTTCTCTTTTACTGAAGAGTCAGTGAGTTTCATGCACTATCGGTGGATGATTTTCACTTTCGTAGTTTCGGAATCACTACTTCCTTTACTATTTAGGTTGGATTTTTGCATAAGAGTTAGGCTCCTAATATCCGGATCCTATTGTTATTAAGGTCCTTCCGTCTTTGTACGGGCATAGGCCTTTACTCTGTCCGGTTAGAGTTTATGTATTTATAAACAGATATCTGTTTATTACTACGGGCGTAAACTTCTAATGTCTTTGATGCCTATTAGAAGGACGTTACGCTCCATTCTATTGCTAATGGATTCAATTAACTATCGATACTGCTTATGGTATATCTTTGACTCAGCAGTTGTGTTTGAGATTTCGGCTCATGAGCTCAGCCATCCACATTCATGAATTTTTTATCTCAGAAATATTGAGTCCATTTCTGGAGGCCTCTATTGTTAGGTCAATTATCTACTGCTCAGAATGTCATTCACTTAACAGTTGCTACTATAGCTAGGTAGGCTGTCTGTTTCGGCAGTGACTCCCTTCTGCTGCCCTCTTCGCTCTGGGCTATTTGACCCAGGGCAAGAAAAGGGGGGGGGGGGGGGAGGGTGTTCCCTTGGGTCACCTGTTTTACTATGAAAACAAGGGGATACCTCCTCCGGAGTTAGTAATTCTGAGCTGTTATTGGGATGTTTGTTTAGTGAGAAGTTTATGTTTTAAAAATTCATTCAAGTCTTAGTTTTTAAAGTATAGCTTTTGTATATAGCACGTGTCAACGGACATGATTATGCAATCCTCAGACACTTTTAAGGAGTATAAAGAGTCTCTATTCTCTAGACTTACTTTATTTATTGGCTTACTTTAAAAATTATTAGTATAAGGATTATACTAGATATTAATAGAGTACATGGATGTATGATGCTCAATTTTGGAAGGTGTTGTATCTTTCTAATTTATCATATATAAGAAAGATACATGTAAGGCCAAATACTTCTTTTTCCCTAGAGGGGATGACTCTATTTTATATTATTGAGCGTATTCCATCTTGCTCTATGCCCTTGACCCTCCAGCCTTTTTACTATTCAGCTATGTCTGGGTCATTGGTACAGTATAAAAATGTTAAAAAATTTATAGTAATTTATATATTTTTTATACTTACCAATGACCCAGACGGGGATGGCCCTCCCAGGAGTTGGGAACTCTTGCCTCCCCGCTGAGTACATAGCGCATAACCAGGCACTGGTTATTAGAATGATTAATTAGAATGAACGTCCTTGACACTGCGCATGCGCAGTAGAGGTGAAGTGTGGAGGGCCATTCAGGACATGTTTTCTTTGGTTTTAGATGCAAATTTTGGGGATTGGGGGGCAAAATTTGTGTTTGGCCCTATATTTTAAGAGTTAGCACCAGCTATGTCTGGGTCATTGGTAAGTATAAAAAATATATAAATTACTATAAATTTTTTAACTTTCATGAGTGGCAACTAGTATTCCAATACGACAGGCAATTTATCTTGCTGGTTCTCACTCTGGGATTGGGGGGGGGGGGGGTGGGGGATGGGGGCAGGCTTGGCACAGAAATCAGAACTTTGGGGGGGGGGGGTGGGGGGGTCCTGGCCTGACCCAAGAATCCTGGACCCCTGGGACAAGCATAGGCTCCCCATAGTTCCAGGCCCCTGGGTTACTACTCAGGGCCCCCATCCTGGCCCTGCAAACAGCACTTTCACAAAAATCACCATTCAAATATTAGTATTGGTCACTTTTTGCTTAAAAAACAAGGCTTTTGACCCCCTCATGAGGGATCATAAGCTGTGCCTTCAAGATGAAAAGTTAACAAGCTTTGTTTTCAAGATGAAAAGTTAACATTTTCAGGTATTCAAAAAAATTGTGTTCAACCATCATTCAGTATTTATGCTGGCCCAAAATGTTTTGGTGCAAAGTGGTATTTTTGTTTGGTGATGATTAAATTTTTTGGTGCGAAATGAAAGATTTTAGTGCCAAATGGAATCTGATTGCAAATGAGAATAAACAAATTAACCATGTATCGTCATGTGAGTACAACATGTTGCCATCTGCAAGCATTTCAGATGCCAACTTGTTGCTCTCAAACTATGATATTTTAATTTAGTATTACCGGACTCTTTTAACCCTTTACCCAACGAATCGCTCGCATCCGCCCGTGTAATATGCAAATTCTGCAGTTGAAAAAGTTAAAAAATTTATAGTAATTTATATATTTTTTATACTTACCAATGACCCAGACTTAGCTGGTGCTAACTCCAACAAAACCAGGGCCAAACACAAATTTTGCCCCCCAATCCCCAAAATTTGCATCCAAAACAAAAAGAAATCATGTCCTAAAGGACCTCCATAGTACGCCTCTACTGCGCATGCGCAGTGACGCAGTCGTCCCGAAATTGGCGCCAATTATCATTCTTACTGGCAGTGCCTGGTCAGCGCTATGTACTCAGCGGGGAGGCAAGAGTTCCCAACTCCAGGGAGGGCCATCCCCGTCTGGGTCATTGGTAAGTATAAAAAATATATAAATTACTATAAATTTTTTAACATTTTTATACTGTACCAATGACCCAGACTTAGCTGAATAGTAAACAGGCTGGAGGGCCTAGGACATAGAGGAAAATCCAATAAGCTCAACTATATAGTAAAAAGGTAACCCCTTAGGGAGAAAAGGAGTATTAGGCTTTACATGTATCTTTCTTATTTAATATTAAATTAGAAAGATACACTACCCTTAATAATTGAGCACAATAACATTCATGTTCTCTATTAACATCCAGTATAACCCTTATACTAATTATTTTTAAAGCAAGCCAATAAATAAAGTAGTCCAGAGAATTGAGACTCTTTATAATCATTTAAAAGTGTCCGAGTATTGTATATTAAAGCCCGTTTGACACTTGACATATACAAATGCTTCACACCGAGCTACACTTTAAAAATAAGACATGAATGAATTTAAACATTAATATTACACTTTAAAACCATCCCGGAAGCGACTCAGAAATACTGACTTGGAGGAGGCATTCCCTTGCTTTTCACTATAAAGCAGGTGACCTAAGGGAATACCCGCCCCCCCCCCCCCCACCCCCTTCCCCTTGCCCTGGGTCAAATAGCCCAGAGCGAAGAGGGCAGCCGGACGGAGTCACTGCCGGAACAGAAAGCCTGCATAACTATAGTTGCAACTGTTTAGTGGACGACATTCTGAGCAACAGATAACGGACCTAAACAATGCAGGTCTCCAGAAATGGACTCAATATTTCTGAGATAAAAATTCGTAAATGTGGATGGCTGAGACCAATAAGCAGCCTTCATTAAATCTGTAATAGCAACACTATTAGCATAAGCCCAGGAAGTAGAAAGAGCTCTTACTTCATGAGCAGAAATCTTAAGCACAGACTGCTGAGAAGAAGATAAATCTTCATAAGCAGTACGGATAGTTAACTGAATCCATCTAGCAATAGAATGGACTGAAATGTCCTTTCTATTAGGCATCAAAGACAGAAAGAAACGTTTTCGTCCCTTTCTGATAAACTGAGATCTCTGTTTATAGATACGTAGTGCTCTAACAGGACAGAGTAAAGGCCTACGCCCGTCTGAAGACGGAAGAGCCTTAATAACAATAGGTTCCGGATATTTATTAGGAGCCTGATTCTTAGCTAAAAAACCCACATTAGTAGTGAAGGTGATAGTGTTCCCAACACTACGATAATGAGAATCATCCACCGATAGTGCATGAAGCTCACTGACTCTTCTGGCAGAAGAGAAAGCTAAGAGAAAAGCTGTCTTATAAGATAAGAATTTGAAATCTACTGTCCCAAGAGGTTCAAATGGCTTTTCCTTCAATTTAAGGAGAACCCAAGCTAAATTCCACTTAGGAATTAATCTAAGAGTTCTGGGTCTATTTATCGAAAAGTTTCTAACCAACTTCGATAAAGAGACATTAGATCCAATTTGTAAACTATCATGATGTGCATAGGTATCAGATAACATAGATCTATAACCCTTTATAGTAACAGGCTGCAGTTTGATTTCGTCAAACAAGTATACTAGAAAGTTTGCAATGTCTGGTATAGAGGGATCAAATATATCTACAGAATGATCCCTACACCAACGACGAAAAACCTTCCACTTAGCCGCATAGTTTAGCGAAGAGGAGGTCCTTCTACAGTTAGAAATCGCGTCCACTGCTCGTCCTGTAAAGTGCTTGCCATGCAAGAAGGACCGCACAACGGAAAAACGTGAAGGTTGAGACCTTGCGGGTTGTGATGGAGTTGGCGCGATTTCCCCTGCGAAAGAAGATCCTCTCGTGGAGGAATCTTCCGCGGTAGGTCCCACAACAGACACCTGAGTAGATTTATCCACGGTCTCTGTGGCGACAGAGATGCTGCCAACAGAATCTTGCATTGAGATTGTTTTATCTTTAGCAATACTTGTTGAATTAACGGCGCTGGAGGATACGCATATCCTATCATTCCGTCCCAAGGGATCGACAGAGCGTCTACTGCAAATGCTCTTGGATCCGGACACGGAGACACATACGTCTGCAACTGATTGTTGAGATGTGTCGCAAATAAGTCTATCATTGGCCGTTCCCATTGGTAGCAAATCTGATTGAATACTTGTTTGTTGAGAGTCCACTCCGACGGCAACAAGCGACCCTTTCGTGAAAGGGAGTCTGCTAGCACATTCAGACGACCCGGTATGTGACGGACCGAAAGAAGAACGTGATGTTCTAACGCAAACAGAAGGATTCTTTCCGTTAGATTGAACAACGGAACTGAATGAGTGCCTCCCTGGTTCCGTATATACGCCACTACTGTCGTATTGTCGGATAGGATTTGGACATGAGCATCGTGAATAATGTCCATCCAGTGACGTAACGCAAGCCAAATTGACATCATTTCCTTGATGTTTATGTGCTTGCACAGGAATTGCGGATCCCAAAGACCCTGTCATCTCGAATCCGTTGGGATTAATGATGCACCCCAACCTGTTTGACTGGCATCTGTCATAACGGTAAAACTCGGATCCGGCAACTGCAGCGGAACTCCTTGAGTTAACCACTGAATGTTTGCCCAAGTCTGAATCTCTTGTTTCACTTGATCTGACAAGAGAACGTCTACATCGAGCGAATGAATTTTCACACTCCAATTCTGAGTCAGGAAAATTTGAAGAGGACGTGTGCGTAGCCGCCCCATCGGAATGAGATCCGCGGCGGCTCCGCACAGACCTATCAGTCTCATAAATTCTCTCGCCGTGACTTTGTCTGCGTGCAGACAATAGCGAGCGTAACAACTGACTAATTTCGCTCTGGTTAACGGCAGACGAACGAGATTGTTGTGCGTCTCGAAGCTCATTCCCAGATGAGTGAATGACTTGGACGGCACCAGATCCGACTTCTCCTCGTTTACTATAAAACCGAGACGTCGGAGCAATAGAAGAAGATTCTGAACATCGTTCTGAAGCGTTAACTCGTTGCCGTACCTCTGAAGAATGTCGTCCAGGTAGGCCGACGTTACCGCAGACGAATGAGCTCGGAAGTAGATCATTACCGAGTTCATTACCCGAGTGAAAGCCCAGGGTGCTAGATTCAATCCGAAGCACATGGCCCGGAACTGATACACCACTCCTAGGACTGCGAAGCGTAGATACTTTCGGAATGTCGGATGTACCATGACGTGAAAGTACGCATCTTTGAGATCTATGCTCGTTGCATAATCGTTCACCCGAATACTCGCTCTGACCGATCGAATCGTCTCCATATAAAACTTCGGAGCGAAGATCAGCTTGTTTATCCAGCTCAAATCTATGACTGGACGGAACGAGCCGTCTGGTTTCGGAACCAGAAACAGATGGCTGTAGAATCCCAGAGATTCCTGGTTTTCTACGACCTCTACCGCGTTCTTCATTAAAAGAGACTGCACCTCTGATAACAGAGCGTCTCTTTTCTGTGGATTTGACGGAAGATGAGTCCACTTTGGACTTCGAGTTAATGGAGGCTTTCGTTTGAAGGATATCTTTAGACCTTCCGAAGTCACTCCTCTCACCCAAGGGGCGTCCGTAATCGACGCCCACTCTTGTGAAAAACTCGACAACCTTCCGCCAACCGGAACGCGATAGAGGTTTAAGCCATCACCTCCTGGACCTGCGAGAGGAGAAACCACGTCTTCCACGACCCGCACCTCGCCTCGTCGACCTCGGGGCGTCCGACCGATTGTCCCGGCCTGAAGGACGTCCCGAACGAGAGTCGCTATCCTGACGGTCTCTCGAATAAGACCAAGAGGACGCACCGGAACCTCTATAGGAACCTCTCTTGGGCGCATTAGACCCAGAAGTGCCTGTCTTATTCGTGTCTGCTGTATCCGACTTTTTAGGAGCCGATCTGAACAACAGAGAATCATTAGCTTTCTTTTTAATTTTATCATAAATAGCGGAAAGCTTGCCGTCAAAGAGAAGTTCTCCTGAGACCGAAGCGACTCTAAGAGAGTTCTTCACCTTAGAATCCACTAGTGTGGATGTAGCTAGGGCTGCGTCACGTCTAACCAACTCCAGATTTGCCACTGAAAGGGCGGAGTTACACGTGGAATAAGCTACTGCCCTTGAAAGAAGTCTTAAAGAGGATTGTATATCCTGAAACTCTTCCCCTTGAAGGCGCAGTGATAACGCCTTAGTAAGGTGATCTGCGTAAGATAAGGCATCTAAATTGGCTCTGTTAGACGCAATAGCTGTTTCCAACACCGCGGTTGGAATAGAAGCTGACGACGGTAATGATAGCTCTAAGTCTTCCGCCTCGTCGTCCATACGCAGAGGAACTCTCGGTATACCCTGTCCTGCCGTATCGAATTTATTCCTTGCATTAATGAAAGGCAGGTTAAGAGTATTAGCGGACAAGAAACCTGCTTTCCCCGTCCTGGAAGCAAGTTTAAATATAGCGTCGTTCAATAATTCAAATGTTCTTGCAACATTATTGGACTGCGACGGAAACTCGGGAGCGATGTCCCTGAACCGCTCAAAAAATTCAGAGTCCAATGACGCTATAATTCTCTTGTCCGGAAGCGCAGCAGTCTGGCCCGACGGAACAACTTGAGGGAGAAAGTGCCGGATGAAGTCCACGGCAGCTTTATGTTGTTCCGAAAGGGATAGCTCCAATTCATCCGTATCCCTTTCACCATCCGGTCGGACCTCCCGATGTTCCCGGTCGTCCGCCCCCGATGCTTCGGCGGAGCGTACCGACCCAGCGCCGTCGGATAATTCTCGATCCGACACCGTTTCTGTCGGCTGCTGGGATGCTGCGATAAGCTGTGCTATCTGCACAAGAATGTCCGACGTCGAGACCTGCGGAGGCGCAGTCTTTCGCTGCTTCGCCGAGGGCAGCTCCGCATCAGATGGCTCCCGTATACTTTTCCTATGCGAACGTCCGGAGTCCATCGGTCTCGAATCCCTGGCTGCCGGATGGTGTGACCTGGTCGCCGAAGAATCCTTCATCGGCGAAGCTGGTAAAATATCGGCGGTCACGCAGCCAAGGTGCGGTCGTGTGCGCTGACGAGAAGAGGAAGCCTTAACAGTCTCTGCGGACTGCTTATACAACGGAGCGTCCCGAGCGACGGACGTATGCTCCGCTAAAGACACATTTTGTACCACAACATCTGGTCCCAGATGTTGTTGTACGAGAGAGGGACCTCTCTCGCTCGCGGCCCGGCTGGACCTGGACGAGCTAGGAACCGGACTAAAAGGCTTCCTCCGTTCTCGCTTACTATCCGCCGTCACTGGGTGTGCATCTATTATGTTTATAGTGCTCGCATCACCCAAAATTTCCTCTTGGACCGCATCGGATGAACCCGGCTGCCGAACCATTCGGTGAATGGACGCTACACCGGGCGAGCTAGCGGACGACATTTGTCTAATCTCCATGAGCACTTTTGCCGCTAGCTCTGAATTCATTTGTGACGACGGACGCACACTTGAAGAAGATAACATGGAAACATCACCCTGTTCTGGTTCCTCTGAAATAGAAACTGAGAGAGTAGAGTGACCTTGTGGAGAAAGAGCCGGCATCGCTCTTTCTCCAGAAACAACATATCGTGACACACGTTTCCAATGTTTCTCATCCCAATGTTCACATATAGGACAGGGATTAATGCGAGAACACTGACTACAATTAATACAATGATCATGAAAGTCAGAGGAAGATTTCTTCCTATTACAATTTGAACAATGTCCCTTCATTGTGAAAGAACAACAATAAGTCCTAGTTACTCGCAAAAACCCCTGACACAAAGATACATAATAACATAATCCATTAATAAATGAAAAAACAATTGCAAAACAAAATAATTTTGAAAAAATATTTTTTCAGAGAAGCCCAAGTTGCTGAAAAGTAACGTTGAGCCCCGATGGATCCGATGGCAAAGTGTGGTCAAAAATTTTAAATTTATATAAAATAATTAATGAGACACTTTCGGATAATATAAATGTATCTTATAATGAGATAAACTACCACAAAGGCAAACAGCCCCCCTCAAAAAAGGCTGTTGCCAATGAAAACAAACAGTGTAAACACACTAGAAAAGACTCCAGGCACTGAAAAAACTGGCCCGGAATCAGTCATCAATTACACTCTATCTGATGCAAAACAGAGACTCCCAGGGGAGAATCTGTAGAACATCAGATGGAAGATGCAGAACACAAACGTTATACACCCATGGGTGAAAACGTAACTATGGGGAAAATAACAGAAAACATTCTGTAACCAAGCAACTCTCCCAGGAAATTTTAGAAATGAAACTTCTCAAAAATATGCCAAAAGCATGGGAGAATTGCCAGGGGGGACTTTAGAAGGCTAGGGGAGAGGAAACACTGAATAAGCAGTGCAACAATTAGCAAGAATGACAACAAGAGGCCCATGCCTCGAAAATAGGCAACTTAACATAATTTCATCAAAAAATTTTAAGTACAGCCCTGATTATTTTTTGCCACTTCTTTTTCCTCTCCTCCTTCTATCCTCCTTAGAATCACATTTTCTCCAAAAATTACGTGTCTGGCATCCTTTAAACTGAGATTTACAAGCACAAAGATCAGTGAGATGTTGACTGATGAAGGGCCAAACAGAGAATGATAATTGGCGCCAATTTCGGGACGACTGCGTCACTGCGCATGCGCAGTAGAGGCGTACTATGGAGGTCCTTTAGGACATGATTTCTTTTTGTTTTGGATGCAAATTTTGGGGATTGGGGGGCAAAATTTGTGTTTGGCCCTGGTTTTGTTGGAGTTAGCACCAGCTAAGTCTGGGTCATTGGTACAGTATAAAAATATATTAATTTTCAAAATATTTAAAAAAAAAAACATATCATGTGACCCCCTCGTTGGAACGAGCCAAAAAAACAAAAACAACAGAAATAATAAAAATGTAGATAATTAAAAGTTTATTTTTAACATTTACAAAATAATTTCATGATTATTATTTACTCACTGTTTATTCACTCCAAAGAAACTAGTAGCAAATAATTTATTATCTTCCAGAAGGATTATAGAAAAGATTAAGCAAGATAAAAAAAATTAAGTAAGGCCAAACAAAATTAAATAATTGATTCTGAGGCATTTTTTTAAAAAAAAGAACAAGGGAGGGCAATTTTTATTTTTATTTTTATATCCCCCGCAAACAAAGTTTGGGGGTATATAGGAATCACCCTGTCCGTCCGTCTGTCCGCCCATCCATCTGGGCAGACATATGGGGTTTAGGTGGCTATTTGTTGGTAGAAATGGGGGTTAGGTGACTACCGCAATTTATGTGACTAGTCACATAGTTAAATGTCATTATTCTAGGGTGGGGTTTAGAGTTGGGGTGTGGTGGGGTTAGGGTCAGTAAAGGGTAGGGTTAGGGTTTGCTACCACCCCAAAAATTTTTCACCCAAAAAGTTGTTTTAATACAATGGACATGCATTTTAGTTAAAATAGACTAGGAATATATTGAATTTTCATTAGTCTAGGGTGGGGTTTTGAATTGGGGTGGGGGGGGTAGGGTTAGAGTCAGTAAAGGGTAGGGGCAGGGTTTGCTACCACCCCAAACATTTTCCCCCAAATCACTTGTTTTAATATAATGGACATGCATTTTATTGTAGTCCCATAAAAATAGCCACATAACTACCAATTGTTAGAATGTCCGTCTCTCTGTCTGTCCATCCTTATAAGCGCAACTCCTCCTAAACCGTTTGAAGAATTTTCATGAAACGTTACACAATGGAAGAACTCCATATGAAGATGTGCATGAAGCAATATAATTCGGTTCTGACATTTCCAAGGAGAGATAATCTAACTTATACATTTCAATTGCTACATCATGTTAATACAAATTATTGTACCAAAAAGGCTACAACTGAGGTGCGGGGGGTATCACTTTGTGAGCTTGCTCACAGTACCTTTAGTTTACTTCTGATGGAATGGTCGCCGGTGCCTAAAATCCAATTGTGAGAGCCTAAAATTAAATACTAGAGCTTCAATGTTGATTTTGCTGATAGGATTTTTAACAGCGATCAGACAACACAAAATCAGTATAGAACAACTAAAATGGAGATAAAAATCAATGAGTTATTTAACTGGTTGTGTCCTAGGAGCCACAATCAGTCCTTTCAAAAAAAATAAGGGTACCAGTGCAAAATTAACATTTTCCTTACCCATGTTATGTATTCAGTTAAACAAAAATAATAGTTTGCTTATACAAATTCGTTCTATTACAAATTACTGGATAATGCCTGTTGGTGCTCTCCAATAATTTGTAATAGAACAATTTTTGATGAACAAATTCAGACCACCAAAAATAATCTACTCCTCAACCAGTTAAATCAATATTTATCTGTGTCGCATTTCGCAAAGAGAATAACAATACTGTATGAATGTTTTTGACATAATGCATTGCAAATCGCGATGTGATACTGCTTAAATCACTTTGTAGTTTTGTGTATTTTAAATTTTGCCTCCGAAATAAAAATGACGAATGCTGGCCGTGTGCCGGTGCCTGATAATACATACATAGATTTTTTTCCTGAAAACTTTTTCCCAGAAATTATAATAAATTAAAAAAACAGTATTTATATCTTAACCCTCTAAGATGTGTGTTATCCACACATCACATCATGTGTAGTTGGTGGGGGTGGGTAGGGGGGAGGGGGGAGGGGGGTGGGAGTGGGAGTGGGGTATATATATATATGAGTACACACAGTGGAGAAACAAAAAGAAGAGAAAGAGAAGCCTGCAGTACATAATAATCTATTCATACATTAATAATGACTTCTTAAATGAACATTAATAACTAACACAGACATACCACTGGGCATATCTATTAGCACTAACAATACAATAGCTCATAACATGAACCAAATAATGGAGAGCAAAACAAACGGTACGAATTGCCCACACTCCATAGCAGCTGTATTAATTAATATTCATAAACAAATAAAACTGAAGACTGCAGAGACTACTTGTGGGATATTGTTTTTAACTCACTGAAGGGAGCTTAACTTATCACCTGCCATCCGTCGTTGTCCGGTGTCGTCTGGCGTCCGTCGTGAACTTTACATTATCGATTTCTCCACACAAACTACTGGACAAAATTGAACCAAATTTGGTGTGCATGTTCCTTATCATATGCCAATTCAAGTTTGTTGAAATAAACTTGCCGCACCCACAGGGGACACCACAAGGGGCATAACACTGATAGCACCCATAAATTTTTTTAAAAATTCAAAAAAATCTTCTTCTTCAGATCTACCAGTCAAAATCTTTTCATATTTGTTATACAATATCTCTAGGGGGGTGAGATTCAAATTTGTTCAAATCGAGTCCCGGGGTTAAGATTTGGGCTCTCTATTGGAGACTGAATTTCAACTTGGTGCAATAAGCGGAATATTCTTTAAAGATCTTCTTCGGATCCACCAGTTGAAATCTTTTGATATTTGATATAGAACATTTCTAGGGAGGTCAGATTCAAGTTTGTTCAAATCAGGTCCCTGAGTTAGTATTTGGGCTGTCTATTGGAGCCCAGAGTTTAACTTGGTGCAATTTGAGGAAATTTCTTTAAAAATCTTCTTCTTCAGATCCACCAGTCATTATCCTTTATTTGGTATTCAACATCTCTAGGGGGTAGGCAGATTCAAGTTTGTGCAAATCGGGTCTCTGAGTTAGTATTTGGGCTCTCTATTGGAGCATAAAGATTAACGTTGTGGAATTTGAGGAAATTGCTTTAAAAATCTTCTTCAGATCCACCAGTCAGAATCCTTTCATGTTTGGTACACAACATCTATAGGGGGGTCTGATTCAAGTTTGTTCACATCATGTCGCTGGGTTAATATTTGGGCTCCCTAATGGAGCCCAAATTTTAACTTTGTTCACTAAGTGGAAATATCCTTTAAAAGTCTTCTTCTTCAGATTCACCAGTCAGAATCCTCTCACATTTAGTATACATCATCTCTAGGGCAGCCAGATTCAAGTTTGTTCAAAACGAGTTCCTCGGTTAATATTTGGGCTCCCTAAGGGACCCCAAATTTTAACTAAGTGCAATATGAGGAAATTTCTTATAAAATCTTCTTCAGATCTACCAGTCAAAATCCTCTCATATTTGGTATACATCTTCTTCAGATCCATCAGTCAGTATCCTATATATACATCATCTCTGGGGGGAGAACAGATTCAAGTTTGTTCAAATCAGGTTCCTGGGGTGAAACATTTGGGGCTGGTTCGACTTAGAATTTTTTGACCAAACTCGAGATCGTTCCAACGAGGGGTCACATGATATGGTTTTGTTGAAATTTTTTTAAAAATTAAAAAAAAATGGTATTTAAAATAATAAATTTTGATACCGTCTGCTTTGGGTAAAGGGTTAATGTTGATCGGGTTGCAAACATGGCTTCAATTGCGGCTTATAGTTACTATAGAAATCCTATGGGAAATCACATTTTCATCTTCTCTGGAACTACTGAGCTGACATGAACCAAACCTGGCAGGAATAGTCTATAGGAAGTCCTCTACAAACAATTCTCATTTTGTTCCCGTCGGTTAAAAAATATGGCCGCCAGAGGCATTCTTTGATTGTGGTTGGTGGATTTTCAAAAATCTTCTCCTCTGAAACTGCCTGGCCAAATTTTTTGATACTTCACATAAATGATGCCTGGGACCCCCTCTACCAAAGATACTCATTTGTTCGGGTGTAAACATGGCCATAATTGCGGCTTATAGTTACTATAGAAACCCTATGGGAAATCACATTTTCATCTTTTCTGGAACTACTGAGCTGACATGAACCAAACCTGGCAGGGATAGGCTATTGGAGATCTATAAAGGCTCCTCCTTTTGGTTACCGTGCATCGAAAAACATGGCTGCCAGAAGCATTTTTTGATTATGATTGGTGGATTTTGAAAAATGTCCTTCTCTGAAACCACAGGGCCAAATATTTTGAAACTTTGCATGGTTGATGACTGTGACACCCTCTAACAACGATCTACATTTAATGTTGATTGGGTTGCAAACCTGGCTGCCATAGAAAGCTTATAGTACTATAGAAACTCTATGGAAAATCACATTTTCATCTTCTCTGGAACTGCTGAGCCGACATGAACCAAACTTTGCAGGAATGGTCTATGAGAGGATGAAAATATGTGGCCACCAGAGGCTATATTCTAATGCTTAACCCAATGTCTCTCCTGTCTGCACGAAGATCGGTACTGTCAGCAAAATACTTGTTTTTGAGAATCTGGTAAAGGTTGGTTCCAGTTTTCTCCACTGAGAACTGGGAAGAAAATCCCAAAATATTCTGTATACAGTACAAGTCAAATTAAGTTGTAGCATGACTGCTATAAACTAAGTAAACTACTGCTCCTGCAATGACAAGATCAGAATCTGACATTTTCTGGAAAGCTATCAGTAAGAGCTTTCCAGAAAATGATGTCAGCTTCTGGTCTTATCAGTGTAGGAAGAGAAAAGATACATAGTTTATAGGATTATCCTACAACTTATTTTGACTACTACTATAAACAAGTGCAGATGTAATTCAGGGCTTATACTTCCACGCGAATCCGCGAATATATTCGCGCAAATATTCGCGCAAAGCAATCTGCGAGAATCCATGTGGATTCGCGCTGCCTGTTAAGTAAGATTCGCGCCAATGTCAACATTCAAAACGTTAATATGCCGACCAGGCACACACGTGCACCTCGAGAGGAAAGTTGTCAATATTATATCTGTATTGAATCAAAATTACCAATCGGCACGCATCAAAGAAATTATTAAGACTTAATTTCTTTGATGTGTGTCGATTGGTAAAACAGAGACAGACGTTTCCCTACAATGATCAAACAGGCACGTGACAGCGAGTGGAGAGTCTGTGGCGCAGAATTTATCACTGCGTTCATCAGTAGAACTTCGCAGTGGACTGTTGAAGTGCTGTACCGTACGACAACACGCGTGTATGCTAATGCAAAATGCTTAAAAGTAAAGTAATTTCAAAAAAGGCGGCTGATAAATGGCCAGAAAGCATTAGAGAAGGGTACGAACTGGAAGAAGACCCAGAAGATAAAACTAAATACAATAAAGCAGTATGTAAATTATGTAAGAAAAATGGCAAAAAAATATCGGAAAAATATTCTGGCCAAATAGCTAAAGATATTGCAAAATACGCCGAGGGTACTACGTATCTGATGATTCCAAACTTGAAACGTCACACACAGTCTATGGCACACAGAATGTGTTATGAATTGGAATTTCAAAAGCCAATGGAGTCGCATCACAGACCGACTCAGTCTACTGCCGATTCTGAATCCCAGACTCAACAAGCCGGCACTTCTGCCTTGACTCAATCGACTCTTCATACTGCATTCAGTGTGGGTGAACGAGAGGGTGTCGCACGTTTAACGAAGCTACTGAACATTGCCTGGTACCTGGCAGAAACGGAAAAGCCATATTCTGATTACCTCCGACTTTGTCGTTTAGCTTCTGAATTGGGCGTTGCTATTCCAAATGCCTTCACTGGACACACAGCCTGTCATGTTTTTGTACATTTATTAGCAAATAAACTAACGGCGGAAATAAGGCAGGCTATTCGTGATTCTAAATTTTTCAGTTTCCTCACTGATGGGAGTTCAATATACAAAAGAAAATTAACACACGAGGGAGAGCTTTTTTATATTAGAACAGCACATAAGTTGAAGGTGAGGGTTGACTTTTTAAATCTTCAGTCTATGAAGAAATATGGAAGTGTTAATGCCAACAACTTATTCCATGCAATGATGGTTAATATTCTAATGGTGATGGACAAAGATAATAACTGGCAGAATAGTGATGTGTCGCGTGAGGCTCTAATAGAAGCGATACGGCCATTCCAGAAAAATATAGTTGGTGGTGGTGCCGATGGCACTAATGTAAATTTTGGTTCACGTACAGGACTGATGACTCAAATGAAGCAAATTTTTCCTTGGTTTACGCCAATCCACTGTTTCAGCCATAGATTTGAACTGAGCATCAAAGATGCAGTCAACGAGGCAAAAGAATACCAAGAGGTTGACACATTCCTTGATGATATTTATAGACATTTTAAAAACTCACCACTAGAATGGACATTGTTGCAGAATATAGCAAGTGAGACAATGAATTGCCACGTTACAAAGCCCCCTAAAGCATCTGGAACGCGTTTCATTGAGTTTAGGTACAGAGCATTGATTGCGATGTTTGACAATCTGTTGCCAATGATATTTCATTTTTCAAATTCAACACAAACCAAGGATGACCCGAAAGCAACGGGGTACCTTAAATTACTTATGGATGGTCGTTTTCTGCTAACAGCAGCTTCGTATATGGATGTACTGGAACTCTGCAGCAGAATTTGTGTAACATTACAGGCATCTAAAAATAGTATCTCATGTGCTTATCAAAAGATTATGGCACTGCAGGCAGAGTTGAAACTTTTGGCGGAAAACGATGAAGGGCCTTTTTCAACAAGAGAAAAAGACCTTGCTGATAAATTTAAAAATTCTGCCTGTTCTGTGAATCCCCCATTGACAATTACAGGATTATCAACGAGGTCACACAATGAGAGGTCTCAATCTAAGCCATCCTCTACTACAAATGCCGATTTCAAGGATGTGCTCATATCTGTCAAGTCTTTGACGCGTGTTCGAAAACGCAAAGCAGACCAAGATGGGTCAATAGCTGCGTCTCAGCGCTACTTTGAGTACCAGGAACCTGCATGCATCAAAGTTGGGAAGACAATTCACACTGATGTCTGCAAATTAAGAAAGAACTTATGCTCAAACATTATCGAAAGTTGTCTGGTGAGATTTGAAGAGATGGAAAATCAGTCCAGTGTGTTAGCGCATTTGGAGTGGCTGGACGTCAAATCGTGGCCGGTAGGTGAAGGGTCGAAATTGGACTCCAGTGAGAGAGACACAATAACAGGGTTTCTCAACGAGGATGTGGAACATGTAGCTAACCACTACAAACAGCCACTCTCAGCATATAACATTGATGTTAAATCGGCCATTGCAGAATTTGCACGTTTAAAAATAGCACATTCTACATCATCAGCTCAAAGAGAAATGGACTCAACTGCATATTGGCCATATGTTTATACCAGATATAAAGAAGAATGTGCAAACTTTTTGACAATTGTAGAGCTAGTTCTGTGCCTGCCTTTCACTCAGTCTATAGTTGAGAACGGCTTCTCCAGTAAAATGAGAATTGTAACAGACTGGAGACAGAGTTTATCCGACTGTTCGATTGTTGACTGTTTGAAATTTTCTATCAACTCAAATAAAATGATCGGATCGAAATTTGCCATAATCGAAGCAACAGCACGGGAATTCATAACCGGGAAGGGGTCAAACACTAAGGGACTAAAGAAAAGGCGTATCCGAAAACTGGCTAAATTGTTGGAAGTGCCGCATGATGATTCATCGTCAGAATCTCAATCCAGCGACGAGTCGGATCATGACAAGTTTGAACAGGAGACTGTACACACCCAGTCAAGTGTCTAGAAAAATACCACCGAATCAACGAGCCAAGTCCAACCTCTAGTATAGTACGAGACGTTGGTCTACTCACCGAAGCCACGGACCAAGTCCATTGGACTTGGTCCGTGGCTTCGGTGAGTAATGAGTTATGACCCTTGTTGATGAGTGATGACACATACTTCTGAAATTTTCATGTGCAAAAATAGTAACTAAACAGCTTATTAATATTTGAACTTTGTATTTCTGTCACAAACTTTTGTCTCAGTAGAGAGTGCCTGAGGCACAGGTACAAGTATGGTAAAAACCCATTTTATCATGATTGAATCCCGCGGCTTTCCCGCCCCTTCCTCAAAACCGGGAAGAGACTAAAATCATGCTTTCCTCTTTTTATTTAGGTGGAGGGAATCATGATTTTAGTGCCTCGCCGAATCACACCTTATGGGAGTAATAGAGATAATCACGCTTTGATAAAAAACCATAGAGAGGGGTGGGGGTCAATAAAATTCTTACACCCCCCCCGGCCCCAATCTCTATGGTACATATTTGTACCATAGAGATTGGTGGGGGGGGGGGGGGGGTAGGAATTTAGTCAGATCTCATTTGCACTCCCAATCAAATTCCTACCCCCACCCGGTGGTTGGCCCCACGGGACCCTTGGACCCACGACTTCCGTTTGAAATTGGATTCGCGGCAACGAATTTGCGAGAATCTATTGAGATTCGCGGGTAAGCAGACGAAATATAAGCCCTGTAATTGTGTTAATACATGTATTACTCTCAAGTTATCTATCTGAAATACTGATTGATGACAGGTGTTTGGAAAAGCATGGAAGTTTTGTTTATTTTCTTTTTCCAGTAGCTTGAGGTAAATTGTGTTTCCTGTAACCCTTTACCTATCCAAAGCTATTTGAAAGAGAATACTGTCTGAAAAAATTGTAATTTTCAAAATATTTAACCTTCTTTTACTGATTTTTTTTGTTGAAACAGAATTCATTAAAGTGTGCATTTTCAAGAAATCCTCTTTGAAACTACAGGACCAAATGTTTTGTAACTTAATGTGACTGATGACTTAACCCCCTCTGCCAATGAATCTCATTTAATCTTCAACGGGTTGCAATTATGGCTGCAATTGTGGCTTACAGTTACTATAGAAACCCTATAGGAAATCACATTTTCATCATCTTCTCTGAAAGTACTGAGCCAATGTGAACCAGACTTGGCAGGCATGATATCTGAGAGGTTCTCTACAACTGTTACTCATTTTATTCCTGTTGGATGAAAAACGTGGCCGCCAGAAGCATTCTTTGATTCTGATAGGTCAGTTCTGAAAACTCCTCTCCTCTGAATGCACAGGGCCAAATGTTTTGAAACTTTGCATTGTTGATGACCGGGACACCCTCTACCAACGTTCCTCATTTAATGTTGATCGTGTTGCAAACATGGCCAAACATGGCCACAATTTCGGTTTATAGTTACTATAGAAAAACCCTATGGGAAATCCCATTTTTATCTTCTCTCTGGAATTACTGAGCCGACGTGAACCAAAACTTGGCAGGAATAGTCTATAGGAGGCCCTCCACAAATGATCCTCTTTTTGTACCCGTTGGTTGGAAAATATGGCCACCAGAGACATTCTATGATTCTGTTTGATGGATTCAAATGTTTTGAAACTTCACATGATTGAGGACTGGGACGCCTTCTACCAATGATCCTCATGTAATGTTGATGTAATGTTGCAAACCTGGTCACAACTGCAGCTCATAGTTACCATGGAAAGCCTATAGGCAATCACGTTTTTATATGTAGTTCCAGGTGAGCGGTTACAAGCTCTTTAGAGCCTCTAGTTTTCATAATTATTTCCTTGCCATCAAAAAAGTTCATGTTCTTGGTTTGCTTTATGTTTTATGAACTCATAATCTTCAGAATAGCATTTTTGGTGGTGGTGTATTTCATCCCTTGAGTGCAAGAAGGCTTTGCAATGCTAAAGCATTGCAAAGCCTTATTGCAAACAAGGGACAAATTTATCAATTTTATTAACTTGGGTAAAATATCAGACATAAACCATTTAATTTTTATTTTTTAAATTTGCTTTTGTTATAGAAAGAGCGCATGCGGCAGCCAAAAGGACCATGTGGGAGGGCCTGAGAAACAGATTTTTAATTTTTTCAAGCCTAAATGTTAATTGTTTGGGTTGTTTTCATGTTTTACAGGATATTAGTCCTTACAATACCAGATTATTTAAAACTACTGGTGAAGATGGTAAATTTATGTATGAGGTTAGATTGGCATCTGCACAAACACAAGGTAATTACAAATTCATCAATTGGTTGAGTGAAAAAATATTTTTGGTGGTCAAAATTCATTCACGTGCCTTTGCCTTGCCCAATTTATGGAGGATTGTTCACATGTTCTCTCATGAATTGTAGCAAGGCTAATCCATACAGACAAACTAATTTGATTTCAAAGATAATATGAAGTGCATTCAAAGAATATGAACCGTTTAGATTATGGTACCTACATGTCAGTGTGGAGTCCAAATATGTACTTCCAGCACTTAACCCTTACCTAACGTAACGATCAAAACCGGCCAGCGCTATTCTAAAAAAGTACCTATTAATTTTCATTATAATTTCATTTTTTGTCTCAAAAACATACATTATGACTCCTCTTTGGAATGAGCACATTGAGCTCGTTCCAATGAGGAGTCATAACCTAAGTTTTTAGCTGCGACGAGTAGCTCTATATGTGGCAATGTCGGTCGGTCTGTCTGTCGGTCTGTCACCAACGAGTTTAAAAAACACTATAACTCCTAAAATACTTGATAGAATGACACCATACTTGGTATGAAAGTGTATCTTCATGATGTCTACACCCTCGCAATAGTGCATGTCATTCGGATAATTTCTGTCACATTTATTGACTTGTCACCAATGAGTTTTTTTAAAACATCATTGGCATTGCACAAATCATCGCAGCTTCGGCACTGCGACAGTGTGCTCTAGTTGAGACAAAAAATGAAAAAAAATAGTTATTCAAGAATTTTGTTTGCAAGTGTCGTCTGCTTTTCATGTTAGGTAAAGGGTTAACTAGTTAATTATTTGACAATACAAAAAAACAGCAAATTTATTCATTCATACACAAGTGCTATGTTTTCTCATCTGAACCCATAATCTATAGACATCTGGAAATGCTCCAATGCCTCACAAAACTGATAGACCATTGAAAAATGAAGTGCCTGAAAAATATTTAGAGATTATTCCTTGATTAGTTTCATATTGGCAGAGATATCAGCCTGAGGTTACTTCATATCAGCCTGAGACCAAAGGCTGTGACGTCTTTTCATTGTTATATACTCACTACCATTTGTTGTATAACCCTAAAGGCCACATTCTACCTTTGATCACTTTTTTTTTACTGGAATAAAACAGGGGCCCCAACATGTAGTCTTTGGGTTAGGTTACAAGTTACAGTGTAAATAACTTTGTTTTCTCAGCAAGTCTTGGCTGCCTATATCTGCTGCCAAGTCTAACCTGGAAACAACTGCCAAGCCCCAGGATATATACTGCCAAAGTGAAGCAAAGTATACTATACTGTGAAGCAAAAATGGGTAAAAGTCTCCAGGCCATTAACCCTTTACCCAACGCAAACGATTTCAAAATTTATTATTTTAAGTATCATTTTTTCAAAGTTTTCAAAAAATTTCAACCAAACCATATCATGTGACCCCTCGTTGGAACGAGCTCGATGAGCTCATTCCAACAAGGGGTAACATGATATGGTTTTGTTGCAATTTTTTGAAAAATAATATGTTTTCAACTACTGAATTTGTATATTACACGGGCGGATGCGTCGATTCGTTGGGTAAAGGGTTAAGGGATAGGCCAGGATCTTTGCCGTTCTTAAAAATACTGATGTTTTCTAATTTACACTGTCTTCATTTCAGATGGGAATGTACCAAATGTGAAAGATGGAACCCTTGGTATACACAAGTTCACACCAAAAGATTCTTCAGAAACCTTAACATTCAATGTTACAAGAGGAGATTATTCACAATTAATGAAATTAGTAGTTGAGAACTTACAGAAGGCAGAGGTATGTTATGTTTCATTTTTATGTTCCCGCTACATATATGAGAGAGGCCATTAAGTATTACCCAAGCCCATCTGCTCCATCCATCCATACGTTTGTGTGTATGCAGTCATATATTCCACAAAATAATATTAGATTCCTTGAGCACATGTCTGATTCTTGTCAGCATGATTTTCCAAATTTCTGTGCTTGTAGTTTCAGAGTTATGGCCATTGATCTGCGATTTTTTGGCTCAATGATAACTTTGTTTTCCTGCATAGAAATGATATGAAAATTGGCTGTTCTTATACCAGAACCAATGGCCCAAACTTAGCTGGTGCAAATAGGGCTGCACGATATTCAAAACTGAATACTGGTATCGGTATTCAAAAAAATACCGTGGTATACCGGTATATCGAAAACTGTTCAGATATATGAACACAAATATCACAATCGAGACTCGAGGCATCACAGTCGGAACGAATTAGCATGACTTGATGATGCAGTTCGAAAAGCCTTTACCCAACGCAGACGATATCAAAATTTATTATTTTCAAAATTAATTTATCAGATTTTCCCCAAAGATTTCAACAAAACTATATCATGTGCCCCTCATTGGAACGAGCTCAACAAGCTCGTCCAATGAGGGGTCACATGATATAGTTTTGTTGAAGTTTTTGAAAATTATTTTTTCAACTGCTGAATTTGTATATTACGAGGGTACAAGCAGACAATTCCTTGGATACAGGGATAATATTATTCATTCGGGCCTACAGTTAAAAAACTCAGGACGTCTTGAAAATTAAATTGTGGGTAAATAAATAATGGCGATAAACCAATATTTTTGTAATTACACTGGTATTCAATCGATATTGGTTTGAAAACCTGTATATATCGGTTTATCGACATACCGTGCAGCCCAAAGTGCAAACTCAATAAAATCCAGGGTCATTCACAAATTTTGACCCCCCCCCCCCAACCCCCAAAATTTGCATACAAAAAGTTGATGGAGCGAATTGGTATGGCTTCAATATCGAGTGTGAGACCCATTACTGTTAATTACAGCTTGATAACGTCTTCTTATGTCCCCAATCAGGTTCCTGGTGGTCCTTTGTGAGATGTTGTTCCATTCTTGGACCTGCATGGCACCAAGCTCCTGGACACTTCTTGGCTGGAATGGATGGGCTGAAGTTGCAGGCTGCAACTCATTCCAGACAGGTTCGATTGAATTGAGGTCAGGGGATCTTGCTGGCCTGTCCATATGCTCAATCCCCTCTCTGTCGTCGACAGCATGGGCAACATGAGGACAGGCATTATCGTCCATCAGAATGAATCTATCACCCACTGCACCTGCATACAATCTGACGTGGACATCCAGGATCTCATCAATATACCATTGTGCAGTCAATGTACCATGTTCAAGGACAGTGAGCTCTGTACCTTCATCCCAGCTGATGCCACCCCAGACCATGATTGACCCTCCACCATAGTGGTCATGCTCAGCAACGTTAGCTGCATGGAATCACTCTCCTGGTCTTCTCCAAACCCTGGAGTGCCTATCTGTGTGGTCTAGGCTGTACCTTGACTCATCTGTAAAAAGGACAGGTCGCCAATCTTCTCTGGTCCATCCAACGTGGTTCATGGCCCATTTATATCGTGCCTGGTGGTGGTTCTGGGACAGCGGAATGCGAATACATGGTCTTCTCAATCGGAGACCACCTTCGTGCAACCTTGCCTGGGTAGACTGCGTCGAAACATTTACCCCGATGCATTCTGAAGGTCTCTGTGAAGCTGGGTTGCTGTGGCAAAGTGGTTCCTACAGGTCTGAATGATCAAAAACCAGTCTTCAGCTGCAGATGTTGCCCTGTCTCTGCCACCACCATACCGTCTTACTGGTGTGCCATACTGCTGAAATCTTGCCCAGGCTCTGGTGATCACTGTAAGGTGCACACCAAAGGCTTCACCAACCTGCCGATGGGTAGCCCCTTGCTCCACCATTCCTACAGTCCGCCACATTTCTGCTTCAGACAAATGTCTTCTTACATTTACATTTGCCATATTCAATCATTAAATCAGAAGAGTTTGTGTTGAAATGAAGATTGAATACCCTACACGTGTCATGTAAATGTGGACAGTACACAAAAACATCTTGGAAATCAATGGGTACATGCTTTTCATGACTGTCACGAAAAGTCTGCCTGTCAAGAGAGCAAATGTAAACACTGGGGACCATCTCAATACATTCCTCAATCATATCCACCAAAAATATTGCAAATATGTCAAGCAAATTTCACATTGATGTGTTAAATATTTGTTGCTTAGCAAACTTTGAGTACAGTAGAACCTGCCATGGGCGATCACCCTTGGGACTTACCAAAAGTGGTCGTTAATGACAGGTGGTCGTTGATGAGAGGTTTGCTGATAGGGGCCCATTTAACCTATTTTCGTTTATATCGTTTTGTTTTGATCACAGATGTACTTGTACCACGTGTAAATGTACTATTAAAACATATATGTCAACAAAGTTTGTTGTTGTTTTCTAAAATGTTGAGGTGGGTATTTAGTTCTTTATTGAATCGTTCATATTAAACTATTAAAACATATATGTCAACAAAATTTGTTGTTGTTTTCTAAAACGTTGAGGTGAGTATTTAGTTCTTTATTGAATTATGTCTCCCCTTCCCAGAAGGGAGACATATTGTTTTAGTGTATATTCTTCTTCTTCTTCTTCTTCTTCTTCTTCTTCTCATACAAACTTTGTCCGGGCCATAACTTTTTTGTCTTTTGACCTACACCTTAGATACTTGGCATGTGGATGTATCACCATGAGCCGGTGTGCAGTGTACCACAGTGACTTTCATGTGACCTTGACCTTTTACCTGAAGGTCAGATTTATGTTTTTTCAAGGGAAACATCACACAAACTTTGTCCGGGCCATAACTTTTTTGTGTTTTGACCTACACCTTAGATACTTGGCATGTGGATGTATCAACATGAACCAGTGTGCAGTGTACCATAGTGACCTTCATGTGACCTTGACCTTTGACCTGAAGGTCAGATTTATGCGCTTTTTTAAGGGAAACTGTCTGGACCAGAACTTTTTTATATTTCAAGTCAGGCTTTAGATATTTGGCATGTGGATGTATCACCATGAGCCAGTGTGTAGCGTACCATTGTGACCTTCATGTGACCTTGACCTTTGATCTGAAGGTCAGATTTGTGTTTTTTTCAAGGAAACTTTGTGCGGACTAAAACTTGTTTGTCTTTTGAGCTAGGCCTTAGATATTTGGCACATGGATGTATCACCATGAGCCTGTGTGTCGCATACCATTGTGACCTTCATGTGACCTTGACCTCAAGGTCAAATTTATGTACTTCAAATAGGGAGTAATTGTCCAGACCAGAATTTTTTTGTTTTTTGACCTGGGACTTGGCTATTTGACATGTGGATGTGTCACCATGAGACCGCATGTCGTGACCTTCATGTGACCTTGACCTCAAGGTCAAATTTATGTACTTCAAATAGGGAGTAATTGTCCAGACCAGAATTTTCTTGTTTTTTGACCTAGGACTTGGTTATTTGACATGTGGATGTGTCACCATGAGACCGCATGTTGTCTACCTCGATGTGACCTTGACCTCTGACCTTAAGGTCAAATTTATGTACTTCAAATAGGGAATAATTATCCAGACCAGAACTTTTTTGTTTTTTGACCTGGGACTTAGATATTTGAAATGTGGATGTATCGCAATTAGACCGCATGTCACATGTAATCATGACCTTCATGTGACCTTGACCTCAAGGTCAAATTTATGTACTTTAAATAGGGAGTAATTGTCCAGACCAGATTTTTTTTTTTTTTGGACATGTGGATGTGTCACCATGAAACCGCATGTCCGCCACCTTGATGAACTGCATGTGACCTTGACCTCTGACCTCAAGGTCAAATTTATGTACTTCAAATAGGGAGTAATTGTCCAGACCAGAATTTTTTTTTTTTGTCATGTGGATGTGTCACCATGAAACCGCATGTCCTCTACCTTGATGAACTGAATGTGACCTTGACCTCTGACCTCAAAAGGAAGGGGAGACATATGTTTTAGTGTGCTAAAACACTTTCTAGTTGTTTATATTAAATGATAATTATTTCATGTCATACCACATTATGGGAAGCATAATCGAACCCCGGAATCCAAGGTAAGTCCGTAATGAGGAAGTAAACATCAGAGAAAAGTAGGCTGTGCGTGAATTGCACATGCTAACAGGCGATCACGAGGTCAGGAGATTCCGTTTCAATCTCTCGCTTAGCGGAGAGAAGGCAACGGAATATACCGAGACGGTGAAAGCTGATGGCTTTGGTACAAAAGTTGGGGGGGGGGGGGGGGGGAGGGGCGTTTTTTTCACCATCTTTTGGGTTAGTGTTAAAATAAAGAAACAACAATTTTTTCATTTTAATTTATTTATCGCAGTACAAGAATACATGTATAAAAATGAAAGCTGATCTTCTACATAAAATGATCCATATTTTTAAAAGCACATAACCACACATTAGAAGAATGGACAACGACCATTTTGGGAAGACGTTCGGTGGGAGTTGGCATGAAGAATTTTGATAAGGGAATTAGTACATGGGAATTAGTACATGGTCTCTGAAAAGGGATGCGTGGTTTGGTGTCCGAGATGTTTCATACCCTGGTTGTTTCGTTCTGGTATGAAATGACCAAGACTTTGGGAAAAAAAGATTGTTTCTGATCCGAAAAACATTCCGAACTTACAGATTTATATCTGGCGCCAAGTTAAAATTAGGGGGTTAGGGCACGGAAATTATACGTTTTTTGTTTCTGATCTAAAAAATCTAGTTTATCACACCTCATAGAGGAGTCATAAAATATATATTTGAGACAAAAAACATTCCGAATTTACAGATTTATACGTGGTGGGTGGGGGAGGGGGGGGGGGGGGAACAACAAGAAACAACATGTCTGAGATGTTTCTGATCTGAAAAATCTAGTTTATCAGGTCTCATAGAGCAGTCATAAAATATATTTTTGAGACAAAAAACCTTCCGAATTTAAAGATTTATACATGGCGGGGGGGGGGGGGGGGGGGGGGGGGGGGGGGTTTCAACAAGAAACAACATGTCTGAGATGTTTCTGATCTGAAAAATCTAGTTTATCACACCTCATAGAGGAGTCATAAAATATATTTTTGAGACAAAAAACATTCCGAATTTACAGATTTATACGGGGTGAAGGGTGGGGGGGGGGGGGAGGGGGACAACAAGAAACAACATGTCTGAGGACTAAGGAGTCACCCTTACACTTCACATTTATACATTCTTAGGAAAAAAATGATCAATTTTACTTTGTTTTTGCTTTACAGTTACAAAATCCTTCTCTAATGTTGTTTCTAAAGATATAATGTCTGTCATCAAACTTGCATTGTGACAGTGCAATGCAAATTTTTTCAGCTGATTCAAATGTTCAGTAGCCTGCGAGAATGTGATATTTGGTTCAACACTGTCACTGTTTGTTTCTTGGTCACTTTCGTCACTTTCTGCAGTCTCAGAATTAAGTGTTGTCTGACCCTTTAGAATGGGAACTTCCCAATCAATATTCTCCACCTTGGGCGAAATTTGTACACAATCGTCATAACTACAATAATCGTCCATACTCATGCCGTTAAGTAGCTTGCCAGCCTCCTCATCAATACTGTCCCTATCATCTGGAATTTCCACAGTTTCCGAAGTTGTTTCACTAAGTCCACATTTGGCAAAGCATTTTTGTATTGTGCTGCTACTTACACTGCTCCATGCAAATTTCACCCACATAATTGCGTCAAATAAAGAGACAGATTTTGCAAAATCCGTAGCACTAGTGCACTCATCAATCTTACACACAACATGCCTAAGAAACTTTTTTCTGTAATTAAGTTTCACCGATTGTATTATGCCAGCATCACATGGCTGCAGCTTGGAAGTAGTGTTAGCGGGCAAAAAACACGGGTTTAATATTGCTCAGACTGGCATCTGGGTGTGCACTGCAGTTGTCTATTAGCAAAAGAATTTTCCTGCTGTTCTGTTTCATATCGTTGACGTTCTTTAACCACGAAGTAAGTATCTCACTAGTCATCCAAGCCTTTTTGTTCGCATGATACGATACACCCAGACTGTTTAAATTACAGACCTTGAAACACCTGGGATTTTTTTGATTTCCCAATCACGAGAAGCTTGAGCTTTTCACCTGACGCACTACACACGATAAGCAATGTAACTCTATCCTTTGCTTTTTTTACTCCTTTCCTATCATCACATTTGGCAACTAATGATTTATCTGGCAACCCACGGAAGAAAAGTCCAGTTTCGTCTGCATTAAATATGTTGTCTAAAGAATATCCTTCAGTAGTGTGAGCTAGGCGCTTTTTCCACTCGTCCACCGTTTGCTCATTTACACCGGCTGATTCTCCACTTAGTACACTGCATTTTATGTTGTGCAGATTCTTAAAACTTACCAGCCACCCATTTGACGCTGTGAAGTCAATATGTCCCATCTCATATGATGCAATTATCGCCTTTTCTTGAAGAAGTTTCCCAGTTACTGGAATATTTTTGCTTCTAGCTAGACAAAACCAGTTCCAAACATCCTCATTTAGATCACTATACTGAAATTTCCTTGCGTGTAGATATTTTCGTTCTATTTGCTTACCATTTTTCCAATCGCTCTTCACATTTTCTTTATCTTTAATTATCGACTGCACCTGTGTTTTACCAACAGCCATTAAACCAGCAATTTTTCTTGCACTCTCACCTCGCTCAGACATATCTATTACTTTAATTCTTTCTTCTAAAGTCAACACTTTCCTCTTTTTCGATGCAGGTTCAGCCATTTTGAAAATTAATTTGTTTATGATCATCATTTGCAAAAATCCTGCTATTTATCTGTACTGGTAGATACAGGTAGCTTATGTTCGAAGCCATCATTGTCTTTTCTTGTCTGTTGGTATGCGTACAATCAAAGAAGGCCGACAAGCTATTCTGTACCAAACATCTGTTATAGTTCTTTCAGTAATTAAAGTTTTTGTGAGCTTGTTTGGGTTAATGACACAATCTGTGTTTTTACAGCGTTGTAATGAAAATTAGCAGAACTTTGCCCTTTAGTGTTGAAAAAACAAAACCAAGATGACTCAGTTTTTTCAATTGCGGTCAGCTTGTTAGTGCCCTGTTGTGACAGCACTGTCATTGTTGTGTGAATTTTACCCTGCACATAGATTACTTGTCAAAAACAGCAGTTATTCTAAAAGCACAAGAGACACCTACCAGCGAATCAATGTTTACTGCTGTTTTTTTTTTCTAAACACATCGCCCCAATTCGTCCAGTGAAATTGTGATTTATTCACTGTGCTCTGACCCGAACACATCGAAATGTGGATTAAATGTTTAGCTTATAGGTAAGTAAAGCATGTTTTATTGAGGGCATTTATAAATAAATAAATTTGACAGTAAATTTCGCCATGTGCAAAGTGAATTAGGATGAAACCGGGAACTGGGAAATGACAAAAAATAAACAAACACAACATAATTAAATAATTCTTCAATTTTTATTCTTTATACCAGTATATGTATAAATCTCATAGCATAAATACAAAACAGTCAGATGGGACGCTGAAAATGGTCACAAAATACAGGTAAAAATCGACAAACTGGACACAAAAAAGCGGTCGGTGGTCGCATCCGGCAGGTGGTCACTGATGACAGTGACAATACAACATGAAACCAATCTGTGCATTGCAAATGTGGTCGTAAATAGCAGGTGGTCGCTTACGTCAGGTGATCGCTCAGCCAGGTTCTACTGTGGTATATAAAATTATTCATGTTTCCCATTTTTGGGATATGTGCCTGAACATCATTCTTGCTAATGATTACACTAGAGTTTGTTAAATGTTCTTTCCCTCTCCTTTCATGAACGCTCCTGTTAAACTCCCAAGCTATTTTGGCTTGTTTAAAAAAATTTTTTATTATATTTCTTGGGTGTTTAACGTGTTCTACGGAATGTTTATTCCATTTACCCCCTTTGTTACATCCTCATCTTTGGGTGTTTACAATGTTTGTAGTCTTGCATCTTCTACCAGATGCATTGTTTTTTTCTTTCTATGAAGATCTTGCTTTGCATCAGGTAATTATTGATCGGTTACTGACTTTGGGCCTATTTTGTGCCTGTTGTTATACCCCCACTTTCAAAGAAAATGGGGGGTATACTGGACTTCATGCGTCCATCCATCTGTGTGTCCATGTGTCTGTCCATCTAGGCATCCGTCTGTCCGTCCATCTGTCCGAGAATATTCATAGCTTTCATAACTTAAGTTAATTATCATGGAACACTTGATATGTAATTAAATTGTAACATTTCCCAAGACAAGAATGATTTTTGGTGTTGTCAGTTTATTTTTTTTTTTATTACTTGTTGTAATTCATTTATGCTTCATCAGTCCAGCAGTGCAGAGGGGGCATGAATTGTCTTCAGCAATAGCTCTTGTTTAGTTAGTTTCCAGTTTTTCCTTTTTCCTCTTGACATTGTTCTCATCAGTCTAACAACGCTTTAAATACGTATTATATCAGTATTTAGTATAGCACAGTTATTGTATTTATAGTAGGATACATTTCATTAATTATTCCGGTAGCTTAGCTTTACTTATGTAGTGTTTGTTCACATTTATGCTCTGTCGGGATTCCCTTGGGCTCATGAGGTTCCATTTGGAGTACTTAGGCTCTTTAAAAAAAATTCAGAAATTCTTTTTTTGATTTCTTTCGAAATGTTTTGGATTGCCTTTTTCTTGTATATTATGTATAAATTATATGTTATGTCTTAGGAGTGCAGTGGACTTTTATTTTGGCTTTAAAATTCAAAATGAAATCTTTCTGTTCCAAGTGTAAGTCAAGGAAGTCTTCCGTGGATTTACATGCTTGTTGTCTTTCCTGTAGTCGCTGCACTCCTACTGATACTTGTGCTACTTGTGAAGTTTGGGATGCCAAACGTTGGAGACGGGTGTCGCACTACGTGGTGGGTGGTGAAGTTCCAATGCCAGAACTGTTACTGTAGGCTAATTCTAGCTTTTCAGTTTCTTTTTCAGAGGAACAAGAACATGGTAATGGTGTTTCGACACCCATCCATAATGTGCAGCCGTCGTCGCTCTCTGATGAGCAAACAGAGCTAGCTGCAAAGGTGCACAAGAATATTAAGCAAGGGATAAGACCTCTAGTTAGTGCTCTTAATCCTTTGCAA
The DNA here is from genome assembly GCA_031216915.1 of Pictodentalium vernedei. Classification (NCBI taxonomy): domain Eukaryota; kingdom Metazoa; phylum Mollusca; class Scaphopoda; order Dentaliida; family Dentaliidae; genus Pictodentalium; species Pictodentalium vernedei. Next base: position 172,293,656 of record CM062292.1, read on the forward strand.
GCAGCTAGCTCGACCGGTGGACCGGTTACCCTGTTAGTGGGAGCTTGGACACTGGGTAAGTCTGTAGTGGTCGAGGAGAGTGTAGACGTTGGGTTGAACGAGCACCTCAAAAATAAAAGCTCAGCCAGCGATGACTGCAAAGGGGAAGAAGCCTGCAAGTTTCTCATCAGGATGCTCGGTGAGATCTTGGGTCAGGTCGCGAGTGGGAGAACCCTCTCCATCCTCTCAGCAGTTGGGGTAGACTGTTTCCGTTGCGAGAAACTTCACTGAGTCGAAGCTAATGTCCTTCTCTGCATTTCGGTACGATCCTTCTACACTGCAGCTGGGCTTGGCGGCAGTTACAGCTTCTTCCTCGTCTTGGTAAAGCACATTAGACTACTCACAAGCTGTCTGACTTCGGATGTTCCTGCTGTTTCACAAAGATGTTTCCAGTCTTCGCCTCCCTCCGAAGATGGTCCATTCAATAGCTAGTTGTTTGAGGCTTGCACATACGGGACATACTTCAAAGAGATCTGAAGACAGACCTCCATCCCGCAAGCAGCATGTGCCAAAAAAACAGAAGACCGCTGTTCCGCTAGCCTCAGTTATGGACCTGTTGTCGCAGATTGCACAGTTTATTGCAGTTTCTCTTTCGTAACAGCACAGGAAAACTATGAATTTCATTCATCAGGTCTTTCCAAATCATGTTCCATCTGATCTGCAAGCTGCGTCAGCTAGGCAGTAACCATTATCTTCCCTAGATAGGGACACCCTGCAGAGGAAAGACAATCTTTCCTCCCGAGTCAATCTGTTCATGTGTCGGAGGCATTCGGCGAGCTTGATGATGCTATCTTTAGCCTAACAAATACAAAAAAGAAAAGCGGTTTCTTATCTGCATCTTCCTTGCAAATACCGTTACCAGGACCACGTTTTTTAAAAATGGTAGGGGAAGATGTTCAGAGAGCTCCTCTGTGTCTGGATGAGCGATCTAGATATCTTGCTACCCTCATCATTCAATGTCCGTTCTGAGGTGCTGGGATCTTCTGTTGATTCCAGTTGGGTCATTCTGGACGCTATATCTTATGCAGATCATATTACCTGGGGTCTGGCTCAACGTCTCGGTGCAAAGGAGTTCGATGACATTAATCCGTCGCTCAGAGTTCTTTCAAGGGCAGTCATGTATGCCATGTTTCACTCTTATCTGTAGAAGATTCCCATTTCTGTAGTGTGGGTAATACTGTTACTCTTACTACAAAGGTGGGATTCTTGGCTAAGAACCAGCTTCCAGATAAGTGGCCGGAGCCTAATATTTGTAAGGCTATACCGTCTTCAGACATCTGTAGGCCAGTGTTGTGTGCAGTGAGAGCGATGCGTATTTATAAATGTTGATCTAGCTTTATTAGAAAAGGAAGAAAGAGATTTTTTTCTTTCTCTTCTTCCTAACAGAAAGGATATTTCTGTTCATTTGGTTGCTAGGTGGATCTAAGTGGCAATACAAATTGCTTATGAGAATGTATCTTCAGATCAACGTTCTGTAAATAAGATTTCAGTGCATGAGGTTAGAGCGCTGTCTTCTTGGCTAGTGTTGCCATTACTGATTTAATGAAGGCAGCTTACTGGTCCTCTTTCTGTGGCACAGAATGTTGTCCATTAATATTACATCTCCTAGATGACTTAGGCAGTCTGCTCGAGCACTGATGCCATTCCGCTGCCCTCTACGTTCTGAGGATTCTTCCTTCAGAACAAGGGGAGGGGAGGGGAGGGGTGTGGCAGTTTTTCCCTTAGTATCATCTGGCTTTATAGTGAAAAGCAAGGGAATACCTCCTCCAATGATAGTAGTCTGCATTGGTGCTGGGTGCTTTTAAAGCGTAGCTCATTGTGAAGCATTATGTATATGTCACGTGTCATACGAGCGTTTATATACAATTCTCTTATACTTTCTGTTGCTTAGAATGTTGTCCGTTAAATATTTACATCTATAGTTATTTAGGCAGCCTGTTCCAGCAGTGACGCTGTTCTTCCGCCCTCTGCGGTCTCATACCTCAGAACAAGGGAAGGGGGGATGGTTTTTTCCTTTATGATCATCTGGCTTTATAGTGAAAAGCAAGGGAAGACCTCCTCCGGTGTCAGCAGTCCTGAGTCAGTGCTGGGATGGTTTTAATGTGTAGCTAGGTGTGAAGCAATAACTATGTCTCATTTATGTACTTTTTTTAAAGTGTAGCTCACCGTTAAGCATTTGTGTATGTCACGTTTCAAACGGGCGTTAATATACAATCCTCGGACACTTTTAAATGAGTATAAAGAGTGTCATTTTCTGGACTATCTTTATATATTGGCTTTCCTTCACCAAATTAGCATAATGAGTTATGCTGGCATTAAATGGAGAATTATATATTATGTAATACTCAATTACACTGTTGGTGTTATATGTCTTTCTCATTTCTCGTAAAGGTGAAAGACATGTAATTCCTTTTTCTCCTATTCTCCTGTAGGAGATATCCTTTACTGAAGTGATTGAGAGATTGGATTTTCCTTTATGTCCTAGGCCCTCCAGCCTTTTTACGATTCAGCTAGGCTGGGCCATTGGTTGTTGTATTAAAATATTATAAATTCTAAGTAATTTGTATATTTTTTATACTTATCAATGGCCCAGACAGATATGGCCCTCTCATGAGTGGGCACTCATACCTCCCCGCTGTTTACAACATTTAACAGGCAATTATAGAAAGAATGATGGTTGGCTCCAATTTCAGTGTCTTCCTGGATACTGCGCATGTGCAGATCCAAAAAGTATGGAGGACCAGATAAGACATTAATTTTTGGTTTTGCATGCAAAGCTTGGGGATTGGGGGCCAAAATTTGTGTTTGGCCCTGGATTAATTTTTGAGTTAGCACCAGCTAGTCTGGGCCATTGGTAAGTATAAAAATATATACAAATTACTTAGAATTTATAATGTTTGACTTATGACTAGAAAAGAATGACCAGGCTTGATTTCTTGCTTTTCATGCAGGCTATGTCGTGGAATGACCTTTCATTGTTGGAAAACATGTAAAAAAGTTTGGGAGTTTCTGTGTTAAAACTATCATATTTGTTTGCCAAAAAAATTTCTTCTATTCTTTCATTTATAATATAAAGGCTAAGTTCGGTTTTCACCTTTTCATTGCAAATAATACAATAATTATGGCTGTGTGTGATGGTTCAGTAGATAGAGATGCAGGTTTTAAACCGTGAGGTCCTCGGTTTGAATCCCTTCAGCGGCAACCGCATTGTGTCCATGTGCAAGACACTTAATCACAACTGCCCACGTGGGGGCACGGTGGCATTGTGTACTAAGGCATACTGCATGACGATGGGGCACTTGTTTTCAACCAATGCTAACCCTGCTTGCGAGGAGTTAGTACATTGGGGAGTCTGACAGTTGCTCGCTGGTTCTCCCCGGGTCCTCTGGCTTCCTCCACCTTGGATTTGTTACTTTTACATTCTTCTCAATTAGTTTAGATTATTTTGGTGGAATGCTTTGATATTTTGAAATTTCTCTTATGATTCTGCTATGGGAACTATGGGAAATGGAGCAGTGCTTTTTTTTATTGTGGTAAACAAGTTCTGTTCTTATGGTAAAATAAGACCCAGTAACCAGTGCCTGGGGTAGAAGTCCTCCAAAGCGGGCAGCATTGATACCATTATAAATGGTGGCTAAATTTGACATCATACTTGTGTTGTGGTCATGATGTCGATCAGGCCTGTCATGATTAATTGAGAAGTCGATTACAATTTCAAAGTTGACTCCTTTACTGATATATTATTAGTTATTACTCTCCTCCCCATTATGATTGTAAGAAGCGTCAGAGGCTGTAGAAATACATTGTAATTGATATGGGAAAGAAGTATAAATGTACAACACATGACACCAGGTTCTAGAAAGTACTGGAGTACAAATTATTCTCAGTTTGCCAAGAAATGCAATTGCCTTCTTAAATCTCAGTGCAGCTCTTATTAGACTCTTGACCTCCTCAGGTCCAAACCTAAGCCTAGGCTTTTGCCTGAGACGGTCAGCAGTCTGAATTTTCCTGGGAGAGCAGTAGAAAGAATTTAAAGAATGTCCGACCCGAGAACTAATGACCAAAAATAATGTTTTCTATACAGTTGTTTCTTATCAACCTACTCACAATTGTTTACTTCAGGCTTGCACTACAGTGGAAGTCCCAACTCGGATAAAATACTCTCTATTTTTGTCTTTCTCAAGCAAGTTGGGAAAGAAAAGTGGTGCAAAAGCACCAATAAAAAATAAGCCAAAACTGGGTCAAGTGCAACTGGCGCAGACCCAGTACGGGACGCTCTCTCCCAAGTACAACTCCACGACTTCCGTTGCCAGTGCGCATGTACCGTCTCTAAAGACTCATTCATTTTATAATCCGCTTCGTGTCGAGATGTTTTTGCACGCTTATCAGTGTTCCTCCAGCTCGATGTTTGATGATTCCTGATTCATTGTACCTCAGTGTATCCTTTGTATTCTCAGGAACAGTGTTTTTTATATTCTCTTTTATATTATATATCCATAATGTATATTTAATTGTTCTCTCTCGAGTCGCGCGCGAATTTCGTGTGCCATGCGGTTCGGACTTATATTATTTCACAATTATTGTTAATGCTTTTTTTGCTAAATTTTCTAATTGTGTTAGAGTTAGGTGTCAGCGGGGGTACCACTCCTACAGTTTTTCTTCTTTCTTTTGAGAGTAGTCATCCTGTTGTGTGGTTCCTGGTCGACCGTCTGGGGTCTTTGTTTCTGTCCCCTTTCTCTCTTCTTTGGGGGTGTTCTGTTTTCTGATTTCACCTTCTCTGCTCCTCTCACCTCTATCATGCCCAGGACAATTCCTTGTGGGCAATGTCTGCCGCCAAAGCATGTGGACGATGTACATTCGTCTTGTTCCTCCTGTAATGGGTGTTCGGCCGAGCGGCCATGTGGTGTCTGTGGATCATGGTCATCCACTTTCTGGGCGTTAGTTAACCGTGTCGTTCGTTCTCGTGGCCGTGCCTCCCGCTCCCGCGGGAAAGGAGAACGTGGTCGTTCGAGGCCTCCCTAGCCGACCTTGTCTGGTGAGAGTTATTCCTCCTCCGTGGGGGATGTGCAGTCTTTTCCTGTGGTGGATACTGCGGGAGCCGTTGAGTGTTCTGGTGAAGAGGTGCCTGGTTCCGGGACTACGGTCCCCCTCCAGTTGACATCTGAGGCTGTCACTAGGGTTGTGACTCCTCCTTCGGAGCCGAGCCGGTGTGCTCTCTCCACTATTTCACCAGCCTCAACGACTCTCGACGTAGCTACTACTACTGCTGGTCCGTCTGCTTCGTCGTCAGTTTCAGCCGGCCTCGGCTTTTTGCTGCAGGGGACTGCAGGAATGTCCGGTACTGTAGACGTGGGATATCGGCCTCAGCCTTCCCTGACTTCAACTCGGCGAAGTCGGAAGGGGCTGCTGGCCGAACCCATCTCTATGGTCTCTTCGCCGTCGAGCACCACAGTTGTGTCTTTGGATTCGGATGTTCTTAGTGGAAACACTATGAACTCCGTGGCGTTTCCGTCTACTCATTCTGGCCTCACGGCCAGTTTTGGGGGACCAACGCCTTTTGTGCAGCCTGGACCTTCTGCCCCGCAGAGGTCCGCGGTGACTCTCATGAGTTCTCGCCATATTGATCCTCGGGGTGCCTCGTACCCCTATACACGTCTGCCTTCAGATGTTTCGACTGCCGCCCGTCGTCCCACGTCGGGTGTTTTGGAGGATCGTGACCCTTCGCTGGTTAAGAGGGTCAGAGGTGAAGCCACTTTGCCGGTTCGCTCCCCTGTCGAACCGGTCGGTACGGGCAGTGAGCTTAGGGAGGCCCTCTCCTTACTCACTCAGGTTCTTTCTAAGAGCCTTCCAGTTGCTTCCAGCGAGGCTATGAGTGGTTTCCAGGCGTCTCCTATGGTGCCACCTCCCGGGATTGGAAACAGGCCGGTTTCTGATTCCTCTGGTGTCCCCTCTGGGAGGCGTCGGCTGGTTTGCCCCCGATGGGCTATGTGTCTTCTGACTCTGGGGAGGAGTCCGACATGCTTGAGGTCGAGGGCCAGCAGTCTTCGGACTTGGGGGCTGCTCTTGACTTTGTGTTTGGGTTTCTGCCTGATCTCAAACCTGCTAACCAGCCGACAGTGTCAGCCTGGCCGCGATCATCGGTCGCGCGCCAACAGCCTATGGAGCAACCTGCTTCTGGGCGCCTTCGACTGTGCCAGTCGGTACAGGTGGTTGAAGCTTTTTCAGCATTGGATTCCAAGCTGAATTCCAAGGCTTTGAAGACTTCGTTCTTCACCAGGGTTGACACCTTTTTGCGTCCTGTGCGTTATCGTTCCTACGATTCCGCCAATCCGTCGGTCTGCCAGACTTTGACGGTTCTGGATCAGGACTCCACTTCCCTCGGGCTTTCCAAGCCCAAGTCTGCCGTCATTCCAATGACGACTCTGGAGTCCACGTTGGGCTTATCTAGAGAGATGCTTGGCATGCTTTCTCTCTCAGATCACGTCGTCTCAGCTTTGGCTGCTTATCTGCCTCCAGATAAGTTTGACGAGGTACAGGCTCCTTTGCGTGTGCTGTCTAAGGCGCTTATGCACCTTACTCACACGCATGCCTGTAACACGGCTAATCTGGAATTAGTTCGAAGGGACGCTGTGCTGGACACAGGACGATCCCTTCCCGAGGAGCAGCGTGCTGCTCTTCGATCTGCTTTTTTGGCAGGTCCGCAACTTTTCCATGGTTCCGTGTCAACGGTCCGGGATGACGTCCTACGTCATTCCAAAGATCAGCTGCTGTTTCGTCAGCTTGATCAGCCTTCTAGGGGAGGCAAGGGCCATTCCAAGCCTAACAAGTACCCTTCTGCTTCCTCTGTGAAGCAGAAGGCTGGTCCTTCTGCCGCCGCCTCAACTTCTTACTCAAGGGGTAAAGGTAAGGGTCGGCAGAATCGAGGGAAGTCTCAGGATTCTTCATTTAGCAGAGGAGGTGGTTTCTCCTCTCGCGGGCCTCATCGGGGCTCGAAATGAAGGTCCTCACCTCGACTCATCCCAGGTTAGAGGAAGGATAGCAGAGTTCGCAGACCATTGGGCCACCATCACATCCGATCCGTGGGTGTTAGATGTTGTTCGGTCCGGGCTGCGAATATCCTTCCGACGGCACCCCACTCTGTCAAGGGTGCCTCTTCCAACCACAGTTCCTTCAGACGTTTTACGTTGGGAACTTTTGTCCATGGAGATTACCAATCTCCTGGCAAAGGGGGCGATCGAGGTCGTCAAGAACATTCAGTCAGTGGGTTTCTATTCCCGCCTGTTCTTGGTGCCGAAGAAGGATGGCCGACTCCGACCGGTTATCGATCTGAGTATCCTGAACCAGTCTATCATTGCTCCCAAGTTCAGCATGGAGACTTTCAGGTCAGTCCGCCAATCAATTCACCAGGGAGATTTCGCAACCAGCATCGACCTGCGAGATGATTACTTCCACGTTCCGATGCATCGGGCGTCACGGAAGTATCTTAGGTTCACTTTTCTGGGGCGAGTTTACCAGTTCAAGGCCATGCCTTTCGGCCTCAACCTGGCTCCTTGGGCGTTCACCAGACTGATGTCGCATGTGATAGCGTTCCATCGCACACAGTCCAGGGTGACTACTTCGGCATATCTGGACGATATCCTCCAGAGGCATTCCAATGCTGCCTTACTGGAGTCGGATGTCGCCACTCTGTTGAGCTTGCTCACGTCGCTAGGATTCAGAGTAAACGAGGAGAAGTCAGACCTGGTCCCTTCTCAGTCGTTTTGTCATCTGGGGATGTCTTTCCAAACCAAATTCAATTTGGTAGCGGTTCCCCAGGCCAAGGCTGTGATTCTCTCAGCTTTTGCTCTGACTCTGTCCCAGTCCATGTCCGCGACCGCTTGGAGTTTTCTCCGGCTGATCGGTCTCTGCGGTTCGGTGACGGATCTCATTCCTCTAGGTCGGCTGCGTGTCAGACCTCTCCAACACTTTCTGCTCAGTCGTTGGAGGCCGAATGTAGATTCTCTGGATCAGGTGCTTCCGTTTCCAGACTCTCTGTATCCTCACCTTCTTCCCTGGACAGATGTTCAGTGGATTACGCAGGGTGTTCCACTGGACTTACCCACGTCCGATCACGTTCTGACGGCAGATGCCAGCGATCTCGGATGGGGTGCGTTGGATCCTCTCGGTCTTTCCCAACACGGGATGTGGGACCAGGATCAAGCAGCTCTACACATCAACCAGAAGGAGCTTCTTGCTCTTCTTCTGAGTTTCAGGCAGTGGATCCCTCACCTGTCGAATCGCCAGGTCCTTCTACTATCCGACAATTCGACAGTGGTTGCTTACATTCGGAACCAGGGTGGCACGCACTCGGTTCCGATGTACGAATTAGCTCGGGATCTTCTACTGCTCGCTCAGGATGTTCATGCCGGAGTGGTTGTTCGTCACATTCCCGGTCGTCTGAACGTCCTAGCCGACTCCCTGTCCCAACAGGGCAGGGTTATTTCCACCGAGTGGATGCTTCACAGGGCAGTGTTCCAGTCGCTTTGCGATCTCTGGGGACGTCCCCACATCAACCTCTTTGCGACTCGTTGGAACCATCAGGTGGACACTTTCGTGTCCCCGTGTCCAGATCCTCTGGCTTTTGCCGTGGACGCTCTGTCACTCGATTGGAACGGTCTAGTCGGCTACGCCTTCCTGCCGGTTCCGATTCTTCCTCAGGTTCTTGCCAAAATTCGAACCTGCAGTTGTCGAATCATTCTGATCGCTCCCCTGTCGCCTCAGTGGGTGTGGATCAATCAGCTCCGCTCGCTGATGGCGGCGGTTCCGGCACGTCTCCCACTACGTCGCGACCTTCTTTGTCAAGGTCGCCCGAGGAGGTTTCACGTCGACCCGACTTCGTTGTGCCTTCACGCATATCTTTTGTCAGGTCCTGTCTCCTCCGTAGAGGTTTTTCGAGACTAGCAGTGGAGTGCATTTCTTCTTCAAGGAGGCACTCCACTGGTTTAGCTTATGCAGCTAAATGGAAGGTCTTCTGTCGATGGTGTGCTGATCACTCTGTTGATTATGCCAATCCTTCGATTTCACAGATTGCGGTGTTTCTGGTATATCTGTTTGATTCTCGGTGTCTCCAGCCTGTTACCATCAAGGATTACAGGTCTATGCTTTCAGAGACTTTTTCTTATGTGGGGAAGCGTCGTATCGGCACTAATCCTTACCTCTCCAAGCTTGTTTGGCACTTTTCTTTGAAAAGGCCTCGGACTTTGCAGCTTACTCCACGATGGAATCTTTCGTGGGTGCTGCTCTGCTTGGGGGGGGGGGGGGGGGAGGGGGGGGAAGGGGGCGCCGTTCGAACCTTTATCCCAGGTGGATAAGCATTTTCTCACATATAAGACGGCTTTTCTGATGGCATTTGCTTCGGCCAGACGGGTTAGTGAGCTTCACGCCCTCTCGGTTGACCCGGCCTTTTTTAGGAGCTCTCCCAACAGTGTTACTTTTACCACTGATTGCTCCTTTTTGGCCAAGAATCAGTTACCAGATACTACTTCTCCTCCTATCTGTATCAGGGCTCTTCCTTCTGTTGAGGGTAATCGCCCTTTGCACTGTCCGGTCCGTGCTATTCGCATTTATCTTGATCGGACACGCTTCATACGGAAAGGCAGGAAACGTTTTTTTCTGTCTCTCATTCCGGGTCGAGAGAAGATCTCTCCTCAATCCATTTCTCGATTTGTCTTGCTATTCGTACGGTTATGGTCATTTAGCAGCTGGCGATTGTATTACCAATCGTATTTCTGCCCACGAGGTGCGGGCACTGTTCACCTCTTGGGCTTATTCTAACTCCGTCAAGTTGTCGGATGTTATGCAGGCAGCCTACTGGAGAAATGCTTCTACTTTCTCCACCTTTTATTTGCGCCAGTTGCAAGAGCAGTCGGAGGACCTTTTTGCCCTGGGTCCTCTTTCTTCTGCTCAGGCTGTTGTCTGCCATAGCCATTAGGCTTCTTGAAGGTCAGTTTCAGCCTTGTGCTGTTACTGCCCTTTTTCTGTCTGTGTGTCACAGAGGCCCATATGTCTATTTTCATTGTCCTTTACCAATGATTGCGACATTATGGTTGATAAGCCTCGGGACCACTTTCTTCTGCTTCACGGTTCCAGTGGACTGGGGTTATGTGTGGGTTGGTTATGCGATTCCCTCCAGCCTTTTGTCTATTCAGCCTGAAGTAAACAATTGTGAGTAGGTTGATAAGAAATCTAAATTTTATAGTAAATTTCCTTTCTTATTATACCTACCACAATTGTTTACATGGAGGCCCTCCCGTCTTCTTTACGGGTAAAGAATCTTTCCTCCCCACTGATCACATAACTCTAACGTTGACGGATTCAAAAAGAATGAGTCTTTAGAGACGGTACATGCGCACTGGCAACGGAAGTCGTGGAGTTGTACTTGGGAGAGAGCGTCCCGTACTGGGTCTGCGCCAGTTGCACTCGACCCAGTTTTGGCTTATTTTTTATTGGTGCTTTTGCACCACTTTTCTTTCCCAACTTGCTTGGGAAAGACAAAAATAGAGAGTATTTTATCCGAGTTAGGGACTTCCACTGTAGTGCAAGCCTGAAGTAAACAATTGTGATAGGTATAATAAGAAAGGAAATTTACTATAAAATTTAAATTTCTAGCGGTCACAGAGTACGGTTGACTTTAATTTTGTTGACTTTTTTTTTTATTATTCTTCTTCAAAAATCAGTCATGAAATTTCATAATCATGCCAGCCCTAATATCGATGCTAAAAGTGACCTTAATCACCAATAATAAATAAATTATCATATTATCATAAGACAAAAGCCATTTTTGATTCATTAACTTTGTGTTCTCAGTATTTAAAGTTGATATAAATTTCCTGTAACCTGAACACAAACCTTTTTGTGTTGAGTGGGGCTATTGGTGTCCCATTAACATGTTTATTCTAGTTTTTTCTTGAAATTATCTACCTTGTAACTTTGTGCTTTCCAATATTTTCCCAGAAGGAAAGCAGTTTTACAAATTGTGAACTGAGAGTGTATTGCCACTAAAATATACCTGAAAGGGAGGTCCATTCAGTTCACACAGTTTCCCATGATGAATGAAATACACATGGAACACTAACCAAGGCACGCACTTGCTGCACCAACTCGGAAGGTGATGCAGATGGTTTAGAAAGTAGGTGACAACTCATTTCTATCGCTAAAAATGGACCCACATCAGTAAACTTCGTTCAAATTTAAAGCCACAATATTTTTGCCGATAAGCAAGAATTTGACAATCTTCATCCTCATCATCGGATTCTGAAGACAAGATCCCATTGGTGACTTATAGAACAGTAATTGTAGTCTGTAAATTGCTGTTTTTATCAAGCTCTGTCATTTTGTAAATACTAATTCCAGAAGAACTTGCTCCCAAAGACCTAAACCATTTTATTCTTGACCTGGCCAGTGTAGGTGCAGATAACTCTGCTCAGTGCAGAATGGAATAGGTCCAGGGAGTGTTCACCCAGGCCCTAATATTCTGTTCCCTTTACCTATCATGACTATTGTAAAAAAAAAAAAAAAAATTCTGGAATAACTATAAATTTCTATTTCTTTTGGCCTCAAAAACATGGCTTATGACCACTCGTTGGAACAAGCTCAGTGTTTTTTAAATTGAAAATAAAATTTGAATGGTATTGTTTGTGAATAGCACTGACTGGATGTAGCCAAGCTTGGAAATGAGAAGACTGTCTGCAGAATGAGGTCTCCAGAGGGGTACATTTGGTGATGCTACCATGCACAGCAGGGTAGCATTACTAACTTTATTTCTGTGAACCTCAGAATCTGAATTGAAGTCTCAGGACTAAACAAAAAGAGGTACCTAGAGGATAATTTGGGGGATTCTAGCCCATTGTATGGGATAGCATCAACAAATTCACCCTCAGGGGACCTCATACCACAAATGACAGATTGTTTATTTCCAGGCTTGGATATGGCCATTACATAAGGTACATTGTTTTTTTACTCAACTTGAAAAAGTCAGGCTGAGCTATTGCCATCACTTCTCGTCCATCAGCGTACGTACAAACCTACGCCCGGACGTACATACATATGTACATTCACAATTTCCTTTGGCACACCTCTCAGGTTGTATTTATGATCAGATCGCTTTGAAACTTGGTACACTTGTTTGGGGTGACCTCCAGATGGGAGCTATCGATTTTCTTCAATTTCGTCAAAAAATGTTGCAGCTGGCAACGTTCTTAGAACTTAGATTAGTCAGACCTCAATATTTCCCTTTGGCACACCCTACAGAGCACATTTATGATTGGATTGCTTTGAAACCTGGCATGCTTGTTTGGGGTGACCTCTAGATGGGAGCTATCGATTTTCTTCCATTCCTGTCAAAAAATGTCGCTGCAATGACCTTTGAACTTAGTTTAGTCAGGCATCAATATATTCCTTTGGCACGCCATACAGGGCACATTTTTGATCAGATCGGTTTGAAACTTGGTATGCTTGTTTGGGGTGACCTCTAGGTGGGAGGTATCGATTTTCTTCCATTTCCATCAAAAAATGTTGCCGCTGGCAATGACCTTCAATGAACTTAATGCAGTTGTGCATCAAAATTTCACTTCCTGCAGGGCACATTTATTATCAGATCGCTTTGAAACTTGGTATGCTTCTTTGGGGTGACCTCTAGATGGGAGCTATTGATTTTCTTCAATTTCCATCAAAACATGTTGCCGCTGGCAAGGTTCTTAGAACTTAGTTTAGTCAGACCTCAAGATTTCCTTTTGGCGCACCCTACAGGGCACATTTATGATCAGATTGCTTTGAAATCTGGCATGCTTGTTTGGAGTGACCTCTAGATGGGAGCTGTTAATTTTCTTCCATTTCCATAAAAAAATGTTGCCACTGGCAACGACCTTTGAACTTAGTTTAGTCAAGCATAAATATATTCCTTTGGCATGCCCTACAGGGCACCTTTATGATCAGATCGGTTTGAAACTTTGTATGCTTGTTTGGTGTTACCTCTAGATGGGAGCTAGCGATTTTCTTCAATTTCCGTCACAAAAAGTTGCCGCTGGCAACGACTTTCGATGAACTTTGTGCAGTTATGCATCAATATTTCCAATTGGCGGGCCCTGCAGTGCATTGCTTGAAAATTGTTTTGAAACTTGGTGTGCTTGTTTGGGGTGACCTCTAGATGAGAGCTATTGATTGTTTTCCATTTCCGTCGAAAATAGTTGCCATTGGCAACAACCTCTGATGAACTTAGAAAAAAACTTTTCTCTTTGACATGCCCTGCAGGGCACATTTATGATTGGATCACTTTGAAACTTGGTATGTGTGTTGATTTTTTTTCATTTCCATAAAAAATTATTGTCGTTATGACCAGCCTTTGAACTTTCTGCATTTGTGCAGCAACTTATCCCTTTTGCACTCTCTGCAGGGTCTTGTGCTCATTAGGCGAGACCTTTAGATAAGAGCTATTGATTATCATTCATTTCTGTGAAAAAAGTTGCCATTTACGATAACCTCTGAATGTACTGCATTTGTGTTTCAACATTCTTCCTTTAGCCAGTCTTACAGTTTACATTTAAAAATGCATGGATTACTCTGATGTTGTGCACACACAATGCTGTTATCTTGAAATTTAACCAAATAACATTAGCACCAATGTTCTTCAATTTTGCCATTTCACTTATAACTTATCAAGTTCAAGTTTGTCAAGTTGAGCTACAGTGTCATTGACACTTTCATTTAAGAATCACAATGGAGTTTCAGCTGCCCGCACAGTTCTTTCTTGAGCATCATGTTTTTGCAACAGTGATCATTGTGCATACTAATGTTATTCCTCATGTTTATACTGTATTGAATCTGTGATTTTGTATTTCAGCAATATGCTGCTAATGATAATGAAAAAAATATGTTGAAAAGGTACAACTCAAGCTTTGATACAGGCTCTTTGCCTGAACACAAAAATGGTTCGAGATACTGGATCAGGGATCAAGGTCCTATAGTAGAGACGTAAGTTATACATTTCAGCCTTGTTATTTGAAACTCGCTTTGCCAGTAAAAATATTCAGTTCACAGGAGTATTCACTTGACCAGGAAATAATAACAGTCTGAGGATAAAATAAGGATTTAATCCATTGCCTGCCTTTATAATTGCTGCAGAGTAATATTTCGTCAGTCATGGACAAAGCATGCTGTTATTTACTTGATATGATTTTTTTTCGTAGAATTGCCCATTATCAAGCTCAGAATAATCTTGAGAAACAGAATTCTCAGTGCCTAATATTCATCAGGAATTTTACAAAAAGTATAGGTTGTTTGACTAAAGCGTTATTATTTTAAAAGATGTTCTAATGATCTCATTGACAGTTTTTCAAATGATTTCCTGTATATATTTAAATGGCACCTTTATCCTTTCAAAGGACGGTATCGTTTTTCATGGATAGGACATAAATGGTGCATGAAGCATAGGAATACGTATGTTTGTTCAACTCTTTACCCAACAAATCGGCCGCACCCCCTCCCCTCCCCTCCAGACCCTGAGTAATATGCAACTTCAGGAGTTGAAAAATATTATATTTTTATACTGTACCAATGACCCAGACATAGCTGGTGCTAACTCTTAAAATATAGGGCCAAACACAAATTTTGCCCCCCAATCCCCAAAATTTGCATCTAAAACCAAAGAAAACATGTTCTGAATGGCCCTCCACACTTCAACTCTACTGCGCATGCGCAGTGTCAAGGACGTTCCGAAATTGGCGCCATTAATCATTCTAAGTTTGGCCCTTCATCAGTTAACATCTGACTGATCTTTGTGCTTGTAAATCTCAGTTTAAATGATGCCAGACACATAAATATTAGTGAAATGGTGATTCTAAGGAGGATAGAGAAGGAGGAGAGGAAAAATGTGTGACAGAATATTATCAGGGCTGTAACTTAAAATTTTTTAATGAAATTATGTTAAGTTACCTATTTTCGAGGCAGCAGCCATTTTGTTGTCATTCTGATTATTTAGTTACACTGATTTTCAGTGTTTTCCTCTCTCCCTGTCCTTTAAGTCCCCTCTTGCTATTCTCCCATGCTTTTGGCATAGTTTTTGTAATTATTATTACTAAATTTTCTTGGGAGTTTTAGCTGAATAACAGAATGAATTCTGTTCTTTTCCCCATGTTTACGTCTTCACCTACGGGTGGTTAGGCGTTGTGTTCTGCATCTACCATCTGATGTTCTGCAGTTTCTTCCCTGGAAGTCTCTGTTTTGCATCAGATAGTGTATTTTTGGTAACTGATTCCGGGCCTGGGTGCCTGGAGTCTTATTGTAGTGTTTTTACATTCATTGTTTACATTTACAACAGCCCTCTGTGTGAGGGGGGGATTTCTTGAAAATAATATCTTGATGTTATTTTAATCATAACTAGATGCATTATTATTGTTCGTAAGTGTTGAATAAATTGTTTAAAATATTTTTAAAATTTTTGTCCACACTTAGGCTTGGGATCCATTGGGGCTCAACGTTACTTTTCAGAAACTTGGGCTGTTCTGAAAAAATATTTTTTCAAAATATTTTGATTTCAATTATTTTTTCTATATTAATGGATCATATTATTATTATGTATTTTGATTGCCAGGGGTTGGTGCGAGTACCAAGACTTGTTTTCTTTTCACATTGAAAGGATTTTGATCAATTGTAATAAGAGGAAGTCTTCCTCTGACTTTATAATCATTCTATATGTGGTCAGTGTACTCGCATTAACTCCTGTTCTGTATCGTATGATTTCGATGACAACATGGGAAGCGTATGTCATGGTATGTTAGTGGGGAATTGGACACTCCGGTCCTTTCCCCGCAGGGTCACTCTACTTTATCAATTTCTATTTCAGACGATCAAGATTAGGGTGATGTATCTGTGATGTCTTCCAACAGTGTGCCTCCGTCGTCACAATTAATGAAGGGCTAGCGGAAAAGTGCTCATGTAAATACGCCAATTGCCTAAGAGGACCCTAGTAGGTTCGACGGCCTTTGACGTCCGCTAGCTCGCCCGGTGTAGCGTCCATTCATCGAATGGTTCGGCAGCCGGGTTCGTCCGTTGCGGTCTAGAAGGAGTTTTGGGGTGATGCGAGCACTATAAATCAACCAAATGCACACCCAGTGACGGCGGATTAGAGGGAGAACGGAGGAAGCCTTTTAGTCCGGTTTATAGCTCGTTCTGGTCCATCCGGACGGCGAGCGAGAGAGGCCCCTCTCTCGTACAACAACATCTGGCCCCAGATGTTGTGGTACAAAATGTTTCGCATTCGGAGCATACGTCCGTCGCTCGGGACGCTCCGACATATAGTCAGTCCGGAGTAGACTGTCAATAAGGCTTCCTCATTCTCATGGTAGCGCACACGACCGCTCTTGGCTACGTGACCTCGGATATCCAGTCAGCTTCGCCAGTCAGAGAATCATAGGCGACCAGGTCACACCATCCGGTAGCCAGGGACACGAGGCCTGCAGACTCCGGACGTTCGCATAGGAAGTGTGCGGGAGTCTACGTACACGGAGCTTCCGGCGGCAATGCATCGTAAGACCGCTACTGCACAGGCCTCGGGAACGGACGTGCTTTCCTAAATAGCACAGTTTATCGCAGCATCCCAGCATCAACTGAATCTGTCGCATATTTTTTATCCGACGATGCTGGGTCGGGACGCTCCGCGGAAGCGGGTACGGACGTCCGAAAATTTCATCCGGTCCGACGGGACACCGAAAGGGATTTGGAGGATTTCGAGCTTTCCCTTTCGGAACAACATATGCTGTTGTGTATGTCATCTGACTTGATCTTCTACAGCTTTTCGTCGGACCAGAATGCTGCGATGCCGGATAAGAAACTGATAGCGTCGGTGGACTTAGAAATTTTTGGTTCGGTTCAGGGACATCGTCCCTTAGTTCCGACATAGTCCAATAATGTCACACAAACGTTCGAATTATTGAACGACGCTATATATATTATTATTATATGCTTGCTATAACCAAGCATTTCTGGTTTCTTGTTCGCAAAGTTACGGAGATGTCTTTCAAAAGTGTGCCTCTCTATCGTCATAGTTAATGAAGAGCTAGCGGCAATAAGTGCTCATGGAATATGTCTATCGCCTAAGAGATCCCTTGTAGGATCGACGGAGTGACATTCGCTAGCTCACCCGGTGTAGCGTGCATTCATCGAATGGTTCGGCTGCCGGGTTCGTCCGTTGCGGTCTAGGAAGGAGATTTGGGTGATGCAAGCACTATAATTACTTTAGTACTCACCCAGTGATGGCAGATTGAGGACAGATCGGAGGAAGCCTGTTAGTCCGGTTCCTGGCTTGTCCAGGTCCGTCCGGGCTGTGAGCGAGAGAGGTCCCTCTCTCGTCCAACAACATAGGGGACCGCATGTTGTGGTTCAGATATTTTACATTCGGAGCATATGTCTGTCGGTCGGGACGCTCCGTTATATTGACAGTCCGAGAGACTGTCCATAATGCTTCCTCATCCTCACAGCAGGGCACACGACCGCACTTTGGCTACGTGACCTCGAGTATCCGATCAGTTTCGTCATTCAGTGATTCCACGGCGAATAGGTCACGCCATCCGGTAGCCAAGGGACACGAGGCCTATACACTCCGTTCGCTCGCATATTGGTAGTATGCACGGGGTAACGATCACGGAGCTTCCAGCGGCAATGCATTGTAGGACCGCTTCTCCTCAGGCCTCAGTGACGGACGTGCTATCCGAGTTAGCACAGTTGTTTCGCAGCATCCCAGCAATCGACAGTTTCTTACTCGAATCAGGAATTATCTGACGGCGCTGGGTCGGTGCGGTCCGCGGTTGCATTAGGTACGGACGACCGAACGCTTTATAGGGTCCGACAGGATGGCGAAAGGGATTCGAAAGATTTCGAGTTTTCCCTTTCGTAGCATCGGAAGCTGCCATTCATATCTTCTGGCATTATCTTCCAGTGATTGTTATTTTGGACTACATTGCTGCGATGTTGGATAAGAGACTTATAGCGTCATTGGACATGGAATTTTGGATCGGTTCAGGGACATTGTCCCTGACTTACCGACGCAGTCCAATAATGTCATTACAACATGTGTTTTATTTTTCGACGCTATATATGCATATAAGCCTGCTACCAAGCATGATAGTTTAGTTTCTTGTCCGCAATGCTCATTTCTGCCGTTTTATCATTTATACGAATAAGTTATTTTGGCAGAGCAGGGCATACCGAGAGTTCATATGCGTCTAGACGGCGTGGTTAAAGACTGGAAATATTCTTTTTCGCCATCTATGTCTTTTCCAACCACAATGTTGGAAACGACAATGATGTCTAGTAGACTTAACTTAGATGCTTTATCATACGTAATCCACCTTACTGAGGCGTTATTATTTCTTCAAGAAAAGATTTACAGGATATTATTCTCAATGTAATTTCTTTTGAGGGCAGTAGTTTGTTCACGTATAACTCCGCCCTTCAGTAGCTGATTGGAGTTGGTTAGACGTGACGCAGCCCTAGCTACATCCACGCGTGTGGATAATAAGGTGAAGAACTCTCTCAGAGTCGCTTCGTTCTCGGAGAAGCCTCTCTTCGACGGCAACTTTTCAGCAATCCATGAATTGCTCGATTTACACGTTCTCTTGTCTATCTAGTGTTACAAGAGATTCAGACTGGGGCAAACATTCGGTGGTTGACTCAGAGAGTGCCACTGCAGTTGCCGGATCTGAGTGATATAGTTATGACGGTTGCCAGTCAAACAGATTGGGATATAATATTGATCCCAACGGATTCGAAGTGCCAGGGTCTTTGGGTTCCGCAGTCTCTAAGCAAGCAATTATCTTTTTTTTATAATGTTTTTTAGGCTTGCTTTATGTCATTGCATGAACAATATTCAGAAACGCATGTCCAAATCCTGTCCGTTAATTCGACAGTAGTGGCGTATCTCCGGAACCAGGGAGGCACTCATTCGTTTCCGTTATTCAATTTAATGGAAAGAATCCGTCTGTTGGTTATAGTACACCAAGTTCTGTTTCGGTCTGTCATATTCCGGATCGTCTAATTGTTTTACCGGACTCCCGTTCACTTAGGGGTCGCTTGTTGCTGTCAGAATGGACTCTCAACAAACAAGTATTCAATCAGATTTGCTATCTATGGGAGCGCCCAATGATAATTTATTACGACACAGCTTGCTAATCAATTGCAGACGTATGTGTTGGCTTGTCCGGATCTCTGAGCTAATGTTGTTAACGCTCTATTGATCTAATAGGATGGAATGATAGGATACGCATATCCTCCGGCGCTGTTGTTTCAGCAGGTATTGCTAAGATAAACAACCACAATACATTTCTGTTGATAGCATCTCTATCTTCACAGAGACTGTGGGTAATTTACTCTGATGTCTACTGTGGGACTTAACGCGAAATCTTCCTCAATGAGAGGATCTTTTTTCGCTGGGTAAATCGTGTCATCTTTATCACAACCCGTAAGGTCGCAACCTACACGTATTCCGTTGTGTGGTCCGTATTGCATTGTAACCATTGTACTGGACGAGCTTTGGACGCGATTTCTTACTATAGGAGATCCTCTTCTTCGCTATTCTATGCGGCTAAGTGGAGGCTCTTCCGTCGTTGGTGTACGGATCACTATGTTCATATTGTTGATCCCTCCATTCTACTCATTGCAACTTTTTAGTATACTTGTTTGACAAGATCTACTGCAGCCTGTTATTATTAAGGTTATAGGTTTATGTTACCTCATACCTATGCACTCTATGATAGTTTACAATTGAGTCTCATGTCTCTTTATCTAAGTCAGTTAGTAACTTTTTGATAAATAGACTTAGAATCTTTAGATTAAATTCCTATATGGAATTTAACTTCGGTTCTTATTTAGCTAAGTTATCATTTGAGCCTCTGGAAACAGTAGTTTTCAAATTCTGACCTTTTAGACAGTAATTCTGTTGGCTTCTCTGTTACTGAAGAGTCAGTGAGTTTCATGCACTATCGATGGATGATTTTCACTTTCGTAGTTTCGGAATCACTACTTCCGTTACTATTTAGGTTGGATTTTTGATAGTGGGGGGACATAGTAGCCACTAGGTTCGCCCTCAAGCTTCAGGTGTGGTCATCTAACAGCGGTGCGAGATGGGGGGGGCCATGGTAGCCCATCCTTATACGCCCAGCCCCGTGGGGGGGGGGGGGGGGGGCATTGTCACTTGGTAGTGTGAGCTGGATTCGTGGAGAGCACAATCATTTTGTGTCATGAGAGCACACATAAGGTGTCATGTTCATCATACCGTTGTTATACACGGCTGGCATCCCCATTTGGGGGGAGGGGGTGTAGTTAGGCACCCGGTTGCGTAAAGTCACATATATCCCGTGTTTATGAGAGCGGGATAAGGCTATCGATATGTAGTCACCGTGTATGGACTATAGGTGGGCCCTGGGGTATGGGCTCAGGATTGGAACTAAAGCCTCCTGCGTTGCGCAGGGGTGCGGTTCCCACACAGTGGAAAGCACACGGAGGAATGGGTATTGGTGGTCTCATTTGGCTATGTGCCAGGTAGAGCGGTTCGGGTGAGAACTCAACTCCCGTATAGGATATGGTTTGGTCTATGCTCCTTCGAGGGAGCTTGTTTATTGGTATGAAGGCAGTGAGTGTGTAAAGGTATAACTCTTTCTAATATTGTGGGTGGCCCTGAAAAGGGCCGTTGATGAGCGTAGAGCATGGTCTACAGCCAGGATTCGCCCTTGTTGGTGGACGTAGATGCATCCGGTTGGTCCGGAGTCTGATGTTCAGCCGCAGCTTTAGGTGCTGCTTGCAGCAGTTGTTTCGCTACGAGCAGTGAGATTTTCGCAGCCATGTCCTCAATTCTCTTATCATCACTACTATCAGTGTGAAGGTCTATAGGATCCTTGGCAGCCCACTGGTTGAGGTGGTTAATGATGGTGTCTTTGACTGCCTGTATGTACTTCTCCACTTGGTCAGCCAACTGCGTGTCGAGCTCCTGTTGGTCAGGGATGCCAGCAGTGGATGGAGGGCGGATGCCGTAGGTCCAGGTAGGTGATTGGACATGTTTTATCCAGTCGAGGGCGTGCCTCGTTCTCTGTTCCCTCAGGGCTTCCTCCTAATATCCGGAACCTATTGTTTTTAAGGTCCTTCCATCTTCGTACGGGCATAGGCCTTTACTCTGTCCGGTTAGAGTTTATGTATTTATAAACAGATATCTGTTTATTACTACGGGCGTAAGCTTCTTCTGTCTTTGATGCCTAATAGAAGGACGTTACGCTCCATTCTATTGCTAATGAATTCAATTAACTATCGGTACTGCTTATGGTATATCATTGACACAGCAGTTGTGCTTAAGATTTCGGCTCATGAAGTAAGAGTTCTTCTACATCTTGGGCTTACATTAATAGTGTCGCTATTATAGATTTTTGAAGGCTGCTCATTGTGCTCAGCCATCCACATTCATGAATTTTTATCTCAGAAATATCGAGTCCATTTCTGGAGGCCTCTATTGTTAGGTCTGTTATCTACTGCTCAGAATGTCATTCACTTAACAGTTGCTACTATAGCTAGGTAGGCTGTCTGTTTCGGCAGTGACTCCGTTCTGCTGCCCTCTTCGCTCTGGGCTATTTGACCCAGGGCAAGAAAAAAGGGGGGGGGGGGAGGGTGTTCCCTTGGGTCACCTGTTTTACCATGAAAACAAGGGGATACCTCCTCCGGAGTTAGTAATTCTGAGCTGTTATTGGGATGGTTGTTTAGTGAGAAGTTTATGTTTTAAAAAAATTCATTCAAGTCTTAGTTTTTAAAATATAGCTTTTGAATATAGCACGTGTCAGCGGACATGATTATGCAATCCTCAGACACTTTTAAGGAGTCTAAGAGTCTCTATTCTCTAGACTTACTTTATTTATTGGCTTACTTTAAAAATTATTAGTATAAGGATTATATTGGATATTAATAGAGTACATGGATGTATGATGCTCAATTTTGGAAGGTGTTGTATCTTTCTAATTTATCATAAATAAGAAAGATACATGGAAGGCCTATTACTTCTTTTTCCCTAGAGGGGATGACTCTATTTTATATTATTGAGCGTATTCCATCTTGCTCTATGTCCTTGGCCCGCCAGCCTTTTTACTATTCAGCTATGTCTGGGTCATTGGTACAGTATAAAAATGTTAAAAAATTTATAGTAATTTCTATACTTTTTATACTTACCAATGACCCAGACGGGGATGGCCCTCCCAGGAGTTGGGAACTCTTGCCTCCCCGCTGAGTACATAGCGCTTACCAGGCACTGGTTATTAGAATGATTAATGGCGCCAATTTCGGAACGTCCTTGACACTGCGCATGCGCAGTAGAGGTGAAGTGTGGAGGGCCATTCAGGACATGTTTTCTTTAGTTTTAGATGCAAATTTTGGGGTTTGGGGGGCAAAATTTGTGTTTGGCCCTATATTTTAAGAGTTAGCACCAGCTATGTCTGGGTCATTGGTAAGTATAAAAAATATAGAAATTACTATAAATTTTTTAACTTTTCATAAAATTTCAACAAAACCATATCATGTGACCCCTCATTGGAACAAGCTCATCGAGCTCATTCCAATGAGGGGTCACATGATAGAGTTTTATTGAAATTTTTTGAAAAATTTGAAAAAATGGTATTTAAAATAATAAATTTTGATATCATCTGCATTGGGTACAAGGTTAAACACACTTGGAAATGGACACACACACACAGTTGGCTAAAATGACTACTGCAGTGCCTTTTCGCGGTCTGCTGTCTGTCAGCTTCAGTCACCTGTCACGCCAAAAGAGTTAAACTCAGCTGATATGATGCTGTCCTGGCCAATGTGAACCAAGCTAGAGTTTCACCCTTGATGCATTACTAAGGCCAACCATTTTATTTATAGCGAAATAAATCACCATTAGGCATCTTCTGTTGCTCTGGCCATTTTTTGTAAAATTGCATGTGGGCAGGAGTTTTTTATTTTATTTTTATTTTTGTAATTATTTCGTTACCTCAAAAGTTCATATTCTTGGTTTGTTTTATGTTTCAGGCCTCATAATCTACAGAATAGCTTGGGTGGAGGTGCATTTTGACCCTTAAGTGCATTTCGTCCCTTGTTGCAGTCAGGAGACAAATTTATCAATTTTATTAACTTGGGGTAAAATATCAGGCATAGACCATTTAATTTTTGTTGTTTTATACTATCGACGGCCTGGACAGCCATAGGTATGTGCATATGTCCATCCATCCATCCCAACTTGTGCGCTCAACTCCTCCTTCATTATTGAACCGATTTTGATGAAACTTGTCAAACATTATGACTAGCAAGTGGGCATGCGCATATTGTAAAATTTTTCATCTGCAACAATTTTTACCAGGTTATCTCCCCTGAAATTAGATTTATTATGGATTTTCAAATGAGATTCTTGTGTGTACTACTCCTCCTACATTATGAAACCGATTTCAATGAAACTTTTCAACATTATGACTAGCAAGTGAGCATCTGTATATTGTACATTTTTTTATCTGTAACACTTTTAACCTAAGTTATCTCCCCTGAACTTAAATTTATTATGGATTTTCAAATGAGATTCGTGTGGGCACAACTCCTACATTTTTGAACCGATTTCAATGAAACTTCTCAAAAATTATGACTAACAAGTGGGCATATGCTTATTCTAAAATTTTTGTACTGCGACAATTATAACCAAGTTATCTCCCATGAACTTGGATTTATTATTGGTTTCTCAATCTCAACATTCAGAGGTGCATTCTAGTAAGGTGGAAGTGGGTGTATTAATCACTTTCAGTGATAGTTCTAGTTTAAGTTTGCATTGGATATAAAAAGAGAGCATGCCGCAGCCAAAAGGACCATGCATGAGTGCCCGAGAAACAAAAAAACTAAATTTGATAATTTTTTAAAAAGTAAACAATATTTACCAATAAAACCTTACAAATATGACTGTCACTGAGGCCGGCTCATTGAGCCGGTTTCAATGTCAGACATATTTGTACAATTGTATTGACAAAGTGTCAGGATATTTCGGGTCATGTTAGTCTTATATTGCTTGATTTGCTGCCATTGTGGTAAAGGACTAAATTGACTCAATTCTTTTCATGTAAATCCTAGCAAAGGTGCAGTACATAGGTTCTCGCTGGCTTTGTCTCGCGAATCATTGTGTGAATTGATTCTAGGATTCTCGTCTAAATATAAGCTCTAAGACTGATATCAAGGCTGATATAAATCAAACAAATGTTAACCTCTTATTATTGTCTGTACAGTTTGATACAAATTATCTTTTCAGATACATTGGTTTCATAGAAAGTTATCGGGATCCATACGGTGCAAGAGGAGAATTTGAAGGTTTGTTTTTCATTCAATTACAGCTGAGATTACAAGATCATGATAAAGATTTTACTTGATCAGAGTTAAAATAAAAACATTTGAGAAAGTCCTTATTGGAATATAGTTTGTGTTATATTTTTCACAACATTCTGCCTCTTAGGCTGTTCAAAAAAAAATTCTTGTTTCTCAGGCACCTCCCTCAATCATAGAAAGTCTGCCTCATCACCTTTTTGTACCAGGAAATATCTTCTGTGACACTATCTTGCACTTCTATGACAAATATTTAACCAACAATACCTTGTTTGACAGAGCTCACAGACCCACGTTGTGTCCTTGGGCCAGGTACTTTATCCTGATTGCCTACATGGGGGTACAATGATGCTGTGTACTAAGGCATACTGCATGTCGATGGTGCAAATGTCTTCAATCGCTGTAACCCTGCTTGAGTGGAGCTTGAACAGAGTTAGAATGTTGAGGAGCTGACAGTTGCCCGTCGATGCTTGGTGTTTCTCTCTGGGTACTCTGGCTTCCTCCACCGTAAAACTCACGGTCACGATTAGCCATTACGCATAAGTATGTGACAAACACCAAAACATAAATAAATAACTACATTATGGGAAATTTTCACTGCTGAAAAGGTTGGTTTAATTTTCCATATAATAGTTTTAAGTAGCTAAATTTCTGATTCCAAACCCCTGCGGGAACCCTGGAAAGTGAGGCAGTGCTTGTTTACAGTGATAAACAAACTCAGTTTTACTGGTAAAATGGGACCCAGTCACTAATGCTTGGGGTACAAGGCAACATAGGGTATAATCGATTGACTGACCTTGACTTTATGTCCATGTTGTGGTCACAATTAGCCATTGTGCAGAAGTATGTGACCTTAAACACCAATAAATAAATAAATAAATAATATCTGATTCCAACTATTTTCAGAACTGTTTTGTGAATAAACCAAAAAAAATCCTTCCTCCTTCATCATAAAATTGAGGAAAAATTGCCTGAGAAACAAGAATTATTTTTATAGGCCTTAATTTTGATGAAATCAATCCTGTATATCAAATTTACACCTACTCTAAAGGGAGTGACCTAGATTTGTTTAACACAGTCTACAGTTTATATTTATGAAGTGACTTCATTGTAACATGGAAGGATAGCTCGGTATGATGTCCAGATGACACTATCCTATTTTGGGCACGATTTGTCAGCCATGACTGCCGCCTGGTAATGTGACCTAGATTCTCTTAGCACTGTCTGCAGGCTGTTTTTATGAAGGGATTTCATTGTAACTTGGTAGGATAACTTGGTATGATATCTAGATGAGACTCCTATTTTGGTCTTGCCTTGATGACAGTTGGAATATTATTCCATCAGAACTTGAGTCATCACAGTTGTAATAAATACAATTTACTCTACAGTGAACTAGATTCCTTTAGCAAAGTGTACAAGTTAAATTTATGAAGGGATTTCATTGTAACTTGGTAGGATGACTTATCTTGGAATGATTTTAATGTAACGTGGTAGCTTTTGTTGACATACATCAACTGTGAGGGCCACATTAACCCAGGTCTCAATTCTTTAGTACAGTCTACACCTCAAATTATTTTTATTGAAAACATAGCATATAGGGAACAGAAATTAATTATCACATTTCTTGTCTTATTTTATAATCCTTTCATAAACATTGAACATTATCCTTTTCATCAAACACTACACACAGTCAAGTTGGCTACATTGTCATTGACACTTTCATTTCACATGTGTTTGGAGTCTTAAGATATCAATTCTCTCGGGAGCATGGTAGTCTATTGGACTTCTATGCTAGAGGTGCCGAGTTCGATCCCCGTCTGGGACGACCCACATTATGTCCTTGGGCAAGGCACTTTATCCCGGTTGCCTACAAGGGAGCATGATGATGCCGTATATTAAGACATACTGCATGTCGGTGGTCACATGTCTTCAAGCACTGTAACCTTGCTTGAGCCGAACTTGAACAGAGATAGAATATTGAGCAGCTAAAAGTTGCTTGTCGATGCTCGGTGGTTCTCTCCGGGTACTCCGGCATCTTCCACCCATAAAACAGTCTCGGTGACAGTCAGCCATTGTGCATAAGTATGTGACCTTAAACTTCATTAAATAAATAATAATAAATAATATATCAATTCTCTCTTGTTAGTAATCATATACTTTCTTAAAAGACTAGATTTGATATTTCGACTTGTGTCTCACACACGCTCTTTTATACAAATGGAAGTCTGTAGTACCCTATTGGGGTTGCCTTGCATGAACATTTTTTATTTATTCAACAAAAAATTTCCAAGAAGACTGATTTTTTTTTTCCATTTTCCTGGCTAACTACTATTTTTATACTTTGCCCCCCCCCCCCCCCCCCCCCCAATCCCCAAACTTTGCATCAAAAACCGAAATTTAGATGGCCTGGTAGGTCTTCCATACTTTTACTCTACTGCGCATGCGCCGTGTCAAGGAGGTCTCAAAATTGGCGCAAAAATGTCATTCTTTGTTTGGCCCTGAAAACAGTGTCACCTCACTGATATTTGTGCTGTAAATCTCAGTTTTAATGATGCCAGACACAATTATGAGAGAAATGGTGGTTATGAAGTGGATATAGGATGTGGAGAGGAAAAACTTGTTTCAGATGTTCAGGGCTGTAACTTATAATTATTTTACGAAATTATTTCATGTTGCCTATTTTCGAGGCATGGCCTTGTTGTTGTCATTCTTGCTATGAATGTTCCATTGTTTGATCAGTGTTTCCACTCTCCCTTTCCTTCATTCCCCCCTAGCTATTCTCCCATGTTTTTGGCTTATTTTTTGTAATGTTTATTACTAAAATTTCTTGGGAGTTTTGGTTTGGAAACAGAATTATTTTCTGTTTTTCCCCATGTTTACGTCCTCACCCTTGGGTGTTTAGGCGTTTTGGTCTGCATCTACCATCTGATGCTCTGCAGTTTCTTCTGGGGAAGGCTCTGTTTAGCATCAGATAGTGTTTAAATTAGTCACTGATTTCTGGGTCATGGTTACCAGTGCCTGGAGTCATGTTTCGGGTTTGTTTACACTTTTTGTTTTCGTTGACAACGGTTACTTCTGACAGTTATTTCTTGTCTTCTACCTAATTTAATTCATAGTAAGATACATTAATATTGTCCGTAAGTGTTACATTAATTTTTTCAAAATGATTTAAAATTTTTGTCCACACTTAGACTTTTTTGGGATCCATTTGGGCTCAGGGTTCCCTTTGGGAACTCAGGCTCTTCTGAAAAAATTTTTTTTAAATTTTTTCTTTTTTAAATTATTTTTTCGTATTATTATAATGAATTATTATATTATGTATCTTTGTTTTCAAGGCTTATTGCAGGTACTATGACTGATTATTTTCACAATGAAAGATTATTGTTCAAATTGTAATGGAAGGAAATCTTCCTCTGATTCTCATGATTTCTATATTATATAAAATCCCGTAAGACCGTAGCTCCGCAGGCCTCGTTGACGGACGTGCTATCGCAGATAGCACAGATCATAGCAGCATACCAGCAGCCGGCAGAAGTTCTGTCCGAGCAGGAAGTATCTGATGGTGCTGGGTCAGTACGTTCCACAGCTGGATCTGGAGCGGACGACCGAGATATTCATGAGGTCCATCAGGATGGAGAAAGGGAAGTTGACGAGTTGGAATTCTCCCTTTCGGAACAACATAAAATCGCCATCGAGTTAATCCGGCATTTCCTTCCTGAAGTTGTTCCAGTGGACCAGGATGCTGCTCAGCCAGATAGGAGGCTTATAGTGCCACTGGACACCGATTTTTTCAATCGGTTTAGGGACTCCATCCCTGTATTTCCGTCTCAGTCCAGGAATGTCTCACGGACATTCAGGCTTTTGAACGACGCTATCAGTAAGCTTGCTTCTAAGCGGGCAAGTCGGCCTTCCTTTCGGCTAATGCTCTCAATCTGCCTTTCATTAATTCAAGAAAAAGATTTGAAACGGCAGGACAGGGCGTTCAGAGAGTTCCTCTGTGTCTAGACGACCAGGCTGAAGACCTTGAATTATCCATGCCGTCGTCTATGTCTATTCAAAGCTCTACGTTGGAAATGACAATTGCTTCTAATAGAGCAAATTTAGATGCACTCTCGTACGCAGATCACCTGACCAGAGCATTGTCATTATGCCTTGAAGGGCAAGAATTTCAGGACATACAAACGACTTTGAGAGTTCTGTCAAGGGCTATTGCCTTTTCCACGTATAACTCCGCCCTTCCAGTGGCTAATCTGGAGTTGGTTAGATGTGATGGAGCCCTAGCTACGTCCACGAGAGTGGATAGTAAGGTGAAAAACTCTCTTAGAGTCGCTCTGGTCTCCGGAGAACTTCTCTTTGACGGCAAGCTTTCTGCTATTTATGATCAGTTAACTAAGAAAGCTTCAGACTCTCTGCTATTTAAGTCCGCTTCTAAAAAGTCGGAGCCAGCGGAGAAAAGTAGGCCAGGATCTTCTGGGACGGGTACATCCAGGGGAAGTTCCTTTAGAAGTGCGTACGTGCCCTCTAGGCCTTATTCTAGAGACTGTCAAGGCAGCGACTCTAGTAGGGGCCGTAACGCTGGCCGTAATAACAGGTCAGATGCCCCTAGGTCGACGACGCGAGGTGCGAGCCATGGAGGACGTGGTTTCTCCTTCCGCAAGCCTCACAGGTTCAGGAGGTGATGGTGTAGACCTCTGTTGCATTCCAGTGGGCAGAAGGTTGTCGAGTTTCTTAGAAAATTGGGAATTAATTACGGAGGACCCTTGGGTTCGAAGGGTAATAGTGGAAGGATTGAAACTGTCTCCTTCAAAGGAAAACCTCCGTTAACTCGAAGTCCAAGATGGACTCAACTTCCGTCAAATATACAAAAAAGAGGCGCGCTTCTTTCAGAAGTCCAGTCTCTCTTACTGAAGAACATGATAGAGGGCGTAGAAAACCAGGAATCTCCAGGTTTCTACAGCCATCTTTTTCTGGTTCCGAAACCAGACGGCTCGTTTCGCTCAGTAATAGACTTAAGCTGGATAAACAAGCTGATCATGGCTCCAAAATTTTATATGGAGACCATTCGATGAGTCAAAGCGAGCATTCGAGTGAACGTCTATGCCGCGAGCATAAATCTCAAGGATGCATACTTTCACGTCATGGTTCATCCGGCGTTCAGAAAGTATCTTTGTTTCGCTGTCCTAGGTGTTGTATATCAGTTCCGTGCGATGTGCTTCGGTCTGAATCTAGCGCCCTGGGCTTTCACTCGGATAATGAACTCAGTCATGACTTACTTCCAAGCTTATTCCTCTGCAGTAACGTCGGCCTACCTGGACGATATTCTTCAAAGGTACGGCAATGAGTTAACTCTTCAGAACGATGTGCAGAATCTGCTTCTATTGCTCCGATGTCTCGGTTTCATAGTAAATGAGCAGAAGTCGGATCTGGTGCCGTCCAAGTCATTCGCGCACCTGGGGATGATCTTCGAGACGCACAACAATCTTGTTCATCTGCCGTTAACCAGAGCGAAGTAAGTCAGTTGTTACGCTCGCTATTGTCTAAACTCAGAGAAGGTTACAGCGAGAGAATTCATGAGACTGATAGGTCTGTGCAGAGCCGCCGCGGATCTCATTCCAGTGGGGCGGCTACACACTCGTCCTCTCCAAATCTTTCTGACTCAGAATTGGAAGGCGAAAATTCATTCGCTCGATATGGACATCCTCTTGTCAAGCCAAGTGAAACAAGAGATTCAGACTTGGGCAGACATTCAGTGGTTAACTCAGGTAGTTCCACTGCAATTGCCGGATCCGAGTTTTACTATTATGACGGATGCCAGTCAAACAGGTTGGGGCGCGACACTATGCCCGTCGGATTCGAGGTGCCAGGGTCTTTGGGATCCGCAGTTTTTAGGCAAGCACATAAATATCAAAGAAATGATGTCAATTTGGCTTGCGTTGCGTCATTGGATGGACGTTATTCAGAATGCACACGTCCAAAATGGAAAGAATCTTTCTCTTTGTATTGGAACATCAGGTTCTATTATCGGTCCGTCATATTCCGGGTCGTCTGAATGTGTTAGCAGACTCCCTTTCATGGAGGGATCGCCTGTTTCCGTCGGAGTGGACTCTCAACAAACAGGTTTTCAATCAGATTTGCTACCAATGGGAGAGACCAATGATAGATTTGTTTGCGATGCATCTCAATAATCAGTTTCAGACGTACGTGTTTCCATGTCCGGATCCTCGAGCGTTTGCAGTAGATGCTCTGTCGATCTCGTGGGACGGGATAATAGGATAAGCGTATCCTCCAGCGCCGCTGATTCAGCAGATATTGCTCGAGATAAAGCAATCCCACTGCAAGATTCTGTTGGTAGCATCTCTGTCACCACAGAGACCATGGATAAATTTACTCAGGTGTCTGTTGTGGGACATGCCACGGAAGCTTCCTCCATGGGAGGATCTTCTGTCGCAGGGGAAATCGTGCACTCTTCACCACAATCCGCAAGGTCTCAACCTTCACGTATTTCCGTTGTGCGGTCCTTCTTGCGCAGTAAACGTTTTGCAGGACCAGCAGTGGACACAATTTCTAACTGCAGGAGGACCTCCTCTTCGCTAAATTATGCTGCAAAATTGAAGGTCTTTCGTCAGTGGTGTGGGGATCACTCTGTGGATATATATGATCCCTCCATTCCAGACATTGCTAATTTTCTGGTCTATTTGTTTGATGAGATCAAACTGCTGCCTGTTACTATCAAGGGTTATAGGTCTATGTTATCTGATACCTATGCACACCATGATACATTAAAGATTGGATCTAATGTCTCTTTATCTAAATTAGTAAGAAACTTTTCGATAAAAAGACCTAGAACCCTTATATTAATTCCGAAATGGAATTTAGCATGGGTTCTTCTTAAGCTAAAAGAAGCACCTTTTGAGTCTCCTGACACAGTGGACTTCAAATTCTTAACATATAAGACAGCTTTTCTCTTAGCCTTCTCTTCTGCTAGAAGAGTTAGTGAGCTTCATGCTTTATCAGTGGATGATTCTCACTATCGTAGTGTTGGAATACTATTACTTTTACTACTAATGTGGGATTTTTGGCTAAGAATCAGGCTCCTAATAAGTATCCTGAACCTATTGTTGTTAAGGCCCTTCCGTCTTCCAATGGGCGTAGGACTTTACTCTGTCCTGTTAGAGCAATACGTATTTATAAACGTAGGTCTGAGTTTATTAGAAAGGGACGTAAGCATTTCTTTTTGTCTTTGATGCTGAATAGAAAGGACATTATGGTTCATTCTATTGCTAGATGGATTCAATTAACTATACATACTGCTTATGAAAAGTTATCTTCATCTCAGCAGTCTGCTCTTAAGATTTCGGCTCATGAAGTAAGAACTCTATCAACATCTTGGGCTTATGCTGATAGTGTTGCTATTACAGATTTAATGAAGGCTGCATATTGGTCTCAGCCTTCCACTTTCATGAATTTTTATCTTAGAAATATTGAGTCCATTTCTGGAGATCTGCATTGTTTAGGTCCGTTATCAGTTACTCAGAATATCGTCCACTAAACAGTTGCATCTATAGTTATGTAGGCTTTCTGTTCCGGCAGTGACTCTGTCCTGCTGCCCTCTTCGCTCTCGGGTATTTGACCCAGGGCAAGGGCAAGGGTGGGGGGGGGGGGGGGGGGGTGTTCCCTTAGGTCACCTGCTTTATAGTGAAAAGCAAGGGAATACCTCCCCCAGAGTCAGTAATTCTGAGTTGGTACCGGGATGGTTTTAAAGTGTAAAGCTAATGTTTACTCATGTCTTGTAATAAGTGTAGCTCGGTGTGAAGCATTTGTTTTTGTCACGTGTCAAACAAGCATTAATATACAGTCCTCTGACACTTTTAATGAGTATAAAGAGTCTCATTTCTCTGGACTGCCTTTATTTATTGGCTTACCTTTAAAAATAATTAGTATAAAGGGTTATACTGGATATTAATAGAGATCATTGATGTTTTTGTGCTCAGTTACGGAATGGTATTGTGTCTTTCTTTTTTGATAAGAATAAGAAAGATACATGTAAATCCTATCTCTCCTTTTCCTCTTGAGGGGATAATTCTGTTATATGTAATTGAGCCTATTGGATTTTCCTTTATGTCCTGGGCCCTCCAGCCTGTTTACTATTCAGCTAAGTCTGGGTCATTGGTACAGTATAAAAATGTTGAAAAATTTATAGTAATTTATATATTTTTTATACTTACCAATGACCCAGACAGGGATGGCCCTCCCAGGAGTTGGGAACTCTTGCCTCCCCCCTGCGTACATAACACTTACCAGGCACTGGTTGTAAGAATTACATTTTGGCGCCAATTTCGAGACCTCCTTGACACTGTGCATGCGCAGTGGAGTAAAAGTATGGAGGACCTACCAGGACATCTAATTTTCAGTTTTTGATGCAAATTTTGGGGATTGGGGGGGGGGGGCAAAATTTGTGTTTGGCCCTGAATTTAATGGAGTTTGCACCAGCTAAGTCTGGGTCATTGGTAAGTATAAAAAATATATAAATTACTATAAATTTTTTAACATTCCAATTACATCATCATGGCATGCCTTCAACGAAGGCATGCCTTGATGATGTGGTTGGAATATTATTCCATCAGAACTTAAGCCATCACAGTTGTGATAAATACGATTTACACTCCCACCCCCAGTTGGTCATCTTCGCAACACCCCTGATTTTAATATGTATTGTGTAATAGCGGAAGATATATTCCCTATAGAAGCTGCATATTTTATATATATTTCATATATTTTTTTGGCTTTCAGGATTTGTTGCAGTTGTTAATAAGCAGATGAGTGCAAAGTTTGGAGAACTTGTTAATCAGGCTGAACATCTGCTACCATTGTTACCTTGGCCAGCAGCATATGAGAAAGATAAGTTTCTGAGGCCAGATTTCACTTCTCTTGATGTACTCTCTTTTGGTGGCAGTGGAATTCCAGCTGGTATAAACATTCCCAATTGTAAGTCTCTTCATTTTTTTTTTAACATTTTGTGCAGTCCCCCTCATTTTCAGCAGGTCTCTTTGAAACAGGTGTGCAGTCATTAGTGCTGAAACAAATAATTGGTTAATCGATTACAGTCTGGCTATTGCTGTTACCAGTTACAAATTTTGCTACCTGTTAACCGTTTTCTTGTATTTAGAGTCAGAACATGCCATATGTTAGAACATGCCATGTGTTGTGTTGGTTGCATTCAGAAGACTCCTTTCATAAGGGTTAATGTTTTTATTACCTTACTGACCAATCAGTAAGCTCATTCTCACCAGTAAGCCCAGTCCCCAAATTTACTGGGTACAATTTTGTGGCGTTGCAGTTGCACTTGCATTTATACGTAGGCTCATCCCCAAGAAATGTGGTAAGTTTGAATGAAATACATTCAAAACCTTTTGAACTCAGAAGCATGGTAGATGGGTAAGAAAGAAAAGTATTCAAATAAAAGTGTTTCAGAACGTACCAAATGTTGTTTGTGTTGTGCATATTTTTATACTGTACCAATGACCCAGACATAGCTGGTGCTAACTCTTAAAAATATAGGGCCAAACACAAATTTTGCCCCCCAATCCCCAAAATTTGCATCTAAAACCAAAGAAAACATGTCCTGAAAGGCGCTCCATACTTCACCTCTACTGCGCATGCGCAGTGTCAAGGACGTCCCGAAATTGGCGCCATTAATCATTCTTTGTTTGGCCCTTCATCAGTTAACATCTGACTGATCTTTGTGCTTGTAAATATCAGTTTAAATGATGCCAGACACATAAATATTAGAGAAATGGTGATTCTAAGGAGGATATAGAAGGAGGAGAGGAAAAATGAGTGACAGAAAATATTCAGGGTTGTAACTTAAAATTTTTTAATGAAATTATGTTAAGTTACCTATTTTCGAGGCAACAGCCTGTTGTGGTCATTCTTGTTATCAAGTTACACTGCTTGTTCAGTGTTTTCCTCTCTCCCTTAACTTTAAGTCCCCTCTTGCTATTCTCCCATGCTTTTGGCATATTTTCTGTAATATTATTACTAAAATTTCTTGGGAGTTTTAGCTGGATAACAGAATGAATTCTGTTCTTTTCCCCATGTTTACGTCTTCACCTATGGGTGGTTAGGCATAGTGTTCTGCATCTACCATCTGATGTTCTGCAGTTTCTTCCCTGGAAGTCTCTGTTTTGCATCAGATAGTGTATTTTTGGTAACTGATTTCGGGCCAGGGTGCCTGGAGTCTTGTTCTGGTGTTTTTACACTTATTGTTTACATTTACAACAGCCCTCTGTGTGAGGGGGGATTTCTTGAAAATAATATCTTGATGTTAATTTAATCATAACTAGATACATTATTATTGTTCGTAAGTGTTGCATAAATTTTTTAAAATATTTTTAGAATTTTTGTCCACACTTAGGCTTGGGATCCATTGGGGCTCAACGTTACTTTTCAGAAACTTGGGCTGTTCTGAAAAAATATTTTTTCAAAATTTTTTGATTTCAATTATTTTTTCTATGTTAATGGATCATGTTATTATGCATTTTGATTGTCAGGGGTTGGTGCGAGTACTAGGACTTTGTTTTCTTTTCACAATGAAAGGATATTGTTCAATTGTAATAAGAGGAAATCTTCCTCTGACTTTCATAATCATTGTATAATGTAGTCAGTGTGCTCACACTAACTCCTGTTCTGTATGTGTTAATTTCGATGACAACATGGGAAGCGTGTGTCATGGTATGTTAGTGGGGAAATGGCCATTCCGGTCATTTCCCCGCAGGGTCACTCTACTTTATCAATCTCTATTTCAGACGATCAAGAACAGGGTGATGTATCCGTGATGTCTTCCAAAAGTGTGCCTCCGTCGTCACAATTAATGAAGAGTTAGCGGAAAAGTTCTCATGTAAATACATCAATTGCCTAAGAGGACCCTAGTAGGTTCGACGGCCTTTGACATCCGCTAGCTCGCCCGGTGTAGCGTCCATTCATCGAATGGTTCGGCAGCCGGGTTCGTCCGTTGCGGTCTAGAAGGAGTTTTGGGTGATGCGAGCACTATAAATCAACAAAATGCACACCCAGTGACGGCGGATTAGAGGAGAGAACGGAGGAAGCCTTTTAGTCCGGTTCCTAGCTCGTCCAGGTCCATCCGGACTGCGAGCAAGAGAGGCCCCTCTCTCGTACAACAACATCTGGCCCCAGATGTTGTGGTACAAAATGTTTCGCATTCAGAGCATACGTCCGCCGCTCGTTACGCTCCGATATATAGTCAGTCCGGAGAGACTGTCAATAAGGCTTCCTCATCCTCATGGTAGCGCACACGACCGCTCTTGGCTACGTGATCTCGGATATCCAGTCAGCTTCGCCAATCAGAGAATCATCGGTGACCAGGTCACACCATCCGGTAGCCAGGAACACGAGGCCTGCAGACTCCGGACGTTCGCATAAGAAAGTATGCGGGAGTCAACGTACTCGGAGCTTCCAGCGGCACAGCAACGTAAGACCGCTACTGCACAGGCCTCGGTGACGGATGTGCTATCCCAAATAGCACAGCTTATCGCAGCATCTCAGCATCGACAGAATCTCTGTCACATCATGTATTATCCGATGACGCTGGGTCGGGACGCTCCGCGGAAGCGGGCACGGACGTCCGAAAATTTCATCCGGTCTGACGGGATGCCGAAAGGGATTCGGAGGATTTCGAGCTTTCCCTTTTGGAACAACATCAGCCGCTGTGTATGTCATCTGACTTATCTTCTAGAGGTTCTTTCGTCGGACCAGAAGGCTGCGATGCCGGATAAGAAACTGATAGCGTCGGTGGACACAGTTTTGGTTCGGTTCAGGGACATCGTCCCTCAGTTCTGACACAGTCCAATAATGTCACACAACTTTCGAATTATTGAATGACGCTATATATATATAT
Source organism: Pictodentalium vernedei (assembly GCA_031216915.1). NCBI lineage: Eukaryota > Metazoa > Mollusca > Scaphopoda > Dentaliida > Dentaliidae > Pictodentalium > Pictodentalium vernedei. The sequence continues at coordinate 172,330,008 of CM062292.1, forward strand.
TATTATATGCTTGCTATTAACAAGCATGTCTGGTTTCTTGTTCGCAAAGTTACTGAGATGTCTTTCAAAAGTGTGCCTCTGTCGTCATAGATAATGAAGAGCTAGCGGCAATAAGTGCTCATGGAATACGTCAATCGCCTAAGAGGTCCCTAGTAGGATCGATGGAGTTGACATTCGCTAGCTCACCCGGTGTAGCGTCCATTCATCGAATGGTTCGGCAGTCGGGTTCGTCCATTGCAGTCTAGGAAGGAGATTTGGGTGGTGCGAGCACTATAATAGACTTTAGTACACACCCAGTGACGACGGATTAGAGGACAGATCGGAGGAAGCCTGTTAGTCCGGTTCCTAGCTCGTCCAGGTCCGTCTGGGCTGCGAGCGAGAGGGGTCCCTCTCTCGTACAACAACATATGGGACCGGATGTTGTGGTACAGTCATTTCGCATTCGGAGCATATGTCCGCCGCTCGGGACGCTCCATTATATTGACAGTCCGAGAGACTGTCGATAATGCTTCCTCATCCTCACAGCAGCGCACACGACCGCACATTGGCTACGTGACCTCGAGTCAGGTAGCCAAGGGACACGAGGCCTATACACTCCGTTCGCTCGTATAATAGAAGTATGCACGGGGTATCGAACACGGAGCTTCCAGCGGCAAAGCATCGTAAGACCGCTTCTCCACAGGCCTCAGTGACGGACGTGCTATCCAAAATAGCACAGCTTATCGCAGCATCCCAGCAAACGACAGATTCTCGTTCAGATCACGAATAATCCGATGGCGCTGGGTCGGTGCGCTCCGCTGTTGCATCAGGTACGGACGACCGAACACTTATAGGGTCCGACAGGATGGCGAAAGGGATTCGGACGATTTCGAGCTTTCCCTTTCGGAACAACAGAAGCTGCCATACATTTCTTCCGGCATTATCTTCCAGAGGTTGTTCCGCCGGACTACATTGCTGCGATGCTGGATAAGAGACTAATAGCGTCATTGGACACGGAGTTTTGGATCGGTTCAGGGACATTGTCCCTGACTTGCCGACACAGTCCAATAATGTCATTAGAACATTCAAATTATTTAACGACGCTATATATAAGCTTGCTACCAAGCATGATAATCTAGTTTCTTGTCCGCAATGCTCTATTCTGCCTTTCATCAATTCTAGGGAATAATTTATATTGGCAGAACAGGGCATACCGAGAGTTCCTATGCGTCTTGACGGCGGGACTGAAGACTGGGAATTATCTTTTTCGCCGTCTATGTCAATTCCAACCACGATGTTGGAAACGACAATGATGTCTATTAGACTTATCTTAGACGCTTTATCATACGTAGACCACCTTACTGAGGCGTTATCATTACGTCTTCAAGAGAAAGAATTCCAGGATATGATTCTCAATGTGATTTCTTTCAAGGGCAGTAGTTTTTTCACGTATAACTCCACCCTTCCGTGGCAACCTGGAGTTGGTTAGACGTGACGCAGCCCTAGCTACATCCATGCGCGTGGATAGTAAGGTGAAGAACTCTCTCAGAGTCGCTTCGGTCTCGGAGAAGCTTCTCTTCGACGGCAACCTTTCAGCATCTATCAATTGCTCGATATACACGTTCTCTTGTCTATCAAGTGTAACAAGAGATTCAGACTGGGGCAAACATTCGGTGGTTGACTCAGAGAGTGCCACTGCAGTTGCCGGATCCGAGTTTTATGATTATGACGGATGCCAGTCAAACAGGTTGGGGTATAATATTGATCCCAACGGATTCGAAGTGCCAGGGTCTTTGGGTTCCGCAGTTTCTAGGCAAGCACTTAACTTCCAGGAAATGATGTTATTTTGGCTTGCACTATGTCATTGGATGAACATTATTCAGAAACGCATGTCCAAATCCTGTCCGATAATACGACAGTAGTTGCGTATCTCCGGAACCAGGGAGGCACTCATTCGATTCCGTTATTCAATTTAACGGAAAGAATCCTTCTGTTTGTTATAGTACACCAAGTTCTGCTTCGGTCCGTCATATTCCGGGTCGTCTGATTGTATTAGCAGACTCCCTTTCACGTAAGGGTCGCTTGTTGCCGTCAGAATGGACTCTCAACAAACAAGTATTCAATCAGATTTGCTATCAATGGGAGCACCCAATGATAATTTATTTGCGACACAACTCACTATTCAATTGCAGACGTATGTGTTTGCATGTCCGGATCCCTGAGCTTATGTTGTTAACACTCTATTGATCTAATAGGACGGAATGAAAGGATATGCGTATCCTCCAGCGCTGTTGATTCAGCAAGTATTGCTAAGATAAACATCCACAATACAGTTCTGTTGATAGCATCTCTGTCTTCACAGAGACCGTGGGTAAATTTACTCAGGTGTCTACTGTGGGACTTACCGCGAAAACTTCCTCCATGAGAGGATCTTCTTTCGCTGGGGAAATCGTGTCAGCTTCATCACATCCCGCAAGGTCTCAACCTTCACGTATTCCGTTGTGTGGTCCTTCTTGCACGGCAAGCATTGTACAGGACGAGCTATGGACGCGATTTCTTACTGTAGGAGAACCTCTTCTTCGCTATACTATGCGGCTAAAGTGGAGGCTCTTCCATCGTTGGTGTAGGGATCATTATGTTGATATTTTTTATCCCTCCATACTAGACATTGCAACTTTCTTGTATACTTGTTTGACAAGATCAACTGCAGCCTGTTACTATTAAGGTTATAGGTCTATGTTATCTCATACCTATGCACTCTATGATAGTTTACAATTGAGTCTTATGTCTCTTTATCTAAGTCAGTTAGAAACTTTTCGATAAATTGACCTAGAATCCTTAGATTAAATTCCTATACGGAATTTAGCTTCAGTTCTTATTTAGCTTAGTAATCATTTGAGCCTCTGGAAACAGTAGTTTTCAAATTCTGACCTTTTTAGACAGTAATTCTGTTAGTCTTCTCTTTTACTGAGGAGTCAGTGAGCTTCATGCACTATCGGTGGACGATTCTCACTTTCGTAGTATCGGAAACACTACTTCCGTTACTACTTAGGTTGGATTTTTGGTTAAGAGTCGGGCTCCTAATAGTATCCGGAACCTATTGTTATTAAGGTCCTTCCGTCTTCGTACGGGCATAGGCCTTTACTCTGTCCGGTTAGAGTTTACGTATTTATAAACAGATATCAGTTTATTAGTACGGACGTAAGCTTCTTCTGTCTTTGATGCCTAATAGAAGGACATTACGCTCCATTCTATTGCTAATGGATTCAATTAACTATCGGTACTGCTTATGGTATATCATTGACTCAGCAGTTTGTGCTTGAGATTTCTGCTCATGAAGTAAGAGCTCTTTATACATCTTGGGCTTACATTAATAGTGTCGCTATTATAGATTTTATGAAGGATGCTCATTGGGCTCAGCCATCCACGTTCATGAATTTTTATCTCAGAAATATTGAGTCTATTTCTAGAGGCCTCCATTGTTAGGTCTATTATCTACTGCTCAGAATGTCATTCACTTAACAGTTGCTACTATAGCTAGGTAGGCTTTCTGTTCCGGCAGTGACTCTGTCCTGCTGCCCTCTTCGCTCTGGGCTATTTGACCCAGGGCAAGGAGAAGGTGGGGGGGGGGGGGGAGGGTGTTCCCTTGGGTCACCTGTTTTATTATGAAAACAAGGGGATACCTCCTCCGGAGTTAGTTATTCTGAGCTGTTACTGGGATGGTTTTTAAGTGATAAGTTTATGTTTTTAAAATTCATTCAGGTCATAGTTTTTAAAGTATAGCTTTTGAATATATCACGTGTCAAACGGGCGTTATTATACAATCCTCAGACACTTTTAAGGAGTATAAAGAGTCTCTATTCTCTAGACTAACTTTATTTATTGGCATACTTTAAAAATTATTAGTATAAGGATTATACTGGATATTGATAGAGTACATGGATGTTATGATGCTCAATTTTGGAAGGTGTTGTGTCTTTCTAATTTATCATAAATAAGAAAGATACATGTAAGGCCTAATACACCTTTTCCCCTCGAGGGGATGACTCTATTTTATATAATTGAGCTTATTTGAACTTGCTGTATGTCCTAGGCCCTCCAGCCTTTTTACTATTCAGCTATGCCTGGGTCATTGGTACAGTATAAAAATGTTAAAAAATTTATAGTAATTTATATATTTTTTATACTTACCAATGACCCATACGGGGATGGCCCTCCCAGGAGTTGGGAACTCATACCTCCCCGCTGAGTACATAGCGCTTACCAGGCACTGGTTATAAGAATGATTAATGGCGCCAATTTCGGGACGTCCTTGACACTGCGCATGCGCAGTAGAGGTGAAGTATGGAGGGCCATTCAGGACATGTTTTCTTTGGTTTTAGATGCAAATTTTGGGGATTGGGGGGCAAAATTTGTGTTTGGCCCTATATTTTTAAGAGTTAGCACCAGCTATGTCTGGGTCATTGGTAAGTATAAAAAATATATAAATTACTATAAATTTTTTAACTTTTTATGAATCCCATGAAAATAATCAACAACTGAAACCTAATTATGGTACTGTATGTTTAATCAGATTCAGCAAACTGAGTTATATGACTGCAGCCATTGTTTTGTTTTCATTATATGGTCACAGTTATTCAACCAGAGTGTCCTGATTACATATTCATAAGCTGTATTGTTTTGTTAATTTGTTAATTCTCCAGTCACATGTGTGAGTGCTGACATTGTCAAAACACAGTGGTTTCTAGCTGTGAGCCATTTGATTGCAAATGATGTTTCACGAAAAGCCTGTTAATTACAAATATGCACATTCTGTGAGGGAGTTACTCATCTAATATGAAGCCTGCTATGCCCAATCCAAATAGTAAAAGATTTCATTTCCTACTGTGGTGATGTGATTGATTGCAGTAAAGGAATTCAGCTAATCAAACCACATTCTTCAGTCACGTGTCAAATAATTTAAATCCCCGTTGTCTGATTGGACATTGACATGCCGTCAGATTATGACATGGGGAAATCAAAAAATGTACATATTAAGCTGGATATATCAAGTAAAGTTTATACTGTTTTGATACTTACCATTGTGATCAAATAAAAAACAACATATTTGTAAGTTTATTTAATTCTGTAAAATCACATAAATATCTGACTGAAAACGGTAATAAAAAAGCAGTGAAAAAAGCAGTGAGACCAATTGTACAGCTGTTCAGTAATTTATGTAGCCTTCTTATAGGTCAAAAATATTCAAATTGGACCTTGCCAAATTAGTATTAACCCTTTACCCAACGTAACGGCCAAAACCGGCCAGCGCTATTCTCAAAAATCGCCAATTAATTTTCAAAATATTTTCATTTTTTATCTCAAAAACATAGGTTATGACCCCTCGTTGGAACGAGCTCGTCGAGCTCGTTCCAACGAGGGGTCATAACCTATGTTTTTGAGACAAAAAATGAAAAAAATTAATTATTCAAGAATTTTTTTTGCAAGTGTCGTCTGCTTTTCATGTTAGGTAAAGGGTTAATCTACATTTATACCAGTTGTCTTATCCAGTTAATATGTCGTGACCCCAGCAGGAACCCTGGGAAGTGAACCAGTGCCTGTTCACTGCGGTAAACAGGCTCTGTTTTACTGGTAAAATAGTAGCCATTGTGAAAAAATATGTGACCTTAAACACCAATAAATAAATATGTCATGAGGCTGGGTTAAGAATCACTTAATATGCCAAATAATGTCAGAAAGAATGGGTGATTTTATGTGGTTGCAGTTGCACCTGCATTTATTTGTAGGCCCATCCCTGAGAAATGTGGTAAGTTCAAATGAAATATATTCAAATCTTTCAAACTCCGAAGCAAGGCAAGTGATTTTGTTATAAAATTACTTGAGAATCAAAAAGTTTTGATTCCTAGTCAAACCCCTTTACCCAACGTAACGGCCAAAACCGGCCAGCGCTATTTATAAAAATCACCATTCAATATTTTTATACTGTACCAATGACCCAGACATAGCTGGTGCTAACTCTTAAAATATAGGGCCAAACACAAATTTTGCCCCCCAATCCCCAAAATTTGCATCTAAAACTAAAGAAAACATGTCCTGAAAGGCCCTCCACACTTCGCCCCTACTGCGCATGCGCAGTGTCAAGGACGTTCCGAAATTGGCGCCATTAATCATTCTAAGTTTGGCCCTTCATCAGTTAACATCTGACTGATCTTTGTGCTTTTAAATCTCAGTTTAAATGATGCCAGACACATAAATATTAGTGAAATGGTGATTCTAAGGAGGATAGAGAAGGAGGAGAGGAAAAGAATGTGTGACAGAATATTATCAGCGCTGTAACTTAAAATTTTTTAATGAAATTATGTTAAGTTACCTATTTTCAAGGCAGCAGCCATTTTGTTGTCATTCTGATTATTTAGTTACACTGTTTTTTTTAAGTGTTTTCCTCTCTCCCTGTCCTTTAAGTTCCCCCTTGCTATTCTCCCATGCTTTTGGCATAGTTTCTGTAATTATTATTACTAAAATTTCTTGGGAGTTTTAGCTGAATAACAGAATGAATTCTGTTCTTTCCCCATGTTTACGTCTTCACCTACGGGTGGTTAGGCGTTGTGTTCTGCATCTACCATCTGATGTTCTGCAGTTTCTTCCCTGGAAGTCTCTGTTTTGCATCAGATAGTGTATTTTTGGTAACTGATTTCGGGCCTGGGTGCCTGGAGTCTTATTTTAGTGTTTTTACACTCATTGTTTACATTTACAACAGCCCTCTGTGTGAGGGGGGGATTTCTAAAAAATAATATCTTTATGTTATTTTAATCATAACTAGATATATTATTATTGTTCGTAAGTGTTGAATAAATTGTTTAAAATATTTTTAAAATTTTTGTCCACACTTAGGCTTGGGAGCCATTGGGGCTCAACGTTACTTTTCAGAAACTTGGGCTGTTCTGAAAAAATATTTTTTCAAAATATTTTTATTTCAATTATTTTTTCTATATTAATGGATCATATTATTATTATGTATTTTGATTGCCAGGGGTTAGTGCGAGTACCAGGACTTGTTTTCTTTTCACATTGAAAGGATATTGATCAATTGTTTTAAGAGGAAGTCTTCCTCTGACTTTATTATCATTCTATATGTGGTCAGTGTACTCGCATTAACTCCTGTTCTGTATCGTATGATTTCGATGACAATATGGGAAGCGTATGTCACGGTATGTTGTTGGGGATTTGGACACTCCGGTCCTTTCCCCTCAGGGTCACTCTACTTTATCAATTTCTATTTCAGACGATCAAGATTAGGGTGATGTATCTGTGATGTCTTCCAACAGTGTGCCTCCGTCGTCACAATTAATGAAGGGCTAGCGGAAAAGTGCTCATGTAAATACGCCAATTGCCTAAGAGGACCCTAGTAGGTTCGACGGCCTTTGACGTCCGCTAGCTCACCCGGTGTAGCATCCATTCACCGAATGGTTCGGCAGCCGGGTTCGTCCGTTGCGGTCTAGAAGGAATTTTGGGGTGATGCGAGCACTATAAATTAACTTAATGCACACCCAGTGACGGCGGATCGGAGGGAGAACGCAGGAAGCCTTTTAGTCCGGTTCATAGCTCGTTCCGGTCCATCCGGACGGCAAGCGAGAGAGGCCCCTCTCTCGTTCAACAACATCTGGCCCCAGATGTTGTGGTACAAATGTGTCGCAAGCGGAGCATACGTCCGTCGCTCGGGACGCTCCGTTGTATAGGCAGTCCGCTGAGACTGCTAAGGCTTCCTCTTCTCGTCAGCGCACACGACCGCGTGACCGCCGATATATTACCAGCTTCGCCGATCAAGGATTCTTCGGCGACCAGGTCACACCATCCGGTAGCCAGGGACACGAGGTCTGCAGTCTCCGGACGTTCGCATAGGAAGTGTGCGGGAGTCAACGTACACGGAGCTTCTGGCGGCAATGCATCGTAAGACCGCTACTGCACAGGCCTCGGGAACGGGCGTGCTTTCCTTAATAGCACAGTTTATCGCAGCATCCCAGCATCAACTGAATCTGTCGCATATATTTTATCCGACGATGCTGGGTCGGGACGCTCCGCGGAAGCGGGTACGGACGTCCGAAAGTTTCATCCGGTCCGACGGGATACCGAAAGGGATTCGGAGGATTTCAAGCTTTCCCTTTCGGAACAACATATGCTGTTGTGTATGTCATCTGACTTGGTCCTCTACAGCTTCTTTCATCGGACCAGAATGCTGCGATGCCGGATAAGAAACTGATAGCGTCGGTGGACTTAGAAATTTTTGGTTCGGTTCAGGGACATCGTCCCTCAGTTCCGACATAGTCCAATAATGTCACACAAACTTTCGAATTATTGAACGACGCTATATATATTATTATTTTATGCTTGCTATCCAAGCATTTCTGGTTTCTTGTTCGAAGAGTTATGGAGATGTGTTTCAAAAGTGTGCCTCTGTCGTCATAGTTAATGAAGAGTTAGCGGCAATAAGTGCTCATGGAATATGTCTATCGCCTACAGAGTGACATTCGCTAGCTCACCCGGTGTAGCGTACATTCATCGAATGGTTCGGCTGCCGGGTTCGTCCGTTGCGGTCTAGGAAGGAGATTTGGGTGATGCGAGCACTTTAATTACTTTAGTACTCACCCAGTGACGGCAGATTGAGGACAGATCGGAGGAAGCCTGTTAGTCCGGTTCCTGGCTTGTCCAGGTCCATCCGGGCTGTGAGCGAGAGAGGTCCCTCTCTCGCCCAACAACATAGGGGACCGCATGTTGTGGTTCAGATATTTTACATTCGGAGCATATGTCCGTTGGTCGGGACGCTCCGTTATATTGACAGTCCGAGAGACTGTCTTTAATGCTTCCTCATCCTCACAGCAGGGCACACGACCGCACATTGGCTACGTGACCTCGAGTATCCGATCAGTTTCGGCATTCAGTGATTCCACGGCGAATAGGTCGCGCCATCCGGTAGCCAAGGGACACGAGGCCTATACACTCCGTTCGCTCGCATATTGGAAGTATGCACGGGGTAACGATCACGGAGCTTCCAGCGGCAATGCATCGTAAGACCGCTTCTCCTCAGGCCTCAGTGACGGCCGTGCTATCCGAGTTAGCACAGTTGTTTCGCAGCATCCCAGCAATTGACAGTTTCTCGGTCGAATCAGGAATTATCCGACGGCGCTGGGTCGGTGCGGTCCGCGGTTGCATCAGCTACGGACGACCGAACGCTTTATAGGGTCCGACAGGATGGCGAAAGGGATTCGAAAGATTTCGAGTTTTCCCTTTAGTAGTATCGGAAGATGCCTTTCATATCTTCTGGCATTATCTTCCAGTGATTATTATTTCGGACTTCATTGCTGCGATCTTGGATAAGAGACTTATAGCGTCATTGGACTCGGATTTTTCGATCGGTTCAGGGACATTGTCCCTGACTTACCGACGCATTCCAATATTGTCATTACAACATGTGTTTTATTTTTCGACGCTATATATATATATATACAAGCCTGCTACTAAGCATGATAGTTTAGTTTCTTGTCCGCGTTGCTCATTTCTGCCATTTTATCATTTATACAAATAGTTTATTTTGGCAGAGCAGGGCATACCGAGAGTTCATATGCGTCTAGACGGTGTGATTAAAGACTGCATATATTCTTTTTCGCCGTTTATGTCTTTTCCAATTTCAATGTTGGGAACGACAATATGTATAGTAGACTTAACTTAGACGCTTTATTATACGTAATCCGCCTTACTGAGGCGTTATCATTACGTCTTCAAGAAAAGATTTACGGGATATTATTCTCAATGTAATTTTGTTTGAGGGCAGTAGTTTGTTCACGTATAACTCCGCCCTTCAGTGGCTGATTGGAGTTAGTTAGACGTGACGCAGCCCTAGCTACATCCACACGCGTGGATAGTAAGGTTAAGAACTCTCTCAGAGTCGCTTCGTTCTCGGAGGAGCTTCTCTTCGACGGCAACTTTTCGGCAATCCATGAATTGCTCAATTTATACGTTCTCTTGTCTATCTAGTGTTACAAGAGATTCAGACTGGGGCAAATATTCGGTGGTTGACTCAGAGAGTGCCGCCGCAGTTGCCGGACCCGAGTGTGGCTGTTATGACGGTTGCCAGTCAAACAGATTGGGATATAATACTGATCCCTACGGATTCGAAGTGCCAGGGTCTTTGGGTTCTGCAGTCTTTTAGCAATCAGTTTAACTTCCGCGGAATAATGTTTTTTAGGCTTGCTTTATGTCATTGCATGAACATTATTCAGAAACGCATGCCCAAATTCCTGTCCTTTAATTCGACAGTAGTGGCGTATCTCCGGAACCAGGGAGGCACTCTTTCGTTTCCGTTATTCAATTTAATGGAAAGAATCCGTCTGTTGGTTATAGTACACCAAGTTCAGTTTTGGTCCGTCATATTCCGGGTCGTCTGATTGTTTTATCGGACTCCCGTTCTCTTACGGGTCGCTTGTTGCTGTCAGAATGGACTCTCAACAAACAAGTATTCAATCAGATTTGCTATCTATGGGAGCGCCCAATGATGATTTATTTATGACACAGCTTGCTAATCAATTGCAGACGTATGTGTTGGCTTGTCCAGATCTCTGAGCTAATATTGTTAACGCTCTATTGATCTATAGGACGGAATGATAGGATACGCGTATCCTCCGGCGCTGTTGTTTTAGCAGGTATTGCTAAGATAAACAACCACAATACATTTCTGTTGATAGCATCTCTATCTTCACAGAGATCATGAGTAATTTACTCTCTTGTCTACTGTGGGTCTTAACGTGAAATCTTCCTCTATGTGAGGATCTTTTTCACTGGGTAAATCGTGTCATCTTTATCACAACCAGCAAGGTCGCAACCTTCATGTATTCCGTTGTGTGGTTCGTATTGCATTGTAAGCACTGTACTGGACGATTTTTGGACGCGATTTCTTACTATAGGAGATCCTCTTCTTCGCTATTCTATGCGGCTAAAGTGGAGGCTCTTCCGTCGTGGTGTAGGGATCATTATGTTCACATTGTTGATCCCTCCATACTACTCATTGCTATTTTTTAGTATACTTGTTTCACAAGATTTACTGCAGCCTGTTATTATTTAGGTTATAGGTTTATGTTACCTCATACCTATGCACTCTACGATAGTTTACAATTGAGTCTTTTGTCTCTTTATCTAAGTCAGTTAGTAACTTTTTGATAAATAGACTTAGAATCTTTAGATTAAATTCCTATACGGATTTTAACTTCGGTTCTTATTTAGCTAAGTAATCATTTGAGCCTCTGGAAACAGTAGTTTTCAAATTCTGACCTTTTAGACAGTAATTCTGTTGGTTTCTCTTTTACTGTAGAGTCAGTGAGTTTCATGCACTATCGATGGATGATTTTCACTTTCATAGTTTCGGAATCAATACTTCCGTTACTATTTAGGTTGGATTGTTGCATAAGAGTTAGGCTCCTATTATTCGGAACCTATTATTTTAAGGTCCTTCCGTCTTCGTATGGGCATAGGCCTTTACTCTTTCCGGGTACAGTTTATGTATTTATAAACAGATATCTGTTTATTACAAAGGGCGTAAGCTTCTTCTGTCTTTGATGTCTAGTAGAAGGACGTTACGCTCCATTTTATTGTTAATGGATTCTATTAACTATCGGTACTGCTTATGGTATATCATTGACTTAGCAGTTGTGCTTAAGATTTCGGTTCATGAAGTAAGAGTTCTTCTACTTCTTGGGCTTACATTAATAGTGTCGCTATTATAGATTTTTGAAGGCCGCTCATTGCGCTCAGCCATCCACATTCATGAATTTTATCTTAGAAATATCAAGGTCATTTCTGGAGGCCTCTATTGTTAGGTCTATTATCTACTGCTCAGAATGTCATTCACTTAACAGTTGCTACTATAGCTAGGTAGGCTGTCTGTTTCGGCAGTGTCTCCGTTCGGCTGCCCTCTTCGCTCTGGGCTATTTGACCCAGGGCAAGAAAAAGGGGGAGGGGGAGAGTGTTCCCTTGGGTCACCTGTTTTACTATGAAAACAAGGGGATACCTCCTCCGGAGTTAGTAATTCTGAGCTGTTATTGGGATGGTTGTTTAGTGAGAAGTTTAGGTTTTTAAAATTCATTCAAGTCTTAGTTTTTAAAGTATAGCTTTTGAATATTGCATATGTCAACGGACATGATTATGCAATCCTCAGACACTTTTAGGAGTATAAGAGTCTCTATTCTCTAGACTTACTTTATTTATTGGCTTACTTTAAAAATTATTAGTATAAGGATTAGATTGGATATTAATAGAGTACATGGATGTATGAAGCTCAATTTTGGAAGGTGTTGTATCTTTCTAATTTATCATAAATAAGAAAGATACATGTAAGGCCTGTTACTTCTTTTTCCCTACAGGGGATGACTCTATTTTATTTTATTGAGCGTATTCCATTTTGCTCTATGTCCTTGGCCCTCCAGCCTTTTTACTATTCAGCTATGTCTGGGTCATTGGTACAGTATAAAAATGTTAAAAAATTTATAGTAATTTATATATTTTTTATACTTACCAATGACCCAGACGGGGATGGCCCTCCCAGGAGTTGGGAACTCTTGCCTCCCCGCTGAGTACATAGCGCTTACCAGGCACTGGTTATTAGAATGATTAATGGCGCCAATTTCGGAACGTCCTTGACACTGCGCATGCGCAGTAGGGGCGAAGTGTGGAGGGCCTTTCAGGACATGTTTTCTTTAGTTTTAGATGCAAATTTTGGGGATTGGGGGGCAAAATTTGTGTTTGGCCCTATATTTTAAGAGTTAGCACCAGCTATGTCTGGGTCATTGGTAAGTATAAAAAATATATAAATTACTATAAATTTTTTAACTTTCATTATTTTTCAAATTTTTTGTCTCAAAAACATAGCTTATGACCCATCATTGGAACGAGCTCGATGAGCTCGTTCCAATGAGGGGTCATAAGCAATGTTTTTGAGATAAAAAAATGAAAATATTTAGTTATTCAAGAATTTTGTTTGCAGTTGTTGTCTGCTTTTCGTGTTAGGTACAGGGATCAGCTGTGAGGTGACTAGGGTGATTATGTCGCCCTTCTAAGCCCAAAGTCGCCTAGAACAATAGTCGGGGTGATTACAAGTTGTCCTCTAAAAATTGACCAAAATGAGGAAAGGCTGAACTGAGTTGTCCGAGGTTTGCATAAAAACAATTATTTTCAAGAATCGAATGTGCTTGAGTGTGATAAATGGGCATTTTCATTCGTCAAATAAACGACCATTTATTTGAAATCACAGGAGAATCAATTGTCCATTGTCACTTTTTGCAGATTTTTTATTTTTATTTTGTTCCGTTTCAGTCGGAGCTTCAAGTGTCGAAACAAAAATAGGTGACTTATGCGGCTCAACAAAATAACCCAGTTTGAAAGTAGGTTACATCGCTTAGGATGCTGAAAATTCTCTGTTGAAAATGTATACACAATGGACGTATTTTCTAACACTGTATTTTTATTTCGTTTTGCTGACAACTGTTAACTGTTGGGCCGTCTGTTCCCAGAAAAACACGAATGGAATTGAAACACGTGAAAAAAAGCTTTAGTGTTGACAATAAAAGCTTTGTACAGGACACAAGTGTGCATATTGTAACAGGTCTAACCGAGTGGTGGTAATATAAGGATGTAGGGCTGATCCTGAACCCTGTGGTACTCTTGGACCAGGATCTCTCTTTCTCCCTGGTTCCTTGTAGAAATAATAAGAGCTGCTTTCTGTTAATGATTTAATTTTCCATATTCTGGTCTTCTAATTGATCTTTACAATAATAATGTAATTTTTATTACATGTCTAACTTCTTGAACGATATGTCTTGAGTCTTTACAACAGTGGATCTTTATGTAGATCCTTGAAACCTTGGGAATTACATAAATGGTAAATTGAGACAACTTATCAGGATTCTTCTATTAATACTCGTGATAGGGTATTGGTCCCATTTAGAGAATAATAATCTATAGCCTAGGCCTTTCCATTGAATTGGGTGATAAACGATTATTGGGGAAGGGGGACTTATTTCATTCTAAAGAATGACCCCCAGTTGTGAAAGATGGCATGATTCTGGTCTGGGTTGCATTTTACCCTTTAGAGCTCTTTCCTTTTCCTAATGTGTACAGTAGGGCAGTCAGAACCAAAATGGCAAAAAACATTGCCGGCATTGAATTATACCTTTTAGAGTGTACCACGTGATGTAATTGACCCAACGGCATTACGTACTGGCACCCAGATTCCTGCGAGATCTCTCAGGATTCTGGTAAACGGAACACAAAGCCATTGGGTTACACAACTACAGGAATAACCTGGTAATTTAACTTGACTATAAATATTACACATTACTTTTTAGAGCTAATAAGGGCATTTAAACAGTTTAACTTACAGTAACTTTACAGTATTTTGCATTACAAACGTTTCAGTGGGTCGTCTGGGAAAGGGTACAACATAGTGTATGAATATCAGCACGGCGACTGGAAAGGGTTAAAATGAATCCCTAACTATTTACAAAAATACTGTTGATACAAACATTATTTTGGCACAAAAATATATAAAGCCGCACTTAATTATGTAATAAAGTGTAACTTTATATACGTAAATACTTTCAAGACTGTCGGTACAAAATGGTTAAACTGAAAGCATTAGAAACTTGTATTTTTATACTGTACCAATGACCCAGACATAGCTGGTGCTAACTCTTAAAATATAGGGCCAAACACAAATTTTGCCCCCCAATCCCCAAAATTTGCATCTAAAACCAAAGAAAACATGTCCTGAATGGCCCTCCACACTTCACCTCTACTGCGCATGTGCAGTGTCAAGGACGTTCCGAAATTGGCGCCATTAATCATTCTAAGTTTGACCCTTCATCAGTTAACATCTGACTGATCTTTGTGCTTGTAAATCTCAGTTTAAATGATGCCAGACACATAAATATTAGTGAAATGGTGATTCTAAGGAGGATAGAGAAGGAGGAGAGGAAAAATGTGTGACAGAATATTATCAGGGCTGTAACTTAAAATTTTTTAATGAAATTATGTTAAGTTACCTATTTTCGAGGCAGCAGCCATTTTGTTGTCATTCTGATTATTTAGTTACACTGATTTTTCAGTGTTTTCCTCTCTCCCTGTCCTTCAAGTCCCCCCTTGCTATTCTCCCATGCTTTTGGCATAGTTTCTGTAATTATTATTACTAAATTTTCTTGGGAGTTTTAGCTGAATAACAGAATGAATTCTGTTCTTTTCCCCATGTTTACGTCTTCACCTATGGGTGGTTAGGCGTTGTGTTCTGCATCTACCATCTGATGTTCTGCAGTTTCTTCCCTGGAAGTCTCTGTTTTGCATCAGATAGTGTATTTTTGGTAACTGATTCCGGGCCTGGGTGCCTGGAGTCTTATTTTAGTGTTTTTACATTCATTGTTTACATTTACAACAGCCCTCTGTGTGAGGGGGGGATTTCTTGATAATAATATCTTGATGTTATTTTAATCATAACTAGATACATTATTATTGTTCGTAAGTGTTGAATAAATTGTTTAAAATATTTTTAAAATTTTTGTCCACACTTAGGCTTGGGATCCATTGGGGCTCAACGTTACTTTTCAGAAACTTGGGCTGTTCTGAAAAAATATTTTTTCAAAATATTTTGATTTCAATTATTTTTTCTATATTAATGGATCATATTATTATTATGTATTTTGATTGCCAGGGGTTGGTGCGAGTACCAGGACTTGTTTTCTTTTCACATTGAAAGGATTTTGATCAATTGTAATAAGAGGAAGTCTTCCTCTGACTTTTATAATCATTCTATATGTGGTCAGTGTACTCGCATTAACTCCTGTTCTGTATCGTATGATTTCGATGACAACATGGGAAGCGTATGTCACGGTATGTTAGTGGGGAATTGGACACTCTGGTCCTTTCCCCGCAGGGTCACTCTACTTTATCAATTTCTATTTCAGACGATCAAGATTAGGGTGATGTATCTGTGATATCTTCCAACAGTGTGCCTCCGTCGTCACAATTAATGAAGGGCTAGCGGAAAAGTGCTCATGTAAATATGCCAATTGCCTAAGAGAACCCTAGTAGGTTCGACGGCCTTTGACGTCCACTAGCTCGCCCGGTGTAGCATCCATTCATCGAATGGTTCGGCAGCCGGGTTCGTCCGTTGCGGTCTAGAAGGAGTTTTGGGGTGATGCGAGCACTATAAATCAACCAAATGCACACCCAGTGACGGCAGATTAGAGGGAGAACGGAGGAAGCCTTTTAGTCCGGTTCATAGCTCGTTCTGGTCCATCCGGATGGCGAGCGAGAGAGGCCCCTCTCTCGTACAACAACATCTGGCCCCAGATGTTGTGGTACAAAATGTTTCGCATTCGGAGCATATGTCCGTCGCTTGGGACGCTCCAACATATAGTCAGTCCGGAATAGACTGTCAATAAGGCTTCCTCATTCTCAAGGTAGCGCACACGACCGCTCTTGGCTACATGACCTCGGATATCCAGTCAGCTTCGCCAGTCAGAGAATCATCGGCGACCAGGTCACACCATCCGGTAGCCAGGGACACGAGGCCTGCAGACTCCGGACGTTCGCATAGGGAAGTGTGCGGGAGTCAACGTACACGGAGCTTCCGGCGGCAATGCATCGTAAGACCGCTACTGCACAGGCCTCGGGAACGGACGTGCTTTCCTAAATAGCACAGTTTATCGCAGCATCCCAGCATCAACTGAATCTGTCGCATATTTTTTATCCGACGATGCTGGGTGGGGACGCTCCGCGGAAGCGGGTACGGACGTCCGAAAATTTCATCCGGTCCGACGGGATACCGAAAGGGATTTGGAGGATTTCGAGCTTTCCCTTTCGGAACAACATATGCTGTTGTGTATGTCATCTGACTTGATCTTCTACAGCTTCTTTCGTCGGACCAGAATGCTGCGATGCCGGATAAGAAACTGATAGCGTCGGTGGACTTAAAAATTTTTGGTTCGGTTCAGGGACATCGTCCCTCAGTTCCGACATAGTCCAATAATGTCACACAAACTTTCGAATTATTGAACGACGCTATATATATTATTATTGGTCGGGACGCTCCGTTATATTGACAGTCCGAGAGACTGTCTTTAATGCTTCCTCATCCTCACAGCAGGGCACACGACCGCACATTGGCTACGTGACCTCGAGTATCCGATCAGTTTCGGCATTCAGTGATTCCACGGCGAATAGGTCGCGCCATCCGGTAGCCAAGGGACACAAGGCCTATACACTCCGTTCGCTCGCATATTGGTAGTATGCACGGGGTAATGATCACGGAGCTTCCAGCGGCAATGCATTGTAGGACCGCTTCTCCTCAGGCCTCAGTGACGGACGTGCTATCCGAGTTAGCACAGTTGTTTCGCAGCATCCCAGCAATCGACAGTTTCTTTCTCGAATCAGGAATTATCTGACGGCGCTGGGTCGGTGCGGTCCGCGGTTGCATCAGGTACGGACGACCGAACGCTTTATAGGGTCCGACAGGATGGCGAAAGGGATTCGAAAGATTTCGAGTTTTCCCTTTCGTAGCATCGGAAGCTGCCATTCATATCTTCTGGCATTATCTTCCAGTGATTGTTATTTCAGACTACATTGCTGCGATGTTGGATAAGAGACTTATAGCGTCATTGGACACGGAATTTTGGATCGGTTCAGGGACATCGTCCCTGCCTTACCGACACAGTCCAATAATGTCATTACAACATGTGTTTTATTTTTCGACGCTATATATGCATATAAGCCTGCTACCAAGCATGATAGTTTAGTTTCTTGTCCGCAATGCTCATTTCTGCCGTTTTATCATTTATACAAATAATTTATTTTGGCAGAGCAGGGCATACCGAGAGTTCATATGCGTCTAGACGGCGTGGTTAAAGACTGGAAATATTCTTTTTCGCCGTCTATCTCTTTTCCAACCACAATGTTGGAAATGACAATGATGTCTAGTAGACTTAACTTAGACGTTTTATCATACGTAATCCATCTTACTGAGGCGTTATCTTTACGTCTTCAAGAAAAGATTTATGGGATATTATTCTCAATGTGATTTCTTTTGAGGGCAGTAGTTTGTTCACGTATAACTCCGCCCTTCAGTGGCTGATTGGAGTTGGTTAGACGTGACGCAGCCCTAGCTACATCCACGCGCGTGGATAGTAAGGTGAAGAACTCTCTCAGAGTCGCTTCGTTCTCGGAGAAGCCTCTCTTCGACGGCAACTTTTCAGCAATCCATGAATTGCTCGATTTACACATTCTCTTGTCTATCTAGTGTTACAAGAGATTCAGACTGGGGCAAGCATTCGGTGGTTGACTCAGAGTGTGCCACTGCAGTTGCCGGATCCGAGTGTTATAGTTATGACGGTTGCCAGTCAAACAGATTGGGATATAATATTGATCCCAACGGATTCGAAGTGCCAGGTTCTTTGGGTTCCGCAGTCTCTAAGCAAGCAATTATCTTCCGCGGAATAATGTTTTTTAGGCTTGCTTTATGTCATTGCATGAACATTATTCAGAAACGCATGTCCAAATCCTGTCCGTTAATTCGACAGTAGTGGCGCATCTCTGGAACCAGGGAGGCACTCATTCGTTTCCGTTATTCAATTTAATGGAAAGAATCTGTCTGTTGGTTATAGTACACCAAGTTCTGTTTCGGTCCGTCATATTCCGGGTCGTCTGATTGTTTTACTGGACTCCCGTTCACTTAAGGGTCGCTTGTTGCCGTCAGAATGGACTCTCAACAAACAAGTATTCAATCAGATTTGCTATCTATGGGAGTGCCCAATGATAATTTATTTACGACACAGCTTGCTAATCAATTGCAGACGTATGTGTTGGCTTGTCCGGATCTCTGAGCTAATGTTGTTAACGCTCTATTGATCTAATAGGACGGAATGATAGGATACGCGTATCCTCCGGCGCTGTTGTTTCAGCAGGTATTGCTAAGATAAACAACCACAATACATTTCTGTTGATAGCATCTCTTTCTTCACAGAGACCGTGGGTAATTTACTCTGACGTCTACTGTGGGACTTAACACGAAATCTTCCTCAATGAGAGGATCTTTTTTCGCTGGGTAAATCGTGTCATCTTTATCACAACCCGCAAGGTCGCAACCTTCACGTATTCCGTTGTGTGGTCCGTATTGCATTGTAAGCATTGTACTGGACGAGCTTTGGACGCGATTTCTTACTATAGGAGATCCTCTTCTTCGCTATTCTATGCGGCTAAAGTGGAGGCTCTTCCATCGTTGGTGTAGGGATCACTATGTTCATATTGTTGATCCCTCCATACTACTCTGCAACTTTTTAGTATACTTGTTTGACAAGATCTACTGCAGCCTGTTATTATTAAGGTTATAGGTTTATGTTACCTCATACCTATCTATGCACTGTATGATAGTTTACAATTGAGTCTTATGTCTCTTTATCTAAGTCAGTTAGTAACTTTTTGATAAATAGACTTAGAATCTTTAGATTAAATTCCTAATGGAATTTAACTTCGGTTCTTATTTAGCTAAGTAATCATTTGAGCCTCTGGAAACAGTAGTTTTCAAATTCTGACCTTTTAGACAGTAATTCTGTTGGCTTCTCTTTTACTGAAGAGTCAGTGAGTTTCATGCACTATCGATGGATGATTTTCACTTTTGTAGTTTCGGAATCACTACTTCCTTTACTATTTAGGTTGGATTTTTGTATAAGAGTTAGGCTCCTAATATCCGGAACCTATTGTTATTAAGGTCCTTCCGTCTTCGTACGGGCATAGGCCTTTACTCTGTCCGGTTAGAGTTTATGTATTTATAAACAGATATCTGTTTATTACTACGGGCGTAAGCTTCTTCTGTCTTTGATGCCTAATAGAAGGACGTTACGCTCCATTCTATTGCTAATGGATTCAATTAACTATCGGTACTGCTTATGGTATATCATTGACTCAGCAGTTGTGCTTAAGATTTCGGCTCATGAAGTAAGAGTTCTTCTACATCTTGGGCTTACATTAATAGTGTCGCTATTATAGATTTTTGAAGGCTGCTCATTGCTCTCAGCCATCCACATTCATGAATTTTTATCTCAGAAATATCGAGCCCATTTCTGGAGGCCTCTATTGTTAGGTCTATTATTTACTGCTCAGAATGTCATCCACTTAACAGTTGCTACTATAGCTAGGTAGGCTGTCTGTTTCGGCAGTGACTCCGTTCTGCTTCCCTCTTCGCTCTGGGCTATTTGACCCAGGGCAAGAAAAAGGGGAGGGTGTTCCCTTGGGTCACCTGTTTTACTATGAAAACAAGGGGATACCTCCTCCGGAGTTAGTAATTCTGAGCTGTTATTGGGATGGTTGTTTAGTGAGAAGTTTATGTTTTAAAAATTCATTCAAGTCTTAGTTTTTAAAGTATAGCTTTTGAATATAGCACATGTCAACGGACATGATTATGCAATCCTCAGACACTTTTAAGGAGTATAAGAGTCTCTATTCTCTAGACTTACTTTATTTATTAGCTTACTTTAAAAATTATTAGTATAGGGATTATATTAGATATTAATAGAGTACATGGATGTATGATGCTCAATTTTGGAAGGTGTTGTATCTTTCTAATTTATCATAAATAAGAAAGATACATGTAAGGCCTATTACTTCTTTTTCCCTAGAGGGGATGACTCTATTTTATATTATTGAGCGTATTCCATCTTGCTCTATGTCCTTGGCCCTCCAGCCTTTTTACTATTCAGCTATGTCTGGGTCATTGGTACAGTATAAAAATGTTAAAAAATTTATAGTAATTTCTATATTTTTTATACTTACCAATGACCCAGACGGGGATGGCCCTCCCAGGAGTTGGGAACTCTTGCCTCCCCGCTGAGTACATAGCGCTTACCAGGCACTGGTTATTAGAATGATTAATGGCGCCAATTTCGGAACGTCCTTGACACTGCGCATGCGCAGTAGAGGTGAAGTGTGGAGGGCCATTCAGGACATGTTTTCTTTGGTTTTAGATGCAAATTTTGGGGATTGGGGGGCAAAATTTGTGTTTGGCCCTATATTTTAAGAGTTAGCACCAGCTATGTCTGGGTCATTGGTAAGTATAAAAAATATAGAAATTACTATAAATTTTTTAACTTTTCTGGAACGCAATATAACTTCTCTCCAGCTGAACAAAAATAGATAGGTCATGTGACAACAACATGACGACAGTAGAAGCGAAAAGCTGGCAAGCAAATCTTTTTGTGATTGTTGAGCGTTTTAGACTTGTAGAACTTGCCTATCCAAATAAAAATGGATTTAATAATCGGGAGGCAATGCGTAAGAAAAATGACATTGAGTACAGATTATATAAATTTGTTGACATGACCGATTCTCGCAACGTGAAAATGCGTCTGCACAATAATATGAATGACAGTGAAACACATGGACAGTCGGTACCGACATTTCTTATGATTAATTCAACACACTAAACGACGAAAGCATAAAAAATTCCAACTATAAACAATAAAAATGGCATGAAAATAAGTAAGTAGCGTGAGGATGATACTGCGAATGTCAGCTATGAGAATCGTACATGTAACTGAGTATGCCTGATTTCGTTGTACATCAGATAACAGTACAAGTTAATTCAAGATCAAGGCAAAGGGATCAGGGGAGTAAAACACGGAACTAAATTACTTCCTAATAACAGGTGTGCTAGTATATTTTGCCTCACCCCATGTAAATGCCTGTGTTTACACAGAAAAATCTACTAACAGATATTTTACTGAAAATAATATATTTTTATACTGTACCAATGACCCAGACTAAGCTGGTGCTAACTCTTAAATTCTAGGGCCAAACACAAATTTTACCCCCAATCCCCAAAATTTGCATCTAAAACCGAAAATTACATGTCCTATATGGTCCTCCATACCTTTCCTCCACTGCGCATGCGCAGTGTCAAGGAGGTCTCGAAATTGGCGCCAAAAGTCATTCTTTGTTTGGCCCTTCATCAGTTCACATCTGACTGATATTTGTGCTTGTAAATCTCAGTTTAAATGATGCCAGACACATAAATATGAAAGAAATGGTGGATCTAAAGAGGAAATAGAAGGATGAGAGGAAAATTCAGTGGCAGGAAATAATCAGGGCTGTAACTTAAATTTTTTTTACGAAATTATGTTATGTTCCCTAATTTCGAGGCATGATCCTGTTGTTATCATTCTTGCTATGAAAGTTCCACTGCTTGATCAGTGTTGCCTCTCTCCCTTTCCTTTATTCCCCCCTTGCTATTCTCCCATGCTTTTGGCATATTTTCTGTAATAATTATTACTAAAATTTCTTGGGAGTTTTGGCTTCGTAACAGAATGAATTTCTGTTCTTTTCCCCATTTTGACGTCCTCACCCTTAGGTGTTTAGGCATTGTGATCTGCATCTACCATCTGATGTTCTGCAGTTTCTTCTATGGAAATCTCTGTTTTGCATCAGATAGTGTTTAAATTGGTAACTGATTTCGGGCCATGTTTATCAGTGCCTTGAGTCATGTTTCCGGTTTTTGTACAACTTCTTGTTTACATTGACAACGGTTACTGCTGACAGTGATTTCTTGTCTTTACATTAGTTTAGACATAGCAAGATACATTAATATTGTATGTAAGTGTTGCATTAATTTTTTGAAATGTTTTAAAAAATTTTGTCCACACTTAGGCTTTTTTTGGGATCCATTTGGGCTCGGTGTTCCCATTGGGAACTTGGGCTCTTCTGAAAAATTTTTACAAAAAAATTTTGTTTTTTTGAAAATTATTTTCTTTCAAAGATTATAATGGATTATGTTATATTATGCATCTTTATTTCAAGGGATAGTGCGACTAATATCACTGTGTATTTTTTTATTGATAAAAAAAAAAAAAAAAAAAAAAAAAAAAAAATTTTTTTTATTTATAATGCGAGGATATCTTCCTCTAATTCTCAGGTTCAGTGTATTCGCACTAATTCCTGCTCTGTGTGTGTTGATTGAAATGACAACGTTGGAGACGTGTGTCACGATATTGTGCTTGCGGGGAGGGGTCCATAACGGTCCTCTCTCCGTAGGTTCACTCTATATTATCATTTTATTTTTCAGAATTCAGAGTGATGTTTTCGTGATGTCTTCAACAAGTGTGTCTCCGTCGTTGCAGTGTTAGGGCTAGTGGCTAAGTGCTCGGGGTAATACGACAATTGCCGAAGAGGTCCCTAGTAGGATCGAAGGCATTGATCGTCCGCTAGTCCACCCGGTGTAGCGACCATTCATCGAATGGCTCGGCAGCCGGGTTTGTCCGTTACGGTTCTAGGAAGCAGTGTGGGTGATGCGAGCACTATAATCTTGGAACGTGCACACCCAGCAACGACGGATCCGAGGATAGTACGGAGGAAGCCTGTCAGTCTAGTAGCTAGCTCGCCCAGGTCTATCTGGACCGCGAGCGAGAGAGGCCCCCTCTCTCTTACAACTACATTTGAGCCGCAATGTTGTTGTATGTTTGTTTGTTAGTCGGAACATACGTCCAATCCTCCTGTTCGGGACGTTCCGTCACATTCACAGTCCGAACTGGCTTCCTCATCCTCATGTCAACACACACCACTGCACCTTGGCTTGTGACCAGAGAGTTTCAGGGGACGTTCGCATATTATATAAATGCAGGAATGAACGTTCATAGAGCTCCTGCTTTGCCGACCAGGGAATATTGTCGACCAGGTTACGTCATCTGTTAGCCAAGGATATGAGGTCTTTCCTGATGGGACGTTCGCATATTATATAAATGCAGAAATGAACGTCCCTGGAGCTGACAGTGGATATTATGTAAGTCACGGCTCCACAGGCCTCATTCAGGAATAAGAATGCGGTGATTTTCTGTGATGTCTTCAAAAGTGTGCTTCCGTCGTCACAGTCAAATGAAGAGCTAGTGGATAAGTGCTCATGATATTACGTCAATTGCCTAAGAGGTCCCTAGTAGGATCGACGGCATTGGCGTCCGCTAGCTCGCCCTGTGTAGCAACCATTCATCGAATGGCTCGGCAGCTGGGTTCGTCCGTTGCGGTCCAAAAAGAAGATTTGGGTGATGCAAGCACTATAATAAGACAAAGTGCACACCCAGTGACGACGGATCAGAGGAGAGAATGGAGGAAGCCTATTAGTCCGGTTCCTAGCTCGTCCAGGTCCATCCGGGCTGCGAGCGAGAGAGGTCCCTCTCTCGTACAACAACATCTGGGACCAGATGTTGTGGTACAAAACGTTTCGCATTCGGAGCATACGTCCGCCGCTCGGGACGCTCCGTTATATAGACAGTCCTGAGAGACTGTCGATATGGCTTCCTCATCCTCACGGCAGCGCACCTTGGCTACGTGACCACGGATATCCAGCCAGCTTCGCCGATCAGGGATTCCACGGTGACCAGGTCACGCCATCCGGTAGCCAAGGACACAAGGCCTGTAGACTCCGGACGTTCGCATAAAAGAAATATGCAGGAGTCAACGTCCAGGGAGCTTCCAGCGGCAAAGCAACGTAAGACCGCTGCTCCACAGGCCTCAGTGACGGACCTGCTATCCCAAATAGCACAACTTATCGCAGCATCCCAGCAGATGACTAAATCTCTGTTAGATCAGGAATTATCCGACGACGCTGGGTCGGTACGCTCCGCTGAAGCATCAGGTACGGACAACCGAGAACTTCATAGGGTCCGACAGGATGGCGAAAGGGATTCAAAGGATTTTTCCATTTCGGAACAACATAAAGCTGCCGTAGATTTTATCCGGCATTATCTTCCAGAGGTTGTTTCGTCGGACCAGAATCCTGCGATGCCGGATAAGAGACTGATAGCGTCATTGGACACAGAATTTTTTGATCGGTTCAGGGACATTGTCCCTGAGTTTCCGACACAGTCCAATAATGTCACAAGAACATTTGAATTATTGAGTGACGCTATATATAAGCTTGCTACCAAACCTAACAAGGCTGGTTTCTTGTCCGCAAAGGCTCTAAATCTGCCTTTCATCAATTCAAGGAATAAATTCAAAACGGCAGGACGGCATACCGAGAGTTCCTCTGCGTCTAGACGACCAGGCTGAAGACTTAGAATTGTCTATACCGTCGTCTATGTCAATTCCAACCACGATGTTGGAAACGACAATAATGTCTAACAGAGTTAACTTAGACGCTTTATCATACGCAGATCACCTTACTAAGACATTATCATTACGTCTTCAAGGGAAAGAATTCAAGGATATACAATCCTCATTGAGAGTTCTTTCAAGGGCAATAGCTTATTCCACATATAACTCCGCCCTTTCAGTGGCAAACCTGGAGTTGGTTAGACGTGACGCAGCCCTAGCTACATCCACGCGCGTGGATGGTAAGGTGAAAAACTCTCTCAGAGTCGCTTCGGTCTCCGGAGAGTTTCTCTTCGACGGCAAGCTTTCAGCAATCTATGATAAGATAACTAAGAAAGCTTCGGATTCTCTGCTATTCAAATCCGCTTCTAAAAAGTCGGATACAGCAGAAAAGAGTAAGACAGGCACTTCTGGGACAAGTACGCCCAAGAGAAGTTCCTGTAGAGGTTCCTATGCGTCCTCTAGGTCTTATTCTAGAGACCGTCAAGACAGCAACTCACGTGGGGGACGTTATTCTGGCCGAGATAACCGGTCAGACGTCCCTAGGTCGACGGGGCGGGGTGCGGGTCGTGGAGGACGTAGTTTCTCCTTCAGCAAGCCTCGCAGGTCCAGGAGGTGATGGTTTGAACCTCTATCGTGTTCTGGTAGGCGGAATATTATCGAGTTTTATAAACTATTGGGCGTCAATTACGGACGACCCCTGATTTCGAAGGACTAAGAATATCCTTCAGACGAAAGCCTCCATTAACTCGAAGTCCAAAATGGACTCAGCTTCCGTAAAATCCGCAGAAAAGAGACGCTCTTTTATCTGAAGTACAGTCTCTTCTGAAGAAGAACGCGGTAGATGTCGTAGAAGACCAGGAATCACCGGGTTTCTACAGCCATCTGTTTCTGGTTCCGAAACCAGACGGCTCGTTCCGTCCAGTCATAGATTTGAGCTGGATAAACAAGCTGATCGTCACTCCGAAGTTCTATATGGAAACAATTCGATCAGTCAGAGCGAGTACTCGGGTGAATGACTATGCTACAAGCATAGATCTCAAGGATGCGTACTTTCACGTCATGGTACATCCGACATTCAGAAAGTATCTACGTTTCGGAGTCCTAGGAGTTGTATATCAGTTCCGAGCGATGTGCTTTGGTTTTAACCTAGCGCCCTGGGCTTTCACTCGAATAATGAACTCGGTAATGATATATTTCCAAGCTCATTTGTCTGCGGTAACGTCGGCCGACCTGGACGACATTCTTCAGAGATACGGCAACGAGTTAACGCTTCAGATCGATGTGCAGAATCTGCTTCTATTACTCCGATGTCTCGGTTTTATAATAAACGAGGAGAAGTCGGTTCTGGTGCCGTCCAAGTCATTCACTCATCTGGGAATGAGCTTCGAGACGCACAACAATCTCGTTCGTCTGCCGTTAACCAGAGCGAATTTAATCATTGTTAGCTCGCTATTGTCTTCACTCAGACAAAGTTACAGCGAGAGAATTCATCAGACTGATAGGGTTGTGTGGAGCTGCCGCGGATTTTATTCCAATGGGGCGGCTACGCACTTGTCATCTCCAAATCTTTTTGACTCAAAAAGAACAGAGTTGGAGGGTGAAGATTCTTTCGCTCGTTACGTACATCCTCTTGTAAATCAAGTGAAACAGATTCAGACTTGGGCAGATATTCAGTGGTTTATTTAGGGAAATAACTTCCACTGCAATTGCTGGATCCGAGTTTTACAGTTTTGACGGATGCCAGTTAAATAGGTTGGGACCCAACATTGAGCCCAACGGTTTTTAAGTGCCAGGGTCCTTGGGATCCGTAGTTCCTAATCAAGCACATAAACATCAGGAATTGATGTTATTTTGGCTTGCGTTACGTCATTGCATGAATGTTATCCAGATTGCCCACAGGCAATTCTGTCCGACAATTCGACAGTATAAGCGTATTTTCAGAACTGGGGAGGTACTCATTCCATTCGGTTATTTACTGTAACGGAATGAATCCTTCTGTTGGTACTAGAACATCAAGTTCTCCTATCGGTCTGTCGTATTCCGGGTCGTCTGAACATATTAGCAGACTCCCTTTCACGAAAGGGCTGCTTGTTGCAGTCAATTGGACTTTTAACAACGAGTATTTATATCAGATTTGCTACCTATGAGAGCGGCCAATGATGGACTTATTTGCGACGCATCTCAACAATCAGTTGCAAGTGTATGTGTCAACATGTTCGGATCCTCGAGGGTTTGCAGTTGACGCTCTATCCATCTCGTGAGACGGGATAATAGGATATGGGTATCCTCCAGCGCCATTGATTCAGCAGATATTGCTTAACTGGTAGAGTGCTGAATTATTTTTGGCCATCAAAATTTGTTCACATGTCTTTGCCTTGTTACAATTTATGGGAGAGTGCCTACAGGCACTCTCCCATAAATTGTAACAAGACATGTCCCTACAGACTAAATAATATTACTTCAAAGATAATACAAAGCACATCCATTGAGTATGAAGCCTTCAAGTTGCAGTACCTTCACCTCAGAGTAAAGCCCAAATATGGGCTTCCAGCACTCTACCAGTTAAGTTAAATAATCTCAATGCAATTCTGTTGGTAGCACCTCTGTCTCCACAAAGACCGTGCATTAATCTATTTAGGTGTCTGTTGTGGCTTATGCTGTGGAAGCTTCCTCCACATTTCGGTCCATTCTATAGCTAGATGGATTCTATTAGCTTTCAGTACTGCTTATGATAATATCTTCAACACAGCAGTCTGTGATTAAGATTTTAGCTCTTGAAGTAAGAGTTCTTTCTACTTCAGAGGCTTATGCTAATAGCGTAGCTATTACAGTTCTAATGACGGCTGCATATTGGTTTTAGCCTTTCACTTGCACGAGTTTATGCCTCAGAAATATTGAGTCCATTTCTAGAGACCGGCATTGTTTAGTTTCGTTATCTGTTGCTCAGAATGTCGTCCACTAAACAGTTGCAACTATAGTTGTGTAGGCTTTTGGTTCTGGCAGTGACTCTGTGCTGCCGCCCTCTTCGCTCTGGGGTATTTGACCCAGGGCAAGGGGAAGGGGGGGAGTGTTCCCTTAGGTCACCTGCTTTTTAGTGAAAAGCAAGGGAATACCTCCCCTAGAGTCAGTAATTCTAGTTGGTACCGGGATGATTTTTAAAGTGTAAAGATAATTTTTTACTCATCCATGTAATATTTTTAAGTGTACCTCGGTGTGTAGTATTTGTATATGCCACATATCATGCAGACGTTAATATACAATTATCGGTCACTTTTAATGAATTTAAGAGTCTCATTTATCTGGACTACTTTATTTATCGGCTTTCCTTTAAAAATAATTACCATAATGGATTATACTGGAGGTTAATAGACATCAGTGCTGTTATTATGCTCAAGTACAAAATGGTGTTGTGTCTTTCTCGTTTTGATGCAGAATAGAAAGATACATGTAAAGCCTATTTCTCCTTTCTCCTTGAGGGGATAATTCTGTATATATATAGTTGAGTTATAGGATTGCTTTATGTCCTAGGCCCTCCAACCTTTTTACTATTCAGCTAAGTCTGGGTCATTGGTACAGTATAAAAATGTTAAAAAATTTATAGTAATTTATATATTTTTTATACTTACCAATGACCCAGACAGGGATGGACCTCCCATGAGTTGGGAACTCATACCTCCCCGCTGAGTACATAATGCTTTTCCAGGCACTGCTTGTAAGAATGACTTTTGGCGCCAATTTCGAGACCTCCTTGACACTGCGCATGCGCGGTGGAGGAAAGGTATGGAGGACCATATAGGACATGTAATTTTCGGTTTTAGATGCAAATTTTGGGGATTGGGGGTAAAATTTGTGTTTGGCCCTAGAATTTAAGAGTTAGCACCAGCTAAGTCTGGGTCATTGGTAAGTATAAAAAATATATAAATTACTATAAATTTTTTAACTTTCAGTAAAACATAGATATAATTTGACAGAGCTACTTTAATAATTTTCCAAAACTGAATCCACGATCACTGTGCCTTGTCAAAGAAATAAAATTTGTGCAACACATAAATACTCAGAATTGTGCAAATAACCAGAGAGTATTACAATATGAAAAAGTACCTTCTAAGCAACCTTCTTACATCAGGTCCTGTTCACACTTTCAGACTTAGGAAATTATTAGCTTAGCAGACTTTGGTGAAAGGCAACCACAGGAGAGTGCTGGGGGAATGGCACGAAGAAGAGGGGAGGAGCCATGAAGGAGAGGGTAGCAGTGGGAGATTTTCAATCAATAGTTACTTTGTGATTTTTTAACCTGGTATAGATGCATCATAGACTACTGGACCTGGATTAATCGGGCGTTAAATATGAAGGGACGGCAGGGGGATGGTACATAAATATTCTTAATTTTCCATTTTCCATTACTTCGGCGAATGGTCTGATATTTTCCGGCAAATAGACATTTTTTCTTGGTGAAGTGACCACAGAACCACAAGCTGAAAATATGAAGGGACGGCAGGGGATGGTACATAAATATTCTTAATTTTCCCCACTTGCCTATGAAGTCTCCCTACTTGACTCTGCAGTCTCCTTATTTTTTTTGGAGGGAGACATGAAGTCTCCATAAAATTCCCACCAAGGCTGGTCCCTGATTAGGTAAAGGGTTAAAGTGAATGAGGACATGGAGTATCGTAATTTGAAATTATGAATCTGCTGTATAGTCACTTGTTTACAGTAGAAAAACAGCTGACATCATTCTTCAAAAAATTAACTTTGACATAAATGTGGCTGTTAATCGGTAATTATTCGAATAATAGAAAATGGCTACCGGTTAAAAAATTTACTAACCATTTCAGCACAGCAGTAACTAAAGCACACCTTATTCTGTCCTGAATGATTTCCTTTCATGTGCGCTCTTTGCTACCTATGCTGAGACTGTATTTAGTGGTAGAAGAAGTGAAGAAATAAGCCCAAATTTGATGAATTCTGTGAATGCCAGTCAGAAAACAAAGCAGTCCGTCGCGATCTGACTGAAATTCTCACTCTGCTTTTGGGATCAGAGTACTTAAAATTTAACTCGTCCTTAGGCCAAAAGAAATTTTGATTCTCAGGGCATACAGGCAATCCCACACTGAAATTAAATTCTCTCATTGAACATTTTTTGTCTTTCTGTGTCTTCCAATATTATTACAAAATCGGAAAACTTGAAACTTTTTGCATTTTTTGATTGATGTTTGTAACTGATAACTTCTCCCACAATACATTAGTACTGAAATGGTTAACTGGTTACCTACATAACCGATTAAAAAAAATGGCAACCGGTTATCCGAAATATCGATAGTGATCCTCATTCCACTGTTAAAACGTAGTAAATCTGCCTCTTCTCCTTAGGAATAGATAACACCTCGAAGCAGCGCTGTGTATTTTGAGAAATAATCAACTTTGGTGTTCAATACTTTGTTAATGATCAGCAATTTCCGTGAGTTCTGAGTAACCGCAGAAACTATTCCGTAGTATGTATACAAATGAACGTTGTCGAGTACTTGACAACGTTCGTTTGTATACATACTACGGAATAGTTTCTGAGAAAACTGCTTTCCAATTCCTACAGTTTTGATCCCAGATTTGGTGAAATAATCGCTACGGGTAACCGGATATTATCTGGTTATAGCTCTCGGTTAGTCGGTTGTGAAAATGAGCCAACCGTTTCAGCCCTACAATACATATGTAAATTAAAGTACATGGTAGTACTTGCGAGGGCATCATATGTGTCTTACAGACACAGCACATACACAAGTAACAAATCACTGTTTGCTATTCAACCTTCTGTGTCTATGTGCTGTGTGGGGGCATTCTTCAGTCTAGTTATATTATTTTTTGTAGATGATGATATCCGACAGAATGAAGGCTTCAAAAATGTGTCACTGGGCAATGTGCTGACATCAGGATACAAAGATACAAAAATTACATTTCTTTCAGAAGAAGATAAAGTAAGATTCATGATGTTTTACCCTTTGAGACTTTAATTATCCTGACATTCAAACGTCACTGGGAATTCATTTTCTTCAACTCTTTTCAAAATGCGACGTCAAACGTCGGAAAGTACAAATAACAAGATATTTTTCACATTTGTGATTAACTGGTTGAGGGCTAGATTATTTTTGGTTGTCTGTATCAGTTATTCAAAATTTGTTTTATTACAAATTATTGGAGAGTGCCTATAGGCACTCTCCAATAATTTGTAATAAAACAAATTTATATAAATAAAATATTATTTGTGTTTGACTGAATATGAAATATACGCAAGGAAAGTGTTGGTTTTTGCTCTGGTATCCTCATTTTTTGAAAGCCCTGATAGTGGCTTCTAACACTTAACTAGTCAAGAAGTCTTGACAGCAGGTTTATATTAGTATTATAAGCTGCGATAACATTTGGATCAATGGTTGTCACACTGAGCACTGTTCGGAAGAAAGTAGGAATTGAGGTTAACACTTTAAAAAAATCGAAAAATAATAACAAAACAAATGACCACAAAGTGTCAATGCTCTGTTTGATTTCATACGTAATAAGACACGCTAAAACATCAACACGTTGTTTGGTTTCGTATGCAATAAGACGCACAAAAACATCAACGCGCCTGTTTGATTTCGTACATCATAATACTCACATAAGTATCAAAGGGTTAATATCCTGGTCAAATCACTGTAATGTCACACGTATTAATTCTTCTGTTTCTCAAGCTATTTTTTTTTACTTTGCATTTTGGCAGTTAGTTTTTATTTTATAACATAGGCAGTGGTGTATTTTATCCATTTAATTAACTTGGGGCATTTGCTGATTCATCTCAGTACAATGAGGGATCATAAGCTATGTTTTTAGTCATTCAAGTTTTTTTTTTCAAGTGTTGTTTGCTATTCATGTTGGATAAATGGTTAAAAATAGGTTCTTTAATGCTTTACCTACCATTTAACTCTTCAACAGGGAGTATGGTGGCTGATTGGTTAGACCAGAGGACTTGATAAGGAAAGGTTGGTTCAATCTTGACCCTGCTTGGAGAAAATGTTGTTAAACCACAATAAATAAATGTAATAGCATTATCTAAGGTCTTGTTACAGTTATTCAGGTGAAAACGTTGGTTTTTCAAGAAATGTGTGGCTTCTCATTAACACGGCCAAGGATATTTCTCATTTAAATTACCTCCCCTATTCACAATACTCACAATGTATACAGTTATGGAAACTCTGAAGATGGCCTTTTCTGGAGACAATTGCAAACAAAAAAAAAACAAAACAACAATTTTACAATACCATTCAAATACACTCTGCTGAATGACCCAGAGATAAATTTCCAATTTTCGTGCATCGATAGTGATAAAACTGTGTTATAGAAATTCCTCATTCCTCCACAGAGGATTTCACAGTATAACATGATCATTCTTGCAAATAAAATTTAAAAAACATATGGGTTTCTTATTCATTTTTTCAGAAGGCTTTCTCAAAGTAAATTTACACAAAAATTGTCCCATTTGTAACCTGTAAATTGTCAGGTCCCAACAGATCTGGGTTAGTCATTTAACACTCCTGTATGACCATGACTGCCAATTGAAATGTACTTGGCAATACACAGTTTGAATCAAGACCATCAACAGATTATTTTGGCCATGTCACCATTAATGAGAATTATTTACTAAATCCACACCACGAGAAACTAAAATTTTTGCTCAAAACAGCCATTTGGCTGAGGATATCTGATAACGTTGGAAAATGACCTTTTAATAGGAAACGAGACCCCTAATCAGAATTATTCATAAAATTATCTCTGATAAAATTTATGTGTTATCCCCCCTGCCAATGAAGTCAGGAGGGGGATATTGATATTGAAACTTTGTCATCCATCCATCTATCACAAACTTTGTCCACTTAACTCCTACATTTTTTATTGGATTTTTACGAAACTTGGTCTGAAGTATCAGTATCAAGTGTAGATGTGCATGTGGTCAGGAATTTTTGATGCGACAAATTTTGCATGGTTACAGCCCTTGGTAATAGTAAAATTTCTGTCACAAATGCTTGTCAACTTAACTCCTGCTTTTTTCATTGGATTTTTTACAAAACTTGCTGTGCAGTATGAGTATGATGTGTACATGTGCATATGGAAAGGAAGTTTTGATTCATATAATTTTTCCAGAGTTTTTTCCCCCTGTCAACTTGGAATTTACCAAAATTGCAGGTTTTGGGACGATATCTTCAGTTTCGACTAAAGAAATTAATGATATTTGGTGAATGACATTATTAGGTATGAATACATGTCCCAGGTCGATAATCAGATTATTCCTATCATAACATAAAAGTCGGCGTGGGATACGGATGTTGTTAGACTCTCTTATTTTTTCAACTTTTAACATCAAACACTACCTCAGTTTCCCCTTCTCTCTCTACTACTCTCTGAAATGAGTTTGTCAAGCATGTTTCATTAACCATTTACCCAACATAATGGCCAAAACTGGCCAGCGCTATTCACAAAAATAGCCAATTAATTTTCCTCATTTTTTGTCTCAAAAACGTAGGTTATGACCCCTCTTTGGAACGAGCTTTTCAAGCTCGTTCCAAAGAGGGGTCATAACCTATGTTTTTGAGGCAAAAAATGCAAAAAATTAGTTATTCAAGAATTTTATTTGCAAGTGCCGTCTGCTTTTCATGTTAGGTAAAGGGTTACAGTGATCATGAGCTATGTTATTTGGCATATAAATTGAACTTTTAGTTATGTAAGAAAATGTTTTTCAGTTACCACCTGATTGTCATGTGAGGTAAATGATTAATATTATCTCTGTATTTTTCAAAAATTTATTTTATATCATCTGACTGAAAGGAGGAGCATAAACTATTGTTGGTGAAGTGAAGAATAAATTTGCATTTTTTGTATATTTTTGTTGGGATTTAGTCTCATCAATAGGGATTATAAACTGATGGGAATTCATCCATAGTCATAGGAAATGAAAATTTTGTTTTTTCATTATAGGAGTTGTATAAAAAATGGAAACTGCCATCTTTTGAAGTTCAGGTTGGCTTGCATGAGTTGCTGGGACATGGTAGTGGAAAATTATTCATTAAAGTGAGTATTTATTATTTCTATCAAAATAAAGAATCTGATAAACTCAGTACTCTTACTTGAATAATAATAGAGATGGCTGAATAACAGTGATGGTCAAATTTGATTGGAACTAATAGCAGGGGTGGCATCTTCCCTAAATTCATTGCTGCCAAATAATAGTGATTGCTGGGATTGTTTCTCTACAATTAATAATTGTGTTAACACTATTATAAGGCAGCTGAAAGTATTTTGGGCGAGTAAAAGTCTAGAACTCAAGGCTCGAAATATATGGTGGGACACGGACAATGACCGACACCAAACTTACTTCGACCTACATACTTTGAAATCCATAGGACATTTTGACCGACCCAAAAATTCTGTTCAATTTTAGAATCTGAGTTTAAAAAACTCGGTAATTCGGTATAAACTTAAATTTCATTGCAAATTAACAAGTCCTTTCCTCAAAAGTATTCACCAGATGTCAATTTACAATATGTAAAGCCATATGTTGAAAATGACTTGAACCAAATTAAAATGACCTGTACCAACTACTTTGACCTGCACTGGAGAAAAAAATTGTTGTAAGAGTTATGGGCCCTAATTAATTCGTCAATTTTTATGAACTTTGCTTTCATTAGCACATGCACAGTAACTTGAACAAACATTCTCCAATTTGACTACTATTTGCTATACAGGTCTTATGCAATAATATCTTAAGCGGGTACGAAAACTGGCCTGGTCAGATTCTTCATTTTAGAATTATGGACCTTAATTAGTCCATATTTTTATACCAATGGTCCAGACCTGCTGGTGCTAACTCAAAAATTAATCCAGGGCCAAACACAAATTTTGCCCCCCAATCCCCAAAATTTGCATGCAAAACCGAAAAAATCAAGTCCTGTCTGGTCCTCATACTTTTTAGATCTGCGCATGCACAGTATCCAGGAATGTACCGAAATTGGCGGGAAAAATCATTCTTTGTTTGGCCCTAAAGTCAGCAACATTCAACTGACATCTGTGCTTTTAAATCTCAGTTTTGAGGATGCCAGACACAAATCAATAGTAAAATTGGTGGATCCAAGGACATAAATGGATGATGGAAGTGAACAACGATGGTTAGGAACATTCAGGGCTGTAACTTTATGAGTTTGATCAAAATTATTTCATGTTTCCCAATTTTGGGACATGTGCCTGACGCCATCATTCTTGCTAATGATTTATCCACTGTTTGTTAAGTGTTCCTTCCCTATCCTTCCTTGAAGCCCTCCTGTTAAACTCCCAAGCTTTTTGGATTATTTTCATTGAAATGTTTTATTAAATTTCTTGGGACTTTAACGTGTGTTACAGAATGTTTATTCTGTTTATTCCCATGGTTACGTCCTCACCCTAGGGGTGTTGGGTCGTTTGGGTCATGCATCTTCTATCCGATGTATCGATTTTTCTTCGTTTGAAGATCTTGCTTTATATCTGGGGGCTTTAAAAATCTGTTACTGACTTTGGGCCTTTTTGTTCTGTGCCTGATGTCTTGTTTCCATTTTTTTTTCCTTGACGTTGACATTAGCAACATCCTTAAATATATGTAGCTTTTAGTTATTATTACTGTAGGATTGTTGTAAAATACATTAATTAATGTTCCGGTAGTGTAGCAATAATTTTTTGAATTTTGTCCACACTTAGGCTCTATCGGGATACCCTTGGGCTCTTGATGTTCCCTTTGGGAACTTTGGCTTTTGTCAAAATTTTTTCGAAAAATTTCTTGAATTTAATTTTTCGATTTTGATTGTTGATTATTATGTATCTTTATCACATATTGGATGTGGAGTTTGTGGGAGTTCGATCGACTTAGTTTTGATTAATCATGAAAGCTTATTGCTCAAAATGCAAGTCGAGGCCTCAGATTTACATGCGTGTTGCCTTGCTTATAGTCGATGTACTCCTACGAATCCTTGTCCTACGTGTGTTGATTGGGATGACAAACGTTGGACGCGGATGTCACGGTACATTGTTAGCGGTGAGAGGCCAATGCCGGTACTCTCGCTGCAAGGTCATTCAAGTTTTTCAGTTTCTTTTTCAGAGGAACAAGAACATGGTGATGCTAATGTGACACCTACCAAAAGTGTGCTACTGTCGTCGCACTCTGATGAGCAAACAGAGCTAGCTGCTAAGGTGCTCTTGAATATTAAGCACAGGATAAGGCCATTGGGCAGTGGTTTTAATCCTTTGTCAGCAGCTAGCTCGACCAGTGAAGCGGTTACTCCATCCATGGGAGCCGTGCCATCGGGTATGTCCGTTGCAGTCAAGGGAAGTGGAGTTGGTAGAGCGAGCACCTTAAAAACAAAACAAACTCACCCAGCGATGACGGAACTAGGGAGGAAGCCAGCAAGTTTTTAGTTGGGAGGCTCGTCGAAGTTCGAAAAGGCCGTGAGTGGGAGAGGTCCCTCTCTAACCCAGCAACATCTGGGGCCAGATGTTGTTATGAAAAACTTGCATACGTCCACACCTGCCGCTCGGGATGCTCCGTCTAGACTGCAGACAGCTTCAGCTACAGTCACAGCTTCTTCTGCTACGATCATTACACACACACAACTGCATCCTAGCTACCCGACTTTGGATATCCAGCCTGCTGCACTAAGAAGGAACTACTCTTTACCTGTGACCATCCGGTAGCTAAGGAGCCGAGACCTTGATCATCGGTACATTCGGAGAAGAGAACCATTTCCGGATTACCGTCCCAGGAGCAGCAAGCAGCTAAAAAAGAGAAAACTGCCGCTCCTCAGGCCTCGATGACAGACTTGCTGTTGCAGATTGTGCAGCTGATCACAGTCTCCCAGCAAGTGCAGGTGCAGCCTCCCTCAGACTCGGAACCTGAGCTGTCGGACGGTGCTGGGTCGGTCCAATCGTTTGTTCAAGCAGATGTAATGGATTCACAACTGATTCACTCGGATGGTGAAAGGGATAAGGAAGAGGATTACCCTTCCCTTTCAGAGCAACACATGGTTGCAATGGATTTTATCCATCAATACTCCTTGGAGTTTGTTCCACCAAATCAGCAAGCTGCGACAATAAGAGAGAAACCGCTAGCGTCTCTAGAGTTTAAGTGGGGCTATTGATCAGACACCCCTAAGCTGATGGGGTGAGGATATTTGCAGGGAGGACATAGTTTCTCCTCCTGTAAGCCTTGCAAGTCCTACAGGTGATGTTCAAGACCTGTATTGCTTGCCAGTTGGCGAAAGGTTGCACGAGACACTGCACGAGAAACTGGGTAGCAGTCATGGAAGATCAGTGGGTGAGAAGTGTAGTCTCAGACTGCTTACGGCCATCATTCCGATCGAAACCCCCACTAACAAGATGTCCTCGTTGGACAAACCTTCCGGCATATTCTTTTAAAAGAGAGTCTCCCCTAGCGGAGGAACAGGCTGTCTTATTAAAGGAAGCAATTGAGGTCGTCGAGAATCAAAATTCTCAGAGTTTTTATTGTCACCTGTTCCTTGTACTGAAGCCAGATGGGTTGTTCCGACCTGTAATTGACTTGAGCTGGATAAACAAGCTTATCGTGGCTCCAAAGGTCTACATGGAGACCATTCTGATAGTAAGAGCGAGCATTCGAGTGAATGACTATGCAGCAAGCGTAGATCTAAAGGACACTTACTTTCATGTCCTGGTACATCTGGCAATCAGAAAGTACCTGCGGTTCGCTGTACATGGGAAGGTTTATCAGTTCAGGGCAATGTGCTTTGGTCTGGACCTGGCTCCCTGGGCATTCACTCGGATAAAGAACTCGGTAATCTCATACTTCCGAGCTCATTCGTCTGCGGTAACGTTGGCTTACTTGGACGACATTCTGCAGAGATATGTCAACAGAATTATACTTCAGAACGGTGTTCAAATTCTGCTTCTATTACTCTGAAGTTTTGGTTTCATAGTGAACGAGAAGAAGTCAGATCTAGCTCCGTCCAAATCGTTCACTCACTTGGGAATGAGATTCAAGACTCACTACAATCTGGTTCATCTGCCGTTGCCCAGAGTGAAATTAGTCAGTTGTTATGCTCGCTTTTGTCTACACTCAGATGCATTAACAGCGAGGGAATTCATGCGACTGATGGGGCTGTACGGAGTGGCTGCATATCTTATTCCGATGGGCTGCCTGCGCACTCATCCCCTCCAGATATTATTTACTCAGAACTGGAGCGTGAAGATGCATTCGCTCGAAACCAGTATTGTTTTAATGGACTTGGTAAAACAAAAGGTTCAGATTTCGGCAGATCTTTAGTGGTTAACTCGGGGAATTCCACTGCAACTGCCGGATCCAGATTTCACGATTATGACGGATGCGAGTCAGACGGGCTGGGGCACGACCCTAAATTCTGCAGACTTGAAGTGTCAGGGTCTTTGTGACTCTCGGTTCCTAGAGAAACACATAATCATCAAAGAGATGATGTCAATATGGCTAGTGCTTCAACATTGGATTCGCCTGATAGTGAACGTCCACTTTCAAATTCTGTCGGACAATTCAACAGTAGTTGCTTACCTCAGGAACCAAGGCGGCACTCATTCGATTCCATTATGCAAATTAACGGAGGCGATTCTCCTATACGTCATGACTCATGGTGTTCGTCTCTCTGTCCATCATATACCAGGTCATCTGAATGTACTAGCAGACTCACTCTCGCCTGTTACCTTCGGAATGGACTCTCAACAAGCAAATATTCAGACAGATTTGCTACCAGTGGGATCGTCCCATGATAGATCTTTTTGCGACACACCTGAACAATCAGTTACCGACGTTCGTGTCACCATGCCCAGATTATCGAGCGTACGCAGTAGATGCTCTGTCAATCTCATGGGACGGAATGATAGCCTAGGATATGCATATCCTCCGACTCCATTGATTCAGCAGATTCTGTTAAAGATAAAACAGTCTCATTGCAAAATCCTGCTAGTAGCAACTCTGTCGTCACAGAAACCTTGGATCAGTCTTCTCAGGTGTCTATTATGGGACATTCCCCAGAAGCTTCCTCCACAAGAGGACCTTCTTGATCAGGGGAAGTCACGTGCACTGCATCACAACCCGGAAGGTCTCAACTAAGGGTGTCAGGAATGATCGAAAAATCGATCAACGGTCGATTGAGATCTTAATCGATGATTTATTTCAATGATCGATTATTTGACTGAACATGTGCTGTCATACTACCTTTTTGTTAAACAAAGGGGAAATATTGATTCACATGCTATTGTTTCACATAAAGGACCTATTTCGACAACAAATGTGTGTGTGAACAGGGTTAAAACATAAAACCAATATATAGCTTAAAGTTGCGGCACCACGCGAGTTAAAGTTAGCCGAAACCCAGTCATCATCATTTGCGTGATCACTCAGTTGAATTTGACCCTAGCTTTCAAAGAGTTCAAGTGTCAAACACCAATAAATAAAGGAGTAAATAAATAAAATAAATCCCTGGAAAGATTGAGCCTCCAAGGGAAAGCATTATCACACTTAACAGGGGCTTAATCATTATCATTCATGGGCCGAACTTTCCAGTTCCAGCATCACTGGCTCACTGCCATTAGCAGTGATAACAACATAACAAAAATAACATAACACTCAATGATGCCTTAATGTCAATGGCTACATTGTATTCCTTGCCAATAAGACATCGTCAAGTGTTGAGTTATTTTTGTTTTTATCAATTTGATACTTGATAATCAATTTTAACATACGGAAAGTAAAGAGGGAAAAACTTCAAAATGCCATGTTAATTTTAAAGTATGGTGATTTGTTTTGTTCTCCGAAGTATCGCAACCGGAAGTTTCATTTCCACGTGTAAAGCTTTGTTGACTTGACATTTCCTAAGGCTAAATTCATAATCATTACACATTGAGCGCAGGTGGGGCCATTAGTGAGTTTAGTAGGCATTTTTCTATGATTTGAAATTTGAATCTATGCGATGTAGATTCTGTTTTGTCAAATTTTTCAAGGTTTGGTGTTCGCTTCATTTACGATTAGGATATTTTAATTTTTAACCCCTCACAAGTTATATCATAGACGATGTCCCAGGAAACAAGACAGAAATATTAACCATAAATAATCAAATAACCGTCAATTTTTATGACAAAATAATCAATTATGAAAATTCATAATCATGACAGCCTTAGTCTCAACCTTCACGTATTTCTGTTGTGCAGTCCTTCTTGCATGGAAAACAGTTTACAGGACGGTGCAGTGGCCAAAATTTCTAACTGCAGGAGGTCCTTCTCTTCGTTGAACTAAGCAGCAAAGTGGAGGGTTTTCTTCCGTTGGTGTAAGAATCAGTCAATAGAAGTATACGAGCCGTCCATACCAAATATTGCCGATTTCCTGGTCTACTTGTTTGACGATTTCAAACTGCAGCCTGTCACTATTAAGGGCTATAGGTCTTTCTTATCAGATACTTATGCTTATCATGATAACTTGGCTATTGGATCAAATACTTCATTATTGAAGCTAGTTAGAAATTTCTCTGTCGATAGACCTAGAACCCTCAGATTAATTCCTAAGTGGAATTTGGCTTGGGTTCTGTTGAAGCTCAAAGAAGCTCCTTTTGAGCCATCGGACATCGTAGAGTTCAAATTCTCGACCTATAAAATGGCGTTTCTCTTAGCCTTTGCATCTGCTAGAAGAGTCAGTGAACTTCATGCTTTATCTGTCGACGAATCTCACTATCATAGTGTGGGTAATACCATTACCCTTACTATGGAAGCCGGGTTTTTGGCTGAGAATCAGATTTCAGACAAGTGGCCAGAGCATATTGTCATTAAGGCTCTACTGTCTTCCGATAACCATAGACCTTTGCTGTATCCTGTCAGAGCTATGCTCATTTATAAACATCGATCAGATTTTGTTAGAAAAGGAAGAAACGTTTCTTTCTTTCATTGATTCCTAACAGAAAGTTTATTTCTGTTCATGTCATCGCTAGATGGATTCAGTTGGCAATACGCATTGCCTATGAACATCTGTCTTCGGATCAACGTTCTGTCAATAAGATTTTGGCGCACGAGGTTAGAGCACTGTCCACTTCTTGGGCTTATTCTAACAGTATAGCCATTTCTGATCTTGTGAAGGCTGCTTCCTGGACAAAGCCCTCTTCATTTACCAAGTTTTTCCTTAGAAATTTAGAGTCCATCTCCAGTGACCTTAGATGTTTGGGTCCTATTTTTGTTGCCCAGAATGTCGTCCACTAATGTTACATCTATAAGGTATTTAGGCAGTCTGCTCTAGCTCTGACGCTGTTCTGCTGCCTTCTTCGTTCTGTGGAATTTTACCTCAGAACAAGGGGAAGGGTGGGGGGGGGGGGGCGGCTTTTCCCTTATGATTATCTGGCTTTATAGTAAAAAGCAAGGGAATACCTCCTCCAGTGACAGTTGTCCTGCATCGGTGCTGGGGTGGTTTTAATTTGTAGCTCGGTGTGAAGAAATAACTATGTCTTATTTATGTACTGTTTTTAAAGTGTAGCTCACTGTGAAGCATTTGTATATGTTACATGTCAAACGAGCATTAATATACAATCCCCAGACACTTTTAAATGAGTATATAGAGTCTTATTCTCTGGAGTATCTTTATATATTGGTTTTCCTTCACCGAATTAGCATAACGGGTTATGCTGGCATTAAATGGAGAATTATATATTATGTAATACTCAATTACATTGTTGGCATTATGCCTTTCTCTTTTCTCGTGAAAGAGAAAGACATATATAATTCCTATTTTCACCTATTCTCCAGTAGGAGCTATCCTTTAATGAAGTAATTGAGAGATTGGATTTTCCTTTCAAGTCCTAGACCCTCCAGCCTTTTACGATTCAATTAGTCTGGGTCATTGTTTGTCATATAAAAATATGATAAATTTTAAGTAAATTGTAACCCAGAGCGAAATTAGTCAGTTGTTATGCTCATGTTTGTCTGCACTTAGATGCATTAACAGTGAGGGAATTCAT
Organism: Pictodentalium vernedei; assembly: GCA_031216915.1. NCBI lineage: Eukaryota > Metazoa > Mollusca > Scaphopoda > Dentaliida > Dentaliidae > Pictodentalium > Pictodentalium vernedei. The sequence goes on from CM062292.1 coordinate 172,372,190, forward strand.
GCGACTGATGGGGCTGTGCAGGGCGACTGCAAATCTTATTCCGATGGACCGCCTGTGCATGCATCCCCTCCAGATATTCTTTACTCAGAGCTAGAGTGTGAAGACACATTCGCTCAAAAACCAGTATTGTTTTAACGGACCTAGTAAAACAAAAGGTTCAAATTTGGGCAGATCTTCAGTGGTTAACTCGGGGAGTTCCACTGCAACTCCCGGATCCAGCTTTCATGGTTATGACGGATGTGAGTAAGACGGGCTGGGGCTGGGGCACGACCCTAAGTTTTGTAGCCTAGAAGTAGAAGTGTCAGAGTCTTTGGGACTCTTGGTTCCTAGAGAAGCACATAAACATCAAAGAGATGATGTCAGTATGGCTAGCACTTCAACATTTGATTTGCCTAATAGCAAACGTCCACATTCAAATTCTGTTGGACAATTTGACAGTAGTTGCTTACCTCAGGAACCAAGGCAGCACTCATTCGATTCCATTATGTGAATTAACGGAGATGATTCTTCTATACGTCATGAATCATGGCGTTCATCTCTCTGTCCATCATATACCGGGTCATCAGAACGTACTAGCAGACTCACTCTCTTGGAAAGGTCGCCTGTTACCTTTGGAATGGACTCTCAACAAGCGAATATTCAGACAAATTTGCTACCAGTGGGATCGTCCTATGATAGATCTTTTTACAACACACCTGAACAATCAGTTACTGACGTTCATGTCGCCATGCCCAAATCATCGAGCGTATGCAGTAGACACTCTGTCGCTCTCATGGGATGGAATGATAGGATTTGCATATCCCCCGACTCTGTTGATTCAGCAGATTCTGTTTAAGATCAAACAGTCTCACTGCAAAATGCTCTTAATAGCAGAAACCTTGGATCAATCTTCTCAGATGTCTGTTATAGGGACATTCCCCGGAAGCTTCCTCCATGAGAGGACCTTCTTTATCAGGGAAAGTCACGCACACTGCATCACAATCCAGAAGGTCTCAGCCTTCATGTATTTCCGTTGTGCGGTCTTTTTTGCACAGAAAACAGTTTACAGGACGTGCAGTGACACAATTTCTAACTGCAGGAGGTCCTTCTCTTCGTTGAACTACACAGCGAAGTGGAGGGTTTTCTTCCATTGGTGTAAGGATCAGTCGACAGACGTATACGATCCGTCCATACCAAATATTGCCAATTTCCTGGTCATCTTGTTTGACAATCTCAAACTGCAGCCCATCACTATTAAGGGCTAAAGGTCTATGTTACCAGATACTTATGCTCATCAAGATAACATGGCTATTGGATCAAATACTTCATTATCCAAGCTAGTTAGAAATTTCTCTATCAATAGACCTAGAACCCTCAGATTAATTTCTAAGTATTATTTGGCTTGGGTTCAGTTGAAGCACAAAGAAGCTCCTTTTGAGCCAGTGGACATCGTAGAGTTCAAATTCTTGGCCTAGAAAACAGCGTTTCTCTTAGCCTTTGCATCTGCTAGATGAGTAAGTGAACTTCCAGACAAGTGGCCAGAGCCTATTGTCATTAAGGCTCTACCGTCTTCTGATAACTGTGGGCTTTTGCTGTGTCCTGTCAGGGCTTTATGTATTATGTGATACTCAATTACATTGTTGGCGTTATGCCTTTCTCTTTTCTCGTAAAAGAGAAAGACATATATAATTCCTATCATCTCCTATTCTCCTGTAAGAGCTATCATTTACTGAAGTAATTGAGAGATTGGATTTTCCTTTAAGTTGTAGTCCCTGTAGCCTGTTCCCGATTCAGCTAGTCTGGGTCATTGGTTGCCGTATAAAAATATGATAAATTTTAAGTAATTTGTATATTTTTTATACTTACCAATGGCCCAGACTAGTGTGGCCCTCCCATGAGTGGGCACTCATACCTCCCCGTGGTTATAACATTTAACAGGCATCTGTAGAAAGAATGAATGGTTGGCACCAATTTCGGTATCTTCCTGGACACAGCGCATGTCCAGATCTCAAATGTATGGAGGACAGCTAGCACTTCATTTTTTTGGTTTTGCTTGCAAATTTTAGGGTTTGGAGGCCAAAATTTGTGTTTGGCCCTGGATTAATTTGAGTTCGCACCAGCTAGTCTGGGCCATTGGTAAGTATAAAAAATATACAAATTACTTAAAATTTATCATTTTCAACCTGCAGCCTCATTACAGCAGCATAAAATTTTATTTTTTTCGTTAATGTAAGATGGTCTGTTTATTTTCTTTTTTTTTCCACAGAAAGAAGATGGAACATTCAATTTTGATATAGAAGAGGTTAAACACACGGAAACAAATGAGAAGGTAAGATATTGAATTATTAGATTCTGTTTTTATGTGACTTTTGTTTTTAGCTCTTGCTCTGCCTGACAATTGTCAGCAGAGCTTTTCTGGTAATGATTTGTCCACTGTCTGTCCATCATCTGTCACCTTTCATCCATTGTCTGTCTGTTTTCAACTTTTTGTATGTCCTGGCCATAACTCCTTAACCCTTTACCCAGTGTAACGGCCAAAACCGGCCAGTGCTATTCACAAAAATCGCCTATTAATTTTCATTATTTTAAAAAATTTTTCTCAAAAACGTAGTTTATGACCCCTCTTGGAACGAGCTCGTTGAGCTCGTTCCAATGAGGGATCATAACCTATGTTTTTGAGACAAAAAATGAAAAGAAATTTTATTCAGGTATTTTGTTTGCAAGTGTCATCTGCTTTTCACGTCAGGTTATTTATTTATTTATTGGTGTTTAAGGTCATACACGCAAGACACTTCATCTCCATTGCCCGTGTGGGGGCACTGTGGCATTGTGTACTAGGGCGTATTGCACGTCGATGGTGCACTTGTCTTCAACCAATGCTAACACTGCTTGTGTGGAGTTCGTACGTTGGGGAGCTGACAGTTGCTCACTGTTGCTCAGTGGTTCTCTCCGGGTACTCCGGCTTCCTCCACCCGTAAAACTGTCGCGGTCATGATTAGCCATAGTGCATAAATATGTGACCTTAAACACCAATAAATAAATAAATATTAAGGTCATATACTTATGCACAATGGCTAATCATGACCGTGACAGTTTTACTGGTGGAGGAAGTCTGAGAGAACCACTGAGCAACAACGAGCAGCTGCCAGCTCTCCAACATCGGAACTTCGCACTGCAGCACAGGCAGGGTTAGATTGGTTGAAGACATGTCTACCATCGACGTGCAGTACGCCTTAGTACCTTGCATCATCATGCCCCCAAGTGGACAATCAGGGTTAAGTGCCTTGCCCAAGGATACATTTATAATTTTTATGCAAAATTATTTCATGTTTTGTTTTTAGATAAGTTGTTGGTACAATCACAGCGATACTTGGGACAGTAAATTTACTTCTTTAGCTTCAACTTATGAAGAATGTAGAGCAGAGTGTGTTGGTTTATATCTCAGTCTCTCTTCAGATGTTCTCAGGTAAGAACTTTTTGGGGACTATTAGTAACATTTCCTGTCCATTTTTGAAATATTTAATGTTTTAAATATAAAAAATATGGTACCTTGAAAATATTTTTGGTACTTAAATTCTCTTATTTTCTTTTAATTCAAATTTTGAAAATTCCAATCTAGTGGAAATGCATCAAAATAGTAATGGTGGCTACTCACCCGATATCAAATAATATCAATTGAGTTACCTAATACAATGGAACCTTTAGATGGTATTCCAGCATTCTGATTGGACAAACTATAAAAAATAATAATAATCTTAATCTTCACTGGTTGTCTGCGAGGAAGAATTTTAAATTCTTCTCCTAACCTACCAATCTCTCAACAACTTTGCTCCTTCATATCTATCAAGCTTGGTTAAATGTTATGCACCAGCAAGATGTCTTGAGATCATTCACTGCAGACAATCTTGTTCACATACCTGAGTACTTGTAAACAGCATGCGACAGATCATTCTCCATAGCTGCACCACTTTTGTGGAATAAATTCTCTGTGCATCTTAAGGTGCCACAAAGCTTGGACTCATTTAAGACCTTGTTTAAAAAACATTTTTTGAGGTGAGTTTTTGATACTGGTAGTATCACAGCTTGTCAATTGTTTGTTGGTTTTTTTTTTTTCCTTTTTTCCCCTTTTGTGTTTTTGTAAAGTGCCATCAATGAACATATACTGTTGCAGCACTGGACAGAAAAACATAAAATCGGCCTTTAATTGTAAAGCCTGAGAGCATCATGTGGATTCATGGGGCTTTAAACTGTATTATTTCTTTAATTTATAACTACCACTGGGAAACAAACAAATTATACTACAAATAATCTGTATTGCATATTTTATGTCTAAGACTGGTTAATTCCTAACTTTACGTAATGGTCAATCTACTCGGCTTTTCACACGCAAATTGAAATTCTGTTATTTTTTCAATTTTTGCTCCCAAAACATATCTTATGGCTATTATTGGAACAAAATCATTAAGTCTGTTTCAGAATGAAAACATGAGAATTTTTAGTTGTCTTGGAAACATTTTGTATCATCTACTGGTTATGTCAGATAAAGGTTTAACCCATAAATCCAGAAGACGAGTCCAATCACAGATGATGTAATACAGCAGGTGTTATAACACTGATGGTCTGGATAATTGTGAACAGAGAAAGTCTTAAAAATCCAAGCAGCAGTTTCTAGCCAAGTGTCGTCTGCCTGAACTGGCAGACGACACTTGACTAGAAATGCCAGCTAGACCATAAATCTTTAGCAGTATGCGACTTTCAACACATTCACACTTATTCCCCTGGCTTGTTCGAGTTAATCAAGGTGAAGACAGCTGGGTAGCTAACACATTTCATGACATAATATACTGTTATTGCATTTAAGTTGAAACACTCTGATTGTTAGTACTTCCGGATCCCATTTGGTCCCAGTACTATACCAAATGCTCTATAGACATTAATTGTATATTTTTTTCCGATTCTCTTAGAATATTTGGATTTACTCATGCTGATGCAGATGACATAATTTATATCAACTGGTTGAACATGGTTAGAGCTGGTTTACTCGCCTTGGAATTCTACAGTCCATCTACACAAGCTTGGCGACAGGTCAGTAGGCTTAATTCTACACAATTTGCTTTTATCAATTGCTTTTACATTAAAGTGGCCGTTTCCTACTTTATTATTTGCCTTCCCGTAATGTAATCCAAAAATAAACTGCAATATCAGTGAAAGAATATTGTACATGTATTATTCCCTGCCATGTAGTGGGGGCAGGGATACAGAAATGGATTCTGTCTGTCCTTTCAACTGTTTGTCCCCTGTGCATCCTTGCATCTGTCCTTCCTTCCTTCTCCATTTCTTATCATCACATTTTAAAGAAAACCCTTTAAGATGTTTTTCACAAATTTGATATATAGCTTTTTTGGTGATAATAACATGAATTAGGCCTGACAAAGTTAAAAATCTGTTTTTCAGGCCCTCCCACATGGTCCATTTGGCTGCCACATGCTCTGATTTTATAACCAGTGCAAACTTGAAAAAAATAAAAATTAAATGGTTTATGGTTGATATTTTACCCAAGTTAATAAAATTGATAAATTTGTCCCTTCAGTGCAAACAAGGCTTTGCAATGCTTCAGCATTGCAAAGCCTTTAGCATTACAAAGCCTTCTTGCACTCAAGAGACAAAAGACACCACCACCCATGCTATTCTGTAGATTATGAGGCCTAAAACTTAAGTCAAATCAAGAACATGAACTATTTCTGATGGCAAAAAAATAAAATAAAAAACCACCTGCATGCATTTTTACAAAAATAGCCTGAGAAACAGGATCTACTTTGTGAGGCCTTATAGGATTATGGACCAGATGTGTCCAGCCATATCTTCTAATGTTACTGGACTTAAACTTTCTTGTCATTCATCACATTTCAAAGAAAACTGTGAATGGGATTGTGAACTAGCTGTGTCGAAGTATTTCTTCAAGAGTTATTGTCCTTGTGGGACATAAACTTTCTTGCTGTCACATTACCACTTCTTGTCACCACATTTCTAAGAAAACTATTTCAAGATGTTTTTTTCTTTATTTAATATATATTTTTGGTGATTAAATTATGAAGGATATTATGAACTAGCTGGGTCCAAAAATTATGAAGGTGATTATGAACCAGCTGTGTTGGGAAGGTGGAACTCGAATTTTGCATTAGATTTATTGAGTAGATTAAAATGTTTTTTGTGCTCTTTCAGGCACACATGAATGCAAGGTATGTTATTTTGAGAGTGCTGTTAGAAACAGGGGAGAATCTGGTTTCTGTTCAAAAAATAACTGGAGAAGATGGAAAATCTGACGTACTTGTTACTTTAGACAGGAGTAAGATAAACACAGTGGGGAAGAAAGCAATTGGTGAATTCCTCAGGAAACTTCAGGTTTGTTACATAATAGATAAGAAGAAGACATAATTTATCTGATCACAAATCCTGACCCAGTGGAGTCCACATAATTGGTTATTTCTTAATTGAATAACCCAACTAATTGAATATAATATCCAAACACAAAACCATTTACCATACCTTCAGTACAAATTTGACCTGTTAATTGCATGTTGATTACAAAGAAAACTCCTGTTAAATGACTAAAGAAATCTTGTAATATATGTCAAGAAATTACTCTGACAGTCACTAAATTTCCCTTGTTTATAGACCTATTTGGCCTCAGCACATCAAACAGAGGCATTTTGATACCTCTACTACTGAAGAGAATGGGGTGGGGGGGTATACTGGATAACATGCATGCATGTAACCATCCATCTGTCCATCTGTGTGTCCATGCATCCGTCCATCTGCAGTGATATCTCTGCATCAGTGGATTGATTTCAATGAAATTTGTTATGAGGGATTCTTGTGACAAGCCACTCCTGTACATGTTATAAAAAAGTTGCATGCATATTCTCCACCAGAGTTACATCCCTTACTTTTTTCATAATTTTTGGGTCCTTACTTTGTTTTTAATTCATTTATGCTTCATTGGTCTAGCACTGCAGTGGCGATAGGTATAATTGCCTTCAGCAATAGGTCTTGTATATTTTATATCATGTTTGAATGAGCATTATTACCTCTGTCAAACAAGACATAATAGAATGAATGCTCAGTTTATCTCAAGAATACAACCAAGTGAACACACAACTGTTAATTGAATACTCTTATTAACTGAATAAATTTCAATGGCAAAGTTGCTGCAGGGCTTATATTTCGACGAGAATCCGAGAAATGATTCATGCAAAGATTCATGCTACAGAACCAGCGAGATTCCATGTAGATTCTCTCTGCACCTCTGCTAGAATTTGTGTGAAAAGAATTGAGTCAATTTAACCCTTTATCTAACATTAAAATTAACCAATGCAAGGCTGACACGACCTGAAATATCCTGACAGTTTGTCAATAAAATTGTACAAATATGGCTGCCATTGGTGCTGGTTCCAATGACATCCACATTTGTAAGGTTTAATGTTAAATATTGTTAGTCAAGTTGTGACGAAGTCCAACTCGACTTATAGTTTGATGAATGGCGGGCGGTTGGGCGGACGGCGGACAGGCATAAACAATTGGTTTCTTATCAACCTACCCATAATTGTTTACTACAGGCTTGCACTACAGTGGAAGTCCCTAACTCGGATAATATACTCTCTATTTTTGTCTTTCCTAAGCTATTTGGGAAAGAAAAGTGGTGCAAAAGCACCAAGAAAAAATAAGCCAAAACTGGGTCGAGTGCAGCCCGTGCAGACCCAGTACGGGACGCTCTCTTCCAAGTACAACTCCACGACTTCCGTTGCCAGTGCTCATATGCGTCGCTAATGACTCATTCTTTTTTTATCCGAGACACGTGAAGGATGTGTCTCCGCCATATGCATTATGAAACAGTGATGATTCAACTCGTCAATAATGGTTTTCCTGTGACTGGAATTATGGATCTCAAGATCGTATAATAACAGGACTGTGTTTTATATATTCTCATTAATATTTTCAACCACATTCTCATTGTATATTATTTACTATTCCGTTTTCGTGAATTTTTTTTCGACATCGTGTCAACACGGTTCGACAATGAAATTTTTTCGGTTGATAAATTTAATTGTTATTGGAGTTAGGTGTCAATCAGGGACTGTCTGGACAGGATTTCATCACTCTGTTGAGGGCTGAATTTCTGTTTTTTCGGCCCCTGTCGGCCGTCTGGGTTCTGTCGTGTACCCAACAGTTTTTTTCTGCCACCTTCTCTCGTAGTTGAGGGTGTTCTACTTTCTGTATCTGTTGAGTTCACCTTTTTCTTCTACTGCTCTCACCTCTTTTTTCCGGTTCGGTTCCTTTAGGGCAATACCTTTTGCCCTCGCCTTGGTGCGTTCTCATGGCTGTTTCTTCCGCACCCGCAGGTGGTGTGGAACGCTGTCCTTTCGGGGCCTCCTGACTCGACCACGTCTGGTGTGAGTTATACCCCCGCCGTGTAGGATGTGCAGCTCCTCCTGCACCTGCGGGAGGTCGGGAACGCTGTTGTTTCGAGACCTCCCGACTCGATCACGCCTGGTGAGAATTACACCCCCTCCACGGGGGATGTGCAGCTCCTCCCGCACCAGCGGGGGGTGGGGAACGCTGTCATTTCAGGGACTCCCGACTCGACCAGGTCTGGTGAGAGTTATTCCCCTTCCGTGGGGGATGTGCAGTTTTTTTTACCGTGGTGGGTACTGCGGGAGCTGTTGGATTTCTGGTGAAGAGATGCCTGGTTCCGGGACTATGCGCCCTCTCCAGTCGACATCTGAGGCTGTCACTAGGGTTGTGACTCCTCCTTTGGAGGGCGTGCTAGGTGGCTCTCTCCCCTTTTCTGCCAGTTCCAGCAGCTCCCGTCGTATCTGCTGCTACTGCTGTTCCGTCTACAACATCATCGGGCACCATTTTTAGCCGGCCTCGGCTTATCCCTGCAAGGGTCTGCAGGGATGTATGTAGTGTTGTTGTGGGGTATCGGCCTCAGCCTTCCCCGACTTGAACTCGGCGAAGTCGGAAGTGGCTGCCGACTGAACCACCTACTGTGTCCTCTCAGCCGTTGAGCACAGTAGTTTTATACCTGCAGTGGTCTGCAGTGGTGTCTGGGAGTGTAGACGTGGGGGTATCGACCTCAGCCTTCCCTGATTTCAACTCTGCAAAGTTGGAAGTGGCTGCCGTCCGGACCCTCTACTGTGGTCTCTGCGCTGTCGAGTACCACAATTTAGTCAGTCGTGTTTTCCATCCACTCACTCTGGTCACACAGACAGTTTTGCGGGACCAATGCCTTCTGTGCAGCCTGGACCTTCTGCCCCGCAGATGTCTGCGGCAACTCTCCCGAGTTCCCGCTATGTTGATCCTCGGGGTGTATTGTACCCCTATACACGTCTGCCCTCAGATGTTTCGGCTGCTGCCTGTCGCCCCGCTTCGGGTGTATTGGAGGATAGTGACCCTTCGCTGGTTATGAGGGTCAGGTGTGAAGCCACTTTGCTGGTTCATTCCCATGTCGAACTGGCTGGTACGGGCAGTGAGCTTAGGGAGGCCCTCTCCTTACTCACTCAGGTTCTGTCCAAGAGCCGTCCCGTTGCTTCCAGCGAGGCAGCGAGTGGTTTCCAGGTGCCCCTATGGCACCGCCTCCCGGGATTGGAAACAGGCCCCTTTCTGATCCCCCTGGTACCTACACCATGGGAGGTGTTGGCTGGTTTGCCCACGATGGGCTATGTGTCTTCCGACTCCGGGGAGGAGTCAGACATCCTTGATGTCAAGAGCCAGCAGTCTTCTGACTTGGGGGCAGCTCTTGACTTTGTGTTTGGGTTCCTTCCGAATCTCAAACCATCAATCTGCTTCTGGGCGTCTTCGACCGTGCCAGTCCGTACAGGTGGTTGAAGCGTATTCAGCATTGGACTCTAAGCTGAGTTCCAAGGCTATGAAGGCTCCGTTCTTCACCAGGGTTGACACCTTTTTGCCTGCAGTGCGTTATCGTTACGATTTCGCCAATCCGTCCGTCTGCCAGACCTTCACGGTTTTGGATCCAGACTCCAATTCCCTCGGGCTTTCCGTCAGCCTATGATGACTCTGGAGTCCATGTTGGGCTTATTGAGAGAAATGCTGGGTATGCTTTCTCTCTCCGATCACTTTGTATCTGCCTCCAGATAGGTTTGACAATGTACAGGCTCCTTTGTGTGTGCTGTCCAAGTCGCTCTTGCATCTCACTCACACGCATGTCTGTGATACGGCTATTTTGGAACTAGTTCGAAGGGACTCTGTGCTGGACACAGGCCGATCCCTTCCTGGGGGCAGTGCACTGCTCTTCGATCTGCTTCTTTGGCAGGTCCGCTACTGTTCCATGGGTTCCGTGTCGACGGTCCGGGATGACATCCTACATCATTCCAAAGATCAGCTGCTGCTTTGTCAGCTTGATCAACCTTCTAGGGGAGGCAGGGATCGTTCAAAGCCTAACAAGTACCCTTCTGCTTCCTCTGCGAAGCAAAGGGTTGATCCTTCTGCCACTGCTTCTACTTCTTACTCACGGGGTAAGGGTAAGTGCCGGCAGGCTAGAGGGAAGTCTCAGGATTCTTCATTCAGTAGAGGAGGTGGTTTCTCCTCTCCCGGGTCTCTTCGGGGCTTGAACTGAAGGTCCTCACCTCGATTCATCCAGGTTGGAGGAAGGATAGCAGAGTTTGCAGACCGTTGGGCCACCATCACATCCGATCCTTGGGTGTTAGATGTTGTTCGGTCCGGGCTGCGAATATCCTTCCGAAGGCACCCCACTCTGTCCAGAGTGCCTCTTCCAACCACAGTTCCTTAAGACGTTTTACATCGGGAGCTTTTGTCCACGGAGATAGACAATCTCCTGGCCAAGGGGGCGATGAAGGTCGTCAAGAACATTCAGTCAGTGGGGTTTTATTCCCACCTGTTCTTGGTGCCGAAGAAGGGCTGCCGACTCCGACCGGTTATCGATCTGAGTATCCTGAACCAGTCTATCATTGCTCCCAAGTTCAGCATGGAGACTTTCAGGTCTGTCCGCCGTTCCATTCACCAGGGAGTTTTTGCTTCCAGCATCGACCTGCGAGACGCTTACTTTCACATTCCGATTCATCGGATGTTGCGGGAGTATTTCAGGTTTGCTTTTCTGGTGTGAGTTTACCAGTTGAAGGCCATGCCTTTCGGCCTCAACCTGGCTTCTTGGGCCTTCACCCGACTGATGTCGCATGTGATAGCCTTCCATCGCACAAAGTCCAGGGTGACTACTTTGGCATATCTAGACTATATCCTCCAGAGGGATTCCAATGCTGCCTTACTGGAGTTGGATGTCGACACTGTTGAGCTTGCTCACGTCGCTAGGATTCAGAGTCAACGAGGAGAAGTCTGATCTGGTCCCTTCTCAGTCGTTTTGTCATCTGGGGATGGTCTTCCGTGCTCAGTTCAATACGGTGGTGGTTCCCCAGGCCAGCGCTGTGATTCTCTCAGCTCTTGCTTTGACTCTGTTCCCAGTCTACATCTGCGACAGCACGGGGTATTCTCCGGCTGCTCGGTCTCTGCGGTTCAGTGACGGATCTCATTCCTCTAGGTCGGCTGCATGTCAGACCTCTCCAACACTTTCTGCTCAGTCGTTGGAGGCCGAATGTCGATTCTCTGGATCTGGTGCTTCAGTTACCAGAATCTCTTATCCTCACCTTCTCCACTGGACGAATGTTCAGTGGATCACGCAGGGTGTCCCGTTGGACTTACCCACGTCCGATCACGTTCTGATGGCAGATGTCAGCGATCTTGGATGGGGGTGCGACGTTGGATCCTCTAGGTCTTTCCCTCCACGGGATATGGGACCAGGATCGGGCATCTCTACACATCAAACAGAAGGTGCTTCTTGCTCTTCTTCTGAGTTTCAGGCAGTAGATTCCTCACCTGTCGAATCGTCAGGTCCTTCTGTTGTTCGACAATTCGACAGTGGTTGCTTACATTCGGAACCAGGGTGGCATGCACTCAGTTCCAATGTACGAATTGGCTCGGGATCTTCTACTGCTCGCTCAGGATGTCAACGCCGGGGTGGTTGTTCGTCACACTTCCGGGCGTCTGAACGTCCTAGCCGACTCCCTGTTCCGACGGGGCAGGTTCTTTTCCACCGAGTGGATGCTTCACATGGCGGTGTTCCATCGATCTCTTTGTGACTCGTTGGAACCATCAGGTGGACACTTTCATGTCCCTGTGTCCAGATGCTCTGCTCTGGCCCTCCTTTGGGATGGTCTTGTCAGCTACGCCTTCCTGTCGGTTCCGATTCCGCCTCAGGTTCTTGCCCAGATATGAACCTGCAGTCGTTGAATCCTTTCAATCACACCCGTCGCCTCGGTGGGTGTGGATCAATCTGCTCCGCTCTCTGTTAGCAGCTGTTCCGGCATGTCTCCCTCTACGTCGCAACTTTCTTTGCCAAAGTCGCCCTAGGAGGTTTCAAGTTGACCCGACTTCATTGTGACTTCGAACATGTCTTTTATTGGGTCCTGTCTCCTCCGTAGTGGTTTTTCGAGACAAGCAGTGGAGTTGCTTTTCTTCTTCAAGGAGGCACTCACTTCTCTGGTTTAGCCTCTGTGGCAGAGTAGAAGGTTCTTCTGTCGATGGTGTGCGATCACTCCATTACTTCTGTCACTCCTTCGATCACACCGCTTGCGGAGTTTCTGGTATATGTTTGTTTCTGGGGGTCTCCAGCAATGGGTACAAGTCCATGCTTCGGAGACCTTTTTCATATGTGGTACCGCATTGTCTCGACACTTATCCTTGCCTCCCCAAGCTTGTTCAGCTCTTTTCCTTGAAAAGGCCTAGGACTTTGCAGTTTACTCCAAGATGGACACTTTCTTGGGCGCTGCTCTGCTTGGGGGTGGGGGGGGGGGGGGGGGGGGCATTCGCGCCTTTATCCTGGATGGATATGCATTTTCTCACATGCCAGATCTCTCCTGCATCCATTTCTCGATGGATTTGTCTTGCTAATCGTGCAGCTGCCGCTTGTCTAGCTGCTGGTGATTGTATTACAAATTGTTTTTCTGCCACGAGGTGCGTGCGTGCATTGTCTTCCTCTCGGGGCTTTTACTAACTCCGTCATGTTGTCGGATGTTATACTGGCAGCCTACTGGAGAAATGCTACCTTCTCGATTTATCTGCGACAGTTGAAAGAGCCGACAAGAGGACCTTTGTCCTACGGGCCCTCTTTCTTCGGCTCAGGCTGTTGTCTATCCCAGCCATTCATCTTTTAACAGGGTCAGTTCCAGCTCCATGCTGTTCCTGCCCTTTCTGTCTGTGCGTCACACAGAACCATATGCCTCATCTTTCATTGTCTTTTACTAATGTTTGTGATGCTAAATTTGATAAGCCTCAGGACCTCTTCCGTCTGTTCTCGGTTCCAGTGCACTTGGGTTATGTGTAGGGGTGGTTATGCGATTCCCTCCAGCCTATTGTCTATTCAGCCTGTAGTAAACAATTGTGGGTAGGTTGATAAGAAATTTAAATTTTATAGTAAATTTCCTTTCTTATTATACCTACCACAATTGTTTACATGGAGGCCCTCCCGTCTTCTTATACGGGTAAGAATCCTTCCTCCCTGATGATCACATAACTCTAACGTTGGCGGATTCAAAAGAATGAGTCATTAGCGACACATATGCGCACTGGCAACGGAAGTCGTGGAGTTTTTATTTGGAAGAGAGTGTCCCATACTGGGTCTGCGCCAGTTGCACTCGACCCAGTTTTGGCTTATTTTTTCTTGGTGCTTTTGCACCACTTTTCTTTCCCAAATTGCTTGGGAAAGACAAAAATAGAGAGTATATTATCCGAGTTAGGGACTTCCACTGTAGTGCAAGCCTGTAGTAAACAATTGTGGTAGGTATAATAAGAAAGGAAATTTATTATAAAATTTAAATTTCCGGATGATAACTTTATAATGGTTCAACCCATGTTCATAAAACTTCATAGGTAGGTTGGTATCGGTGAGAGGAAGAACCCTATATATTTTTGACTCTCTAGGTGAAAGGTGAAGGTCACAGTGACCTTCAACATAGTATATCGTAAACAATTGGTTTCCGGATGATAACTTGATAATGTTTTGACCCACGTTCATGAAACTTCATAGGTAGGTTGGCATCAGTGAGAGGAAGAACCCTATTTATTTTGGACTTGCTAGGTGAAAGGTCAAGGTCACAGTGACCTTCAACATAGTAAATCATAAACAATTGGTTTCCGGACGATAAGTTGATAATGATTTGACCCACATTCATGAAACTTCTAAGGTAGGTTGGTCTAGGTGAGTGGAAGACCCCTATTTATTTTGGACTCACTAGGTCAAAGGCCAAGGTCACAGTGACCTTGAACATAATAAATCATAAACAGTTGGCTTCCAGATGATAATGTGACAATGGTTCCACCTACTTTCATGAAACGTCATAGGTAGGTTGGCATTGGTGCAAGAAAGAGCCCTATTTATTTCGGAATCACTAGGTCAAAGGTCAGGGCCACAGTGACCCTTCACATAGTAAATTGTAAACAATTGGTTTCCGGACGATAAGTTGATAATGATTAAAGCCACTTTTGTGCTGTCACAACTCGACATTGGATCGGTGATCCTATCGTCATTTTTTATTTTTAAAAAAAAAGTATCAAATTGAGTTTGTTTTAAAAATTAAAAAGCTGTGTTGGGCAAAAGGTTAACATGTGTTATAAGTATACAGCAGGAGTTGAACCATGGTTGCCTCATGGGATCCTAAAACACTCACAGCAGGTATGGATTCTCGCAACCAAATTTCCTGAGAATCCAAATGGATCTCCCAAATTTAGATGAAATATAAGCCCTGGGCTCATCAGTTAACAGGATTCCACCATACTGAAAGATGAGGAAGGATGGGAAAAGGGAGTGGTCTTTCAGACCTGTACTTTTGAAAATCACAGGAGAGAAACTAATGCCCTTCTGGGAATAGCTCAGGAGGACGACTTCCCCAATAATCTAACAGTCATTTCATCTTTTTGGGAAACCCAGGCTTTTCTTTAATACCATACATCCAAGGTCTTTATCTGATTTTGACAAACGTAGTGTTCTCAAAACAGATACTTGGAACATAAAATGACGATGTGGTCTTATGGACAGTAGTGGGACAACCTTGGCAGTGGTTTCTATTCAAGTTTTGGCTGCCTCTAGACGCAGCTAAGACCTGGATAAATATCCTCCATAAGCTGCTAGAAACACAAGTTGTTATGGACTTTAAAATCGGGGGAAAATTACTCAGATCCAAAGGATTAAAAGAGACTTGGTTTGTCATAAGATTTATTGTGCGTGTTTAACCCTTCACGTAACGAATCGCCTGCATCTGCCCACATAATATGCAAATTGAGCAGTTGACAAAATTAAATTTTTCAAAATATTTCAAAAAAGCTATATCATGTGACCCCTCTTTGGAATGAGCTCATTGAGCTCGTTCCAATGAGGGGTCACATGATATGGTTTTGTTGAAATGTTTTGAAAAATTTAAAAAAATTATATTTAAAATAAGAAATTTTGATATCGTCTGCATTGGGTAAAGGGTTAAGAGTCCCTTAGTTTATCAAGATTTTCTAGGTGTGCATTTGCAGCTCTCCATATTCAGATCAGGTGAGCTGTAGAGGGGAGGACAAAAAATGACAGGCCTGGTCATTCTAAACACTGTCACTTGGAGATACACTCAAGACTTTTAGCATTCATTCTCTTTTTATAACCAATTCAAGCTTTAAAAAAATAAAAATTAAATGGTTTTAATATGCCAGATATTTTACCCAAGTTAATAAAATTGATAAATTTGTCCCGTGAGTGTAACAAGGCTTTGTAATGCTTTAGCATTGCAAAACATTCTTGCATTCAAGGGACAAATTACACCACTACCCATGCTACTCTGTAGATTATGAGTCCTAAAACATAAAACAAACCAAAAATATGAACTTTTGACAGCAAAGAAATAATTACAAAAATAAAAAATAAAATAAAAAAATGCCCGCCTGCATGAAAGTTTACAAAAAATGGCCTGAGAAACACAAGATCTACTTTGTGGCACCTTATTAATATCTATGTATTATACACCTTTGCACTGGGTATTACCTTGTCAGCACATCTGAGGCATTTTGCTTTGCTTAATCAAGCTTTAGGCTTAGCGATTGCCAATTCTATAACTCGCATATTTATTATGCCCCCATGAGACTCTCTCGGGAGCATTATTTTTTCACCATATCCATCCTTCCATCCACCGTCCGTCGTTAACTTTTGGTTTCGGTCAAATAACTAAAGAACCGCTTATTTGATCAAATCATAATTTTAGGGGTAACTTGTGGATGACTAGACAATGCTTCCTATCAATTTTGGTCCAGCTAGCCATTTCAATATGCCGTCACGGCAGCCATATTGAATTTGGTTTCCATCCAATAACTCGTGAAAGCAGACTCGAATCATTTCTATTTTTTAATTGTGCATTGTTGGTGTCCAGAGGAAGCTTCCTTTCGATTCTGGACCAGTTAGCTGATCCAAGATGGCTGCCAGTGGCCAATTCATTATGGCTTTCATGATGACCATCTTGAATTTGGTTTCCATCCAATAACTAATGAATACTAACTTGAATCAATTACAGTTTTTCGTTATGCATTATTGGTGTCTAGAGGAAGCTTCCTTTTCATTTTGGTTCAGCTAGCCAATTCAATATGGTCGCCATGGTGGCCATATTGAATTTTATTTCCGTCCAATAACTTATGAATGCTGACTCAAATCAGTTTTCTTTTTTTTTTGATGCATTGTTCCCGAGAGACTTACCTACCCTTTTATGACACTGTCGGTGGCCATTTTATACTCAAATTTGGTGCAATGAGTTTTTTGTACAGAACTTCTAGGACTACATTTTATCATCATGGAATGGTAACAAGTGCTTTTGGGCTCTGCCCAAAATTCAAAATGCCTGTCGGCAGTCATATTTACCGGAATTGTGTGTATTACATTTTTTGTACAGAACCTGTAAAGATTTTTAGCTCAACTTTGGCGAAGCCAAATTTGAGCTTTTGTCATGGCCCATTGTCCGTCGTCTGTCTGTCCGTATGTCAACAATTGGATACGGCTCAGACTAGAGGCCGTATTTATGAACTGATCTTTACAAAACTTCTTGGGTACCTTTGTTATGACCGTGGGACGAGAACAAGTGTTTTTGGGTGTGGTCCGAAATTCAAGAAGGTTGCCAGCCGCCATTTTGTACCGACGATGCAGAAATCTGTTTTTTGTACAGAACTTCCATATGAAAGCTCTGATTTGAATAATTTTTTTGTATGAATGTTTAGTACCATGGGATACATCACATATAATACAGGTTTTTTTCTCGTGCGTAAATTGTGCAAATTAGACTATTTTTGATGTTTTTTGGTGTTACTTTCAGCACTGTAAGTGCAAATGCCAATACGGCTCGGGCTAGAGGCCGTATTTATGAACCGATCTTTACGAAACTTCTTGGGTACCTCTGGTATCACTGTGGGACGAGAATGAGTGTTTTGGGGTCCGGTCCAAACTTCAAGATGGCCGATGGCAGCCATTTTGTACAAAATTAGGTGCAATCAGATTTTTGCACAGAACTTCCATATGAAAGCGCTGATTTCAATAATTTTTTGTGTGAATGATTAGTACCATGGGATACATCACATATAATACGGGATTTTTTCTTGTGCAGAAATTATGCAAATTAGATGAACCTTGATTTTTCCAGTGCGACTTACACACAGTAAGTACATGGCTCGGGCTAGAGTCTGTATTTATGAACTGATCTTCACGAAATGTCTTGGGTGCCTTTGTTATCACCTTGGGTCGAGAACGAGTGTTTCTGGGTGCAGTCTAAAATTCAAGATGGCTGCCAGTGGCCATTTTGTACCGAAATTAGGTCTAATCAGTTTTTAGCTCACCTGAGCAAAGCTCATGGTGAGCTTTACTGATCACTTTCTGTCCGTCGTCGTCCGGCAAAAACTTTACAAAACCAACTTCTCCGGAGAAACCATTGGCCCAATATTTTTCAAATGTTGGGTAAATGTTTATTACCTAATGTCAATTCAGATTTGTTCAAATGAAGTT
Organism: Pictodentalium vernedei; assembly: GCA_031216915.1. Classification (NCBI taxonomy): domain Eukaryota; kingdom Metazoa; phylum Mollusca; class Scaphopoda; order Dentaliida; family Dentaliidae; genus Pictodentalium; species Pictodentalium vernedei. The sequence goes on from CM062292.1 coordinate 172,390,269, forward strand.
GCCCCTCCTCCTGGGTGGTGCCATGCCCCCAAGGGGCACCAAAATCTTTGAAAATCTTCTTCTCATGAACCAGCAGTAGCAGAGACTTGATATTTGGTATGCAGAGTCCTTTTGAGGTGTAGAATCAAGTTTGTTCAAGAGAAGTTTGCCGGGCATTATTTGCCTTCGTTATGGGAGGGGCAAAAATTTTGGCCACGCCTAAAATTTCTATTTTCTGTACCATGAGGTCGATTTGAACCAAATTTGATATGAGATGATAATGGGCCATAAGTAGTTGATTGATGCAAAAAAATTTTTTTCTCATTGCCCCGTGGGAACCTCGGGAGCTAAAAATAGGAAAAACCTTAAAACTGCCATATCTCCAAAACTACACGGCACAGAGAATTCTTATTTTGTATAAAGCTTACTTTTATCCAGTAGAATAGAATGGTTAAAAAAAATCCCTATCGGTTTGATCACAAGGTACTTTTTTCAGGACTTTGAAAAAGTGCTGAGTCAGCACTTTTTAACACTGTAGGCAATGGGAAAAACATTAAAAAATCTTCTTCTCCCGATCCAGCAGGCAGAAACTTTTGATATTTGGTATGCAACATTGTAGGGTGGATCTGATTCAAGTTTGTTCAAATCGGCCCCCTGGGTTCATATTTGGGCTCAGTATAGGAGCCCGATTTTGAACTTAGTCCATTTTAGGCAAATTTCTTAAAAAATCTTCTTCTCCAGATCCAGCAGGCAGAATCTTTTGATATTTGGTATGCAACATTGTGGGGTGGATCTGATTCAAGTTTGTTCAAATCGGCTCCCTAGATTCATATTTGGGCTCACTATAGAAGCTCGAATTCGAACTTAGTGCATTTCAGGCAAATTTCTTAAAAAATCTTCTTCTCCAGATCCAACAGGCAGAATCTTTTCATATTTGGTATGCAACATTGTAGGGTGGATCTGATTCAAGTTTGTTCAAATCGGCCCCCTGCATTCATATTTGGGCTCACTATAGAAGCCCAAATTCGAACTTAGTGCATTTCAGGCAAATTTCTTAAAAAATCTTCTTCTCCAGATCCAGCAGGCAGAATCTTTTCATATTTGGTATGCAGCATTGTGGGGTGGATCTGATTCAAGTTTGTTCAAATCGGCCCCCTGGATTCATATTTGGGCTCACTATAGAAGCCCGAATTCGAACTTAGTGCATTTCAGGCAAATTTCTTAAAAAATATTCTTCTCCAGATCCAGCAGGCAGAATCTTTTGATATTTGGTATGCAACATTGTGGGGTGGATCTGATTCAAGTTGTTCAAATCGGCTCCCTAGATTCATATTTGGGCTCACTATAGAAGCTCTAGTTCGAACTTAGTGCATTTCAGGCAAATTTCTTCAAAAATCTTCTTCTCCAGATCCAGCAGGCAGAATCTTTTCATATTTGGTATGCAACATTGCAGGGTGGATCTGATTCAAGTTTGTTCAAATCGGTCCCCTGGTTTCATATTTGGGCTTACTATAGAAGCCCGAATTCGAACTTAGTGCATTTCAGGCAAATTTATTAAAAAATCTTCTTCTCCAGATCCAGCAGGCAGAATCTTTTCATATTTGGTATGCAACATTGTGGGTTGGATCTGATTCAAGTTTGTTCAAATCGGTCCCCTGGGTTTTTATTTGGGCTCAGTATAGGAGCCCAAATTTGAACTTAGTGCATTTCAGGTAAATTTCTTAAAAAAATCTTCTTCTCCAGATCCAGCAGGCAGAATCTTTTGATATTTGGTATGCAACATTGTGGGGTGGATCTGATTCAAGTTTGTTCAAATCGGCTCCCTAGATTCATATTTGGGCTCACTATAGAAGCTCAAATTCAAACTTAGTGCATTTCAGGCAAATTTCTTAAAAAATCTTCTTCTCCAGATCCAACAGTCAGAATCTTTTCATATTTGGTATGCAACATTGTAGGGTGGATCTGATTCAAGTTTGTTCAAATCGGCCTCCTGGATTCATATTTGGGCTCACTATAGAAGCCCGAATTCGAACTTAGTGCATTTCAGGCAAATTTCTTAAAAAATCTTCTTCTCCAGATCCAGCAGGCAGAATCTTTTGATATTTGGTATGCAACATTGTGAGGTGGATCTGATTCAAGTTTGTTCAAATCGGCTTCCTAGATTCATATTTGGGCTCACTATAGAAGCTCTAATTTGAACTTAGTGCATTTCAGGCAAATTTCTTCAAAAATCTTCTTCTCCAGATCCAGCAGGCAGAATCTTTTCATATTCGGTATGCAACATTGCGGGGTGGATCTGATTCAAGTTTGTTCAAATCGGCCCCCTGGTTTCATATTTGGGTTTACTATAGAAGCCCGAATTTGAACTTAGTGCATTTCAGGCAAATTTATTAAAAAATCTTCTTCTCCAGATCCAGCAGGCAGAATCTTTTCATATTCGGTATGCAACATTGCGGGGTGGATCTGATTCAAGTTTGTTCAAATCGGCCCCCTGGTTTCATATTTGGGTTTACTATAGAAGCCCGAATTTGAACTTAGTGCATTTCAGGCAAATTTATTAAAAAATCTTCTTCTCCAGATCCAGCAGGCAGAATCTTTTCATATTTGGTAGGCAACATTGTGGGGTGGATCTGATACAAGTTTGTTCAAATCGGTCCCCTGGGGTTTTATTTGGGCTCAGTATAGGAGCCCAAATTTGAACTTAGTGCATTTCAGGCAAATTTCTTAAAAAATCTTCTTCTCCAGATCCAGCAGGCAGAATCTTTTGATATTTGGTATGCAACATTGTGGGGTGGATCTGATTCAAGTTTGTTCAAATCGGCTCACTAGATTCATATTTGTGCTCGCTATAGAAGCTCGAATTCGAACTTAGTGCATTTCAGGCAAATTTCTTCAAAAATCTTCTTCTCCAGATCCAGCAGGCAGAAACTTTTCATATTTGGTAAGCAACATTGTGGGGTGGATCTGATTCAAGTTTGTTCAAATCGGCCCTCTGGGTTTATATTTGGGTTCAGTATTGGAGCCCAAATTTGAACTTAGTGCATTTCAGGCAAATTTCTTAAATATTCTTCTCCAGATCCAGCAGGCAGAATCTTTTGATATTTGGTATGCAACATTGTGGGATGGATCTGATTCAAATTTGTTCAAATCGGCTCCCTAGATTCATATTTGGGTTCACTATAGAAGCCCGAATTCGAACTTAGTGCATTTCAGGCAAATTTCTTAAAAAATCTTCTTCTCCAGATCCAGCAGGCGGAATCTTTTCATATTTAATATGCAACATTGTGGGGTGGATCTGATTCAAGTTTGTTCATATCGGCCCCCCTGGGTTTATATTTGGGCTCAGTATAGGAGCCCAAATTTAAACTTAGTGCATTTCAGGCAAATTTCTTTGAAAATCTTCTTCTCAAGATCCAGCAGGCAGAATCTTTTGATATTGGGTATGCTCCATGCTTGGGGGGGGGGGGGGGGGGGGGGGGGGGGGGTGAGATTCAAGTTTGTTCAAGCCAACTCCCTGGGTTCATATTTGGGCTCAATGTGGTAGCCCGAATTATAACTTAGTTCAAAATGAGGAATTTTCTTTAAAAATCTTCTTCAGATCCAGCAGTCGGAATGTTTTGATATTTGGTATGCAGCATCCTTAGGGGTGAGATTCAAGTTTGTTCAAGCCATGTCCCTAGGTCCATATTTGGACTCACTGTGGGAGCTTGAATTGTAACTTAGTTCAAAATGAGGAATTTTCTTTAAAAATCTTCTTCTTCAGATCCAGCAGTCAGAATGTTTTTATATTTGGTGTGCAGAATCCTTGGGGGGTGAGATTCAAGTTTGTTAAAGCCAAGTCCCTGGGTTCATATATGGGCTCCCTGTGGGAATCTTTGGATATTTGGTATAAGCTATTCTTAGGAGGAGCAGATGCAAATTGTTGAAATCAATTCTCTGGGTTGATATTTAGGCTACCATGTCAGGTGAGCGCCCTCAGGCCCCTTGGGGCCTCTTGTTTGTACACAACTTCTATACGGCTCAGACTAGAGGCCATATTTATGAACCAATCTTTACGAAACTTCTTGGGTACCTTTGTTATCACCGTGGAATGAGAGCGAGAGTTTTTGGGTGTGGTCCAAAATTCAAGATGGCCACCACCAGCCATTTTGTACCAAAATTAATGCAATCAGTCTTTTGTACAGAACTTCTGTCTGAAAGTTCTGATTTGAATAAATTTTTGTATAAATGTTTAGTAACATGGAATACATCACATATTGTAAGGGGTTTTTTTCGTGCAGAAATTATGCAAATTAGATGAACTTTGATTTATTCAGTGCTACTTACAGAATGTAAGCACACATGTCAATACGGCTCAGAGTAGAGGCTGTATTTATGAACCGATGTTCACAAAACTTCTTGGGTACCTTTGTTATCACCTTGGGACGAGAATGAGTGTTTCTGGGTGCGGTCCAAAATTCAAGATGGCTGTGGCCATTTTGTACCGAAATTAGGTCCAATCAGTTTTTTGTCTCAACTCCTATACAGCTCGTATTTATGAACTGATCTTCACAAAACTTCTTGGGTACCTTTGTTTTCACCTTGGGACAGGAACGGGTGTGTTTTGGGGTGCCTTTGTTATCACTGTGCTATGAGAACAAATATTTTGGGGTTCAGTCAGACCCACTCTGGGACTCAAAGATTTTTTTCTAGTTTATCATCTGACTGTTACCCACCTTTACAATACTTTACCTATACATTTGTTACAGGCAACGGTCAGTATTTATGTACAGACCGTTACAATACTTTATATGTACCTTTGTTATCAGGTCATTACCTAGATGTTTGTCATTGCTGTGTCACATACTATACATGTACATGTCTTTGTCTTGACAAGTGGAGCTACAGTGTTATTGACACTTTCATTTACGTCAGTAATGTTTACTATAAATTTATTGGGGGCCTTTGTTATCACTGTGGTATGAGAACAAATATTTCTGGGTATATTCAAATGTGTTGAAGCCAAGTTCCTGTGTTAATATTTGGTGTTGTTTGGGGAGGGTAAACATTATTGGTACAACCCGATTTTCTATTTCCAATGAGAAAAATAAAATCTCCTCGCCCATGGGAACCCTAGGAGCTAAAGATAAAAAATTCAAATACCTATATTTTAAGAAGAACTGGACAAATATTTATTAATTAGTATGAATCAACTGTAGTAGGGTTTTAATCAAACAGGCCAAAACAGTTGCTAACATTTGGCTTATGGTGCACCATACAAGGATCTCCATTGTAACATTAACCAAATGGAAATTTCTTTTCTAATTTAGCATCTAACTGTCACCCACCTGTACAATACTTTACCTGTACATTTGCTACAGACTACGGTCAGTATTTATGTACAGACCTTTACAATACTTTACATGTACCTTTGTTATCAGGTCATTACCTAAATGTGTGTCATTGCTGTGTCACACACTATACATGTACATATCTCACACAAGTTGAGCTACAGTGTCATTGACACTTTCATTATACAGGTTTATTTAACCCTTTACCCAATGAATCGCCTGCATCCGCCTGCATAGTATGCAAATTCAGCAGTTGAAAAAATATTATATTTTTATACTGTACCAATGACCCAGACATAGCTGGTGCTAACTCTTAAAATATAGGGCCAAACACAAATTTTGCCCCCCAATCCCCAAAATTTGCATCTAAAACCAAAAAAAACATGTCCTGAAAGGCCCTCCACACTTCGCCTCTACTGCGCATGCGCAGTGTCAAGGACGTTCCGAAATTGGCGCCATTAATCATTCTAAGTTTGGCCCTTCATCAGTTAACATCTGACTGATCTTTGTGCTTGTAAATCTCAGTTTAAATGATGCCAGACACATAATTATTAGTGAAATGGTGATTCTAAGAAGGATAGAGAAGGAGGAGAGGAAAAATGTGTGACAGAATATTATCAGGGCTGTAACTTAAAATTTTTTAATGAAATTATGTTAAGTTACCTATTTTCGAGGCAGCAGCCATTTTGTTGTCATTCTGATTATTTAGTTACACTGATTTTTTAGTGTTTTCCTCTCTCCCTGTCCTTTAAGTCCCCCCTTGCTATTCTCCCATGCTTTTGGCATAGTTTTTGTAATTATTATTACTAAATTTTCTTGGGAGTTTTAGCTGAATAACAGAATGAATTCTGTTCTTTTCCCCATGTTTACGTCTTCACCTACGGGTGGTTAGGCGTTGTGTTCTGCATCTTCCATCTGATGTTCTGCAGTTTCTTCCCTGGAAGTCTCTGTTTTGCATCAGATAGTGTATTTTTGGTAACTGATTCCGGGCCTGGGTGCCTGGAGTCTTATTTTAGTGTTTACATTCATTGTTTACATTTACAACAGCCCTCTGTGTGAGGGGGGGATTTCTGGAAATAATATCTTGATGTTATTTTAATCATAACTAGATATATTATTATTGTTCGTAAGTGTTGAATAAATTGTTTAAAATATTTTTAAAATTTTTGTCCACACTTAGGCTTGGGATCCATTGGGGCTCAACGTTACTTTTCAGAAACTTGGGCTGTTCTGAAAAAATATTTTTTCAAAATATTTTGATTTCCATTATTTTTTCTATATTAATGGATCATATTATTATTATGTATTTTATTGCCAGGGGTTAGTGCGAGTACCAGGACTTGTTTTCTTTTCACATTGAAAGGATATTGATCAATAGTAATAAGAGGAAGTCTTCCTCTGACTTTTATAATCATTCTATATGTGGTCAGTGTACTCGCATTAACTCCTGTTCTGTATCGTATGATTTCGATGACAATATGGGAAGCGTATGTCACGGTATGTTAGGGGGGAATTGGACACTCCGGTCCTTTCCCTGCAGGGTCACTCTACTTTATCAATTTCTATTTCAGACGATCAAGATTAGGGTGATGTATCTGTGATGTCTTCCAACAGTGTGCCTCCGTCGTCACAATTAATGAAGGGCTAGCGGAAAAGTGCTCATGTAAATACGCCAATTGCCTAAGAGGACCCTAGTAGGTTCGACGGCCTTTGACGTCCGCTAGCTCGCCCGGTGTAGCGTCCATTCACCGAATGGTTCGGCAACCGGGTTCGTCCGTTGCGGTCTAGAAGGAATTTTGGGGTGATGCGAGCACTATAAATCAACCTAATGCACACCCAGTGACGGCGGATCGGAGGGAGAACGGAGGAAGCCTTTTAGTCCGGTTCATAGCTCGTTCCGGTCCATCCGGACGGCAAGCGAGAGAGGCCCCTCTCTCGTTCAACAACATCTGGCCCCAGATGTTGTGGTACAAAATGTTTCGCATTCGGAGCATACGTCCGTCGCTCGGGACGCTCCGACATATAGTCAGTCCGGAGTAGACTGTCAATAAGGCTTCCTCATTCTCATAGTTGCGCACACGACCGCTCTTGGCTACGTGACCACGGATATCCAGTCAGCTTCGCCAGTCAGAGATTCATCGGCGACCAGGTCACACCATCCGGTAGCCAGGAACACGAGGCCTGCAGACTCCGGACGTTCGCATAGGAAGTGTGCGGGAGTCAACATACACGGAGCTTCCGGCGGCAATGCATCGTAAGACCGCTACTGCACAGGCCTCGGGAACGGACGTGCTTTCCTAAATAGCACAGTTTATCGCAGCATCCCAGCATCAACTGAATCTGTCGCATATTTTTTATCCGACGATGCTGGGTCGGGACGCTCCGCGGAAGCGGGTACGGACGTCCGAAAATTTCATCCGGTCCGACAGGATACCGAAAGGGATTTGGAGGATTTCGAGCTTTCCCTTTCGGAACAACATATGCTGTTGTGTATGTCATCTGACTTGGTCTTCTACAGCTTCTTTCGTCGGACCAGAATGCTGCGATGCCGGATAAGAAACTGATAGCGTCGGTGGACTTAGAAATTTTTGGTTCGGTTCAGGGACATCGTCCCTCAGTTCCGACATAGTCCAATAATGTCACACAAACTTTCGAATTATTGAACGACGCTATATATATTATTATTTTATGCTTGCTATAACCAAGCATTTCTGGTTTCTTGTTCGCAAAGTTACGAAGATGTCTTTCAAAAGTGTGCCTCTGTCGTCATAGTTAATGAAGAGCTAGCGGCAATAAGTGCTCATGGAATATGTCTATCGCCTACGGAGTGACATTCGCTAGCTCACCCGGTGTAGCGTACATTCATCGAATGGTTCGGCTGCCGGGTTCGTCCGTTGCGGTCTAGAAGGAGATTTGGGTGATGCGAGCACTTTAATTACTTTAGTACTCACCCAGTGGCGGCAGATTGAGGACAGATCGGAGGAAGCCTGTTAGTCCGGTTCCTGGCTTGTCCAGGTCCGTCCGGGCTGTGAGCGAGAGAGGTCCCTCTCTCGTCCAACAACATAGGGTACCGCATGTTGTGGTTCAGATATTTTACATTCGGTGCATATGTCTGTCGGTCGGGACGCTCCGTTATATTGACAGTCCGAGAGACTGTCCTTAATGCTTCCTCATCCTCACAGCAGGGCACATGACCGCACATTGGCTACGTGACCTCGAGTATCCGATCAGTTTCGTCATTCAGTGATTGCACGGCGAATAGGTCGCGCCATCCGGTAGCCAAGGGACACGAGGGCTATACACTCCGTTCGCTCGCATATTGGTAGTCTGCACGGGGTAACGATCACGGAGCTTCCAGCGGCAATGCATTGTAGGACCGCTTCTCGTCAGGCCTCAGTGACGGACGTGCTATCCGAGTTAGCACAGTTGTTTCGCAGCATCCCAGCAATTGACAGTTTCTTGGTCGAATCAGGAATTATCCGACGGCGCTGGGTCGGTGCGGTCCGCGGTTGCATCAGGTACGGACGACCGAACGCTTATAGGGTCCGACAGGATGGCGAAAGGGATTCGAAAGATTTCGAGTTTTCCCTTTAGTAGTATCGGAAGCTGCCTTTCATATCTTGTGGCATTATCTTCCAGTGATTGTTATTTCGGACCTCATTGCTGCGATCTTGGATAAGAGACTTATAGCGTCATTGGACTCGGATTTTTCGATCGGTTCAGGGACATTGTCCCTGACTTACCGACGCAGTCCAATAATGTCATTACAACATGTGTTTTATTTTTCGACGCTTTATATACATACAAGCCTGCTACCAAGCATGATAGTTTAGTTTCTTGTCCGCGTTGCTCATTTCTGCCGTTTTATCATTTATACGAATAGTTTATTTTGGCAGAGCAGGGCATACCGAGAGTTCATATGCGTCTAGACGGTGTGGTTAAAGACTGGAAATATTCTTTTTTGCCGTTTATGTCTTTTCCAACTTCTATGTTGGAAACGACATTATGTATAGTAGACTTAACTTAGACGCTTTATCATACGTAATCCGCCTTACTGAGGCATTATCATTACGTCTTCAGGAAAAGATTTACGGGATATTATTCTCAATGTAATTTCTTTTGAGGGCAGTAGTTTGTTCACGTATAACTCCGCCCTTCAGTGGCTGATTGGAGTTGGTTAGACGTGACGCAGCCCTAGCTACATCCACACGCGTGGATAGTAAGGTTAAGAACTCTCTCAGAGTCGCTTCGTTCTCGGAGGAGCTTCTCTTCGATGGCAACTTTTCGGCAATCCATGAATTGCTCGATTTACACATTCTCTTGTCTATCTAGTGTTACAAGAGATTCAGACTGGGGCAAACATTCGGTGGTTGACTCAGAGAGTGCCACCGCAGTTGCCGGACCCGAGTGTGGCTGTTATGACGGTTGCCAGTCAAACAGATTGGGATATAATACTGATCCCTACGGATTCGAAGTGCCAGGGTCTTTGGGTTCCGCAGTCGCTTAGCAACCAGTTTTCTTCCGCGGAATAATGTTTTTTAGGCTTGCTTTATGTCATTGCATGAACATTATTCAGAAACGCATGCCCAAATCCTGTCCTTTAATTCGACAGTAGTGACGTATCTCCAGAACCAGGGAGGCACTCTTTCGTTTCCGTTATTTAATTTAATGGAAAGAATCCGTCTGTTGGTTATAGTACACCAAGTTCTGTTTTGGTCCGTCATATTCCGGGTCATCTGATTGTTTTACCGGACTCCCGTTCACTTACGGGTCGCTTGTTGCTGTCAGAATGGACTCTCAACAAACAAGTATTCAATCAGATTTGCTATCTATGGGAGCGCCCAATGATGATTTATTTACGACACAGCTTGCTAATCAATTGCAGACGTATGTGTTGGCTTGTCCAGATCTCAGAGCTAATGTTGTTAACGCTCTATTGATCTATAGGACGGAATGATAGGATACGCGTATCCTCCGGCGCTGTTGTTTCAGCAGGTATTGCTAAGATAAACAACCACAATAAATTTCTGTTGATAGCATCTCTATCTTCACAGAGATCATGGGTAATTTACTCTCTTGTCTACTGTGGGTCTTAACGTGAAATCTTCCTCTATGTGAGGATCTTTTTTCACTGGGTAAATCGTGTCATCTTTATCACAACCCGCAAGGTCGCAACCTTCATGTATTCCGTTGTGTGGTCCATATTGCATTGTAAGCATTGTACTGGACGAGCTTTGGACGCGATTTCTTACTTAGGAGATCCTCTTCTTTGCTATTCTATGCGGCTAAAGTGGAGGCTCTTCCGTCGTTGGTGTAGGGATCATTATGTTCATATTGTTGAGCCCTCCATTCTACTCATTGCAATTTTTTAGTACACTTGTTTCACAAGATCTACTGCAGCCTGTTATTATTAGGTTATAGGTTTATGTTACCTCTTACCTATGCACTCTACGATAGTTTACAATTGAGTCTTATGTCTCTTTATCTAAGTCAGTTAGTAACCTTTTGATAAATAGACTTAGAATCTTTAGATTAAATTCCTATATGGATTTTAACTTCGGTTCTTATTTAGCTAAGTAATCATTTGAGCCTCTGGAAACAGTAGTTTTCAAATTCTGACCTTTTAGACAGTAATTCTGTTGGTTTCTCTTTTACTGTAGAGTCAGTGAGTTTCATACACTATCGTTGAATGATTTTCACTTTCGTAGTTTCGGAATCACTACTTCCGTTACTATTTAGGTTGGATTTTTGCATAAGATTTAGGCTCCAAATTTCCGGAACCTATTATTTTTAAGGTCCTTCCGTCTTCGTACGGGCATAGGCCTTTACTCTTTCCGGGTAGAGTTTATGTATTTATAAACAGATATCTGTTTATTACTATGGGCGTAAGCTTCTTCTGTCTTTGATGCCTAGTAGAAGGATGTTACGCTCCATTCTATTGTTAATGGATTCTATTAACTATCGGTACTGCTTATGGTATGTAATTGACTTAGCAGTTGTGCTTAAGATTTCGGCTCATGAAGTAAGAGTTCTTCTACATCTTGGGCTTACTTTAATAGTGTCGCTATTATAGATTTTTGAAGGCCGCTCATTGCGCTCAGCCATCCACATTCATGAATTTTTATCTCAGAAATATCGAGTCCATTTCTGGAGGCCTCTATTGTTAGGTCTATTATCTACTGCTCAGAATGTCATTCACTTAACAGTTGCTACTATAGCTAGGTAGGCTGTCTGTTTCGGCAGTGTCTCCGTTCTGCTGCCCTCTTCGCTCTGGGCTATTTGACCCAGGGCAAGAAAAAGGGGGGGGGGGGGGGGAGGGTGTTCCCTTGGGTCACCTGTTTTACTATGAAAACAAGGGGATACCTCCTCCGGAGTTAGTAATTCTGAGCGGTTATTGGGATGGTTGTTTAGTGAGAAGTTTAGGTTTTTAAAATTCATTCAAGTCTTAGTTTTTAAAGTATAGCCTTTGATTATTGCATATGTCAACGGACATGATTATGCAATTCTCAGACACTTTTAGGAGTATAAGAGTCTCTATTCTCTAGACTTACTTTATTTATTGGCTTACTTTAAAAATTATTAGTATAAGGATTATATTGGATATTAATAGAGTACATGGATGTATGAAGCTCAATTTTGAAAGGTGTTGTATCTTTCTAATTTATCATAAATAAGGAAGATACATGTAAGGCCTATTACTTCTTTTTCCCTACAGGGGATGACTCTATTTTATATTATTGAGCATATTCCATTTTGCTCTATGTCCTTGGCCCTCCAGCCTTTTTACTATTCAGCTATGTCTGGGTCATTGGTACAGTATAAAAATGTTAAAAAATTTATAGTAATTTCTATATTTTTTATACTTACCAATGACCCAGACGGGGATGGCCCTCCCAGGAGTTGGGAACTCTTGCCTCCCCGCTGAGTACATAGCGCTTACCAGGCACTGGTTTTTAGAATGATTAATGGCGCCAATTTCGGAACGTCCTTGACACTGCGCATGCGCAGTAGAGGCGAAGTGTGGAGGGCCTTTCAGGACATGTTTTCTTTGGTTTTAGATGCAAATTTTGGGGATTGGGGGGCAAAATTTGTGTTTGGCCCTATATTTTAAGAGTTAGCACCAGCTATGTCTGGGTCATTGGTAAGTATAAAAAATATAGAAATTACTATAAATTTTTTAACTTTTCAAAAAGATTTCAACAAAACCATATCATGTGACCCCTCGTTGGAGCAAGCTTGTCGAGCTCGTTCCTGCATTCGCCTGCGTAATATGCAAATTCAGCAATTGAAAAAATATTATTTTTCAAAAAGATTTCAACAAAACCATATCATGTTACCCCTCGTTGGAGCAAGCTCGCTGAACTCGTTCCAACTAGGGGTCACATGATATGGTTTTGTTGAAATTTTTTGAAAAATACAAAAATAATAAATTTTGATATCGTCTGCGTTGGGTAAAGGGTTAAAAGTTATTCCATCTCTACTGGAAAGTCTTTGAAGAAGTCCTTGAACTTTATATGTCACTAAAAATGCAGACCAGGATTTTATATCTGGTTATCAATGCTTATCAACCAATCTAATAACAATTTATTATGCCTCACGTTTGTAACATCAGCCGTGATTGGTTAATTTGACACCTTCTAAAAGTCATAGTACTGGAGTTTTGGGGCAAAACACGGGTACTATCGGAACGTTCTTCCCTGGAGACAAGAGAACAAAGAAAATGTAAGCTCCGCTTCCATTGATCAGCATCGACTACACACACTCCGATTGGAATTTCTCAACACCAAATGTTGACGCCGTGTCCGTTTAACTTTTTTCATCACCGATAGACACACACTTGCCAACAAATGTGTCATCTTCAGTGGGTATGTTTTCAATTTTAACTGCAAACAATGAATTCAAAAGAATCAGAAATATTAAAAACTCATGTGTTGTTCACAACTTCAGTGAATCCTGAATATGAGTTATGACTTCAAGTTCAATCAATTATATTTCTATTTCCACAAGTTTAGTACTCCTCGACCTCACTGAGCCTCCACCTCAAGTTCAAAATAAATTGTTTCACTCCACTAATTCTAACAACTGTCGTCGTCCAAGAAACATGAATTTATATTCCATTAATTTATACCACTTATCACACAAGCATTAATAATGAATTATAACATGAACAGCATGATGCAGTTGTAAACACTGGCATTTGGTGATATAGAAACTCCCAAAGCGACGGTACTTGTGACAACTCATTTTCGAATTTGGTGATCTGGAAACTCCTAAAAAGACGTCATTCATTCGAAATGATGTCAGGTTTTTGGATTCGACTACATTGTTATTACAAGATTGATGGCATGTTGCAGTTAACGCTTAACAATGAAAGCTATTTTTTGTTCAGCATAATAAAATAGAACGTTTCTTTTCATGTTCTATCGGTCGATAGTACCTGAGTTTGTGTGATTTCTGAAATAAAACCTGAAGCAGCAAAGCTGCTAAAGGTTTTATTTCAGAAATCACACAAACTCAGGTACTATCGAACAATAGAACATGAAAAGAAACGTTCTGATGTTATAATATTCTACCTTTTTATAGGTTTATAAATCGACTGGAGATTTTGAGACAGCCAGGAAAATGTACAGTGCTTATTCAGATGTTAATGATCATGATGAACCTCATTTCTTGAGTTTGAGGGATGTTGTGCTTGCCAGAAAAGTACCAAGGAAGATGTTTGTGCAACATCACACCTATCTAGAAGGTGAGAAAATATAAATCGATTTCAAATTCTAAATTTGGATTTTATTATTGTCCTTGAAAATCCTTGTATTGAAAAAAAAAAATTTTTTATGGCTGTGAAAGTCCTTAAAACATGTAAATTAGCCTTAAAAGTCCTTAATTTTTGAGGATGTTTATGAGTTTTAACTCATAGAAGTCTGGGAAATGAGAGAGAATTTATTGAGTATTAAAAGGTATCAAGACTTATGGCCTAGCAGTTGTTTTCAGTCAAGTATCAGGCAGACGACACTTGATCAAAGATGTCTGCTCAGGTTATATTGTACATCTTTGCTTACAATTGTTCATTATAAGTCAATCTTCCTCATTACTCTTTTGCGCTGAGTTCTACCAAACAAGATATAGTTAAATTTGTAACTGATAATAGTGAAAGAAGTTATATAAATCCAACTATTTTCAGCACTGTTTAGTGGATTAAAAGAAAAGAGAAAAGGAAAAAAAGCCTCTCTCCCTCATCATAAAATTGCAGAAAATTTATATTGAAACAAAAAAATGTATTTTTAATATGCCAAATCAGAAAAGATCAAAAGTATTCATCTTGGACTGATACAATATAACATAATATTGTTTTTCTTATTCACAGGTGAAAAAGTTATGTTGAAGAATTATGATTCCACTGCAGTTGGCCTTATTGATTCATTTAGAGACAGGTTCCCTTCTGAGGACATTGACAACATTCTCTTGGAGTTGTGGGAGAAGGACAAAATCCATTACTCGTAATTCAGCAAAAACTTGACATTCGATTGTAAACACTAATTCCAAACAGATTTTCATGTGTAAACATAGTGATAACCTAGCCTCAAATGTAGTAGACATATCTTTTTTTTTTTTTTTTACTTTTCCATTAACTACAGCTTGTACCTGTATAGCCCACATTCTTATGAAGAGGCGACAGTAAATGAACTTCCCGGTATATTTTTCTCCCAAGAAATGTAATTTTTTATAGTTCTCCATGGGATTGTGTGGTATTCATCATTTTTATTTGTCCTTGTTTGTGTCCATTTGGTTGTTTGTCCATCTCTCATATCCATCTGTCTCTATCCATCTTTTTTACCCATCCGTGTGTCTGTTCTCACGATTGATACATTGAAAGATGAATATGTTGTGTGTCTACTGTTTCATGCATCTAAACACATTTTTGAGAACTACATGTACCAGAATTTACATAGGAACAATGCACTGACCTGCCCAATGCAAAAGTACTTTCTGAGGTTGTTAAAAAAAAAAATCATGTTTCTCCAGGTTCCTAAGGAAATTATTCCTGAAATTTTTGGCAGGAGAGGGAGGCTTTTTTCTGTAAACAGCTTAAAATGTCCTAGAAATTTGAAATTTTTACTCTCCTGGGAATCATTAGTCATTCTACTTTTGTTTTTTTATAGAAATGTCTCAGAAATTTGAAATAGTTACTCTCCTGGGAATCATGAGTCATTCTACTTTTGTTATTTATACCCCTCCCCCATTCCTCAACAAAGTCGTGAGGGAGTAGTATACTGAAATCAACTTGTCCATCTGGATTTCCATTCATTCAACCATCTGCCCTTCTATCTGTGGACACAATTTTGTCCTGAGCTTATTTTCTGCTCATCTTTTTTCAAGCTTGGCGGATATGTTAATCACCATGGGAACCTGTGCACATGCAGTTTTGTTTAGTGATTACCCTTTTTTACTTAGAATTTTGTCATCCATGTACACTTATCCTAGCTTGTATTCCTTCATTTTCAAGTCAATTTTTGTTAACCTTAGTATATATGTTAACCACCACGGGAACCTGTGCAACTGTGATTTTGAGATCAATCAGCCCTGTTGCTGCAGAGTTATTCTCTTCAGGCTTGTCTCGAGAGTAGTTCCAGTCTGATGTACAATGTAATAACTAATTACTACTTTGGAATTGGTAGACCTCCCGCTCATATTTGGAAAGTTACTTACTGTCTCTGGGTGACTGTGTTGACGACACACTACAACCTTCACAAATTGCGATTTGTTACATGTACCTCCTTCAATCCGTGAAAATTGTCATTTGAGGTGGCCAATTTTGAGGTGCCTTCAACTGAATTAATGGGCCGCAGAAATCGGAGTTAGGCAGACGTTTACCGTCCACGGAATTTTGAGCTGCGGCCCGGGCTATTGCCTAATTCAAAATGACAAGCCTGCTCTTTTGACTTAGAATTTGTCACCCAAGCACACAACTTTGTCTGAGCTTGCATTCCTTCATTTTCAGACCCATGTTTTTAAAACTTTGCCCAGAGATTCTGAGATTGGTTGGACTCATTTTGTGGGAGTGATTGCCCTTTTTCCACTTGGAGTATTTTTGCAACCTCCATTTGCCCAAGCTTGTATTCCTTTATTTTTCAGTAAATTTTTTTAAAACCTGGTCCAGAGATTAACCAGTGTGGAAACTGTGCACCTATTGTTTTGAGATTGTCAGACTCATTTTATCATAGTTATTGCCCATTTTTCAACTGAAGTTTTTTCGGAACCTTCATCATTTTGTCTTTCATTTTAAAAACTTGGTACAGAGATTAACAAGCATGGAAACCTGTGCTCTTATGATTTTGAGAGTGACCAGCCTTATTTTGGCAGAGTTATTGCCCTTAGTCGACTTGGATTATTTTGTGATCTATTTAACATGGAATGCAAGTGCGGGAGGGGGTATTTTTAGTCTCATTGGGACAGACACTTCTTGTTCTGCATGTCAGAGTTTCCAACATATTTCTTACACATCAAACTTTGAGAAGAAATGGCTTTAGTTGGTGTAGATTTTGACTGGTTAAAAATAAATCAGGAAAAGAATTTTTTTTAAAACAGGTTTTAAACTTGTATGAACCAGCCTTATGAACTAAAACAGGTTTTAAACTTGTTTGAACCAGCCTTATGAACTACCTTTCTCTCAAACCACTGCTCCAAAGGCTTTCAAATTTCACATGTTTTGATATTTAGCTTGTAGCATCCTTAGGGGGGTGAGATTCAAGTTTGTTCAAGCCAAGTCCCTGGGTTCATATTTGGGCTCACTGTGGGAGCCCGAATTATAACTTAGTTCAAAATGAGGAATTTTCTTTAAAAATCTTCTTCTTCAGAACCAGCAGTCGGAATGCTTTGATATTTGGTATGCAGCATCCTCATGGGGTAAGATTCAAGTTTGTTCAAGCCAAGTCCTGGGTTGATATTTGGGCTCCCTGTGGGAGCCCAAAATGTAACTTAGTTCAATATGAGGAATATTCTTCAAAAATCTTCTTCTTCACACCCACCAGTCAGAATATTTTGATATTTGGTATACAGTATCCCACTGGAGGAGACATTCAAGTTTGTTCAAGCCAAGTCCCTGGGTTCATATTTGGGCTCCCTGTGGGAGCCCAACTTATTACTTAGTTCAGTATGAGGAATATTCTTTAAAAATCTTCTTTTTACCTGCGTCGCCAGCAGCAGAGCAGGTCTAGTAACCGCTCGACTCAGTCTGTCCTTCCGTCAGTCCGTCCGAAACACTTTTTCCGTCAAAGTTTCCTTGGCTTCTATGAAAGGGAATGATTTTATATTTGGTCTGCTGCTTCATAATGATGAGTTGTATCGTGTAAGCAATTTTCAGATCTGCCGTGCAGCCACTTCCTGTTTGCCGATACTTTGAAATTTTACTGTACCCACTGAACATTGAAATTTTTCGTCAAACTTTTCTCGGCTTCTATTCAAGGGATTGATTTTATATTTCATCTGGAGCCTGATAATGATCAGTTGTATCGTGTATGCAATTTTCAGATCTGCCGTGCAGCCACTTCCTGTTTGCCGATTCAATTGCATGCAGCGACGCAGGTCCAGACCCGGTATTGGTCTTGGCTTGTTTTTTTTAGATCCGCTGGTCAGAATCTTTGGATATTTGGTTTTAGCTTTTCTTAGGAGGGGCAGATGCAACTTGTTGAAATCAATTCCCTGGGTTGATATTTAGGCTACCATGTCAGGTGAGCGTCCTCAAGCCCCCTGGGGCCTTTTGTTGAATATGTGCAGGATGATGTAACTGATCCCACTGCTGATTATGCTATACATTCGAAATCATTCAACAAATGTTGGAAAGTGACCAGGCCCTAAACTTTGTTCGACTCGTGAGAATAGCTTTTGATCCATGCAAACTCCTCCTGCTAGAATCAATTTTCAATTCTCTGTACATATTACAAAGTAAGGCCCCCATACAGTAGATCTTCTGTTTCTCGGGCCATTTTTTGTAAAATTGCAAATGGGAGGGCAATTTATTATTTATTTTTGTAATTATTTCTTTGCCTTCAGAAGTTCATGTTCTTGGTTTGTTTTATGTTTTAGGCCTCATAATCTACAGAATAGCATGGGTGGTGGTGTATTTCATCCCTTGAGTGCAAGAAGGCTTTGCAATTAATGTTAAAGCATTGCAAAGCCTTTTTGCACTCAAGGGATAAATTTGTCAATTGTATTAACTTGGGGTAAAATATCAGACATAAACCATTTAATTTTTATTTTTTTAAGTTTGCATTGGTTATAAAAAGAGAGTGTGCAGCAGCCAAAAGGATCATGCAGGAGGGCCTGAAAACAGATTTTTAACTTTTTTAGGCTTAAAAGACAAAACTCATATTTATATATTTACTAGAGTTTAACCCTTGAGAGCCTGATTCCAATTCTTGTGAGTTTCTTGTCTTACATGTACAAGTAGAACAGATGTTCCAACATATATTGTACAGGCTTTGTGAACTTGATGATGGAAATAACAGTACCTTGGAAGTGGTTTGTAGTGAAGTCTTGTCTGCCTGCATAAGCAGCCAAGACTTCACAAGATACCACTGGTAAGTCACGGTGTTACCTTGTTGTGAGGGAGCAACAAATAAGAACAATTTTCAAGACCTATAAGGACACCTTCAGAATCTGTGACGAGAATCAAATGAACATTTTGCGAGAATCAAAGTTGATTCTCATTCTATTCCTTTGCAAGAATGATTTGCGAGAACTGATTCTGATTCTCACATGAATTATAAGCCCTTGTGCCCAAACTTCAATTCAACACCATTACCCTAAAAAGATCATTCTACATCTGATGAAACATGATGCAACTTGTGAAATTCAACTACTTGTTGAATTCAACCTGCATGTTGTATTGTGAGTCTTTGGCTTTAATCTAATTTTTTTATTGACAGAATTACAATTTTGGGGGGGGGGATATGGAAAAGGACAGTTGTGTACTAATATCCCCTTATATGGATAAGGACAGTTGGATATTATTGACGGCATTGTAATATTTTTTTTTGATATGGATAAGGACAGTTGTATATTAATATGCCGGTGTGTCTTTCATCTATGGGTATCTTGGTATGAGAAAACCCAACATTGTCATTTCTTCACCACAGTGTCACTTAGTTAACCCTTTACCTTACATGAAAAGCAGATGACACTTGCAAAAAAATTCTTGAATGACTATTTTTTTCATTTTTGTCTCAAAAACATGGGTTATGATCCCTCATTGGAATGAGCTCCAAGAGCTTGTTCCAATGGTGGCTCATAACCTATGTTTTTGAGACAAAATATGAAAGACTAATGAAAATTAATTGGTTATTTTTTAGAATAGTGCTGGCCGGTTTTGGCCGTTACGTTGGGTAAAGGGTTAAAGATGCACACTGTCAAAGACACATAATGTATCATTCTTTGTCCATCTGTCTGTCTTTGTTTGTCCATCTGTCCAAACCTAGTGTAGGTAAGAAACTAACTTTGTTCACACATCATATATAAAAGCAACTGCTGAGGTCTCCCTTCATTAAATTCTTATTCCATTAGATTAATTTATAGATATAATCACAGCATGAACATAGACATCTTTTGAGTTCATTTAAATTAAAGTCATGCACCTGTCCTAATTTTAATTTTTCTAGGAGTATATATCACTGGGTCGCCAAATTTTTTTTTAGTACAGGTAAAGATTTTTTTTAAAATATTTACCAAACACGACTTACACGAGTTGCAGATCAGACTTCCTGTATTGTATTTATAAGTAACTGAAACCTTTCTATTTTTCACTTCCGAACTTAATTTATGATCCCACATTGGAACGAGCCCAATGAAAATTTATGGGCTCTTTCTTGTGTGTAATGATCCATCGATTTCATAGGAAAAGGGTTAATGCTGTATCTAAGACTGGAGAGTGGATTCCGCATAGCAATATTAGTTTT
This sequence comes from Pictodentalium vernedei, assembly GCA_031216915.1. Classification (NCBI taxonomy): domain Eukaryota; kingdom Metazoa; phylum Mollusca; class Scaphopoda; order Dentaliida; family Dentaliidae; genus Pictodentalium; species Pictodentalium vernedei. The sequence continues at coordinate 172,410,529 of CM062292.1, forward strand.
CTAGAATGTTTTGCCTTCGAGCTTACAATTTTGCAGGTACATTCCTTTTATTTATTTGCATGACCCTATTTCAAATTTGCATTTTCACTTTAAATTGTCAGTAAAATAGTGAACAAAATTTTCTTGGGGTTCAGTGTTTTTCAAGGCCTTGAAAGTAAATTTGTGTATTATCTTTGAAAATTCTTGATTTTTAAGGATACTTCAAAGTTTTCAAATGTACAAATCTGGGAAATGAGACAAGAATTTATTGAACATCAACTCCTTGCATGCTGCTGGCAGATATTCCTGGACACGAAATCTCTTGCCACTGAAATAAGTATAAGTTTGATACATTTAACCAAATTTTCCCCTGTAAACTTTTTGATCAGTAATTTCTTGAGTTAAATTTCACAGCAGCCATGACCTGATTTGATGAAAAATATTTTGAAAATACTCAACGGGTTAAGAGTTAAAAGTATCAAGACTTATGGCCTAGTAGATATTTTTAGTCAAGTGTTGTCTACCTAAATAGGAAGATGACACTTCACTAAAATGACTGTGCTTGTTAAAGACTTTAATTGTTCACGATTAGTCAAACATCAGTATGAGTCCTTGCTGTAAAACATCGTAGGTGAGAAGATGTGAGCTCGTTCCAATGAGGGGTCATAACCTATGTTTTTGAGACAAAAAATGAAAAAATAATGAAAATTAATTGGCGATTTTTGAGAATAGCGCTGGCCAGTTTTGGCCGTTACGTTGGGTAAAGGGTTAAGGGTCATTCAAGATCTTGAAATCCTGGAAAATGTGTCAGGGGGCCTTGAAAAGCCTTAAATATTCACTAAATATAAATACTAACAAAGCATGTAACCATATATATAATTTTATAGGCCAGAGTTGGTGAAAGCTTAGTCCAAACAGGGATCCTCTGGACATTACTACTTCCTTTATAAGGAAGTGGAAGGAGGGGTAATGAACGGAGGTCCTAATTAGGACTATTGAAGGCAGGACCTTAAAATCCTTGAATTTGACTTTTGTAGAGGCTTGAAAAATGCTGAAATATATCGAGAAATGGCTTTGAATAGCTTTAACCCTTTACCCAACGAATCGCCCGCATCCGCCCACGTAATATGCAGATTCAGCAGCTGAAAAAATATTTTTCGAAAAATTTCAACAAAACCATATCAGGTGACCCCTCTTTGGAATGAGCTTGTCGAACTCGTTCCAGTGAGTGGTCACATGATATGGTTTTGTTGAAATTTTTCGGAAAAAATTAAAAAACGATATTTAAATTAATAAATTTTGATATCATCTGCATTGGATAAAGGGTTAAATTTGACCAGTCCTTGCCTGCCAGGAACCCTGTTAAATTAACCTCACCTTCAGGAAATGAACCCTGTTTCATGCATGAGAATTTTTAATAAATGTGACTGAGAACAGTTGGTGAAGTTTCTGATGCACGAAACTTTTTGTTTAACTGGTAGAGTGCTGGAAGCCCATATTTGGGCTTTACTCTGAAGTGTCAGTACCAGCACTTAAAAGCTTCATATTTTGTGGATGTTGTTCATACCACCTTTGAAGTGAAATTATTTAGTCTGTTAGGATTTGCCTTGTTACAATTTATGGGAGAGTGCCTATTCTCCTATAAATTGTAACTAGGCAAACGTATGTGAACAAATTCTGATGACCAAAAATAATTCAGCACTCTACCAGTTAAGGAAAGTGTTTTAAATACTAAACATTGTTTTCAAAAAGAAGTAATTCTTTTTAATGATTAAAGTTTTAGGACAATATTTAGGGTAATTCAATTCATACATTTGTCTTTTCAGTCCTTCTATTCACTCATCTCATGTTATATTTTGAACACAGATAGAAATAAAATGAAAAGAAATTTGTCTCATCTTGTTATTTACAGATCCAAAACCTTTCAAACTAAAGGCTGCTAGCTAGCAGTGTCTTCCATTGAAAACAAACAGAAATAAAATGAAAAAAATGTTCTTGTGCTGTTATGAACAAATATAAATACTTTTCTAGTGGAGAATATATGGTGCTTCAATTCAGTAGTAATCCACTCTCTTCATTCTGTAAATGCAGACAAATTTTAATATCTATTTACATCATTACATATACCCAGAAGAAGCTAGGAATGATGTTAATGATTTGTATTTACTTGTATAGAAATGTTGGGTACTAGAGCTGAATTGGTTAATCGATTAACCGATGATCAACATCATGATCGATCAAAAAAGTCCTTGATTGATTAACCGCTACCTTTGAACTACTGCATTGTGGGTGTCAACACTGTCACAAACGCACCCCTGACTCACATAGACATTGCCACACTCACTCGTCTGCGAGTTGTCCGTTTCAAATGCATGCAGTACTTGCTATGACATTGTCAAAATATCAGTGAAGTCGGCATGTGTTTTATCCTGATAACGTTGTCACTTTACTGTAACATTCACTTTGAGGTCATTAGAATGTGTGGGCAGTGTGCCTGAAATGCGATGAATGTTAAGTATTCCTTTTCATATTATTAGCTCACCTGGACTAAAAGGCCATGTGAGCTTTTCACATCACTTGGTATCTGTCGTCTAGGTCGGGAGGTCCTCTACAAACGATCCTCATTTTGTTACCGTGCACCGAAAAACATGGCAGCCAGAAGCATTCTTTGATTCTGGTTGGTGGATTTTCAAAAATCTTCTCTGATGAAATGGCCAGGCCAAATGTTTTGATGCTTCACATAAATGATGACCAGGACCCCCTCTACCAACGGTCCTCATTTAATGTTGATCGGGATACAAACATGACTGCAGTTGCGGCTTACAGTTATTATAGAAAGCCTATGAGAAATCACATTTCATCTTCTTCTCTGGAACTACTGAGCCGACGTGAACCACACCTGGCAGGAATAGTCTATGGGAGGTTCTCTACAAACGTTCCTCCTTTTGTTCCCATGGGTTTGAAAACATGGCCGCCAGAGGCAGTCTTTGATTCTGATTGATGAATTTTGAAAAAATTTCTCCTCTGAAACCACAGAGCCAAATGTTTTGAAACTTGGCATGGTTGATGACTGGGACCCCCTCTACCAACAATCCTCATTTATTGTTGATCGGGTTTCAAACATGGCTTCAATTGTGGCTTATAGTTACTATAGAAACCCTATGAGAAATCACATTTTCATCTTCTTCTCTAGAACTACTGAGCTGACATGAACCAAACTTGGCAGGAATGGTCTATGTGAGGTCCTCTACAAATGATCCTCATTTTGTTCCCGTGGGTTGAAAAACATGGCCTCCAGAGGCATTCTTTGATTCTGGTTGGTGGATTTTCAAAAATCTTCTCCTCTGAAACCGCCAGGCCAAATGTTTTGAAACTTGACATAAATGATGACTGGGACCCCCTCTACCAACGATCCTCATTTAATGTTGATCGGGTTGCAGACATGGCTTCAATTGAGGCTTATAGTTACCATAGAAACCCTATGGGAAATCACATTTTCATCTTCTTTTCTGGAACTTCTGAGCTTATGTGAACCAAACCTGGCAGGGTTAGTCTATGGGAGGTCCTCTACAAATGATCCTCATTTTGTTACTGTGTATCGAAAAACATGGCTGCCGGAAGCATTTTTTATTCTGATTGGTGGATTTTGAAATATCTTCTCCTCTGAAACCACAGGGCCAAATGTTTTGAAACTTTGCGTGATTGATGACTGGGTCACCCTCTACTAACGATCCTCATTTAATGTTGATCGTGTTGCAAACATGGCCACAATTGCAGCTTATAGTTACTATAGAAACCCTATGGGAAATCACATTTTCATCTTCTCTGGAACTACTGAGCCAACGTGAACCTAACTTCGCAGGAATGGTTTACAGGCCTTCTACAAACGATCCTCTTTTTGTTCCTGTTGGTTGGAAAATATGGCCACCAGAGACATTCTCTGATTCTGATTGATGGATTTAGCAAAAATCTTCCTCTCTGAAACTACAAGGTCAAATGTTTTTAAACTTCACATAATTGTGGACTGGGACACCTTCTACCAATGATCCTCATGTAATGCTGATGTTGCAAACATGGCCACAATTGCAGCTCATATTTACCATGGAAAGCCTATGGGAAATCACACTTTTATATGCAGTTCCAAGCGAGTGATTACAGGCTCTTCAGAGCCTCTAGTTAAGATTCATGTGTGATACGGAATAGAATAAGCATGCAAACTGCGTGCAGATGCACTTGGTTCCCCCATGTGAATGTTACACTGTATCAATAGCCAGAAAATGGGACATTATTAACACTGTAAATCATCAACAGCGTGGAAGCTATTCAGTGATCTATCAGGACAACTGATTAATTGGTTAACCGAGGTTAATCCATGTGATTAATCGATCAAGAAAACCCTTTAACAGTTTCAGCTCTGTTGGGTTTGCTGTTTTTCTACAAGAATTGAGTTACGCTAATGGGACAGTTTAGTTTGATAGGGACAAAATGTGCACTTACTCAGTGTGCTATTACAGTGGAGCCCACTTAATTGGATATCTCTTAACTGAATAACCCTGTTAATTGAATATAAGTTGTAGAGTAAACTCCTGTTAATTGAATAAAACATTTTGTAACCTGTCGGGAAATTACCCTGACTCTCCCCAGCTTTCCTTTGTTTATAGACCTATTTGGCCTTAGTACTTACAAAACAGGCGTTTAATCTATTATATTTTTTTTGACAGAGCTCTGTCAAACAAGGTAGAATAAATGCTAAGTTTTTAGAATATAGGAAAGTGACACAATCCCTGTTAATTGAATACTCCTGTTAATTGAATCAAAATAGTGCACAATACATTGACGGGAGGTCTAGTTTCAACTGTACTGTTTGTACCTGTTTTGCCCACATTCTTGTGAAGAGGTGACAGTAAATGAACTTACTGATATATTTTTCTCGCAAGAAATATAATTTTTGTAGCTCAAAATGGGATTATGTGGTATTCATCATATTTATTTGTCCTTGCTTGTGTCCATTTGGTTGTTTGTCTATCTCTCGCATCCATCTCTCTTTATCCATCTTTTCCCCATCCATGTGTCTGTCTGTTCTCACGATTGATACATTGAAAGATGAATATGTTGTGTGTCTACTGTTTTGTGCATCTAAACACAGTACAAAACTACCCGAGTATACATAGGAACAATGCAATGACTTTAACTCTTACACTGATACAGGTGGATTTTCCTGTTCGGTACAAAAATATTTTCAAAGGTTGTTAAAAAGAAAATCTTGTTTCTCCAGGTTTCTAAGGAAATTATTCCTGAATTTTTGGGTAGGGGAAGGAGGCTTTTTTCTGTAAACAGCTTGGAATGTCTCGGAAATTTGAAATGTTTACTCTGCTGGGAATCATTAGTCATTCAACTTTTGTTTTTTTACCCCCTCCCAACCCACAACAAAGTAGTGGGGTGGGGGATGGGTCATAGGGCTGGGCGATATTTCGATATACCGGTAAATACCGGTATTGAAATCGGTACCGGTTAAATATCGTCTATTTTTTGGCAATACCGGTATATCGTCTGTAACGATATTGGTTTGGGTCACATGATAATAAAATTTCAACATGTGTTTTTTCGTTAAATCGCACAGAAAGTTGCTTTGAAAATACAAGAAGTTTATCTTTCCTTATTTCGTGAACAAATGATAAACAGCGAGAGATGATGAGAGTAACATTCTATCTCGTTTATCGTCACCGACATGCAAGCATTCATGGAGAAATTATGAAATAAAAATGTAATACTTGTTTGCTAAATTTGTTTGATTATTTTTAATTACTGAATAATTAAAGTAGCACACATCACACAAATAGTTCGTTGTTACACGGAAAACACACCCGACTGTCACGCTGTAAAAACACGGTCACCTGCTGTTGGTCGCATTTGTTTGAACTGTAATCCGCAAGCCATACTTATCGCTTAATTCGTCGTCAGCAATCTGACACAAAAATGTTTCAAATCACACATATTCACAATTGCGAAATGTGCAACAATTTTTGTCAAATATGACAGAGGTGTGATGCCATCACTGGGAGAAAACATTGTCGGCTGGTGATTGACACCTGCAGACTCTCATGAAAGTGAAGGGTGATCACGTCTTGGAGGCGTGCTTAATATCAACAGACCGACTGGCCTGACATGTGACAGATTACATTTGACATTGTCATCTGAGGAAGTTCACTGCTGGAAGATAGGAGAAGGGGAGGAGCTACTTCTGGTTCTTTGTGAAACCAGGCCCTCAGAATCCCATCAACTGGATACCCGTTGTTTTGATAAAAAGTTTTGTTTGCCACTGTTTTCATGAAGCCACACATACGCAATTAACACAATGTGACAATTGCCTGGCCCAGTAATTAAATGCTTATCAGTCAAGAGAGGCTGGCCATGTTTTTACAGGAATTAAATTGACAAAGACTAATTTACTTGTATCCCAGATTCAGATGAAAGCCAGTAAACCCATGATAATTTTATGGCTTATTTTCGTATTAAACAATAGGTTCAATAACTTTGTAGACATGGATTATTATGGTCTTCCATTCAAATCACTCATTTTTCCAGAGCAGTAAGTGATACTTCTATCTTTTGCTCCAAAAATATATTTTTTATTCATGATATCCCATGCACTTAATATGCGTTTCACACACTGCTGCACGATATACCGGTATATCGCGATATTTTTTCTGATATCGTTACCGGTATTCAGATTCCCATATCGCCCAGCCCTAATGGGTCAGTATACTGGAATCAACTTGTCCATGTGGATGTCCATCCATCCATTCATACATCTGTCCTTCCATCTGTGGACACAGTTTTGTCCTAAGCTTTTCTTGCTCATTTATGAATCTATTTCTATCAAAGTTGGCAGGTATGTAAATTACTGTGGGAAGCTGTGCACCTGTGATTTTGAGGTAGATCAGCCGTGTTATTGCAGAGTTATTGCCCGTTTGTACTTAGATGACTATAGTCATCCATGCACACAACTTTGTCCGAGGTTGTATTCCTTCATTTTCTTCATTTTCAAGTCAATGTTTGTTAACCTTGCTATTTTTGTTAACCACCATGGGAACCCATGCAACTGTTATTTTGAGATTGATCAGCCCTGTTGCTGCAGAGTTGTAGCCCTTTTGACTTAGAATATGTCATCCATGCACACTTTATCCAAGCTTGTTGTCCTTCATTTTTAAGTCAATTTTTGTTAATCTTGGTATATATGTTATCTCCAATGGGAACATGTGCAACTGTGATTTTGAGATCGATCAGACCTGTTGCTGCAGAGTTTTTTCCTTTTTGACTTAGAATTTGTCATCCGTGCACACAACTTTGCCTGAGCTTGTATTACTTCATTTTCAGGCCAATGTTTTTAAAACTTGGCACAGATATTAATCAGCACGGAAACTTCTGCATCTGAGATTGGTTGGACTCATTTTGCAGGAGTTATTCCTCTTTTTTTGACTTGGAGTATTTTTGCAACCTTCATTTCTCAGAGCTTGTATTCCTTCATTTTCCATTCATTTTTTTAAAAACCTGGTACAGAGATTAACCAGCTTGAAAACTGTGCAAAACCGTTTTTTTTTTAAATTATCAGACTTTATTTTGTGAGAGTTATTGCCCCTTTTTGAACTTGAGTTTTTTCGCAGCCTACTTCATTTTGCCTGTGCTTATTCAGTCATGTTTTTGAAAGCTTCATACAGAGATTCACCATCGTGGGAACCTGTGCTTTTACGATTGTGAGATCGACCAGACTTAGTTTGGCAGAGTTATTGCCCTTTATCGTCTTAGAGTATTTTTGTGATCTATTGAATGCAGGTGGCAGAGGGTCCGGAGGGGGATCAACATAGTCCCATTGGGACAGACACCTCTTGTTTTACATGTCAGAGAGGGGGCACGGTGGCGTTGCGGTAACCGGTTATCAGATCACCAAAGATGAGCAACTTCGAGCCCAGTTAGTTCTTGGATGGGTGACCGTCTGCGAGATCGATTCAGACTCCCATGTTGTGTGCTTTGGCAAGGCACTTAACCCCAATTGTCCACATGGGGGCACGATGATGCCATGTATTAAGACGTTCTGCATATTGATGGTTCACATGTCTTCAATCAATCTAGTGCTGCAGTGCGGAGTTGTGATGTTGGGGAGCTGGCAGCTGCTCGTCGTTGCTCGGTGGTTCTCTCTGGGTACTCCGGCTTCCTCCACCCATAAAACTGTCACTGACACGATATGACCTTGGCTGTTAAGGTGTCGTTAAACCTTAATAAATAAATACATGTTACATGTCAGAGTTTCCATCATTTGCCTTATGCATTAAAATTTGAAAAGAAAAGTATTCAGTTGGTGTAGATTTTGGCTGGTTAAAAATAAATCAGAAAAAACCATTTAAAACAGGTTTTAAACTTGTATGAACCAGCCGTATGCTACAACATGTGAATTTAACGTTGCTCAACACAATAAAGTTGTATGACTGTCAAGTTTAGTGATAGTGGGGAAAATGCATTTATATTTTGTTTTTGAATATGCAACATCTTGTGACTGTGATCCAACAACTGATTATGCCACACATTCAAAATCTTTCAACAAATGTTGGGAAGTGCTCAGACCTTAAACTTGGTCCCAACTCGTGAGGATAGCTTTTGATCCATGCAAACTTCTGCTGCTAGAATCAATTTTCAGTTCTCGGTACATATTCCACTGTATGGCCTCATGAAGTAGATTTCTGTTTCTCAGGCCATTTTTTTTTTGGTAAAATTGCATGCGGGTGAGCAATTTTATATTTTATTTTCTGTTTTTGTAATTATTTCTTTGCCACTAAAAGTTCATGTTCTTGGTTTGTTTTATGTTTTAGGCCTCATAATCTCCAGAATAACATGGGTAGTGATGTATTTCGTCCCTTTGGCGCAAGAAGGCTTGCAATGCTAGAGCATTGCAAAGCCTTGTTGCACTCGAGGGACAAATTTATCAATTCTATTAACTTGGGTAAAATATCAGACGTAAACCATTTAATTTTAATTTCATAAACAACTGGTTTCCGGATGATAACTTTATAATTGATTGACCCACGTTTATGAAATTTCATAGGTAGGATGGCCTCGGTGAGAGGAAGAACCCTATTTATTTTGGACTCACTACGTCAAAGGTGAAGGACACAGTGACCTTGAACAAACAAAATCATAAACAATTGGTTTACGGATGATAACTTGACTATGGTTGAACCAACATTCATGAAACTTCATATGTAGGTTGGCCTTCGTGAGAGGAAGAACCCTATTTATTGTAGAACCGCTAGGTCAAAGGTCAAGGTCACATTGACCTTGAACATAGTAAATCAAAACAATTGGTTTCCGGATGATAACATGATAATGGTTCGACCCACGTTCTCGAAACTTCATAGGTAGGTTGGCATCGGTGAGAGGAGGAACCCTATTTATTTTGACCTCGCTAGGTGAAAGGTGAAGGTCACAGTGGCCTTCAACAAAGTAAATGAGGAAACAACTGGTTCCGGACGATAACTTGATAATGGTTTGACCCACGTTTATGAAACTTCATAGGTAGGTTGGCATCAGTGAGAAGAAAAACCCTATTTATGTTGTACTTGCTTGGTGAAAGGTCAAAGTCACAGTGACCTTCAACATAGTAAATCGTAAACAACTAGTTTCCGGATGATAACTTGATAATGGTTTGATCCACATTCACGAAACTTCATATGTAGGTTGGCCAAGGTGAGTGGAAAACCCCTGTTTATTTTGGACTCGCTAGGTCAAAGGACAAGGTCACAGTGACCTTGAATATAATAAATCGTAAACAATTGGTTTTGAGAAGATAATTTGACAATGGTTCCACCCATGTTCATGAAACTTCATAGGAAGGTTGGCATTGGTGCAAGAAAGAGCCCTATTTATTTTGGAATCACTAGGTCAAGGTCACAGTAACCTTTCACATAGTAAATTGTTAACAACTGGCGGACGATAAGTTGATAATGATTAAACCCACGTTTGTGCTGTCATAACTCGACATTGGATCAGTGATCCTATCGGCATTTTTAGCCCTCTGACTGAAAGTCAGGTTGAGCTATAGTGATCACTCACCATCCGTCGTCCATGAACATGGTATTTGCACCTGCCTCTCCTAAACCGCTGAACCAATCTTAGTTAAATTTGAGGTGATTTTTCTGACATCACATTTTAATTTTTTTTTTCAAATCAACTTGCCCAACCCAATAGGGAGGGGGTGGAGGAATGATATTGTTTATTTTATCTGGAGTGCTAGTATACAAAGTGATAAATACAGTTCAATGCAAAATGTGTTGAATAATGAGATGTTATACTGTTTGTCAATATTTATTGCATTACGTTACCAACTTTGTTATTTATTGTGAAAAGGCTTTCACGGAGGACTTTCCATCAGTAAATAGGAGAAGTGGACATTATAGGAAGAATGGACATTATGGCTATAGTGCTCGTTTACAGTGTGACTCACACAGTGCAAGTCACAATTAGATGATGAATGAAGTGTTGGACTGTCAGTCAAAATATATTGTGATGGGCAGGGGTGGGGGCATATGGTTCATTATTATGTGCAGAATGGACATTATAGCTAAAGTGCTAGTGTACAAAGCGACTCGTACAGTGCTAGTCACAATGAGCTGATGAATGAGTTAGACTGTCAGTGCAAATATCTTGCGATAGGCTGGGAGGGGCATATGGTTCGTTATTCTGGTAGTTCCTGCTTATTCATGTTCTCTTTCGATGAGCACACAGTGTTCATCGGCGATCACACTCTGCAGGGATCGGTAGTTTGTTTATCATTGAATTGTGGGTTGCTGGGGACTTTCCTACTTTGCTGACACATGCTTTTCACACTCGTCGACGTATCTAACCTGTCTTACCTGCCAGTGAGAAGTCCTCTTCTTGCTATAATAGCTGCATATTCAGTAACTCCAGGGTGGATTTAAATGGAAACCACACAAATCAGTATTGTTGCTGTTTAATTCTTTTTTATATTCATGTTTTTTTCTTTGAATTTTCAAACCCATGTCATGTCCAACCGGTTGGGTGCCCCAAATAGAGCCCCCCCCCCCCAAAAAAAAAAAAAAATTTTTTTTAGAAAATTTATGTGTCCCAAAGCATAGAGTGTAATCCAATATTAGGAATACTCTTTAAAAATCTGCTTCTTTACCGAATATCTCATGAGTGACCGAGACAATGGTTATTTTTCGCGAGCGAAAATGTCCTTTTCTCTCCGAGTCGGTCATAAGTGAGATACTTTTTGGTATCCACTCAAAAACACTAGATTTTCAGGCCATATTTGGACTAGCGGGTTTCATGCATCAATTCAAGGTGATGAATTATTGCTGGAAATGGTCGGTATCCATTAAACACATTAGATTTACTTTTCATTGTACGTTTTTAGAACAAATTGATCATTTCCAGTGATAATTTGACTGGTATTCACTTGGAAGTGATGCTTCGAAAGCCGCCATCTTGATTGATATCGCGAAAATGAAAATGTCTGTATCTTCACAGTGGGGGATACGATTTCTATCTTTCCGCAATTTCTTCGATAATCTGCAGTTTAGCGTGTAATAAAAAGTTCTATCTAGAATTATCACTCAATCAGTGCACATACACTTCGTAGGTTACCACAATGTCATATCTCGAATTTTCCAACGTTTCAGGGGAGACGAGATACTGAATAACTCCAAATATGAGGAACAAAAAACAGGGCAACTGTAGCTCCTCAAGCAGAAAGAGATATTCATTGTTTCAAAGAACATTTAGAGTTTGTTAAATGTGTGTTTAATTAATTACAGCTGTTTTTTATGACACATGCCATTCGATCTTAGATTGGTTTGTCAAGGCTTCCCACCCATTTCATTTTTACCTTTCAGAAATAAGTCGATTGCCTTCGTTCACAAGACAGGAATTTTGAGATAAAAATTTTTTGAATCACTGAACGCTGATTTTGATAAATGCTTTGGGGATATGGCATTTAGGAACTATATTGTGAACATTTCGGACCAAAAAAAAAACACAATTCGCCAGGATCAATTGTTTCTGTTCTTGTGCATCTTGTGTAATCTGACCTGTACATTCCGAAATTTATGAAAAAGTGTCTCCCACCAACACGGGAGATACGTTTTGGAAGCCCACCAACAATTTCTTATTTTCAACAACTGGGAGATGCTGCAATGTTGTTAGGAGAAAAGTGGACAGACAATTTTGACCATACCGTGATCCAGTCATGATTTGATCCAAATTCCCTCTCCACGTTTGCTATCGCAATACAGTGGGACCCTGTTAACTGAATAGTCACTTTGCCAATAAAAATTACAGGAGTATTCAATTAACGGAAATTGGGTCATATTCCTGTATTCTAGGGATAATCCGAGCATTTGTTCTATTATATCTTGTTTGACAGAGCTCGTAGAGCACAACCAGTTATATCAAACCTGATACAAGATGAAAGCTGTAACAATTTTTACGTAAAAGCTGTGTTCATTCAACCCTTTACCACAAAGCACAAATTACAGGTGAGGTACATGTACTGAAGTTTTTACCTACTCATTTGTTCAGAAATGAATGAAATTGAAAGAAGAATTTCTAGTAGCAAATTAAAGTGACGTTACTACACTCTAAAATCAGTTGGGTTAAAAGTTAATTAAAAAAAAATGAAAAATTAATTAAAAACCCAATTGAGTTCATATTCAGTCAGCTCAGTTGATTTTGGATTGATTTTTAACACAACTGATTTTAGAGTGTAGAAATGTTTTGATTTTATTTTTTTAAATTCATTTTAGTGAGCTCGGTTGTGGCTGACAAATCTTTTATGATGATCAGCGATATTTTTCATGTGATTGACATGTAGCTTCTGTGGCGACCAACGATGTTTTTCAGTGTATGCTCAGTTGGTGTGTTTTCGAAACAGTTTCTTCCCTTCGTCGAGTATCATTGGCGTATCCAGGATTTTGAGTTTGCGTGTTTGTGTCGTGGGGAGACACATTTCAATCATGGATAGCGGCGATTTGGGGTGCGTTCGAACTCCCTCTCGTCGTCGTATGACCGGAGGAACTGGTCGCGAAGTTATTTCGTACTGGGGATCTCACTCCACAAACTACTGAAACTAAAAGTCTTTACACTATGTAACAAATTTATTAACCGGACTGCAGCGTACATGTAACACAAAATGTTGACAGGAGCGGTTACCAAACTCTCCGTCGAACTTTCTTGCAATCGGATATCCGAATTACCAGATTTACAGAGTTAACATGCTTTTATATGTACAATTTCCAAGTAGCATTATTAAAATAAAACAATCAACTCTAGTAGCTGTTAAAATAATATGTAGACTCTTGTATTAATCAAGTAGGCATTGTGATGGATTGTAAGAGTTGAAATCCATCAAATCATTAATTTATAAATCTGTTTTTCTCGAACTATCTGAGTTAACCCATTGTTTCCAGACTCCAGATTTTAGCCTGGTCATACGTATGCCAGTTATAACTGCTCACACAACAGGAGACCTGCGCAGAAGATATTGCTGTATGCACTGGATACGATGTTATCCGCGATAACACATGGACCCCCACTACATCAGATGTATGTCTATGTTTGATAGTGGATAATACCTCGTCCCCAGGTCTTGGTACGTGATTAAAACAATTGGCTACAAAAATATATCTTGGATGTTTGTATTTGGAAACATCAATAAACATTATAGAGTGCCTGTTTTAAAAAAAAATATCGACCACGACTGCCCTCTCAGAATTATGAGAACCCCCAAAACAAGGTTGTGGGACAATAAAAATGTGCCTATTTAGTCATTGCAAAACCTGACAGTACTTTGGAGAACCCAAAATGTGAAGGCAGCAATCAAACGGCAATGATGAGTACTGCCTTCAATTTAAAGCTTTTAGTCTTTTGTTACTCCACAGAACAAGTGCACTATTTGAGGGACCAAACTCACAAAAAAAAATTTTCTGTCTTTGACGAGAACTGAGTAACCTCCCTTACATCAATCGAAGTTAAATTATCAGTGATTTTTTTGTTTTTACTGAAACATTCTTTTACTTCGACGACATAATTGTTAGGACTGCGGATATGGTTTGAAACATTCATTGAATATAGAAGTGAACTTTTCGAACACGTAGCAGAACCATTTTAAATTAATGTTTGGCTGATAACCAAATATTATGAGGGGTATATGTGTATGCGTCGGTTTGATTACATGCTTCATTCTCTCCAGGCGACCCAGCAGTTCGTGTTGACTTTAAAACATGGGATACGAGATTCCATGAGAATAGTATTTGTTCTTTCAATAATGACCATATGCCGTTAAGTTGAAAGCAGAAAATATACAGAAACTGGGTTACTCACAGAGTCGGGGGGGGGGGGGGGGGGCTGGCTCAGTGGTTATAGCATTGGACCTGAAACCGAAAGTCGACGGTTCGATCCTGGCCAGTGGTAACAACCGCAACGGCGTTATATCCTTTGGCAAGACACTTGATCCTTTGAACCCGAGCGGCCGCTTTTCCGGCCAGGGACATGACACGCAATAATTGTGTGGGGGTAGACCAATCAATATTATCAACGTGCAGCCCCGAGGCTGCACGTTGAAAATATTAATTGGTCTACCCCCAAATAATAAATGTGGACTCTTCCCATTGCTGTCAGTGAACTGACATGGAAGATACCACCAGGGTTCAAAGGGTTAATCCCGACTGCCCATGCGGGAGCACGGAGGCGCTGTGTACCAAGACGTACTGCATGTTGATAGTGCACTTGTCTTCAGATATCACTGTACTAAACATTTGGTTGAGAGCTATCTGTCTTGAAATGTTGCACCTCGTATATGATGCAATCTTCGAAAATAATCCCAGAAACAAATGGGTTCAAGGACGGTACTTCACTTGCTGTTGAATTTTTGTTTCTTATATGTTGCAGGACCCCCGCGCCTTCCCCGGTTTCTATCTAGAGAAGGTTGTGAGAAGATCTATACTTTTTGTTGGTATTTGAATATCTAATTTTAAGTTGTGCGATATTATTTTTTTTTCACATAATTATAATGTTGGCCTATTTATTTAGTACTGAGATACCGTTCAACCGCTTGTGCAGACTGACCTGGCAGTTTAAAGTGTCGATAAACCCCAATAAACAAACACACATCGTCCCTTGAGTTCCAATGTGTTGTATGTGCCAGTAGGCACATAGAACACATTGGAACTCAGTGGACGACATGCTCGCAGAGCTTTCTCCCCACTTTTGTGGAACTTTGGCGGTTACAATATTGTGATAACTAGATACGCTTTTTCAAATGCTGCTTGTTTGTCATCTGGTCAGTGTAGCGTTTTGAGTTTCCCCCAAGAGCCCATTTTCGGGAAATCCACATTTGCCACTGACATAGAGATGTCGGTACAGTCAGTTACATTCCGAACAAAAACCAGGATCGCCTTTCCACATTATTTCTGTCCACATATCATTCCCCGTGTCGTGAAAGGACAAGCTCGAAATAATTTCCAATCATGGTCGTAAGACAACAAATATACACCTGGAATTTAATTAAGCACCCCATGAAATGTTTCATGACAGTGAAGTTGCTGTTACTGATTATTATGTTTTAATGATTTCTATGTCTTGCAGTACATTTCATCTCGTGAAACATTATGTTTCTGGTTGATAACGTACCCCAAACACATCCCCTCGTCCACGTGAAGCATGCTACCCACGAATGTTACAAAAACACTATCATCCACATGCAATATCTGGGTATAAAACAAGAACATTTATCAGTTCTTGTATCAGTAAATGTTGACATGGCAAGAAGACTGCCAGGGGCACTAAAATGGCAAATCGTTGACATGCATGCAGCAGGCATGTCATTCAAAGCTATTGGAAGGCAACTTGGCTCTAGTCATTCTGTCATCAGCAGACCTGTCCGAAAACAAACAAACCAAAGATGTTAAGAACCGACCAAGGCCTGGACACTTCCAAAAGACCTCTCATCGGAAAGATCGGAGTCTTGTACGCCTCGTTGGGCGTGAACCCTTTACTTCCAGTGGGGGTTTGAAACACCTTTGGCTCCCCAACAGGCGTTTGTGCAACAGAACTGTCAGAAGCCGTCTCAAAGCACTGGCTATGAGGTCCAGAAGGGTCATCAAGCGCCCAGCTCTGTCTGATCAGCATCAACGACGACGTTTGGAGTGGTGTATGGCACGACAACATTGGAATCTCAGGACGTGGCGGAGAGTCTATTGGTCAGACGAGAGTAGTATAGGTTCCTGCTTCACGTCACAGATGATCGCATGAGAGTGTCGAGGCATAGAAATACTGCTCACGTGCCCAGGAACATCAGACCTACTGCTCCTTATGGTGGAGGATCAGTAATGATCTGGGGATGCATCTCTCATGATTGTAAACTTGATATGATGACTATGAGGGAATTTCAATGGTCATCAGTACATCCGGGACATTCTCAATCCGGGTTTCGTGCCTCATTTTGACAACCACCTGTTGTCTACTCACCCGTTTTTCCATCAAAAACATTAGTGACAGATATGTGTAAATAGCGCCATTAAACTACTGCATATTTTCATCACTGTGTTGTCTTTCATTTGTCAATAGACCATTCTTGCCCCAAACAATCACTTCTGGCCATCTGAAAGATAGCATGAAAGCAATGACAGCTTCTATTAACAGCACTGCGAAAAAAACAGGGGGTGCTTAATTAAGTTTCAGGTGTATATAAACAAAGCAAACCTTTAGGCAAGGAAACTTCGCTTGCGGTTGAGGCGTTGAGTTCAGATAACTCCTCTAATTTTAACAAACCTTTTGAGCACGGGCAGTGTTGACACAGAGGGTCCTCAGATAATATGCCCGTAATTTAGGGAGTAGTGGTATATCATATGATATCTACCATATCCGAAAGCGGGCACTGGTATCCATTGATAATAAACTAGTAAATCATCTGTTTGCAGTTGTCCCAAAGCAACACCATCATTCACAACAGGCGGGACTGATGTTGGTGTCGTCAATGAATATGATTACTTGGGTATAAAGCTTTCCGCGAATTGGTCGTTCAAGAACTGGCCAGTAAAGGCATGAAAGCATTATTTATACCATGCTCGCCAATGTTACTACCCGTGAAAAGCCAGTATGTTAAATTTTAGCTTTTAACCCCACTACCGGTTTAAAAAAATTTACAGCTATAGTCGGAAGGTCATCCAACTTGACCTTTGGCATGACGCAATTTGCCAACTTCGATACATTCACACTTCGCGATATGTTTCATTCAAACATACATTTTTCGGTACTATCTACTACGTGTAAATGACTCATTAAATTTAAAATACCTACAATTGAATATTTAAAATAAAT
The DNA here is from genome assembly GCA_031216915.1 of Pictodentalium vernedei. Classification (NCBI taxonomy): domain Eukaryota; kingdom Metazoa; phylum Mollusca; class Scaphopoda; order Dentaliida; family Dentaliidae; genus Pictodentalium; species Pictodentalium vernedei. Next base: position 172,427,896 of record CM062292.1, read on the forward strand.
TTTAAGAATTGTTAATAATAATTTGATTGAAAAAGCCAGGAAAATTCAATCAACTTTGACGATGTGTCTAGCTGTCAATCAAGCATTCACGTACAGCCGGAAGTACTGCCCACCGGCGCAGATGTAAACAAAACAAACCTGTGTGTTTGCGGTAGAAAGTGTCGTGTTTTCTCCATTTTAAGTGACAAAGTCGATTATTAATTAATAGCATGGTATAAATAAAATAAATAAGTACTAGGGCCGGTAATCAGATTTAAACCACTAGTAGAATAAGGGTTTTAACCACTCGGCAAGCCGAGTGGTTAAAACCCTTATTCTACTAGTGGTTTAAATCTGATTACCGGCCCTAGTACCTATTTATTCTATATTTTACTCAAGTTGGTAAAATCTTTACGGGAACATTACATATCATCGATTGAAACGTGGATAAAATTATTTGATAAACTAATCAAACCCATCGTGTTGTATGGTAGTGAAATATGGGCTTTGTCGATGAACTTAAACAGAATTGATAGTGTGCCGCGTGGAACGGTACACCATCAATTTTGTAAATACGCATTAGGTGTAGATAGAAGGTCGGCGAATCATGCAGTGCGCGCGAAACTCGGTAGGTATCCAGTTGTAATTGAATCATTGACTCGCGTTGTTAAATACACATCAAAACTTCATGCAACTGATAAAGAATCGCTAACATTCGAGGCTGCGGCATTATGTAGTGATTTTACCATCCCGGAGAAATTGTCAAATAAATTCGATACACCAACGATAAGCGAGATAATGAATAACGACAACATCATCATTAAACTGGAGAATAACCATATTTCTAATTTCATGGCAGACATATTTGATGAGTGCAAAGACAAATTAAGAACATACAGAGAATTTAAATCTGATTATGAATCAGAATCATATTTGAAAAATGTTAAAGATATTGACTTGATAAAACTCTTCTGCGAATTACGAATTAGCAGCCATTTATTGGAAATTAAGAAAGGGAGACACAAGCAACCCAAAGTACCTCTTAATGAAAGGACTTGGAAAAAGTATAATTCAGAAATCGAAACAGAAGCGCATTTCATCATGAGATGTCCAATATATACTGAACATAGAAAACCATATTTCGCGGAAATTGGGAAACTAAATCAAAACTTTACAAACATGAGCAACAAACAAAAAATCTTGTGTATAATGAGTAACAAGAGAAGGGATACACGCAACGTCATCTGCAATATGATTAGATCATTTCTTCGAAAAAAGAAATGATTCACCTAATAAATGTTGATTATATACTAATACAGTGAAACCCTGTTAATTGGATAGTCACTTTGCCAATGAAAATTATTCAGTTAAAAGGAGTATTCAATTAACAGGGATTGTGTCACTTTCCTGTATTCTGGAGATAAACTTGGCATTTATTCTAGTATATCTTGTTTGACAGAGCTCTATGAGCTCTGTCAAACAAGATATAATAGAATAAATGGCTATATTGGATGTACTGCGGCCAAATGGGTCTATAAACAAAGGAAAACTGAGGAGAGTCAGGGTAATTTCTCGACAGGTTACATAATTTTTTATTCATTTGACAGGAGTTTACTCTATAACCTGTATTCAATTAACAGGTCAGATTTGTACTGGAGGTGTGGAGAATGGGTTTTGTGTTGGGAAATTATATTCAATTAACAGAGATATCCAATTAAGTGGGCTCCACTGTATATACTGAAATGTATGGTTATATTTATATTGTTTATTGTTATTACCGTCCGTCCGTCCGTCCGTCCGTCCATCCATCCGTGGTAGTTGCCACGCGGGAACTGACGCACACCATGGTGGCTGGCGCGTGCCTTGCCATGATTACATGCGTAGGTGGAAATGTTGTTACATACCATTACATGTTACATACTATTGTGGACATCAGCAGCACGTGTAAGGTAACACGTTTCCATCGTCTGTTTTGTTAGGTCCGCCCATCTTGGTTTTCTGCGGTAGCACATGATTGATGTTTGTGCGGAAGGGGGTGGGGATTAATTTTGTTCGGTAGTACGAGAAAGCTTAACGGGCTCGGGGTTTTCTCGAATCTTCGTTTTCTACCTACTTCGTGGTGCGTGTTTTTCTTGTATCGAACGGTTCGCCATGGGAGCGTGGTTGCTCAGTGGTTAGAGCATTGAACTTCATACCGAAAGGTCGACGGTTCGATCCCGTTCAACAGTAACTGCGTTGTTTCTTGGGCAAGACACTTAATCCGATTACCCACGTGGGGACACTGTAACGCCGCGTACTAAGGCGAACTAGACGCTGATGGTGCATTTGTCTTCAACCGCTGCTAAACCTGCTTGTGCAGTTTTTTCTCATTAGGGAGTTGGATGGTTACCCGGTGGTTCTCTCCGGGTACTCCCGCTTCCTGAAACCCGGCAACGTGACTCCGTGTAAAACTGCCTGACACGATGTACCATTTGTTGAAAGTGTCGTTAACCCCCAATAAAACACAAATATAGAATATACCCATAGTAGTTTGGAGTACCAAATGTTCACAATGAGTGGTGAAGTGGTGTTAACCGCGAGCCTTTGGCGCGCGGTTAACACCACTTCACCACGAGTGGTGAATATTTGGTACACCAGGCTACTTAGTGTATATTTTATTTATACGATGATCGTCAGATTATTAAGAGTTTAAATGTTAAATAATACAATATTCAATGTTAAATTCTAAACAATGCCCCCTAGGTACGAATCTGTTTTTGTTTACATGAGCACCGGTAGGCGGCACTTTCGCCGTCAATTTTATCGCCGAAACGAAATGGAAAAGGAAAAGCGCAAATAATGGAGCCTTTTTTATTTTAACATAAAATACTATTTCGAGTTATGGGTTCTTTTTAACATGAGAAAACGCATGTTTGTTAAATTTTGGTATCGTTTGAGGTAAACTCATTTAAAAAACGAAATAAATAATTGCCGCTTTCATTTCACTCTTCGCGAGGCAAGTTTGCATTCAGGTCGAGGTCACCATAGGTCAACTTGGATGCAGTTCCACTGTAGGTGTAAATTTTAACAACTCAAATCCCATTGCTGGCGTGTTCACCACAGGCACACTCCCTCTCTGCATGTTTCATATTCAGCTCTTTCTAACCACGACACTGTCATTCTGCGTTGTTCTGGTTATTCTAGCCACCTGCACTGTCCCTGTCTCAAAGTACCGGCTGCCTGAAATTAACCAATCACACTGCTTCACTCGCTTGAAACAAATGATCAGATTGCACCTTTCATGTTGGCCAAGATCATTATCCATATTGTCTGCATCTTGGTCCCGTGCCATTGCCTCTTTAGTATGTCGTTGGAACAACTGCTCGTTGGAGCAGTTGTTCCAGTGAGAGGTCATAAACAATATGTTTGAGGAAAAAATAACAAAATTTGATTTTTTTTAATAACCCTGACTGTGTTTAGCAGCCATTTTGTATTTCTTCAGCACAGGCTACAGGTCGCATTTATCCATCAATTTTCATGAAACTCGGCAGGGTGACTTAGTATGATGAGTGGAAGAGAACGTCGCAGGTAGTTTGGTATCGGTTGGCCGCCCCGGTGCTGCAGTACGTGGAGAGTGTATTACCACTAAATCACCCGCAGAGTGGAGATTCCACCCAAGCAATAATTGCAAATTTGTTGCAAAGCATAACCAGCACAAGCAAAGTTTCAGCCAATGGACCTCCGGGTTAAACCCGGAGGTCCATTGGCTGAAACATTGCTTGTGTTTTTTTGTCGATATGTACAAAATTTGAAATTTATAGCTTCGGTAATAACTCCACTCTGCGGGTGATTTAGTTACAATCCACTCTCCGCCGTACTGTATATTGGATTTCTCCAGAACAGCCTGCAAGGAGCATTTATCCAATTTTCTTGAAACTCAGAAAGACCCATGTTTGTCATGGCAGCCATCATGGATTTTTCTGACGGCCTGAGAAATCGTTCAACACGGTCTACAGCCTACAATGGCTGCCACAGCAGCCATGTTGTATTTTTTCAGCACAGGCTACAGGTTACATTTCTGCCTCAATTTTCTTGAAACTCGACAGAGTATGATAAGAACATCCTATTCCGATCACGGTTGGCCGCTCATAATGGCAGAGATCTTTGATTTCTCTAGAAAACCCTGCAGGTTGCATTTATTCAGCAATTTTCTTGAAATTCGACAGGATAACTTAGTTTAATCAGCAGATGAGAACATCCGATGTTGGCCATGGTCAGCTGCACACAATGGCTACCAACATAGCCATCTTGTTTTACTTCAGCACAGACCACGGATTGTATTCATCTTCTTATTATTCTGGTTGTCTGTCATGTCCACACTCCCTTGTCTGCACGATCACTCGAATACAAACTTGTCTATCTCGCTGCTTTTTGGCATACTGAGAGACAGTCCCTAGTTCTTGGCCATTTATATTTCTCCGGATTTGGAGGCATTGTGGGTCAGGCTCATATCTCAAACACGGTGTGACCTATGGACCTAGGACCAACAGAAAATGAGTCGAAACTCGATGGGGGTTCAAAATATGGATCAAGGTCACTGAAGTCCCCATGGGTCATTGTGCGCAGGTTTCAGAATTGCTGGACATCACATTTTAAGCCCTCCCCGATGTACTCCCGAATTCATACATGTATTTTTACACTCATAAAAGTGAGTAGGGTCAGACATTTTGCTAGTGGGTCACGCTCATATCTCAAGTGTGGTATGACCTATGGACCTGGGTCCAACACCAAATGAGTCTAAACTCAATGTTGGTTCAAAATATAGGTCAAGGTCACTGAAGCCACACTTTGGGTCATTGACTGCACTTTTAATAATTGCTGGAAATCGCATCTTATCCCCTCCTCCACCCATGTATGCCCGAAGTTCATACATGTATTTTACCCCCCAAAACATTTCTCAAGTATGGTATGACATATAGACCTGAGACCAACACCAAATGGTCGCTAGAAACCATGATGGCAACTCTCGCAAACCAAATGAACGACGGTAAAGCGCATTATCCTTGCAACACGCGCTGTACAACACCACGTCACCAAGGCGATGGCGCTACAACATGGCCGTTGGCGCGGCTTTTTAACCCAAATGACGCCCAGCATGCAACGCGATATGACCCCTGTCCCTAGGTCCCGTACTGAGGTCCGGCAGATGAGAGACAATATATCCCAACTATATTACTCTTACTGAAAGAAGTGGAGTCCAACAACTATTTCAAGCTTCAGTAGGGGTAAAGAGTTAATAAGTGTTTTGAGGTGTGACTAATTGAGCGTTCAAAAGGCAGATGTTGTTTACAACTGGGGAATTAAAGCATCTGGGAACTGCATCAAAAATAATATCCTAATTATTGAAATAATATTACACACGCTTTGTATATAACAACGCCTAATGTCACACCGACCGCAAAAATAATTTACAGTCTGTTTCTTCGAAAAAAAACCCCGTAAAAACCAATAACCTAGTAAATGAATTGCACACGATGGCGCAACTGCGTATAAAATAGTAAAAATATGTTATTGCGGTGCATACAAATCACATATCTTGCTCTCATACAGGTTTTCTTTCCGACTATTGCTTGCAGACTTTTCCGTAAGATGAGGACGGTTAGGCCTGCTCATGGGCGCCTCGTTCTCAGCTTATATTTTGTTTGTGTAGGAGAGCTTCAAGGCACTCTCCTAAGAGATTTCTTACAACCAGAAATATTAAATTCATCATCATAAGAAGTGTGAATTACCACACAGGCCGGTGTTCTACATAGTGGGCCTTTAAATTTCATCAGGCCCACAGTGGTGAGCCCAGATTATAGATTTGTTCCAAAGTGGGGGGGGGGGGGGGGGGGGGGGGGGGCTGTCTGTAGATGTGTGTACATCTGGAAGCTTTGCAGTTGTTTCTTGGGAAGTCTTGGTTACCTATAATCTCCAATCTCCACTGTTTCTCGGCTTCTATTTTACAAGTCGTCCCCTGAGTTCCAATGTGTTCTATGTGCCAGTAGGCACATAGAACACATTGAAACTCAGGGGACGAAGTGTTGCCGCCAGTATGTATTACAAACGTGCTACAATCTTTCTCTTGCACCTCGCAGGATCAACAAATTTTACACGTTGAAACTCATAGAACACATTGAAACTCAGGGGACGAAGTGTTGCCGCCAGTATGTATTACAAACGTGCTACAATCTTTCTCTTGCACCTCGCAGGATCAACAAATTTTACACGAATTCACACTCAGTACATATTACCACATTAATGCAGTAATATTCAATTAATATCCGATGATGCTATTACGGTTAGTTTTCGAAAGTTCAAATCGTCGTTTGAAGAAAATTAGAAGGGTCGTTTTCCTGTTAAGTATTGGCACGATTTGCATCTACAGAATAGGTTTTTTGTCAAACGCTTGCATCGTTTGATGCAGTGAATTAACAATCCAGTAAAGTTAAACGTTCCTTTAATTTTTGTAATTATCACCTGCTTTAACTTCAGATGGCGTATAAATTTGGTGGTTTCTGCGATTGTGCACGTGGATCCTAATGGCCACTGGCATATTAAGGGCTGAAACTGTTGGATCATTTTCGTAACCGACAAACCAAAAGCTATAACCAGATAATATCCGGCTATCCGTGGCCATTATTTCACCCAATATGGGATCAAAACTAGAGGAATTGGAAAGCAGTATTCTCAAACTATTCCGTAGCGTGTGAACAAACGAACGTTGTCGAGTCTTCGTTTGTATACACACTACGGGATAGTTTCTGCGATTACTCATTACTCACGGAAACTGCCGATCATTAACGAAGTCTTGAACTCCAAAGTCATTCTGTGATTACTCATTACTCACGGAAACTACCGATCATTAACGAAGTCTTGAACGCCAAAGTCGATTATTTCTCAATATGGACAACGCGGTGTCGATGTGAAATCTATCACAAAGGAGAAGCGGCAGATTTACTTCGTTTTAAACGTGGAATTCCGATCACTATCGATATTTTGGATAACCGGTAGACGTTTTTTTTAATCGGTTAAGTAGCTAACTGGTTTCATACCGATTATCCGGTTAACCATTCCAGTGCCGTATATATATTAGTATTTTAAGTCAGACAGGTCTTAACGAATATATGATATTTCAATCAAATTCCGTTATCATCACCCATTTATGTATCTATTAACCGTCTAAATATTCATATTTTAAAATTAACAACTCATCTACTGTTTCTCAATAACATTGATACCATGGACTCACGGCCGTAACTTGCGATGGTGATGGTGGTAGGGAGGGACTAAGCCGGACAGTCCCCTCCCACCCCTCTGAAAAACTATCGTTGTGTTTCCCTTCTTCCTAATATCAGGCAAGAGGTATTATATAATATATATATATATAATATATGTACTATTATTATTGGCTTCTACCTCTACCATCACTACTGAAACGTCCCCAACTTGCCGCATCTCACGTGACGGCATGGTTGTCATTTGGCCCTTCGAGTCACGTGGGTTGCCATGACAGTTCGCCTGAGCAGCCATGTTGTGACGCCATTGGCATGGTAATGAGTAGTGTATGTGTGCATGCATAGTATGTGATGTTAGGATGATATGTGTTGCCGTCGTCCAGTTTTGTTGATGGGGTCTCCATCTTGGTTTCGACAACTGTCTCAAAGGCTGTCATATAGGGAAGCATGTAGCACCTTAATCTTAATCGCGAGTCGTGTGGGAGTTTCTGATTCAGTGGAAGCATGTAAGATACAAACAATGACCCGACAATTGCTCAAATCAACTAAAGGACCCTCCAACTACTCGAATTACCGGAAAAAAGACCCGCCTTCGAATGCGTTCAAGAAGAATCGTTGGAGAAATTACTACGAAGAGTGACTACTCATACGATCAAACATCTTATTCTTTAGCGGACCACTGGAGACAAGTGGCATGATGACCAGTGGTTTGTGAACCAGTATGAACCCGTGGTATGTCACATAATGTGGACTTTAGATAAATACTTGCACCGCCATTGACTGTCGCCATGTCCTGTCGACAGTACTTCATCTGTTTCAATCGCTGTTGTCTACATGTATACCATATTCTCTTGGAGACCACTATATTCATTCCTACTATTACCTGGCTGGTGGGCTTCCGCTGAAGATATGGACCTGGTAGAATAGAACATGGTTGAAACGACAATGACTAAAGCAGAGGCGCACTGTGGTGCAAAGATAGGAGACGATAGTGGCCGAAACTACTGGTTGTGATGGCAGAGGTAGAGGCAGAAGCCAATAATAATAGTACATGTAAGTCGTAGTGGGGTGAGAATTAAGTTCTGGTCGATCACAGTTGTTATGAAAGCTGTAGAGCTGAAACGGTTAGGGGATTTTCTTGATCGATTAATCACGTGTATTAACCTTGGTTAACCGATTAATCACTTGTCCAAATAGATATCTGAATAACTGCCATACCGTTGATGATTTGCAGCATGAACTCTTTACCCAACGTAACAAACAAAACCGACTCGGCCTATATACAAAAATCTCTATTCAAATTTATTATGTTTTCAAGTTTTGTCTCAAAAACATAGCTTATGCCCCCTCATTGGAACGAGCTCGTTGAGCTCTGTATATTGACACACTCCCATTGAATTCAACATACCCTCAAAACGCACTCTTACACTTCGGATAGTCTTCCAGACCCATCTTAATCACGTACCACAATAGAAACACGATGGCGGCCTCATTAAACAAACGGTACGGCGAAAACACGTGTCACCACAACACGCGCCAACACCAGACATACCATAACGGCACTACAATATAGTCGCTTCCACTCAGAACCAGGACAGTCCACGTGGCGTCACTGGGTACGTGAAAACATAAGTTGAGCAAATAAGGGATGTTTTGTGCCTGACATACTACTATCGCGTTCATTCCACGGTAGTAGTATGTCTCGCACGTTTGAGGGAAAGGTTGGATGACCTCGGTGGATGACCTCGGAAGTGACGTCATGTCACGTGACCCAGTGGCGCCATGTTGTGTTGTCATGGTAACCCGCGTGAGCGGCCATGTTGTGATGTCATCCCCATAGTGATACGTGGTGTTTGTGCGCATGCGCAGCGCGTGTTGTTAAGGTGATACGTGTTTCTGTCGTCCATTTTGTATACTGGAGGTCGCCATCTTGGTTTCTATGGTAGCACGTGATTGCTATGTTACCCAATTGTTCTGCAATAAGACGGGGTATGTTTTGAGGGTATGTTCCTTTGTAGAAGAGTAAATCTGATTACCACAAACAACCCGACAATCCCTCCAAATCACCAAAATCTATCCCAAATCACCGAAATTGACTTTATTTCCCCAATTGATCGGCTTAGCGCGTAGTGCTATAGTACTAAGGGGTACAAAGGGTGCATTCGACTGAAGTGAAGTAATGTTCTGGCTTAGAATTTTCCCAGAATCCCTTTTTGGATCTCTATCCCATGACGTTTTATTTCCTTATTAAGAGTAGCACGTAGTGCTATAGGACAAATTTACCCAGAATCCATTATTAAAATTATAAGTAAGACCCATATGTGTACATGAAGGCCATGAAGCTAAGTTCCACCATATACTCATATGAGGATCTACCCAACAGATGTGTCGTACGAGGTCTAATTTACTATCCCTCATTTTGATTTTTCTTTGTACTTCGATGGAAAGTTTAAAAAAATAACAACACTAAATATAAATTTAAATTTCTTTTATTCAACAACAAAAATACATCTTTTTATGGTATGTAGATTGTCAGATATTCATAAACAGTCTTTCTGCAGATTGGACATCTTCTGAGTGGTTTACAGCAGTCTTTGCACAGGCACAAATGGTTACATGGTCGCGGAGCGACATTGGCTTCAGCTAATAAACACACACTACATTTTGTCCTCCGTGAATCTTCTTCTTCTTGAAATGATGTGTCCATTTCTTCTTCTTCTCTGATGGCCATTTCTTCTTCTTTTTCAACGTCCATGAATTCAGGTGGTAAATTATGAATGTAATAACAGTCTGGAGAATATTTTCTGTGTTCTTCTATAACATCATCTTCTGTTTCCCAGAAACGAACAATAATACCACAAAGAAAACATTGAGTTCTGTCTCCTGTCCCCAAATAAAAGAATCCAGCTTTTGTCAGTTCATTCGGGGTTTTCACACTTTCACTTTGTAACATGAATTGAAATGTCTTGAGACGATTTTCCTCCAATGCATACTTGATGTGTTTTGGTGGTCTTTGTTCTGGTGTCTTTCTTATTTTTTCTTCTCCACGTAATAACTGCTCCAGTACCGGTGGCGGAACATCACGAAAATACGTTTCGAATGAAACGCTCATTCTCTCTACAAAGTCTCTTGGATTTCTTGTTTCTTGGTTTCTTGATTGATAATCATTCAGTGCCATCCTGATCAAACATGGAATAGTGAACATTCTTCAATCCTTTTTATCTTCTTTCTTCTTTGGTTTTCTTTTTTTTTTGGTTTGGGTTCTCCTATTTCAAGACTTCTCTTCTTTGCAATATCCACTGCTTTGGTCACTTGTTCCCAATCTCTGGTGGTAAACTGGAACCCAACGTCGTTCTTGAACAGTTGAATCTGTAAATCGTTGTTAAGTTTGAAGACGGTCACATTAGTAGACATCCTTCTTCTTTGGCTGTCGAAACACAAATGAGCTGAACACCAAGTGCACCAGTTTTTATAGTTTTCCTTCAATGCAGCGACATCTAGTGGCTGGTTTCCTCTATGACGTCATTAACCAACAGATCATTATCCGTTAGATCAGTGGTAAACATGTTGGATATGGTTTCCATCGGTACACCGCGACAGCGATGTTTCAAGTAAAACAGACAGTATTGTCCACACACTGGTAATGGTCCTTGAAGGCGTTTCGTATTATACTTCCAATATCTGGAATTCTTCTTCAGGAAATTCTCGAATGGTCTGTGTTGTGGTGGTAATCCATAGGAATCAAAGTATTCTGCGTTGTGGTGACTCACAAAGAGAGCCACCCAATGTTCTCCTTTTCTGTGGTCTGGATCCGTGTTGACTATCAAAGCCACTGGTCTGTGATCTGGTAATCTTCTTGGTAATTTGTTTCTTGAAAATACACCCAAACATATTCTCTTCAAACAACTATCTGATCGAAGTGCATTCTCTAACTGCAACGTGTTCATGTCGAATAATCGAAGATTACTTGTCTATTCTTATCCACTTCTATGATGTTCCGGAATTCTGCATACACCAGTATGTTGATTGTGGTTGGTAATGGGTTTTCGAAATGGACTTCTAGTCTCAAGTTTCCTCTCTTCACCAGATCGAAGTGTTGTCCATGTGATAGATCTGGAGTCAGGTCGAATACGAATAGGGTGTATCCATTTATGTACTCTTCTCGGCTGATGTGGTTTCCTTCATTCTCATACATTTGTCCAGTTCCTTGGAACAGAGTTGCATAACATCTGGCCACTTCTTGTTGTTCGAATCTAGGTTGTAATGGTTTGGCTGGAATCTGCTGCCCATCCACGTACAATGCCAAGTAATTGATTTTGTAGGTCTTGAAATTATATGGATTCTTTGAAAAGTTTCCATTGAAAGCATCGTTGTCTGCACATCCCACTACGATGCGTTTAGGTAGTTGGCCTAAAAATAAGTTTGCTTGTGTAATGCTCAGATTTCCTTTCGGCACTGAAAACACCTTGGTTTCCACACGATCGATAGGATATTTTGCAGTTGCTTTTGTTAGTGCTTTCTCGTGAGCCATTCTCACGAATGATTGGAGTCTCTCTTTGCGTACAAACATGGATACATCTAGAATTTTGATCTTGTATGTAGCGGTATCGGCCATCAATGCGAAAGCATCTTTGGCTCTATTTATTTTAACATGAACATTAACTCCATTCAGTAAGTAACGAGTTTGGAAAAACATGTCCAAATGTAATCTTCCAGTCATGTCCACGATTTTACTTTTCTCTATAAATTTCTTTCGAAGAAGAAATCCCTTGTTATCATCTGTCAAATCTTCCATGTGTCCGGCCGTATCCTTGTACCATAATGCATTAGTCAGTTGTGACTTCTTGGCAGCTGGTCCATAACTCAACAAAGTTTCTATGAAAGCTCTGTAATGATAAGTGTTGTTGGAAGGAGATACCAGTTTTTCATTCAAGCTGATATCGATTTGATTAAATAAGGAATGCATCCATAAATTGACTGGGCCCACTTTGGCATCGGGTGCAATTGATGCCCCATTGGAATCTACAACCGTTGCTTTAACATACAAGTATGTCTGTGCCAAATTCAAATAATCATCTCCTAATCCTGCAATGTGGAATTCTATTGGACCACTGTTTCCTATAGTCGCCAAAGGCCTGTGTTCTACCCATTGCCCATGTTCCACTCTAGTCTGTGTTGGTGGTATGGAAAACAAGTCGAGTTCGCTGTTGACACACTCACAAGATTTTTCATTAATGAGAGACATCATGCACCGAGATGGTCTTGGGTCTGAACAGTTCTCCTTCTTTTTGTCGATTTGCTAGTTTTGCGTGGTGCGGGCCTTTTTATACTTTTCCTACCGGGTGGTTTTGAACCACCAACCACTTCATTCCAAGCTCCTGCACCAGCCTCTTTGACTCTTTTGATTGCTGCCTTTTTTACATTTTTCCCTTCAATGACATCTTCGGCAAAGGCTGCTCCTTTTCTCAATAACTGTTTTCCCACGGTCCTGGCTATAGTTTTCAATAAAGGTAACACCATATTCTTCAGTCCTCCCAATATACTTCCCAAACCATATCCTCTCTGTATTTGAGCTCCAGAAAAAGCCGGTAGACCATTCCCAGCTTGTTTCGTGTAATATTCTTCGTATAATTTGGACTTACAACAGTAAGTCATGTTTATGTGAAATGAAGAGATCTACGATTTCTGAAATGAAGTGTCACTGTCACTTTCCCGAACTCGAATGGTACTATGGCTCCTGTGTCACCCCTTATATACACCTGGACGGTACTGAAATTTTTTCGTTCTACTGGTACATAATACACATTCTCAAATGTTTTAGAGATGATATCCCCATATTTTCCACGCACGGGTACGATACGAAGAAGTGGTATTCTTGTATCTCCAACGACTTGGTCACGAACCAAGTCACAATATACATAAAGGGAATAAAATCCTTGGTTGACATCGGCAACTCTGGAAGAATTGCAAGTTCCTGATTTAAAAACACACTCATTAAACCCCAAAATATTTTGAAGAGTAGGGCTCAATGTGACCACGACTCCATCACGTACCGTGATACGAACTTTACCAGTCACTCTATCCAGTTCAAAAGCTACCTTATCGTGACGAGGCAAGAGTAATTCTTTAACACCATTGATAGCTCGTATCACATCAATGGGATCCGAATAACGACCTTCCTTGAGAGTAAGTCGGTAATTCTTTTTCGAAGACCAGAACACTGTAACAAAAGCTTCTTCTCCACGAATATTGAACCAAGTATTTGGATACTGAATCTCTGCCAGACCTACTTCCCATTCTCCCGTGAGATTCACTGGTTGTGATAACTGAGTGGTGTACGTAGTCAACGTGTTTTCTGGAAACACGTTCATAGAACTATTACTTGGTAGAGTCAAATAAAACATTACTTTTTCTTAATGGTTGGATTTGGTAACAAATATCCTATGCTACTACTCACTTGCTGTCTGTGTTTTCGAGAGTGAGATTAACGACACTGGTAATGATGATGATATACAAAATGATTATTTGTGAAAAAATAAGTTATCTCGCTCCTTGGAATTCTTTTACCAAACAGAGGCCAAGAACCGTTCGATCCTTCTTCCATTTTGAAGAAACTTCAGAGGTTCACTTCCTTTTATAGGTGAGCTGACTCTGTTTGATCCACGAATTGAACGAAGTTGGGTATCCCAACCACTTTACAAACAATTCCCTTTTCTTACCTCGACCACGTTTCTTGAGTACGTGTTCGATTTTGTAAATAGTTTTATGTGAAACTCGCTGAAGCTCTTCAGTGTAGAATGACCCTTTCAATATTTCTCCATTATCATCTTGTAACATGTATGTGACTGGATGTCCTTTCTTGATGGCTACTACTGTGAATAACTCTTCGGTCCAATTGGGCAAATAACCTTTCTCAAAAGTTTTCTTAACTTTATTGATTCTCACTCTGTCTCCTACTTTGTACTTTGGTGTCTTGTGTTTTATGGGTTGTCCATACAACCTTTGCCAAACCTCTTCTTGATTTTCAAAGTTCACGGCGATGGGGGCCATACCTATACTGCGATGATGAGAATGATTATATGATTTCACCAAGTTTTGAAGTGGAAAAGTTAGTGTATCATTCTTGGTAAAATATTTCCACATTTTGGTTTTCAAAGTTCTATTGAATCTTTCTACTATGGAACATTTTGTTTCCACATTTTGTGTTGTAAAAAAGTCGACATTGTGATCTTTGAGAAAATTCTGAAATTTTCTGTTTAGAAATTCTTTGCCTTGATCAGTTTGTAATTTTTCTGGTTTACGAACTTGTTTGAAAATTTTACTAAAAGCTTTCACGATGGAATCACCAAGTTTGTTTTGTAATGGCATCACCCAAGCATATTTACTAAATACATCTATACATGTCAACAAAAATTTTATGTTTTTGTTGAATTTACTTATGTTTGAAACATCTACCAAGTCAGCTTGCCATTGTGCATCTATACCACTAACTATTATTTTTCTTCTACGAAATGTACGACGAACAGGTTTGTGAAGAGTGTATGTGTCTTGAGTCTCTAACCATTTTACAACTTGTTTGGTTTTTTTCTTGGACGCTCTACGAAGAGCGTCTACACCACCAAAACTACCAGGCACTTCAGAATCATAGTACAATGCTTCCATGACTGCCTTGTTCAAGTGTCAACTCTATTTATACCCTTTTTTCGGTCCACTTTGGCGTTTCTGTTTTCTTTGGTTGTTTTGGTTCCGACTTTATCGGTGCCTGTTTCATAAAATCCCAACGTTCTTTATGACCAATTAATTCTTGGGGTATGTTACTATCTCTCAAAGCTTCGGCCAACATTTCCCATCCCTTTGGTTGGAAAGATTTTCGTCTTCTAAGTAAATCGTTTAGAAGATCTGTTACATTCGACCCTACCACTGTTTGATCTTTGTAGACTAATTCACCCTTCTCATTCCAAGATATATTCGGGTCACTTCTAAAACAACAACTTGCCCTTTCTCTTCATTGTCATAGGTACAGAATCGAGAATGTCTTCGTCTTTATTATCTTTCTCGAATTCGACTTTAATTGGTCGAGGAGCCATTACCTTTTGTTGAAATGTCAAGTATCTTTGTAGAATTTGATTATATTGAGTCATCTTTTCATCAGCCGAAAGAAAAGGGGCATCGAGAATATCTCTCATTTCTCTATCCAGTGATGAAACAGCCAGTTCATTCGGTTGTCTTGGAGTCTCTTGTAGACGTTCCAATAACCTTGGTTCTACCAAAGCCATCTTCTTTGCATATTCCATCATCCAAATATACCTTTAACAGCACCCAATAGTACAGGAGGTAGCAATGCCCCCAAGCATCCCCCTTTCTGCAAGATTTGTCTCCTCTTTTTGTCAGAGGTACCTTTGTTTGCCACTGTCCTAACTAGTTGTTTCTGACGAACGAGTTTGGTTCTCTGAGCTTTGGTCAGAGGTACTGCTCCCTTCAGTATATTCGAGGCACAGTCACACAAACAAGTTATCAATTCTTTGTCTGCATGTTTTAGTATGGATTTGACGACTGCGGGTTTCGATTTAATAAGAACCTTGAGAAGAGCGATGTTGCGCTTGAGACGGTCAGACATGCTTCTGACTCGAGTCAGACTTGTTGTTCCCCTTTTATACTTTTCGGAGGTACACATATTGGGTTTCCCCAGGAAAAATTTGACTTCTTAATCTCATGTGTTCAGGAGTATCTTGTTTGAGGTCTATTAAAAGGTAACCATATGGTGTCGACGTGGCATCTTCGAAAACTTCTCTCAGAAACTTGGAATGACCAGGATACATCTGTGCTGCCAAGTGTGAGATCTGAGAACGATCCCTAGGATTTTAAAACAAGATCATGTAATGACTATTGAGAGCTACAGTCCTATGGACTTTATTTTTATCGAATAAATTTTTCTACAATGTAGATCACACTAATGTTATGGTGATGACTACCTTTAGTAAATAATCTAGACACTCGAACATCTGCATCGAGCATCAGATCATCCAATATGACTAAACTATCAGATTTTAATTCTTGAGGGAGACCCTCTACGAATTCTACTTGGGGTAAAGTATTGTATAATGGTTGCCATTCACTATAACACCAAATGATGTGACTTGGGACAGGTGATATAATATTTTGAATGTTTTGAATAACCCGATTTACAAAGGATGATTTACCACTACCCGTGGGACCACACAATAAACAAGTGAATGGATGCTTCCAACGATGATCCATCTTTGTTGTTCTATGTGGGTACTACTTTCCTTTTATACCTTTTGGGGAGGTGGCCCCCACTGAACGTGGGGACTACTCCCCCTTTTATACCTTTTGGAGAGGTGGCCAATATGAACCGTCATCCAAGAAATATTTAAAATTGATGGCTCTCTGACTTACTGGCTGGGGACAGTTTAAGTTTGTTTGATATTTGTCAAGAAGATAAACATCAAATAACTTAAGCGTCATTACCACCTTTGTTTCTTGTTTCTTCATTTTATACTTTTTTTCTTCTTTTTTCTTCTTTTTTTTTTATAAAAATTTACAACATCTATTTACATCTTCAATTAGAATCCAATTGTAACAGGTTTCTTGATGGTCATAAATTCAATCACCAAATCCATAATACAACGTCTCTGTTCATTTGTGAGAGGTTTCTCGAACATATCTTCATATTCTTTCTGTACCGGTGGTGGATTCATTCCAGAAGTATTTTGGTGCCACAGTAGATGAACATCATTCTTGTTAACTCTTTCAAGTGCGTCACTAAAACATGTTATAATCTTCTCTTCTTCAGACATCATTAGGCATACATTATGCTGAATCTGACTTGGGTGATCGACTGTACATCCATAGCATTTTTCTTTCATTACAGCATCAATGTTCTCTTCGACATAATGAGCATATGCCAAGCAAAGTTCATGCTGCAAGCGAACTTGCCTGAGTTCACTATCAATTTCATCAACGATCAATGGTCGTGGTTGGGTTATTCTAACTGTGATCTTCTTCTTCTTCAAAGGTGGTTCTTGATTTGGTTTTTTGAAGTCTTCGTGGTTAGTAGGTTTAGTGTCTTCAGTTAAAGTTGTTTGTTGGGTTTTGATGGCTGCATCTACTTCTTCTATTTGAGATTTCAAGGCATTCCATTCTTCTAAAGATAGAGCAATACCAGTCTTCGTAGGATAAGGTTTCTGGTCTTTTCTCTCAAAGTATCTTCTGAGATGAATCTTCAGTTCACCCTGGTACTGGGTGACGTTAGCATAAGTCTGCTTGGTGCCAATTCGGAACATCTTCTCTGGTCAATGGTTCGATCGTGAATGATGCCAAGTCCATGCTTTGCCTAATCTTATATATCTTTGACGGACGTGATTGAAAACATCACCCCAGTTGAACAAATTTTGATTGAGTTTTTGATTCTTGGTTGGGGTTTGTGTTTGTTTCCTATAGGATTATAGGTTAAAGTTGGAAAATTTAGAAAATTAGTATAGAAAGTAATGGGAAAGAAACACAATGAGAATACAGAAATTTGATTGGTTGATTAACTTCGATCTGATTGGTCAGTTTGGCGATCAAACTGCAATCTTGATCCTTAAACTGTAGGATATGGCCCTCTGCATTTTATACTGGCTTGGGACAGGTCAAGCTACAAACCTCTGTCCAATGGAGATAAGTCAAATAGCTCGAGTGCATTCCCACCCTCTACAGTTCGTATCCTCTTTGAGGGAATTTTTTTTTGTTCATCAAAAAAGAAAAACGAAAACAACATGTCCAACTTAGCAATTTAGTTTTTCTATCATAAAAATTTCTCATTTCTTTTAAATATTCACAACGGAGAATTTCTTAGTAATGATGATGGTGATGATTTATTCCTTTGGTTATACAATAGGGTAGCCTAAAAGACACCAGGAATCAACTTTTTTTAAAAAAAATGAAATGAAACTAAAAAGTAAAGAAGTATCATCTGGTTCCAATAGGTGTAACCTAAAAGATACCATGAATCAACATGTCTTTTAAAATAAATGGAACTAAAAAGTTTTGAATGAAACTAAAAAGTTTTGAATGAAACTAAAAAGTAAAGAAGTATCATCTGGTTCCAATAGGTGTAACCTAAAAGATACCATGAATCAACATGTTTTTAAAATAAATGGAACTAAAAAAGTTTTGAATGAAACTAAATTTTGAATAAAGAAGTATCATCTGGTTCCAATAGGTGTAACCTAAAAGATACCATGAATCAACATTTTTTAAAAATAAATTGAACTAAAAAGTTTTGAATGAAACTAAAGAAGTATCCTCCACTTCCAATAGGCTTAGCCTAAAGTATATCAGGAACATGATGATGATGATGATAATGATGAAAAAAACTCTCTGTATTAGAATAAATAAAAAAAATTGAAAAAATCTTTACACTAGAAAAACTGTATTGCCTTGTAAGACTTGCCATTTAGAATTTTTTTTTGAAGACTGCCATATAGGACTTTATGAGGACTGCCATAAAGGACTTTTTACTTGTGAAAAGACTTGCCATGTAGGACTTTATGAGGACTGCCATAAAGGACTTTAGAGAATGCCATAAAGGACTTTTTACTTGTGAAAAAACTTGCCATGTAGGACTTTATGAGGACTGCCATAAAGGACTTTTTATTTTGTGAAAAAACTTGCCATATAGGACTTTATGAGGACTGCCATAAAGGACTTTTTACTTTGTAAAAAAACTTGCCATATAGGACTTTAGAGAATGCCATATAGGACTTTATGAGACTGCCATAAAGAACTTTATGAGGACTGCCATAAAGAACTTTTTACTTTGAGAAAAAAAACTTGCCATATAGGACTTTATGAGGACTGCCATAAAGGACTTTAGAGAATGCCATATAGGACTTTATGAGGACTGCCATAAAGGACTTTAGAGAATGCCACATAGGACTTTAGAAATTTGATGAGCCTAATATGATTGAGTAGACCACCTAAAAACCATTTCGGTTTTTTAGGAATTTTTTTTGGTCAACTAAATAGAACTTTTTTTTGTAGGCAAAAGCTAGACTTGATTCAGGTTGTAGAAAAATATGACACTCACTCAATTGTTTCTTCTTTAAATCTCTAGTGGTATGGTACTAACTCCATCTTCTAAAACTCTTCGTTTTGGGTAGAAATATGATAGTCCATCTCTGCTCTGCTCGTAGGTATACATAGTGTTGTCATTCATCACAAATCCTCGGTTGATGCCAGATCCACTTTGTTGAGTCTTCAAAACTTGCAAATATCTGTCTTTCGTCAAATCATTGTGGCGTTTGCTGATTCCCTTACAACTGAATTTATTGGTGGCTCCGAAACAATAATATCTTTTACTACACAGTCCAACAATGCCGGTTCCTTGCCATTCTACCTTAAACAAGCCTGGAGTTCTCCTGTCAAAACGCTTTCTTTCTTGGCAGCATGAGGGTGACAGCCATTCTTTGCCTTCTAATTTGGTTTTCACATAATCATCTCTGTGGAAATCACAACACTCTGATGGAAACCACTTGTGATTCTCTTTGTAAAATTCTACTCTCTTCTCTGGTTTCAGTAATTCATCTATGGATGGTGACGAAGTACATATATATGCAGAATCTGTGTCCATTTCAGCATATTCGAAATCTTGGCGGTTGATAAAAGTATCGATGACATCATAATAGAACTGAAGCATCCGGAGTTTCGCATACTGGTAAACAAAGAATCCGATGTGAAGTGGCAGATCCAACTTGATGGTCTTCTTGTTGAGTTCGACTTCATATAATGTATCATCTAATGGATTCAGGCTCTGAAGGACCTGTCATTTACAGCTTTGGTAACTTCTTCGTCGTCGCAATAGCACACACGTCGATGCTTCTCTTTGTTGGTGACGGTTTTGCCATATCCAGAATTTCCCAACAGCTTCATGGTGTCGGCAACGATCGACTTATCAGGGTCAACATCTCCTTGTCTTCTTGCTTCAGATACTTCATCTCCAAATTTTTCAAAACATCTTCTTGGTTTATATTGGATAACTTGATAGACGTGATCAACTTCAATACCATGCTGGAGGTACCAATGCAGTAAAGGGGTTGCAAATAACATTTTTTCCGCTCCATAGCTTCCGATCAAACTTCTACGGGGTTTCTTCATGATTCCATTCTTCTCGACAAAGGCCTTCATGTGTTCACCAATATCATCTATGGAAATATCTGTATTCTTGAAGATAGGTGTCATCTCTTCAAAGTACTCTTTCAGGTGATCTGGTACATGTATATCACATTCGACTAAACCAAACAGTTCACCGGACTTCACTTTGTTCAGTATTTCTTCCCCTGCCATCGCACCATCTATTTTGTCTGAAAAGTTCTCTTTCAGGAAGGCTTTGAGTGTGGCATCGGTCTTCTTCATCTCTCTCCACTCACACTCTCAGATTTCAATAAGTTTATAGCCCAAATCGGTGATGTACTTTGCATTGGTACGGGTGTCTTGTAGTAGTTCTTTCATCGGTTTATCTCTGACTTCATTATGGATGATAGGAAGGCCATTCTTATCTTTCATGCAGGTATGTCCGTGCCAGAAGCAGCCATGGAACTGGTATACAGTCTGTGTCTCTTTGCACCAACCATCAACAGGCAACTGTCTTCGACCAATCATTTTTTCAGCTCCGTTAAACTGATGTCTGATGTGGATGTCATCTCTCATGGATAAAAACTCTAACCATTGTTCAGCCATTTTACCATACTTCATTGGATGTTCTGGTTTAAACTGGTTTGCTTCACGACGTCTAATACTCCAACCCGTTGGCATCTCTTGCATTAGGCACCAAAGATATAATGCATTCGCATCAAAGCCTATAATACTTCCACATGGTTTTGCTTCTTTGCCATATTTTGTTTCTCTGATTCGGGTAACATCTTTCTCGTGGTATCGGTTGAAGATAATTGAAGGTCCACCAACGATATTATCTTTCACCAAGTGATGCAAGTCTTTATTCTTCTGGTTAAATAATGTGAAGTAAGTGTCATCATTCATGGTCTGGAACAGGTATTTCAACGTGAGGCCCGGAACACTGATACCATCTTTAAACATGTCGATGTGGCGTTCTTGGTAGAAAGCAAACTGCTTGTCAACTGCTTCAAGGAATGGTTTTACATCTCGGTTATTATACCAGATCAGAAAATCACGGAAAGTTGTCAGCTCCAGGTCGTTCCATACATGCTGGCAGTACTGGTATTCTTCATTGGATATATTTTCTTTCTTGAGAGAACTGTAGAAGGCTTCATGGTCTGGTAGGTGGTCTTGATCCAATTTGTTCAAGCTGTCGATCCATTCATATGGTAAAAATCCCTTTGTCACGGAGCAGCCAAATGCTTTCAAAAACTTGTCATAGCTGAATCCTGGAGCGAGGTAGTTGCAAATATCAACAAACTTGAAAGATTCTGTCGAGACGCACATGTAGTTATTCGATTTCTTCACTGCAAACTTGAGTGGATTCTGTCTCTTCAGGTTTGTCATCAGTTCACGCTTGACTACATTCATATCATATTTTCCAGAGTTGAATCCGATGACGGGCATCTCTTGCAGATAATCTTGAAATTTCTTCTCCAATTTTTGTAAAGGGTGCATCTTGGATGTATCTTCTCCAGTAGCTCTGGCTTCCGCTTCCAGCGTTTCATCAATTTTCTGTCTGAGTTTAAACAAGGTCCAAGCATGGTAGGTCTGCATCAGTTGGTGGCAATGAGATGAAATAGCTGTGAGGTATGTCATCATTTCTTCAACAAGTTCTTGAGAATTTCCATTTGTAATGAAACATTTCGGTTCTTGGTATTCTGGAACATTACTACATATGCTCACACTCAATGGTCGGTGTTCTGCTTCCCATATCAGTTTATCACTGTCAGCAGGTAGACTGGATTTGACAAAGTAACTTTCAAAATCAAACGTTGCACGGTATGGATAAAACTTCTTCTCTTCAGATACTTCTATACCTTCATCTTCTAACAGATCAAATATGGACTGGGATGGATGGTATACACCGCCAACATACTGGTAATTGACTTCATCTGTACAGGTTTTCTCGTGACGCCGAAGATATCGGGCAGATTTCCATAGTTTGCCGCATTTGCGGCATTCAAAGGATTTGCAGTATTGGTCTATATCGATGATGTAGCTAAAATGGTTCTTGTAAACGTTCACATACATGGTATCTTCATACTTTCTGTGAGATCTCTGTACTAATTTGGCAACAATTTGGTAATCATCATTCTTGACAAGTTCATATACTTGGATATTTACTTCAAAACATTTCTCCAAGTCAGGTAATTCGGCTAAAGTTACTCCACGGAATTCATTCTTTGGCTTCTCTGAATACTTGTTGTACATCACATCTGTTGTTTTATTCAAATTGTCTGTTATGGAACCACTCCATAAAGCTAAACAGCGGAAAATACACAGGTTGTCTTCATAGGTAAAATGGCGAGCTCTATCTTTCACCAAAGCATTTACTGCTTTGTTCTGGAGAATGTAGCCAGGAAGATCTTCTACCATTCCAATTGGGTGGTCTTTCAGCTTGTTCACATAAAATGTGACGTTGGTAACTCTCTCAACAAGCCATTTGGTGTTGGGTCGTTTCAATTTGGCCCATTCTAGGATATCTTCTTCCATGACATCATCAAGGAATTCTTCAAAGTCTTCTTGGCAGCATACAAAATGTGGAACATCAAGTACCCGGGCGTTGTTTTGTGATGGATGGTAATACTTCAGTTCATTCGTTTCATTGTGTCGCAGGATAAAACCAAAACTCAGATTAATTTTAAATCTTAGCTGTTGTGGCAGAAATATGGTAGTCATCAATTCATCAGTCATCATCTTCAGGTTCACATCATTGATCCGGTAGTTATATTGGTCTTGGACTCTTCTGTTCATCATGTGGCGAGTTCTAATAGAACTCCAGTTATCTTTGTACACGGTCAATATCTCATCTGGCTCTTCTTCAGACATCATATTCCTTTCAAACTCCATTGGGTCAACATCATAATGGGTGGTCGTCGTGGTCCGTGGTTGTTTAGGTGGTCCTCTCTTCGGTTCATCAGTCTTCCTTTTTGATGGTACAGGAACTGGTCGGTGGGCAACGCTCTTGTGTCGATTAAAATGGAGTAGTTGGTTGAACTCCTGGCCGCATTCCATACATGTATATATCTCCAAACATTTCTTCAGGTGTTGATCCAGCTTCTGCTTGGAAGCATAACTCTTGTTGCAGTTGGTACAATCGTGGGTCTTCTTCTCTCCGGTGGCGTGCTTGGTACGCACATGGCGGTTTCGGTTGCAGCGGTCCGTAAAGGTCTTCCCACACTCTTCACATGCGTAGACATCAGTTCTGGTAACGGCAGTAGCAGCTTCAGACATCTTCATAAATTTTTTGCAAAGGCAAAATTGCTATAGAAAACTCTCTAGCGATGTGTTCAGTTCGAAGGATCGGAACAGAATGACGCGACGTTATTCTTCTCCGGAATTTATTTAGACGTGACGGACGTTTTTGAAAACGTCACGACGTCACAACGTTTTTTCATCGATATTTTCATTCGCGATGGGTGTTTGTGTTTGTTTCCTATAGGATTATAGGTTAAAGTTGGGAAATTTAGAAAATTAGTGTAGAAAGTAATGGGAAAGAAACACAATGGTAATCCAGAAATCTGATTGGTGGATTAACTTCGCTCTGATTGGTCAGTGTAAAAACATCTTGATCCTCATTAATTTTATTATTTAAAATCATGTAGTTAGGGGGGGGGGGGTCATTTAAAGAAATTGCTAAATATAGACACTAACAATTAGTTAGGGGGTCAGTTAAGGATGTTACTAAAAATAGAATTTATAAAAATATAGTTCCAAGTAGAAGCAGAGGATTTCTGGGTAAATTTGTCCCATAGCACTACGTGCTACTCTTTATAAGGAAATAAAACGTCATGGGATAGAGATCCAAAAAGGGATTCTGGGAAAATTCTAAGCCAGAACATTACTTCACTTCAGTCGAATGCACCCTTTGTACCCCTTAGTACTATAGCACTACGTGCTAAGCCGATCAATTGGGGAAATAAAGTCAATTTCGGTGATTTGGGATAGATTTTGGTGATTTGGAGGGATTGTCGGGTTGTTTGTGGTAATCAGATTTACTCTTCTACAAAGGAACACAACCCCGAACATACCCCTGTCTTGTTAGAAGCCATAGGTAACATAGCAGTCACGTGCCAACCTTTCCCTCAAACGTGCGAGACATACTACTCACGGTATTGAAAATATTTTAGGGCTATTGAGCACTTGGCGCCATTCGAGCACACAATGAAATTAAGTTATTTTTTTCTGAGTTCGGAATGTTGATACCTTCAGTTTGAGCCTTGCTGTCGAATAAAGACAAGCAATTAAACTCACCCCAACGCTGCTTTAAAATTAGAATCAGTAATTTTGTGTTTCAGTTAGCAATTTGGTCTTGGTGAATTCACTATCAAGCCGTCAGGCCATCAGTCAAGTTCTGTAAGGAATTCGACACTGTTAACCCTTTACCCAACGTGATGGTCAAAACTGGCCAGCGCTATTCACAAAAATCACCATTCGATCTTCATTATTTTTTTCCTTTTTGTCTCAAAAATATAGCTTATGACGCCTCATTGGAACGAGCTCATTGAGCTCGTTCCAATGAGGGGTCATAAGCTATGTTTTGATGCAGAAGATGAAAAATAGTTATTCAGGAATTTTATTTGTAAGTGTAGCCTGCCTTTCGTGTTAGGTAAAGGGTTAAGGGCTATTTGTTTACTCACATTTTGAGTTTGCGCGCAGACAACCATTGATGTAATATGATGTACCTTTATTCTTTCGAAATCTAGTTATAGATATTCCAATGAATAAGTAATTAATTCACCTTGAAAACATCAAGATATTAACACAAATAGTGGAATCACGCGGCGTAATCACAAACCTCTTAGGCTCGCCTTTCCGACCAGTTAAAGTATGCCATCCGATTCAATCGACAAATTGGCGAGTGACTATTTAAGGGCTAGATTTGTTCCAGGCCATTAATCCGTTGAACTCTAGTGGTATCTTCCATGCCAGTTCAATGGCAGTAATTAGAAGAGTCCATATTCATTATCTGGGATAGACCAATCAATATTTTCAACGTGCAGCCGTTGAAAATATTGATTGGTCTTCCCCACACATTTACTGAACATCCATCCTATTTAATGACGTTATGACGTATCATGTTGTTGGCCGGAAAAACGGTCGCTAGGATTCAAAGGGTTAAAACGCCAGAGTCGACTTTTGCAACTGGCTTGAGAGTTTGATTCAATATTTGTGTTGTATTTGCGAAATTTAACCCTTTACCTAACGAATCTGGCTCATCCACGTAGATTACAAATTGAGGAAAAGAAACACATTTTTAAAAATTCTATAAAACCATACGGTATTCTTTGATTTCTCATTGGAACGAGCTTGTCGAGCCCGTTCTAATGAGAATCACACGATATGGTTTTGCTGACATTTATTGAAAAAATTGGAATGAAAATAATCAAAATACCAAATTTTGATACCGCGCGCTGCATAAAAGTGTTAAGCTATCACACAATGTCAAAACTACGAACTGGTAAGAAAGCAATGTTAACTATCATTTTGTCGTACCGCACACAGCGCCTGCATCGTGTCCAATGTGTATCAACAGCCTTTGAATTCGTTAACTACAGAATGTAAAGTATCGACATCCAGTCGATAGCCTCTCGCCCAACACCCTGGATATATGATCAGAATAGTGCCTTTCATAAACTGAACTGAAATATGAATTTAACCCTTTAGCTATGACAAATACTAGACACTCTTTCAAAACAATCTTTTGAAAACATTTAAAAAATAATTTAAAAAATGTAAATAGCGCTGGTTAATACATTGAGAAAAGGTTTTTTAAAAATGGGACCTTTCTTCAATCAATGTAGTATTTACTAACGTGCAAGGCACTAGAAAATTATATAAACAGGGAATTTCATCGAAATTTGTATACAATTCAACTCATAGAGACGAATTCTTGTCTATATGTTATTGGGAGGGATTTGTATTTCAGTAAAACTGTGTGTCCTACTAGCAAAGGACTGAGAGATAACTGAAACACTCATCCTCCATCATTATAGTGTGTCAGTTCTTTGATGTTTCAAAGAGATATTTGGGAGTGCGCACTGACTGCTGTCAAGAGCTGTGGAAATAGGTTCTCATTGGAAGCCTTGAGCCTCACGCGCGACCACCAGAAGGTTTTTTTGGATCACCTGGGAATTTTCCTCAGTCGAGGATGATTCCCATGCCACTGACTTGGGTGAATCATGATCAGTATAAGGAGCACTTCCTTCTGATGAAATTCAATCTTCCAGGACATATTTTTATCTTATAAACAGGAGTGGGAACAGAATGGTGTGATGTTCTACAGTCTTTCGTCAGAGACGCTCTTCCTCAACCCTTCACACACACCCACATTCGAGAGCTAGTCAATACTCGTTGAGGAATGATGTGTACAAAAAACGACATTCTTGCTGGCTGAACATGAATAAACAAGTAATGGAATGCACGAGGGTATCAGGATAGTTGAGGGGGCGCTACCGGCGCGTGTCCCTTCTATATTTTGTAACTCCACTTTTTTCTCAGACATCGAGACCAGGTGATACGGTATTATCCAGAAGTAGTGGATGTCCATGACTCCATGTGTTATCTCTGATAATGCCGTACCCCATATACGCAAAAGCTCATTCAGAAGCCTGTCGTGGGCCTTTGTAAATTTTCTTTCCTTTTCTAAAATTTTGGATGCGTCTATACAAAATTTACGGGGATATTTCAAGTAGAAGATATAGTGGCCACGTGCAAAAACAACATCGGAGAGCCACACCTACCTTATATACTTCCAACATTTTCCCACGGGAAGCCCTCGGGCCTCACCGGACCTCCCCAATGAGAGAAGAATTACCTCTCTCGTTCCCGCCCCATCGAATGACCCACGGTTGAAGTGTGGCGCACTCTGTCACCAAACTCAGATTCCTGGACCTGCCATAATAATGAGTTTGTAACTGAGCACTTAACCCTCTTCACTCTGATATCAAAGTGGCAATGTTTTAGTAGAAAATATTTCCCATAATGCAGTCTAATATTTAACCAAATATACATTGTTTGACACAGCACAGTGAACTCTGCTAACCAAGATAACTGTTTAACCCTTTACCCAACGTAACGGCCAAAACCGGTCAGCGCTATTCTAAAAAATCGCCAATTTTCAAAAAAATATTCAAAAACATAGGTTATGAACCCTCGTTGGAACGAGCTCGTCGAGCTCGTTCCAATGAGGATTCATAACCTATGTTTTTGAGACAAAAAATGAAAAAATAAGTTATTCAAGAATTTTTTTTGCAGGTGTCGTCTACTTTTCATGTTAGGTAAAAATTAAATTCATAGTTAAACAAGAGAAAAACAGAGTGATTGGAGAAACTTATGTTGCACTACCAGAGTGCTAGCGGTTAAGACTGGAAAGTCGAACGGAAGAGATGTTGATCTACACTGCAGGAATCGCATCATTTGCCTAGTATCCTAACGTATAAAGCATTACTCCGACATCACGACATGAAAAAAGAAGGGTTAAAACATATTGAGTACATACCACGCAAGAGCTTATAGGTTGTATATAAATGAGTATAAAGGACAGGCGGCTTCTTACTGTTTCCTTGCAATACGCTTTATGTCTTACAATTCGAACCATAAAACGTTTTAATCTTATCCAGGGAGGGTCGTGAAACTCATTGCACCTGTTTGAAAATATCGTAAACAATTTAGGGCTGAACTCTGAAATGTTTAAGAATGTTCTTTTTATGAAAGAGATTTGCAAATAATTTGGTAAGATCAAGGGCGGGTGTCATGCCGGCATGTTTCCTCCAGAGTCAAGAAGGTTTATTTTGTTAGTCGTAATATTTATTTTACTAAAATAATTTTTGTTTTGAACAACTGGACAACGTACGTGGGAAGAATAGGTACAAAGTAGTAGCTATTACTCAAATATAATTACAAAAGCTGGGTGTATAGCTTTCTTCGCAGTTTATTAACATTTACCGAATACAACTTGAAGACATCACTGCTAATATGTAAGTCAAGTAACTCCCACATTTCATGTTTCAATCCAACCCACGGAGTTTTACCATTGAATTTTGCTCCCTAAGTGGAACGAGATTGAAGGGCTCGTACGAATTTTATCGCTAGTAACTCTAACTTCAAGGCAAAAAGGAAACGTGACAAACTGCCAGTACCGTTCCTTGTGTGCAACTAGGCGCCATCTGCAATGCTAAATGATTGAAGATGACGTCTTGTTGAACGCAAGAGGCGAAAAATAAGAGTAACAAGGTTTGAAGGTATCGGTGAAGGAGTATCCTACAGGGAGATATGAGAGACGAGATGCTCAGTTGACACCCAGAGAATGTAGTCTGAACACTGATTCGAAGGTTTTCCTAATTACCTGCAGACCAACTATGAATTTGAGTTCTTCGTTCGGCGGCGACCAAAAGGATGAAGGGGGATCGACTGTGAATCCCTTAAAAAATATGCACACAGATAGGAAAGTAAAAGAAAACCTACTCACATGAAATGCATTTTCCATGGGTATATGAATTTATAACACACTCAGCACTTCCTAGTAGTATGTCTCGTATGTTTGAGGTCTATTCGGCAGGACCTCGGTGCAGGACCTCGGAAGTGACGTCATGTGGCGCCATGTTGTGTTGTCATGGTAACCCGCGTGAGCGGCCATCTTGCGACGTCATCCCCATAGTGATACGTGGTGTTAGTGCGCATGCGCAGCGCGTGTTGTTAGGGTGATACGTGTTTCCGTCGTCCATTTTGTATACTGGAGGCCGCCATCTTGGTTTCTATGGTAGCACGTGATTGCTATGTTACCTAAGGCCTACAATAGGACAGGGGTATGTTTTGGGGGTATGTTTGATTGAATCGGAGTATTTTCTGGAACGACTTCCCTGGATAATTACCACAAACAACCCGACAATCCCCTCAAATCACCAAAAATCCACCCAAAATCACCGAAATTGACTTTATTTCCCCAATTCATCGGCTTAGCACGTAGTGCTATAGTACTAAGGGGTACAAGGGGGTGCATTCGATTGAACAGGAGTAATGTTCTGGATTAGAAATCTCCCAGAATCCCTTTTCGGATCCTTATCCCATGACGTTTTTCCCCTATTAAGAATAGCACGTAGTGCTATAGGACAAATTTACCCAGAATTCTCTGCTTCTATCTATATATGCAATAGTTATCGTTTATCTGGCCATGTTCCTTTATTCTAGAGTAAACTCCAGTAGTGTAGAAGAGCCTATTAACTGGAACAGTTTACCTTATTATTGCTATATTTAGCAATTTCTGGTCTATTCTTGTTAGTTCTGACCCTATTCCAAGTACTCTTGTTGTTTCATTTATATAACTAACCAATCAGATTGCTTGATTTCCCATAATGCAGGGTTATCTCCCTTGTGTATAACAAAAGCCTATATCCAATGGCACCCCAATTTTAGCACCCCTTTTTTGAAAACACCTGTGGCTATGGAATCCCTTTTTGTCATATGTGCTTATGTGAAAAGGCACAATGTGACACAATATGCCCTATCACATAGGCACATGCTTTATGTGCCGATATGTGCTTATGTGAAAAGGCACAATGTGACACAATATGCCCTATCACATAAGCACATATGACAAAAAGGGATTCTCCAGTAGGTATCCTCAATAGGTATCCTCAAATAATACAATACCAGGCCATAGGTATCCTCAAATACCCGTATGTGTCTATGTGATAGGGCATATTGTGTCACATTGTGACTTTTCACATAAGCACATATGACAAAAAGGGTTTCTCCAGTAGGTATCCTCGATAGGTATCCTTAAATAATACAATACCAGACCATAGGTATCCTCAAATACCCGTATGTGCCTATGTGATAGGTCATATTGTGTCACATTGTGCCTTTTCACATAAGCACATATGACAAAAAGGGATTCCATAGCCACAGGTGTTTTCAAAAAAGGGGTGCTAAAATTGGGGTGCCATTGGATATAGGCTTTTGTTATACACAAGGGAGATAACCCTGCATAACCCTGCCCCACCCCACCCACTTTTACCACGTATAGATGCTACGTGATTACACGAAGAGATTTTACAGTTTGAGAGCATGCAAACGTGTCAATATGCACCTAGTTCTATTCTATCAACAAATGTAAACAAATATATCTTACCTCCTACAAGTATCTGGAAATTTCATTGGTTCAAAGACGTCACATGCAGAATGCATATAAAACCATATACTGCCTTCAACAAGAATATACGCAGACAGCTATGGGTAATCTCCCCTTTGTTCATTGATTATTCAAAATGGCGGCAGCCGGTAAACGCTTCAAGTTGAAAGATTGAGTGTTGGAAGTCCATATTTGGTCTGAAGTGCAGGTTAGGCAACTTAAAAGGCTTCATATTCTGCGGATGTGTATCATGTTGCCTTCGAAATGAAACTGTTTGGTATGTATGAATTTGCCTTGTTACAATTTATGGGAGAGTGCCTAGGCACTCTCCCATAAATTGTAACAAGGCAAAGACACGTGAACACATTGTAAGAATTCTCTCATTTAATTTTGATCGCTGTTGTTATTAGTTCTGTGCATCAGCAGTCGGTAAGATATATTCTTTACACAGTTTGTTGGTGGCCTAATATGGTATATATGGTGGCAGTTAATTTCATATTGGACGAGAGCGAGTATACAGTACAGTCGCCTTGGACTGGTCGTAATCCACGCGTGGACAGTGATTTCCACGCGTACGTTTACCAGGTAATAAAAATCATCATCAGCAAAATTTTAAATAATGAGGCACAGGGTTGCACCCGGAACTTCATTAAGTTTGTGATGATTATTCCTATTATTCGTGTTCGGAGTCTAATATTATTGCGTCCATGGAAATATTGCCCACCCGTAGAAAGTGACCAGTCCACGGCGGCTGTACTGTAGGTACATTTGATCCATGAACTCCGCCATGGGTCAGTCTTGCGCAGGCCGGTGCAGTCGCCATGACCCGAGAATCAAGGAAATGGCATTGCGGTGGATCCATTTTTCACTTTTTGTCACCGGAGCGAATTTTGTTAGGTCCCTCCCACCATGGTTTATTGTGCACCCCAGCATATCTTTCATTGCACATCTGCCTCCGAATACCGATAAAAAAGAGGCAAAAAAGTTATACAAAGAGCAAGTTAGATTTAATTGTCGGAATAAAACCACAGTGATTAACTTCAGAATCACACCCCATAAAATATCATTTTAAAATTGTCGTTAATAAGATCTAAAATCCACTTACAGTTCACTATTAACGCATCTATAAGCCCAATAAAATCAAATGCCCCGAGGTCCCGTCTCCTCCCAACTTTCATGTGTTTTTTTAAAATCTTTCTACATAACTTGTTGAGGCAACATGACCAAAAGTTACCTTTACCCCCTGTATTCCATTTTGTATGAATGTTTATTCTTTCTGTGTGTTCATTCTAAAACTATATCCCAACGGCTTGTGCT
The DNA here is from genome assembly GCA_031216915.1 of Pictodentalium vernedei. Lineage (NCBI taxonomy): Eukaryota > Metazoa > Mollusca > Scaphopoda > Dentaliida > Dentaliidae > Pictodentalium > Pictodentalium vernedei. The sequence continues at coordinate 172,459,759 of CM062292.1, forward strand.
GCGAGGGTGATATTGTCAAGATTTACAGAGCATATATTGAAGAATTTCGTACGCAAAATATTTTTACTTGAAAGAAGGGAATGTCGGTATGCTTATTGCGCTCTTATTTTCAGGCGATCGATAAGAGAAGATTCGCCATGCCGATAATGGGTTCGACTGGACAAACACGATTATCTTAGAACGAAAATATAAATGGATCTCCCCGGAAACGAAAAATAGTTGCCCTTTCCTCTGAGCCCACAGAGCGCAGAATTCGACTTGGAGGCATAAAGAACCTCCAGCCCTTTTCGGGGATGTAATTTTCAAAACCAAACAGCTTCACTGACAAAAATCACTATTCATATTTCAATATTACTAATTTTTTGTCTCCAAAACATTGTTTATGACCCCTCATTGGACCAAGACTGTTGACCTCGTTCAAATGAATTCGCCATATTATTAAAAAGGGAACAGAATCTACTTTTTAAAGAAATTTGTTTTTCATTGTTGTCTGTTATTCATCTTGGTAAAAGGTTAAGCATAGGGCAGGGCGAATCTGAAATTTCCGACCAAATCGAATATTAATCCTTTACCCAACGTAACGGTCAAAACCGGCCAGCGCCATTCTCAAAAATCGCCAATTAATTTTCATTATTTTTTTCGTTTTTTGTCTCAAAAACATAGACCCCTCATTGGAACGAGCTCGTCGAGCTCGTTCCAACGAGGAGTCATAACCTATTTTTTTGAGACAAAAATTTAAAAAAAATAGTTTTTCAAGAATTTTTTTGCAAGTGTCGTCTGCTTTTCATGTTAGGTAAAGGATTAAATGGAGTCGGGTAGAAAATTTCGAATCAAATCGAATACTGAATCGAATCTAACTACTTTTCAACTTGTTGATATATTGCATTTCCTTGCAAACGTGAATATAACAAATATTTTCAGTCGAGTATTCTATCTAACAATCAACTTAATTTGCACCCCAAAAAACTCACCCCGTTCCGATATCGTATCAGACACGTTCAATTTTCGGTAAACACCGCACTATTACATAAATGCATTGTTATTACGCATTAAAATATAGTTCCCAAAATTCAAAATTTTTACCATTTTAAACTGAAAAATGAGGAAAACGGGATTTATGTAACGTGATTGTTAGATAAATGTATTATCTTGACCATGTGCATGCCCTGTAATTTGTATCAGATTTGAGGTCGTGTTTACAATCTGATCGCAACGAGGCCGTCAAATTTTAAACACGACCGAGAATCTGATACAAATTACAGGACATGCACATTGTCATGATAATGTATATAATACTATATATACTACTAAACGTTTGCCAAGCACCAAGTATATCCAACTACCTATTTTACGTTTTAGTTGAAATATTGTAATGGAAAGTGTATATATTTTTTATTTAATTATATCTTTAATGATTTAAGTTCAGAAATTAAGATTTTATTTGTGTTTGAAATTATTTTTTAGTTTTTGAATACGATAACCATGGAAAATGAATATTATTGGTAAAAGAGGAAATTTTTCAATTTGCCAAAAAGTTGACGCAGCGGACTGGTATGGGTTCAATATCGAGTATGAGACTCATTACTGTTAATTACAGCTTTGCCACGTCTTCTCATGCTCCCAATCAGATTCCTGGTGGTCATTTGTGAGATGTTGTTCCATTCTTGGACCAGCATGGCACCAAGCACCAAGCTCCTGGACACTTCTTGGCTGGACTGGACGGGCTGAAATTGCAAGCTGCAACTCATTCCAGACATGTTCGATTGGATTGAGGTCAGGAGATCTTGCTGGCCAGTCCATACGCTCAATCCCCTCCCTCTGTCGGTTCTCCCCGACAACATGGGCAACATTATCGTCCATCAGAATGAATCTATCACCCACTGCACCTGCATACAATCAGACGTGGACATCCAGGATCTCATCAATATACCGTTGTGCAGTCAATGTACCACGTTCAAGGACACATAGCTCTGTACGTCCATCCCTACTGATGCCGCCCCAGACCATGATTGACCCTCCACCATAGCGGTCATGCTCAGCAATCGCTCTCCTGGTCTTCTCCATACCCTAGAACGCCTATCTGTGTGGTCTAGGTAGTACTTTGACTCCTCTGTAAAAACGACAGGTCACCAATCTTCTCTGGTCCATCCAACGTGGTCCATGACCCATTCATATCGTGCCTGGTAGTGGTTCCGGGACAGCGGAATGCACATACATGGTCTTCTCGATCGGAGACCACCTTCGTGCAACCTTGCCCGGATAGTCTGCGCCGAAACATTTACCCCGGATGCATTCTGAAGGTCACTGCGAAGCTGGGTTGCTGGGGCAAAGCGGTTCCTATGGACGTTTCTGCTTCAGACAAATGTCTTCTTACATTTGCATTTGCCATATTCAATCATTAAATCACAAGGGTTTGTGATGAAATGAAGATTGAATACCCTACACATGTCATGTACATGTAGACAGTACACGAAAACATCATGAAAATCAAGGGGTACATGTTTTCCATGACTGTCACGAAAAGTCTGCCTGTCAAGAGAGCTAATGTAAACACTGGGGACCATCTCAATACATTCCTCAGTCATATTCACCAAAAATATCGCAAATATGTCACAAGCAAATTTCACAATGATGTGTCAAATATTTGGTGCTTAGCAAACTTTGAGTAGTATATATTAATTTTTAATCCGTATTTTTTTAAATATTTTTATCAAATCTAGTCATGGCTGCTATGAAGCAACCATGACTATACTTAATAAAAAATTACTGAAACTTCAACCTAAGAAATCACTGGTCAATGCATTGATTCAATTTGCAGTGAATAATTTGGTTATAAGTATCCAAATTATACTTCTTTTAGTGACAAGAGATTTCCGGTCCTGGGCAGGAACATACACTAGCAGCGAGCAAAGAGTTAAACCGTGACTCGTTGGTCTGGGCAAATAAATCAAAAAGCTGGATATTCCAGAAACAGAATTCAAAACTCAATAAGTATCTTGATTAAAATGGTATTATTCATCACAATCAATTCGGCTTTAAGCAAGCTCTCGTGTCACCAGTCTAATTGTAAATTCGACGCTGTTAGGGGGCCATTTTTTACCCACTTGTCGTATGGTTTGCTCGAATACTACCGTTGATGTAATGTTATGTACTTTTACTCTCAAATATATACAAATATTCGTTCTTGCTCCTGTTACACACATTTCAAGCCATAAGCATTGATTCACCTTGCAAACATCAAGATATTAATACAATTTATTGGGACTACGTGGCGTAATCATAAAACCTTTAACTATTAACCCGCTGATTATTTTAAAAGTATTTTCCATCAAATCTAGTCATGGCTGCTGTGAAGCAGCCATGACTCGATTTAGTGGAAAATTCAATTTAATTTAATTCTAGTAATTATTGAACAAAAAGCTGCTAAAGTTTACTGGGGGACATTTGGTTAAAAATGCCGAAATTATTCTTATTTTCGTGGCAAGATATTTTGTCCCAGGCAGGAATATCCGCCAGCAGCATGAAAGGAGTTAAGGTTCGCCTTTCCGACCAGTTAAAATATGCCAGCTGTGACGAGACTTCACTCAGAATTATGTCTCATGGTATTGTTGACGTTCATAAAAATTCAGCCAAATCCAGTCTCGACTGTGAAACATTTCTTGCGTTGATTCAAAGAGTGAATGTTTATGATATTTTGTAAATTCCAAAGGTTCGTTTTTCCGACCAAATGAAATATTACCGACGATTGAATCGAGACATAGGCGATGTATTATTTATGGACTAGACTGATTCCTGGCCATACAGACGTCGAATTCCTTACAGAATTTGACTGGTGGCTTGGGCGCCTGGGCTTTAAGGAGAAGCGCATTGAAAGTCTAGAGTACTTTTGTTCTTTAGATAGCAATTGATGAACATATAGGGAAACTTAAGCATTTGCCTGGGACCTTTATTGCTTTTTAAAAATCCGTGTACCGTTCTGATACAACAATTTGTGCAAGGAATTGTCTACTGTTGGAAGCATGCTTGGCATTTGTGCATCTATATGTACTAATTGAGCAAACATTCCAAGTTCTTGCAAGCCTTGAATATGAAGTATCGGCTTGAGATCAGGCTCCGCGATCTAGTCAGTACCTTTGAAAATATTTATCGATAATATTACGATATGTTAACAATGTTAAAATAAGTCACCTTTTCCGACGATTTGGCTTCATTTCCTGATAGTGTGGTCGGTCATTAGAAATGTTTGAACAGCATCGGTACTTGTTCAGGCACAATATAGTCGCCGTGGACTGGACGTGTTCCACGCATGGGCAGCGATGTCCACGGATGCTTTTGCCAGGAAATAAAAATCCTCATCAGCAAAATTTTAATTGAGGAAAATTGTTGATGATTATTCCTATAATAAGTTTTTGGAATCTAATATTATGTCCGTGGAAATATTGCCCACCCGTGGAAAGTGACCAGTCCACGGCGGCTGTACTGTACGAACATTTATTTATTTTATTTATTTATTAGTGTTTAACGATACATTAACTGCCAAGGTCATATCGTATCGGTGACAGTTTTACGGGTGGAGGAAGCCGGAGTACCCGGAGAGAACCACCGAGCAACGACAAGCAGCTGCCGGTTCCCCAACATCGTAACTCCGCACTGTAGCACTGGCAGGATTAGATTGGTTGAAGACATGTGCACCATCGACGTGCAGTACACCTTAGTAAACGGCCCCCATGTGGACAATCGGAGTTAAGTACCTTGCCCATGGACATTACGCGGGAATCCGAATCGATCGCTAAAACGGTCACCCATCCAAGGACTAACTGGGCTCCACGTTGCTTAACTTCGGTGATCTGACGCGAACCGGTTACCGCAACGCCCCCCCCCCCCCCCCCCCCCACTGTAGAACAACCGAACCGTTAATATTTCAAAGACCAAAGTGCTGATTTTTATTCATCACCTCGCCACAAACTCTTAACTACTTTCACTACCCAAACAAAGGCTTTTAAATGTTGTTTATTGCTCTTTTGGTTCACGATTCCACGGGACCATCCCCGACTCAGAAATGCGCTAAATCATCTCAGATCTAACCTTCAAAATGTACTTTAAAAACCGCCGGCTTTGCATGCTTTTTCAAAAGCATACACATCATCGGCGACCGTATACATTAATAGTTTTCAACGTTTCAATAACCAAACTTACTACAAGGATGCTAAACAAGATTTTCCTTTCATAACCGAATGGAGCTCCCCGCTTTTGAAAATGTACGCCTAAGGTTTTGAAAACCTGCCCTTGGAGTAAATAGAAAGCCTCAAATCACGAGGAACGGGCCGATCTTGGTCATGTTGATTACGTCTGTAGATAGAAACTTTTTCTTATGTGTATAATTATCTTAGACAGTTCGGCACAATCTATATATTTTGGACTTTTCCTTCCAGCCATGCCTCGTGCCCAAATCTTCCTCTGGGGTTTGCAATAAGGTATTTCAGTTACTACTTAACCCTTTATCTAACATGAAAAGCAGACGACACTTGCAAAAAAAAAATCTTAAATAACTAATATTTTTCATTTTTTGTTTCAAAAACATAGGTTATGACCCCTCTTTGGAACGAGATCGACGAGCTCGTTCCAAAGAGGGGTCATAACCTATGTTTTTGAGACAAAAAATGAAAAAATAATGAAAATTAATGGGGCGATTTTTTTGGAATAGCGCTGACCGGTTTTGGCCGTTACGTTTGGGTAAAGGGTTAATGTAAACGTTGCTCTATGATCTGAAACCGACAACACTAAACCTCTAAACTACGAACAAAACTAAACTGACTTGACACTATCTGACCCGACCTGTTAAACAGATGATCATATTAATAGCAGCACCCGCAGTAGCAGGTTGAACAAGAACAGTGATCCATACAGAAAGACTGGAGTATGTCCATGGGGCGCGGGCTCCAGGGGCCCAAAACTATTTCCAAATATTCGTAGGGCATTGGGGTCTGGCTTAACTTGAAAAGGATATCGGAACAGTGTTTTTATGAAATTTCACTTATTCTCTCTGGTAACACACAGAAACACACTAGAGACACGTGTTGGTGTCAGATACAAGCCTTCCAAAAGGATAATCGAGTCAAGGATTTGGCGAGTTTCATACCTGAAAAACAAAATTTTCTCACAGCGGGCCGTACTATGGGTCCGCGCCCCCATCTACCCAAACTCCAGGGGACCTCCAATACCCCCGAAGGCCACTGAACAAGAACAAAATATCTCATACAGGAGGAGTTAAACTATATTTTATCGTCAACGATAAATAATAAATTTTTAATTCTCGTGTTTTATGTCCGTGTATTGATAATTTACGTTTGGCCCTGGGGTTTCCTGTATTTTCGACACATTTCTCATTGCAATAAATTTCAATGAACTACGCCCGTTTCATAAGCTGGTGTAAACAAATTATGTTTGATACTTTGATGTGATGTTTTTGGCTCATGTCGGTGAAGTTGTGGTCAAGAGGATGTCATAAATACGCATAATGTCACGAAGTGCGAATGCGTTTGTAAATACGGAATGAGTGCCTGTGTTGTGCGGAAGGCAAGATCGAGAGGCGCATCTTGAGGTTCTGGATTTATTACACGCCGTAGGGCTGCACGGTATATCGATAAATCGATACTTACCGGTATTCAAACCAATATCGATTGAATACCGGTGTAATTACAAAAATACCGATTTATCGTCATTATTTATTTACCCACAATTTAATTTTCAAGATGTCTTGAGTTTTTTATCTGTAGCTCCGAATAATATTATCCCTTTATCCAAGGAATCGTCTGCTTGTGCCCTCGAAAAATACAAATTCAGCAGTGGAAAAAATAATTTATAAAAATGTCAACAAAACTATATCATGTGACCCCCTCATTGGAACGAGCTCGTTGAGCTCGTTCCAATGAGGGGGTCACATGATATAGTTTTGTTGAAATCTTTGGGGGAAATCTGATAAACTAATTTTGAAAATAATAAATTGTGATATCGTCTGCGTTGGGTAAAGGTTTTTCGAACCGCATCATCAAGGCATGCTAATTCGTTCCGACTGTGATGCCTCCAGTCTCGATTGAGGTACTTGTGTTCATATATCTGAACAGTTTTCGATACACCTGTATACCGCGGTAATTTTTTGAATACCGATACCGGTATTCAGTTTTGAATATCGTGCAGCCCTAACACGCCGCTGTGACATAGAATCCATTAATTTAAAATTCAAACATCACGCTCCGAAAACTGACGTATACTTAAAATAAAAACAGAAACAAAACTCAGATGTGATTGGCAAACACATATGACAGATCGATACCTAAACAGAAAAATATTTATGAAAATGAGTCCCAACAGATTATTTGTTCTTATTTTTCGTATTTTAAAGAAACTAACTAGAGATATTCGCTTCAAAGTCAACACATGGGTTTATTAAATCACCCCACCCTTTGTAGAATAAGTTTAATTTCGTAAATTTAGGTGGAGTTGAAAAAAACATTTTCCAATTGTCATTCCATTTACCAGCTATCACCACGGCTTCAGAATTGAGTTGGGCTAGAATACGACGTTTCGATTGGCCTAGTTTAATTCTTGCGATGGATCCATGACGTCAGGTGGAAAAATAGTTCGTCGACGGAAATCTGTATAGAACACGTGTCCTGTACATATTTGTAAATATGAACTGGAGGAAAAGTAATAAGCATGTAGTAAATAATAATACCAATCATAATATGTAAACTGTTGCGCATAAATAAGTGTGGTGAACATGTTGGGTAACATTTCCCTCTTTTTCTATCTTTAATTGAAATGTCAAAAGTTTACAGAAAATCTGCACAAAACACAAGCTATCATATACTCGTGCAGGAAAGGACAATCCAAAATGGTGGCGCCCAGGAAACAGAATAAGCGGAATATTTATTGTTTGTGTTCAAACGTGTCTCAGAGACATATTTACGAGGCTCAACTTTGTACAATTACGGAGAAATTGGTCTCTAACATTCAGGCGAAGTGACCTTCTCGTAGTAAATTCGCTAAATACAGCAATTGGCGGTTAAAATCGCAGTGAGCGATGGAAATTTCTGCGAGGCGACGAAGTGTCCATCTTTTTGTCGATTCCAGACCCAATAGTAACGGTTTGGCGAAATTTTGGATTGTCATCGGTAAAGTAGGTTACCCGACAACTTCGCGATGAAAGTAACGGCAATGTTTCTGGTGTCTCACATCCGAAAACGATGTTTGAACATTTTTAATTGTGCAGATGTGAGATATTCGAAGTGAAAAACCAACAATCCTTCTCGTATCTAACATCCGAAAACAAAGTTTGAAAATTTTCAATTGTGCCGGGGTGGACTCGCGTATTTATATGCTGACCGCTACCTTATACGCCAATTGCACCATGTAGCAAATTTAGGAAGAGAAAATCACTTCGCCCGAATGTTTGGGCCCCATATGCCTCCGAGACACGTTTGCACACAATATATAAACCCACCACTCATTCTGTTTACGAGGCACCACCATTTTGTATTGTCTATTCTGCATGGATATCCGACACGATCGGGCATGCCTTACACTATCGTGTTGTTGCTATGGGTTATACGCAATTTTAGGTCATGTGATATTATTTGGGTGTGTGTAGTTGTCTGGTATGGTAGTGCAGTATGGACGCTATTTACAACCATTATTACTTGATTGGAGTGTGTTTTCTAACTATAGCTTAATCCTTCACCCAACGTAACGGTCAAAACCGGCCAGTGCTATTCACAAAAATCGCCAATTAATTTTCATTATTTTTTCATTTTTTTGTCTCAAAAACTTAGGTTATGACCTCTCGTTGGAATGAGCTCGTCGAGCTCGTTCCAATGAGGGGTCATACCCTATGTTTTGGACACTTGAATGGGAACAATGTGGCCTTGCATTCTCGTCCATGAATACAGGGCGAGTAACCAACGTGTGGTTGTCAAAATGAGGCACGGCAACCGAATTGAGAATGTCCCTGATGTACTGATGACCTGATGTCCTGAGATTCCAATGTTGTCATGCCATACACCACTCTAAACGTCTTCTTTGATGCTGATCGAACAGAGCTGGACGCTTGATGACCTTGCTGGACCTCATATCCAGTGCTTTGAGAAGGGTTCGGACAGTTCTGTTGCACAGACGCCTGTTGGGGAGCCAAAGGCGTTTCAAAACCCCACTTGAAGCAAAGGGTTCACACCTAACAAGGCGCACCAGACTCCGATCTTGCCGAGGAAAGGTCTTTTGTGGTCGTCCAGGCCTTGGTCGTCCTTAACAGCGTTGGTTTGTTGATTTTTGGGGACAAGTCTGTTGATGACAGAATGACTAGAGCCAAGTTGCCTACCAATAGCTTCGAATGACATGCCTCTTGCATGCATGGCAACGATTTGCCATCTTAATGCCTCTGACTTTATCCTCCTTGCCATGTCAACATTTACTGACCAAAGAAGTGACAAATTTTCTTGTTTTATACCCAGATATTGCATGTGGATGATAGTGTTTTTTGTGTCATTCGTGGGTAGCATGCTTCACGTGGACGAGAGGATGTGTTTGGGTACTCTTTCAACCAGAAGCATCATGTTTCACGAAATGAAATGTACTGCAAGACATAGCAATCATCATAGGCGTACAGGAGGTAGAATTTTTTTATTTTTTTTTTTTTGGGGGGGGGGGGGGGGGTCGGGGGTGAATACAGAATTACCCGAAAAATTGGCAAGAGCTGGAGGCCCGACATGGGGGTAGGCATGGGAGAGGGTGTCCCCTCCCATTGGTGGGGGTCCGAGGGGGGGGGGGGGCGTCCCCCGGTAAAATTGTGAAAAATGCGTGGCACTGAGGGCAATTTTGAGGCTTCCTAAGTTCTCAGTCAAGATATTTTCAGAAGGGCACATGGCCTTATTTTTAACAGAAAATTTCTTAATACATATCTATTGAATTAAATTCTACTCCTGAGACCCGTGTATGTGCATGTCAAACCACTTGACGAGGATACTTTCAGAGGAAAGTACACATTTCATCGTTGTCTTATGGCGTGGCGTGGAGTGGCGTGGTTGTCGTTACTGTCAGCTGTGTCTTGAGATTCTATCGTGAGTTCTGAACCGAGCTGCGGATTAGAACTCACGATAGTATCGCAAGACACAATTGACGATAACGACATCCACGTCACGCCATCAAATAAAGGTGAGAAATTTTACGTTTGGCTTGCAATCTTTTCCAATAATAGCAGTGCAGCCGGAACTATCAGTTTTCTGTATTTTTTCTCAACTATCAACAATACCAATTTGCATTTGATTCTTTTTCAAAACGCGAATGAATTTCATGTGTACATCCGAATGACCATCATTTTGTTAATATTTTTGCTTTCGCTGTCCAATGTTTTCTTCTTGCCTTGCCTGAATTTGTCCCACTGTTTTGCCCGCATTTGGGAGGGCATCTGCCCCCCTGCCCCCTAGCTCGAACTATGGCAATCATTAACACATATTAATCGGTAACAGCAACTTCACTGTCATGAAACATTTCAGGAGATGCTTAATTAAGTTCCAGGTGTATAGTTAAAATTTGTTATGCTAAAGTTAATTCGTCTAATAAAAATTGAATTGTAAATAGAACTGGCGAGCTTCAAACCTTGCCAAGTTTCCTTTAGTACTAATCGCTTAGTGAAACTATACTGAACCATGTACATCACTCGATAACCATTAAATATCGTTCGTCATCAACCGCCTAGCGACACTATACTGAAAAACATACACCACTCTGCCACGATAAAATATCGCACGCCATCAATCGCCTGGCGAAACTATACTGAGTAACATACACCTCTCTGCCATGATAAAATATCGTACGTCATCAACCGCCTAGCGAAACTATACTGAGCCACGTACACCACCAATTGCCAACCACCAAATATTGTAGGTCATCATCAACCACCTAACGTAACTACACTGAACAGCCGCTGCACCCGGCCACTATCTTATATCGTACGTCAACGGCCTGGCGAGTATATATTGAGCTACGGTCACCACCGGCAACCATCAAATATCGTAGGTTATGAACCATCCAACGAAACTATATGAACTACGTGCACCACTAGACAACCATCAAATATCATACGTTATCAACCGCCTAGCAAAACTATACTGAACCACGTATACACCACTCGTCAACCATCATATATCATACTCTATCAATCGTCCGGCGAAACTATATTGAAAAACGCACATCACTCGCCAACCATCAAATACCACACGTCATCAACCGCGCAGCAAAACTATACTGAACCATGTACACCATTCGCCAACCATCAAATATCATACGCTATCAGCCATCCGGCGAAACTATATTGAACAACGAACATCACTCCGCAACCATCAATCAAATACTCTACGTCATCATCCGCCCAGCCAAGCTTTACTGAACCGAGTACATCACTCGGTGACCATCAAATATCTACAGTCCGCCAGTAACCGCTCAACAGTAGTATATTAAATCACGTACACCATTCGTTAACCATTAAATATCTATCGCACGCCATCAACAGACCAGCAAAACTATACTGAACCACGTACTAGTACACCACTCGGCAACTATCCGCCACATCCACCGCTCGATAACCATCAAATATATAGCGTATACTGAACCACGTACTAGTACACCACTCGGCAACTATCCGCCACGTCCACCGCTCGATAACCATCAAATATATATCGTACGCTATCAACAGACCAGATAAACTATACTGAACCACACAGGCGCATAGCCAAGATATTAAAACAGGGGGGGGGGGGGGGGGCAAGAGTAATGTCTACTGAGGGTTATTTGAGCGAATTGAACGTAACGACTACAGCCCCCCCCCCCCCCTTGTACGAAGGGGGATAGCCTCTACGTTCAGATCGCTGAACTACTAGGGGCATACAAAATAGGATGTGGAGCATCATCCGAGCCACGATGCGGCGAGATGGTGGCGAGCACAAGAGGGGGACACCCCCCTATCGCTCCCCTGGGAAAAATTTTGAAATTCGAGACAAAAAAACCCCGCAATTTCCTTGACTCCTAGTCCGTTTGTGTCCATAATTAAAAAGTTGTGAAAGACATCAGTTATTAGGAGGGCATGAGTAAACTACGCCACTGGAACCACGTAGACCTACACCACACTTGATGAGTAATCGAATGTTTCTTCGGTGTTACTTGCTTCTGACTTTAGCTGTAGAAAGTGTAAATACTGAGACACTTTTTTTCAAAACCGAGTTCTAGCATTTCCAAAAAGTAAATATTATTTACAACAGTGTTTACGCAGATTGCAGGACACACTTCCCACGCACACATTCCTGTGAAATCAAAGTCCAGAGCGACACTGAATATTACATATAAAGTTATGGATACGTGGCTTGTACAGTAATTAATTCAACGTTTACACATTAACCCTTTTTACTTTCCAAAGTGTGATTTACTGGAATTTCCGGGTTTGATTATAAACGATAACTTCACAAGTGAATTATGCAATCAACAATTGTGTCATGTATCCGTGCGCGCAAACGAAGACGCTTTGCCGTGGATGTAATGGGGATTTCATTGCTTTTTGTTTTTTTAACCCTTTACCTAATATGGAAAGCAGGCGACACTTGCAAAAAAAAATTCTTGAATAGCTATCATTTTCATTTTTTTGTCTCAAAAGTGTAGGTTATGACCCCTCATTGGAACGAGCTCGACGAGCTCGTTCCAATGAGGGGTCATAACCTATGTTTTAGAGACAAAAAATGAAAAATAATGAAACTTAATTGGCGATTTTTTGAGAATAGTGCTGGCCATTACGTTAGGTAAAGGGTTAAATAATATAATTATCATCAATAATGAAAAGTAATAAACAGACTAATCGCTTGACTGGACTGGTAACGTGAAATAATACATTCGAGGCGAGGGACTATATTGTAAAACACTTGTGCACATTCGCGCACTCGTGTTTTTACAACGTCTCTCTTGCACCTCTCATGAATTACTTCACGTACAAGTCCAGTCAAAACGAGTACTCTCTGTATGTTACACATTGTTAGAGAGAGTATCAATATTTATCGCAAATAATTTTTGAATTTCTTCTTAGTGCCCATGACCAACACTGGATCGAGCTTGTTGGTACCATTGCAGTGTTGAGGAAGATATAAAAAAACTTGGGAAATAATAAACTTCTATACTGACAGCTATAAAATATTAAAACAAGAGGCCCCACGGGGCCTGAAGCGCTCATCTTGTACAGAACACAATTTAAACAGAGTCCAAGAATGAGTCTACATTAAGCAAGCCATCTCCATAGGCTACACTGTCAATCCTTGAGTCCCTCAGGAGTGACAAAAATAATCTGGGCATCATGCCTTTTCTTCAGTTGATCATAAGTAAAATGCAGAGCTCCCCTATGAAGCCCCTTGATACAACCTATGTGGATTAATCTTAGTACCTCTAGAGGGTACTGAATACAAAATTTTTAATTCTTCAGCAAAATGGCCAATTCCGGCTCCCATAGAGAGCCCAAATATTAACCCAGGCTCTTGATTTGAACACAGTTAAATCTGACTTCCCTAGAGATGTTGTGTACCGAATATGAAAGCATTCTGACTGTTGAATCTGAAGAAGAGAAATTGTAAAAGAAATTTCTTCGAATTTCACTAAGTTCAAATTTGGGCTACAATAGCGAGCCCAAATATTGACCTATGGATCCGATTTGAACAAACTTGAATCTGACCCCCCTAGAGATGTTGTATACCAAATGTGAAAGCATTCTGACAAGTGAATCTGAAGAAGAAGATTTTTGAAGAAATTCCCTCATATTGTACTAAGTTAAATTTCATGTTCCCATATGGAGCCCAAATATTAACCTAGGCACTCGAATTGAACAACCTGGAATCTGCCCCCCCCCCCCCCCCCCCCCCCCCTAGAGATGTTGTATACCAAATATAAAAGCATTCTGACTGGTGGATCTGAAGAAGAAGGTTTTTAAAGAAATTTTCTCATATTGCACTAAGTAAAAATTTGGGCTACCATAGTGAGCCCAAATATATACCTAGGGATTTGATTTGAACAAACTTGAATCTGACCCCCATAGAGATGTTGCATACCAAATATCAAAGCATTCTGACTGATGGATCTGAAGAAGAAGATTTTTTTAAATTACCCTCCATATTGAACAAAGATAAAATTTGGGCTTCCGTAGGAAGCCCAAATATTAACCTAGGGACTTGGTTTGACAATGATTTGACATAACAATGATGTATACCAAATATTAAAAGATTCTGACTGGTGGTTCTGAAGAAAAAGATTTTTAAAGAATATTCCCCATATTACCCTATGTTAAAACTTCGGGCTCCTGTAGAGAGCCCAAATATGAACCAATGAGCTTTATTTGAACAAACTTTTATCTGACCCCCCTATGAATGCTGTATACCAAATATCAAAAGATTCTGATGATTGGTTTTGGAGAAAAGATTTTTTTTAATTTTTGCAAATATGCTGACTCAGCATTTTTTCGATGCCCATAACAGAACACCCTAACACAACCGATGGCAATTTTTTTTTACCATTCAATTCTACTGGTCATAAGGATACTTCATACCAAATAAAAGCTCTCTGTTCCGTGGGGTTTGGGAAATATGGGCGTTTGAAAATATTTCTATTTTTAGCTCCCAGGGTTCCCATGGGGATGCAGGAATTTTTTTTTTTTGCATGGGTCAAGTACTTATGACCCAATACTACAACAAACCAAATTTGGTTCATACCGGATCATCGGTTCAGAAAATAGAAATTTTGGGCGGGGCCAAAAATCTTACCCCTCCTATTACAAAGCCAAATATAACTTTACGAACTTCGTTTGAACAAATTTGATTCTACACCTCATATGGAAGATTCATAGCAAATATCAAGTCATTGCACACACTGGTTCTTGAGAAGAAGATTTTTAAAATATTTTGGAGCATTTTCCCCCACTCCCTCCCTATGGGGCCGGGCATACTGAGTTGAACAAAAATGAAATGCCCCTCTGGGACCATCACTCACACAAACTTTCACTTGGATTGGCCCAGTGGCTTTGGAGGAGAAGACCAAAACATGGTGTTGATGGACGACGGACGACGGACGGGAAGCGATTAGATTAGCTCAGCTTGACTTTGCCAAGATGAGCTAAAATGTTAACATTGTAATATGGATATTTTCGATATAGAGAAGTGAAAGCGCACATATCCAGGTTCCATGTGTAATAGATCGAGAGGGAAGCACGATAGCCGAGGCTCGGACCTACGACCCCATGCACAGATAGCGACATATTTACCACGAGGATAAGAGATCATGACCAGCCAGGCTATTTAATAAATATCCTTTATACCTCGTCCGCTACACACTGACCCGTTAATTCTTTTTCGCCACCCGCGATTCACCACCTCCAGCTCCCTCAATTAGTAAGTTCCTCCTCAACGCGGCCCGCCTGCGAAAAAAGAATAGGCACAAGTTTTCATGTCCCATAAGTGCGGGGAGCCCGGCACGCATTGTCCTCATGTGCTGAGGGCCGGCCACGACACCAATGTAACGAATCGGGAAACAAATGTGTGTCTGAGTGTGTGTGTGTGTGTGTGGTTGTGGGTGGGGGGGGGGGGGGGGCGTTGCTGGCTCGGCTCCCCATACCCTGTCGATTCATCACACTGGCACTGGAACCGGACCGAACCTCTGCATATGGGGACAATGCGTGCCGGGCTCCCCGCACGTATGGGACGTGAACACTTTTGTTTATTCTTTTTTTCGCAGTCTATGCATGAGAAGAATGCCATTTAATGTACCTGATAGGTAATTTCCGACATGCTTTAATCATATTTTTTGTGCGGAGCTATTTCCCCAGACACGATGTGCTTCTGTGAGCTTCATGTCACACATACAAGCTCAGTTGGGAAGAAGCCGTGTGAACAGTTACCCAACACCCAAGCCCAATCACTTAATTGTTTTCAAATTGTTAGGCGCATGCAGATATAAACGTCCTTTTAGATTGTTCAGTCTTTTAAAATATAAAACATGGAATGAATCAGACCCGAAGCAAGTTGGGGAGGCGCATGAGCATGTCTATCGGAAAATTTGGCTGTCTGTGTCCGTCGCAAAATTGCGGGGCAGTCGAATGTCAACATATTCTCTGAAAGCCACAAATTTGAAAAAAAGTTGACTATCTTAACCCTTTGAACCCTCGTTTCCTGGAATGGTATCGCCTTTGTGTATACACTTACAGTGAGATGGGTCAGTCCAATATCAATATACAGAGGGGATAAAATAATAACTGTAGTCTGCAGCCGCCTGGCTGCAGACTGCAGTTATTATTTTATCATCAATGCCCCGTATGTAGACCTCTTATAAAAAGACAAAAATGGGGCGAAATTATACCTCGGACCGAAAAATCGGTCTTAAGAGTTCAAAATGTTAACCCTTTACCCAACACACACACACGATATCAACATTTGTTACTTTATTTTTTTAATTTTGTTTCTCAAAAATTAAAAACAAAATCTCATTCCACCCCCTTCATTGGAGCGAGCTCGACCTTATCATTTTTTTTTTGTTGTTGAAATTTTATAAAACAAATACTCAAAAATAATTAGAATAACAAATTTTGATACAATGCACTCTAAAATCAGTTGGGTTAAAAATAAACCCCAATCAACTGCGTTGATTGAATATAAACCCAAGTGAGTTCACATCCTCTCAACCCAATTGATTTGTGTTATTTTTGAACCCAACTGGTTTTATAGTGTGTGCTATAGTGTAAAGTGATATCTGCTTAATTTTAAAGGGGGGGATGCGACGATTCATTAGGTAAATGGTTAAAAGTAGCATAGCAGGAGTTTTCGTGCCTCATTACCCAGAGCTTTGCCGGCGCAGCTAATGTAAAAATCCCATCGGGAACCAGAGCCTTTTGCAACTTTTTCCCGTGCAAAACTTCGGCCCCATCCATCTAGATCCTGTAAGTTGTATACGTGCTGCACATATAGTATGTTATGGTATGTACAGTGAAAGATGTACGCACATGCATTGCTATGGGTATGTGATGGAAAATTGATGGTGAAGGTGGGTTTTCTTGAAAATTTTCCAAGCGAAACGGTTAACGATGCTCTTGACGTCGTGACGTCATAGACACGTTGACCGCTGTTGTTGTCCACTGTACATTCTGATATGACGTTATTCGGTAAGGGTATGTCGGGCTCCTCGTAGGGAGTGATATCGTGGAATAGTATGGACGTTATAAATAAATAACACTAGCTGCTCCTGAGAAGCGCCTGGTAATGAGGCCTGAAAACCCCCTGCTATGCTACTGTTAAAGAAATATATTGAGTTAGGTTTCAAGTTCTTCTCTGCGATCAACGACCCGGTATCATTATCTTAAAATGTTAACTCTCGTCCCATCATGTTGGACAATTTCGAGATCTTGGTTTCGGGCCTGGAATGAATGTTGAAATTTGTGGATTATAGACTTCATAAATAAGAGATTCCTCTAAAGGAAATTACAGAGTTAAAAGGTATTGATTTTGTTACAATAATATGCTCAACTAATATCAAAAATAATTTAGCTTAGCCCTTTACCTAACATGAAAAGCAGACAACACTTGCAAAAGATAAAGAAATTCTTGAATAACTAATTTTTTTAATTTTTTGTCTAAAAACACAGGTTATGACCCCTCATTGGAACGAGCTCGTTCCAAAGAGGGGTCATAGCCTATGTTTTTTTGACAAAAAATGAAAAAATAATGAAAACTAATTGGCGATTTTTGTGAATAACACTGGCCTGTTTTTTCCGTTACGTTGGGTAAAGGTTTAAGTTGACACCAAATGAAAACTCGTAATCCAGATAAGGTGGCAGGCGACTTTACCCGTAGGGTGATAATTAGGAGGAATTTGGAGGTTCATACATAACCAAACTGTTTGGTGTGGGTTTTCCCAAAATCAAAAGAGGTGATAAGTTTAAGATACTTTTCGGAAAGTATGTGATCTCATTATATCCGCAAGAAATGCGGAAGTGAAACTTTCTGGGAAGGCATATGATCTCATAATGTTCCCAAGAAACGGGAAAGTGAAAGTTTTAATAAATGAGAAAATTCGAAAACTGATTCATTTTCGCGTCTCACATTGATCAGGCCCGAAACCAGGATTATAAAATTTATCGACATGGTGGGCGAGAGTTAAATTTTTCCAACAGCGTTCCCGGGTCGTGGAACTTTGGTACAAACATGAAATCTAGCTCAATATATTTCTTTAACCCTTTACCTAACATGAAAAGCAGACGACACTTGCAAAATAAATTCTTGAACAACCAATTTTTTTCACTTTTTGTCAAAAAAACATAGGTTATGACCCCTCATTGGTCCCTCATAACCTATGTTTTTGAGACAAAAATGAAAAAATAATGAAAATTAACTGACGATTTTTGTGAATAGTGTTGGTCGGTTTTGACCGTTACGTTGGGTAAAGGGTTAACCCTTTACTAACGAATTAGTCGCATTCTCCACCAAAAACATATTTAAAAAAAAATTTCAACAAAACCGTATCACGTGACCCCCTCATTGGAACGTGCTCGTCGAGCTCGTTCCGTTAGTGCAGGTCTGTAACAACCAGTAGTGTAATAATCAACCATTAGTGTAATATTAACCAGTAGTGTAATAAAAATTAACCATTATTGTAATAATCACCCAGTAGTGTAATAAACATCCATGAAAACCAACAATTTTTCAACAAAATTTGAAAATTTTTTGAGGTGGCTCGAATCATTGTTTGGGTACATCTTATCGATTTTTAATCATTTTATCGTACACTTAAAGGCGCTTTGCAGATCAAACATCATGTCAATAGGTTCATGGGTTCAATACGGCGAGGAAAGGTATTTTTATGATTTTTATGTGATGTGCATATTTTCTGGTGTTTAATGTAACTTTCTGCATTTGTGGCTTTATGTAAATTCAAAGTTGGCCAATTATTTATAATAATGCTGTGCTTTTGGGAGACTGCTTAACCCAGGCATAACTTGTCAGGTTCTATCAAACCAGAAAACTTATAGGTGATAAAGTGTGGTATTCAAGGGCTAGAATTGTGTGATCTCCTGAGTTGTCTATAATTATATACTCTCTCAAAAAAGAAAGTGTGCATGCTAAAAAATAACACTAAAAAAAGATATATATCATTTTCATTCATGGAAATTTTATTCAGTCACAGATGAATCAATTTGTGATCAACACGAGAAATTTCACTACGCTACGACAAATACTCTTGGTGCCATGGAGAATCAAAGACACTAAGGGTCAAACACAAAAGTCACACACTCAATATCTGGTATGACCTCCATCTGCATCAACTACTGCTGTGCATCTACGCCTCATGGAAGCGAACAAGTTAGCATGGAAGTGGGTTAGGGTAGGGTTAGGTTAGGGTTAGGTAGGGTTAGGGTTACGTTAGGTAGGGTTAGGGTATGGTTAGGTTAGGGTTAGGTTAGATTAGGGTTAGGGTTAGGGTTAGGGTAGGGTTAGGTTAGGCTAACCCTAACCCTAACCCTACTCTACACCACTGCAGTCGAGCACGACGATGACGTAACGTCAAAATCGGACGAATTGCAGGTCTTCGAGGACGTAAGCCGTATTCTCTCAGCCGGTTGATTACTGTTTGAGGATGTATCCGTCTCAGGTTAGGGATGTTCCTGGCTGTCGTCGTTGCCGTTTGTTGCCGGTTCCGGAGATGGACGACACGGATATACCGATCTTGTGCAGGGGTGGTAACTCGGGGTCTCCCGGAGCAGGGTCGGGCTCGAACATCATCATGTTGTGCA
The DNA here is from genome assembly GCA_031216915.1 of Pictodentalium vernedei. NCBI lineage: Eukaryota > Metazoa > Mollusca > Scaphopoda > Dentaliida > Dentaliidae > Pictodentalium > Pictodentalium vernedei. The sequence continues at coordinate 172,479,608 of CM062292.1, forward strand.
TGTCGGTGGACTAGTCTGTCTACAGTGTTACGGTGGCAGTTCAAATGCTGGGCAACCTCTCTGTGTGTTCTACCAGCTCTAATCATACCCAGGGCAAGGAGACGTTGATTCATTGTCAATCTTGGCATGATAATGTGGAGTCGTTTTAACAGCAGCGCATGTCTGAATGTGAACGATAGGAAGGCCTTACTTTAGTGTTTAAATACCCAAGTATTCGCACTGCTGCATGAATTTTCAGACTCTCCGCGTGCAAAACATGCCTCTTTCACAAACGTGCAGCACGTCATTTGACGTTAATGAAATTTTAACGGGGAAAGCTGTTTTTGTGTTCAATATAACTTATTCATGAACAGGTTAACACTCTTTACACCTACGAAATTATTTTTCTTCAATGCACACTTTCTTTTTTGGGCGAGTATCATATTTAATACGGCCCCGGCGAACTCTGAAGGTCTCTCTCACATCCACCCATTTCAGTCGCTGTTTGATTATTCCTTGAGCAGAGGCATTCTACCATATTTTACGAAGGTGCTGGGGGGGGGGGGGGGGGGGGGGTAACCTAAAATCTGCGGTCAGTTATTGTTTTCCATCTTACAGGAGGAGGTCGATAAGAGAGTAGAGGGTATCTAAGGCGAGGTGAATTGGGTGAGTATTTTGGAGGTCCAATGCCATTTTCGTCTGCCATGTCAAGTTCACGATTACCAATGGTAGACAGCTATTTAGATCCTGTGATGATTTACATTTAATGTAAAAAGCATGAACTCATTCAACATGCAGAAAATTTTGTTTCAGCAGAATTTCTTGATGGGTTAACACTACTCTTATACTACATTAGAAGTGTGTCATGTGGATAAATGCCCTCTTTTGGGGAAAGGATGGGAGGGGCGCAAGGGGCGTCATAGTCACGGGACCCATGGACGTCATGTTGTGTTGTTGTGGTCGTCCGCATGAGCGGCCGTGTTTTGACGACATTCCCATAGGGGAAATTGGACAGCAGCTGCACCGATCGACAGATTGGACGAGTCAGTGGTCAGACTATTCGAAATCGCCTACACAGCTGGAATTTGTACGCTCGACGACCTCGAATAATTCCACGTTTGACTGAACGTCTCATCGCAGCGAGCGTAATTGGCGTGGAGCACGACAGCGCTGGGACAATCGTCGGTGGAGCAACGTCATGTTTTCCGATGAAACGCGGTTCACTCTCGACCTTCACGACAAGCGAAACAATGTGTGGCGGCGGCGGAACGAACGATATCATGACGTAACCGTTAAGCAGCACGATCGTTTTGATGATGGATCGGTTATGGTGTGGTGCGGCATAACCATGACAGCAGAACAGCATTACATGTCATCCAAGGACTTGTCACAGGGCAGTACTACCGTGACAACATGTTAGCAGCTCACGTGGTACCATTTGCGCGAGTCACGGCCGTCGATTCATTTTCCAAGATGACAGTGCAAGAGCACACAGGGCCCGTATCGCTACAGAGTTCCCCCAGGAGCAGAACATGACTACACTGGCTTGGTCAGCACTAAGTCCAGGCCTTTCACCAACAGAGCACGCCTGGGATATGTTGGGCAGGCGCCTACGACAACGCCAACAGACCAGGGCGTTTGGTGAGGAGTATGCCACGTCGGATCCGCGCTTGTGTCGCGAACCGAAGGGGATTTACAAGGTATTGGGGTCGTGGACTGAATGTCGTAAATTCTCTGACTCACCGTCCGTGTCTTCTACAGCTCAGTGCGTGGAATGTGTGCTTGTCAGACACCCAACTATCGCTGAAATCATTCACCAGATGTTACTGTGCAAAGCCTCAACTGTCTTTTTGATGAACATATAAATATATTTCTTCATATATCTCACTTTTATCAAATATCCCCAAGTTTTTTTGGAATATTATATATCCAAACTGCAGGGCATCCATGACAAGAGAAATGTGGCAGGACACCACACCTACAATGTTTGTTAACTGATAGAGTGCTAAATTATTTTTGGGCATCGTCAGTAAATGGACGAACTTCCCAAGGTGTACACACGAATAAACAGTTCAATTATTTATTGAAGATACAAACAAGGCTTCGATGAGATGAGAAAACCGACGAACAGAATTACAATAATAAAAACAACGAGAGGACACTTGATAAGTCAGTTGGGAACAACCGGAGTACTCGAGTAAAGTCTGTGGGGTTGAGTGTATGCGATAACAACACTGGCGCGACCACTTTTTCTTCCCTCATTTGCGATGAGGCAGTAGATATAATGTGACGATAGTCAGTGCACAAGAGGTTATTGTGTTAAGGAACATAGTTAGAGAGGTAATTATGAGGATGATGAGATCGGGTCGATCTCCTGGGCATGATAGCACTGTTCTCCGTAGTCGGCTTTACGGGGTAAGGATGGGACTCCAGAGTGTTTTCTGGCTACAGAGGGGTGGAACCTGAGTTGAGTGTTGTGGCATTTGCTCCGGTGTAGGTTTGATGGGGCAATGTGTGTTCAGTGGGAACTTCAGGTGGTTCCGACAGTGTAACAATAACAAAAACCCAAACAAACAGAAAGAATCTGTTGTTTGCTGCAAATGTACTGAAAATTGGTCTTTTTTACCCAAAATGGCATGCTTTTATCCCCAAAGCCAGCATTTTAATGTTATTAGGCATAAATTCGCCTAAAAATGGTCCCAAACAATTTCCGAAAAATCTTCTAGGGGGGGGGGGGCTCCGACCCCCGCCCCCCACCCCTTTATCTACGCCACTGTTCGTCATCAGAGTTTGAATCTGTCTGTTCCCGATGAGAACGGAGACACAATTTAAGTGCAGGATCGGTGGCAGCAATAGAACACTCTGATCTTTTCACTAGATATGGAGTACTGCGTAGTTGGGAACCAGTAAATTTTCTGGCAGTACACCATAGTCCATCAACAGTAACAACTAAGTACCTGTCACGTACATGTGTTTTGCTTCTGTCACTATTGATACAAACAATATCACCAACGGAAACTGAAATAAGAGAGGCTGGTCTTCCTGAAGGTGATTTAGATAGCTCACTGTGGGGATGATTGGCAAGGCGCTGTTTGTGCTGGGCTAGAATAATCTCGCGATCGGATAACGGTAGTTGATCGTTGGTGAATTGGTCTCGTTGGAACCACAACTCGCGTGCGGATAGGCCTGATGCGCTAACACGAGAATTAAGCTGTGCAACTGCGACAGAGAGATTGATGGGTGACACAGGTCCCCCTGATGGGTTCTGTCGTAAAAGTTCGGATTCTAGTTTCTGTATGGCTCTTTCAGCAACTGGGTTTTTATTGATGTTCTTTACACGACCTAGTTCAAAGCATAGGCCGTGTTGTTTCAGCAGTTCATCGTGTGCGAGAGCAGCAAAGCCAGGAGCAGGATCAGTATGAATAACTGCCGTGGAACCGTCTAGGGGTCGGAGTTCGATACAAAGCTGAATCAGAGCCGTACGTAAAGAGTCGTGGCGTTCATTTTCGACAAACCTTGCAGCGGCATAAGAAGATTCTGTTTCGCGCACAACAAGGATAAGTTGTCGACAGCGTTTGATTACATCAGCAGCAAAATTGATGCCAAAGGTTTCTGGTGGGTTACTTGTAGTCTGTTCTGCAAGAGTGTGTGGCAGTGTTCTAAGAGACGCACATGTGTGGCACATTTTGGAAACGTTGTCAACTGAAGAATCCATATCAAGAGCGTAGAAGTATCGGCGAAAAACATTCTTCAGTTGGTGTGAAGTGGGATGGTCCAACTTGAGATGTAGTGCAGTCAAAACGCTGTCCAAGACATGGCGAGGAGCGATAATACATTCTCGATCTGGGGTGAGTGATTATTCTCGTCGAACCACCAGGAGGCCATCGCGTGAAACGCTAGACACATTGAGATAACGTTTTTTGTCTTTGATTTTGGTAGCCTTTCAGAGGGACGCGTGCCTTGTACTAAATGAGCGTGAGTACGACGGAGGTCTGGACGTTAGCGTTGTGTTTGAAGCCATGCATACCGACTTGTGAAAGGAAGTCCAGTTTTCCCGGAAAGAACGTCCTGTACGGAAACAGTGCGAACAATAGAATCTTCTGTTGTATTGGTGAATGAACATGCCTGACAGGTAGGATGGAGACACTCAGAAGCATTTCGGCTTGCAAAATATGAAGGAACATTAGCACTAGCCGGTATGTGTCGAATTGAGACCTGGTAGCGGTTATCGATGGTTAGAAAGGTAGAGACTTGAGGGCTGGCTGAAAATTCCCCTCGATAGAGTTTTTCAAATGCTTGCACACAAGGTTTGCTATCCGTCAGAAGGCACGTTGTGTGCTTGGACTGTATGATGAAAGGACTGAAATGTTTCACAGAAGTCGCGTTGCTTAACGCTTCAACTTCGCATGGAAGCCATGTCACTTGTTGTTTCCGAAGTTTCGCGCTGCAGAAGCCTGCGAGGTGTAGTTTGTCATTGCGGGCAACGTACAGAGTAGCGCCGATACCTTGGCTTTTGATAGCTCCATCAGTTACAATCCACAGATGGTCATTAGGCTGAGGTAGAACAATTGTTTTATTTGTGGTAAGAGCCTTCTGAGCGGTAGAAAATGCAGCTATGAAGTCGTCAGAGCAGACAATCTTGTCCTGAGAAACTCGTCCCGCGATAGAGTCGTCCAATGGTGCGAGAACATGTCCACAATGAGGGATGACTCGCGCGAGAGCTTTAAAAGCGCCGATGAACGACCTTAATCCGAGCACTGTTGAAGGAGGAGAGCAGGTTGATAGTGTAGCAATGCGATGTGGACTCGCTCGTAAGGAACCTTGTGACCAGATCCAACCTAAAATGATAGTAGATTGGGGGCAAATAACAGTTTTTGAAGCAGATAGTTTCATATTAGAGTTTTGAAAAGTCATTAAAACTTGTCTCCAGTTGTGTAAAATGTCTACGGATGAGTTTCCACCACAGTGAAGATCATCAGCAAATTTGGCTACGTGGCCGTTTTCCAATTGATAGCCCAATATACGTGACAAGAGTTCTTCTAGGGCTGTTTCTGAGCCAGGCATGCCCATTGCACACCTTGTGTAGACGCGTACACCTTTGAATGGAGTGGCTACACCACAGTACTTCATGGATTCTTTAGAAAGTGGTATCTGATGAAATGCACTAGTGAGGTCGGAGGTGATGATATATTTCCACTGAGCGATGGTACGCAACGTGGTATCCACGTCAGGCATTAATGATGATTGAGGCTTACTGTAGCGACCAACGTCGGCGAAAGCAGTGACAAGCCTAAAACCGCCAGTGTGTTTTCTAACCAAAAAGGAAGTGTTCAGGTGTTCAACTACAGTATCAATATCTTCAGGTCGTTGGACAACACCAAGCGCTTCAAGCTGGTCAAATTTCTGTTCTAGCTCCACTAATTTATCACGAGAATATTGAGGAACTCTTCCTTTCCGTTGTGAGGGCTGAACCGGGCTCATATTTACAGTTGCCTGGAAGGGGCCATTTGCGCCGTTGTAGCCTTGAAAGTTGGGGTCGAAGACACAATCAAACTCTACGTGTAGTTCCTTGAATTCACGTTGGATGTCTGGTGAGAGGATGTTGTCTGGGTCGAGTTGAATGGCGTGTGTATGGAGCGTGGACGAACTCTTAGGCTTTGAAGACAGTGATGTAGACGATTGCGAATCAAGTGGGTGTTCTTTCGTGGAGTTGGTGTCCGTGATTACGTGGTGAACCTGGCAGAAATGTTCATTTCGGAGTAACACTTTAGGTTCAGATGTATTATTGAAGACACGTATCTTCCTCCCAACAGGAGAGACGATGTTGGGTTGAGGACACAAATGGGATTCATCGGAATAGCTCATGTTGTGAGAGTCAATTCGTGGTTCCAAAGCAAGAGAGTCAATACCATCAAGGTCAGTGGGGATGTCTACTTCTAGAAACTCGCCTGGCCAAACAGTGGTAGAAGACGCTGGGGTGCGTATGGTGTAAGCTTGAGTACGCCGCACTGCATGAGATTCTGAATTAATGTTTTGGGGCCTATAGTGGTAAACAGATCCATCAGCGGTGATGACTTGGCGTCTTGTCGGGCGTATAATGATGTCATTGATGTTCAGTAATGGAACTCCTGCAAGAATGTCGACATCTAAATTTTCAACAACAAGGGTATCGAGATTGAAGAGTTGCGCGTCCCTTGACAAGGTCAGTTTAGTTTCTCCGTCAACAGCTAAAGGCGACTGCCCATCTGCTTGAAAGGCTACCCGTGAGCTTTTAGTAATGTTGGCACTGATGTAGTGTGCTGTTGAAGCCCTGATCATATTAGTTTCTGCGCCGGAGTCAATAATAACTCGTAATGAATGTTGGTTGTAAAACAAGTTGAGAAATGGTGATTGAGACGATTCACTGGTAAAACACTTTTTGTCATAAATGTCTCATCTTCGTCTTCAGGACACTCCTGGAAGGAAGCTGATGGATTCTCTTCACCTGATCGTGAGCCAGTACATGACGTGCTCTGGTCATGAAGTGCTTGTCTCTGTTCGGAAGGTACGAGCATGTGCTTATGTAGTGGTCGTATTCGGAACGTCTTGCTTGCTTACACAGTGGGCAAATTTTGACAGAACGTTGTGTCTGATATCCCGAACTGTAACGTGGACGTACAGGAGTAACTGTGTTACTTTCACTTCGTGTGGAGTTAAGACGACATTGAAGGTTGTAAGTTAACGCTGAAGAAGTGGAATGTAGGATTTTTGTTTCGTCTGCAGTGGTGAGTTCTTCTAGCAGAGAGTTGAGAAATTGTGAAATTTCCGGTTTTATTGACGCCAGAGTACGAGAACGAAGTTCAGTGCCGTAGCGCTGTTTGACGACTTTTGGTAAATCTTTATGGATTAATCTCAGCCATGTCAGAACGATCATGTTTTCGGGGGACGCGGTCATTTCCTCATCCTCAGATGGAAATTCGCCGTGATGAGTTATACTACCGTCGCGTTTCAGCAGGTTAACGTCAGTGAATGCAGTGATGCGTTGAAATAAATCTTCCGGTCGCTCTTCGGGTTCCAAGTGTATTTCGGAGAAATCCATGAAATGGTCCCCCATTGAATGAAATTCGAAATGCATTATTATCGTTTGCCAAATAAAGTCTATAGAAACAGAGTTTTTCACAATCGTATTTCTAGAAAGGACGGGGCAATAATTTGCGATCTGGCCTAACATTAGCTCTAGCATTGTCACTTTTTGTTGCGCCGTACGGTGTCTGGTGGAAGGAATATCCTCGGGGGTCATCCTCGAATCCACGAAGGGTCGTTTTTGGTTTTCTTTTGCCAAGTAATATTGTCAAGTAGAAACTGGGCAAAGTTTGGGTCCAAAGACAAAGTGTATTGTAAATTTTGTCGCCAGTTCTCGAAAGAAGTGACCGTTTCTTGTTTTGTTAGGTACCGCTGTTTCGGTGCTCGTATTGCGGCAGCCATGTTTGCGAGTCAATTCGCCACATTATTTGTGTTGATACAATAAGAATGTTAGTAGTTAGAGGGTCCGTTTTTCTCCGAACTCTGCCACCACGCCAGTAAATGGACGAACTTCCCAAGGTGTACACACGAATAAACAGTTCAATTATTTATTGAAGATACAAACAAGGCTTCGATGAGATGAGAAAACTGACGAACAGAATTACAATAATAAAAACAACGAGAGGACACTTGATAAGTCAGTTGGGAACAACCGGAGTACTCGAGTAAAGTCTGTGGGGTTGAGTGTTTGCGATAACAACACTGGCGCATGAAAATTTGTTCACATTTCTTTGCCTCGTTACAACTTATAGGAGAGTGCCTGGCATTCTCCCATAAATTGTAACAGGGCAAATACTAACAGACTTAATAATATCACTTCAAGGATAATACGAAGCACAGTCACTGAGTTTGAATTCTTTAACATGCAGTACCAGCACTTCAGGATAAAGCCCAAATATAGGCTTCCAGCACTCTACCAGTTAATCAAATCGTAGGTTTCACTTACCTTTGTGAAAATATTTGTATTCTTCTCTTTTGTTATTTTGTATTTGGAAGTTATGCTTTTTAACAAAAAAAAAAAAAAAAGTAGAAAAAAAAAATATATAAAAGTTCGATTCAAAATATAAACTTTGCCGGTAACATCTCTATGTAACGCGGAGATCTTGTCCACCAGTAGATCTATTAGAAAGAGACTGTGAGATTGGACTAAGGGATCTAAGGATAATCATGGCCGCTTAACCCTTTACCTAACATGAAAAGCAGACGACAATTGCAAACAAAAATCATGAATAAGTAAATTTTTTCATTTTTTGTCTCAAAAACATTGGTTATGTCCCCTCATTGGGACGTGCTCGTTCCAAACAGGGGTCATAACAACTGTTTTTGAGGAAAAAATGAAAAAATAATGAAAATTCATTGGCGATTTTTTAAAATAGCGTTAGTCGATTTTGGCCATAACGTTGGGTAAAGGGTTAAGAGTTATGTAAAGCTATTTTGGAGCAGTTGAATGTTAGTTTTTTGAGAATTGCCGGTTGAGGCTGTTAAGCCAAAACATATTAACGATATCTAGGACTCCAATCCAAATCAAGGGTGTGGACTGGAAAAAATATGGAGGGCTGGGAGGGGTGTGGGGGGGGGGGGGGCTGCATTTGCTTTAATTCTCCTCTTCCAATTTACGAGTGTCTAAGCCCAAGAAGCAAGCTTCAACAACAGATATTCAAAGTGATGGTCTAACTCTTGGCGTTTAGATTTACGTCGAAAAAGTGGGTTTTCAGAAAGGCCTCTGTATAGCATATCCTTTCTTATTCCCCTTGGGAACCTCGGGAAGTGAAGCAGTGATTTTTTTACTATGGTAAACAAGCTCTGTTTTACTGGTAAAATAGGACCGAGTCACCAATGCTTGGGGTGGAAGTCCTCTAAAATGGGCAACATAGGTATAAACGATTGACTAAACTTGACTTTATCTCCATGTTGTCGTCACGATTAGCCATTGTGCAGAAATAATGTGGCCTTAAACACCAATAAATAAATAAATCATTTCTTATCCCCAGTAGGATGAACGTCAAGAATTACAGTCAATGAATTATGCAGAAGGTTTTGTGCCAACTATGTTTTTCCGAATGAAAGCACGCCAGGTTGTTTTCATTTTCTGCTAATTGCTGTAATAATTGCTTCTGAAAAACCTATCTTAATGGAAGGTATGTAATACGATCTCCCCCGCCACCACGCATTTCAATTAATTCACAGTAGAATAATATTTACCGTCGTTATTACGTTCCGTTGATTCATTTTGAAGGTACCGCAGAACGACGGTAGACAAATAAAACAGTCAGAAATGGCGGAAGTGGTGGGAGCGTTAAATGTTTAATTACCTAACAACATGCTCTTTTTATCCTTCGAATTATATATAGTCTCAGTAATCTAATCTTTCACTGAATTTTCTAATTTCGTATCTTTCTGGTCTATTTATGAAAACTTCCGCCATATCTTTTATACAAACATTTCCATTGTGTATTTCGAAGTATTCAAAACTTGCCCGCACTCTGTGGTTTCCTGAATACTTGGAATATAAAATTCCTTTCGTGATTGTCTACAATTTCGTAGAGATATACTTTCACGCGGATCGTATTAGTGATGGCATATGAATGCAGTGACGCAGATAGCTTTCTCTGCTTGGGTGTGCAGACCACATGAGCGTAAAATATTTCGAAGGGGGGGGGGGGGGGGCCGTGCCATAGAATTGCACCCTCACACTCATACACATCAGTGGGAGTCCAGAGACGTGGATACAGGGGGTGGGGTTTCCCCCCAATATTTGTCCAAAAATTAAGATAGTTGAAAATTTTTCAGGCAAAAATTCCAACAGATGGAAATTCGAAGCATTGTTGTAACGGATGTGTTTTTCCGAATGTGGTATTACATTCCGTGAAAATTCCAACCGACGACTTCCACAGACAGAATTCTGATGGAATAACGCAACATTTTCCGACTGCACAGCTGCTCCGATGTTAATTCCACAACCTTGGCAGTGTTACGCGTTTTGTTCTCTTCTATATGCAATGCATAGACAGACTGCAGTTTGTATTAGGACTCAAAATGTGCCACCCACCCTCGCCCCTCCCCCCACCCCCATGAGACTGTGTCTTGGAATTTTTAAAGTTACTCCTAAAATTGTGCACAGTTTCGTTGGCTTTCAATTCTAATGAAAGACAGAGAAAGACAGAATGAAAATGCTGATTTGTGTTTGGTATTGTTGATTAATATATTGCACATATTGTAACATATAGGCTGAGTTAGTTACATGTAGCTACTCATACTTTGTAAGCATAATGAATCGTTGTTTGTTACTGAGTTCATTTCAAGATTAGTGTGTTCACTGCTCAGCCTCATGTTTGAGATGATTAATTTATAAATTATTGGTTGAATACTGATTTTTTTTTAGCATTCTCCGTACATGAACATTCATGTAATTGACACAATGCCTAATGAAGGCAGATGAAGCCTTCCTACAGACTTCAGTCCTTAGAATCTCAAATTATGTTTATAGATATTTTAATAGCTGCAGTAATTTAACCCTTTACCCAACGTAACGGCCAAAACCGGCCAGCGCTATTCTCAAAAATCGCCAATTAATTTTAATTATTTTTTCATTTTTTGTCTCAAAAACATAGGTTATGACCCCTCATTGGAACGAGCTCGTCGAGCTCGTTCCAATGAGGGGTCATAACCTATGTTTTTGAGACAAAAAATGAAAAAAAAAATAGTTATTCAAGAATTTTTTTTTCAAGTGTCGTCTGCTTTTCGTGTTAGGTAAAGGGTTAAATTGCTTTGAAATATTCCCAGAATGCCGTAAAACCTACCGGTACAGTCACTCGGAGTCAACATTTCGTCATTGGAAGAGATTTACAAGAAATTTAGCTCCCCTTAATTTTCTAAATCTGTCAGTAATTTTAACAGAAATGGTATGCGGGGACGTGGCTAGAGGTTTTCGATTGGATGGGTGTAGGGTAGTGAATTTCCAACTAGAGGGAGGCATCGGGAGGGGGACCCCCCCCCCTCCCCTGCCGGTCTCTCCACCTAGTTGGAAATTCACTACCGAGAAAGATTTTGAAAATGAAGTCATGAAAGGGGGCATAAATTATTTCTAGTAACTGAAATGCCAACACATTTATGATAGAATTATCAGGTTATTATTATTTGGTAATCTTCTGGGAATTGAATATGTGCTAAACAAATGCTTAAGCTCAGAACTTTGAGCAATTCACACCGTCCTAACATTAAATCAGATCTTATGCAAGAATGATCAATTTTAGATGTTTCATCATTTTGTAACAGGGAATGATGGAATTAACTCAGGATAACGATTTTACACGAAGTGCATTTCGAGGATTTTTGTTATGACGATAAGTAAACGTACTATAGAAATCTCGTACCGATTAACATCATGCACACTCATGAAGCTCGAAATTGCGTACACTGTAGTGGTAAATAGTAACAGTAAGAATTTTTGCCGATTTGAAACCGAATTGGGTTTTGGGAAGTAAAGGAGACATCAGCATCACCAAAGAAGCTCTAAAATCCAGATAGACGGAATTTCCATGAACTCATGACTTGCCCTCCGAATTTCCAACTATAGGAAATTTTGGCCAGGATTGGGGGGTATGACACCCCCCCCCCCCCCCCCCCCGTGTCGCCACGTCCCTGATGGTATGAGAATTAATTTCATATAAAAATTGACATTTCGAAATGTTAGCGAAGTTGTATCATTAATGTGTGAATCATTTCACAAACTTTATTAATTTTCCTGTAGAGTAGTATAAAAATACAGAAGCTGTCTTTTTACAATTTTTCCCAGCCAGTTTGAATGTTTGGCGATTATTCTCTGTTTAAACACATTTAAAAGTAAGAACACGACGCTTTCACCATCTATTGATGGTCTGTAACTCCTTTTCTTCAATTATACCAATAGTGTGCGCATCGTGACATATAATACAGACACCATACTTTCCATTAATACGATAGTCTAGGAGGTAAGACTTGCTAATATTTTTTGCTGGGAAGAATAAAAATCTTGCAAATTACTGTAAAACACATCGCTAAACAAAGAGACAAAAGTGAACAGTCACTTAGTTGCTTCTAGAAAGTTTGTTACATAAAGCCAAGTTTCCTTTTGTAACTTTTAATAAACGAAAACAACAGACAGCTCCGGAAGCTGTCTGTTGTTTTCGTTTATGAAAAATGACAAAAGAAACTTCGCTTTATTTTCTACTGATGTCATATGTGTTTTCTCAACAATTACATGATTCTTTTAATTATATTACATGCCTTCCTCGCCCGTCTAATAATGTCAAGGGAGATAACTTTATCGAAATTAGATTTTCGCGATGAGATATGTCAGGGATGTACGCTTTATGTTATCATCTGGGTACTGTTAGATCACTACTTTCATTTACATAGGCATGATCCCCGACTTTGTATGAAGACACGATGGCACGAGAAGATACCCCAATGAGGTATCATCACATAGTTCTCATCTAGGCAATGGAGACTCCCTTTTCCTCGGGGATATTTAGAACGAGGATCTCTATCAGAAAACTACTATCAGATGACAACTGTCGGAGGATCACTGTCTGTAAATTACTATTCAAGTCCCACTGCCGGATAATCATTACCGAGAGTTGCTTCTTCTACTCCCACTGCTGGCCAAGAACAGTTCTACTGCTGTTTTCTATTACTACTGGTTTTAGTCGGTACCGTTATGGCCCATACTAGCTACCAATGCTTCTGTTGTCTCTCACTACCACTGCTACTACTATACAATACCACTAGCACTGTTCCTTAATGGTTAATTGTGCATTGTCACATGTCACCTTTTTAACCCTTCACATAACACGAATAGCATACGACAGCTGATTTTCATTTTTACCTAAATCATAGCTTATTATAAATGCTATCTGTTGTTTTCGTTCATTAAAAGTAATAAAATGAAACTTGGCTTTTTATCGTAAGCTAATTAGAAGCAACTAGTTCACAGATAACCCGTCATTAAGAATATCTCTCAGTATCATACCTACCAACACTTACGTCCACTTTGGCTCTGTGTACAGCGAAAGTATTTCTACTGTAATTTGCAACTTTTTATTCTTCCAGGAAAAAATAGCAAATCTCACCTCCCAGACTTTTATATTAACGGAAAGGACACTGTCTGTATTATATGTCATAAGGCACACACTATTGATAAAATGAATACAAACAAGTTTCATATCTTCAAATGATGGTGAAAACGCCGTTTCCTTGTTTTAACTCTTAACCCGCTGAGTATTTTTAAGATATTTATACCCCCCGCAAATAAGGTTTGGGGGGGGGGGGGTATATAGGAATCACGCTGTCCGTCCGTCCGTTCGTCCGCCGTCCGACCGTCCGTCCGTCCGTCCTTATAAGTGCAACTCCTCCTAAACCGTTTGAAGAATTTTCATGAAACTTTACACAATGGAAGAACTCCATACGAAGATATGCATGAAGCAATATAATTCCGTTCTGACATTTCCAAGGGGAGATAATCTAACTTATACATTTCAATTGCTACATCATATGGTTGTGTCCTCGTAAGCGCAACAACTGAGGCGCGGGGGGTATCACTTTGTGGGCTTGCTTACAGTACATCTAGTTTTCATCAAATCTAGTCATGGCTGCTATAAAGCAGCCATGACTAGATTTGATAGAAAATTATTCTAATTTAACTCGAGAAATCATTGGTGGAAAAAAAAGTCAATTTTCAGGTCGGAAATTGGATTACGTGTGCCCAAATTATACGTATTTCATTGTCAAGAGACATCATGCCCGAGGCAGGAATATCCGCCAGCAGCATGCAAGGAGTTAAAGTGGATTTCAACAGAGAATAATAGTAAAAAGTTCGAGTGCATTTGGAAAAAATATAAAAAGCCAGATTCTGCATTTGTTATACCATTCTACCGGAAAATGCCTGAAGTTTCTGAAATGATGCATGCATCGTTGATACAAATTCGCCAACCTTTCGAAATTTCAATCTTTAAATGAAATTCCGTGGTCTTGATGTCAAATGTCCCGACAGCAAAAGAGAATAAAGGGGAGCTAACTTTCCCCACTGACGAAAATCGTTAGCCTTTTTGAAAGTGTTAACTGGTCTTTAGAAGTAATGTACCCTCCCACACGCTATTAGCATCATTGTTTTCATGAATGGGGTGATTGAGAAAGGCGGTTGTTAGCTAGACACACCAATGTCAAGCATCAGACAAGTGAATTGAAAAAACAGGTGAAATGGTGTTATTTTTACCCGATAAAACAACAACGGATAACTAGCTGCGACATGGTACGTCTATTTAAAGTAAGTGATACTCATAATTAACTTCATGATAACATTCTGGGTGCGTTTTCTATTTGTTTAATCAACATGATTATCTGCTCTTTTGATATTGGTTGTATTTTACGATGTGATGAAAACTTCCATTAAGAAGGTATACATCATTATCGTAAATATCGAATACTCAGAATGACCAGCTTATATAATTCTAAACGAAATACGATTTGTTGATCTCAATAATGAAACTGTTTCATAGGTTCCGCCCTTCCCTCGAAATTGTCTTTTGTGCAGAAGTAATATGTAACCGCAACACGAATAACACTAGTAAAGAAACCCTAACTTTTAAGGTAGTCTGTATATTTGTAATTACATATTATTAAACTAATAATATAATTAGATCACGTGGTTTGAAACTCCATCTTGCATTATAGTAGTGTATGTGTGGTTACTATGGTATCAGTCTTCTGCTTGTTGCAGGACAGGCGCACGTAATGTTTTGTGTAGGTGATCCTCTTATAGTTTTGGATTCTGGCCGCTTTTACAAATACTCATATCGTCTGTTCCTGTCTTTTGCAATGAAGAACCTGACACATCGTTCCCTGTGTGTCAATGTGTTCTGTGCGCCATCAGGCTCATAAAACACATTGGAACTCAGGGAAAGACACGTATTCACGCATAACAGAGCTCCGATTAAAGATGTTCTGTCCAACTTCGTTCCAGTATACCAAAATCATTTTGAATAGGTAATCTTGGGCCGAAATTCACGTAGCTGGAATCTTTCAGACGTTGTAAATTTTGATATCTTTCCCGAACGTTATTGCATAAAAGGGTTATGGACGCACTTCTCATTTTGCCACCATGGGTTACCCCCAAACAATATAGCCTATTTGGAGCCCCTGAGTCTACTGCTCACTGAATTATTGTTATTATAAAGTAACGGTGTTTTAACTAGCATTTTTTTGTCCAATTTAACCAATTCAGTCTTGTGTTGGTAAAACTCAATGTGCGCTGTCAAACAGCAGTGCATCGGTTAAATTCCCAGTTGTATTATGGAAAATATTAGCAGGCTCAAATTTTACTACTTCTGCATCAGTGTACAGGGTGGGCGTTCAAATCATGCACCATTATCAAACTTCTTCATATCTTGACCAGTTCAGGCGACTAGAAAGGGCAGCAATGAGTTATATTATAATTTCGTGCTTATGTCTATACTAATTTAATCACATTGGTCACCTAGCGCAGTCGGACTGAAGTGTCTTTCTTGGCCAATGACGTAGCGATCAGAAGTCTGTCGCCGACCAATGAGGCAGTCCTGACTTTTATCGTCTTGAAAATCTGACTACCTATGAAGTTATCTCCCTTGAAATTATTAGAAAAGCACGCCCGGTCCAATTGAGGAGCAAGTAATTGTTGAGAAAACATGTGTCATTAGTAGAAAATAAACCCAAATTCCCCTTTGTTATTTTTAAAAACGAAAACTGAAAACAGTCCCCGGAGCTGTCTGTTGTTTTCGATTATTAAAAGTAACAGAAGTAGACTTGTCTTTATTTATCAGTATCACACCTACTAACACTTGTATCTTTCTTTTCTCATTTTGCTTTTGTTTTAAATGGTGGATGCAATTGTTTTTACACGCGCTGATCCTGAATATACCTGGCAATTGAGCACAATTGACAGGTGTGATAAACATTGCTCTCTTGGGAAAATTTTCGGCAGGCCTTTTTAGATCATGTGTGTGCAACAAGCCCGCACGCATTACAATTCTTGGTCTGTATATACACAGAACGACACACGTGTGTGGGTTAATCGATATGGCCCGAGTGCCAGCGCGGAAGGATAAAACTGGAGACCGCAGGCCATATCGATTAACCCGTTCACACACGTGTGTCATTCTGTGTTTTTTACACGCCTTCACGTCTATGAAACCAATTATTGGAAGGACACTCAGCAATTCATTTGACAACAGTCAACAAAAAGAAAACGCATTTTATCGCTAACTAAATTTGCGAAGAGAGCCCGTGTAACTATGTTTAGCTATCGCTAGCGATTCAGATTATAATTGCGGTGTGCGATTTGTAGAAAATTCCCTTGAAATTTCGCTTCTATTGAAAAATAGTCCGTCAACGATTTTTGTTCGGCACATATGTGCGGAACGGATTTTCATTTTCCACATGGTTTAGTGTTGCTATAGATGGGGATTTCACAGAACATGCGTGTAATAAAGTTAGATTATTGGAACATTTTAAAGAATTGTGCATCGAACGCAAATGATAGGGTTCTACATTAGGGTATATAAGAGACTATACGAGAGGTGTTTCACGGATGTAAACAATTTCGATCAGTCTGTATTCTGATAACGTCAACTCTATCTCTGCAATAACTGTTTAATTTGAGAACCGCAGTGGTTGTAAATAAGCCTTCATCTTTTGGTCCAACCAATGATTGGCTTGTCACAACTTATAATGTAACATCAGCCAATGTGTAGTCGTGCGCAGCGGTGTGAGCATTGATTTTCAATCGAAAGGTCGACGATTTGATCCTGATCAGTGGTAAGTGCGTTTTGTCCTTGGGCAAGATGCTTAATCCCGATTGCACACTTGGCTGCACGGTGGCGTTGAGTACTAAGGCATACTGCACGTCGATGGTGCATTTGCCTTCCAACGCTCTCAATTCCGTTGGTACAGACTTGGCACGTTAGATAGCCTGTTGCTCGCCGCTGCTCGGGGTTTCTCTCCATGTACTTTTCGGGTACTCTCTCCCAGTAAGACGGCCCGACACCTTGTGACCTTGCCTGTTGAAGGTGTCATTAAAACCCCAGTAAAACAATAAACATCAGCCGACACAGTTACACCGACCAGTTTAATTGCCAAGTAGAAGTAGAAGCCCATAATCAGGTCTCTTACTACATGTATGTTCAGATATTGGACGGGTGGGGCTGTTGGAACAGTCGTTGAACCCCAAAAACAAACAAACAAACAAACAAACAAACAAACAGACAAACAAACAATGGCAACATAAAGTAGGGAATATATTCTAGCCCACACAACGGCTATCACACAGAGAAATTTTAGTTCCACCAGGAACCAAAACTGGTTCTTCAGTTTGTCCTGAAAAGGGGAACCAAATTTGGTTACATGGAATCAAACAAAAAACATATTTTGGTTCTTCATTCTTTCACATTATCTGGAATGTCAAGGCCTCTGCGCATTGTATAAATCGTAAAATTTTAAGCTGTAAAGCTGTGCCTTGTTGGGGTTTTAAGATAGCGATGAAGAAACGTCAGAAACACGTTTTTGTTGTTCCATCACGCATGCGGAATGTTGCGCGATGACGGCATTTTTTTTATATAAACAAGATGGACCACTCTGTTTGAAATTTCCAGGTTTTAGATCACACGAAGACTCATTTGTTAGGTTCTTCGTTGGGTTAGATTCTACTTGGAACCAAATTTGGTGCGGATTTTCCAAAGTTATGGATGTTGAACTTGTGTTGATAAAGTTTCGTCTGGAAGAAAATGATGTGTTCTTTGGTCATTCATAAGAAAATATAATCGCCGATCAACTCCCGGTCATTAAATTAGCCCAGTCTATTCTAACCGACCACACCCATCCCTCATACAGCTGTACATTCCCATATTTACATAATTACTACAGGTCTGTCTTTGACTCAAGAGAATGTTTCCATTCATTCACAAATTAATTCAACGACGCTACCGCAATCATTTCCGCAATAGTTTACCCAATGAATTTCTACTTATCAATCACTGTGTGTGAATGACATTACCATTAAATACACCATCATTATTCTCGGCGTGATACTACGAAAACATTCACCGGTAAATTAATATTTCGAATGATATTGACAGAACTCAGTTAAAATTCCTCTTTCTGTCCAAACTAGTGTTTACATCAGCTAAAGCACACCAAACAGGTGGGAACCTGACAAATGGTATGACTTGAATGCGAGGATTGTTGTTTTATTTGTGTTTCAATAATATCATGATGTTACTTACCCATAACTAATCGTCATTAGCAGTGGAGGTAAATGAAAGTGTAAGGGTGGGGCACTAATATTGTTTCAATTTTTGCCTAAAATGTAGCTTATGACTCCTCATTGGAACGAGCTCGATGAGCTCGTTCCAATGAGAGGTCATAAGCTGTTTTTTATGAAACAAAAGCGAAGTTTTATTTCTTCTGGAATTTCTTGGGCACAGAGTGTCGTCTGCCATCCTTGCTAGACAAAGGGTTAACTGATAATAGTAACTACATGTTGATTAAAATGTCCATGAATAATTTGTACGCAATGAAGTGCGATTGAGGTGGGTGCATAATACATGCGTTGTAAAAGAGCTGACTGAATAAGAACGCAGAACAGGATATATAGACAAATAAATGTCTTCATTGTTTGGCGGTTAAATTGCCCTTGCTTTTTGGGTTGTTATTCCTAGCCATAAGCTTTGTTTGGAAGAGAAAGAGAAAACAGCTTACTTGAGAATGAATGCTGGTAGGCTTTCAATCTTCCATTTAAACCATCAGAAATTGGATAACCGTTGGTGTACGGAAATGTTTCAAATGTGAGGTGGTTTGGTGATCTTCCTTTAGGATATGTTATGTGAGTTGAGGTATGACAAAATGTGAAGACTGCGTACCGGAAAAGCAAAGGAATGTGAGGAAAGACGAGGATGAGGAATATGCCACAAGAAAGGCGACACAAAAACAAGCATGTATCACGTCTGCGAATTTTGCTCAGATGCTACGACCAAATTTGAAACAGACGTGATACCCCATGCCCAGAGCCATTAAACCCTAGCAAACCAGACTGAATTGGTTAAATTCCTAGTTGCATTATGGGAAAAATGTTGCTTAATATCCAACGAATCGGCCACATCCGCCCGCGTTATATGCAAATTCAGCAGGTGATAAAATGTTATTTTTCAAAACATTTCAACAAAACCATATCATGTGACCCCTCTATGGAACGAGCTCGTCGAGCTCGTTCCAATGAGGAGTCACATGATATGGTTTGGTTGGAATATTTTGAAAAAATGTAAAAAATGATATTTAAAATAATAAATTTTGATATCGTCTGCGTTGGGTAAAGGGTTAAAACGTTGATATCAGTGTGTAAAGGATTAAAATCTTTAACCCTTTACCTAACATGAAAAGCAGACGACACTTGCAAAAAAAAATTCTTGAACAACTAATTTTTTTCATTTTTTGTCTCAAAAACATAGGTTATGACCTCTCATTGGAACGAGCTCGACGAGCTCGTTCCAATGAGGGGTCATAACCTATGTTTTTGAGACAAAAAATGAAAAAATAACGAAAATTAACTGACGATTTTTGAGAATGGCGCTGGCCGGTTTTGGCCGTTACGTTGGGTAAAGGGTTAATGGGTATCTGGTATGCATTACAACAGGTCATATGGATTTGCAATGAAAATCCAGCGAAACGCATTGTGATCACTTTCGCTTTTGTTGTCTTCACTTATTACTTAAATGTATTTCTTACTTTAATTGACAGAAATATTTGAGTTCATAAACTAAGCGCTAATTCTGAGATTCCCAATATTGGCTATACGTTTTACTTGTCTAATATCGTCTTCTATAATTCTTCAATAATTTTAGCTTGGATTTTTACAAATGAGGAACCTTTCGTTTCGCCATCTTTTCAACACCGATGCTCTGGTATTGTTACTGTTTAAATTATGCCAAATTTTAATGAAGAAACCGGAAAATCCAGCAATGGAATATATACACCTGGAACATAATTAAGCACCCCCTGAAATGTTTCATGACAGTAAAGTTGCTGTTACCAATTATTATGTTTTAATGATCGCTATGTCTTGCAGTACATTTCATCTAGTGAAACGTGATGTTTCTGGTTGATAGCGTACCCTAAACACATCCCCTTGTCCACGTGAAGCATGCTTCCCACGAATGTCACAAAACACTATCATCCACATGCAATATCTGGGTATAAAACAAAAAGATTTTTCACTTCTTTTATCAAAAAAAGTTGACATAGCAAGGAGGAGACTGTCAGAGACACTAAGATGGCAGATCGTTGGCATGAATGCAACAGGCATGTCATTCAAAGCTTTTGGAAGGCAACTTGACTATAGTCATTCTGTCATCAGCAGACTTGTACGAAAATACAACACATAAGGACCGGGAAGATGGGAGTCAGGCACGTCTCGTTAGGCGTGAACCCTTTGCTTCAAGTGGGGTTTTGAAACGCCTTTGGTTTCCCAACAGTCGTTTGTGCAGAGCTGTTCGAGACCGTCTCAAAACACAGGGTATGAGGGCCAGAAGGGTCATCAAGCGTCCAGCTCTGTTCGATCAGCATCAAAGACGACGTTTTGAGTGGTGTATTGCACGACAACATTGAAATCTCAGGACTTGGAGGAGAGTCCCTTGATCAGACGAGAGTAGGTTCCTGCTTCACGTCACAGATGGTCGCATGCGAGTGTGGAGGCATAGAAATACTGCTTACGTGGCCAGCAACATCAGACCTACTGTTCCTTATGGTGGAGGATCAATAATGATCTGGGGATGCATCCCACATGATCGTAAACTTGCCATGGTGACTGTACGTGGGAATCTCAATGGTCATGAGTACATCCGGGACATTCTCAATCCGGTTGTCGTGCCTCATTTTGACAACCACCCGTTGGCTACTCGCCCTGTATTCATGGACGACAATGCAAGGCCACATTGTTCCCATGCTGTCGGAGCATTCCTCCAGAACAACGCTATTACAACACTACCCTGGCCTGCAGTGAGCCCCGATTTGAATCCCTTAGAACACATCAAGTACTTTCTTGGACGTCGTGTGCAAACAAGGGATCCGCCTGTACAGACTTTGGCCGCTTTGAAAGCTGCATGCCACGAGGAGGGGCAGCAGTTGCCTCTGGACCGTATCAAAATGTTAACTGGTATCATTAGGAGGAGGGTTTAGGTTGTCATCCGGACACGTGGTGGATACACTCGCTACTGACGTAAGACCCTGCTATTGTGTTCCGGAGATCACAAGTTACATTTTTACTACCGGTATTGTTTCATGATGGTCCGTTCCAGCACCATACTTGTCGAGAGAACATTTTTCCATCAAACACATTAATGACAGATATGTGCAAATAGCGCCATTAAAATACTGCATATTTTCATGGTTGTGTTGTTTTTCATTTGTTAATAGGCCATTCCTTCAGCAAACAATCATTTTGGGCCATCTTAAAGATAGCATGGAAGTAATGACTGTTCCTATTAACACCACTGCGAAAAACAAGGGGTGCTTAATTACAGGTGAATATTTAGTTCATTTCATGTAAAAGGGATAAAATAGTGTTTTAACTAGACTATCAAACAAACTCTCATACAAGGCTAGCACAAGATGCGTCGATTGTTTTTAGTCCTTTTTTATTACTAAACCCTCTTTCCGATGTCGCAGGTTACACAGGCGATACCTTCACAGTGACCTCCTCTTTTAAGCGTCGTCTTCTTTAGTTGCCTCTGCTTAATGAGTCTTTAAATTGAAGAATGATAAAGAGTAGCGACAGCGTTGTCTGGCGAAGGGGGGGGGGAGAGAGAGAGAGAGAGAGAGAGAGAGAGAGAGAGAGACAGACAGACAGACAGACAGACAGACAGACAGACAGACAGACAGACAGACAGACAGACAGACAGACAGACAGACAGACACCGAGAGTGACGCTATCAACACTAAATATAATAACATTCCTTTCAACCTTTTCCCATTCACTTTGCGCCACACTTCGAAGCTGTCTGAAATGCAATAGCTCCCGAAGTGCAAAGCGCTAAGGAGGCAGAAGGAATGGTTTCGCGCGCCAAAGGCGCGCAAAGACGGCGTAGGACAAGCCCCTTTCGTCCCTCTTTAATGTTTGAGAACTTTTTGCACCCATATCATGCCCGCGCGTTGCAGTGGAGGAAATGTGCAGGAGAAGGGTTCTGGTATTGGTTCTGACGTTTTAAAGGCAAGTATAGTCTGCCACTAACGTTATTTGTTTAAATGATTGTTCGTAACGTCTCGAGCAAGTATAGTCTGCTTCGGGCTTTTCTGTGTTTCTGTTCTATCGAATCGGCTTGGCTGATTTTCAGGAAAATATAATCTGCTGTTAATATGGGAAAGGGTAACTTCCTTGTAAGCACAGACAACCAGGTACGAAATTGGGCCCTCTGATAGCAAGTGTGCTCTCGTGCATCACAAAGAGCTCGAAGGATATTTTCGTGTCATTTCACAAAGGAGAGTCAATCTTAAAATCTCGAGCATAATCTTAACTGTCACTTGTCTGATATTTCGAATATTATCTGAAACTCAATCCCATTCTGGCATGTAGACGTAATTCTAAACCTAATATGGCCAGTGTCAAGATACTAACCCACATTCACTTTAACTAACTTTTACAGATTTTCACCGACGACGGAAGTCAAGAGTGTGCGCTGGAAGAGGGTGGGGCGATTGGCTTAGTGCTCTGCCACGCTGCCATCTCTTGGACCAAGAACTGACTTTATATCGGATCATTCTAATAGACGGCGCCAAGAGTTTTGGCGCCATCGGTCAGAATGATTCAATGCAGAGTCTGTTCGTACGTCCATTTCTCTTTGATCCTTGCTAATTTTTTTATCTCAGAGCAGGGAAAATGTGTCCTATTCTTCACCATTATGACAGTTACGTTGGATCTGTTCAGGAATCTGAGTTTTCAAACAAATGAATCTGGTGTCATGGAAATACAGCTTTGTCACTGGTGTCATGTTTGAGAGAATATGTTGACACGAAAGATGATGTCCCGATTAATGTCGCTTGTCTTTTAATTGCAGGGTGTTATGAATGATGACATCTTGTACAAAAGAAAAACAACAAATCTAAAATATTTTTGTTATAACAAAGATATTCAAGAACGCGTATATGAACGTCAAACGATCATCTATCTTTACTAACCCTTACCGAACGAAATACAAAAATACCAAATCCACCCAAAAAAGAGATAGAAAACCGCTCAAAAATATTTCCTTTTTTCATTTATCAAAAACACATCTTGCTGTTAGGAGTCTAATTAGTTTAAAAACAAAACTTCGCTGTTCATAATTTGCTACTTTTTCAGTTTTGATTTTCAAAATATAGCCTTTGAGCCCTCATTGGGAAGATTGTATCGATTTTGTTTACTCTCATACGCTAAAAATAACTGCCACCTGTCAGTTAAAAGTCCTTTGCACATTCTTTTCCCTAAGGTTTTCCGAAGTTAAGATGTCAGATGTCCATTCTTAAGCCGAGTGTCGAGATCATAATAATTCCGATTGGAATACGTGATTTAACCCTTTACCTAACATGAAAAGCAGACGACACTTGCAAAAAAAAATCTTGAATAATTAATTTTTTTCATTTTTTGTCTCAAAAACATAGGTTATGACCCCTCGTTGGAACGAGCTTGACGAGCTCGTTCCAACGAGGGGTCATAACCTATGTTTTTGAGACAAAAAATGAAAATATTTTGAAAATTAATTGGGGATTTTTGAGAATAGCGCTGGCCGGTTTTGACCGTTACGTTGGGTAAAGGGTTAAAAACATCGCAGAGTGCCAAAGTGTAGCATTCCCCCGTGGGACGATTCAAATAGGCGGGGCGTGGGAGGTTGAACGTACCCAGTGCTCCTATTTTTGTAACTTATGTTTATTTTACAATCACTGCATGGGACCAGCTACAAGACATTTTGTTACACGCCTGTTCTTTGAAATCACCATCTGCAGCAACACTAAAAACAACGCGAGAAATCAAAATCTGTTCCGCACACACGTGCGGAACGGAAATCGTTGACGGACTCTTTTTAAACTGAAGCGAAATTTCACTGGAATTTTCTACAAATCGTGCACCGCAATTACAATTTGAGTCGCTAGCGATAGCTAGAAATCGTCCCCTGAATTCCAATGTGTTCTTTGTGCCATTACGCACATAGAACACATTGGAACTCAGGAGTCGAAATAGTAACACGGGTTCCCCTCACAAATTCGTTTGACGATGAAATGTGTTCTTCTTGTTGATAGTTGTCAAATCGTCGCATGAGTGCTAGAATGTTCTATGTCCCCTATGGGACATAGAACATTCTAGCACCCATGCGACGAAATGGATAGCTGAGTGTCCTTCTAATAATTGTTTTAAAGACGTGAAGGCGTGCAATAAACACAGAACCACACGCGTGTCGTTCTGAGTATATCCGCGATTACACACTGACATTCAATGTTAGAGATACCAGAGGTAGTGGATGTTCCATGTGTTATCTCGGATGATACCGTACGCCATACATACAGAGTAGCTACTGTGCATATCTCCTGTCGCATAGGCCTATATGCACTGACGTCCTTTTTCCAAAATTTAAATGCGTGTGTATAATACTGTGTGAATGTTTTGGCGGTCACGTGCAAAGAAGCCATCGAAGGGCCACACTGACCTCCCATTTTCCACAGTCTTCCCCGTAGACGCTCATGGACCCCCTTCGACGGGAGGTATACCTCATCTTGTACTCGCTGCCAATTCAGTTTTCTCATCATGAACCATAATTAAATCATGGCTGAAAATTTCGTCATTGGAAGAGACTTACAGGAAAGTTAGCTCCCCTTAATTTTCTAAAGTTGTTAATAGATTTGATACTGAGGGTATGGGAATTTCATATAAAAATTGAAATTTTGAAATGTTAGCGAAGTGGTATCATTGATGTGTGCATCATTTCACAAATTTCAGACTCTTTCCAGTGGAGCAGTATAAAAATACATAAGCTGGCTTTTTTACAATTTTTTGCCCCAATCAGTCTGAACGTTTTTCTATTACTATTATTATTAAGCAAACGGCGCTTTCACCATCTTTTGATGTTCTGTAACTTTTTTTTCTGTTCATGATATCAACAGTGTGCTCATCGTGACGTGTAATAGATACAATTATTTCCATTAATATAAATTTATTTATTTATTTATTGGAGTTTAAGGTCACATATTTCTGCACAATGGCTAATCATGACCATGACAGTTTTACGGGTGGAGGAAGCCGGAGTATCCGGAGAGAACCACCGAGCAACGGCAAGCAACTGTCCCCAACATACTAACTCCACACAAGCGGGGTTAGCATTGGTTGAAGACAAGTGCACCATCGACGTGCAGTACGCCTTAGTACACAGCGCCACCGTGCCCCCACGTGGGCAATGGGGGTGAAGTGTCTTGCCCAAAGGACACAACGCGGTTGCCGCAGGTGAGATTCGAACCGAGGACCTCTCGGTTTGCAGCCTGCATCTCTACCTACTGAACCACCGCGCCCCCTCCATTAATAAAAAAAAGTCTAGGAGATAAGATTTACTATTTTTTTTCCTGGGGAGAATAAATCCTGCAAATTACTGTAAACACCACATTCGCCAAATAAAAAGCTGAAGTGGACAGTTACTTACTTAGATGCTTCCAATTAGCTTGACGCAAAAAGCCAAGTTTCCCCTTGTAACTTTTAATAAACGAAAACAACAGACAGCTCCGAGAGCTGTCTGTTGTTTTCGTTTATTGAAAGTAACGAAAGGAAACCTCTCTTTATTGTATATTTATGTCATGGGTGTTTTCTCCATAATTACATGCTTCTCAATTGAAACGTCCTCGTCCTTCTAATAATTTCAGGGAAGATAACTTTGTCGAAAGTTGATTTCATCACTCCAAACCCAAATCCTGGATTTGCCAATGCTCCACCAAAACACCGACTCTAAAGATATTCACTTAATCCAAAATGGTGGGAAAACTGCGTTCATAATTAACCCAAAATAAATAGAAAGAAGTAAGTACTGATCCTTCCAAAACTTTATGCATATATATTTTATTAATAAAAATTCGACGTTCAATGGCCTTTCTTTCCAAAGAGGAGAATGTACCTCATAGTTCAGAATCTGTACACAATCAAAATGGCGGAATCTTTTGCCAAGTTACGTTAAGTTTTCTTTCAGTAATGTTAATGTTTTCCGGAGTGCATGGATATTCAATAAACAGTGCACCTAACTACTGCAAATGAAACCCCATATCACTACAAAGGAATGACTAATTTTGCTATCTTTGTATTTTGTAAAACATCTTTCTGTAAATTTTATCCATAGAAAATGTACCTTTTGCTTGTAAATAAGAACCTAAGAGCTGAATAAAAAATACGTAAAAAAAAATAATACTGCAGTCGCGTGTTATAACGGAAGACGACGAATACGAAGTCCCGACCACGCGTAGATTAATGGATGAGTTCGACAAAACTTTCAGCATCGCTTCGAAGGCGCTTCAAACTTTAGTGAAAGTAATCATAAAACTACATTTGTAAGGAATCTTCCGTGGGCTTCATTTCACTTTTAAAGTGTTCGATTTAATTTTGAGGCTTTGAGGCTTCACATCTGTCGTTGGCTTTCATGAGTCATTCGTCCCTTGAGAGCGACTAGGCGCCATCTGCAATGCCAAAGAATTGCAGATGGCGTATTGTTGCACTCAAGGGACAAATGCTGCATGCTTATTTGACTGCGTTATATGCATGAACTATTTGAAAAATGGATTTTAATTCTTCGCCCATTCGCCGAACACGACTACCGAACGACACTTGCAAAAAAATAAATAAAAAAAAAAATCTTGAACAGCTGAAAATGCTCCTTTTTTGCCTCGGACACATAAATATCACAGTTTTGAGATTCATTGTCTGAGTTCGAAGTGCCCCCTGGCGTTTTTAATGGTAATCCTGTTTTCACGAACTGCCATCCTAAATATATTATTTCTGGATATGAAAATATATAATTATACTGTAAGAAAAGAAGGCAAAAATAAAAAAAAAAGAAAAAGAATGAATGCGCTTCTCAGTTTTTTTTCCACCTTTTGAGCCTTTCCTTGAGGTTTCAACTTTGCTCTGAGGTGAACTTTATCAAGTTTGTTGACACTTAGTACGTCACACTGGTGTTATAAATCACATGACAGCAAATAATTATCGCATTAATAGAGGCGTTTCGGGGCATCACGTCAGGTGTCAAGATCATCACCAACACGCGTGGCGGCAAAAGGAATTTCATATTTGTCGCTCTGTTGGTCCGGACTGACAATCAGCAATTTATTTCGGTCTGTCATTTTCATAAGTGAAAAGGAAAACACACACTCTAAATAATATCTTCAGGTCCGAGTTTGATATCCTACGGCAAGGTAGGCGGAAAAGTATGCATATCTCAGTACAGGCTCTCAAGCCATCAGTCACATTCTGTAAGAAATTCGACGCTGTTATGACCTAGAACTAATCTAACCCTTAAGTAGATCATACCCTAGGTTCGGATTCACTCGTCGGGAATATTTCAGATGGTCGGAAAAGCTAACCCACAGTTCGCTTTTCCGACCAACTGAAATATTCCAGACGAGTTAATCTTAAATATACTACGAACATTCATTTTCTCTGAATCAACACAAGAAATGTTTGTCGATCGAGACTTGATTTGATCGAATCTTTTATGACTTTACTAATACTATTAAACATGATTGTTTATATAATAATTATGAATGAAGACTCGTCACAACTGTAGTTTTATGATTACGCCACGTGTTCCACAAATTATGCTAACATCTTGATGTTTTCAAGACGAATTAAATACGTATCG
This sequence comes from Pictodentalium vernedei, assembly GCA_031216915.1. NCBI lineage: Eukaryota > Metazoa > Mollusca > Scaphopoda > Dentaliida > Dentaliidae > Pictodentalium > Pictodentalium vernedei. The sequence continues at coordinate 172,507,567 of CM062292.1, forward strand.
ATTGAAATATCCATAACTGGATCACGAAAGAATATCTGAAAATCTTCGTGCGTAAAGGGACGTCACATAAAGTTAACGGTACTAACTGGGTGCAAACTCCGCGAAAAACGGGTAAACAAATAGCCTATAGTCCAAATTATCTAGATTGGTGGCCTGAGAGCTTGGTCTCCGTTTGGAAGGCTGGCTTGTACCTATTTTCAGCTCATAAGGGAGTGTGGTCCATGTTTGCTCGACCATGACATGAAATAGCCCAGCCGTTGTTGTTTATTAATGCAGAACACTGGTTCCTGATCCTCGGCTAGGAACCGTTCCTGTGTACACATATCAACACTTTCCGAGACGTTATTTGCACAAGACATGCGCAGTCACTGGAAATAGATACGGCAGACGACAATAACGTGGTAAAAGTTGTCGATGGCAACCACGACATTGCCGATGGGGTCCCATGTAAATGTATTGCGACCTTTATTTCATTTCCGAGGGTAGCTCGTGTTGCTAGATCACCCCGACTTCCTGGGTTCCAGAGTTACTATCTCAGCGACACCCTGCCCTCCCAATGACCCTTCCTTTATCAAACTTGACACTTCCTTGGCAACATGTTTAATACGTGGAACGTGATTAAAAAGAGCTAATGGTTAAAAAACAGCATTAAAGCTAAGAAACCTCCAGCTTCGCACTGTTTGGAGTTTGATCGATATTTTCCAATAACGGTATTACGTTTTATCCGGAGGTTAGTTCCAGCAGCACTTTTGCAGAAACATTGTCCGTAACAATACGGCACGAATTCGAACGATCAAATAAAACTGTTGCATTTACAAAGTTTCTAGTGCGCAATGATGTTTGTAATAGGCAAGTTCTGTCACAAGTTCCATTTCGGCCGACTTTACTCAAACTTATACTCTGGGGTTGGCTGGCGTTTTTGTCAGAACGATGTTAGTTACTAGTCAGTCGCCAAAAATATCTCGAAGATCGCTGTCATCCAAACGGTCATACTAATAACCTACTAAAATTACTCAGCAAATTTTCAGGGTGTTATTTGTTCTGTTTCGCATCGCAATTTTCGATACACTATTAGTCAGTTACGATACAATATCATATCACTGATTCGCATTTTGCGGTGGAAGATCGATTCCCCGCGTCTCACAATTTTAGCACGAAACATGCCGGAAAGCACGAGAAACATCAAAACGGATAAAGAACCCCACGTCAGGAGTTACGTTTCGGATATCCTGGGAAATGTATGGCATTACTTAGTAAGCACAATGAATGCTAACTTCCTGAAAAGCGTATTAATGTAACTTTGGTGCCTATGTTAACGATAAACTCTAAAATCAGTGGGGTTAACCCTTTGAACCCTGGTGATATCTTCCATGCCAGTTCAATGGCAGCAATTGGAAGAGTCCACATTCATTATCTTGGGGTAGACCAATTAGTATTTTCAACGTGCAGTCGTTGGGCTGCATGCTGAAAATATTAATTGGTCCACCTCACACATTCAGTCCACCCCACACATTCACACAACAGCAATCCGACTTAATGAAATTATGAAGTATTATGCTTCTGAGCCGGAAAAGCGGCCGCTCGGGTTTAAAGGTTTAACCCTTTACCTAACATGAAAAGCAGACGACACTTGCAAAAAAAATTCTTGAATAACTAATTTTTTCGACGAGCTCGTTCCAACGAGGGGTCATAACCTATGTTTTTGAGACAAAAAATGAAAATATTTTAAAAATTAATTGGCGATTTTTGAGAATAGCGCTGGCCGGTTTTGGCCGTTACGTTGGGTAAAGGGTTAAATACCAACCCAGTCATATTCACTCAACCCAGTTGATTTGGGTTGGTGTATAAGCCTACTAATTTTAGAGTGTATAACGTAAAGATAAGATAAAGATAAACTTTATTGCACTACCTCGAATAAACAGGTACGGTATACACAAAATAAACAACAAATCAATAGACATTAGGTTGAACACATAATACAGATTCCCGGTTAACCAGATTCAAATTGTTAATCAAGCCTGTTGCGTCATCATTGTAATTTGGCATACAATGCGTGCATTACGCTTGCAATGTAAATTAAGAGACCGATTGCTTAATTAATAACCCCAGACAAAAAAAAAAAAACAAACCCTGATTGTTTTCAACAAAGGCGTTGATCGATAGAGAAGGCAAACAGTAATGCCATGAATCATCTAATGTAATTCGAGTCATGTACTGTCTATGTTTTCCTATGGGCCATAATAATTATGTGTTATAAACTGACCAACCGCACGTGTAATTTGAACGTCTTCTATATATACAGTACGTGGAGAGTGTATTATCATTAAATCACCCGCAGAGTGGAGGTTCCATCCGAGCAATAATTCCAAATTTGTTGCAAAGCATAACCATCACAGGCAAAGTTCCAGCCAATGGACCTCCGGGTTAAACCCGGAGGTCCATTGGCTAAAACTTTGCTTATGTTTTCTGTCCCATATGTACAGAATTTGAAAGTGATACTTTGGGTGATACTCCACTCCGCGGTTGTTTTAGCTACAATCCACTCTCCGCGTACTGTATGCTCCGGTTCCTGCACGATATCAGACTATTGTGAAGCGTTGAAAATTGAGCTTGACGCCAAAGTGTGTGGTGATCATCTATGGCCGTCATGTCGAACGGGGGTTAATGTCCCACCGAATAATGGAAAATAATGAATCCAAATGACTTCAATATTAAGATAGTGTCATGTTTTAGTTCATTTTTAAGAACTGCTTATTAATCCTTGGACTTGCTTACCTTTTTTTACCTCGGGTTTAGAAAAATAACTAGAAATAAACATTTTCAGAACAAAACACACCCGGCTAAAATTAAAATTGTATCATCACCACCAGTTTGCAAGAACATTTTTATTTCGCATTAGATGAAACTCTGCTCTGCTCTGCTCTTGGTATCTGGATGACTCTTGACAGCGCAACAACCTTTGTTGGACCCTAAATTGGTCATCTAGAGATTATGATCACAAAATGAACCAGAGAAAAACAGCAGCAAAGCAGGCTGAATTATTGTGTTTTATAAACGTCAACCACTTGGATCCAACGGGTTGTCAGAGGCAGCTTGTCGCTCTCTAAAGTGTTATTGTTTCTATTAACAGAACAGATTTTAATATATTGAAAGGGTATACACCTTTGTCCACTCCTTAGTATGTACCGATACTTTTTGTCTGAATGCTTATTTTTAGGACATTTTTGCTTCTCTATAATTTGAAATTCCCTAAATACCGAACACGTGTTCTCCGTTTGATGTGATTGATTTAGAACCACAAAACCAGCTTCTAAGGCATAAAAGCCGTTCTCAAACGGAATGCAAACATATAAAAATGTCATGCTTGCTGCGTAAGGATGGGTTGCAGAAATATAGCGCACGCACCTAATTATTAGAACCACAATTTTATGTTACATTCCATGAAGTATGAAACTGTTGATGCATAGTATCAAACACCATGATACATTTAGGTGCGCGAATCCTGCTTGGAAGAACCCCACCCCTTTCCCCACCAAAACCCCAGAATTCTTTGACTCGTGTGGCAGTGGTCGGAAAGAGTGACGGGGACAGCTGAACACAGACCCGAAGTTGGAAATCACAGTAGTAGATTGCTATACGAAAGACCGGTTTCGTAGGTTATCCAACATTATTAAAAGCGTGTGGTAGCCTGTTTTTTCACAGAACTCCATAAAGACCCGAATCTATCACAGGTAGTTGCCAGTGATATGTAGGCGAGACCAGCCCATGAAATTAGCCATGACATTCGGCAAGAGCCTGGTAAAAGTCGTGGCAATTTGCCACGACTTTTACAAGGCCAATGCCTAGTGACGTTGTTGATTTGGTGAACGTCTAAATAGAACATACGAACTGTCAGGACAAAGCCAGTCTAAACGGGAGGAGGCCCCCTCCCCCACTTTCAAGTTCAGATATATGTATAATATTTCTTCTGTCTGTGTAGTAAGCGCACATGTTTTAATTAGATAATTAGCCTTAGGCAATTCATAGTGGGATACTTCTTTGGCATATTACTAGTCAGAATAAGATGTCTTCCTGTTATCATCGACTGGTACTTATAAATTAATTTCAATCATCACGGCTATCAAATGTATTGTTTCTCGGGATACGCTTGATAGCATATGCATTGGCGCGAGGTGATTTTATCTTCAGAAATGTCTCGTGCCTTGTTTAGGCATCTTGACATATTGCTATCTGACCATTCGAAGACGAGATATAAAGGATGGGGAACAAGCTAGTTCAGAGAGATTTGGGTTTCGACCGTTTAGGAGAGAGAGAGAGAGACTTGGTTTCCGATCGTTTAGGAGTGAGACTTGGGTTCGACTGAATAGGAGACGCCATATAGGGTCTCGTACGAGTGGAATTGCTGGGCAATCCACGAAGCTCCGTTGTACGCCGCTGTTATCAGACTAGGTGGACGTAGGAGGGCTACAGGACCGAATTTAGAGAGTAGATTACGAACCCAAGTAACGGCTAAGTTTAGATGTCATCAGCGAGGATCGACTCGCACCTGCCTCAAAGTGTAGGCTGTTGTATTGTGATATTAACTCTTAGGAACGCAGAGGTTGATCGCGTAGTAGCCTGTTTTAGTACCGACCCAAGGTCAACAGTGACAATTTAGTTGTGAGTTCTGCTTGAACTGTGTGTATTTCAAAGGACAGGAACATTCAAGGAGAGTTCTATCAAAGGACATAAGGTATGTGACGTAGATTTGCTAAACTAGGGATCCCCCGACAGCCAGGCTGCAGACGCGCACAGACGCACACAGACGCAAAAGATTGAGACTCGGTATTCTAAAGCTTCTGTTGCGAGCCCGCGACAGTGACATTTTGAGAGTGCACTATAGCGCCAGTACAGGGCTATAGGTAGACTGAATTGATGAAAAACTATTTAATCCCTGTGATAAGTCTTTGATTTGTGTTGATCAAATTGTTAAATGTGTTGAATATGGAAAGAGTTTATTTTAAATGTAAATAAAAGAATCGTTGTTACTTTAATCATTGTTTCCTTTCCGCGGCCTGAAGTGATTAGGAATCACACCCAGCGCAGAACGAACCTATACTTCGAGTTCACTCGGCAGGGAAGAAAATCATAGTGCGGTCCCAACTCAGCTCTGCGAGCCGAGTTTGGCCCGTGCCCGGATACCGACCCTCATAGTTGGCTCGTCCCCCAATATTTTTAATGGCGAGGCTAAACAACCCCATGTCACCCCTCCCACGTGGATAGAGGTGTTTGATAAGAACAGTCGTGGAGATTTTATGTTATGATCGGGTTAACGTGGGTCACCCCTCTCCCCTCACTTTATCTACCCCACCCAACTAATATCGAAAGATAGTTACGGACCTGACTGTATCTCTGCTTCTTCAAATATTTATTGTGAAAGTTTTATTTAGTCAAAATGAAAAAAGAATCATAGCGAGATTAAAACCAATCCCATCATCACTTGGAAGGCAAACATGCACTGACAAGTTTCAAGCAAGATGAATCCTTTGCGCGCCGAAAGCGCGCAGGGACGGTTTGGGGCAAGCCCCTTTCGACCCTACTCTGGTATTTTTGGAATTTTGTTGTGTCGCAGATCATCATCATAATGGCCGGTCGTAGGAGAGGAGGAAGAGGTCCAGGGAGTCGGTTGCTGATGGTCTTTTCTTGGTTGGTCGGTTATAAATATTATATTCTTCCGCTGGTGAGGACCAGTGAGAGAGTATGACCTCTCGACAAAGGTGCTACCTCTCCCCGAGGGTGGTGATGTTGTATTTGAGGTATCTTCAGGCAAGTATAGTCTGTCACTGGCTGTATTGTCGTAGAGGCCATCATCGGCAAGTATCGTCTGCCCCCATCTGATGTCGATGACGGCGAACTCTCTCGGATTCGGTGGTTAGGAAATAACGGCCCATCTCAAGTCGCCACTCAAAGAAGACCCGAACTTCCCTGGTTCGAGGGCAGGCCTGCATTATTATCCTATTTGACCGGGACGTGAATGCGCACAAGTGGCGTTTACAAAAAGGGGGCACGGAGAGGGACGCAGGACCAACGCTCGCCTCCCCGGAGGTGGTTGACCACCTCTGGGGATGGAGTGCAGGATGATTAGACTCCATAACGGTTACTGAAGAATTTCCATAGCAGTTAATACTTCCATATCGGTTACTGGGTAAGAGTAAAAGAGAGAAGCATAAAAATGGATAAAAAGAATGAGAAGTGTGTTAGTGTTATGTGGCTGTTTTTCTAGGTCTGGTCGTGTATTCAGGCAGGTATAGTCTGAGGCTTGATTAGTCATATCGTGTTGGAGCTATCCTTGGCAAGTATAGTCTGCCTCAAGCTCTTCTGTCGGTTTTTCGGGTGGACTGTGGAGTATAGTCTGCAGGTAGGTTAAGTCGCTGACGTCGGTTTTGTGACGTCGGTTTTGTGGCTTGCAGATGTAATGGTCTTGTACAGGCTTGATTTTTCTGAAATTAAAAAAGGCAGACGTGAGGCCCCCACCCCACCTCATCCCACACCCCATCCGGTCACATCCCTCCCCTCCCCATCCCCATCCACTCCCCCTCCCGACGTCTCTTCTTGGTATTGCAGAGAGAGATGCCAGAACCATTGTGGTTCTGCTGTGTTGATTGGTGAAGGCAGCCTATGTATGCACATAGTCGCACCGAGGTGTTTCACTGCCCAATTCTGATTGATTTTTCGGTGAAGGCAGCCCATAATATGCAATGGTCTCAGATAGTCTGAATTCACTGCCTGTTTTATGCACCTTTCCTTGTGCCCGGCAGCTCATGTCTTTACTTATACACATTATAGCCGCCTGTGGGTGGAAGTGTCACATCGCAGTGGTTTTGATTGCTTGTTCGGTGAAGGCAGCCCATAATATTCGATTGTCTCACCTAGTCTGAATTCACTGCCTGTTTATTCACATTCATTTATGCCCGGTGTGGGCAGCTCATGTCTTGTATTAAACATATTATCACAGACTTTCGACGGAAGTGTCATACCGCAGTGGCTTGACTGTTTGGGCCCCCCCACGTGTTTTGTTTTGAGCGGAATGCGTTACTTAATAGTACAATGATTAATGGTTTGACTGGTGGGGGATTTAGTGGGTAATTTGTTTCTGGGACGCGCTAGTTAGGGCAGTTTTTACGTAGTCGGTCGGGTCGGGAGTCGGCCCAGGACGAGCGGGGCGGACATGAATCTAAGTGGATTTATGGCCACTCCGCTCGGTCGAGCTGCCCCCCCCCCCCTCCCGACCCACTCGACCCCGCCGTGGGTGTGTTTGGGGATAGGGACACACTTATCCTGAGAATTTAGGTCTTTGACGGCTGGCGCAAATCTCATTTAGTTCATGAATTAGTTCGCTGTCTTTGAGGCGCTCGCTATTTTTGTCGGCTAGTGTGAGTAGCCGGTCCTTAATGGTCTCAATTTGAAGGAGTTTAATGGGTGTATCGAAGGGCGCGGGCAAAGCGACGCCAAGCGCGTGGTTTTGAACTCTTTGGAGTTTAAGGTCGAGTGCTCAGTACTTTAGTACGGGGCGCAGAACTGCTTCGTTCACACACCAGTACGTGCCCCGTGGCACATTAAGAAGATTAATTCTTTTAGTTGCCTTAGCGGCAGTGTCTTTAATGTGCTTATTGAAGTTTAGCCTTTGGTCAAGAGTGATGCTGAGGAATTTCGCCTCGGCTCTCGCTCGGAGAACTTTGTCCTGTAGCTGCAAGTCAAAGTCGCAGTTTTTAATCCTTCTGGTGAAATCGATACCCTGGGTTTTGTTAACATTTAGTTTAATTCTCCATTTGGCATACCAACACTCTAGGTCGTCGAGTGCGCTCTGAGAGTTTTTTTGATGTGGGAGGTTCGATGCCTAGAGTCCCAAAGCCCTTTATCGTCTGCAAATTGAGAGATTTGGACCCTGCTCTTCGTAATTTTGAGATCGCTAGCGTAAATAATATAGAGAAGGGGGCTAAGGACGAACCCTTGAGGGGTACCGGCCTCAAGAGGGACCTCGCGAGGCATTTCTTTGTTGATCCGGACCTTAATAGTCCTATCGTTTAAGGAAGAGGAGAGGAGTCTCAGGAGTTTTGTGGGGAGTTTAAGTTTGGATAGTTTGTAGCGAACACCGTTGTGCAGACGGAGTCAACTGCTTGTTCAACGTCAAGTAGGACAGCGGAGCCTATATCTTGGTTTAAGATGGCCGTTTTCATTAATTCTACTAGGCGATGAATATGTTCCATGCCTTCTTTTTGAGTCCTGTAGGCTCTTTGCCATTTATTGAAAAAATCAGTGCTCCCTCTGTCGATTGGTAAGAATTCTCTCGAAGATCTTACCAATGCAACTGAGGAGGCTTATAGGTCGATAGTTAGCTGGGTTACTGAGGTCTTTTTCAGGTTTGTGTATCATGACACCCACAGCTGATTTCCAGCATTTGGGAAAGTAACCGTGGGTGAGACATGCATTGTAGAGGGAATTTAGTTTGGAAATGAATGTGTTGAGGATTGGTTAAGGATTTTGTAGCTGATTTCGTCTTCCCCGGAGAGGAAGAGTTTCTGGACTTTCTTATGGTATTGATGATTTCTTCGTTCGTGATAGGGTCGACGAGGTTATCATCGTCCTCTATCTCTGATTCAGTATCAAAATTAGGGTTTCGATAAACTTCGGGGTACTCATTTATGAAGTTGTCAATTGCGGTTTTAACATCATCATCATCGAAGTGTGGACCTTCATGGAGGCAGTGAGTTTTCTTAAGGAGGTCTGCAAAGGTGTCGGCCTTTTCCTTATTGTTGGCGGCAGTTCTGCTGTCTTCTCTTGTAAGGGGCTTGGATGACATATTGCTGCAATTGCGTTTTTAACCTGATACAAGTTTCGCGCACATCCGTCTGTTTTATTCACCCAGTGAAATAGGGCTTTTCTTAGATGCTCGAGAGCAACAACAGATTTTGTTACAGTGCTTCTTACTATCTGCCTAGGCTGGTGTGAACGGTAGTGGCACGTCATTAAAGATTTCAGTTCCAAAATATGTCTCGGAAAACATTGCAGAATGCTTTCCTGGAGTCAATTAAGTTTAAAGCCAACGGATTGTTGTATGATCAATACGGCTCTGAAATTAAGATACAGGTGTTGGACCTCTGTCTCTCTTCAATGCAGCTCATCTTTTTCGCTTTGGTGTCAATGACTCTCCGTGTCTCAGGGCACCTGTTCACAATATCTTACTGGGGAATGATAATAAACTAACACCCCGCCATTTTTCGCAGTTTTGCAGATTATCTATCTTCCTAATCGAATTGACAGTTCGTTCAACCCTTTGATATTATATCTGTGTTCCAGATGGCACGAACGAGCTGGCTGAAAGTTAGGGCGGCTATCTCTACCTCTCACATGGCGAAGTAAAACTCGTGGGGGCCTCATCTCTAAAGTTCTCGAGGTCAGTTAGGTACACAGGCATATAACATCACTGCGAGAGAATAAGAGTGCAGGGTATTATTTATGTTTAAAGCATTTCTAAACACAATTTACTAAGAATAACTTTGTAACTTATTTTTAAAGACTATTTAGCTCCTACATTCCTACATGAAGGGCCGTTTATTAAGGTGCTACATTAGTAACGAAAAAAAAAATTACTTGGAAAATCCCAGATCAGAAGTTTCTTAAACTTCAAATGAATATACTTAAATGATACAAAATATCGATTTTTAATTCACTAGGTTGATGCCGACAAAAACTGTTCCTGGAAGTCTGCTACCGTATTCGCAGCAGAACTGATATTAAAATAATATCTCATAAGAACAACTTGTTGGGAATTGTGCCTCAGATCGCCAAGGATAAAGCTAGGAATTCAAAACACTTCAAGATGTATCGACAGGGCTGCGTGCTGGATAACACTCAAAGTAATAATAACAAATTTATCTTACACCACCATCTCAATGCTGAAAAACTTTCGTTGTGGTAATGACCACTTTATCTTACAACTCCTTGCCCCTCCCTCCCCACTCCCGTATAGACATTAATGTTTGTGTATATATAGAATATACCCATAGTAGCTTGGTGTTCCAAATGTTTTGTTTTTGGTGCGCGGTCAACACCACTTCACCACGAGTGGTGAACATTTGGTACACCGAGCTACTTTGGGTATATTTTATTTATATCATGACCTTCAGATATTAAGTGTCGCTATTATTTTTTCTCAATTTTACTGAACAGCAGACGTACATCCGTGCGAGTCTATTTTTGTTTACATGAGCATCGGTGGGCGGTACTTCCGCTGTCAATTCTATCGGTGAAACAAAATGGAAAAAGAAATGAAGCCCTTTTCATTTTAATAACATAATGATATACTATATCGAGTTATGGATGCTTTATTAACATGAGACAATGCATGTTTGTTAATTTTGGGCATCTTATGAGGTAAACCCATTTAAAAACGTAATAAAAATATGTCGGTTTCATTTCACTCTTCGCGAACCGATGTGCGGTAAATTTAGACAATTTGCATTCAGGGCGACGTCACCAAAGGACAGCTGGGATGTAGTTCTAATGTAGGTGTAAAATTTAACTAATGAAATCCCATTGTTGGCATGTTCACCACGGTTGGTGTGTAAAGCTACACTCTAAAATCGGTTGGGTTAAAAATCAACCCAAATCGACTGGGTTGAGTGAATATGAACCCAAAGTGGGTTCATATTCACTCAACCCAGTCGATTTGGGTTGATTTTTAACCCAACCGATTTAGAGTGTAAAATTTATGTCATAGGCTTTTCATATATAGTAGAATCGGTAATCGTGGTATAAATAGCTAAATACTACACTATCTCTGTAAGGTTAATAGAGGTTAAAACTTAATGGGGTGAGAGTTACGATCTATGAGAGAGCACTGTCTAAACCCAGGTACGATTCTATATCTCACAACATTCCTCTGTCATCTTCGTGGTTTTTTTAGGGGGACGCTATAGGTCCTTTTAGACAGTTGTCCTCAACCTTGAAATAATAAAAGGGGCCTTTTCGACGACTATTCACCAAACAATCTATTGACGTGAATATAAACATTACTCACTGATATTCCTTGAATTCAAGTACAATAAACAATCTTCAATTTTGTCAAAAGCTGACGGTTCTTGCTTCTTCGGGACCTTGTTGTCTCGTCGTTGCTACTGGTAAGTGGATCTTTTTGGTTCTCATCGCATACTCTAATTTGTCCCCGTGACATTTGCGTTCTTTGTCTTTTTCACAGTTAAGTTTTCAAGGCAGAATTACGACACCGTTCCCCCGTTTCCTCTTTTTTACTGATAAAATAGGACCCCCCACCAATGTTTGGGTGGAAGCCCTCTAAAATGAGAAACATGGGTATAAACGATTGGCTGGACTTGACTTTATATCCATGTTGCGGTCATGATTAGCAAATGTGCAGAAATATGTGACCTTAATCACCAATAAATAAATAAATTACAACACTGCCGGAAACCGGGCTTTGTCGTTGCTGGGGAAAAGATTCACGTCGCGTATTCAGCCAAAACTCAGGGAGTGTCGCCTGAATCCATGCGCGAGCGTATGTCTCACCGTGATGAACCCACCCGTTTCGTTTTTGTTGGGGTGGTTCTTATCCTGAAGGGATCAATGACTTTTCCCCGAAAAGCATAAATCAGCAGAGGTTCTCTGGAAACAACAATTTTAACACAAATATATAAAAATAAATATGGTAATTTGTGACTTACATGAAATCCAGTGAATCAGAAACACAAAACGTCAATCACACCCCGCCCACACAGTTTTTTGAGTCACTTTCGGGCCCGCATTCTCTATTGTCACTGGTTTCTCTTCCTTGTCGCTTGTGTTTGGACTTTGGTCGCCTTTTCACTTCCCGCTTTCACTGCCGTCGCACGGCCACCTACGTATTGTCACTTTACCGGACGCCTTTGCTCTAACATGAGAAGGAATGTCACTCTACCACTGTCGTCACACGGCCACTAACGTATTGTCACTTCGCTAAATTGCCTTTCCTCTAACAAGTGACGGAATGTCACTCTACCACTGCCGTCGCACGGCCATAAGCTTATTGTCACTTTTTGAACGCTTTTCACTCAAGGAGTCGCCACATATGGGGTTAAACGCTCCCTTCTATTTATCTCAGAATAATGTTCATACAGGCAAAGCCTACTCTGCCTACGTATGGTGTGCCTTCTACAACAGGTAATACCATCTACCTGAATGCAGATAGCTCCCTGAGCTCGTACTTCCTATTGCTGATCCTACACTCAGATATGGCCACCAGCTTGGCCCGCGACAGTTCCTATTCTAAATATGAGCTCTGTGGCTCCCTTACATTACAATGTGCCTATACTTTCGCATCGATGCGGCACCTGCTCTAACCTAACATGGAACATCCCTAGCTCATCGCTCGCCTACGACCCACAGTCTTATACGCCCTCAGATTGGAATGAAACTTTCGAGGAATGTCCCGATTTTTTATTTCGATAGCCAGCCCATGCATTCTCATTTCTCTTGAACTTGGCCGCTTAGATCTCTCTTATTTTAAATATTCGCTTTTAAGTTCCTTTGAAAGTCTCGCATTTTCGGTATATCCTGACATTCGGTGAGACGAGATACGTAATATGTGTGTGTGTCCAGAACCTGTAGGATGTACTGTTTTTACAACAATTACCTAACTGGCCGTAATCACATAGATAATGACTGCACAATACAACTGGCTTTAATCTTTTACAACAATTACCTAACTGGCCGTAATCACATAGATAATGACTGCACAATACAACTGGCTTTAATCTTTTAGCAGACAGCTCATATAGGGTTCGCCAGACGTGCGATAATGGTAATAAAATTTCATTCTTAATTAACAGTGCATGAATTACTTTACTGGTCTGTTTAAGTGACAAATTGGTTTTTCAGGTCCTTCATATACCCATCTTTTCGCTTTTATATTTAGCCCGAGTGAGAAAGATTATCAAAATTATATACACTTGTAACCAAGAAAATAGCAAATTTAAGCTATCACCTTGACAAACACAGTTATCATACGTCTGACTTTGACTGAGATTAGTACCGCCGCTGTCTGAAGTTACCACATGACAAGCGTTCTGCTTCTCTTTCACGTCAATCGCCACACAATGGGTTAATCTACCGTCACAAACGCTGTCAAAGATTAAATGTTAAAACCCAAAGTCTCATCAAAGATTCAATGTTTTGTTCTTTGGCTTCCACAAATTGTTCTCAAATTCTATCCGAGCTCTCCTTGCACGCTTCCCTCGACATACATAGCTTGTAGCTATATGGGCCTTGAATAACTTTTTATGTCCCTCGACGGACCTCTGGTCACAAGTGTGCCTTATGATCCGTTTAATCACCAAAGTAAAAGTTTTTAGTCTGTATGCCTAATGGCACTCTCCAATAAATTGGATCAAGGCAAGGACTTGTGAATAAATTTTGATGACCAAAAATAATTTAGCATTCTATCAGTTAGAGTTTTCCTTTCATTTCAGTTGCGTCGACAACATTTCGAAATTTTAATAACGTTCTCTTTATTTGCACTGTTTGGGTGATGTGTACAATTATAATTCAAACTGACCACTTGAATTTCAATTGGCGATTTTGATGGACGTTTCGAGATTAGATCTCTTCACTGAAAACTCTTCAAAACTTAGGGTGTCTTTTATCAGAACAACCCAACATCAACAGTTCGGTTAAAAATAGCTTTTGAAATTACCCTTTATTATGATAAACTCCATTTTTATCCGGATTATGCGCTGTAATTAGTTTTGGGGAAACGCTTAATTTCTTTATTTAACCCTTTGACACTTTTGTACGTGTTATTACGTACGAAATCTTTTGTTTAATTTAACCCTTTGATACTTTTGTAATTGTTATTACGTACGAAATCAAACAGCACGTTGATACTTTGTGGTCATTTGTTTTGTCATTATTTTTCGATTTTTTAAAGTTTTAATCTCAACTTTCTATTTTCTCCAGAATAGTGCTCAGTGATAACCACTGAGCCAAATGTTATCGCAGCTTAAAATACTAACATAATCCTGCTGTCAAGACTTCTCAACTGATTGAGTGCTAGACGCCACTATCAGGGCTTTCAAAAAATGAGGATATCAGAGCAAAAGCCAACACTTTCCTTGCTTTTATTTCATATGCAGACATACACAAATAATATTTTGTTTATATAAATTCGTTTTATTACAAATTATTGGAGAGTGCCTGTGGGCACTCTCCAATATTTTGTAATAAAACAAATTTTGAGTAACAAATTCAGACCACCAAAAATAATCTAGCCCTCAACCAGATAATCACTAATGTGAAAAATATCTTGTTATTTGTACTTTCCAACGTTTAACGTTGCATTTTGAAAAATGTTGAAGAAACTGAATTCCCAGTGACGTTTGAACGTCAGGATAATTACAGTCTCAAAGGGTTAACTTAATGTGGACATCTATGGATTTGAACTGTTCACTAATTATCGCCACACACCTCTAAGACAAATGTCCATCACTTGATTGACATAAATAATATATAAGCCTTCACAACTATCATTTCTCAACCTAACAACATTGGCTACTTTTCACCGTTATTTCAACTCACAAATAAGAGAACCAATGAAATGTTCGTCCAAGATATTTTCACAAGAAAAGAAATTTTGTCTTAACATCACTAAAGTACTTGACACACCCTCCTTAAATAACATAATTTGGGTGTCTGTTTAAAAGAAGAATATAAGCTGTGGAAATATCATTTCCGTCAATAGATGATAGATAACACATCATACGAACTAAATTAAAAATGTTTCTGTTTATTTGTCACAATACAGGTTATTCAGGATGCGTTGGCGCTTGGAAATATGAATCTCTCTAAAATCGTGAATTGTTGTGTCTTGTATGACTGGACAATCTAGACCCCACCCCCATCCCCCACCCTGAAATTCCCCATTCTTCAGAAACGTGCCTATCTGCTGATGAGTGCAAGAGAAGGAATCTCAAACACAAGCGCGGTATACATGGGAGATCACAAATCTGAACAGAGGATAAACAATGAATAATTAAATCAACGAGAAGAAGCGGAAAAACAAACAAGAAATTAAACAAATTAAGTGGGGGCACGGTGGCGCTGTGTACTAAGGCGTGCTCACGTCGATGGTGCACCTGTCTTCAACCAATGCTTACCCTGCTTGTGTGGAGATAGTATGTTGGGGAGCTGACAGTTGCTCGCCGTTGCTCGGTGGTTCTCTCCGGGTACTCCGGCTCCCTCCACCCGTAAAACTTTCGAGGTCATGATTAGCCATTGTGCAGAAATATGTGACCTTAAACACCAATAAATAAATAAATAAACAAATTAAGCTATTTAAATGATAAAGGGTAAAAACGGATATGATAAATGCCTGTATGCTTCTGTTTAAAAGTACCCAAGAAAAAGGATATTGAGGAAAATGCATCATGCAGAGGCGGTGGAGCCAGAGTCACATGGGAATTTTGCCAATCCACTTTTTACCTCTGGCATGTTACGCGGTTACACAATGAGTTAAAATGGGCTCACGCAAACGTGTCAATATATGCAGGCATTCCTGTAATATATTATTTGCAAATCCAAACAACATGTGTTCAAATAATCCCACCTTCTGTCGTTTCTTCTACTTCACCCATCTTCCAACACGAAGGCTAGCCTTCGGGTTGGAAGATGGCTGAAGTAGAAGAAATGGACAGGACAGTGACCACACCGCGGCATGCTCTCCTAAACGAGAGACTACAGTGTGTCATGGTACATTTACCGATATCCGACTGTAATTCTCCTACTAGGCCGAACCATGGTAGACTTGCAAATTTGTGTCCCTCCACTTTTATCGAGCTTCCGCCGCCTCTGACACCATGTGAATGAATCTTGCTAATGTCTGTGTGTAAAACAACTAAAGAATTTCTATGGCAGAGCCTTCCACGATCAGTCATATTTCTTATCCTCGACTAATTACTAACATTATTTATGTGCCGTAAAATATAAGATGCCCGCGGTTGTGCGACAGACAGTAACGAGGAGACGAAAATACTATCAACACAGGATATAATCTGCTCATTTAGAACAAATAATGCATTAATGGCCATCATATTTAGTACTTAGATCGTAAAAATTGAATATGCACACAGTAGGATACGCCAGGATTACTACACATAAACAGAAGCTGACAACTCCATGTATACCGTGATAAAAAATAATATATAATCATCCAGTTAGCATACTGCGAAAAACTGTTTTTCTATAACTTGACCCACTGATTGCCGGGGACCTGTCCGGCACCTGTAAACGCCAGAAAACTTAACACTTCGCATACTCCACTGCGCGGTGGAGTTTCAGATTTCAACCACGCGAGTCGTTTTGTAGTATCGTTCAACCACCACATGGACCTTACCAGCGAGAACCACGTGTCTGACTTGCCGATTCAAATATCGCCTCTGTCGACACCTTCCACATTTTAATCTTTACCCAACGTAACGTCCATTATAGGCCATCAATATTTACAAAACTCGGCTGTAAAAGCTTAATGTATTTTTCAATTATACCTCGAAAACGTATCATATGACCCCTCATTTCCACGAGCTCGTTTCAAAGAGGGGTCATAAGCTATGTTTATGCGACAAAAACAAAGCACATTTAGTTATTTACTAAATGTTTTCCAAGGGTCTTCTTCTATTCGTGTTTGGTATAGGGCTAACAACCCAACCATGAACACGTTTCGACTTCTCAGCTACCGTGTATCACAGTCTCTACCCACGACCATACCATTCGAAAAAGACTTACAAAAATAACATATGGTGTTATTACTAGGTTGGTGCCATATCGGCCGAGATATCAGCCATCTGTAACTTCACATTATAAAGTTACCTCGGGCTGATATCTTGGCGGATAAGACGTATAAAACAAATCAACTAGTAACCTTTAATTATTTCCTCCCAAATTTCTGCATGTTAGCATGACCATCTCCTCGGCGTCTCAGTTATTCTCTTAGATGGAAGGATGCTGTTTTTGAAGAGGTTTTTAGATTGCATACCCTTTTCCAACATGCCTAACCGTGGTCGGCGTGGAAGGTTCTGTCGAGCACCCACCACGTCTACTATCGTTCGGACGCTGTTGAAGATTTTTTAGAATTTTCACCCAACATTTGTGGCGTAGATATGCTATTACATACCTCTTACCATAGCTAACCTGCTTTGAGTGCCAAAACGGTAGATACTTGGTTGCGCAATATGTCAAAAATGTTTGTTGGTTTGTCGTAAGAAGAAAGTCTGAGGACGAACAGATTCGATACTCTGTACAACACAGCACACTGGGAATTTTGCTGAGGTCAGCTGTCTCTGTGAGCGTCTTTTTTTCTTTTCAAGTGTCGTCTGCCAATTCTGAAAAATGGGCGGATGAGAACTATTGCTCGGATTGCGGTTATTTCTCTTCCCCACTATATGGGCAGTCAATGTCAAATCGCGTGCTATACATCTTCGGAGGCGAGTGATGTCGATTTTAGGCTTCTTGGCGTCAGCGAACATCATGTTAATGTATTATTTGGACAATTCATGGATCATGACAATGTTTTCACCGTGTAGAGAAGTATACTTTCTTTATGCTTCCTGTTATGTACATCGGTATAATAAGCAGACGTGATGGCGGTGGGTTCAATTTACTGTCTTGTCAAACGGAGCCTTTTTGTGTCCATTTGTTTATCGCAGTACGATCTTTAGCGCCCCGTGGCTTAATTTACCACTAACGAAAAATACTTGAAAAAAATTGATAATTTATATGTTGTTTTCTGTCATCATATTTCACTTCCGAACATCCGGCACTTCTAATGTGTGTTAAAGAGACAAAAGTTCACGTGAACACAACCAGACACCTCTGAAAAAGATACAACAAACGCTCGGATTAAGTGTTTGCGGTCGATACCAAAACCGCCAATGGTGATATTTGGGCGTTTTATTAAGTATCAGTCCCGGAACTGGTAGAGAACAGACCAGGAAGAATGTTACTCAAAAAAAAAAAAAACCGCGATCAGAGAGGACCATTTTACAGCCCAGAGTTTTTTCGAGTTAAAATCTCACTACGATGTGATCTTCGTGTTAGTTTGAGGACGTTTTTACCACTTTGAACACGAGAGACCGCTTTTCCAGCCCAGAGACATGATGCGTCATAATTTCATTAAGTGAGATGGCTGCCAAGTGAATTTGTGGGGAAGACCAATCAATATTTTCAACGTGCAGCCCCAAGGCTGCACGTTGAAAATATTATTTCGACTACCCCCAAATAATGGCTAATTTCTTTTTCAGCTTTGTTAACCCTGAGGGGCCTGGGCAATTGTACTGAATTCTCACCATACTGCAACCTATACATGTCCAGCTGCTTAACAGTGATTTCTAGCCAAGCCTTGAATGCCTGTTAACTAGAAATCACAGCCCATGTGCTTTGCTTATTGTCAGAAGGACCCCCTGAAGGTGGCATGGTCAGGGCACACACTCTGTGACTACAAATGCCTCAAATATGCCTTTAAAGGTTAATGTGTGTTTAGAAGAAGTCACAGAAGTACTGTAAATATGATTTATGTTCCTACAAGAATGCTGCTGTTGAGCTCATTGCCAGTGGTACTTGTGGCGCTGTGGCAGAATGATACAAGAACAACTTATTCTGTATTTTCCTGATGTGAATTCCCCTTTGGTACCACCAGCAAATCTCAGTTGTCAGATACCGAATACCGAACCGATACCGAGGTACTCCCCCTTAAAAATACCAAAACCGATACCGAACTCAAACTTCCAATACCGCCCATCTCTACCATCCAGTCAAGTATGAGATAATTCTCGTACCTACACAAAAACTGTACGTATTCCTTTTATTATATGCATTGCGTTGTTTTAATTGCTGTCTGTTGTTTTCATTAATTAAAAGTAACAAAAGGAAACTTGTTCACAGATAACCCATCATTAAGAATATCTATTAACTGGTTGAAGGCTAGATTATTTTTGGTGGTCTAAATTTGTTATTCAAACTTTGTTTCATTACAAATTAAGGTACTTTCCAATAATCTGTAATAGAAAAAATGTATATAAACAAAATATTATTTGCGTTTGACTGAATATGAAACACGAGCAAGGAATTTTGAAAGCCCTGATAGTGGCTTCTAGCACTCGACCAGTTAATATCAAACCGACCACACCAAGCGTCAAATATGGTTCTCTGTTTTTTAGCGAACGGTGATTTGCAGGTTTTTTCATTCTTCTGAGGAAAAAAATTAGCAAATCTTCCCTCCCCGAATCTTATATTAATGAAGGGGCAGTGGTTCAATTATATGTCACGATACGCACAGTTAATATAATGAATGAACTGGGAAATGGTACAGATGGAGAAAACGCCGTTTTCTTATTTTTAAATGGGTTTCAGCAGAGAATAATAGTCAGACGTTCAAACTGATTGGGACAAAAATGTTAACCCTTTACCTAACGTAACGGCAAAAACCGGCCAGCGCTATTCTCTAAAATCGCCAATTAATTTTCATGATTTTTTTCCTTTTTTGTCTCAAAAACATAGGTTATGACCCCTCGTTGGAACGAGCTCGTTCCAACGAGGGGTCATAACCTATGTTTTTGAGACAAAAAAGGAAAAAAATTAGTTATTCAAGAATTATTTTTGCAAGTGTCGTCTCTTTTTCAGGTTGGGTAAAGGGTTAAAAGCCAGGCTTCTGTATTTTTATATTACTCTATAGCAAAATGCCTGGACTGAAACGAAATACACATCGATGATACAAATTTACAAACATTTCGAAATTTCAGTTCTTATCTGAAATTCACATACCCAAAGTGTTAAATTTACTGGCAGTTTTACAAAATTAAGGGGAGCTAACTGTCATGTAAATCTCTTCCATTGACTAAAATTGTCAGTCATGCGAATGTCATAGAGACCACAAATTCTTACGGCAAAACGTCGCGCGTCTTGTCGCACTTTCAAATATTGCACTCATACTGCATACTGCAACAAACTTGGACATGTCCTCCGATTCAAGTAAAAAAGACCCAAAAAATAAAATCTGTCGATGTCTTTGCGGCGATAATGGATTCGGCCAGTTCGATGACGGGAAGGTTCAGAGCTGAAACGGTTAAAGGGTTTTCTTGATCGATTAATCACATGGATAAACCCTGGTTAACCGATTAATCACTTGCCCTTATAGGTAGCTGAATAATTGCCGTGCCGTTGATGATTTATAGCATTAACCCTTTACCCACTGTAAAGGACAAAAGCGGCCATCTCTACATACAAAGATCTCCATTCAGATTTTATTATGTTTTCAATTTTTGTCTCAAAAACATAGCTTATGATCTCTCATTGGAACGAGCTCGTTCAGCTCGTTCCAATGCGTGATCATAAGCTATGTTTTTGAGACAAAAATTGAAAATTTTTAGTAATCCAAGAATCTATTTTGCAAGTGTCGTCTGCTACCCGCATTGGGTAAATGTTAGTAGTATGTGATGTGGTTTTCACCCCAATTCTGCCGGACCTCGGTGCCGGACCTCGGAAGTGACGTCATGTCACGTGACGTAGTGGCGCCATGTTGTGTTGTCATGGTAACCCGCGTGAGCGGTCATCTTGTGACGTCATCTCCATAGTGATACGTGGTGTGAGTGCGCATGCGCAGCGCATCTTGTTAGGGTGATACGTGTTTCCGTCGTCCATTTTGTATACTGGAGGCCCCATCTTGGTTTCTATGGTAGCACGTGGTTGGTATGTGACCCAATTTTTCTGCAATAAGACGGGGTATGTTCGGAGGGTATGTTCCTTTGTAGAAGAGTAAATCTAATTACCACAAACAACCCGACAATCCTTCCAAATCACCAAAATCCACCCAAAATCACCGAAATTGACTTTATTTGATACGGATTTCCCATTTTATCTGCTTAGCACGTAGTGCTATAGTACCGAGGGGTCCCCTGGGGCTGTGTTCCTTTGTAGAAGAGTATTTTTCTGGTTCGAATTTTTCAAGAATCCTCGTTTAATTACCCAAATAAACCTGACAGGTTGTACTATTTCGAATTCTTTCAGAATTCTCTGCTTCTATCTATATATATAATAGTTTTTGTCCATCTGACTATGTTCCTTTGTTCTGGAGTATATTCCAGTAGCGTAGAAGAGCCTATCAGTTGGAAAAGCTCTGCCTATCATTACTTTATTTAGCTTTTTCAGGTCTATTCTTGTTAGTTCTGACCCTATTCCAAGTACTCTTGTTGTTTCATTTATATAACTAACCAATCAGATTGCTTGATTTCCCATAATCTGTATGCAGGGTTATCTCCCTTGTGTATAACAAAAGCAGTCCTAAAGGCAATAAGCTATCGAGCAGTTACTGATAAGTCATTGCTCGAACGACTCGAAGCTCATCGTGCAAATGAGCCTTAGGGCAATTGCTCGATCAAGTGACTCGGCCTATTGCTCGAACGACTCGAATCCCATCGAGCAAATGAGCCAACGAGCAATTGCTCGATCGAGTGACTCCTTTTGACGATACTAAATTGAGGATACCTATGGCCTGGTATTGTTAGAATATACCTGTTGTAGAAACTTTACATCTGTGTACTTCTGTTGGGTAGTTGATAACAAAAACCGCAATATATAATATTTCTTCGAGGAGTCACTCGATCGAGCAATTGCTCGTTGGCTCATTTGCTACCATAGAAACCAAGATGGCGGCCTCCAGTATACAAAATGGACGACGGAAACACGTATCACCCTAACAACACGCGCTGCGCATGCGCACTCACACCACGTATCACTATGGAGATGACGTCACAAGATGGCCGGGTTACCATGACAACACAACATGGCGCCACTAGGTCACGTGACATGACGTCACTTCCGAGGTCCGGCACCGAGGTCCGGCAGAATTGGGGTGGAAAGCACATCACATACTACTAATGTTAACTTAAGTTTGACCAATTCCAGCAACTGATACAGTATAATAATCATGCAAGTGAACAAGTATGTCATCACGTAACTTGTATGCTTTACTCTGTCTTATATAATTGATGTGAGTCAGTCTGACAATATTTGCCTGTTTTGGAGCAAGTTTGTTCCTTTGTTAACTTAGAAAATACAGTAGTTCAAAAGTAACGGTTAATCGATCAATTACATTTTTGGTCGGTCAAGACGTTGATCATTGGTTAATCAATTAATCGGTTAACCGTTTCAACTCTAGGAAGGTTAAATTAACAGTACTCTCTTTTATGTTATCCACCAATTAGCTGGCTTCAATTCTAATGAGGTAAAATGTTTATTTCGTTTACTGTAAATGACAGGCAGCTGCTCAGCAAGTTGTGAGGTTGGAAACATCACGGTAGGGACATATGACTTATAACAAGATAATTAAACGCCTGCTAATATTTGGTAAATATAATCTTGTCACTTATGAATGCCTTCAAAATGATAAATAATAACAAATCTTTGATCTGAAAAATCATTATATCCGCACCTTCGAATTTAAAAGAATTTTTAGGACCACATTCTGGCCATCAACTGTTTTGCCGCTATTCACAGAGAAAGCTGTCCTCACCCCTGTAAGGGATGCAACCTTCGGTGAAAAAAATACCCAAACTGTCCCCATCTTGTACTTGTTTTCTGCTGTCATATACAAACTACTTTAGGATACATCACCATACCCACATTATCCCCCATGTCGCCACTCCTTCATCCTTCCTCAACATTTAATAAAACTCAATGCTTACCCAGTCAAACTTAGGCCACTTTGGTGGGGGAATGTTCTGAGGTCTCCCTTGCCCACATTCTTAACATTTTATAATCTCGATCCTTTCCGCCTCGCAACGTTCTAATGATCCCAACCGCAGTCTGAAGAGTAGTGAATCTCCGAACATATCACCCAAACGTACGCCCACAAATTAATATTACGATCTGCCTATCTCTTTGATAACAGATCGTCCCTTGACTCCATCAAGGCGCCATTTGCAATGCTTTAGCATTGAAGCTCTCGGCTTGATGCACCCAAGGGAGGATACATTCATTTCCAATTGTGATGACCTTCATCCCAGGAAGTCCCCAATCTATATCGAATAATTATTCTTTAATTCCCGCCACTGTTTCACGTTTACGTACTGGATTCCACATCGTTCAGTAAACAAACCTACTCTGAAAAAAAATGCGCAGAAGCCGGAATACCCGGAGACAACTACCGAGCAGCGACAAGCTAGTGTCAGACTCCTCTACGTACTAACTATGCACGAGCAAAGTTTGCAGTGGCTGAAGGCAATTGTACCATCGACGTGCAGTACGCCTTAGTGTACAGAACCCCGGTGCCCTACGTGGTCAATCTGGATTACGTGTCTTGTCCAAGGACACAACCCAGTTACCGCTGGTCAGGATCGAACCATCAACCTTTCGGTTTGAAGTTCATTGCTCTCACCAGGCGATGACTAGTGGGTTCTATTGTGACCAGCATTTTTTTTTATTTATAGGGGTTTAATGACACTTTCAACAGGATGCCTGAGTATCAGGAAAGAATCATCTGGCGGCGGCGGCGGCGGCGGCGAGTAACTTCCAGTCTCTCCAACTTACTAACCGTGCACGAGCAATACGAACAACGATTGAAAGAATATGTATCATCGACATGCAGCACGCCATGGCACACTGTATCGCCGTGCCCTTTTTGGGGCATTGGGGATTAAGTATGTTGCACGAGGACACAACGCAGATGTCGCGGCCAGGGTTGAACCTATACAACCTTTCGATCAGAAGCAGGGCTTATATTTAGACGAGATTCACGCAAAGATTCGCGCAATAAAACTAGCGAGAATCCATGTTGATTCTTGCTCCACCTCTGCTAGGATTTGGGTGAAAAGAATTGAGACAATTTAACCCTTTACCAGACATGGTAGCAACAAATTAACCTATACAAGGCTAATATGACCTGAAATACCCTGACACTTTGTCAGTAAAATTGTACTAATATGGCTGCCCTTGGAACCGGCCCAAGGAGCCGGTTCCAATGACATCCATATTTGTAAGGTTTTATTGGTAAATATTGTTTATTTTAAAAAAAAATTATCAAATTCAGTTTATATTTTAAAAATTAAAAAGCTGTATTGCACAAAGGATTAACATGTGCCATCAGTATACAACAGGGGTTCAACCATTGTGGCCTCATGGGATCCTGGGGCGCTCATAGCAGGTATGGATTTTCCCAACCATTTTCGCGAGATTCCAAATGGATTCTCCCGAATTTAGATAAAATATAAGCCCACGTGAAGCCTAATCGTCTAACCAACATGACGTTCCAAAGCGTTCAAACATTTTAAGCCTCAAACCACGAACAATTGGATATTTCTTGCCCTGTGGTGATAGATTTCGAGGCATGTTTTCTCTGTTGCGATTCCAACAGACGCTCAATAGGTAGAAGTGTATAGGCTGCAAGACGAGAGGTCCTCGGTTCGAATCCCACCTGCGACAATCGCGTTGTGTCCTTGGGCAAGACACTTCACCCCACTGCCCACGTGAGGGCACGGTGGTGTTGTGTACTAAGGCGTACTGCACGTCGCTGATGCACCAGTCTTCAACCAATGCTACCCTGATTGTGTGGAGTTAGTATACTGGGGAGCTTGACAGTTGCTCGGTGGTTCTCTCCGGGTACTCCGGCTTCCTCTACCCGTGAAACTGTCCGAAACTAGGTGACCCTGGCTATCGAAAATGTCGTTAAACCCCAATAAATAAATAAATTAATAAATAAATAATTAAATTCCAACAGACGTTTAGTGATTTTTGAACCATATTTCATATGGTTTTCTTTCGGGAGTAAGTATTTCATCTCTGGAGTAAACCGGCACTGGAGATGCCACTTTGTTGTACTGAAGAGGCGAATTCCAACTCTAGAACCCTTTACAGTACAGTCGCCGTAGACTGATCGTAAAAAGAGCGTGGGTAGTGATGTCCACACATGCGTTTACCAGGTAATAAAAACCACCATCAGCAAAATTTTAATTAATGAAGCACCGGGCTGTACCCGGTGCTTCATTAATTAAATTTTTGATTATTATTCCTATAATTGGTGTTTGGAATCCAATATTATTGCGTCCGTGGAAATATTGTTCGCCCGTGGAAAGTGAACAGTCCACGGTGGCCGTAATGTATATATTTCGAACACAAGGGGAGAGAGTGCATTCGAATTCCTTTAGCAGTTAAACTTTTGCAGGAAGCAGTTGAAAAAATTCTCACTCAAGGGTGGAGCGAGGGGAAGGGTACATTATTTTCTCAAAAGTTTGATGCTTGACAGGCGAAAGGAGGGTACAATTGAAATTTATGAGGAGGCACACCTCTCGAACCAAGACCCGCTAGCCACGGGGGACGTGAAATCTTTACTTATTCCCAGTTCCTTGGTTGACATCGTTATCAACCGATAAAATCGGTTGGTAACGAATATCGAATAAGGAACTGGGAATAAGTAACGATTGTCACGACAACAGTCTAGCCACGTATCTGTCATTGAACCACAGCACCCCCCCCCCCCCCCCCCCCCCATCATACCAGTAAAGCAGAACTGAGAAAACACACTCCATCATACAATGTATTTTTCATTGAAGTATGTCGTTTTTCAACGGTTCAGTACGCAATATGTTAACAAGCTCAGATCACTCCCTGTTGTCTCCGTGTCACTGCAATTACGGATGAAAAATATAAATTTTTAGCCCACTTCAAAACAAACCACTTGCCTTTTGACCAACATTGTGTGTCCTTTGCTTAGATTCCACTTTCAATGTAACCTTCGACCATTCTCAAGGACTGATACTTGGAAACGAGTTGGAAATGTTAGGTGCCCTACCAGTTCCGTACCGTATTGTACCAGGTAGCTGTATATTGTGTAAGTCTTATGATTTGATTTTATCATCGGCACACCCCTGTCAGCAGATAGAAAAAAAAACTCCAGTAAAGTGTGATACTTGTTAACATTGTACCCACTCTAACGCGTGACAACACCTTTTTTCATAAACAACTACCGTTTTTTTTTTTAATTTCTGCCCCAAACATGGTTTTTCATCCCTTATTGGTACGGGCCAAGAGAGCTCGTTCCAGTGGGGGAATCATAAGCTTCGTTAACCTTTTACCCACTTATCAGCGCCTTTTGAAACGAGATCACCGATGTTTCCGTTAATAACAATAATAAGCTCGAGATCACCGATGTTTCCGTTAATAACAATAATAAGCTCTTATAAGGCTATAGAAAAGTTGAAAATCTGTTTCTCAGGGCCTGCTACACAGTGTTTTTGACTGCCGCAGGCTCTCTTTTTATAACCAATTCAAACTTAAATAAAATACAAATATTTTACCCAAGTTAATAAAATTGATAAATTTGTCCCTTGAGTGCAAGAAGGTTTTGTAATGCTTTAGCATTGCAAAACTTTCTTCCACTCAAGGGACGAAATACCCATGCCAAAACATAAAACAAAGCAAGAACATGAACTTTTGATGGCAAAGAAATAATTACAAAAACACAAAATTAAAAAAAAACGTCCTCTCGCATGCAATTTTACTAAAAAATGGCCTGAAAAACAGAAGATCTACTTTGTGGTGCCTAATACCTTCTAGATTGTACATCTGAAGCATATTGTTTTTATGAATATAAACGAGGACAGCGGAGCGACTTTGAAAGTTGGGGAGGGGATGAAGTGTAAACGGGAGTTTCAGGACCCCCTCCTCGATAATTATGTAAAAGATGTAACCCAAGGAGCATTCTGGGGGATTTTAGGGCATCGGTACACTGCCGGCAACGATCCACTAATGTACCCCAAATCGTCCAGATCGCACAATTGTCCTCCGCTATGTACCCTGACACACTTAGTTCAGGGTGGTCTTCACTCTGCCACCGATCCCGACTCAGATAATCGCCGACTCAAGAGTAAGTTCTTTGGTAATAAGGACGGCAAGCAGATTAACAAGTTCTTTGGTAATAAGGACGGCAAGCAGATTAACAAGTAATAAAGCTCATTTCGTGGGGACGTGACAACCGTTGCTTATTCCCAGTGCCTTATTCGACGTTCGTTATCAACCAATTTTATCGGCTGATAACGAAAGTCAAATAAGGAAATGGGAAATGGGAATAAGTAACGGTTGTCACGTTAGTTGTTTCGTTTACTATTTTCAAATATTTTAGTATTGTTACAGAAACGATCTTGCAGGTTTCTTTTCAATGGAAGGCCCACACGGCAAAAAATATAGGTTTTCTTTAGAACCAAAACTGGTTCTAATCTTGTCCCTGAGATGGAACCAGTTTTGTTTAAACAGTATCTGTTTCAAGTCAAATAAACTTACCAAGATTAGCATTCGATTTTAACAGAATATTACATGAACTGAACTAGATTCAGCAGTGAACTTGGAGCTTATTCAACGCAGTCGCCAAACATTTTGAAACAAAGGAGATATGAACAGTTGGCATATCGAACCAGTTTTGGTTCTGTATAGAACCAAAACTGGTTCGATATGCCAACTGTTCATATCTCCTTTGCTTAATGATGATTTGAGACAACCTCGTATAAGCTCTAAACTTACGACTGAAACCCCCCAATTTATGTTTAATTCTGTTAATATTTAATGTTAATCTTTATAAATTTATTTGATTTGAAATAAATACCGTTTAAACAGAACTGGTTCCATCTCAGGGACAAGATTAGAACCAGTTTTGGTTCTAAAGAGAACCTATATTTTTGAACACTTGAATTTTTTTGTTGTTCAGAAAAAAAATGTTGAAATGTCGTCCATGCAGTATGCGGCGGTGGGTTTAAAAACACTTTTTAAACTTCCCGTAGTCTCGAGACACGTGACCTTTCTATAATTTCTAAGTGCATCTTGAACTAATATATCATTGTAAACAGTGATTGATTGAATTATATGTCCATTATCTCCTGTATTGATCACCAAACCTTTACATACAGAAACTCTTCACATCTCCTGTGACACGGAGTTCAAATGTCTCGATAGCCCTTCTCCAAACCGAAATAAGAACGGATCTTCTCAATTTCTTAGCACTCGGGTTGAGTATAAACTGACACAACTCCTCTATTTTGATTTTACAAGACAGTTGAAATCCAACAAAAGCTTGTATACCCACTTCATATTGCTGAATAGGCCAACTAATATGATTAAAAGAGATTATTAGGTCACCTATGTTGAGTCTAAACCTTTCTGCTTTTGTTCAGAAATAAAAACTTGGACGACATTTCTAGAAATCTGATTTTAATTTGGTAAGACAAATTAAAAGAGTTCTGAAGAAGTGCACGGTGGATACACAGTGTCTGTTTTATATTATATCATTATAATGAGACACCGTCCTTATGTGTGCTGAGAGGGAATTAACCTATTTACCTAATATGGCTACAAGACCCCCGTTGCATTTTTTTTGTTTATGTTGAAAAATGATCTTTTTTTCTTCCAAAATGTTGCTTATGGTCCCTCATTCGAACGATCTCTGAATTTGAATGGTCATTTGCTATGTGTATATGAACCCGCCTTAGTCAATGTTGAGGAAATCACAAAGAAAGTCGCACGGAACATGGTAATATTGTGTGTCGACAGCTTGTATCCACACTTACTGCTTAAATGCCTTGTTTTGAACGCTTGAACTCAAGAAATCAAGCCCTGAGACGTTATGTTATCTGCAAGCGCCTTCAAGAAGTGCCAATTTGAAATAAATAAGATCAAGGACTAACTAAAAGAAATCATTTCATTGCCTTAACCCCCTTACCTAACATGAAAAGCAGACGACACTTGCAAACAAAATACTTGAATAACTATTTTTTTCATTTTTTGTCTCAAAAACATAGGTTATGATCCCTCATTGGAACGAGCTCAACGAGCTCGTTCCAAAGAGGGGTCATAACCTATTTTTTTGTGACAAAAAAAGAGAAAAACTTAATGAAAATTAATTGGCGATTTTTGTGAATAGAGCTGGCCTGTTTAGTCGTTATGTTGGGTAAAGGGCTAAAAACATAACTTACGACGCTTCACTGAAAGGACCCCGACGAAATTATCCCCAAGTAGGGGTTTTGGAGGCAACAAATGAAAATATAATAAACCTTGAATGACGATAATGGCGATTTTTGTGAACAGGGCTGGCAAGATACGTCTCAAGTTCTCAGACCATCACTCTAATTTTGTACGGAATTGGACGTTATTAAGGGCTGTTTGTTTACCAACTTTTCCTGGATTTTGCGCGCAGCCGACTGTTCATGAAATGTGATGTCCTTTTACTCACAAAAATAATATTTGACTTCCCGCTGAAGTGCCGCGATCCTCTAACGAGGAGGCCAACATAACCCCGTCTCCACGGGTACTCCTTGCCGCTCTCTCCGTCCTAATCTCCCTGCACTCAAACACAAACTGTTTTATAATTCCCCCAAAGGATGCCTTTTCAATCTCCCCAATTATAATATTGACTCTTTCCGTCATATCACCCCTCATCCACTTATCTCTCGTCGTATTTTTCCCGTAGGTTCTCAATAGTTTCAAGGAGTCTTATTCTACTAGTCAAGTATTTGGAGTATTCTCAAATGAAATGTTCTGGGGTCTCCGTTACTTCTAAACTGTTCATTTACAGATATTCTTCTGTGCTCCAGTTATAGATGTCCAAATCAGTAAGTACTTAACCTTTTGAACCCGAAATACTGCTTTTCCGGTTCAGGATCGTCATACGCGCCAATTCACAAATTAGATAGTTGTTCAGTGAATTTGTATGGAAGACAAATCAAGATTTTGAACGTGCAGCCCCTGCTGCACGTTGAAAATATTGACTGGCCTTCCCCCAAGTAACGAATATAGACTCTACCAGTTGATAGCTCTGAACAAGCATGGACTATACCATCAGAGTTTAAAGGGTTAATTCACCTTGAAAACATCAAGATTTAAAAGACAATTAGTGGAACTAGGGAGCGTAATCATGAAACTACTGTCGTGACGAGTCTTTAATTTTGTTTACAAACATGTCTAACAGTATTGTTACGTCATTGAAGATTTGGCCAAACCAACTGCCCATTGCGATTGAGAAACATTTCTTGCGTTAATTCAAAGAAAAATAATGTTATGGTACTTTTTGATTCAATCGTTTAGATTCATTCGTTGTCAGGAAAGGGAACCGTTGGAATATTCCGTGCGATTGAATCTAAAACATTGGCGATGGACTATTTAAGGGCCAGACTGGTTCCAGGCCACAACAGCATCGAATTTCTCACAGAAGTAGGCTAGTTCAAATTCAGACTCATGGACTCAATACTTGAAACTCCTTCCCATCGACACAAGAGAATAATATCTCTAGAGACCTTTCAACAACAGCAAGGCTAGGTCAAGCCATATTGTTGAGATAAGAATACACGTCTTGATACGCGGTGATCTTTTAATACGATTTTTAAAATTCCATAACAGGTATTATTTTGAACGACGCACTATGAGTCACTGTCAATACTGGTAGCTCTCCACATGGTTTTGTCTGTGACTCCGTTACTTTACTTTCTGTTTATCATATTTTGGGGAAAGCTTCCTACAGGTGTGAAGCTTCCTGCTAATCTATTGCGTTCAATGTGGATTTTTGTACCGCGATTGCTATTTGTATTCAACGTAAGCATGGCCTTCGATACATTATAGACTTTGATAAATGTACCGGGTACATTAAACATAGAATCTGGATTACGCTTAAAAACGTCTTGTAAGAACACATCTGATTGGCCCTTTCGCGTTTGAGAGACGTTATGTTCCAATAAGAGTAAAATCCTCGCCCTCTGATTGGACAAGAGCTGACGCAGTTTCTTTTATGTTAACGACTCCAGTAGCAAATGTTACCGTCTGACGTCACAACACGAAATATTTGAAATGACGTCGCCCGTTTCGTAATTATTTCCTCAACGGAGTGACTAGAAAGCCGCTTCATTTTTCTGGATTTCTCACACGTGCAGCAGACAGTGTTCCGATTGAAGCGTTGCTTAAATTACAAACACATTTACGATTTGAACTAAGTCGGAATGAGTTTATCTGATTATTGATTATTTATTCACTGCTGCCGTGCGGTACACGGGAGGTTTATTTTCTAAACTTGTGATCGTTAAAAGTTGCCTTGAACAAGGCAACTTTTAACGATCGCAAGTTCAGCAAATAAGCCTCTCGTGTTTCACGATGTAGGATTTGGGCTGTGATTAGGGTCATATTGGAACATATACCTTGTTGTGATAAATTGACGGTAACATGGTTTGAGGTTTGCGGCTCTAAGCGTAATGTTCAACATCGACGCTTCGCGTCTCGTTTGAACTTAAGCTCCGAGTCGCAAACCTCAGACCATTTTACCGTCAATTCATCACAATAACCTATAATGTCGTGAATAAAATGCTTCGACACAAAACAGTGCCAAACAAGAAAGTAAACAGACCGCCGAAGGTGTTATTTTCTTTCAGAATTTCAACTCCATTCACGTAATTCAAGTTTAATCGTAGCATAAATACCGAACACAACTGAAGTAGCATAGGAGAGACAAGAATCAATGACCTCTGGAGGAGTTTTTCCTACATTTAACGCACTCCTTCGACGCTCGCGTAATACAGGAAAAACTCGACCTCGGGTCGTTGATTACAGTCACCCGTATTCCTCCCTCTTTGAGATCTGCCTTGATGCTTTATCATTCCGAGTTTGTCCTCTGGTAAATTTAATTGAGTTAAATATTTCAGTATTTCTGGATATACCACCAGTCATATATCACTTTACCCAACGTAACGGCCAAAACCGGCCAGCGCTATTCTCAAAAATCGCCAATTAATTTTCATTATTTTTTCATATTTTGTCTCAAAAACATAGGTTATGACCCCTCGTTGGAACGAGCTCGTCGAGCTCGTTCCAATGAGGGGTCATAACCTATGTTTTTGAGACAAAAAATGAAAAAAAATTAGTTATTCACGATTTTTTTTGCAAGTGTCGTCTGCTTTTCATGTTAGGTAAAGGGGTAAAGAAGACAGCGACAAGAAGCATCAGTCAAAATGTTTTTTCCCTTTTCACTTTTTCTCTTTTTGAATAATTATCTATTTCCTTTCATAATGGCTAAAAAATTCCTTTAAGACTTGCCAGTTTTGATGTTTCGATCAAATACAATTTTCATCAAAGAATATTCGTTTTTGCGGGAAAACTAAGGTATTTGCTTATATTTATACATAATATTCCAAGGTTCATATTAGATCGAAATGATGAACATTCGGGGCTTAGTAAACCTCGTGTTCACCTCTTGCCCATTGGTATCCAGTTCAGTGAGTCATGCTTGATCTGCACTCTCCCTGTCTAAAATAGAAAGTGTAATATAACTCGCATTATAACGCCATCCGATAGATTAAGCAATGGAAGATCATAACTGGTGGGGACGTGACAACGGTTACTTATTCTGTTGATAACGAGTGTTGATTAAGGAACTGGGAATAAGTAACAGTGGTCACGCCAGTATAACTGGTTACCAAGGAATGAGGAATAAATCGCAAATAATCGTCAACAGAGACCCCCGTATTAATTCAATACCACGACACTGGCAGAAAATTAATTATCGTTGTCCACCATTTTGTATTTATCACAAAAATCGCAGTCTGAATTCGGCTAATTATCAATTTAGAAAGTTTGTTTTCAGATCAAAACGTCGGGAAGCAGGCAGAACTGTAAATACGCCCAAAAATAGCGGACGTAATAAATTCACTTATTGTCTTGGCGATTGCTGATATGTTGGATTATTCCCCTTGCATTTCATCACTTTTCGACTGCTTTTGTAAACCAATGAGTGCCGATCGGAAAATTTAACGAAAGCATAAAACGGTTGGCAAACACTTCGTAGGCCGGTGTAAAAAAATACGTTATAGGCTCGGCGAGAACAATATTAGGGTCGTCTAAGTCTCGCCTAATCTTTTCACTTCGCCTCATGTGACTCCGTTTCCGCCAACTAAACGTCCCGTAACTTATAATTGGCTGATCTCAAAGCTGCCAAACAACATAATATCTGGCTATATTACAAATACCACTGAGGCTAAGACTAGACAGAACCATTTTGTGGGTTAAGAAGTTTGCCTTTAACACGAAAGCGATTAACCCTTTCAAAAATGTTAGCATAAAGTTTACTTAACCAATAATTTGGTAGTCAACAAGTTGAGGTCACGAAGGATAACAGATCGATAAGAGGGATCAGTAATAATTTAACCCTTTACCTAACATGAAAAACAGACGACACTTGCAAACCAAATTCTTGAATAACTAATTTGTTTCATTTTTTATCTCAAAAACATAGGTTAAAAAAAAACATAGATCTACAAGCTCGTTCCAAAGAGGGGTCATAACCTTATTTTTGAGACAAAAAATTAAAAAAATAATGAAAATTAATTGGCGATTTTTGTGAATAGCGTTGGCGAGTTTTGGTTGTTACGTTGGTTAAAGGGTTAAACATGCATCTACAGGCTACAGGATTATATTTTTAGTGACCCTCTGACCAGAGACGTGGCGACAGGGGTGGGGTGGGGTGGGGATGGGGTTGTGTCACCCCCCAATCCTGGCCAAAATTTCCTATAGTTGGAAATTTGGGGGCAAGACATGAGTACTTGTAAATCCCATCTATCTGGATTTTAGAGCTTCTTTGGTGATGCTGATGTCTCCTTTACTTCCCAAAATCCCAACTCGGTTTCAAATCGACAAAAATTCTAACTGCTACTATTTACAACTACAGTGTACGCAATATAGAGCTTCATAAGTATGCATGATGTCAATCGGTACGAGATTTCTGTAGTACGTTTACTTATAAAAAAAAATACTCGAAATGCAC
This sequence comes from Pictodentalium vernedei, assembly GCA_031216915.1. Classification (NCBI taxonomy): domain Eukaryota; kingdom Metazoa; phylum Mollusca; class Scaphopoda; order Dentaliida; family Dentaliidae; genus Pictodentalium; species Pictodentalium vernedei. The sequence continues at coordinate 172,541,417 of CM062292.1, forward strand.
TTCAAGAAAATCACATCGTGTAAAATCGTTATCATGAGTTAATTCCACCATTGACAGTTACAAAATGATGAAACATCGACAATTGATCATTCCTGCATAAGATCTGATTTAATGTTAGGACAGTGTGAATTGTTCAAAGTTCTAAGCTTGAGCATTTGTTTAGCACATGTTCAATTCCAGAAAAATACCAAATAATAATAACCTGATAATTCTATCATAAATGTGTTGGCATTTCAGTTACTAGAATCAATTTTATGCCCCTTTCATGTCTTCATCTTCAAAATCTTTCTCGGTAGAGAATTTCCAACTAGGGGGAGGGACCGGGAGGGGGGTTGCCCCCTCTCCCGGTCCCTCCCTCTAGTTGGAAATTCACTACCTTACACCCCCCAATCAGAATCCTCTAGCCACGTCCCTGCCTCTAACATTTTTTGTAGGATATAATATTCTGAACTTGGATTTATTTTCATTCATGACAACACAGTTTGCCAGGGGCAACTGTTGTTTAAAGGCCACGCCCAATACAATAATAATGAACCGTCCAAGATTAGATAATGTGCTCTTTGTTTATGGAGTTCTTACTGTCGCTTTCGCATCTGCGACAATAATAAAGTATAAAGTCGAGTTCTGTTCAATCGTTGTAATTATTCTGCCAATCTTATAGGGCCAGGGGCGTTGCTAACCATGCCATTTTATACCATTAACGCAATACATATTTTCCATAGACAGAAACAAATACTGCTGAACTTCCCGGAGTTCCCACTGAGAGAATAATTCGCATATCATCGACTGTCATGCATGAGTTTCTCTTGAAGCGTTTGTTAACACCAATACTTGCACGCCAACATTCCATTTTATTATTCCGTACACTGACAATGTGTGGTACCTTGTCCCACAACGCCATGATTGCTTCGAGCAGTTTAAAAGCGATTTAATTTTTTTTTGTAAAATATCTAAAGATACATCATATGTGTAATAAAAAGTTCGTGTGTTTTTTTTCAAATGACACAATCATGTTTTAGAGGAATTTTGAATGTTGGTTTCTGATCCCCCGCCGGGATTCGAACCCTCGGCAACACCGCCTGGCAATCAGGAGTCCAGCGTCTGAACCACTAGATCATTGCACACCGTCAAAAACGATGGCTGGAATCTAGCTTTTTAGATGAAGTCCTCATGATTACTTGGTTCATCTTCCTTTCGGCAGCAGGCGGTGAAGGCGTGCTTTTTATGTATGTTTATATACCTGTCATGTTTTGAAAGACGGGAAGAGGCAGATATTATGTTTTTTTTTCCAGTAGTGCAGATAGCATCACTGGAAAAAGTATGAGAGCAGACTGTGAATCTAATGTTCTTACTTGCAAGCCCGAAGATGATACAAGTTCCCGTGTGTGCTCACTGTGATTTTGATAAATCTGTCTCACAACAGGAGTGAATCTAGAGGATGGATATGATGCACTCTAAAATCAGTTGGGTTAAAAATTAACCCCGATCAACTGTTGATTTGGGCTGATTTTTAACCAAACTGATTTTGATACCGAAACCACCAAACCGAGATTTATTTATTTATTTTTTATTTTATTAGGATTTAACGACACATTAACAGCCAAGGTCATATCGTGTCGGTGACAGTTTTACGGGTGGAGGAAGCCGGAGTACCCGGAGAGAACCTCCGAGCAACGACGAGCAGCTGCCAGCTCCCCAACATCGTAACTCCGCACTGCAGCACAGGCAGAGTTAGATTGGTTGAAGACATGAGCATGCGATCGATTCGGATTCCCACGTTGTGTCCTTGGGCAAGGCACTTAATCCCGATTGTCTACATGGGGGCACGATGACGCCGTGCACTAAAGCGTACTGCTTTAGTACACGGCGTCATCGTGCCCCCATGTGGACAATCGGGGTTAAGTGCCTTGCCCAAGGACACAACGCGGGAGTCCGAATCGATCGCTCAGACGGTCACCCTACCAAGGATTAACCGGGCTCGACATTGCTTAACTTCGGTGATCTGACGAGAACCGGTTACAGCAACGCATCACGACCCCACCAAACCGAGATCATTGTTTATTATTTATTGGCGTTTAACGACACTTTCGACAGCCAGGTTCACCTCGTATCGGACAGTTTTACGGGCGGAGGAAGCCGGAGTACCCGGAGAGAACCACCGAGCATCGGCGATCAACTGTCAGACTCCCCAACGTACTAACTCCACATAAATAAGCAGGGTTATCATTGGTTGAAGACAAGTGCACCATCGACGTGCAGTTCGCCTTAGTACACAGCGCCACCGTTCCCCCACGTGGGCATCCGGGATTAAGTGCCTTGCCCAAGGACAAAACACAGTTACCCCTGACGGGGATCGAACCGTGAACCTCTCGGTTTGAAGTCCAATGCCGTGACCACTAAGACCGAACAGAGACGCTCCACTAAGACCGAACAGAGACGCTAGTGACAAAACAGTAAAGAGCCTGAAAATTATGCTCTGCTCCAACTAATGCAGATTTTGAAGAAATCTTCACTGTCAGTTATTATTGTTTTACTCCAGTTCTCTTTCGACCCTGCATCACACGAGAATACAAACCAAGAGCCAATATTCTTTAAAATAAAGAAAATAGAATACGTGAAATACAGTTAAAAAATAAATAAGAAAAAAGAGATGTTAGTCATGGGAGCATGACAACGAGTTGGTTAGAGCATTGAACTTAAGACCAAAGGGTCGTAGGTTCGATCCAGATTTGCGGCATATACATTGTGTCCATGGGCAAGAGCCGCAAGACACTTTTTCCCAATTGGGAGAGCGGTGGTGTATGCAGTGTACTAAGGCGTGCTGCACATCGATGGTATATATGAGGTTTGTAAATTGCGGCGGTGGATGTGACCGATTCGTTACAGTGGTGGAAATGAACAAAATTGACGGGTGCAGTTTTAAGCTTCTGTGAATTCAGAGACAGGAGTAAATAGCACCCGTAAAATGTTAGTATATGAATTTTCGGGGGAATACTGGCACCAAACATCAGAAGCCTTAACCCTTTGAACACTAGTGGTATATTCCATGCCAGTTCAATGGCAGCAATTAGAAGTGCCGATATTCATTGTTTAAGGTAGACCAATCAACATTTTCAACGTGCAGCCCCATGGCTGCACGTTGAAAATATTGATTACTCTACCCCACACATTTACTGAACGGCCATTCTATTTAATGACGTTATGGCGTATCATGTTCCTGGCCAGAAAAAAAACGGTCAATTGGGTTCAAGGGGCTAAATGTATAAGGAATTACTGAATTATGACAGTAACTTGCCACTGGTTGCAGAGTGATGTTTTCTCAAAACAACACATATTTGTATGCCCTCACAGTATATTAATGCTCCACAACATTTGCAACGAGTGCAATTTTTAGCTCCCGTAAAATAGAAATCACGGGTGCTGACGGGAGCAATTGCACTCGCACCCGTCTCATTTTCAGGACTGTCGTTAGGTAAAGGGTTAAGAGGACAATTCCCAATGTTGTCTTAGCCATCTTAAGTGAAAGGTTAATAAAGGCTCTTTTCGAATGATTCAAGAAGAAACTGTCATACAATTTGCATTGCCTTTTGCACATCATAATTATGATAAACAGAGAATTCCTTTATCATTGTAGGGTACACCTTGGATTTTTCGAAAACCACTGACACAGTGAAGTAATTGATTCTCCGTCAAGGTGTATTCTTACAATTGGGCGACAGACCGTGAATGTATGGCAACTATCCCCGGAATTCTTTCTACAATATGGCAAATCAAATCGCTCTATATTAGGTATATAGTAAGTCAATTAGTGACGCCGTGTGACGTTGAGTGTTAGCGGCGGAATTTTAAATACAATTTAACTCTTTGATTGAGAGAAGATGTGGATATCACGAAATAGGCCCATGTCCCACTATTATCTCATCAATCTGAAGTGGAGTCATGTAACGTGACTGACTGTGCCAGACAGATTAATAGAATTACGCAACATGAATTTATTATCAGCCAGTTGCGTGAATAACACAAATTTTCTTACGATGAGTGGGTAGTTAAAAATTCATCACAAAAAGAATGTATTGCCCAGGTTCACAATATATTCAGTGGCGGATCCAGGATTTGGAGTTGGAGGCAGCGCCATTTCAATCATGCGTCACAAAAAGAATGTATTGCCAAGGTTCGCGATATATTCAGTGGCGGATCCAGGATTTGGAGTTGGAGGCAGCGCCATTTCAATCATGCGCGTAGCGACAGCTGGAGACAAAAACGCGAGACATCATTCCACTCTATATATATATATTCGGAGGGATTCGGGGACCTCCACAACGATCTCCCAGGGGATTTTTTTTGGAAAATGGAAGGTCAGTTTGGCTCTCGTGTTTCTTCTTTATACCTAACCAAAATACCTTTGAATGTGACCACAATGTTTACTAGTTGACTGCTCCAAATTTTGAATAAGGGAAGACAATTTATAACTGCTAGCACGGGACTCTCAAGGGAGCTACAGCTGAATGCATGGAATCCAGTATTATTCGCGATAACACATGGACATCCTCTATCGTATCCCATGTGTTATTACGGACAATCCCGAAAATCCAAAAATGAATTACAAAAAATAGGGGATCCGCCCATGATGTCTAGCCGTGCTTATGTTGGAAAACAGTCTAGGAGTTAGTATTTGTTCTGATATTTTACAATCTTCGGGATAAAAAGTCTGGTCCTGACCTACGCTGATATAGGCCACCGACCCCGATTTTTTATTCGACCAAATGAGCCTAGTTTAATCTAATCAACCTTATCGGGAAAAATTAATATTTTGACCTGCCTCCTCTATAGTTCGAAAGGAATGAATCTCGAAGAAGCGTAGTGGATGTCCTTATCCGACTTATTTGCGATGTGTCCTTGAACGGACACGAAATCTCAAATGCGATGCGTGGGTAGTGAACTAAAACGTAAATCACGTGACGGTACACTTGCCTTCAACCAATTCTAAGTTGTCATATGACGGATTAGTCAAAACAAAGAAACAAAAGCAAAGGAATAAAAAACTAAGTAAATAAAAAAAATGAAAAAAAAAATGAATGATTTAAAAACAAGTTAACAAAACAACTCACATCAATAATTCGGAAAAGGAGACAGCCGGGTATAAACTTCCAGTTTGATGCTGAATTTGATGCAGAATCCACTACCAACACAGTTGTATGCAGGGACGTGGATAGAGGTTTCCGATTGGGAGGAGTAGGTGAGTGAATTTCCGACTAGAGCAGGGACCGGGAGGGGGGCAACCCCTCTCCCGGCCCCTCCTCCTAGTTGGAAATTCACTACCGAGAAAGATTTTTAAAATGAAGGCATGAAAGTGGGCATAAAATTGATTCTAGTAACTGAAATGCCAACACATTTATGACAGAATTATCAGGTTATTATTTTTTGGTATTCTTCTGGAATTGAACATGTGCTAAACAAATGCTCAAGTTTAGAACTCTGGACAATTCACATTGTCCTAACATTAGATCCGATCTTATGCAGGGACGATCAATTTTTGATGTTTCGTCATTTTGTAACTGTGAATGGTGGAATTAACTCAGGATAACGATTTTACATGATGTGATTTTCTTGAAGTGCATTTCGAGGATTTTTGTATTACGATAAGTAAACGTACTATGGAAATCTCGTACCGATTGACATCATGCAAACTTATGAAGCTTGATATTGCGTACACTGTAGTTGTAAATATTAACAGTTGGAATTTTGCCGATTTGAAACCGAGTTGGGCTTTTGGGAAGTAAAGGAGACATCAGCATCGCCAAATGCAGCTCTAAAATCCAGATAAATGAAATTTCAAACTATTCCTGACTTGCCCTCCGAATTTCCAACCATAGGAAATTTTCAGTGATTCCCCCCCCCCCCCCCCCCCACCACCCACCTGTCGTCAAGTACCTGGTTGTATGCTCTTTTGTAATGCTTGATCTGTACATTTTACTTTGGAAATAAATACATTTTAAACTAATAACTGGGAAAACAATGCTTCACAGTATAGGCTACTTTGTTTCATTGTTTGTTGCAAATATGAGAACAAATAAACGTTCAGCCCACGGTACAGTACGCTGAGAGTGGATTGTAACTATATCACCTGTGGAGTGGAGTTATCACCCAAAGTATCACTTTCAAATTCTGTACATATGGACAAAAAAACACAAGCAATGTTTCAGTCAATGGACCTCCGGGTTTAACCCGGAGGTCCATTGGCTGGAACTTTGCATGTGATGGTTATGTTTTGCAACAAATTTGCAATTACTGCTCGGGCGGACTCTCCACTCTGCGGGTGATTTAGTAATAATACACTCTCCACGTACTGTATGAGCAAAAATGAAAAACGTTTGACTTAATAATATCTCAACTTCCTAACATAGATGCCACATGAGTCATTACTTGAAAGTAATATTAATTTTGTTTCTTAATTAGTGTACATACATCTCCAAACATATCAAATTTTCAGTCAGTTTTACAAGCAGCCATCACCATAATTTCCAATTTACACCACCATTATCGAAACGCAAAAGCTGTCCTTGAATATAAACTGAAATTACAAGGGTTAAGCGATCGAACAAAATTAAATTCACAGCACGTATCAGAAGGAATGTTAAATATTCAATATCACTGGACAGAAATAACTTTTATTTCTTTTTGCTACAGATTAGAATCCATTAGCATCAGAAATGCCTATTATACAACAAATTTACTATGCATGTAGGAACAAGATGATTAGGATATTTGGTGAACATTAGACAATTCTAATGGTAATGTATTATAATTGTTGACACGATTCAGTGTTACACTTCTTTATGTGCATACGAATGTTGGAAATACTTGTTAAATGGGGGATGAATAACAGTCATAGAATCAAACCACGCGTATTTAACTCCACTTCTGGTTTATCGTTCTTCACACGGCAAAAAATAAAATTAATGGCCGCATAGAATCTCAAGGTGTGAATATATTTGACATGTGTTCTGTTTATAGTACTTGTTATGAATAACATAATGTCAAGGCCAACGTTAAGGAAAGTCAGATTATTTTTGCTGGCGTAAAAACGAGAGATTACAAAATCTTATCGGGGGTTCTGAACTTGGTATCCTGGATCCGTACAAGTTTAGAGAAAACGCAGAGGTTGTTGCTGAAGGTGAAATGGGTACGGTCAAGAGTGTAAATACTCCGTTTGTATGTGGGAAGGGGGTCCACACACCTTGGCTAAATTTCTTTTCTCGTAGAGCAGCTATCGGGCTATTGCCCAGTTCTTGTTAAAAATAGGCAAAGAACTCTTACAGGTGGCAGAAAGCTCTCAGGTCACCAGAAAACTTCTGCTACGAAACTAGCGCTCTTATGGGCTGTTTGTTTGTCCACTTTTTATGGGGATTGCGCGCTGACGACCGTTGACTTGCTGTGACACTCCTTTACCCAAAAAGATATACAGATATTCGTTCGTGCTTCAGTTATAGATATTCCAAATAAGTATTTAATTCGCCTTGAAACCAGTAAGTTATTATCACAATTGTTGAAACGCGGCGTAATCATAAAACTGCAACTGTGGCGTGTCTTCATTAATAATAGTGATGTCATAACAGACTATAGGTCAAATCAAGTCTTGGTTGAGAAACACATCTTGCGTTGATTCAATGAACGTAAATTTTTATTTTATTTTTGAGATTCAATCGCATAGAATATTTCAGTTGGTCGGAAAATCGAACCGTAGGTTCGTAGATTCGCTTTTTCAACCAACTGTAACAGTCCAGACAAGTGAATTTAAACACATACCATGGTCTATTTAGAGATTAGGCTGAAACCACACCATAACAGCGTCGATTTCTTTATAAAATATTAATGGTGGCTTGAGGTCTTGAAGTGATTGTTAATTTGGTGACGTATAAGTCGAACCTCAACCCTAGAAATTAGCCAAGGCAATTCTGCCACGACTTTTAACAAAATATTGACCAGTATCGTGGCTAATTTTGGTGGTTGTAGACATCTTGTCTGATTAGCTCGCCGTGAAGCACATGTGTGAAAGTAAGAACTTTCGGGTAAAACTTACAATCCTGGGTGTTCTTGATGGGGACGATTGTCGTGACTTCCTTTTTCATGTTCAGCGTGTATTTATCCAGTCACCAAGTGAACCAGTTGCACTGTCATTTCTATTCCGTGCTAGAAGGGGATAGCGACTCCTCCCCAAATATTATGTTTAAAAAAGGTAATAATGGTTTCGGTGTGTACAGAGACCATGCTTGGACGAGAATGATTGTTCGCGAAAAGGACAGTTACTAAGAACTCTCCAACACAGTTTCAGTCCTAGTGGATATTGTACACCCATCCACCATTCTGTGCTTGAAAAATGTCAAGAGTGGGGGTAGCCTTTAAACCTAACCCCAGGTTCCATACATGCAACGGTAGGTCAAAGTTGTTTTTTGTGAGCGTATTATCCTAAGCGAATTGCATGATTAAAAGTGAAACATGCCATAAGGATCACAATGATTTGGGGCAATGATTTGGTCTTAGATAAAATGAGGGGCGTGGCAACCGTTATTTATTGCCACTTCCTTATTCGACATTTGTTGTCAACCGATAAGATCGATTGATAACGAATGTCGAATAAGGAACTGGGTATAAGTAACGGTTGTAACGTCAGTGATAAAATGAAACAAAACTTATTTGTCACAATTCTGCCCCAAATCAGAGGCTTCGACTTGATATACCTCCCTCGATCCATCTGAAGCCTTTCCATATCGGCTGATGTTTTGGTATATTACCTAACACAAGAAATATAAGTCTTTAACCCTTTACCCAACGTAACGGCCAAAACCGGCCAGCGCTATTCTCAAAAATCGCCAATTAATTTTCAAAATATTTTCATTTTTTGTCTCAAAAACATAGGTTATGACCCCTCGTTGGAACGAGCTCGTCGAGCTCGTTCCAACGAGGGGTCATAACCTATGTTTTTGAGACAAAAAATGAAAAAAATTAGTTATTCAAGATTTTTTTTTTGCAAGTGTCGTCTGCTTTTCATGTTAGGTAAAGGGTTAATGAATGTATCTGAGCTGAACTGAACTGTTGCCGATGGAAATGAAACGGGGTCTCTTTGATGAGATGTTGACATAAAAAGCTCGTACACTTGCCAATGGAAATCAAACAGGCTGCTGTAATTGATAACAAAGTACAATGCTCAGCTTTTAATACACGCAGAAAGAGAAAAAAAACAGAACGAGAGAGAACAGCGAAAAGAGAAGGAAAGTCCCCGATTCTCTGGAATCAATCCATCATTCTTGGTGCTGAATGAAATTCATAAGCTAAACTAGAATTACAACAAAAGCATTGCAACTGTGCATTAGATATTGTCTGGAAATCAAGTTTTTTTTAGATCAATCTTGATTTTATGTATTGCTTATCCGCCCTGTGCTTAAAACATTCTAACAAGAGGTCTTCGAAGAATAAATTGTGGACATCATGCGCGCAAGGACAACTCGAAGATGACCTATTGGGGATGTGAACCTGATTTGTCTCTTCTGTGATGGCTCCAAATCCCGCCTGATAAAATCTTCGAAGGCATGCCTTGATAATCTGAATGAGGAATTTTGGTCAGTTGGGATTATAGATAAAAAAAACCCTATTAATTCCTGTGGATAGATAAATATATACGTGTAGTAACTTCGTATTTAATTAACACGCAGTGTGCCGCTTCTCCAAATTAATCATACTCTCCCTAGACAGCCTGAAAAGGGTACTACAGACTTTTATCTATCGCGATTAGTCATTGTGCAGAGATATGTGACCTTAAATACCAATAATAATCAACCAAATAAATAAATAAATAAATAAATAAATAAATAAATAAATAAATAAATAAATAAATACCTACATTTGTAAGATTGCTGCGTGTGCGATACATTAACTTTTTACCTAACACGAATGGCAGACGACACTTGCAAACAAAATTCTTGAATAACTAATTTTTTTCATTTTTTTGCCTAAAAAACATGGCTCATGACCCTCACTGGAACGAGCTCAATGAGCTCGTTCTAATGAGGGATCATAAGCTATGTTTTTAAGACAAAAACTGAAAAAAATAATGAAAATTGAATATAACAATAACATGACTTAGGAGGGCTTTGTGGTTTATTCACACCTGTTAGGCCGTTAATATGCCACAAGGCCCGACAAAGTCATGTTATTACTATTATTACGACTGCGATTCTGAGAAAGTTTTGACCCTGTACCTTACATGGCAGCCACAAACAGCCAATTGGTCTTCATTCAAATCGCTTGATTGAACAATTTTAACGTTTTCAATTTTGACAAATGATATTGTCGTCTGTTGTCAAACACACTGGTGTCACATGATTATCACGTGATCGGCACCGGTACGTTTCAACTGCAACGAAGGTAGAAAACTTAAAAACAGATCCGATATTTACCGTTTTTACGTCAGGAATGAAGGCTTAAAATGTATATCCACTTACTTACTATATACAGCTGCTTGTTCTTATGGGACTAGCTTTGCTGGACATTTTACATATTTACTAATCGAGTGTACGGGAGCGAGGAACAAAAGTCACTTGACGTGCCGGGCTGTTAATGAGAGTTTTAACTCATTAACGGTCCGACACGTCACGTGACTTTTTTAAGTTGAGCTTTACGTTCTTGTAATGCCCTATTAAACTTTGTTAATGTACTAGGGAACGCCTTATGAAGTGGCAAAAATATAACAATAACATGATTTTGGAAGGCATTATGGTTCATTAGCGGCCCTGCAGCAATTATGAACAGCCCGAGGGTTTATTAAAGGCCCGAGACGAAGTCGAGGGCCGTTAATAAGCCCAAGGGCTGTTCATCATTGCTGCAGGTCCGCTAATGAATCATGATGCCTGACGACAATCATGTTATTACTATTATTACCACTCCCTGTTACAGTTAACGGCACGAAGGAATTGCTGGAAGAAATAATCTCTAAAGTCGGTTCGATATTTCTGTTTCGATCGTGCGTTCGACTTCAGCTCAGAAATACAAAGGGACGTCATCCGAATGGGAGTAATTCATTAGACCACGGAATCTAAAAATAGCCGGGCCGCGGGCCGCTAATGGTTATTTATACCATTATCGCCCGCGGCCCGACTCCGTCGAATGACGTCACTGAAATTATGGAGTTTTAACGGGCCTCCTAGCTTATGTTAATCGACTAGTAACTTATAGATTGAGTGGTAATAATGGTGATTTTTTGTGAATAGCGCTGTCCGGTTTTTGCCGTTATGTTGGGTAAAGAGTTAAGTTAGTGCATCAAATCCAGTCTTAGAAGAAAATACATGATTACTTGCAAGAGCAAATCTATATCTAAAACTCCAATGCAGACGAAAATGTCCAGACTGGAAAATATTTGGGGTGGGGGTGGTCACACACGTACCCTACCCCCTGCAGCGCCCTGTCAAAGTGCACCAAATGGGCTATGCGCTAGAATTATTAAACTCATATTGCTTTCTCCGACAGGTAATCACTTTATAAACAGTCAAGTAATTTGAAATTTTGTTCGGGGACCTTCGTTTCCTTGGTATGGATCTTGTTCTTTTGTTACTTGAGTCTAAAATTATAAGTAGAGTCTCTTGGCGAGTAATAAGTGTTTTACCCAGGAAGACTTGTATACCGCATTTCAGATGAATATTTAACCCTTTACCCAACGTAACGGCCAAAACCGACCAACGCTATTCTCAAAAATCGCCAATTAATTTTCAATATATTTTCATTTTTTCTCTCAAAAACATAGGTTATGACCCCTCGTTGGAACGAGCTCGCCGAGCTCGTTCCAACGAGGGGTCAAAACCAATGTTTTTGAGACAAAAAATTTAAAACATTCGTTATTCAAGAATTTGTTTGCATGTGTCGTCTGCTTTTCATGTTAGGTAAAGGGTTAAGCTGGATTTGAACCACACCTGTTTACCGGCAAACGGATCTCACAGAACACGGAATTTACACGGGCGGGTTCGAACTTTAACTTCCTCTTGATAAGACACAGCACGCGAAAGTCACCTCAACTGATTGAGATAGAGAAACTCTGCAAGAAAAAAGCCTCGCTGTTACTCTTTCTACATATTATGCACAACTTCACTGTTTCCAAAACAGCGGGTATTGTGTTTACATACTTCTGCAAACTTTAATCTGAGAATCCATCAGTTTCTTCTGTCTTACATTATCCAGTCACAGATTTAGGCTCGAAGCCAGGGTTTTTTGATTACGTGCACTTTTTCGACAAACTATAAAAGATTGCGGTGAAAGCCACAGTCACGAACCTATGGGGAGAGGATTTATTTATTTATTTGTTTATTTATTTATTTATTGGGGTTTAACGACACTTCCGACAGCTTGAAGCATCTCGTGTCGGGCAGTTTTACGGGTGGAGGAAGCCTGAGTACACGGAGAGAACCATCGAGCAACGGCGAGAAACTGTCAGACTCCCCAACGTACTACCTCAGCACAAGCAGGGTTAGCATTGGTTGAAGACAAGTGCACCACCGACGTGCATTACGCCTGCGTACATAGCGCCACCGTGTCCCCACGTGGGCAATCGGTATGAAGTGTATTGCCCAAGGACACAACACAGTTATACCTGGATCGAACCTTGGACCTTTCGGTTTGAAGTTCAATGCCGTAACCATTGTGCCACTTCATTTCCATGGTGAGAGGATAATAACTGCATTTAGTGTGAATGTGGCCGGACTAATTTCTTGGCAACATGACAAACAGTCGTAATTTCACCCTTTTTTCAGCATACGGTCAAACGCGACCAGTTCAATTCACAAAAAATCGAGTTTATATTTTATTATATTTTCAAATGTTGCCCACAAAACATAGCTTATGACCCCTCATTGGGACGATCTCGTCGAGCTCGTTCCAATGAGCGTCATAAGCTATGATTTCCAGGCAAAAAATGAAGAGTTCCTGTTATTCAAATTTTTTTGACAAGTATCGCCTGTTATTTGGGTGTGATGAAGAATTAAATCAATGACATGCACAAACAAACTTAGTCTCTTCCTGCTTCTGAACACTGCAAATTAGATTAATCTGATCAATTTCCAATTAAGTTAATTTTTAGCGAAAACGAATGATGCCAGATCTCGAAAGCTACACCGAAAGACCAAATAAAATGACTGAATGTTATGGAATGTTATGTATTTTGGCGTTACGTTTCCACCGGCGAGCCCCTACTAATAATTGGAATGCGACACTAGCTTCATACGTGTCATCTGTTTATTGGGCATCTTGCTTAGGGCACCTGATCCAGTCAATTTGGTACCTCACATATGGCACCCTCTTGTTACACGAAGCTCGGCCATCGTTCCTCAGCTTCCCATATAAGTCGTTGGGATCGCTATCGTGTTCCCGAAAACCAAATGACTGTTTCAAGGCTTACCTAGCTAAGTAAAATCTTTCACTTCTGAATAACCAGTAAGTCATCATCGAAGCATCATCTTGACGGATTGCCAAGAAATGTCGAATTCGTGCTAGAACCACATCTATTTGAAATGAGTCAATTCCACATTTGTTAAAACTGATTAAAATGAACAGAAATTCCATTTTTTTCAAAAACACTGTGGAATAATAAATGATGAAAAAATTAATATTGATGTAAGCGAGAATACAGATTCCCAAAAGTTGTGATGCATTACTCTTCTCTAAACCCAGGTCACTGGAGTTGAACTAAAGGGGCCGGTCGCGCTGCAAAAAATTAACTTTGAAAATACGGTAAAATACTAGCAACTGTTACAACTATCGCAAACCATTCCACAGTAGACCACATCATAGGGATGGTTAATATACCTTTCGCGAGGTGGGAGATCTACGTTTTAAGAACAGTGGACATCCAGAGTCTGTCGTCTAAATCCCGGTTCGAGCGTATGTCTCACCACCTGTCTGTTTAGGACTTTTTCTGCTCCAGAAGGGGTCAATGATTTTAAATATTTAAAGGTGATCAACGATAAAGCACCGAAAAGATATTTTTTATCTATGCCTGAAAAATCCCTCTATGCATGTAAATAAATTTTACATTTTACTTACAAATTCATCAATCCGAGAATATATATAGTTTACACAGAATGACAGTTCGCATTATAAGGGCCCACGTCGTCTTCCACGGCAAGATGTGTTCTCCGGGTCAAGCAGACATCTCTTTCTTCGGTCTTCGTCTCCACATGATTTCGGTCCTAGTATTTTTAAAGTGTTTATGCACATTTTCGCCGATACTTCTTCCACAGGGTTAACCCTTTGAACCCTGGTGGTATCTTCCATATTAGTTCAATGACAGCAACTGAAAGAGTCCATGTTCATTATTTAGGGGTAGACCAATTACTATTTTCAACGTGCAGCCTTGGGGCTGCGCGTTGAAAATATTGATTGGTCTACCACACACCTGCACTTAGCATCCATCCTATTTAATGAAATTATGACGTATCATGTTCCTGGCCGGAAAGACAAAGCGGCCGCTAGGGTTCAAAGGGTTTTAATCTCACAGTCACTTGAATTCACTTAGCACAAAGTTCTTCTTATGGTGCACACTCGTCGGCGTCTTCACACACTTGGCAGTTTCACTGCCAGTTTAATTATAAATTCACTGGGCTTACCCTTGTGGGGTTAACTTAGCCTCCACCTATCAAGCAATAGCTTATTCAAAACCCACGTATAAAGTTATCACAGTATAATATCAACAGTTCTCTGCCACCAAACAGTTCTAACACTAAATCTCTATCGCACGAGCTCAACCAGCTCTCCACAGCTCTTGGCTATTTACCATTTATGACTAGCGTTCATGACCCCCTCCGTGGTTTATGGGTGTCCACTGACACGGCTTGGTGGACCTACCAACTGCCCATGGGCATGGGAGAATGCATATTGTGGGTCTATTCCTATAATATATACAGCTAGGGAGGGAATTAATTTTAGTTATAATTGCCTTCTTTGAAACCCGAGATACCCAGCCAGATTGATGCTTGTTAAATTGGACTTCTTTTAAATTCCGAGTCTAAGACATTTCTTGGGCATAATGGACGACATTTATGAGTACCTGGCGTTATAATTTTGTTTTTTGGTATTGACTTGCATTTGGTGATTTATACGATATGCAAATCTTCTGGACTTGATTTTTTCTATTTACAGAAAAGTATGACGAACTGAGCATTCCTTTGATGTAACGACGCAGCACTAAACAGACGATTGTATATGGCTTTTAAAACTTTCAATGAGCGCAGTAGTCCTAACCTCATCTGGACTAATGTCTTTATTTGGCGTCTATTGAACGCTTAGTTACATTATTTAGGAACTGGTCTGCTAATTATCGCCGCATTTCTCTAAGACAAATGTTTTCTCCTTATTGACTAACCGGTTAAGTCACCACACATCTTGTTGATTATAAACCCCACAGTACTGGCTACTTCCTACCGAACCCATCGAAAGTTTAACCCAGGGTATTTACCCAAATAAGAAATTTTGTCTTGCCATATCTTAACTCCTTATCACACCAAATTGCTATGACTACGTTTTTGTTCGACCCAAAGTCAGAATCTATAAGAAATGATTTTTATTTAGCTTCATTATACCTGAAGGTTGTTCAATATAGTTTCCAGGAGTATAGATCAATTCACCCTTTACCCAACGCAGGCGATATCAAAATTTATTATTTTAAATATCATTTTTTTAATTTTTGCAAAACATTTCAACAAAACCATGTCATGTGACCCCCTCATTGGAACGAGCTCAATGAGCTCGTTCCAATGAGGGGTCACATGACATGGTTTTGTTGAAATATTTTTAAAAATTTATTTTTTTCAACTGCTCAATTTGCATATTACGCGGGCGGATGCGGGCGATTCGTTAGGTAAAGGGTTAATATTTTTAATCTGTAGCGGTATGGCTGCAGGTAAAAAAAAAATCAATTAGTCAACCTAATAAAGGGACTCTTCCTAATTAGGCCATTTAATTACTCGGGTGGTGCAACCACATAAAAGCGGCAATGGGAGATCTACGTGCGTTCGTCCATGAAAAAGTTAGCTCCCATGAACAAGGAAACTCTTCTGTTCAGCCGTAACAGTTGTTACCGTAAAATTTACATTGACGAGTCCGGCAAATGGTTGCCCGGATTTTACCTTATCTTTCACGTTAATATTTTACAGTGTGTGAGAATCACGGGGTTGGCGTATAAGGATAACAAACTAATTCTTAGAGAAAACTGGACTTGCCAGTGAGTCGGAACTGTTCATGTCAGTGAAGATCAGGATTTACGAGAGAAGGCACAATTCGTTGTTAGGACTCTTCTAGCTTTGTAATGTATGGAAATGTCTAAAAACCATTCAGTGCCAGTTATCTACAGCTGACTGATCTGAGGATATCTGTGAAATCTATAAAAGACACTAATTGATGAAGGAGTGGGGACAATGTAATTTTTACGAATAACATATCGATGTCTGACTGCTAATTCACACTGGGATGGATCCGGCATACTCTTCAATTAAAATTTTCCTATTTGTATGATATCTCTATATATCTTACCTCCTACAAGTATCTGGGAATTTCATTGGTTCAAGGACGTCAAATACAGACTGCATATAAAACCATACACTGCCTGTCAACATCAATATACGCTGACAGCTATGGGTAATCTCCCCTTTGTTCATTGATTATTCAAAATGGCGGCAGCCAATAAACGCTTCAAGTTGAAAGATTGAGTGTTAGAAGCCCATATTTGGTCTGAAGTACATGTTAGGCAATTTAAAAGGCTTCATATTCTATGGATGTGTGTTATGTTACCTTCGAAATGAAACTGTTTGATATGTATGCATTTGCCTTGTTACAATTTATGAGAGATTGCAGGCACTCTCCCATAAATTGTAACAAGGCAAAGACACGTGAACACATTGTGAGAATTCTGTCATTTAATTTTGATAGCTGTTGTTATTAGTTCTGTGCATCGATGCAGCAGTCGGTAAGATATATTCGTTACACAGTTTGTTGGTGGCCTAATATGGTATATATGGTGTCAGTTAATTCCATGTTGGACTCGAGTTTCGTTGTATAACTAATAATATATGCATCTTTTCAAAAGCGAAATGTTTGATTAAGGTGCTATATGAGTAATGGAAACTTACGCTTGAAAATAGGTGACATGTTATTTTCAATATCGTCAATAATATTTAAAAATGTTATAATTGTAGAGTTTTGTTGTCCATAATGTCCAGAATGGTGAAGAATGTTTCATGAATACGGATGAACAACAAAAACTGGCAAAGTATTACGAGCTTTACATTTTTTGACAGACATACAAAAACCTATCAATTCCTTTCAAGAAAAGTTTCCCCATTACTATTATAGCACCTTACGTCCCCGTATATAAACGTTCGAAAATTGTAGTATTTCGCTTTTGTATGTCGCAATATGCTGCGTGAACACGTTTATAGTATTGACATTAAATTATACAAACTATTTTTTGACCATTTTGCTTCCCAGTAACCTCACAACTATGGACATGATCTTTAATGCACATGGGAGTCTACCATACAACTATACCACAATATTATACCTCACGTGACTTCCTTGCATTCTGATTGGCTGAAAGGTGATACCCTATTTCGTGTAGTTGTCCAGCACAGAGCTGAAGGGTCACTACATGCGGGCACCATATGTTTTCTATTTTTAGCACGGGAACTACATGCATTTTCTGGTTATAAAAACGTACAAAGCAACGATTTATCCAAAATGGGAGCAGAAATTCCCGACCACCAATTAGACAATTCGATTTACATAAAAAATATACACTTCGTTTTTTTAGTGTCGCAAGAATAACCGCAAAGTTTTCCGAGGTGATACGTTCCGATAAATAGAGATTATTACCACTCAATCTATAAGTTACTAGTCGATTAACATGATTTTGGAGGGCCGTTAAAACTCCATAATTTCAGTGACGTCATTCGACAGAGTCGGGCCGCGAGCGATAATGGTATAAATAGCCATTAGCGACCCGCGGCCTGGCTATTTTTTAATTCCATCGTCTAATGAATTACTCCCATTCGGATGACGTCCCTTTGTATTTCTGAACTGAAGTCGAACGCACGATCGAAACAGAAATATCGAACCGACTTAAGAGATTATTTCTTCCAGCAATTCCCTCGTGCGGTTAGCTGTAACATGGAGTGGTAATAATAGTAATAACATGATTGTTGTCAGGCATCATGATTCATTTGCGGCCGTGCAGCAATGATGAACAGCCCTTGGGTTTATTAACTGCCCTCGACTCCGTCTCGGACCTTTAATAAACCCTCGGGCTGTTCATCATTGCTGCAGGGCCGCTAATGAACCATAATGCCCTCCAAAATCATGTTATTTTATATTATTACCATAATGTGGATGTACAAAATATGTATCTGAGTCGAGCTCCGGCTTTTAAGGGCAGATCACAACGAGTCGAAGACGAGTCGTGATCTACCCTTAGAACCCGGAGTGAGACATTGGCAGAGGCGAGGAATAGTATCATTGTGTAGAACAATTATCAATATCCTCACATTATTCTCATTTCTCCTTTATTGTTTAACATAAAAACATCATTACCTGTTTACAATCTGGATTGTAGATTATTTGGTTAATTTGCATTTTCGTGTTTTTCGATATAATATAAGGACTAGTGCATGGTTTGTCGTTGACTACGCCGATATAATGCCCAGTGAGGTGGTGTAGTTCCCGACGCGAAGCGAGGGAACTACACCACCTCACTGGGCACTATATGGGTGTAGTCAACTTCAAGCCATGCACTATTCCTTAAATATACTATGTACTATACCTCAGAACCCTGGTATATGAGGACATTTTTGGACAATACCAAGCTCTATCATTCTACTTCTTTGTTTATCTGTTATTTATTGGTGTTTAAGGTCACAAACTTATGGTCAAGGGATAATCGTGACTGTGATAGTTTTACGGGTGGAGGAAGCCGGAGTACCCGGAGGAGAACCACCGAACACCGACGTGCAACTGTCAGCTCCTCAACATTCTAACTCTGTTCAAGCTCCCTCAAGTAGAGTTACAGCGGTTGAAGACATGTGCGCCATCGACGTGCAGTACGCCTTAGTATACGGCGTCATCGTGCCCCCAAGCAGGCAACCGGGATAAAGTACCTTGTCCAAGGACACAACGCAGGTCGACCCGGACGGGGGTCGAACTCGGGACCTCTAGCATAGAAGTCCAACAATCCACCACTGAGCCACCGCACTCCCCTACTTCTTTATAAGGTGCGCGCAAAACCTTCTATACTCTAAAATTAGCTGGGTTAAAAATCAACCCAAATCAACTGGGTTGAATGAATATGAACCCATTGGGGTTCATATTCATTCAACCCAGTTGATTTGGGTTAATTTTTAACACAACTGATTTTTGAGTTAATTTTTGAGCGTTAATTAACAATGCATTTCATTAACGTGTTGCCCATATTTTTGTGGTATCATGTTTTCTATTAATTGTAAATAAATTATAGTGGTATTCCACCGGATTTCATTAATACGCGTTTAATTTCTTTGTTGCTGGTTGAAAATTCAATAACCTCTGCTGCAAACAGATATATACAAAAAACAACCCATTGGGGTTCATATTCATTCAACCCAGTTGATTTGGGTTAATTTTTAACCCAACTGATTTTTGAGTTAAGGGAACTGTGACACCAGAGCGTTAATTAACAATGCATTTCATTAACGTGTTGCCCATATTTTTGTGGTATCATGTTTTCTATTAATTGTAAATAAATTATAGTGGTATTCCACTGGATTTCATTAATACGCGTTTAATTTCTTTGTTGCTGGTTGAAAATTCAATAACCTCTGCTGCAACAGATATATACAAAAAACAACCCATTGGGGTTCATATTCATTTAACCCAGTTGATTTGGGTTAATTTTTAACCCAACTGATTTTTGAGTTAAGGGAACTGTGACACCAGAGCGTTAATTAACAATGCATTTCATTAACGTGTTGCCCATATTTTTGTGGTATCATGTTTTCTATTAATTGTAAATAAATTATAGTGGTATTCCACTGGATTTCATTAATACGCGTTTAATTTCTTTGTTGCTGGTTGAAAATTCAATAACCTCTGCTGCAACAGATATATACAAAAAACAACCCATTGGGGTTCATATTCATTCAACCCAGTTGATTTGGGTTAATTTTTAACCCAACTGATTTTTGAGTTAAGGGAACTGTGACACCAGAGCGTTAATTAACAATGCATTTCATTAACGTGTTGCCCATATTTTTGTGGTATCATGTTTTCTATTAATTGTAAATAAATTATAGTGGTATTCCACTGGATTTCATTAATACGCGTTTAATTTCTTTGTTGCTGGTTGAAAATTCAATAACCTCTGCTGCAACAGATATATACAAAAAACTACGGGGCCTGTGTTTATAACCATTAGGTTCGTATAAGTCATGCTATCGAAAGGTAAAGACATTAGGATTTTGCTAATGGCAGCAGTGAGCACGTTTCTCAGATAAACAATGTCAAAACTGTGAAGACTGTCATTGGTTCATGATGTTGAGTGGAGAATATTCAGGGTATCAGACAGCGATATTGCCTCAGCGAAAAGCAAGATGCCCCAAAACATCTTATTATGATATCAGAACTACCACAGAGATCATGGATAGACCCTTCTGACTCCGGTTAATTGGTATCGTCCACACGTATCCCTTTTGGAAAGTTCAACACTTGAGTCCTTGAATGGAATCCCCACATACAATTCTTCCACAGCACCTTCGCAAACCCATTCGAATTTTGTTGGGAGTGGGTTTCAGAAATAATATAATTTTACAGCCCTAGAGGGCTGTAGAATTAAATCATTGCCGCACCTCCCAGTCGAATATACTCATTTCATCATCCACGTGTCTGCATCCAACTTTACATTTACTTACTAACATCAGCATTCTCAGTTCAGAGGGTTAAAAAGTTACTGGATCCAACATCGTGAACGTTTTTAACAATAACTTAATAGTTAGTTTTTGTAAAAACAGAACATCTGCAACTTGTTGGAAAACGTTTCCGCTTTTCGATGAGTGATTTCATATATTTTGTTTGTCTTTTAGCTCTTTCTTTTTACTGGAAAGTTTTGAAAATGTTTCGTTATTCCAGTTATTTTTAACAAATCTGTATTAAATTAATTTATCGAACTACAAGTAAATTTCAAGTCGTGCGTTATCGTAAAAAACAGGGACATATTTTAACACCGACATAATGTCCTTTATGGCGATTCGATTATTGACACGGCTTAGTCCTGAAATTTTATTTCCTCGTATTTTTAAATGACAGGTTGGCATTTATAGACATCATGGGACGTATTAATGCGCACACTTTTCAGGCAGATGCCTCTGTGGAATATCTGACGAGTATGCAAGAACTGTCTATGAATATGGACGAGTATTATAACAAATGGAGTCTTGCTTCCCAACGGTCAGAGAAACAGTGTTGCTTGTGGTATCTTAGAATAGACACAGTATTGGCAGAGATAAAAGACAATGGTCGTGCCTGCAATAGTTGCACATGTGCTTAGTTGAGGTGAGTTAGGGCCAACAGTAGTGAAAGTAACAGAAGCTAATGTTGTTATTACTGAAAGGAGACTCCAGTAGCAGCAGCGATAGCAGTAAGATACGAGGTGATATTCCGACAGAGATCTTGAGTTGGACATTTGCAGCGATTCTCGTTGCATAGTCCCAACAGTGAATTCAGTGTGACATTTGTTTCAAGAAGACGGCTTAAGGCAAGTAGGGCAAAATATCATACGAAAGAGTAAAGAACTGCGTCACAGAGTTGATCATGGAATGTATGTCTAAAACTTTGGACAGAGGTCAGAGATACATACGAAAGAGCAAAGAACTGTGTCACAGAGTTGATCATGGAATGTATGTCTAAAACTTTGGACAGAGGTCAGAGATACATACGAAAGAGCAAAGAACTGCGTCACAGAGTTCATCGTGGAATGCATGTTTAAAAACTTTGGACCGAGGTCAGAGATACAATAGATTGGTTAACAGTTCCATGGTGGTGATTTGACTAGGTTAATTAGCCGACAGAATAGATCACGAAAGCAACAGTATGGTAGGTGAAGGTATTGTAAGTGAAACGATCAATGTACGCGACATGCGTAGCAAATGGTTCTAGTTGCTGCTAGAAGTGCTACTACAGATGCTGGAATTGATATTAAACTCCAACAAACAAACGAACTGACATGATCAGATAAGCTCATAGATCGATTGGGTTTTACGAGGCTGGTTTAAAAGTACGACGAATTTTCGTTTTTCCATACCGCTTTTGAAAGCATTCTGCTTAGATTTTTCCTCTTTACATATTGTCCCTTGAATGGAACAAGGCGCCATCTGCAATGGACGACATGTCACCTGTAAAGAAAAAAACAACAGTATTGACTTTCATGTTTACACCAATCACGACAACGCAGTTTTCACTTCGGAAATGAAAAAGTATTTCTGACAACTTTGATATCATTTATGCATCACTGGTATATACATTTGACAACTAAGAGTAAAATTCATTTGCTGAGGGATTTACGAAATTTACAAGAACTATTTATTTATTTATTGGTGTTTAAGGTCACATATTTATGCACAATGTCTAACCATGACCGTGACAGTTTTACGGGTGGAGGAAGCCGGAGTACCCGGAGAGAACCACCGAGCAACGGCGAGCAACTGTCGGCTCCCCAACATACCAACTCCACACAAGCAGGGTTAGCATTGGTTGAAGACAGGTGCACCATCGACGTGCAGTATGCCTTAGTACACAGCGTCACTGTGCCCCCACGTGGGCAATGGGGGTGAAGTGTCTTGCCCAAGGACACAACGCGGTTGCCGCAGGTGGGATTCGAACCGAGGACCTCTCGGTTTGCAGCCTGCACTTATACCAACTGAGCCACCGCGCCCCCTTTACAAGAACAAACAGTAGTTAAAAAATAACAGTTGCTACAGTGACGGTTGCTCGTGGGAACACTGTGCAGAAAGGTGGATACTGTATGTGAAGTTCCAGCTTCGTCCGAAAAGCATCTCACCTTCAATATCTCCTGTTAATCTCCAAAACACTTAATTAATCATGGGATCGCCTATCTCAAGGATTTCTGCGCAGTATTTTTTCAGCCATCGAGATTTTCCGAATTGGTGGAATTCCTTCTTAATTTTTTGATCCACCCACAAAGACCTTTGATATATCAATTTCCGCCTGTGAAAAAATGAAGGATTATAGCGTTTAATCTATATAGTATATGTGATACCATGCCGGTCCCACATTTCACTGGCAAACACTCCCAGAAATTTACACCACTGTGAGTATATTGGTTTATCGAACGAATCTAGAGAATGCCTCTGGTCTTTTACCACCACGCTGCTAAAATATTCTGCTTCCATGCAATACTATGTAGACTTCTTTTATGCATTTTATATGGCTCATGGCATGTAATGTTTTTGTAACCCTTTACCCAACGTAACGGCCAAAACCTGCCAGCGCTATTCTAAAAAATCGCCAATTAATTTTCATTATTTTTTCATATTTTGTCTCAAAAACATAGGTTATGACCCCTCGTTGGAACGAGCTCGTCGAGCTCGTTCCAACGAGGGGTCATAACCTATGTTTTTGAGACAAAAAATGAAAAAATATAGTTATTCAAGAATTTTTTTTGAAAGTGTCGTCTGCTTTTCATGTAAGGTAAAATGGTTAAAATGATAAAATTACTATTTGGTTCCAATTAAGAGATATCATAATAGCCAGATTTTCACAAGTAAATTATTTTAAAAAAAACAAACCCAACTCTTTACATGCCAAAGGGTGAAACGCAGCAAATATTTCATTTCGCAAGGATAATTTACTGTTTTCAATCAAATTACAACAGGTTGTGTACACTATTTTTGTTCTTCTCCTTGAGTAAAAACTCTATCAGGTGTCAGTGATCTTGTAACACTACAACGAGGAGGTGTATCACCAACACTTTTTATGACCTTGAACTATTTCACCATTTCTCTCCAGATCATATTGATCGCTCCCACGTACAATTCCACTTTCAGACCCGAAGATTGACGGAGAAGGGGATGGGGGTGAGCTAAGGGAGGGGAAGCAAAATAAAACGGTCCGTTCAAAAATTGCCATTGTCAATTTTCCCCGCTGCAAATTTATCTCAATTTCCTTTATTGATAATTCCCAGCCCAGACGTCATTTCTCGGGAAGCTTTCCGCGAGCGCTTTCCAAGCAATGATTTCGAGGCTAGGAAATACATGCTTTAAAAAAATATAGTTTAGACTTTATTGTGGTTTTTCTACAGCATGTTTCTGCTGATACTGTAGCTTACCTACTCGAAAATTTCATTTCAGAGTTAAAACAAGCAGATTGCCAGAATAGTTACAAATACTATTATTTATAACCAAAGTTCTGGAAAATGTTCCCAGGGATGCCCCTTCCCCAGATCCCCAAGAATAGAAAGCACACGCTCCCCAGCCTAATATTTTGAACATCCATGTATTCCCTTAGCATACTATGCTAGCAGCCTAGTCGGAAAGTTTTCCTTCCTCGTCCGCTCATGCCGGATTTCCAAGAGTCGGCCTTGCGCCTTCTCTAGCATGGTGTCTTCAAACGTACTCAAAGAGAACTTGTCAATACATTTAAGCAGAAACTGGTATCCCTCTACAAAAACGGATTCAACATTTCCCTGAAACTTGATACCAGGAGGTTTTACAAGAAACCATTTTAATCTGATGTCAAAAGTGATCACCAGAAATACACAATTGCCTCAAAATGTAAGCCCATAATTTATCGCTTTTTCCGTTTTTCGGGAATTTACAGTCAGTTCTTATATGTATATAACAGTAGATAGGCTACGAATTGCCAGTCCATGAGAAGATAATAGGACCTCTGTTCAAAGAAACGTCCAAACAGAAAAGGTGTGAAGCCCACTTTGTTTTCAACGTTTAGCGATAGAACACTTACTACCACGCGGCATCTTTTCTGTCTGCAAAAGTGGCCCATGGAATAAAAACACTAGAGCTGAAACGGTTAAAGGCTTTTCTTGATCGAATAATCACATGGATAAACCTTGGTTAACCGATTAATTACTTGACCTTATAGGTAGCTGAATAATTGCCGTTCCGTTGATGATTTATAGCATTAATCCTTTTCCCAAACGTAAAGGACAAAATCGGCCAGCTCTTCGTACAAAAATCTCCATTCAGATTTTATGATGTTTTCAATTTTTGTCTCAAAAACATAGCTTATGATCCCTCGTTGGAACGAGCTCGTTGAGCTCGTTCCAATAAGGGATCTTAAGCTATGTTTTTGAGATAAAAATTGAAAATCTTTAGTAATTCAAGAATCTATTTTACACGTGTCTTTTACTACCCACATTGAGTAAAGGTTAACTTAAGAATGAACAGTTCCACCTACTGATACAGTATAATGATCATGCAAGTGAACAAGTATGTCATCACGTAACTTGCATGCTTTACTCTGTCTCATATAATTGATGTGAGTCAGTGTGACAATGTTTGCCTGTTTTGGAGCAAGTTTGTTCCTTTGTTAACCTAGAAAATACTTCAAAAGTTACGGTTAATGGATCAATTACTGTTTCGGCCGATCAAGACGTTGATCATTGGTTAATCGATTAATCGGTTAACCGTTCAACTCTTAAAAAAAACTACATAATTAAACGGCGTAATTACTATGGCTATCACTCCCCACCCCCTTCAACAACCCACCCCATAAAAATCTTCGTTCATTCGGGCAAAGTACTATTGGTATAATGAAAAACATCCACCAAGACATACAACTGTCATAGTTTTAGGATGTGTGAGTCCGGCACCCCTACAAATTTACCACGGGCACGACATTTCCTACAGTAAATTTCATTTTAAATTGGGGACGTTTTGAAGTCTCTATTTATAACTTGATTCGAAACCTGAAAAATATGTCTAAATAGATCGAGAAACTAGTAGCACTTACCATCAGTCCTTGAATTACCTTGTTAAAAAGTAATGCGTTTGGCAGAAGAACAGTCAGGGGCGGCGGTAGCTCGATAAAAGTGGAGTGGCACAAATTTACAATGCTACCACAATTCGACCCAGTGAGAAAAAGGTTACAATCGTATATCGATAAATTAATGTAACATGACTCGCCACAGACTCTCATTTAGATGAATATGCCGCTGTGTGGCCGCTGTCCTGTCCGTTTTTCCTACTTCAACCATCTTCCAACCCGAAGGCCAGCCTTCGGGTTGGAAGTGTTGTCTTCTATTCGCGTTTGGTAAATATCAGGAGCCGCGGAGCAACGTTGAAACTGTGTGTGTAAGTGTGTGTGTGTGTGGGGGGGGGGGGGGGGGGCTGATGATGTAAGCGGGAGTTCTGAGAGCTCTAACAATATCATGTAAAAACAAAATCTATATATAAGAAGCATTCTGGGGATTAATTTTTTTAAGGGATTAATGAGCTACTGGCACCGCCACGATAGTCCACCAGATCCCTAAGATCGCACAGATTGCACAATGGGCTAACATTACGACCTCTGACACGCTATTGACGTAATAACCCCTCCGCCGCCAACCCTGACTCGACCAATCGCCGACACAGAAGTAAGTTCTTAGGTATTACTGATGTCAAGGACAATAACAAGATATTAAGCTCATTTGTTTACTATTGCCAGCTATTTTGAGCATTGCTAGCCAAAAAGAGAGAAGGGTGAAGCCCCCCCCCCCCCCCCACCACACACACACCTCTGACTCCACCGCCCCTGGTAAAGGAGGAAGATGTGTAAGGGGCTATGTTAAAAGTTTGGCCATTACAAACTATTGAGAGTGTTGGCGGAATTTAGTTCAAGTTTAACATATCTTTGTACAAAGGACAGATAAATATTGTGAAAGAAATTAGGCGACTCTATGGTTGGAAGCTTGTACATCACAAGATCAACGGTGAAACCTGAGAGGAATGAAAGTGCGACGATAACCCTTTACCCAATGTAGCGGCCAAAACCGGCCAGCGCTATTCTCAAAAATCGTAAATTAATTTTCATTATATTTTCATTTTTTGTCTCAAAAACATAAGAAACGTGCGAATGCGTACGAGTGTTTTACAATATAGTCCCTCGCCTCGAATGAATTATTTCACGTAACCAGTCTAGTCAACCGATTACTCTGTTTATTACTTTTCATTATTAACGATAATTATATTATTTAACCCTTCACCTAACGTAACGACCAGCGCTATTCTCAAAAATCGCCAATTAATTTTCATTATTTTTTGTCCCTAAAACATAGGTTATGACCCCTCATTGGAACGAGCTCGTCGAGCTCGTTCCAATGAGGGGTCATAACCTATGTTTTTGAGACAAAAAATGAAAAAAAATTATTAATTATTCAAGAGTTTTGTTTTCAAGTGTCGTTTGCTTTTTATGTTAGGTAAAGGGTTAAAGTAAAGTTGTAAGTCGTTCTGATGGTGGGAGTTTGGTGACTGTCGATAGGTAGTCTATGTTTAAAGGAAACCTTGGGCAGTCTGTGAACTTTTAGGGTGAGCTAAATAAATTATAAGCTCATTTATGTCGAGGAGAGGAAACTAGCATATGTGAGGTGGGTTGAATACATCACGAGATACCGATAAGTATGGGCCACAAACGAAAACTTTACAAACTGTTTATAGGTGTGTGAGTGTTTGGCGGAACTGATCTGATAAAATATGTGCTATCACTGATTTGTGTGAATATCTGGTCGTCAGAATAGATTTTTATTCCAGTAGTGTTATTTTGAGAAAAAAAGGAAACCTTGGGCAGTCTGTGAACTTTTAGGGTGAGCTAAGTAAATTATAAGCTTATTTATATCGAGGAGAGGAAACTAGCATATGTGAGGTGGATTGAATACATCACGAGATACCGATAAGCATGGGCCACAAACGAAAACTTTACAAACTGTTTATAGGTGTGTGAGTGTTTGGCGTAACTGATCTGATAAAATATGTGATATCACTGATTTGTGTGAATATCTAGTCGTCCGGGTAGATTTTTATTCCAGTAGTGTTATTTTGAATGTAGCGTAGTAATAATTAATAAATTATTTTCAGTGAAACGCGACGGAATACCCTTTGAAGCACTGTATTACTCAAAATCATTGACACCTTCAAAAGACAAATTACCCCAGAACATGCAGTACCGTGATCACAAAAACGGGCAGAGAATTTCGACCCGATCCTGACTGGCTCTCGATCCGGTTAAAATTCCCTATCCGTTTTCCTCCAAGCAGCACTGCGATTCTCATTTGTTGGAAAAGAAATACGAGAACTCCCCCCACCCCGTGGGAACCTCGGGAAGTAAACAAGTGCTCGTTTACTGTGGTAAACAAGCTCTGTTTTATTAGTAAATAGGACCCAACCACAAATGCTTGGCTGGACGTCCTATAGAATGGGCAACATGGGTATAAACGATTGGCTGGACATGACTTTATATCCATCTTGCGATCATGATTAGCCAATCTGCAGAAATATGTGACCTTAAGCACCAATAAATAAATAAATAAATAAATAAATAAATAAATAAATAAATAAATAAATAAATAAATAAATAAATAAATAATATTAGAACTTTGAATCTTGGATGCTATTTTCATTTGTTTTTCTTTGTGGGTCCTTGATTTCTCAGTATTTTATTTAGGAAATCTCGGTCCAGTTGTGAGACAGACGCTCTGTTTTGGTGTTCAGACGACATTCCCCCAGTACCACTTAAGCACTCTAGAGATCATATATCACTGACCTCAATACATCAAGCCAAGGTAAGATAAGCTGGGTGTTTTAAAAAGTGTAGATTGGTGTAGTCGGCCTTTCTACATATGAAAAGGGTGCACAAATTACTTTTGTATAATGATGTCATTGTGACAATGGTAGATTTCCACATCAGTTGTAAAACTTGTATTTCATATATCAATGTGTCAATTCAAATTGTCGTCTTCCATTGGTAATTGCTCTAATCTTTTTAAATCTTATTTTTTTTGTTCTGCCTTTTTGTCGAGTAGGGTGGAGTCGAGCATGCCACGACTCATCATTGCAAATTGAAACCACCTTTTGAAATACCAAGTTCATAAGTACTGTACTATGTTAGCAGGTGTCGTAGTGTGATCCAAGGTGCGTACCCCACATATTCGGTCGATGACTCTTCAGACTGATGAGGATCCTATCCGAGAGGCTTTCTTCGGCATGACCCTCCCCTAAAAAAAACAAGCACCCCTCCCCTCCAAAAAAAAACTCAAAGCTTAGTGAGAAACAATAGTGCCCAACGATCTGTTCAAAGACGCCATTTTTCATTTTGCCTATTTTATATTTTTTTTTAATGTCTTCATTTGAAATTACTTAATTATTTATTTATTTATATATTTATTTATTTATTGGGTTTAACGACACTTTCGACAGCCTCGTGTCTAACAGATTTACGGGTGGATGAGACCAGTGTACCCGGAGAGAACCACCGACCCACGACGAGCAACTGTCAAACTCCCTAACGTAGTAACTCCACACAAGCAGGGTTAGCATCGGTTGAAGACAATTGCACCATCGACGTGCAGTACGCCTTAGTACACATCACCACCGTGCCCCCTCTTGGGGATTCAGGATTAAGTGCCTTGCCCAAGGAAACAACGCAGTTACCCCTGGCGGTGATCGAACTGTGGACCTTTCTGTTTGAAGTCCAGTTCCGTAACCACTGAGCCACCGTGCTTCCTCATTTGAGGTTACGTGATATCGTATATTAAACCGTTACAAAACACGAAAGGCAGACGACATTTTTTGGCTCAAAAACATAGCTTATGACACATCACTGGAACGAGCTCAACGAGCTCGTTTTAGTGAGGTGCCATAAGCTATGTTTTTGTGACTTAAGAAAAATAAAAAAATAATGAAAATTGAATGGTAATTTTTGGTGAATAGCCTCTGTCGGTTTTTGTCGTTACGTTACTTAAAGGGTTAATAAAAAAATGCATGAGCACTTCCAATCATTAAATGATTTAATCATTTTTCTATTGTAGAAAGTCGCCCATATTCATGTGATAAACGCACGAAAACTCCCTGTGGGAATAACGGGGAGTGAATTAGTGCTTTTGTACTGTGAAAAACAGGTTCCACCCTACCGGTCTGATTGTTTTTCTGTGGTTTAACGACACTGACTTGCTATACCGGTAAAACAGAACCATGACACGTTAGTATTAAGGGATGATGCCACTTGGGCGAACAATTGTACCATGATTCGTTAGTAGTAAGGGATGATGCCACTCTGGCGAAAAAATGTCTTTGGTAATTTTCAGTGTTAAATCTGTTCGCCCAAGAGGCATCATCCCTTACTACTAGAGAGTCATGGTACATTTACCGATAGTGGGGCGCGGTGGCGTTGCGGTAACCGGTTCTCGTCAGATCACCGAAGTTAAGCAACGTCGAGCCCGGTTAGTCCTTGGATGGGTGACCGTCTGAGCGATCGAACTCCCGCGTTGAGACCTTGGAC
The DNA here is from genome assembly GCA_031216915.1 of Pictodentalium vernedei. NCBI lineage: Eukaryota > Metazoa > Mollusca > Scaphopoda > Dentaliida > Dentaliidae > Pictodentalium > Pictodentalium vernedei. Next base: position 172,571,978 of record CM062292.1, read on the forward strand.
AAGGCACTTCACCCCGATTGCCCACATGGGGGCACGATGACGCCGTGTACTAAGGCGTACTGCGCGTCGATGGTGCGCATGTCTTCAACCAATCTAACTCTGAATGTCCTGCAGTGCGGAGTTACAATGTTGGGGAAGCTGGCAGTTGCTCGTCGTTGCTCGGTGGTTCTCTCCGGGTACTCAGGCTTCCTACACCCGTAAAACTATCACCGACACAATATGACCTTGGCTGTTAAAGTGCCGTTAAACCCTAATAAATAAATATATTTACCTATATACGATTGTAACCTTTCTCACGCTTGGCAGCTTTTTTAAATTTGTGCCCCTCCACTTTTAGCCCCTGCTTATCATTCAGCTAAGATTTGACTAGAAATCGCTGCTGAGCAACAGAACATTTACAGGCTGTAGTCTAATGGGAATTCAGAACAACTGCCAAGGTCACACAGGGTTAACAAAACTGAAAAAGAAAAGCAATCACGTCTTTCAAGAAAATATAGAATAAATAGGTACTAGGGCCGGTAATCAGATTTAAACCACTAGTAGAATAAGGGTTTTAACCACTCGGCTTGCCGAGTGGTTAAAACCCTTATTCTACTAGTGGTTTAAATCTGATTACCGGCCCTAGTACTTATTTATTTTATTTATACCATGCTCTTAATTAATAATCGACTTTGTCACTTAAAATGGAGAAAACACGATACTTTCTACCGCAAACACACAGGTTTGTTTTGTTTACATCTGCGCCGGTGGGAAGTACTTCCGGCTGTACGTGAATGCTTGATTGACAGCTAGACACATCGTCAAAGTTGATTGAATTTTCCTGGCTTTTTCAATCAAATTATTATTAACAATTCTTAAAATTTATTTTAAATATTCAATTGTAGGTATTTTAAACTTAATGAGTCATTTACATGTAGTAGATAGTACCGAAAAATGTCGTATGTTTCAATGAAACATATCGCGAAGTGTGAATGTATCGAAGTTGGCAAATTGCGTCATGCCAAAGGTCAAGTTGGATGACCTTCCGACTATTGCTGTAAATTTTTTTAAACCGGTAGTGGGGTTAAAAGCTAAAATTTAACATACTGGCTTTTCACAGGTAGTAACATTGGCGAGCATGGTATAAATGAACACTTCAACTGCTACCAAGTCTCAATAATGCTTTATAAGTATAGAATGTAGGACAATTTGAATATACAGATGGTCTCGTTATTCAATGATTGGTTCGATTTGATTTTTCGATATCCCCAAGGACAGCGGTAGGCGGTTCGGTTTTTCGATATATTACCCATCTCAAGCCTGAAAACGCATAAGACGCGCAAGCAAAGTTTAAACCAACGAACCTCTGGCTTCATTTGCAGAAATTTTGCTCGTATCATCATATGATCCTCTCGTTTAGAGGAAATACGCTTTTTAAAGTAGGATGATCTGAAAGCAAAGACCAAATGCTGTTGATTAAGCATAGTGTGCACGTTGCGGGGCTCTTTTCCAGTAAACTTGCGCAAGATGGGGTTGCAGGTGGGGTGGGGAGTAAAAAGACAAAAGCTGTTGATGACATTGTTTGCCCTCTCAGATCCTAAGTACACCACGAGTGTTCAAACAGACCTAAACTCTTTGTCAAGTGGCACAGACACTCGGCAACATTTTTGTGTGTCTCCAAGCCTGAAGGCTCGTTTTTCCAGCCACAGAGTGTGTATGATCCTCATTGGAATGAGCTTGTCGAACTCGTCCCAAAGAGGCGTCATCAGCCGTATGTGTTGGAGGAAAGAAAATGAAAGAAATTGCATTCAGATATTTCGCCAATTGTTAATCGTGTCAGATATTGAGTTAACCCTTTGAACTCAAGAGGCCACTTTTCCGGTCCAGGAACATGACCGGGTGCGCGGTGGCTCAGTGGTAGACTGATGGACTTCTATGCTGGAGGTCTCGAGTTCGATCCCCGTCCGGGACGACTCGCGTTGTGTCCTTGGGCAAATCACTTTATCCCGGTTGCCTACATGGGGGCACGATGACGCCGTGTACTAAGGCGTACTGGACGTCGATGGTGCACATGTCTTCAACCTCTGTAACCCTACTTGAGCGGAGCTTGGACAGAGTTACAATGTTGAGGAGCTAACAGTTGCTCGTCGTTGCTCGGTGGTTCTCTCCGGGTCCTTCGGCTTCCTCCATCCGTAGAACTGTCACGGTCACGATTAGCCATTGTGCATAAGTATGTGACCTTAAACCCCAATAAATAAATATAAATACCAGGAGCATGATACGATCTGAATTCATAAAGTGGATAGGTATTCAGTGGATTTGTGAGGTAGACCAAGGCTGCACGTTGAAAATCATGATTGGTCTTCCCACAAGTAACGAATTTAAACTCAACCAGTTGATGGTTGTGAACTAGCATGGGTTATACCATCAGGATCCAAATGTTTAATCTTGACCCTCATGACAGTATATGGAAATTGAGTTTTGCTCTCACTACGTAATATGATTATTTTGTAGTAGGGTACATGCAGCATAAGACAAAAAGAACACTCGTGAGATGGAATTTTCCTTCAAGTTCCACCACAATACAAACTCGCCTTCTGAAAAAATCATAAAGGCGTAAAATAGTTTCAACTGATGGACTCGCGGCTTCAAACAAGGCCATGATACGAAACTGCTCTTTCATTTTATGATTTTTTTTGTTCACAGATTTCGCCAGGGCCAAAGCCGGATTGTCCGACATGAGTTGGGTGAGTGAGTGTCCATCTCGGAAACCAACAGGGAGCATAGCCATTTCAGTTGTCAAAATTTAGCTTTAATAATTTCATACTTTTCTTCCAGGTGTTTTTGCTGATCGATATAGTGTTTTAGTGTTGTATAGGTGTGATTTGTAATAAAAGATAGTTATATTAGTGTTTAGTTTAGTTTCTCTGTCGGGTTTTAGTGGCGTGTTCCCTATCTTCGCGCGGGTCATTTTCGGTGTTTTGTTTGTTGTGTTTACGTTTTCGACCGCTTTCTCAAATTTTTAGTTCCTCTTTGTAATTTTGGCTTTGTAATTATTTGTAATCATGAGTGGTAAGTGTACGACGGGTGTTCAGACGGAGGTAAGTATGGGTGTTAAGGGAGGTCTGAGGGAGGTGAGTCGAGGGGTGCAGGTGGGGGAGAGTGAGGATTCGGAGGCATGCAGACAGTGTAATATGAGGTATGGTGGTGGTCGGTCAATGGAGAGTGGTGGGGTATGTGCGAATTGCAGGGATATTTTACAGTTGTTAGAGAAGTGTGTTGGATTCGAGCGGGAGATTGCAGAGCTGAGAGGGAGGTTGGGGAGGGCCGGTGTATCTGGAGTTACCCCACTGAAGGTTACCTACGATGGTGAGGTGGAAGGTGGGTGGAAGGTCGTTGTGGACTCAAGGAGGAAACTGGGAAGCAGGAAACGTGGGGGAATAATGCTTGATGTGGGGGGGGGGGGGGGGTGTAACTGAGGAGGGGGGTTCTAGTAGGAAAATTCGGAAGGTGGCGTCAGGTCAGGGCTGCGTCGAGTCCGGAAGCCAGAGTCGGCGTAAGGCTGCCAAGGTTGCTAGGCGGTGTTTAGAAAACAGGTTTAGTGTTTTAGACTCTGATACCCCTGGGGACGAGAGTGAGGGGGAAAGTGTGGGGGGTGAGATGGTTGTTGATGAGGATAGGCCAGTCGGGGTAAGGAGGGCGGTCAAGAGAAAGAGGGGGCCAGGAGCTTACAAAACGAGACGGGGTGCAGATGATATAGGAACTGGGGCCAGAAGAAGAAAATTAGTGGTAGCGGGGAGCAGCATTGTACGTGGGATTGACAATGTAGTTTGTGGTCCTGATAGTTCCAATCGAACAGTCTTGTGTTTTCCGGGGGCGAAGGTGGAGGATCTCAGGGACCGGGTAGATGGCATTGTGGCAGGGTCAGGACCGGAACCGGTAGTGGTGGTCCATGTGGGGACCAACAATATCAGGGAGAGAAGGTCAGTAAGTTTGGCGGAGTCGTATAGAGGCTTAGTCGGCAAACTGCTAAGTAGGAATGCAAGGGGTCCTTCCTGTCCTTGGAGGTGGGGACGAACGGAACTCAAGGATTTTGGCGCTAAATGAAGAGTTAGAGGACTACTGTGTTGATCTGGGAATTCCCTTTATCAACCATTGGGACACGTTTTGGGGCAATGGGAGCATGTACGGGCGTGACGGGCTGCATCTTAGCAGGGCGGGGAAACGGGTATTAGGGGATAAAATTCTACGGGTAGCAGAGCCTTTTTTGGAGAGGAGCGGGGTGGGAGGTCAGAGGCAAGTATAACGAGAGTGGACATTGGTGGGGTTAACAAGAGTGAGGGGGACATAATAAGTTTACCAAGACTAGCACCAGAAAACAAGGGGCCCAATAGGCGGAAGGTAATGAACCTCGGTACCCTGAAAGTGGGTTATAGCAACATCCAGGGTCTCCACCGGAAAGTAAGTGAAATTGCTACATTGATCGAGGCAGAGGAGTTTGATGTCATGGGCTTAAGCGAGACGTGGGTAAGACACGAGGAACGGGTAGACCAAGTAAGCGGGTGTGTGTGGATAGGTGTAGGGCGAACGGAAGGCCAGAAAAAGGGGGGAGGGGTAGGCATGTACATTAAAGAGGATTTGAAACCGTCGCTGATTACAGATCTGGAAGATATTATCACCTCGGCTGATGTGTCAAAAGAAATTGGATGGGTAAAGATCAGTCTGAGAAACAAAAGTATTGCCCTTGGGATTGTGTACTGTGCGGTGGAGGGAAGTAAACCCGAGTGGAATGACTCGATATACTCAACACTAAGGTCCAATATCACTGAACTAGAAAACTGGGGGCTCGGTATAATTCTGATGGGCGACTTTAATGGACACATAGGTGACAAGGAAGAAGGCATAGAGGGTGGGGACAAGAAAGTCAACAGGAATGGAAGGAAGCTGTTGAACTTCACAAATGAGCTCGGTCTGAAGATTCTGAACAGGGACGCTAGATGTAAGGGGAAATGGACCTGGGAGAGAAACGACAGAAAATCAATAATTGACTACATTCTCATAGATATGAATTTATGGAGGGAGGTGATAAGGGTAGAAGTGGATGATGAGAGCAAAATGGAGTTGGATAGTGATCACAACTTGATTACAGTGACGATGAGGGCCAAAAACCTAGAGAAAAGGAAAGGAAGCTTCAAGGATATTTGGGAACTCAAAAAGGATGCCGACTGGGTGAAGTTCGAAGAAAAACTGAAACCAAAGCTTGCAGCCGTACACAAGGGGGGTGGTGTCCAGAAGATGGCCGACGCCATAGTTGCGAGCCTAGTGGAGGCAGGGAAGGAAAGTGTAGGAAAGATTAGGGTGCCAACACGGGAACTTGGGTACAGAGTGAACGAAGAACTGAAAAGGGCCATAAAGGTTAGAAAAGCTAAATGTGCTGCATACAGGAGAAGTAGAAAACTTAAAGGGGTGGAAAGCAATGAGGCCATGGTAGCAAAGGAAGAATACCAACAAGCACGAAATAAAGTAAACAAGATAAAAGACGTCAACCGGAGAGTGCGAAATAGCAGTCTTATTAGGACGATAAGAACGACAGGGGGTCGAGTTCGAGCGTATTTTGGAAATGGGTGAACAAACGTAACAAAGGGAATAACCAACAGAGCATTAAAGTAGATGACAGAGTTACAGAAGAGGGAGATCAAATCGCATTAGAACTAGTCAAGCACTGGGAAAAGGTAAACGATAAGCGATGGGGCATGGGGAACCCACCGGAGTGTCCGAACCAGGTCGAGGAAAATCTCTCGGACTTAGTGTGCAGCGAAATCAAAACTGAGGAGGTGCGGAGGGTGATCTCAAAATTGAGGAATGGAAAAGCGGGAGGGGTGGACGAAATTCCTAACGAGTTTATCAAAAAAGGGGGAGAGGAACTCTTGGAAAGCCTAACTGCCCTATTCAATTTAGCCATAGAAAAACAAGAGGTCCCAAAGGAGTGGAGGGAAAGCAAAGTGACATTTATTCACAAAAAGGGGGGAAAAGACGTTTTGGATAACTATCGAGGGATCTCTGTCAGTAGCAACATTGGAAAGGTTTTCTGTAAAGTCCTTTATGGGAGACTAGAGGAGGTAATTGAGGAGAAGGGTTTTTTGGGAGAAATCCAGAATGGCTTCAGGAAGGGAAGGAGAGTTACTGACCATCTTTTCACACTATCCCAAATGATAGAATCCGCGAAAGCAAAAAAGAAAAAGATGTTTATGGCCTTTTTGGATATCAAGAAGCCATACGATATAGAGTATGGAGGGAAGGTATGTGGCGCAAGCTGGAGGCTATGGGCTTAGGAGGCGAGTTTGTTGGAGTTATGAAAGCATTATATCAAGATGTACAGAGTGAACTTAGCCTGGGAAACATTACAACGAAACGTGTGCCTATGGAGATAGGCCTAAAACAGGGGGGTATCCTTTCGCCGATCCTGTTTGCATTGTACATCAAAGGCTTAGGAGATGAACTCCTGCGTAGCGAGGAGGGGGTAGCAGTTGGTGACGTGAAGATCCCAGGGCTATTTTTTGCAGACGATATGGTTCTAGTGTCAGAGAGCGAAGAGGGGCTAACGAAAATGCTGGGAATTGTTGGGAAATATGGGAGCAAATGGAGACTCGAACTTAATGAAAGCAAGAGCAAAGTTATACCTGTGGGCCGCAAAGTGGACCCCACTCGAAGGTGGAGAGTGGGTGAGTTCTGCATTCCGGAAGGGAGCAGCAAACTTCTCAGTGTGGGAGAGACGGGTGATTACGAGTATTTGGGGGTAAATATAAACATTACAGGAAGAGGCATCTACCGGAACCACACAAATAAATTGATTCTGAAGGGGAAGCTAATCCTTAACCAAATGAAACTTATAGGGAGAAACAGTTTCAATAAGGTTTTCGTGGGGAAAACCATTTGGGAAATGGTGGGGCTGCCAAGTATAACATACGGTACGGAAGTGGTACCCCTAAACTAGACGGCCGTAAAGAGGTTGGAAATCCTGCAGAACGATGCAGGCCGATGGATAACGGGGTCGAGTAATGCCGCAGCGCTAGAAGCAATCAGGGGTGAGCTTGGGTGGATGAGGATCAAGGACAGGATAGACCTGTTGAAGCTCGGTTATCTTAATTATTTGGTAAATCTCCCCGACAGCCGATGGTGTAAAGTAATGTTCCTGAGAATTTTCAACTCAAATATCAAAACGGGGTGGATGATACAAATGAGGGAGCTAGTAGAGAACTACTCATTGGAGGTCTCGGACCTGGACGTTGGGGCAAACCAGGGTAAAAAAATCGTCAGAGAAAGGGTCATGGAAGATTGTAACCGTAATTGGCGAGAGAGGGTCAAATCAAAGAGGTCTTTGGGTGGCCTGCGTGATAAAGAGAAGCCAGGTTTTGAAGAGTACCTTGATGGCACCTTTGGGGGTCACTGTTGTTCAAGCTGAGGTCGCGATCCCTGGAGCTGAGGGGAAAAATTGAAAAAGACGGTGAAAGGGAGTGCCAGATGTGTAACATGGACATGGTGGAGACCCTGGAACACTTTCTTCTTGAATGTCCAAAGTATCAGCCTAAAAGAATGAAATTCACTGGGAGTATAATGGGGAAGTGGGATGGGAGAATGAAGGACATGTGGTTAGGGGGAGACTCAAAGGAGAGGGTTAATATGCTAATCGGAGAGATTGGGAAGAATGGGACAAGGGATATCATCAAGCAGTTCGTCTCCGAGTGTTGGGAGGAGAGGAGAAGCGTGGGAATAGGGAGGCAGTTGGGAGTACAGGGGTAACCATGGCCTTCTCGTCCGAGAACCGCGACAAATCAGCGGCTGGCCAAAGTGTTATTATTATTATGGGAGGTGAAAATTTGCGATACGGTTGCTGGCCGCTCATTCCTAGTCCCAGTCATAACGGAAAGTGCGAAACAATGGGTTTGAGAAGGTCGTGACTGCTCGAGGTAGTGGTCTATCTGAAATTAGTTGCCGGTTAACACAGAAAGAAGCCGTTTCCTTGCTCTTTGTTAATAATACCAATATTTGACATTATTTCCTTGGAAGCTCGCAGGAAGGGCTTTTCCAAAATAATATCAAGACTCAGAACTAGTACTCCTTTACCCAACACACAGAATATCAAAATTTCTTATTTTAATTTTTGTTTTCAACATATATTTCAAAGGCTTTTCAACAAACTCGTTCCAGTGAGGGGTCACATGATATGGTTTTGTTGGAATTAAAAAAAAATTCTTTTCAACTGTTGCCTTTGTAAATTACGCGTTAACAAATTTCGTTAGATAAAGGGTTAAGAGAGAAAGTGGCATGAAAGCTTACTTGTGGTTCTCCTACATCTTATTTCAGATGGTGCTGTATATGTCTGAACACTAGCAGATTTAAAGTACCTTTTTTCACTCCGGCGGGCGGGTTTATAGGGTGCGGTGTGTGTGTGTGGTGGTGGTGGGGGGGGGGGGGGGGGTGCTGTCGTATTTGAGTTATTGCATGGATAGAAACTCTTCCACTGTTCGTTTGTTGTTGATATAAAGCACGCTCCCTGTATTGAATATGGTAAAATTTTGTACTTGTCAATTGCTTGTGCCTATATGTGAGTATATTCAGTTGTGGCATTCCGTTGCTTGTCCCACTGTTCTACAGCGTCACCGTAGCTGTCCTCGGAAAGTTATTTTGCAATCGACACGAGCAAGTACTATTTTGTACTTATCAGTTGTGAGTACTTTTATTTACCCTTTAACCCTTTACCCAACGTAACGGCCAAAACCGGCCAGCGCTATTCTCAAAAATCGCCAATTAATTTTCATTATTTTTTTCATTTTTTGTCTCAAAAACATAGGTTATGACCCCTCGTTGGAACGAGCTCGTCGAGCTCGTTCCAACGAGGGGTCATAACCTATGTTTTTGAGACAAAAAATGAAAAAAATTAGTTATTCGAGAATTATTTTTGCAAGTGTCGTCTGCTTTCTACGTTAGGTAAAGGGTTAATTATGGTAGTCACATACTGCAGCCCACTTTTAGCCTTTGCCCACTATGTGCTGTGATCTTTGTAGATATGTAAATTATCCCCCCCCCCCTTCCAGCAGGTAAAGTTACCGCCACCATGTGTGGATATTCCTGGGCCAAGAAAGTCTTTTTCTGAAATATATTTTCCCGTGAAATGGTCTAGGGGATGGATGGACAAGCTCAGCCTATCCCATACGTGCTTTCGTACACAATTACGTTTGTATATATACGTGTCTTATTGATGTTCTTGTACACAAAGTTCTTTGTTCGTATACCTGTTTCATTTATGCTTGGCAGTATAAACCTCATTCGTTTTCAGACAATTTGCAATTTTCCACTTCTTTGGCACGACCCCACCCCATCCCTATTGGCTACAACTCTGTATCAATGCGTAAGAATAATTAACAATGGCGAATGAAATCACTCTCGATGGGAAAGAGAATAATTCCTGTTCCAATTTTGTAAATATATTCAACGATTCTCTGTCCGACGCTCATACCGATACTGATGATTTACTGACATCACCGTTCAATCTTTATAACCACAGTTGCAATTACTATAGTCCTGAGGAAGTAAAAAGTTTAGCATCGCCGAGTAGCTGTTCTCTCTGTTCAGTTTTAACTGTCGTAGACTCAATGCTAACTGGGATAACATGCATAACCTACTCTGCGACGTGCAGCCCAGTCATAATTTCCAAGACGCGATCGAATTTACCGAAGTTTTCAAGATAGAAAAAAATATATGCCATGAACTTGAAGGATACCACCCACCCATCATACAAAATCGACCTCCTGTGACGACGATGATGGGTGTGTTGGGGTTTTTATTAAGGATAACCTTTCGTTCAAAGTACGGAAAGACGTGTCAGTTTTCATCCCTCATGTTTTTTAATTTGTTTTTGTGGAAATTACATCTAAACACAAATGTAAACTTGGGATTATATATAGACCAAACACGGCCCCTAATGCAGACTTGGACCTTTTCTTGACCACCTTAAGTGATATGCTAGAGAGCATAATTAGGGAACACAAAAACCTGTACTACATGGGAGATTTCAATATTGACCTGTTAAATTATAACCACCATTCAAAGACTAATACTTATATTGATTCCATGTTCAGTTCAGGTTTTATGCCTGTAATAACTAAACCAACGCGGGTGACGGGCTTTTCGGCGACTGTAATCGACCTCATATTCTCAAATAACCTTAATAAATCCAAAGTTGGAATCATTATTACAGACATTACTGATCATTTTGGTACATTCTACATTAATGACTCAGCTGAGGAGAAGTCTGATGAAACCCTTAAAATGAAACGATCATTTAGAGAAGAAAACATGAATCATTTCAGATCTTTGTTGAGTGAATGTGACTTCTGAAATGTAGTAAACTCCACCTGTCCCAACTGTGCATACGACGGTTTCCTCGCGACGTTCCATACCGCATTTGACCAAGCGTTCCCTTTAAGAATGACTCGTGTTCCCAAACGATATATCAAACGTAAACCATAGATGACTACTGGACTCCTCCAGTCATCAATCACTAAAAATAAACTTTATCTGAAAAAAAACTCGAGACCCCGACAGCCATCAACGGTGATCGATACAAAAACCACAGCTATTTAATCGTTTGAAACGTCAATGCAAGGAAGAATATTACAAAATGACTTTGATGAGAAACAAAAATAACCTTAAAAACCTGGGACATTCTTCGTAAGGCCATTAACGCAACAAATAGCTCTGATTCCTTGCCATCTACTTTTGTTGATGGAGGGATTTGAGATATCCGACCCTCAAATGATTTCCGATACATTCAATTCCTTTTTTGTAAGCATTGGAAAGAAACTGCACAGTGACATTCCACCTTCACCAATGCATTTCCCGAACTACATGAACCCCAACAGCCCCAATTCATTTTTTGCCTCACCAACTTGTGAAGAGGAAATTATCTCTGTTGTCCAAAGTTTCCATTCTAAAACAGGCTGAGATTATACCGATTTAACAACTAAATTTCTAAAAGAAACCATTTCAGACATTGTTAACCCCTTATCCCACAGTATTGATATATCTCTTAATAAAAGAATTTTTCCCCCGAGAAATGAGAATAGACAAAGTTATCCCAATATTTAAATCCGGAGATAAGCAACTTTTCACCAACTACAGGCCTTTAAGTATTTTACCGGCCTTTTCCAAAGTCGCAGAAAATATCATGCACAGTCGTCTTTCCAACTACCTGAACTCTCAAAACATTTTATACAATTATCAATTCGGTTTTAGAAAAAAAAACATTCGACTATACACCCTATATTGCATCTTCTAAATACCGTTGCCAGTGAGAACGATAAACCAACCAAAAACTGCACTGTATCAGTTTTTATAGATTTTTCAAAAGCCTTTGATACAATTGACCACCCGACGTAGTTAGGAAAGTTAGAACATTATGGAGTTAGGGGATCGGCTTTGAATTGGTTCAAAGACTGTTTAACTGAGCGTAAACAATTTGTACAAGTTTTGGATACCAAATCGGTCCAAGAGAATATCTCTGTTGGTGTTCCACAAGGATCTATACTGGGGCCGCTTCTTTTTTGCTTTATATCAACGACCTTAGTCATTCAACTGTCCTAAACATTCTATCGTTTGCTGATGATACTACACCCCATGCCTCGAGTGATAATGTTGTTTGAAAATGTAAATATGGAAATGAAGAAGATAAAAGAATGGTGTTGTGCGAAGAAACTTAGCCTAAATGCTAAAAAACAAATTTTATCATTCTACACCCCAGTGTATCGGCAATGAATCTCTTTCATTAAACAAATCTAATATAACGCCGATTGGAAGCGTACAAAATAATAAAAGTATAAAATTCCTGGGAATTCACATGGCTGAAAATCTCAGTGTCAAAAAACATGTTTCCGTTGTTTGCACAAAAATGACCTCAGCTATATGTGCTATTAACAGGGCCAAAAATGTCTTCCCTTAAGCGCTCCGAAAATGCTGTATTATTCTCTTATACATAATCATATGCTCTATGGAATTCAGGTCTAATAAGATCTTCAAACTACAAAAAGGCCATTCGCATTATCAGTAACAGGAAATCAGTACTCATCCCATTCGGATCCCCTATTTAGGTACCATCGCATTCTAAAGTTTAACGGTCTCTACATTCTTCAAGTGCTTTTATTTATGCGTGATTGGTCAAGCAACAACCTCTCTTTGAGTTTTCATGAAACATTTAAAATATATGAAAACCCTAGAGGCATGACCACGAGGCAGAGTGGCAAAATCTACCCTGGAAAACCAAACCAAGAACAAAATTTTCGGCATATCTTCCCTTACATACATTCCCCCGAGCCTGGAATGAAATACCTCGCACTATCCAAGAATACAGTCGTGCCACCTTCAGGGAAATAATACAAGAAGGTTACTTAAACAAGTACTCATATACTATAATCTGGTCATAATCCCATGTGCCTCGATTGCAAGACAAATCCAGATGTAGACACACCAGCGGATGAAACATAAATTTTCAAGCCATCTTTTTATATTGTCGCTGTAGTGCTGAGATGTTTCATTTCCTAGTTGGATCTGGAGCATTACAGCCTCCATGATGAAAATATCTGCCATAATATAGTTCTGATAAAATATACATTGGAGGCTTGATAACTCGAAATCGAATAACTAGAATATGAGGGATAAGTCGAAGTCGGAAGTTGGTCCTGGCAACCAGGTGCTAGAATGCCCATCCACATTTCCCGGGAGTTATAGACCGTCGATGACATCGACGTCTGGAAATCTCGGGAGGTGAGGAGATGGCTTCGTGCGTCCTGATCACAAGCTTCATTGTTACTGTATTGAAGATTCCCACATACCTCAAATACATCCGAAGTGCATAACTCGAACATCAGGATCCCGTGGATTTCAAGTTGTTGAGCTTCTACTGTATTATGATCTACTGTATTATGATCGCGTAAAAAGTGTAGCCACACCCATCATATCTATTTCGATCAACTGAAACAATTACTCTAGCCGCATAAATTCCCACATTGCTACCAAGCATAAAATTCGCATTACATGCGCCAAACCCAAGTTAATGTTGTCCTTAGGGGATGACAGGAAGACAGTCAATCAGGCTATGGCACCCCCTCCAGTATACAATAATCTGTATAAAACTTGAACACTCAAAATTCTGTATGTTATGTATACTATGAATAAAGAATTGATTGATTAGTCGATCGATTGATATGAATGACCAAAGACTGTCCGCTGAATCAAGAAAAGTGATGGAGCAATGAAGAGGGGGTGAAGATTGAGTGAGTAAACTTACAAGTTTCTCAAGTCTGAGATCGGAAATGATGGTGGCGTTAAAATACTATTTAACAACACAATCCTGTGAGGTACGAGCCAGTATATTATGTTATGTGTAAACAAAGAAGTCGGGGGCTCACGTCTTAAAATTTATATTTTTTTCTTGGAGGTATATAAAGAGAGTAATCGCTTGACTGGACTGGTTACGTGAAATAATTCATGAGAGGTGAGGAACGTTGTACGAACACGAGTGCGCGAATGCGCACGAGTGTTTTACAATATAGTCCCTCACCTCGAATAAATTATTTCACGTAACCAGTCCAGTCAACCGATTACTCTGTTTATTACTTTTCATTATTAACGATAATTATATTATTTAACCCTTCACCTAACGTAACGACCAGCGCTATTCTCAAAAATCGCCAATTAATTTTCATTATTTTCTGTCCCTAAAACATAGGTTATGACCCCTCATTGGAACGAACTCGACGAGCTCGTTCCAATGAGGGGTCATAACCTATGTTTTTGAGACAAAAAATGAAAAAATAATAAAAATTAATTGGCGATTTTTGAGAATAGCGCTTGCAGGTTTTGGCCGTTACATTGGGTAAAGGGTTAAGAACATTATGAAAACCCCCCAAAGATAGCTGTGCCTACTAAGTTTATAAGCTTATTTTGGATTTTAATGGGAGAGTGGGGGTGGGTGTCTGAGTCGAGCTCGTTCCAATGAGGGGTCATATCCTATGTTTTTGAGACCAACAATGAAAATAATACCTATTCAAGATTTTTTTTTGCAAGTGTCGTCTGCTTTTCATATTTGGTAAAGGGTTAAAAAAAACAAAAAAACAATGAAGTCCCCATTACACCCACGGCAAAGCGTCTTCGTTTGCGCGCACGGATACATGGCGCAATTGTTGATTGCATAATTCACTTGTGAAGTTATCGTTTATAATCAAACCCGGAAATCCCAGTAAATCACACTTTGGAAAGTAATAAATTTGTATAATGTAGACTTACTGAGTGTCAACAACTTCGTTTGGCCGATATCATTTTTGGGCAGCACTATTTCTCAGATACAGTACATAATTCAGGTTTCATATATTATCGATATTTATTAATATCGTTATAAAGAGCATAATGTTCGTTTACAAAGAAACATTAATATCGTTATAAGGGATACAGTTGCGTAGCCAATGGGGGAAGGAGCATTGCACCCAATCCCGCACCACACACATAATTCCAACCAACCCACTAAAAATCCTACGATCTGTACAGGGCGTCAACTAATGAAATTGCATATGGCATTCCAAGCTTGACGTTCTTTCAAAGTTCAAAATAGTGCCATTTGGGGCATTTTCCAGCATTTTTTAAATATATACTCCCGACCCCACCAACGCGGGGGACACCACACTCATACCTTTTCCTAACTCAAGACTTCGATTTTCGTGATATGCCTTCGGCATAAAAATGCATGAACTCCCAGAAAGATCAATATGCGCCCCTAATATAAATCCCTGGCTCCGCGCGCGAAAAGACATAACATTCGTTTATGAATAATTAGGTTTTTCACCCACCCACCTTAAAAACAGGGTCAGGGTCACCGTTAAAACGAAAAACGGTAGTCGGAAAGTGAGCCAAGTTCTAACGGGTGAGGATCCAGATGACTGTCCTCTGCACGAAAAAAGGATTCACTTTGTGTTGTCTAAATTAAATGTATGCTAAAGCTTTCTATGTTGTATTCGAGGGGAGCGAAGCCTCAAAACTATGATGATACGGAGATCGTTCTACAGAGTATGCCGCACCCTGGGGCTCAGAAAGACATTAATTTCAGTTGTGGAAATTCTATGCCAATCCTTGTGAAGGAATTTAGCAATAACTAAAAGTAAACAGCCCAGAAAGAGGTTACGTTCTTGGAAACTTTTAAAGGGTCCACTTCCACAACAGAATCGGGCACGTAGCGACGGGGGTGGGTGGGGTTGGTGGGGTGCAGGAGTGGTTCTTCCCATCCCCCAATAACCATCATAATTTTCAATAGTTGGCAGTTCGAAGATATAAATTCCAATAGTTGGAGATTTAAAGAAATCAATTTCCATTCATGTTTTCAACTTTTCCAACCAGTCAATTTGAGTTTCCAACCCGTGATCACAGTTTGCGGTCAAATTCGCCAACATTTCCAGTCAGCTTACAAAATTTTCCGAAATTCCGATTCGAATTTGTGACCGGTCCGGTTTTTCGAATTCGTCGTTCTGTTTCTCAAACAAAGATGACGCCACAGAAGAACAAAAGACTGTCAACTATTCAGTCAATACCTTCTTCTTGCAGCTGATTGGCAGTCAGTTGCAAGGAGTAGGTAATGACCGAATAGCTGTCAGTATATAGTCCTTGTGTAGCCTGGTCAGTGTAAGGGAAAACTCATGGACGTACCTGGGGAAATATATTTTTCTTGTGGATAAAATGACTATATTTAAGCCAGAGGGAGGCCTCAGAACCCATCTCAGTTATTCAAAATTAAAATATTTCCCCGGGGAATCCCCCTCCCGGACCCCTACCATCGACAGGGTGGTACTCTCCCCAACCCCAGTTAAAAAATGTAACTGCCCCCCCCCCCCTCCCCCCGCCGTGGCGAATCAGTAATATTGGGGGTCCTTAGGCCACATACTGTATTATTCAGTACATTATAATGTTATATTCTAGCCCACTGGCTGGGTACAAACATTCAATTCAGTATAATATCCACCCGGCCTTGACTAGCTCAATAAGTTCTAGTGATGGTTAGTGGTTACAGTATGGCCGTCGTGGACTGGTCACTTTCCACGGGTGGGCAATATTTCAACGGAGGCAATAATATTAGATTCCAAAACACAAATTATAGGAGTAATAGTAAAAAATTTAATTAATGAAGCACCGGGTACAACCCGGCGCTTCATTAATTAAAATTTTCCCGATGGTGATTTTCGTTCGTCCTTTCGTTCGTTTATATGTTCGTTCCTTCGTTAGTTGGTCAGCATCTTAACCGAGAAGGAGTCATTTGGCATTGGTTGATTTCGGACACTGCTTCAACGGTTTGATGTAACAACTTGTACAGAATACATCCTCATTTGTAAATTAATTAAACTTGTTTAATTAAAATTGTTTCGTCATTTGAACAACTGTCTCTTGTTGTCATGTGCCACGTACACAACCCCGTAATTGATTTCAGAGAATATCGCCCCAATTCTTTATGCAACCTGGTATTGAAGCATCCAACTTCAATGATTCAACTACAACAGTTTTGAGACCCAATAATGATTTTTCCCAGAATGTTGGAATTGTTGGGGGTCACTAAAAACGTGCAACTGTTGGAGGCCCTTAGAAGACGCCCTAACCTCGTTGTATGGGCGTTACGCTACTGCCTCCACCCCAATTGAAGACCCTCTAGCTACGTCCCGAACAGAATTCACCCCAGGCACCAAAATACGTCTCGTCAGCCTAGAAAGTTAGGTGATCACTGACATGTCCCAATTCTAAATAGTTTAAAGGTCGAGAAATGTATTCGCCACTTTTGCAGTTCAAATTCTGAAAATGTAACGGGAAATTTTCAGAATTTGAACTGCAAATGTCGCCATTTCTTTGTCGACCTCTTACGCGAAATGAGTGGAATTAAATAAAAGAGTTTAAGGGCTTCTCAGGGGCCCTAACTTTTAGGCTATATATGATTGGCGGCTTTTATTTCAATAAAATGCGCGTTACAAGTTCTGGGTCATACCCGAGTCCCCGAAACCATAGACCCAGTGATATAATCCTCGACCTCATTATCCTCTCACCGGATCTGCTCAAATTCAAGCTACAGATCTTCAGAGGGATGGTCAATTAGAGTGAGGACTTCCCCCTCCAACCGGCACGGGAAAATGTCGGAACGACCGCTCACTTCGTACCTTAGGTCGGCCCACCCTCAATCTTGGGCCGTCCCACCCTTACACCGAGCGAGTTGGTTAGATTTCGAATTACAACCGGCCTAATTTTAAGTTGAAAGCGGACCTATGTATTCCACGCTTCAATGGCTCAACAAGAACCCAGGGTTCCAGCCATCCGAATAATTTAGTCGATGGCTTTTCCCGTGTGACCCAATAGTGCCAAATGGCTCCACCAAGTGTACCGACCGTCGAACTGGTCGCACTTAAGAACGAAACATTAGCTTCGAGGCTTTGTAAAGATTTTTTTTTTTGGATGGGGCACCGACACATCGGGAGATCAATTTATTTATTTATTTATTTATTGGTGTTTTAAGGTCACATATTTCTGCGCAATGTCTAACCATGATAGTGACAGTTTTACGGGTGGAGGAAGCCGGAGCACCCGGAGAGAACCACCGAGCAACGGCGAGCAACTGTCAGCTCCCCAACATACCAACACCACACAAGCAGGCTTAGCATTGACTGAAGACAGGTGCACCATCGATGTGCAGTACGCCTTAGTACACAGCGTCACCGTGCCCCACGAGGGCAATGGGGGTGAAGTGCCTTGCCCAAGGACACAACGCGTTTGCCGTAGCTGGGATTCAAACCGAGGACCTCTCGGCTTGCAGCCTGCACCTCTACCAACTGAGCCACCGCGCTCCCAGGGAGATCAATCGATCTACCGAATGACTATAGTCCGCCACTGCGGCCTTCAGGTCCAATGTGTTCTATGTGCCTACTGGCACATAGAACACATTGGAACTCAGGGGACGACAGGTTCATCCTACCTGTCCATTTGATAAACAGGGTTTTTGACTTTTTGTAAACAGTTGATTTGAAAGTTGAGGTCCAATTAATTTTCGTCTTTTAAGTCAAAGCCTTTAAGGTTAGTAACCTAAACTGCTAATATGAATGAGGTAAACAGAATGCAAAGAAAACATATTTTTTTACTCCACATCAAACCTCGGATACTCGTTCAAGGACGTCAGTAAGATCAATATCTATTATTCTGAAAAAATACATCGCACTTCGAAAAACATTCCAGATGAGTGAAACATGTGAATAAAATCCACAACTCCCTTTTCAATTATCCAAGCGAGAGGTGGAAAAAATGTTCATTCATATTTTTCACCTCTTCAGCGAATATATTTCTCATGATGTATACGAATTTAGATAAAACTTGATAGCCGAACAGAGGGCCAATTTACAAGATCTTTTCTGACACGCGCATTCCACACATCTCACCGTAAATTACTACGAGTACTGCGTAACATTGTACTTCCCAAAAATATTTTTATCAATGAGTTGAGATGTATGGGCGGAATCTTACTGAACCGCATACAGACAGATACGCCCTTTCCGACCGAGCTAAATCCAATCGATTCTAGTTATCAAATACGAACCGCCCATCTTTTGACATATAAGGCAGAAGAAACGAATTGCGGTTTCCAAGCGAGGCTGCGTAAACACGCTGACTGCAATATTTTACACATGATGGATCCTGTTTGCGGTGGAATTCCTCTCGAACCATGACATTCCAGAAAAAATAACATCACACGTAATTCTAAAATTGTATAAATTAGGCTGAAAAGGAGAATGACCAAACATTTGAGTGTTAGTCTTGTTGACTACTGTGTATTATTTTAACGCGTAGTAAGTTTATTGTACACTGCCAGTGAATAATTTCATCAGTATTTAAAATGGATATAGGAACACATTGGACTCATGCTTTACTTTCTTGCTTACTTTTAATTGTGGTAAGTATTTAATAGTGTGTTATTTAATTTCTTTTAATGTTTTGCTCAGTCAAGCTGCGTCATGTCAAATTCTTAAGTTCTTATCTCGAATGCGGAATATAACCCTTTACTTAACATGAAAAAGCAGACGACACTTGCAAAAAAAATTCTTGAATAACTAATGTTTTTCATTTTTTGTCTCAAAAACATATCTTATGACACCTCGTTGGAACGAGCTCGTTCGAACGAGGGGTCATAACCTATGTTTTTTGCGACAAAAAATGAAAAAAATAATGAAAATTAATTGGCGGTTTTTGAGAATAGCGCTGGCCGGTTTTGACCGTTACGCTGGGTAAAAGGTTAACTCAACCATCGAAAACACCCCGGATGACTCTTCAGAGTTCCATTTAAATGCCGCCACTGAAATCAAGTGGATGTCTGCCAACACAATCTTTAAATTTGGATCTGTAGTTAGTTCAGCTGTCTGAACTTAGTTTCTGCCCCACTGTAGTGGAAAAGTTCTATATTCTTCCAAAATTTATAAAGCAAACCTGCAAGTTCCAACGAATGGATCAACTCTTATACAGCCCGGGGAGTGTTGATTAGAACAAGCGGTTTGGTTTTCCAGCCAAGGGATATTTTTATTGGCAGTGGAGGCTGAACCATGGTAGGGTGAAACATAGGGGACACGTGCCCCCCCCCCCCCCCCCCCCATACACATTCTGTCTCGACATATGATCACACCAGCAGGAAATATGGCATGCCCAGTGCGCATCTGATAACTATCCCTTCCACATGCTAGCGACTTGGCTTAGTGGCTCAGTGGTTACGGCAATGGACGTCAAACCGAAAAGTTCACCGTTCGATTCCCACCAGGGGTAACTGACTTGTGTCCTTGGGCAATGTATTTAATCTCCATTACCCACGTGGGGGCACGGTGGAGCTGTGTACTAAGGCCCACTGCACGTCAATGGTGCACCGTTGGGGAGTCTGACAGTTGCTCGGTGGTTCTCTCCGGGTACTTCGGCTTCCTCCACCCGTACAACTGTCCGGCTCTAGGTAACCCTGGTGGTCGAAAGTGTCGTTAAACTCCAATAAATAAATAGATCCCTTCTACACACACCTTCTGTGTCGTCTCTCCTATTTTCAATTCTGAGAAAGACACTAGAACATTAGCAGCCTTTCAGTTCAGAGGCTACTGAATTGGATCCGCTGGTCCATGGACTGGAAGTCTGTTTGTGCTTCTTAAGCTTTTTTTCAGATTCTGTTAGATAACTGCCTGCTGGTAAACTGTGGCGTGTTGTTTGTCAATCAACTCTCTGTTCCATACTTAACTCTTTACTTGACGTAACAAATTAACGACACTAGGATAAAACATCTCTTGAATGATTAAAACATTTAAGTTTTGCCTCAAAAACGCAGCTTCCAACCCTTTATTGGAACAAGCTCGACGTGAACGCTCCATTAAGGGGTCATAAGCTATATTTTGGAAGCAACCCTTGAAAAAATAAAATTTTAGTGAATAATGTCACATACGGCGGCTATCATGGCCATTTCGTCTGGTAAAAGGTTGATCGAAATTACAAGATCTCATTCGAAAGTTCGCTGTGGTAAATAGTTTATTCAGCTTTCTTGGCCGGCTATCCCTGTAGTAGGATGCATACTGGGTTCCGACAGCTGAACTTCTCCCCACGAAGTGAAACAGTGCTTGTTGAACTGTGGTAAGCAGGTTCGGTTTCACCGGTAAAATAGGACCCGGTAACAGACGCCTGGGGAGCAAGACCTCTAAAGTGGGCAGCATAGGTACGATTGGCTAGCCTAAAATTGACTTCATACCTATGCTGCGGTCATGATATAGTCATGGATGCTGAAATGGACCTTAAACAGGAACAACTATAGCTGAACTGCTCCGGTAATGTACGGTGCACCCACCCCACCCCCACTTTTTGTCAGGTACTCTGATTATAGTTTATCCTTTCATTTTTTTACATATGCTACTGACTACCCCTCATCCTCCACGTCCACTATGTCTGGTCCGTATATAATATGGTTTGCTAACCCCACCCGGTCGGTGTACTAAACATTTACTGTTTATCCTAAACTCTAATATCAGTTGGGTTAAAAAATTAACCCAAATCAAATGGGGTGAGTGAATATGAACCCAATTGGGTTCATATTCACTCAACCCAGTTGATATCGGTTGATTTTTAACCCAATTGATTTTAGAGTAATATAAATATATAGAGAGAGTATACACAAGGTTGTTGGGTACTTGTGAACCTGATAGTGTGACCACCATATAGTCTTGTAGAGTCGTAGTTCACTGACAGGTAAATTTGATTGATCAGTATACTCGCCTTCTTAGCTGGAAGAGGAGCAACATTTTAGGTTATAGTGTAAGTTTGTCCGCCCAGCTCACTCTTCGTATGGGCTCGTGTATTATATTTCAGTGTTGTTGTGTATCCCTATGTATTTAAGGTTCTGCAGGGATCTGTTCGCTTCGACGAGAATATTCTTGTAGTATAGTAGTGATAATGTATGCCCTGTTTGGTCCAGCCTTGAACACGTCCTATGGATCGAATGCGATAACCTATATATTTTATCCCCCATCGCCTGTCAAAAATACATAATCAGTAGAAACGAGTGGCATTTTATTTCCTGAATTGCCGAAACTCACGTGTATGCGAGAGTGGACGCGTGGTTGGTTGTGGTGGCAAATGTCCTTTCCCCAACCCTGTGATCAAACTTTACTCACTGCCCCGGGGGAAAGAGTGGAGACTGGACATGCGCAAGTATTTGTGTATGGTACTTTTGCTCTTGGTAAGATTATTGTGGAGACATCCGAGAGCCGAAATGGTTCTGCGATGCCTTTCACACAAAGACCTGCTGAGAAATTTCAAGAGGCGTCACTTAGCAGCTATTAAGAGAACAAAAGAACAAATATATATAGGCCTAATGCGAAATATAATATCTCACCTCAACATGGCAAAGTGATCATTTTCAAGTAACAACCTTGGAGGGGCAAAATGCCGAGTTAAACTGAATGTTATTATGGACGAGTATGATGTGTTCTCCATCAGTCGAGGACGAAGCTCTAAATTTAGATCAGCTATCAACACATTTTTCAGATTGCACTTGGTTTGTTTTCGTAGGCGGGCCGCATAATTTGTTGGCGCACTTTAATATAGGGTAAGTTATATGAATGTCACCATCTGTATTCGGGTGATTATAACATCTTGCATTCACATCTTTGATGGGTTATTATTAAATGTTTGAGCGCCATGTCTGTAATTTTTGAATAATGAACATATGAGCTGGGTATAGCTGCGGCTAGGTCCGTCGCAATCTTCAGCTGATCGGATGAGCAGGGGCATCAAAAGGATGACCAACAGTGAGTGTAAACCTGAATTACCCTGAATGTAATGACTCGAGTGGGAGCGCGGTGGATGATTGGTTACGGCATTGGACTTCAAACAGAAAGTTCCACGGTCCATCTCCGCCAGTGGCAACTGCGTTGTGTCCTTGGATAGGACACTTAATCGCGATTGCCCCGTGGGAGCACAGTGGCGCTGTGTCCAAAGGCGTACTGCACGTCGATGATGCACTTGCCTTCAGCCAATGCTAGTCCTGCTTGCGCGGAGTTGATATGTTGAGGAGTCTGACAGTATTCGCCGCTGCTCCGTGGTTCTCTGTGGGTAAGCCGGCTTCCTACACCGGTAAAACTGTCCAACACGAGATGCTAGGGTTGCACGGTATATCGATAAACCGATATATACCGATATTGAAACCTTTATCGATTGAATACCGGTGTAATTACAAAAATATCGGTTTATCGTGATTATTTATTTGCCCACAATTTAATTTTCAAGATGTCTTGAGTTTTTTAACTGTAGCCCCGAATGAATAATATTATCCTTTTATCCAAGGAATCGTCTGCTTGTGCCCTCGTAATATACAAATTCAGCAGTTGAAAAAATAATTTTCAAAAATTTCAACAAAACTATATTATGTGACCCCCGTTGGAACGAGCTCGTTGAGCTCGTTCCATTGAGGGGTCACATGATATAGTCTTGTTTAAATCTTTGTGGAAAATCTGGTAAACTAATTTTGAAAATAATAAATTTTGATATCGTCTGCTTTGGGTAAAGGTTTTTCGAACCGCATCATCAAGGCATGCTAATTCGCTCCGACTGTGATGCATCGAGTCTCGATTGTGGTACTTGTGTTCATATATCTGAACAGTTTTCGATATACCGGTATACCGAGGTATTTTTTTTGAATACCGATACCGGTATTCACTTTTGAATATCGTGCAGCCCCACGAGATGCCCTTGGCTGTCGGAAGTGTCATTGAAACCCAATAAATAAATAAATAATGGCTCTAGTCCTGATTGATAAAATATTTCAACGACATCATAAAGGCATGCTTTCGCCGAATGCATGCCTGGATGATGTACTTGGAAGATGAGTCAGTTGGGATTTTTGTTAAAAGACTACCATGATCTTCGAACATGCTTGTTGAGTTCCTGTTTTAGACCATCCTGTGCTGAATAACCCTTCTAGTTTATATCAGTAAAGCAAGTAACGGCGGGTAAATATTCACCAGATATGACCAGATACCAAATCACCGTTGTACATGCAGCAAATGAGATTAATGTTAATGTCCGAAAAGATGATTTGCCACTAAAGCAGTCTCCCCCTGATCATCCAATGAGCAGATTTGCAGTTCATGAACCACTGGGTAATATAATACCCTTACTGATGGCCAGGGACGCCGGACGCACGAAACAGAGGGGTCAGCTGCCCTCACTGTCTTCGGACCACGGGTCGAAAGGAGCAGACAATGCCCTTCTCAGATTCGTCACTCAGTTTTTTTTCAATGATTTATTCTCGTAGTAAAACTAAAATGCACCCTAAATCCGTTCAAGAAGCTTTCAAAAATTGAATGGGGGTAGTTGGGGGAGTTTGAGAGGAGGTGACCCCCTCCCATCGGGAGGGGGTCACCTCCTCTCAAACTCCCCTATTTCGGGCCTTCGGCCTTCGAGACATGCATGCTACGGCGTGTCATGGCGGGGCTGCTAGTGCAACTAAATGCCCTTTCCCCGGGATCTGACCTCCATGCCCTGAAGTTCTACTGGCTCCCCTGCTGATGGCCACCGGCTCGGTGATTAAGTGCCAAATAACTATGTGCGTATATGTCATGAAAGTTATTAAACGTTTAGTCTCTCGAACTTCGCTAAGACTTCGCGTTTGGGTTATCCAGTCTCATAAGTACTTTAGATCAAAGTTCAACTACCTGTCACAGTGACGTCCACCCACTGTCTCACAAGATTCGTCCTGCTTTTTCTTGATCGGAACGTTCTGTTCAAAACGTAATGTTCAAACAGCAGATCACCAACTCACCAACTTACTTTCGCTAATCTTTTACCAAACGTAACGGCCAAAATCAACCCGCGTTTTTCGCCAAAATCACCATTTAAATTTCATTATTTTTCTTTTGTATGTCTAAAAAATATAGCTTATGACCCCGCATTGGAACGAGCTCACTGTGCTGATGACAAATTTAGTAATTCAAGAATTTTGTTTGCATATGCCGTCTTCCTTTCGTGGTAGGTAAAGGGTTAACAAGACTGAGTAAAAAAAATCCTAAATTGTACGTTATTCTGTTTGTAAAAGAATGATATCTTTCTCGATCAGATCACGATCCGATCGCCACACACATCAGTGGGTTGAGATTTCATAAATTATATTTTGAGAAAATCAAGACTGGATCAAGAGAAACGGACGTGATCCAATGTTTTCGAGTAAAAAGGCGGGCAGAGAATTGAGACCAGTGGGTTGCGTTCTGGTCGAAATTCCCTCATGTCCATGTTTACAATCACAGATATGTACCCAACAACAGTGTGTGTGTGTGTGTGGGGGGGGGGGGGGGGGGGGGGGGCTCATATTCTTACTTGCTAGACCTATTGAAGCTTGAATCGTCGACAAGTAAATTGTGCAGCATCCTGTTGAGTTCTAAAGTTCCCTCTGATCTAGCAAGTAAATGTATAGCTATAAGTCCATTCGCTAGGCGGCGAGGTACCAACTCACTCTATGCATATTGTAAACTTAACTTTTCTTAAATTCCCATGTACAACAGTACAACACAGACAATACAAAGATGAGGGAAAATAGTATATTTTGGTTATTTTACTACTTTATTTAACGCGACTAGGGGCAGACAATTCAAAAAAAGTTTTTGAATAACTAAATGTTCTTACTCAAAACTGTAACGTTTGAACCCTCATTGGAACGAGCTCTTCGCGATCGTTCCAGTTGAGGTCATAAGCTATGTTATGAAGCCAAAGGTGGAGAGAAAAAAATGACCAATTTTTGTGAATATCACTAAAACTTCGAACAGTTTTTTGTGCCCTTAGTAAAAAGCGTGGGTTTAATGCGGGGGTGAGGTTGCAACTCCCGAACCAAACGTGGATCCACTTGGAGAAATTAATAATGCTCTTCAGAATCTAGTATTATTTATTAGATTCGATTTTCTTTCCCAGAAGTTTCCATTATCAAACTCGACAAATATGCATTCAAACTCGGCTGATATGATGCTGAACTCGGCCGATATAAACCAATCTAGAATTGTCCCCTTTGATGCGTTACAAGGCGCTATCAGTTTGTTTACACAGAAGTCGTTCACCGTTATTCGCCGAACGCAATAAGGAAAATTTGCATCACCAGGCATAAGAAAGCAGTGTGAAGCTGAGGTTTTGAATGGAAAGGAATTAATGATGGCAGTAAGTAAGGATTTTTATTTATTTATTTAAACTTATTTGTTTTACAAGGATTGGCGAACAAGTTATGCAACTTATATTAACGCCTCTCCTTGGCCCAATGGCGCAAGTGTGTGGGATGACCACCGCACCGGCAGCTTCGTGGCCTCGCTCTTCTCAAATACTACGAAGGGATCTTTAGCCTGCACGGAGTGTGTCTCTCTCCGCACAGAGGACAGCCATTTTACGTTCACACGATAGGACGGTACGCTGTGACAGCATCAACCCCACAATTGATGCTGACAGAACTTCCCCGACCGGGGATCGATCCCGGGACCTCTGGCATGAGAGACCAGCGCACTTATTCTCTCGGCCACAACCCTCTTAATTAGAGAGTGGTGGCCGAGAGAATAAGTAAGGATTAAATTGATGAAGAGACGAAAGAATTGAATAGCACCGAAAATTCAGCACAAACTAATATTCGGAATCGTAAGCTGAGATTCGTTGAGGAGGGAGAGCCGAGCCTTTTCGTAATTTAATTGTTTTTGGTTTCTTAGATAAAGAGGTTATCACTTGGTTAGTATCACACAGGCCGAGATATTAGACCTCGGTATCTTCGCATCAGCCTTTGACCTTCAGTCATAGGCTGATATGAAGTTACCTCGGGTTGTTATCTGGCCTGTTATGAAACTATCCAAGTAATAACTTCTAATTATTGGAAGCCTTGTTGGACAACCCGAGCCATTTGTAGAGCTAGTGGTGTTCCTTATTGTTGACTAATAGACACTATACATAGGGTCCTGCGAAGCTTCGAAATTATAAATTATATTCGATTCGAAATAATCCCCATGATTCAATTCGATTCGATTTCGATCGCGGCGATTCGAAAATTTTCGAATCGTCGAGATGTTCTCAAAATCCCACAGAGTGTCTCCTCTTAAACTCTTCTTCTATCATCAGGTCTCCTGTACAGGCGGGAGGGTGGGGGAGGGGGGGGGGGGCGTCCTGTACAGGAGACCTGATGATAGAAGAAGACTTTAAGTAGGTCCCGCTTCCGAAATTACATTGTTTCCGTTCGGAATATTCCGTGTGTTTGCTTGATTTGCACGAGTCGCCATTGCACACAATACTTGAGTGCAGACTGACAATATTAACGGTTGGAAGAAGGTGCAACACCCACAACTTGAAAAGCGGTGATATTTGACTCGAGATTCGATTCGATTCGAGATCTGATACCTGATTCGATTCGAGATTCGATTCGACCCGAAATATGAGGCTCGCAGGGCCCTAACTGTACAACATGGTTCTATTGCAGCTGTGCGCCTTTTCGCTTTTGCGTCCACAATGACTGCCAACAGACTAATAGTTATGTAATGTATCGTTCGTGTGTGCCAAGCAGCTGAAATTTCTTCTCAAAATGCAATCTTCTCCCCTCGACATAATTATTAGATACTACCTTGTTGATCTGGCATTTAGTCTATTGCTTCTGGGTAATATAATTCCTACGTAAGCACAAAGTGTGTTTTGAAGTAGAGAAAGATAAAGAACTCCGCATTTACCTTTAAATAAACTACCATAACTTATACTTCAAGGCATTTATAAAATACTCTTTGGGAGACACCCCAAAGCATTTACCTTTTCTACTCCCCATAATGGAATTAGTGTCAGTTTCACAGCGGGAATTACTCGTTGAAATAACCCTTTTGCCGTGAAAGAGGTGGCTCAGTGGTTACGGCATTGGACTTCAAACGGAAAAGGTCCGCGGTTCGATTCCCACCAGGAGTAACTGCATTGTGTCCTTGAGCAAGGCACTTAATCTCGATGGCCCACGTGGGGGAACGGTGGCGCTGTGTACTAAGGCGTACTACACGTCGATGGTGCACGTGTCTTCAACCAATGCTAACCTTGCATATGCGGAGATAGTACGTTGATGAGTCTGGCAGTAGCTCGCCGCTGCTCGGTGGTTCTCTCCAGGTACTCCGGCTTTCTCCACCCGCAAAATCCTCCGACACGGGCTGACCCTGGCTACTGAAAGTTTCGTTAAACCCCATAAAACCCTTTTAGCCGATTTACCCTGTCAACAAGCAAAGCAGATGGAGGTTCCTAGTTAGCACTAGGTACTATCGGGCAATAGTAATGGATTGGCTACTACTTAAACAGATAAGCTATGTTTATCTGCATAGCCCCATACAGCAGTGTGCGCTTTTAGTACTATATTTCCACGCCCTCCAGGCAGACTTCGAAAATAACTAGTTTATTAGTAGGCAGACTGAGTAGTTGTGGACTATAATATGGTTCACCATGCAATGATTTTGGACTCCCATTCAAGGTGACCTGGAGGTGACCTTCGTATCATGTGACTGTAGAGGTCTAAAAGTGGAAGGTAACAAATTTCTGTCCCCATTAAGTTGATACCTTGTTGACCTTTCCCAGAACGGTGCCCTTTAGACACATAAAAAGTAGTAATCGTGCCCTTCAACCCTGGTTACAGGATATCAGGCATGACTTCATGTGTCGTTATCAGTCACGTATCCCAATGACGTCACGTTGGGTTATCCTGTTAGCCCACGTGAGCGGTCATGTTGTGACGGCATTGCCATGGTGATATGCGGCATTAGTGCGCATATGTAGCGCGTGCTGTTAGAGTGACACTCGTATAAAGCGTCCAGTTTGTTTGCTGGATGCCGACATTTTGGTTTCTATAGCGGCACATGATTACTATGACCTTGAAAGGCCTTTAACATAGTGGACTTATGTTCGTGGTGTAAGCTAGACTGTACAAGAGTATATCTAATTACTGGACAGTGGACACAACCCGAAAACTCTAAAAAACCTAATGGACTCGTTTTGTCCTGGGGAGAATCCCCTTTATCGTTCCTATTTTGATACCACATACTGAACGTAGTGATATAGGGTCTTAAATAGTGTGCGGTTGCGTTCGTTTCTTTCAGAACACGTTCCATACCATATTTCCACGTGTTTAGGCCTGTTCTACCTATGTAATGCCATCCATCTGCCCAGGTCTACCTTTTCCGACTCCCCCATATGTGTCTGTGCGCTGGTACACAATGTGTAACAATGTTGTGGACAATGCGCATGGAGAACATGTACGTACGCTGGAGGTGCCGAAATATATGTGTGTGCTGGTGTACAATGTGCGCACAACACATGCAGCTCATAAGCACGGTCGGGTGTTTGATGATACTTATTGCACGGTGATGTACTATCGGAGGATACTTTTTTTCCTTTTGGGGGGGGGGGGGGAAGCTAGTTATAGGAGGTTAGCTACATGTGGATAGTTATGATGGCTTCTAAATCCCTTCGTCTCTCGGCCTTCATATTTTGCTGCCAAACAGGTTACTGCTACACTCTAAAATAGGTGGTTGAGTAGTCGACCCACATCAACTGGGATGAGCGAATATGAACCCAGTTTGGTACATATTCACTCAACCCAGGTGATTTGGGTTGCTTTTTTAACCCGACTCACTTTAGAGTAAATCTGTCCTCTCATCACCTTCCACTTTCTGCAGCCAATACTATAGACTTGCACCTCTACTGATTCCTATCACTAGTACTGGTATGTGCACCAACTATTGGCATCCACTATCTGTCCTGTGCTGGAGTTTGCTGAAATTACTATTGACTTGCAGACACTCCCTCCCTCCACACTCACTTTGACAGCCACCAAATTTCCTGTTTAGGGAAGTCCAATTGGCACCCTCCTCTTTGGGTGGAAATATTCCTGCTGGGACGTTTAATTTTCTGGCTTGTAACTCAGAATTTTTGACCTTTTGATAATTTTCAACCAACAATGCACTAACCCACTTGCATTGTGACATCCTCTCTGTAGCCATTTCAAAATGGTCAACGAGTGAATTCCTTTCTAGTGGGTGTTAAAATTATATATAGTCTCTACCAGTGTTTGAGTCACACGACAAGTTTTTTTTTTCCTTTTCAGATGAGTTTGTCACATACGGAAGCTTTTTCATACTTCCGACCAAATACAAAGAAAGAACTGTGGCCATATTTGCGGATAAAGTGCGACATTAGGTGCCCATACGGGTTCCAGACAGATCTAGAAGGCAACTCAATTGCAAATGTCACGACCCTTGCACGGTGAGTATTGATTTCATACACGTGAAGAGTGGATAATCACCGAAACACTCGCTGAGTGGTCTTCCACTCAGATAGTAAATCTCGCCAGGGCTTTACAAATTAGAAATTAACTCGACCCGAAAAAAGTTACCTTAACTGTTTCCGGCAACCAGTTTTAGATTACGTAAGCAAGATGGCGATAAAGTGATGTTAAGAGGGTATTATATGGTGAGTTCCACATTGGCCGAGATGTCTGCCTCGGTAACTTCGCATCAGCCGGAAACCGAAGTCTCAGGCTAATATGAAGTCTCATTGGGCTGATATCTCGGCCGATATGAAACTAACTAAGTGAAATAACATCTTTATTTTTTAAACTAAAACAAATAATTACAGAAATTCTCAAATCTTTGTTTCTCAGTCTTTTCACAAAGTCCGAAGTTCCCTCCTCTTCTCCTAGTTCAGTTATCCGAAACGTCTCGGCTTCCCAGTAGGGAAGCCGCGACGTTCGGATAGCCAAACTATCTTTCTTTCAAGTTGACGAATCTCCGCTTACGACTTTGCGATTTATATTCTATACAGCTCTCTTCTTTCTTCTCTTCACCTGCCTAATCACCACTTATTTTTATCATTAACCCTTTCCTAAAATGAAAAGCAGACGACACTTGCAAAAAAAAATTCTTGAACAACTAATTTTTTTCATTTTTTATCTCAAAAAGAAAGGTAATGACCCTTCATTGGAACGAACTCGACGAGCTCGTTCCAATGAGGGGTCATAACCTATGTTTTTGAGACAAAAAATGACAAAAATAATGAAAATTAACTGAGAGTTTTTTGAGAATAGTTTTGTCCGTTACGTTGGGTAAAGGGTTAATTCCACATTATACAAAACTCTGCTTCAAACCAATCCATCATGCCCGTTACCGTCGATTTTCCTGATTGCGTTCGACGATCAACTGTGAACATTTCAATGTGAACAATTTGGTTGCGCCTAGTAATGCATCAAGGGAAACAACCCTAGATTGATTCATATCGACCGAGATCGGCGTCATATCAGCCGAGTTTGACACCATATCAGCCAAATTTGATCATGGGCAATTCTGGAAAAAAATCATATCTAATAAATAATGATATATATACCATACAATTGTTAGTACTAAAATTGATATCAACATTCTCGAATACTGCAGTTTTATTACTAAATATTTTCAGCAACCCATTGATATGCTGTGATGTAAAACGCTTTAGGAAATGGTCAGAGATCCCTTTCCAACAGTGTGTTACGCCACAACAGTTCATAGTCATAGTCAAATAACACTATGTTATATCATCATTATAAAACAGATCCTAGTTCTGAAAGAGTTGACAAGTGAATACAACAGAAATTCTTAGTTTAACATTTAGTAATGTAGGCGAATGAAAAATAGGTAGCCCTATTCTCTTTTAATCAAATGACAGGCGAACGAAACGATTTGCAAAGGCCGTAAGTACATTGGGCCGTTCCTCCGTTTATGCTTACGTCACACAATAATTGCGTATGTCTCAAGGGTACGTCAGGACCTTGACCCAACGTCATAGCTCCAAGGACAAGGTCATAGGCCATTTATATGTGCCTTCGTCCATTCCAAACTTGTCCGGTCCATAAAATGATTTTTCAATGGACTGATCTTATTCATACTTCAAACAGTGATTGCTTATGACTGTGGCGTGTCGTGACCTTAGCCTAAGATCATAGCTCCAAGGTCAAGGGCACAGACCCTTCGTGTGTTCTTCCATTCTAACTTTGTCCGGTCCATAAAAATAATATTCAATAAACAGACCTCATTCATCATTTCTATAGAGATTGCTTATGACTAAAGGGTGTGTCATGACATTGACCCAAGGTTATAACCCCAATGTCAAGGCCACATACCGTTTGTGTGTTCTGAATTAATTAAATGGGCAGAGCTTGTTCATACTTTGCACGATGCGTATTCGTTGCTTGAAGGTGTGTCGTGACCTTTACCAAAGGTCATAACTCCAAGGCGATTGGAACAAATCGTGCGTCTGTTCTATAAATTTGCACGTTCCTTGAAATGATTCAACGTACAAATCGTGTTCATATTATTTCACATAGAGGTTGCTCATGATTCAAGTGTGTGTTATGACCTTGAGACTAGGTTATAACGTCGAGGTTAAAGACCCATCACCTGTCATGACATACACCAAAGCAAAAAAATATTTTCAAGTTTATACACAATCTTTTTTCACTGAAATTTAGACAGCTGCACTTATTTGATAGAGTTTCTTACCATTTTATTACAAACCACAAATGTCATACTTTCTCTTTTGCGTTCGTATTCGGAGAGCATCAACTTGCTCTGCTGATATTCTCTTATTTTTTGAATATATATTTTTATCTCGATGAAAACTCCACTTTGAGGCAGTTTTCGTGATAATTCAGTCTCCACATATTGTTGCAATGCGATTAGTTTTATTGTTGTTATCAAAATAAATTTAAGTTTTAACTTTCAGAAACGTATTAACTCATGACGTACAACTAGAGTACACTCGCAAACAATTTTCTTTTAATAAAAGTTTTATTTTTCCCTTCAAAAACATAGTGTATGATCCATCTTGGGAACGAGCTCTGCGAGCTCGTTCCCATGAGGAATCATAAGCTGTATTTTGATAAAAGGTTAATGACGTCAGACGAACATCAGATTAGTCTGGTGTCTGTCTCACTTGATATTGTTTTTCTCCAAACCTTATAATTAAGACACTGTAAAACACGACCACAGACCTTATAATAATGTATTTATTATGTAGAAAGTTTGTTATAATTCACGTGTTTTTAACCAGAGCAAAACATCGTCCTGCTGCCCACAATGCCTCTGAGGGGAATTTTATCAGGAGTTACAGCGTTTCTTTCAGGCCCCCTTCCCTTCTCCATTAGTCATCCTGCTTTATCCACTACGGTTTTGTGCCATGAGCTGCAAGGCCAAAAGGGTATGAAAGATGAGAGGGGGGGGGGGGGGGGGGCGGAACGGGGCGCGAGGTAGTAGTAGTAGTAATATAATAAAAATAATCTTCGCACATTAGACATATTGGTTATCGGTTATCCAATAAAAAGGGCCAGTAAATTGTGGTTAAGACAAAATAATTAAACAGACTCTGGGTAAGTATCACTGAGCCAGCAGTATACTCGTATATAGGAAAGGCTGCACACACTATGGTCTCCATATTATCTACATATTAACAAACTTAGTTTGTTAAATGCACACATGGACTTGGTAGAAAAAAAGACTTACCGAAGTAGAAAAAGCAGTTTTGGATGGATGGAACACCACTTACCACGACAAATCTGAGATCGTAGTAAATGTTCGGCCTCCTTTGGCTCCCGAGCTCCCTTTGGACCCCCGGATCCGGATATGATGTGCCGCCTGCACCCCCCCCCCCCCCCCCCCCACACACACACACTCATAGACCCTGACTGCTGGAGTTTTATCAAGTCTTGTTTTTCTTCAAGTTAATACAACGGAGTAATTTTAGAGACAGCGTTCATAAGCATAACATTTACTACTGGGTCCAATTTCAGGTTTTGTATTAACCCTCTTCTGTTAAATGTATATATTTATTTATTTTATTCGGGAACGGGGTGGCTCAATGATTACTGCATTGGACTTCAAACCAAAAGGTTCACGGTTCGATCCCCGCCAGGGGCAACTGCGTTGTGTCGTTGGACAAGGCACTTAATCCTGATTGCCCACGTGGGGGCACGACCGCGATGTGTACTACACGCTAAAAACTAAAGTGTTAAAAACTACACTTGAAGTGCTATATTTAACACTTACCAAGTGCTCCCAGAACTTGACAGGTGTTACAATAATACCACTTGACAAGTGTAATGTCGCGACATTTAAAAGGAAACAACGCAGATGACGCGGATCAGGCTCGAACCCTCGAGCCTGATCCGCGTCATCTGCGTTGTGTCCTTTTAATTATGTACCCATCAAGCGCAAATCAAATTGTGAACGATTCTGGAAGAACCACCAATGCTAGACACATGGGAAGTGCCATCCATTCAAGTTTCAGTTGTCTGACGATTGTAATGTCTAAGTACTTAAAGCATTGCACTTTGAGTGTTAAAATCAAACCCTAAGAGTTAGAATGGGTTTAACACCTTGAAAGTGTCAGTTTTAACACTTTAGTTTTTAGTGTGTAAGGCATACAGGTACTGCACGCCAATGGTACGCTTGTCTTCAACCAATGCTAGCCATGCTTGTGTGGAGTTAGTACCCTGGGGAGTCTGACAGTTGCTCGCCGTTGCTCGGTGGTTATCTCCGGGTACTCCTGCTTGCCCCCACCCGTAAAACTGTCCGACACGAGGTGACCCTGGCTGTAGATAGCGCCGCTCACCCCCAATAAATAAATACATTCATTTGAAATAAACATTGTTTAGTTATTGACGTGACAGCCAGTTGTCACATCCCCCGCTCAGCTCTGCGTTATTTTATTCGACGGCTGTTATGTTCACCCTTTACATAACATAAAAAGCAGACGACACTTGTAAAAAAAATTCTTGAATAACTATTTTTTTTCATTGTTTGTCTTAAAAACATAGGTTATGGCCCCTCATTGGAACGAGCTCGACGAGCTCGTTCCAATGAGGTGTCATAACCTATATTTTTGAGACAAAAATGAAAAAAATAATGAAAATTAATTGGTGATTTTTGAGAATAGCGCTGAACGATTTTGGCCGTTACGTTGGGTAAAGTGTTAAAACTATAAATTTCTCCCCTTTATGTGAATAGAACCCTCTCTTCAGTATTTTCAGCTAACAGCGTTTAAGGGTTTAATTGAGAAACAATACGCAATTAGTTACCAATCAGTGGTATATAAGATCCACCTCGTCGCCCATTTCTGGCACTTTTTGCCGAAACAGCAGTGTAAGATTCCAAAACGGTCCCTTTGCATATTCTGTAGGCCGTTCTGGACTCTATTCAGATAGCCCCCTCAACGATTGCTATAATATGGTATACTAGATATTTACACTTGTAAATATTTCTGCAGGTAAACGCTACAGGTACTTCGTGGAATGTTTACAGGTAAAATGAGCAGGGATGTTCACCTTTCGACAAAACTGTCACGGTGACATTCACAATGGAGTGCGTATGCAGAGCGCGTATTGACGAGAGAATTGCGTCTTTCAGTCGCGCATGTCATGTAATAATGTTCTCACGTGATTAGGTCTACTGTTGGTACGAGTGTCCTCGGGTGGATGTGTGTTTCAGAAGTGTTCGATAACGAAATTCAATTTCGCCATGCACTATTTTCAAAATACATAATGTAGATTCCAGTATTTGTGATGCTTTTATGCCAAACTATGGCTGATGACCTCATTCCAATGATGAGCACAAAATTATTGTCGGGAAGAAGATAATGACATGACATGTCAGCTTGTTTTGGGAAGAGTGTTTTAACATTCCTATGTATAAAATAATGAAGTGGCTAGATTGGGAGGGAGGTGTGGATATTTTCAAAAAAAGATGGTAGACAAGTTGGTTTGTAGGCCGTCAGCGAACAGGATATATATTCGGCCCTCTTCACCCTTCCTGGTGTTGAAATTGTGCTTAATATTAATGTCTATACACAGTTTCCATTGAATTTATTTATTTATTTATTTATTTATTTTTTTATTGGTGTTTAAGGTCACATATTTCTGCACAATGGCTAATCATGACCACGACAGTTTTACGGGTGGAGGAAGCCGGAGTACCCGGAGAGAACCACTGAGCAACGGCGAGCAACTGTCAGCTCCCCAACATACTAACTCCACACAAGCAGGGTTAGCATTGGTTGAAGACAGGTGCACCATCGACGTGCAGTACGCCGTACTACACCGCGTCACCGTGTCCCCACATGCGCAAAGGGGGTGAAGTGTCTTGCCCAAGGGCACAACGCGGTTGCTGCAGGTGGGATTCGAACCGAGGACCTTTCGGTTTGCAGCCCGCACCTCTACCAACCGAGCCACCGCGCCCCCTTCCATTGAATATTATGTTATTGTATACCCAAAACATATAAATGTTTAATGCAATAAAGAAAAACTGAAACTGATAAAAAGATGGACTGCCAAGTGCAATGACCTAAGAGCCATTTGCGATATATTTGTTGAAATTTAGACATGTTTTAGTGATCGTTAAATAAATGATATCATTGGCATCAAAAAGTTAAGAAGGATCCGTAGTGATGCATGCACAAATTGGGCGAACGGGCGTTTCGTTCGCCTGCCGTTCGCCTAAAATGAAATAGGACGACCGGTTTTCGTTCGCCTACATTTCTAAATCTTAGACTAATATCTTTTCTTGAATTACTGCTCATTTGTAAACTGTCCCAGAACCATGATCTAATTTATAATTACGATGGAACCTAGTACAATTTAACCCTTTACACAAGGTACAAAGTATCAACATTTTTTTATTTTAATTGTTGTTTTTTTAAATTTGTTAAAAACATTCGACAAAACCATATCATGTATCCACTCATTGGAACATGGTAATGAGAGGTAACATGGTATGTTTTTGTTAACCCTTTACCTAATATGAAAAGAAGACGACACTTGCAAAAAAAATTCTTGAATAACTAATGTTTTTCATTTTTTGTCGCAAAAACATAGGTTATGACCCCTCGTTGAAACGATCTCAAGGAGCTTGTTCCAACGAGGGGTCATAACCTATGTTTTTGAGACAAAAAATGAAAAAATAATGAAAATTAATTGTAGATTTTTGAGAATAGCGCTGGCCGGTTGTGGCCGTTACGTTGGGTAAATGGTTAATACCAGAAAAGGTTTCCTGAAAAAATGGATTGATTGAGAAAGGTCAATGAAACCTTTTTCTCAAGTCGCCTCCTTTTCTATCTTGTCCATGTCTACAAAGTAATTTATTTGAGTTGTCCAATGGAGTTGTCTGATTAACATATTACTGGCACCCTCTTTGAAAACACAAAAGAGAGTCATGCATCGCTGTAGATAGTATTGTATTGAATGCCCCCCTCCTCCCCCCCCCCCCCTCACACACGGTAAACACGGAGCTGAAAGGGCTGATAATAATAAGACTAATCGTGTTTATGATAATAAAAATGTGAATAATAACCAGAATAATCAACTTCAGACGTAACAGTTGAAATCCGCTTCAAAGTTGGTTCCAAGTTGAACCAAAACCCATCGAAGAACCAAAACAAATGAGTCTTCATGTGATCTAGAAC
Organism: Pictodentalium vernedei; assembly: GCA_031216915.1. Lineage (NCBI taxonomy): Eukaryota > Metazoa > Mollusca > Scaphopoda > Dentaliida > Dentaliidae > Pictodentalium > Pictodentalium vernedei. The sequence goes on from CM062292.1 coordinate 172,609,043, forward strand.
CAGGCAGTTTCATATAGAGTCGCCTATCTTGTTTATATGAAAAACTGCCCTTGTCGCACAACTTAACCCTCCACCCTCCACCTAACGAATTTGCAGCATATGCCAGTGTATTTTACAAATTAAGCAGTTGAAAAAATATATTTGTGAAAATATTCCGACAAAACCATACCGTGTGACCCCTCATTGGAACGAGCCTAAATGAGGGGGTCACATGACATGGTTTTATTTTATTTAAAAAAAATTAACAGAGCAATAATTAAAATAAATGTTGATATCATGTGTGTTAGGGAAAGGGTTAACGCCTGCGTGATGGAACAATTGAAAACGTGTTTCTGAGGGTGCTTCATCGCAATTTTAAATCTTGGCACAGCTTTATTTTTTATAGTTTAAACAATGTCCAGAGGTCTCGGCAGTCCAGATAATGCGAAAGTTTGAAGAACCAAAGCATGTGAATGTTTGGCTCCATGTTATCAAATTTGATTTCCCTGCCAGGACAAACACTAAAGAACCACTTTGGTTTCTAGGGAAACCAGAATTTCTCTGTGTGCACACCAACAATACCAAATAGATGGGGTTTTATCCTTCTTTGACATCCGCCTCGGCACGAGTTGAGTCACCAAAGGAGGCCGCTACCGGAAATTTGCCAGGGCCGTTTTCAGTTTCTCTACATATCAGGGGTGTAGCCAGCAATTTTTTTTTTTTTGGGGGGGGGGGGGGGGGGCGGGTGTCGTCCACAAAGCAACTCAAGAATGAGAATGTCTGGCAACTAAAAAGACTGAAATCTTGGCCAAAGGTCAAGTTGGAGGAGATTATGGGAGGGGGTGACCCCTACCATAATCTCCTCCAACTTGACCTTTGGTCACAGGTGGTGGTCCGGTGGGGTTGGCCCTCCCCCGGGAAAAATCTTCAATATTTGATATCAGCAAAGATCAAAGATTTCATTCTGAGTGAAAGTAAAACAAATTCAATGTAAGTGTGTATTAGATTGCTGACCTTTGGGATTCGGGGGGGGGGGGGCATACGCCCCCATGACCCTCCCAGGCTACACCTTTGTATACCTCTGTAAATGGTGGTTGCGAAATAGTAAAGTGGAAAGTAATTGTCATAATAGTCTATATCTATCTTTGAATGGCAATTAAAACCATCAAGTACAAAAGGGTCACACTTTTACTTGCACTTCAGTGTACAGTTATGCGATTAAATTATTGTCTGGTTAGAGAAATTTGATCTCCGCGCATTCTTATCACAGTCGGAAAGAAAAATGTGGAATACTGTGCAGAAATATGTCATTCATTCCAGTTCATTCCTACACTTTTTTTGGTGACTTACGTCAGATCAAAAAAATGTATACTCTATTCAGTGGCGCGAACAGAAGAGAGAGAGAGAGTCACTCCAATAAACTGTCGATTTTGTCATGGAAGGTCATTTTCCTGGGACTGTCGTAGACTGTAGGGCTTTGTTCTGCTGCTAGAAGTTCTTTTATACTCTTCTAACCTGAATATGAGAAGTTATGCTTACCAAGGCGCGTAAACGAAACTCGCTGAAATTTCCTTCAGACACAGCGACGTAGATTGACAAGTGATTGGGGTGAAGTGGGGGATGCTTGGGAAGCTCCTATAGATCATTATATATATTCTATGTTTATAGCAAAGACGTGGCAAGCGAGTTTTGCTTGCAGGGCGTCCAATGCCGGAATTCTATCAGCTCTCTTCATGGGTTGCCACCGAAGTCTCGACTCCTGGAAAGTCCCCTCGAAACCTCTTGTGTGAACTTTTCCGACTGGTGCCATAGAATTTTCATCTACCACCCCCGCCTCAATAGAAGTTTTCCTACTAAGTACCTCAGAATTTAAAGCGTTTTAAGACTGATTGAGCTAAAATTGTCCACACTATTGAAATTATCGACCGAGATTGAATGGGGACACTCCTTCCCCACAACTCTTTCACGACGTGCCTGTTTCTAAGTCTGATACAGGAACCACATTATATCTCTGAAGTACAGAAAATGCCATACACTGAATACAATACACAGATATGGACAGTCACTTAAACACTCACAGGGTGGACTTCCATCCAGAGAATAAACGCATAAGAAATACAAACATTCTCCCCGTGTACTATAACTACAGACATACAAGTTATTGACATATTAGAAATAAGGTCTCTACGAGCACTGCAGAGTACAGTGATTACCAAAGTGGGCGGAGAAATTCACCCGGATCGCGACTCCGTCTCGATCCGGCCGAAATTCTCCACACGCTTTTTTGCCCACTGCAGATTCTCACATGTCGAAAAAGGAACACACGAAAACATTTCATCACAGACACTGTTATCGTATCGAGTTTTTATATTCTGTTGACGAAATATCTGTCCTCTGTTGTAAATGTGTCCCGCCCAGATCACAAGCCTTTCGGGATCCGATTGAGGAAGAGGATATTTTTGCAATCTCAAACCCGTGGGTGTATAATATACATAGAATTAAGCTCACTTTCATAAAGAAATCGCGAACATGAATTCCTGGGGCAGGGCATGGATTATATAGGCCACCGCCACAACACAAATATGGAAGAGCAAATATTCCCTCCCCACCCCACATCCAGGGTATACTCCCAGGCACACCTCTTCAAGATTTCACCACTTTTATTTGCTCTACGGAGCGCAAAATATGAAACGTTTACTATCAATCAAACGTTTTCTCATATTGTCACTGTAATTAGTTTGTGTGAAACACACAGACTATTGTGTTTGTACTGATCCTTTTTCGTTTTTTCTATTTCTTTTCTTTTTGGAGATGAATTCATACATGTATTTTTTCCTTCAAAAAATGGGCGGGGGCCAAACATTTTGGAAGTGGGTGCTGATATCTCACGTATGGTATGACTTATGGACCTGGGACCAACACATATGAGTCTAAACTCAACGGAGGTTCAAAATATGGGTCAAGGTCACTGAGTGCACCCAGAGGTCATTGAGTACATTTTTCAGAATTGCTGGAAATCGCATTTTATGCCCCCCCCCCCCCCCTAATGCGTTCCCGAAGTTCATACATTGTATTTTTACACTCAAAAAAGTGACAGAGCCAAACATTTTGAAAGTGAGTCACGCTTATATCTCAAGAATGATATGACCTATGGACAAACACCAAATGAGTCGAAATTCAATGGGGGTTCAAAATATGGGTCAAGGTTACTGGGTACCCCCATGGGTCATTGAATGTATTTTTCAGAATTGCTGGAAATCGCATTTTATGATTTCCCCCTCCCCTCAATGCATTCGTATTTCGTAAGGTCCATGCATGTATTTTTACACTCAGAAATGAACGTCGGGCCAAACGTTTTGTAAGGGTCGCGCTATATCTCAGGCATGGTATGACCTATGGACCTGGGATCAACACCAAATGAAGTCGAATCTAAATGGAGGTTCCAAAAATGGGTCAAGGTCACTTAGGTCACCCCCACTCAAACATGTGGACTGGGCCAAATATGGTATAACGTATGGAACTGAGACCAACCCCAAATGAGTCGAGACTCTATAGAGGTTCAAAATATGGATGAAGGTCACTGTGTTCATCCAGGGTCATTGAGTGCATTTTTTCAGAATTGCTGTAAATAGCATTTTTATGACCTCCTAATGCATTCCAGAAGTTCATATATGAATTTTTACACTAAAATCAAGTGGCTGGAGCTATACATTTTGAATGTGGGTGCAGCTCATATTTCAGGCATGGTATGACCTGTGGATCTGGGACGAAGATAAATGTTCGTTAAAATGGGACTCGATAGGCCATTCGAGGCCTTGAGGTGGGGCAAGGGGAGTCCATTGGGAAAAATGGTTTACGATGGGTAAAGTCATTGGGGTCACCCAGGGGTCACTCACTGCATTTTCCATAATTGCTGCAAATTACATTTATAACCCTCAATACCTTCCCGAATTTCATACACTTTTTATGTGTACCCATACTATGTATGGTACACATAATGCCGGCATCCGGGGTGACCATCCGTCGTTCGTCCATCCTTTGTCCGTCCGTCTGTCCGTCTGTCTGTCTGTCTGTCTGTCTGTCTGTCTGTCTGTCTGTCTGTCTGTCTGTCTGTCTGTCTGTCTGTCCGTCTGTCCATCCGTCCGTCTGTCCGTCCGGCGTCCGTATCCATTTCTTTGGCATTCGATAACTTGAAAAATATTGCTTGGATTGTCAAGTTACTTTCTATTTGTGTTCAGGTTACTGATGTGCCGAGCTGTATAGTTTTTGGTGTAAATCTGTTATTTTGATCCTGAGATATTAACCCTTTATCCTTCAAGTTGAAAATTTCTCCAATCCCTTTGGAATTCGATAACTTGAAAAATATTGCTTGGATTGTCAAGTTACTTTACATTTGTGTTCAGGTTACTGATGTTCCGAGCTGTATAGTTTTTGGCGTAAATCTGATAATTTAATCCTGAGATATTAACCCTTTATCCATCAAATTGAAAATTCCTCCAATCCCTTTGGCATTTGATAAGTTGAAAAATATTGCTTGGATTGTCAAGTTACTTTATAATTGTGTTCAGGTTACTGATGTGCTGTGCTGTATAGTTTTTTTTATATAAATCTGATAATTTGATCCAGAGATATTAACCCTTTATCCATCAAATTAGACACTCCTCCAATCCATTTCTATATGTACCCATACCTTGTATGGTGTACATAATGTCGGCATCCGTGGTGGCTCTCCGTCATACAGCTTTCTACTAGTTGCGCGTATGGGTACACATCTGACGAGTTCATCGGCCTATTTTTAGTATATAATATAATCTAAGGCTAAAAATAAGACAGTGCCATCCAATTTGAAGTCTAACAATTCAACCAACAGACCCCTCTCCCAGCTAAATTAGTTTAATGAGATTAACATGCAGATGCTGAGTGTGACCATAAATACTTCTTTAAACAACTTTCTCAAGTGAGCGATTAAGGCCTCTTGGAGTCTCCTCTTTACCACACGATCTGATTCTTCTTTTGACTACTTAAAATTATATTTTAAAAGCGGTTAAGCTGATCGTTCAATAACATTACAAGGGTGAGCCGTTGTATTCTTGCCAGAATATTCAGTAGTATTTTCCACTCGGGAGATACGGAATGAAATAAAAACATTTTCAGTTACACCAGTTCACGAGCTTTGAACGGCTTTTTCAGTGAAATTGTATTATTGAGTGCTTCTATTTTTTTCAGAGCGGACGCGGTGCCAAACGCCTCTTTTGGGCCCAAGTAGTTCGAGGCCATAATAGGGAGCGCTGTTGGCTTCTCCATTCATAGTGACATCTTTTATTGGACGTGGGTTCAAGCGATAAATAGAACCCTCAACTTGTTCTATATTGTAGTGCAGTTTCGAATCTCGCCCAGCCAATTGCTATGTCCAGACGTAATTTACTGGATGAGTTTCATAAATTTTATAATAACGTATCGTCTCATAGGACATTTTGTATTTAACCCTTTACCCAACGCAGACGATATCAAAATTTATTATTTTAAATATCATTTTTTCAAATTTTTCAAAAAAATTCAAGAAAACCATATCATGTGACCCCTCGTTGGAACGAGCTCGTTCCAACGAGGGTTACATGATATGGTTTTGTTGAAACTTTTTGAAAAATAATTTTTTTTCAACTGCTAAATTTTCATATTACGCGGGCGGATGCTGCCGATTCGTTGGGTAAAGGGTTAACTCTTTACCCAACCCGAACAACATATACCACTTAACAAAAACGTGTTATTGAAGAAACACACATTTTCATTTTTATCTAAAAATTATAGCTTATGGCGTTTCATTGAAACGAGCTCAAAGAGCTCGTTCCTATGAGTGGTCATACACTTTGCCTTTGAAACAAAATATGAAAACTAAAAACACTTGTGGGTTACACTTGCAAAAACATTTCTTAAATAACTAACAACTTTCATTGTTTTGCCTCAAAAACATAACTTATGACCCTTCATGGAAAGAGTGATTTTTGCATAGTGCTGGTCGGATAATGGTCGTTACGTAGTTAAAAGGTTAACACACTTTATTCACTTTGCGGGTGTGTTAGTAGAACACGAATCTCCACATACTGTAACGAACGAAATCCAATTTCCTTCACACCTGCAGGTCTCTTGAGATCATTCCACACAAGTGCAGTGTACCTCCCCTCTCTTCTGTGCTTCAAAGGTGAGCATTTCTATCCTAATGGCTTCACTGGTTCATTTGTCACCAGGCCGTTTTCTGACTCATACAACTGCGGATGTATTATTTCAAATAACCTGTCGTACAGAATATACAACGTGTACTTAAATGATAACTTTACTTTGGAGCAATAAATAATAATTAGGTATGATAATAACATAATAATAGTGCTGACATGATTAACAGGACCTATGATCTTCTTTGAAAAAAAATATAATATATTTGATATTTGGGAGGCAGCTGGCGCGACTACCTGGGCACATCGAGATCGGGTCGACTGGAGAAAACTTAAATATTGACTCGATTTAACCGCTAAATTTCTCTCCAAGGAGACCACAACCACCCCCACCCTCAATCCCTGCATGCATAAGGAAGGTGTTTTATATATTCTACGTCCGCGGGGAACGATGTGGAATAGGCCCATTGCACCCCCAAAGAGAGAACCATCAAGCAGCGGCTAGCAGCTGTCAGACCGTCTATGACCGTTACTTATTTTAGCTGGGAAATGTGCTTTGTAGATCCCTCAGCCGTGACATTTACAATTCGTGGCTGGCTCGGCTATATGGTAGATGGCTAGTTGGCTGAGTCGGCCGAGCCATCACATTGGTGACTGGCTAGTTATCTAATTTCCGTGGCGGATGAGCCGGCTAGGCCAGCTTGAAGTTTTATGCAAATCATATTTCCATCAAAAAGCTAGCGTATATTTTTTCCAGCATGGGCGTCGACAAAGGTGTTAGGTCTGGAGTAGGACACTTGTTAAATAAATAACAAGTTGGTAATTAAGTCCATGTAAATACATTTCCAAGAACTCTTAGGTTTGACCTATAATCCCGACATATATTCCAGCTGCATCACGATGGCATGCCTTCATGATGCAGTTGGGATATTGTTCCGTCGGGACATGAGCAATCACAGTCTGGACAAATCACAGATCAGGTAATCTCTGCGACGGCCATGCGGCGCGTGTGATTTTCAAATTTAAAATATTCTCGCGGCTCGGCGGTTAGATATTTGTGCGACTGACAAATGTAATGACAGCTGGTAAATGTCCCCGTCAGCCGATGGTGTAAATTAATGTTCCAGAGTCTTTGGAATTCAAACACAACGACAGGGTGGATAGACCAGGTGAGGGAGTTAATGGAGAACTATTCAATGGAGATCTCAGACTTAGGAGTGGGCACAAACCAGGGTAAAAATTCGTTAGAGAAATAGTCATGGTGTATTGTAACATAAATTGGCGAAAGGGGGTCAAAGCAAAGAGGTCTTTTGGTGACCTGGGAAGCCAGGTTTTGAAGAGTACCTTGATGGTACATTTGAGGGGGGGGGGGGGGGGGTAACTATTGTTCAAGATGAGGTCGCGGTCGGTCGCTGCAGCTTTGGGGAAAAACTGGGAAGGACAATGAAAAGGAATGCCAAAATGTGTAATCTAGGCGTAGGGGAGACACAAGAAGAACACTTACTATTAGAATGTCCAAGATACGAGTCTAACAGAATAAGATTCACCAGGAGTATGATGGGGGAGTGGTATGGGAGAATGAAGGACATGTGGTTGGTAGGTGACACAGTCGAGCGGGTTAGTATGCTTATTGGAGAGATTGGAAAGCATGGGGTACGGGACGCCATCAAGCAGTTCGTCTCAGAGTGTTGAGAGTAGAGGAGAGGCGTCGGCATAAGGAGGCATTTGGGAACACATGGCTAATCAAGGCCTTCTCACCCGAGAACCGCGGCAAATCAGCGGCCGACCAAAGTGTTATAAAAGCTGGCTGGAAGAAATTAGTTGATGGATATGGTTTGGATGGTTCTCGGATGGCGATATGCATACAGTCACCAAAGAGTCTTAACTCTGAGTTTTCAGTCGACAAAGATTCTTAACTTAGAAATATATAAGCCCGCAAGAGACTCAACTCTGACGTTTACAGTCACCAAAAAAGATTTTCTACTTCCAAAGGGCGAGTAGTTAACTCATGTTTACAAACTAACATCAAAATACAATGAATGAAAGTGATACATTGTTAAGTATTGCGTATATGAGTAACCTTTTCTTGTCTTTTTAGAATGTGTTTTGCCTAGGCGGTACAAAATGTGTTGTTCATTTTCCCAAAACAAAAGCATGTGCAATTCAGTCGTCAAGTTGTAAGCCAATAGCAGTTTGTAAAGGTCAGTATATTATTCGAATAAACATATTATTTGTTGTGAGAAAATACCTCCCGAGCGTTACAAGTCACATAACAAAAGCAGCGTAACTACTTTTGCCACAGAAATTACAACGAAAACATGTAATATACCGTGAGATAACATTACTACGTCACTTTTATCTATTATTCAACCTCTTTGTCGATGATTGCCTCTAAGGCGTTTCGTTACGGTGATCTAAGAAATGTTGTGGACTCAAAAAACTTATTCGTGTTATTTTAACACACAGTGGTTACAGATGGGTTCCACAACATAATCACGAGGTCTTTCATTTGCTGCATAACTGAGAATAAATAGTTCTCACCCATCCTCTCTGTATCTCTTAACTGGGCGAGTGATGGAAACCATACTTGGGCTTTATTCTAAAGCGCGGGTGCTTCAGCTAAAATGCTTCATATACTATGGATGTGCTTCCTATGGAGCCCGAGAGGTGACATAGTCAATTTTTTATGTAATCCATGCGCCATTCGCACGGATTACAAAAAATGACCATGTCACCTCTCGGGCTCCATAGCTTCCTATTATCTTTGAAGTGATATTATTCAATCAGTATAGGATTGACAAGTTACAGTTTATGGGAGCTTGCCTGTAGGCACTCTCCCGTAAATTGTAACAAGGCAAAGACATGTGAGCAAATTTTGTCAACCAAAGACATTGAGCACTCCACGAGTAAAATTCCTATCTTGGAGACATGAAACCTATCACTCTTCTCCTAATTAGATCAGCTAATTAACTGATACCCTCATCAACGGGATGTGTTAACTGGTAGAGTGCTGGAAGCCCTTACTTGGGCTTCACTCTAAAGTGTCGGTACCACAACCTAAAGGCTTCATATGTTGTGGATGTTGTGGGTACCACCTTTGAAGTGAAATTATTTAGTCTGTTAGGATTTGCCTTGTTACAGTTTATGGGAGAGTGCCTATTGGCACTCTCCCATAAATTGTAACAAGGCAAAGATATGTAAACAAATTTTGATGACCAAAAATAATTCAGCACTCTACCAGTTAATACAGAATGCCCGAACGTTTATTTTCAGAATAAAACACCATTTCGCGCTCTCTCCGTCACGTCACGTCACACTTTGGACGGACGATTCGAAGAGCGCATTGACTCCAAGGCCAGTCACCTCGAACTGTTCTAGTCTCCAAAAATACCGAAATGATTCATAAGACAGCTTGAGTAGTTTGGCCCACCGTGTCTCATCTGGTTTGAGATGTTTTTGGAAGCAGATAGGTTAAGGTCAATTTACACCAGTAAAGTTGTTAGGTGTCAAAAAGTGGCAAAACACGTGGTCCAACAATAAACATGATGAATGGATATTTAAATTTTACTAATTTTTTCCGCGTAAACGATCGTTAAAAATCCACTCTATCTGATTTGCCGTTCCGCTTATTTACAAAATAAAATTACTGACATATTTGCGTCTTTGTTACCGTTACCCTCCCGCACATCATAAATTCGAATTATTTTGATTGTGTCATTAAACCTCTGTTCCTGTGATAGCTACACCTGCCAAATCTGATGTAGCAATCTCATGTTTTTCGTCCATTAAATTATCCTCATAAGTTTCGATAAAGCACGAATCAATAACATCTCATCGTAATGACCAGAACAGAGTGCCAGTTTCTTAAAATCTTTCAAAGCGTGCGCTGTGAATGTTCGGACAAATGGTAAGGTCGGGAATAATCTTTTCTCTCCCCCCCCTCCTCCCACCACTTCCTATGCAAGATATGCGTGTCCCATGTGAGAAGGCCAAGTGAGGTAGATATGCTTTTTAGCATATTTAATGAGCGCACGGACTATTTGATCATCGTAAGTTCTTCCGTAAACAAACAACCTGACGCCGCGTTTCGGAAATATTAGCAGACGAACGTTTGTCGAAGAAAATAGCAATAAAAACACAGATCGCAAAACCAAAGGACACTTCACGCTTTTATATGAATTTTTGTAAGAACGTCATTATGAGTAGAGCGAGTTGCGCGAAATTCTCGTCGAGAAGTTATGCGAATACATTGGAGAATTCACCATATGACGTCATCGGAATGTGTCAATGTTCATTTCGCTACAAATCTTTCGAACATAATCAGCATTGTGGCAGACGACACTTGTAAACACTCAAAAACATAGGTTATAACCCCTCTTTGGAACGAGCTCACCGAGCACGTTCCAAAGAGCGGTCATAACCTATGTTTTTGAGACAAAAATCGAAAAAAAATAATGAAAATTAATTGGCGATTTTTGTGAATGGCGCTGGCCGGTTTTGGCCGTTACGTTGGGTAAAGGGTTAAGGGACGCATTTTCAAAGATGGAGCAGATAAAAATATGGAGCACTTTGACTATAAAATCCGAATAATACTGCAGTGCAGTTCCGCATACCTGCAGTGCAATCCCGCAATCCCCGGCGAATATTCTTGAATTGTTTATTTTGTTGTTCGTTTTTATTTGTCACCGACCCACTTTTATTTGTCACGCTCAGTCTTTAGCTTGACGGATGCAGGAATAAATGGGATGAGGTTTGAACCCCAGATAATTCTGCAGTGCGGCTCCGCATACCCTGCCTAATATTCTTAAAATGTTTATTTTATTGTTGCCTTTATTGCCTTTTGTCATTCCTGGTCTTTAGCTTGAAGGATGCGGGACTACATGGGATGAGGGTTGAACCCGGAGGTCCATCATCAGAATTTGTTTTTGGTACGATTTAAAATAATTTTTGAGAGATAACATTTTGTTGGCATATTGTTTTGGGAGGAGGGAAATTCTCTGTATTCTCTTCAGAAGAAGAGGAAAGCCATACAAGATCATAGTATCACCAGAAGGTTCCAAGACCGCCAATAATAATAATAAAACAAAACAAAATGAAACAAAACAAAAACTTGGTATTGACAGGGACGTGGCGACAGGGGGATGTGGGGGTGTGTCATCCCCAATCCTGACCAAAATTTCCTATAGTTGGAAATTCGGAGGGTAAGCCATGAGTAGTTGGAAATTCCATCTATCTGGATTTTATAGCTTCTTTGGTGATGCTGATGTCTCCTTTACTTCCCAAAATTTCATCTCGGTTTCAAATCGGCAAAAAGTCCAACTGTTTCTATTTACAACAACAGTGTACGCAATATCGAGCTTCAGAAGTATGCATGATGTCAGTCGGTACGATTTATCTATAGTACGTTTACTTATCGTAATAAAAAAAATCCTCGAAATACACGTCAAGAAAATCACATCATGTAAAATCGTTATCCTAAGTTAATTTCAAAATGATGAAACATCGAAAATTGGTAATTCCTGCATAAGATCTGTTTTACTGTTAGGACATTGTGAATTGCTCAAAGTTCTCAGCTTGAGCATTTGTTTTGCACATATTCAATTCCCAGAATAATACTAAATAATAATAACCTGATAATTCTATGATAAATGTGTTGGCATTTAAGTTACTGGAATCAATTTTATGCCCCCTTTCATGGCTTCATTTTCAGAAAATTTCTCGTAAGTGAATTTCCAACTAAGGGGAAGGGACCGTGATGGGGGTTTCCCCCTCACTGTCCCGCCCCCTAGTTAGAAATTCACTATCGGTACCCTACACCCTCCAATCGGAAACCTCTAGCCACTTCCCTGGGTATCGATTGCAACGTATCAAGTTAATCGAGTAGGGGTTGTGGGCCATACTTCCTTGGTTCGCTAAAGACCGTGTAGTAATAACAGCGAATGAAGTCAGCTTGTCACGATAACCTGATACGCAAATTGAAGGAAAGGATCCAATGGAAGGTCATGGGTTACCGTGTTCCAATATTAAAATACCACGCTTATAATATTATTTCATTTTGTGAAAGAAGACTTTTAAATGTTACATTTTATTATGAACGCCTGGACGGACATCAAAAGCCCTTCTATTATTTCTTTTCAATCGCGCTAGCTCTGTTTCATAATCGCAAAAGCCAGCATACGCCCAACGCAGGCGTTTCAGCGAGAATAAGTAAGTGGAACGTAAATACATCGGTCGTTAGTATACTGTATACCATTTGTCACATTTTTTTCTGTTCAGGTCAAAATGAACTGCGGGTCGATTACTGAACAGGTATTTAACTGTATCAGTGCTGGATGTGTCTTCTAAAGTATCTCTCTCTTTCTCTCCCTCTCTCTCTCTCTCTCTCTCTCTCTCTCTCTCTCTCTCTCTCTCTCTCTCATCCTCTTTCTCTCCCCCTTCTAGATTCTAGGTTGGAGGAGACTACAGACTAGCCATATAAATACCTGAGGCTGAATCTCCTCGATTCTAAATGAAGACTAGCAGTTTTCTCTGGCAAATTTCATGTTTTTCTACTACTTTCGAATTGGACGTGGTGGCATATTGTCATATAAGGACACACACACATTGATATAGGTCAGTGGCTGCTCATGTGCCTTAGTGGCATGACTGGAATACTTTACACAAAGCTATGTTTGGGACTCACGCACCTGTATGTTGAGAAAAATGCACACCTTTGGCTCCATATTTATCAAATTTCCCCATCGGGCCGAAACATTCGCCCCAATGGGGAAATTTGTCTAATATATAATCAAAGATGTACATTTTTCTCGACTTTAACTGGTAAAGTGTTAAGTTATTTTTGGTTGTCATAATTTGCACATATGTCATTGCCTCGTTACAATTTATGGGAGAGGGCCATTGGGCACTCTCCCATAAATTGTAACAAGACAAATCCACAGAGACTAAATAATTCCACTTGCAAGATAATATGAAGCAAATTCACAGAATGTGAAGGTTTTATGTTACAGTACCTGCCCTTTGAAATAAAGCCCAAATATGGGCTTCCAGCACTCTACCAGTTAAAGGCCTCAGTAGAGACAAATTAACCTAGGGAATCCTCGGTCACATCTTAATAGTAAAGGGTCTGTACACTTTATTCTGCTAACCGAAGTAATTGCCAACAAGAATACATTGAAGGGTTGGTAATAATAAAGTTGGTATAATCTCTCTCTCTCTCTCTCTCTCTCTCTCTCTCTCTCTCTCTCTCTCTCTCTTTCTTCTCTTCTATTCCAGAGAAAGGTTATCGGGCACATGCCCCTGATCCCCGTGCCATTGTCCTCTGCCCTGCCCTAGTTCCTACATCTCTTCCTACAAGAATTATAAACCTAACCACATTCTAACAAACTGAAAATTCGCCAGTAAAACTTTTCGTGGTCTGAGGGGCATAATCCCTCCTACACTACCCTGCATCTACTCCCTGTTCCCTGTTGGGTGAAGAAAAACAAACGAAAATTTCTATATTCTCGCATTTCTTTTGAGAGAGAGAGAGAGAGAGAGAGAGAGAGAGAGAGAGAGAGAGGGGGGGGGGGGGGAGATGTACATTCTGTGAGCTAAAGTTAAGTCAGAAGTCAGAGGTATGTGATTCAGAACCCGAGGAGGATTGACTCCAAATGCTGTCTGGCGAAATCGTGTATCGGTCGGCGAACTTTAGTTGCACTGAATTCGAACCAACCTGTCAAATATTCAAGTTGAACGAATCCGCGGTAACCGTTCAGCTGAAATGCACACACACCCTTTTGACGAACTTAACATTAAGGTGGCCCTCTGTAGCATAGCCATTAAGGTAACCCCCATGTAGCATGGCCATGGAGGTAACACCCATGCCACAGATGGCTGTTTTGATGTTTGACTCGCCACGACGGAGACAATTTCGTGAGATAGTTTGTGGAAGTATTTCAAAACTACAAAAACATCCCCTTATGCACCTCTCCCATTGATCAAAACTTTTTTTGTATCGACGCTACGCGTAGATATGTAAGACACTAGCCTGACTTCAGTCGATATGTTTGCACAGACGCCACCCACCACCACTCTCTCTCTCTCGTGATAGGTTGAACGACGTAAGCAGAACAGAGGAGCTCAGTAGTGTTTGTTACTGTCGGTGAAGGCTAGAGATTTGAGCTCCAAAGATCTGAAACATAAGAGGGTTGAATCTAATCAATGCCTCTGAGGCATTACCTCACCGAACCCTTTCAAACATGTCGACGATCCTCGCCGCGCCTATCACCTCTCTTTTCCCCACTCTCTCTCTGTGGTGTAGCCGGGGGCGGGAGGGGGGGGGGGGGTCCTGAGGTGGGCATATGCCACCCAAATTTCAGTCATCCCCTCAGGTGATGTGGCGTAATTATTGATGTCTTTCACAACTTATAAATTTTGAACACAAACGGACTCAGAGTCAATGAAATTGCGTTTTTTTCTCCGAATTTTTCCCGGGGAAGTCCGCCTATAGAGGGTGTCCCCTCTTGTGCACGCCCCCATCGCGCCCTACGTGGCTCGGGTGATGCTGCGCATCCTATTCTGTATGCCCCCAAATAGTACTTCAGCGATCTTCGTAGGCGATAGCCGCTACGTTCAGATAGCTGAACTAGCCCCCGTACATACTACTCTTGCCCCCTAACTTTGATATCCTGGCTACGCGTCTGCTCTCTCTCTCTCTCTCTCTCTCTCTCATTCAATTATTTTTATCTGGTGCAACTGCCTCCCTTTCCTCTACCCAGAAAGCTTCGCGCATCTATGGATCACATACATGAATTCCTCTGCGCTTCGAATAGAGTTGTGATTTCTTCATTGATATTTACGAGGAACTATTCGCGGTGGCATGAGTGGGAGAAAGTTATTTTGAATTCACTACATCTCAAGTGTTACGCATTCCTTTACCAGTTGTAAGTGCCTTTCACAAAATGGACGGATTGACATTACTAGCTATGTGTGTGCCACCCTTTCATAAACACTGAACTAATTATATATTCCCTATTGGCACCCGTGACGTTTTTATTTATAACGTTTTAAGTTGAACTAATCGACGCTTGGATTTCTTTACAACAATGGTCGGAGAATGTAATGAATTTAATTCATTTGTAAGGTCATTAAAATGTAAGGACACCTGCAGTTAAGAAAATGAGTTGTAAATGATATTTATAATCATCTGGACTTATTGAAATGACACCATTAATGACTAACTCGTGATCAGTTTTTTAAATGCTCAGAGTTTAATAATACAGTGTCGGTGGAAATAGTTGGAAGATAACTGCAAGAACACGTCTCACTTATCTCCCTTTATAAACAATATCACTGACTGCTCATTCCAAGAATAAATCTAAGTGGTATTGTCAATAAAAGAAAATATACAGTGGTGTGACACAAAAGTGGAAGGGGAATTTTGATTCGATCGCGACCCATCGCGACCCATTCGCGATCTGGTGGAAATTATCTGTCCTATTTTCTCTCCGGAACCAAAGGAAACCACCCGTGCGTGAAAATGGAGTCTCAGATTCTAATTTCGTTTTTTTATTGATTCAGTCTTGTCTTGTCTTTTGTTGTTGTGTGAGTGAAAAAATGGTAGCGGAATGAACAACGCAAATCGGGAGGGGGAATTTTTCATTGATGATTCTTTCCCTTGGGTTGTTCTGGAAAATTGTATTTTGGTATAATGTTTGGTGTATCGTACTCAAACCTGGAAGTGAGCAGACTGTAATCTTCAGAGTGAGGTCCCCACAGTGTTAATTTCGTCATGCTACCCTGCACAGCAGGGTATCATAACTAAATTACTATCTGTGAACCTCAATCTGAATCAAGGTATCAAGCCTCAACAGAGAGGTACCCAGGGGATAAATTGGCCCACTGTGTGGGATAGCATGCGCAAATTTACCCTCTGGGGACCTCATTCTGCAAATGACAGGTTTCTTATTTCCAGGCTTGAGCACACTTATGCTTGAAGCCGGTGTAACTTTCATTCCCTCTGGGGTAGTGGATGCCTTAGAGAAGATTGACGTAAAGAAACCTAAAATCGAATCCACTCGCCTATGGTGTTATACAACAGTTTCTCGGACACTGATCACCCGGATAATAGTGAGCAAGAGAGTCTCGTAAAACATGAGCAGTTGATTCAAGTCAAGTGTTGTCTGCCTGAACAGGCAGACAACACTTGCCTGCAAATACCTGCTATATGATATAAGTCTTGGGATCTAATGTGATGTTCAATAAATTTACTCTTATTTTCCCAAACTTGTTTTTTGAAAATGAACTCTGTGTTTCTTGGCTCCTCAATTACCGCTCGGTTCTAGCTTATTTACGTCCATAGTTACGCTTACAGTAGGCACGGGGTGAAATCTTTCTGTGCACTTAAATTGCTAGACCAGTAGACACGTGGATGGACGAATCTTGGAATTGTGATTGAGAGAGAGTCAATCCCGAGTAACTGTTGTCGAGAGGCTCGCGCCGTTTATGTCCCCTCAGTATGCATTGTTCCACGTGCCTCTCATAGAATAGAGAAGTGACATTATACACCTTGGCTGATTTTAGCCTGATATAACGGGGGTATTCTAGGACAACATATGATGCACCCTAATATTCCTTTGCAAGGGTTCTCTGACTCATACATTCATTTCCGCAATCATAACATTACTCACATCAGGCGGTTTTGTGACTTGGAACTTTGTAAAAATAGTATTATAATAATGTGACTATGCAGTTTTAATACTGAAAACAATTAAGCCAATACTCTTCTTTCTGTCAAGTGAGCTCCTTGAAAACAAAAAGTCTACAATTTCAGAGGTGGCGTACGTCGGTTGTGTTCCCACCTGTATCCATCATCGACTTAAAGTCCCAATAAGCTTGCAGTCCCTGAACAATTAAGTAGACAACTCGGTATGCCAGGAAATGTAACGGACCGTAAGTTTTTATTGGTCTAGCAGTTAAAGGGGTGTGTTGGTGTCGGCCAGCTTGACGACCGACTACCAGTTCGCCCTGTCCCTACTGTACAGATTTAATACATGCTATGGGAACAGCCGGAAGGTTGTCAAAAACTGCTATTTTAGTTTTTAGGGCTTAAAATGTGATGGAAAATTTGAATTCTTTTTGTCTGGGCTTTGTAAAAGCTATGGAAATTGGATATTTGTAGTGATGTTCTGTCAAGAGCTACCGAAATCCAACCACTGATCTGTTCTGGCCTCTGGGGGAGAAGTCACTGAGAAATGGCGAAAAGATCCTGTTGTTTATTTATATAATACCCAGAGAGAACCACCGTGCAGCGGCGAGCAATTGTCAGACTCTCCAACGTACTAACTCCACACAAGAAGGGTTAGCATCAGTTAAAAAAAGCGCGACAACAACGTGCAATGGGCCTTAGTACACAGCGTGGGCAATCGGGAATAATTGCTTTGCCCAAGGACACAACGCAATTACCCTAAGCGAGGATCAAACTGTGGTCTTTTTGGTGTTTTTTTTTGTTTAATACCGTTCACTGACCTACCGCCATGCCTTTATTTTTTACGGAACAGAATAATTTATTTTCATATTCCTACAGCTTATGACGACTGGTGGTATACAGTACGCACAGGTGATTTTGTTTTCGATCACGCAGTGGGTGGAATCTACCTATACCCTTGGTTGATAAATATGGCGACTCATCAACCAAATCTGCACTTCATGGACCACCGGCATTCTACCAGGTAGTCCATAACGTACAGGTTTTATATTTATCTAGAAATTAAAGGTTTAGCATCTCTGACATTTTTCGCTATGAAGGTCGACTTTCGATATAGTTGTCTCCCTTGGAAATATTTCATGGTGAGGAAGTTCCAATTGAGAAGCAAGTGATTGAATGACATCAGCAGAAAAATAAATTGTGAAAAGCCAGCTTCTATATTTACAGGAAAATGCCTGGAGTTTGTGAAATGATGCACATATCGATGATACAACTGAGCTAACATTTCAAAATTTCAGTGTTCATCTGAAATTCCCACACCCTTGATGTTACATTTCCTGACAGCTTTAGAAAAGTAAGGGATGTTAACTTTGCTGTAAATCTTTTCCAATGACGAAAATTGCCAGCCATGGGGGTACGTTGCACATGTGCATCGTTGGGGTGACTGAGTATGACCCCACGTTCCGCGTACTGTGATTAAGTGGTGTGTCGGACTATGGAAGTTTTGTTGTGCAGGCTGTGGAAATACTGAGGAAAAACTAAAGAAAAACAAAATACCAAACCCGTATGAACCCCGTGTAGACCATAGGTTGTTTTATGAAAGACAAAATCTATTTTCGAAGTTATGCAGGAACCAAAAACATTTAAAAGCTTTTATTATATACTTTCTAAATAACCATATTTCTATTGGCTGGATCTTATACACGTGACTGCTTCTCAAAAATCCATGTACACCGGTTTTCCAATGATTATCAACTTTCTAAATATAGCATTTGGAAATCCCCTCTCTAGTCCTTTTTCAATCGACGTGCATGCGCAGTCAACCTGACTTTTATCTCATCTTTATGTTATCCTGCAGATGATAACTATTTCATTGTTAAATAAAAGTATTTCTGGTTGATATAATTGAACTTTTAATTGACAAACAAAAGAGTGTTTTTTGAGGATGGTGTATATAATAAAACAGTTATGGACTTTTGTGGTGATAAATATAGTGTGATAGAAACCTAAAACCTTTATTGACATTGGCTAACGCCTCGCTCAATATAAGTTTTTTGGGTTCATATCACCTCATATTCTCCACCACAAAAGTCCATAATTGTATAATGTACAGCATTTGATGTTGAGGGGGTTAAAGTGTCAGTTGTTGAACTTTAAAACAGGAAACACCTCATTTACCAACACCCGGTCAAAGGTTTTCATTTATTTAGATTCAAATTGATGGACCATTCCCAATGCCACATTTATATGTTGTAATGATGAGAGCTTTATATTTAGATTTTTACAACACATTGCTTCCTTTTATTCTCTTCCGGAGATCACAGGGAACCAGCTAAAGGTGAAGAATATTTACACTATTTAATAAATATTGCCTGCCGGAAGCCTGTTATACCTTTTCCTCAAGGTTATTCTGAGTTAATCACGTTAATTTATTTTGATATAAATATAGACTTGGTACGTTTGAGTATCAGTGAATATTGCCTTGAGTTACCCGCTTATTAAAATTCAACCCTCGAGTGATCAGGAGGAAAAACAAAGCAAAACGACATATTTGCTGGTAAATTCAAAACTGCTAGTAATTTCAAAATTTAACCCTTTACCTAACAAATCGGTCGGTCCCTCCCAACCGCGTAATATTCAAATTCAGCAGTTGAAGGGGAAAAAAAAATACAAAAAGTTCAACAAAACCATATCATGTGACCCTCAATGTAACAAGCTCGGGGAGCTCGTCCCAATGAGTGGTCACATGATATGGTTTTATTGAAATTTTATTGAAAAATTTGAAAAATAATATTTAAAATAATAAATTTTGATATTGTCTGTATTGGGTAAAGCGTAATTCTGTATTTTACCAAGCAGCCAAATCCGTCTAATGAGGGTTTGGATGGGGTTTTCCCAGGGGCGTCTCTATAGAGGGTTTAGGAGGTATTACCAGAGGCGGTGGGGCCATGGACGCACAGGGGCACGTGATCCTCAACTTTTTTCCACAGATATGTTTCACAGTTACACAATGAGTTAAAATGCATGCATGCAAACGTGTCAATATACAGCAATTCCTGTAACGTTATTTGCAAATCCAAACACTATTTAGTCAGAGAATCTCACTTTTGGCCGCTTCGGTCCGTTTCTTCTACTTCAGCCATCTTCCAACCCGAAGGCTGGCCTTCGGGTTGGAAGATGGTTGAAGCAGAAGAAACGGACAGGGCAGTGACCACACAGCGGCATATTCATCTAAACGAGAGACGATATGGAGTCATGGTACATTTACCGATATACGATTGTAACCTTTCTCACAATGGGTCGAACCACGGTAGCATTGTAAATTCGTGCCCCTCCACTTTATCGAGCTTTCGCCGCCCCAGGCCTGGCATTCCTAAAAATGCAGGAGGGCTAAAAATCGCTTACCCCGCATGGCCTGGCGAGCGATTAGCACTCCTCAAGCTTACAAAAGCCAAAAGTGGCAAAATGAAGTTTTGCTATTAATGAATTATGTCTTGTGGACTTTGTACATTTTATTTGGTGCTGCTAACAGGGTAGTCTCTGTGAGACGGCTACACTGTCCCTCCCACACATCCGGGCCTCGACAAGGCCCGGAGGCATGGGAGGAGCAGTGTGGCTGTCTTACAGAGACTACTAATAAAGCAGAGATCTGAAAAGATGTGGGTTTCACCGTTTTAGGAACAAGCTGCTATGGTAATCATTATTTTCTAAGGCCAGGAGGGCTAGTTTTCGCCCTTCCTAATTTTTTAAGGCGAGCAGTAGGCGAGCGAATAAATCGCTCTCCTGAAAATGCCAGGCCTGCCGCCCCTGGGTGTTTTTCCCAATATTTCTTTCCAATAGGAATATTTTCATCCTAGATATAGGTTCGCTCTTCTTTGTAATCATGTACTTTCTTATACGAGACACCATTTGATACTTTGACTTATGCCACACTCGGTCATACAATTGATGATGCAGTTGTAATATTTGATTAGTCGGGACCTGCGCCATCACAGTCTGGACAAGTCAAGTTTACATCCCCTCCCAAATCGGTCATCTTCGCGAAGCCCCTGCTTTTACCTTCTCAATATTTTCAACCGAACATAGATTAGGACCCCCACTCCTTGAAATGAGCTCGTCCAGCTGGTTCCATTGACGGATCATGAACAACGTTTTAACTTTAAAGAAAAGTATTGTCAACAAATCGTGTTCGGTAAAATGCTTTATGGAGGAATAATAAAAAACCCGATTATGGTCATGTGGAAAGAAGCCACCGGATGTCCACTCTACCCTTCAGTTTTCCAACATTTTCCCAGGAGCAGGTCCCAGATCCCTGCGGGAGTTGTATGTCCTGCCCTATGCTCATCCCAACTCACCTCAACTCGCCACCACGCACGTCAGATGATGATTCTTATTATAAACCATGAGTGAAATGTACCCCATCCCAAATCCGCCACTGTATCCTTAACAAGAAGCACTCCCGCAACGGAGAAATAGTAAAGCCGGTGATGGGATGTTATGCGAAATATTACCTGAAAGAGCTCCCTGTAAGAATTTCTGTACTTTATTCTATATTTGCGACAATGAATACATGGTGTCTTACCCCATTTGCAAAAAGATTTGGGAAGTGGAGCAGTGCTTGTTTACTGTGGTAAACAAGTTTTGCTTTATTTGCAAAATAGGTCCCTGTAACCAACGCCTGGGGTGGAAGTCCTCTAAAGTGAGAAGCATATGGGTATTAACATTTACGCTGCCGAAAGCGACTATTGTCACCTATTTTATGATGATTATCTATACGTTTAGGAATGCGCAGATCAAACCTACCATCTGATTAATTGTTGTAAAGGGCTCAGTGAGCCCTTTCCAACAATTGATCAGATGATAGAGTTTCAAGTATGTCATACATTTTATTAAACTTCCTCGCAAACAGGCGTACATAGAGGTCCTACATATATGGTTAACCCTTTACCCAACGCAATGGCCAAAACTGGCCAGCGCTATTCTCAAAAATCGCCAATTAATTTTCAAAATATTTTCATTTTTTGTCTCAAAAACATAGGTTATGACCCCTCGTTGGAACGAGCGCGTCGAGCTCGTTCCAATGAGGGGTCATAACCTATGTTTTTGAGACAAAAAATGAAAAAAATTAATTATTCAAGAATTTTTTTTGCAAGTGTCGTCTGCTTTTCATGTTAGGTAAAGGGTTAAGGTGAGCGTGGCAGTAAAAGAGTTAACGATAGACTAGGCGTGTCTTCATGTCTACGTTGAGAGATGACCAAAGATGCTGAAAGCGACCTTAAACACCGATAAAAAATAAAAATAAACAATGATTTGAAAATTCCTTTCCCACCATTATACTCACAAACCTCTTCAGCAAAACTTCGCCTGCACTTGTATTTTATTTGAGATAACATGAAGAATGTTATTGGTTTTTCATATTCCAATTTGAACATTTTTTGATTGTTTTTTAATTTCACAGATATAAGTCTCCAGAATGATGGGTCAATGTCAGTCAGAAGATCAGATAGTTGCACCGCACCCGTGTATGCAGAAACAAAGTGTCAAAAAAAGAGGAAACGATGGTTTTATAATGAACAGTATGGGAAATGTATGAAATACTATGGGTGTGCGATGGGAGGAAATAGCTTCGCACGGAAGCGTCAGTGCAAGAAGGAGTGTTACAGGAAAAGACGAAAGAACAGGAAACACACGAGAAGATGGAGACAGAAATGATCAAGGTATCGCTCCTGTATAATTATTCATCATTCAAAGTTCTGAAGTAATGGCTAGCAATTACTCGGGTGTTTCGACCGCGAAAGGCCGATTGTGACCGCAAGCTGATCACCTTAGAGTCAAACGTGTCCGCAAAGGAGTCGACTCTTTGTACAGTCATGGAAGTGGGCCCAATGTTCGCAAAATGGAAGTCGATTGTGTCAGCAGGCCTGCCTATCCCCCTTTTGGCTAGAGTTTTGGGGACGTAACCGGCTTGCCACATTATCAGCCTTACGAACCAATTCGATTGAAAGACTTGAGCGTTCTCAAAATAGCGAACAGCAAAGCTTTTTTTCAGTAAAAACACGCATATTCGATATTGGGTTGGTGGGTGGGGAGGGGGTGGGCGTGACAACCGTTACTTATTCTCAGTTCCTTATTCCACATCGTTATCAACCGATATGAGAAACGAGTCACAACAGCAACTGAATCCAGAGATTTTTGAGTACAGCCTTTGTAAATATTAATCTGAGACCTCTTCTGATAGGTAGATCAAGATCGTTCTCGTCAGAAAGCATTTACCACTACTGGAGGAATCCCACTTTACGATTACAGCGTCTTTCAGAGTTGGAATCCCTTCAGTTCCTTCCGATACAATGTGCCGAACCATGGACTACTGAGCCTGTTTCTGCCCACTGGAAGAAAGTTTTGAATTTCAACTCAGAAAGACACGGAATCCTTGAATCTGGGAGGTTAATTGTGGCTTGGAGATGGCAGTACTGGCGTGGATAAATTATGAACGTTACTTCTGAGCTGACATATCATGTTCAGAAGGAATGATAGCCATGTAAGCTACAGGATATATCCACCGAAATCCATTACAATCGATACAATCGAACCACCATACCAAGCCATGTGGAGATTTTAATCCTTTACCTAACACGAAAAGCAGGCTACACTTGCAAAAAAGAGTCTTGAATAACTAATTTTTTTCATTTTTTGTCTCAAAAACATAGGTTATGACCCTTCGTTGGAACGAGCTCGACGAGCTCGTTCCAACGAGGGGTCATAACCTATGTTTTTGAGACAAAAAATGAAAAAAATAATGAAAATTGACTGACGATTTTTGAGAATAGCGCTGGCCGGTTTTGGCCGTTACGTTGGGTAAAGTGTTAAAGTTATGGCTCGTGTAACAACCTTCCAAGACAATGAACATACACATTGAACAGTTAATGATTCGACACGAACTGGACTCCCCTCCATGTTATTGTTGGCTAGCTCTGGGGCGAGAAGATATATGCCCAGTCTATCCGTGTAATCCCCATCCATTAACCCTTTACCCAATGTAACTGAAATAACCATCCGTTGTACTGATAAAAGCCTCCCTTTCAAATTTTATCATTTTAAAAGAATATTGCTTCAAAAACATAGCTTCCGACATCTCATTAAATCGAGCTCATTGAGAGCGTTCCAAAGATTGGTCATAAGCTACGTTTTTGAGGAAATGAAATTCTGAGTTATCCACGAACATTTTCTGTAACTGTCGTCTTGTATTCGTGTTGTGTAAAGGTTATATATCCAGTCGCTGGGAGGCGTTCGCGTGTATAGCGATATAGTTATGTTGTAAACATTGACCAGCGAGCAGAGACCTCAACCGATGTAGACGACAAACTGTTAGTCTCCCCAAAATGATCCGAAAAGTTGCATTTTTTTCTTAAGTTTCTTTTCTTGAATTAGAATCGTTTCATATCAAGATACAATGTAGATTTGACTTTTTTTCCCACTGAAAATGAAAATTTCGTGCGGAATGGTCTCCTTGCCATTACTCCGACTTATGGTACGATTTGTTGGTAACACAACAAAAGGAAATAACATTCTACATGTTAACAAGATGGACGTTCAATCCGTATTTACATGTCTCTCAGAGACGCATGGTTTGATCAAATCACGAATTATCTCAATCTTAAAAATTAGGTGTTATCTGAGAAGAGCACGTATTATCCCACGTCTAACAATTCGTCCAGATCCACTCAAACTTGGCTATTAAACCCTTTGGACGCGAGCGGCCGCTTTTCTGGCTCGGAACATGATACACGCTAAAAACTAAAGTGTTAAAAACTACACTTGAAGTGCTGTATTTAACACTTACTAAGTGCTGAACTAGCACTTTGTTCAAGTGTAGATATCCCAGAACTTGACAGGTGTTACAATAATACCACTTGACAAGTGTAATGTCGCGACACTTAAAAGGAAACAACGCAGATGACGCGGATCAGGCTCGAACTCTCGAGTCTGATCCGCGTCATCTGCGTTGTGTCCTTTTAATTATGTACCCACCAAGCGCAAATCAATTTATGGACGATTCTGGAAGAACCACTAATGCTAGACACACGGGAAGTGCCATCCATTCAAGTTTCAGATGTCTGACGATTGTAATGTCTAAGTGCTTAAAGCATTGCACTTTAAGTGTTAAAATCAAACCCTAAGAGTTAGAATGGGTTTAACACCTTGAAAGTGTCAGTTTTAACACTTTAGTTTTTAGTGTGTACGTCATAACGTCATTAAATAGGATGGCTGTTCAGAAAAAAATGTGTTAGGTAGACCAATCAATAATTTCAACGTGCAGCCCCGAGGCTGCATGTTGTAAATATTGATTGGTCTACCCCAAATAATGAATATGAACTCTTCTAATAGCTGCTATTGAACTGGTATGGAAGATATCACTAGAGTTTAAAGGGTTAAAGTAAGTTAAACCCCAATTAACAAACAAACAAACAGAGGTTGACTGGCCTTAGGGTCCACCGGGCAATTTCCCTATTTACACAGCCCAACACCAGCTGGCGCATGAAAGTTCGTGCAAATGACCAAAAGGCGAAATCGATCTAATTGCATAGGCTGTCGGTTTATCGAAATGCCCTCTCTGTGGACATAGAGGGCATTTCAAAATACCAGCAGTCTTGTCTGCCATTGATAGGTCAGATGCTAGGAAACGTTCTTTCGATTCGAAAAATAAAGATTTTCTCCCCTTGGGCCGAACTATGATCGGCCTGATGAGTTCGGGGCCCCGGTTGGTGCGACCATTTTTGCCAAATGAGCGACAAAGATGATACCAAAATGCCGTCAAAAATGCCCTATGTGTGGACTGTCATTGATCCCTCAGATGCAAGGAAGGAGTGTCCTTTTGATTCGAAAAATCAAAGTTTTGTCCGGATCTGGGGCGTCCTTGGTACGTTTCTCGGCAACTTTTTTGGGCCCAGTCCGCCCCTGCAAACAAATTAAATTCACTCGGAAGTGTACACAATTGCCATTCATTTCATTTTATAGTGCTTTTTGACTTTTCAACAAAGCAGATTAACTCTCGTAACACTCAACAACATTTCAATCCAAAACCTCCATATGGTAGTTTAGACGACCATTTCTGGACGACTGTGATCCCTCGTTGAGCTCGTTCCAATGGCGGGCTATATTAAGTTTTTTAAAGGAAAAAATGAAACTTTTTTAGTTATTCAGGAAATATGTTCAAAGTGTTGTTTGTTATGCCTAGCTGGGTAAAGGGTTGAAGTAAATTCGAAATTTACAGACGAATGGAGAACATGTCTCCGGCTTTCTTCTCTAAAACAAAAAAGTAATGGTCGCCGCCACTGAATGCAAAAGGTTGCTTATATAATTCGTATCTAAAAAGGCAGCGCTCAGTTTGTAGAGAACTAATGGTAGACTATATTCAGCCATTTTAAGGCTAAAAAAGTGTTTTGATTCTCAGGCATTCCCTCATTGAATTTGAACCCCCTCATTGGACATTTTTATTGCCTTTCAGTGTCTTCCAATATCAGTACAAACTGAGGGAGACCCGTAACTCTTTACATTTTTTGATTGATACATATTTATTTAGTTGCCTACAGGCACTCTCCCTTAACCCTTTACCCAACGTAACGGCCAAAACCGGCCAGCGCTATTCTCAAAAATCGCCAATTAATTTTCAAAATATTTTCATTTTTTGTCTCAAAAACATAGGTTATGACCCCTCGTTGGAACGAGCTCGTCGAGCTCGTTCCAACGAGGGGTCATAACCTATGTTTTTGAGACAAAAAATGAAAAAAAATTAGTTATTCAAGAATTTTTTTTGCATGTGTCGTCTGCTTTTCATGTTAGGTAAAGTGTTAAATTGTAACGAGGCAAATCCCTATTGATTAAATACTTTTCCCTCAAAGATAATATGACGAACATAGGAAGAATATGAAGCCTTTAAATTGCAGTACCAACAGTTTGTTTTTAGAGGAATGTTTTATTTTTCAAATTAAAAATGAATTTATTTGTATATAAATATGCACTTTCTGCATTTCTAGGTGTAAAAAGACAGCCGAAATCCTCTCCATGTTAGCTCACTTTTGGAGAAAAAAAAAAAAAAAAAATCCTCCCGACTTCACTGATTTGAAAAACAAATTGCCTGAGAATGAATGAATTATTTTGAGTGGCCTAATTTGTTCATTTTTTTACAATGGCATGGCGGGGGTTCGAACCCACGCCGAGAGTTTCCCACGGAGCAAGCCGCCTAGCGAAACTATACTGAACCACGCACACCACTCGGCCACCTGCAGATTCTGGACTCTGTCAGTGGCCGAGTGTTGTGCCAGCCTCTGTCGCTGGCCGAGTGTTGTGCCAGACTCTGTCGGTGGCCGAGTGGTGTGCGTGGTTCAGTATAATTTCGCTAGGCGGTTGGTGCTGGGGACTGTCGGTGGCCGAGTTCTGTGCGTGGTTCAGTATAGTTTCGCTAGGCGGTTGGAGCCGTAGTAAACTCTCTCTGCTTAGGTTCGAACCCCCGCCATGCCATTGTAAACAAAACCAGCGTCCTTTATTCTACGGCAAGCAGAATTTTGATAGAGAAGTTCTCACTGATTTCCTTGCAGTGCAGTATGTAGAATTGATGCAATTACTTGATAAATAACTTGTTCATTTTTGTTTTGCAGAAATTATTTACATCGTAATTAGATTCCCCTAAAATGGCTGTGATAGAAAATATTATAAAGGCACCAGAAGTAAAAGTACCAGTCTAAGGACGTGACGCTCTGCTACTGTCAGCAGTGAGTATTGAGAAGGTTCGAAAAAATCATCAAAAATGTAACCATGGAACTGTGATAGAAACCTGCCATGTTAAATATGTACAGGTAGTTTAGATCATGCTGGTCGTCACAAATTTAGTTTAATTCCTTCATGTTCCAAAACAAAGAACTGTTTACTTCTTGGAGTACATTTGTCATTTTCACCACGGTGTGGTATAGTCATTTGAAATATACAGAAGAAAATTCTACATGTAGATACATTCGATCATGGATGGTTTTTTTTCAGGACGGAAAGGAACCCAAGAGAACTGTAATACGCATCTTCTTAAAATCGTTTACAGTCAGTTCGTACCTGATGACAAAATTCATCTGCGCTGTTCAATATTCGTGAGCTCTTCAGAAGTTGTATTTCTTTATTATCGTACTGTAGAATTTTCCACAGAGAAAAAAAAACTCTCATAGACAAACTAATACACCTTGTGTATATGATGCCAATCTTTCAGAACGAAAGAGATAAATCTTTATGCATATTCATTCATTCGTTCATTCAGAAGCAAAGAAATATATTTGTATAATATTAATTTGATTTGGTGAATTTTACTGGCGAGTGTCTGTAGATATTCTCCAGTAAACTGCAACAAAACAATCAATATAAACCAATTCTACAACCAAAAGCAACCCGGTGGTCTACCACGTGGCGTTCAAAAAATGTTGCTCAGCTGAAAAAAAATGACCATGCGCTTCAAGTATGCTCATGCCGGCGAGCCTGAGAAAAGATGCTGAATTCTGTTAGGCCTTAACCGACTTTTCATTATATCGTGAAAATGAAATATTTTGCCAGTTGGATGATGTCAAAATATCGAAATATCAAGAAGGAAATGTTTATAGGTAAGCAACTAGGAATTCAACCAATTCAATCTTGTTTGACAGAGCTCAAAGAGCTCTGTCAAACAAGATTGAATTGGTTGAGCTCGATGAGCTCTGTCAAACAAGATGGAATTGGTTAAGCTCGATGAGCTCTGTCAAAAAAGATTGAATTGGTTGAGCTCGATGAGCTCTGTCAAACAAGATTGAATTGGTTGAGCTCGATGTGCTCTGTCAAACAAGATTGAATTGGCTGAGCTCGATGAGCTCTGTCAAACATGATGGAGTTGGTAGAACTCGATGAGCTCTGTCAAACAAGATTGAATTGGTTGAGCTCGATGAGCTCTGCCAAACAAGATGGAATTGGTAGAGCTCGATGAGCTCTGTCAAACAAGATTGAATTGGTAGATCTCGATGAGCTCTGTCAAACAAGATTGAATTGGTTAAACTCGATGAGCTCTGTCAAACAAGATGGAATTGGCTGAGCTCGATGAGCTCTGTTAAACAAGAAGCAGTTGGTAGAGCTAGATGAGCTCTGTCAAACAAGATGGAATTGGTTCGGTTCCTAGTAACATTATGAGAAATATTTACAAGTTGAAATTTTGGTATTTTGATATTTTGACAGCAGTGTGTAGGGTGTTAAGTTATTCTCCCAATGACTACGGTATATAAGTAATGACGTACCTTTCTCATACCCTGGTCCTTTTTCTCGCGTGTTATTTCCGGACTGCCAGTCTGTCCTACTTTAAAACAGTACATTAATCAACTTATGATTTTACACCTATAATAACATTAGGCCAGATACATTGATTTAGTTATCGTATTTAAGGGGGAAATGGCGCTTGCTAATCGAAACTAAAAGACATAAAACGTTTTTAAATATAAAATTTACAATTACCCTCCCAAGCGCGCAAGTTAAAACTATATTCATCCACCTCGTATTAACAGAAACTCTGGAAATTGTTGACTGCAAAGAAGTTTTTAGTTTTTTTCCGGTTTTTCTGTTGGAACTTGAGAATGGTGCATCGCATGAGATAACAACGGAGACGTTGTTAAAAATGTAAATTTTAAAAAAATTGAAAAAAAAGTCTTAAACCAAATAGGTTTGATTTGTTACTCATCGGAGGTACACTTCTCCATTTTGGAGCTGACTAAGATTCCTTACACAATCTTTTTGCACGATTTGTTGTAGAACTGGGAAATTTTGATTTTTCAGATTCGGTTTCAGTTTCGGTTCGGTTTCATGTGAAAAATCGGGTTCGGTTCAAGGAGGAGGGGGGGGGGGGGGCACTTAAAATTTGCAAGACGTTCTATTTTTTATTCGACTCCTTTTTACACCCACCCACCCACTACGTGCAAATTTTCTACTACCGTTCTCAGACACCCACCCCCCACTCTCCCATTAAAATCCAAAATAAACTTATAAACTTAGTAGGCACAGCTGTCTTTAAGGGGTTTTCATAATGTTCTTAACCCTTTACCCAACGTAACGGCCAAAACCGGCCAGCGCTATTCTCAAAAATCGCAAATTATTTTTTATTATTTTTTCATTTTTTGTCTCAAAAACATTGGTTATGACACCTCATTGGAACGAGCTCGTCGAGCTCGTTCCAATGAGGGGTCATAACCTATGTTTTTGAGACAAAAAATGAAAAAAATTAGTTATTCAATCATTTTTTGGCAAGTGTCGTCTGCTTTTCGTGTTAGGTAAAGGGTTAAACTGGTACCACCAATTTAAACCCCTGTGGGCTGCTGTGGGCCCCAATCTACAAGCTGTTCATTATCAGGCTTGGCCAGAGCAGAGCAGGTATACATATACGGGAACAAATTTTCATTTGAATTGTTCCCAAAATATTGTCTGCACATTTTCTACATTTCGAACAAGACACCCACCCCCTACTAACGTGTGACATTTTCCCCAGTTTAAGCCCAATATTCTCACATATAAAGCCTTCTGATGTTGTATTTATGTTAAGAGTGTGATGTACATGTACATCATCTTTAAGGTTTGAAACACAAATGATGGTATATATTAGCTGATATATTGATATATTTTTTAAAAATTCAAAAAATTGCACAAGTTGGAAATGCACATTTTCGGCGCACTCAAGAGATCCACCCACCCCCACGTCACGTCTTGCAAATTTTTGGTGGCCTCCCCTTGTTCGGTTCGATTTTTCTATGTGAACAAATAGTAAATATCACTTCAGGCTCATTTTCTTGGAAAAAAATCCACACAAGTTTATACGACACCGTTCACCACAAAAATCCCTATCTGTAAGTATCAACATTGGGTTCACCCTTACTTCCCTTTGATCTTGGGGGGGGGGGGGGGGGGGGGGCGGTGGCGTTGCGGTAACCGATTCTCGTCAGATCACCGAAGTTAAGTAACCTCGAGCCCGGTTAGTCCTCGAATGGGTGACCGTCTGAGCGATCGATTCGGACTCCCGCGTTGCGTCTTTGGGCATGACAACCCCGATTGTCCACATGTGGGCACCACGATGACGCCGTGTACTAAGGCGTACTGCACGTCGATGGTACTCATGTCTTCAACCAATCTAACCCTGCCTGTGCTGCAGTGCGGAGTTACGATGTTGGGAAGCAGGCAGCTGCTCGTCGTTGCTCGGTGGTTCTCTCCGGGTACTCTGGCTTCCTCCACCCGTAAAACTGTCACGGTCATGATTAGCCATTGTGCGTAAGTATGTGACCTTAAAACACCAACAAATAAACCCTTAACATAACGTAACGGCCAAAACCGGCCAGTGCTATTCTCAAAAATCGTCAATTAATTTTCATTATTTTTTAATTTTTAGTCTCAAAAACAAAGGTTATGACCCCCTCCTTGGAACGAGCTCGTTCCGATGAGGGGTCATAACCTATGTTTTTGAGACAAAAAATTAGTTATTCAAGAATTTTGTTTGCAGGTGTCGTCTGCTTTTCATGTTAGGTAAAGGGTTAAGGGTTGTATGGGATCAGTTACAAAGTCTATTCAGAAAGAAGAAAACAAAACAAATGATGGTTAGAAATGAATAAAGTTCATCTAATCTATGTTGTGTTCTCATTGTCACATTTTCTCCCTTATTGACTCGTCCGGTGGAGTCCGGTAGAGTCCGGTAGAGTTCGGTGGATGAGTCAATAAGGGAGAAAATGTGACAATGAGAACGCGATGCCGGATAGACTAAATGGCGAGATTCCTTAGATGCTATTAGTCCAGTTCCCTCCCAGTAACATAGTTTGCTCAGTTCATGCACAAAGACAGTAAAACAGGTCGGCCGATTAGTGAAGAATAAAGCGGTTCGGTTTTTCCTCCAAATAGGAACCGAACCAGAAAACAACAAACAAACAAAAAAAACCCCTCACCCGCCCATCTCTAATTTGTTGGGAGCGCAATACGGTGGAACTGTTCTGTTGATTCATAGTGGTTAACAGGTGTGACGTCAATGATCTATTTATGAGCCCGTGTTTACGCACCTCTCAGATACTTATCTTGTGTGAAAAAAG
This sequence comes from Pictodentalium vernedei, assembly GCA_031216915.1. Classification (NCBI taxonomy): domain Eukaryota; kingdom Metazoa; phylum Mollusca; class Scaphopoda; order Dentaliida; family Dentaliidae; genus Pictodentalium; species Pictodentalium vernedei. The sequence continues at coordinate 172,640,989 of CM062292.1, forward strand.
AAAATGTCTTACTTGGTGTGGAAAATTGCATACAGACTGTAAATTGTATTATAAACCTGTCTCATTGACACGGCCTGTGTATTATGGCTAAGGCATTTCCCTGAAATCATTTTATCTGTGTTCGTTTTCATTATTCCATAGAAATGTATTTTAAATTTATACACGCAGGGGCACCGGAACCCATTCCCAAAGTGGTCCGTGTGGGTAAGACTGGACAGAATATTGCCCTTTGATAAAAAATAATCAATACCTCCACATTAGGGCCCTCTCAAATAGATCAATGCTAAGAAATTGATCCGTGATTTTCTAAATGACATGATCGGATGTAAAACTGGCAACAGCAATTGGGCAAGAACACTTTGTATTTGTACTACGGTTCAGTAAAAAAATCTTGGGCTGTAAAGCGAAATTACTACGAACCTGTTTAACAATATTTGTTCACTGTGCTGCTCGTTTATCGACCAACGAAGCATTTTTACGTACAAATTATGACTCCCTTTTTGAAAGGGTTTATCGCCGAGTAAAAATAGTTGTAAACCAATTCAAAGAAGGTATCAGATATAGCTTCTGTTTAAGACCCAATCATTTAAAAACTTTTAGGAAATGGGGAACGGAATGGTTTTGGGACTTCTAAGCTCGCCCCAATGTTCTTGATATTTCTCACCCAAATTTGTTTCCGGCGCCCCTGATTATGCGACTACCAGTGGTCGAAAAGGATGAAGTTGTAAATTGTAAACTGTAAAATAGAGTTTTATTGTTTTCTGGATAATTCTTTCTTTGAACCAGGAATATGGATAGAGGCGTTTGAATTTGAAGTCTACTTTATTTTTGAGACATTCTAGCCAGTTACAACACACAACACGAATAGTTAAGTAATTATTTTCGTGTTATTGTCTTCTGTTTGTAACTTTATATACACCCACCATAACGATGTACGAGTCCATTTTATATCTGTGTTGGGGGTAACTGCTTAAGAAGATAATAATGATTCAGGAGGTGGCTTTCCCTTTGTTGAAATATATTACCTATTTTCGTTGCACGGATGTTTTATTTTCTAAAAGTGTCCAACTAGCGTATTTCTTCATTGGCCTTTAGTGAGTGGTGGTCATATTTTTGGCAATTATGAGCCATAAGGGCCACTATGGCCACAATAGGACAAACACCCCCAGTCTGCGATGGCACTGGGTGTTATATATATGCGCCGTCAACACGATTTATAGGCGACTTTCATTAAGATACAGGCAATTTTGCCTAACACCAAGAATTTGAAGTTGCAGAGACGGTTCGACCACATTTACTGCGGCTGCAGGGTAATATTCAGGCAGAGGGGATAATTTAGCCAACTGCTCTAAAAAACTGTATTTGGCACTGAAAATCTTAAATTAGCTAACCTTTTGGTACAAAAATATCCCTGCAGGTATAATTAAAAGTCACTGCACTTGTGGATGCCTCAATCGAAAGAAACACCAAAATTGTTTTATCGCTCGCCCGAAAATGAAACTGACAGTTAAGACAATAACCGATTTTCACAAAACACACTCAAGCTCAGTGATTGTGCTAATATACAATGTAGTTAGACTGGTTGGTCATCTAACCATGACCAGCCAGCGCAAAATATAAAAATCGCAATTCAAATTTTAATATTTTGTCAATTTGTGCCTGTCAACAGCATATGACCCCTCATTAGAACGAGCTCATTGAGCTCGTTCCACTGAGGAGTCGTAAGCTTTTTTCTCCTGACAGTCATTTTTAAATTCAAACAGCAAACGGTTTCAATGTAATGTGAGCCAATTTAGTTTGTCATTTCACAAAGTAGATATAAAACAAATGTGCACAGACACATTTTCATATGTTTTTGCTACAGATGTTGAGTTGCAAATATTTCGAATTCAAACGGTAAAGGGCGTGGCGCGCGTTACTGCGCAGATTCAGTGATCATAAACGTTTTCATTGAAAGAATTATCCAGATAATGTTGTTTCACTGTTTAATGTGTGTATATATTAGTTTGACAAAACAAATACAAGCTAAACTGGTGTCATATGGTGTCCCAGTGGGATGGCCAGGGAGGGGGATTCGGGGGGGGGGGGGATTGAGGAACTTATCCCCACGACTTTTCTGGAAAAATGTCAGCTTTACGTGCCATGCACCAAATTGCTGAAACTATCTTATGTTATCACCTCGATACGTCCTGGTCATTTTATTATCGTTTTGGCTTCACTTTCTGGATACTTACGGCTTAACCCTTTACCTAACATGAAAAGCAGACGGCACTTGCAAAAGAAATTCTTGAATAACTAATTTATTACATTTTTTGTCTCAAAAACATAGGTTATGACCCCTCATTGGAACGAGCTCGATGAGCTCGTTCAAATGAGGGGTCATAACCTATGTTTTTCAGACAAAAATGGAAAAAATAATGAAAATTAATTGGCGATTTTTGAGAATAGCGCTGACCGGTTTTGAACGTTACGTTGGGTAAAGGGTTATAAAGATAAAGAAGTACTTGTGTTGTTCCGTTTGACATGACATGTTATTTTTTCTCGGGAAAGGCCCTGGACCTTAATCAATTAATCATTACCTGACCCTTCACAAGGTATAAGTATAATGCACTGTGTGTGTGAGTGGGGGGTGGGGGGGGGGTGGGGGGGGGGCAACAAGGCAGCGCGGTAAAACTGAATACAGGTATCGGTATTCAAAAAAATATCACTGTATACTCGTATATCGAAAGACTGTTACGTAAACATACGTACCATAATCGTATTACAGTCGGAATGAATCAATTTGCCTTGAAGATGCAGTTCAAATAACCCTTTACCCAACGCAGACGATATCAAAATTTAGTATTTTAAATACCTTTCAAGAAAATTTCAACAAAACAATATCATTTGAGCCCTCATTGGAATGATCGCGATGAGCTCGTTCCAATGAGGGGTCACATGATATTGTTTTGTTGACATTTTTTTGAGAAATAATATTTTATCAATTGCTCAATTTGTACATTAAACTGGCGGATGTTGTCGATTCGTTTGGTAAAGGGATAATATTATTCACAGTTAAAAAAAAAAAACCCTCAAAATATCTTGAAGATTAAATTGTGGGTGAATAAATAACCATGATAAACCGATATTTTTGTAATTACACCGGTATTCAATCTATTCTGGTTTAAATGTCGGTATATATCGGTTTATCGATATTCCGTGCATCCCTAGATGGCAGCAGAAAAATGTTTTGTCCCCATTCTATTTAGCCTGGCTACACCATTGATATGAACTCACGGAATTCTCGGCACAGTGGAGGCAAATCATTTTAGTATTTTTCGACTGTGATTTGTTTGGGAGAAAAATACATTCACGATACACACATACAAATCGCCAATAGTGGCGCAAGTGTGAAACTGCTCACTGGGGTACAATAGTGGTATATCAAGCCACTAGCAAAATAAACCAAACAAAGTAATCCCAGTTTGCTCATATAATGCGAGCAACAATAGTTTCTATGTATTTAAAAAAAAGTATTGGGATATGCAGCCTGATCCTCACAAAGTATAATATCATGAGTTGCACAACGTGGTAGTGACCAAATGTGCATTATTACAAGTCTATTACTTTTCCTCTAGTTCCATATGTACTAATCCGTACGGAACACGTGTTTCATACGGATGTCCAATGACGTCATGGATCCATCAAAAGAACTAAACATCGCCCATTTTCGTAATCAGCCAATCGAAACGTTGCATTCTGACCCAGATATCAATTCTGAACGAATTTAACTGATTCAGTCTGGTTTTACAAAGTTCCTTGAGCTCTGCCAAACAGAATGGAATATTGGTTAAATTTCCGGTTGCATTATGGGAAATAATCTCTTGAAATATTTTGAATTTTGATGTCAGAGTATATAGAGCAGTCGCCATAGACTGGTCGTAATCCACGCGTGGGCAGAGATGTCTACGCATGCGTTTACCAGGTAATACAAATCATCACCAGAAATTGTTTAACCCTTTACCCAACGAATCGGCAGCATCCGCCCGCGTAATATGCAAATTCAGCAGTTGAAAATATATTATTTTTCAAAAAATTTCAACAAAACCATAGCATGTGACCCCTCGTTGGAACGAGCTCGTTCCAACGAGGGGTCACATGATATGGTTTTGTTGAATTTTTTTGAAAAATTAAAAAAAAATGATATTCAAAATAATATATTTTGATATCGTCTTCGTTGAGTAAAGGGTTAATTAATGAAGCACCGGGTTTAATGAAGCACCGGGTTGTACCCGGTGCTTCATTAATTAAATTTTTGATGACTGTTCCGATAATTAGTGTTTGGAATCTAATATTATTGCGTCCGTAGAAATAATGCCCACCCGTGGAAAGTGACCAGTCCATAGCGGCCGTACTTTAGAGGGGGAGTTAACACAAACGGTACACGATTTATCGATGTGATATTATCGGTTGTTGCAACCCAGCAACTTTTGTCCGCCGCATCAAATTTTATTCGACATCCAGTGTAGCTTGTATTTTAACACTTTTCGCCGTGTCAAAATTGTATTTGTTTTAACTCGTTGTTGTACATTTATTTCCACATTGTTTATCACTTCACGAATATTTGTCGTTCATTGAATGTTTTAAATACGTTATATGTAAAAAGGATGGTAAATATAATTTATTTATGCATATTCGAGAAGTATGCACATATTTTATTTCCAAACATTAAACGTCTATTGAAAACATTGATTTTGTTGTCTTGGTTTAAATACCCCGAATAATTTTAGAGGATATGGGTATGGCGCTGTACGTCCCCTGTCCGGACCTACAATCACCACCTTAACCATTTGATACGTTTATACGTCTTATGACGTACGAAATCAAACAGCGCGTTGAAACTTTGTGGTCATTTGTTTTATTTTTCGATTTTTTAAAGTTTTAACCTCAATTCCTATTTTCTCCCGAATAGAGCTCAATGACAACCGTTTAGCCAAATGTTATCGCAGCTTAAAATACTAATATAATCCTGCTGTCAAGACTTATTAACTGGTTGAGTGCTAGAAGCCACTATCAGGGCTTTCAAAAAATGAGGACACCAGAGCAAAAACCAACATTTTCCTTGCTTATATTCATATTCAGTCAAACGCATATAATATTTTGTTTATATAAATTTGTTTTATAACAAATTATTGGAGAGTCTGTTCCCTCTCCAATAATTTGTAATAAAACAAGTTTTGAATAACAAATTCAGACAACCAAATATAATCTAGCCCTCAACCAGATAATCACTTATGTGAAAAAATATCTTGTTATCTGCACTTTCCGACGTTTGACAAAAAACGTTGAAGAAACTATATTCCCAGTGACGTTTGAACGTCAGGATAATTAAAGTCGCAAAGGGTTAAGCGATAGTAGGTGTGACTTGAAGCAAAGGATTGTTATTTTTAGGGTATCGGGTATCGTTTCTTTGTCTGGTAATTCCATTAGATGATTGGGGTTTAAGCCTTTAACCCTTTACCCAACGCAAACGATATCAAAATTTATTAATTTAAATATCGTTTTTTTAATTTCTTTCGAAAAATTTCAACAAAACCATATCATGTGACCCCTCACTGGAACGAGCTCGACGAACTCGTTCCAAAGAGGGGTCACATGATATGGTTTTGTTGAAATTTTTCGAAAAATAATATGTTTTCAGCTGCTGAATCTGCATATTACGCGGACGGATGCGGGCGATTCGTTGGGTTAAGGGTTAACCCAATACATAAGATATCAAAATTTATTATTTTAATTACTGTTTTTTAAAATTTTCCAAAAATATTCAACAAAACCACATCATGTGACCCATCATTGGAACGATCTCAATGAGCCCGTTCCAATGAGGAGTCCCATGATGTGGTTTTGTTGAAAATGTTTGAAAAAATATTTCACTCAACTGCTAAATTTGAAAATTACGCGGACAGATGCGGTCGATTCGTTAGGTAAAGGGTTAGGCTTACAATACAAGAAGATCCATCTGTTAGGGTTTCCGTCCATCAGATGGTCTGCATACGTAGTTTGTTTCCACCCTCCGTTTAACACTCCACCTGGCCGGTCCAAACTTCACATGCAGGTTTGGCATGGCGAGAGTAAAAACTCGCTCGATGGACTGGGATGCAGCTTGAGGGGGATTGTGGAGTGGGTGTCCCCCAATTATCGCCTGAAATTGCAACAGTTGGAAATTCAATAATATCAATTTAAATTGCTCTTGTCATGTTTTTTTTTTGGTCAGAACCAAAATGATTTTCCAATTTTCGATCAAATTCTTCGACTTTTTCAATCAGCTGACAAAATTTTCCGAAATTTCGACTCGAATCTGTGACCGGTGCGGTTTTTCGAATTCATCGTTCCGTTTCCCTTACACTGACAGACAAGCTCGAAAATGAGCAGACTGTTATCTGCAAAATGAGATCCCCAGAGGGTGAATTTAGTGACGCTACCCTGCACAGCAGGGTAGCGTCACTAAATTTACCCTCTGTGAACCTCATTCTGAATCAGGGTCTCAAAACTAAACAGAAAGCGGTACCCAGAGGATAAATTGGCCCACTCATCATCGGATTCACCTTCTGGGGACCTCATTCTGCAAATATCAGATTGCTTATTTTCAGGCCTCATGACAGGGCTACACAAGGACTATAGACTGACAGGAATTCAGCCAATACCTGACATCCGATCAACATATTTTACCTACAAATTCCACTGACTGGGGTCCATTTTGATCCCAGTAAAAATGTAATGAGAAATAAGCACAAAAGGTGTCGAAACCTTCAAATTTGTATTTTATGATATCCATTGGACATTATTTGAACAAGTTATTGTAATTCTTGCTGATTAACTCTTACCTATAATATCCACCATGACTGGGATGATGAAGTGACTGAAAGCGTCTGTAAGTGTACTACAGTCTTCATCATTAGTTATACCTGACTGTTGTCTTATGATATCCTGAGGCTGTCGTCTTCTAACATTCGGTGAATTTTTATCCCATCTTTCTCTCCACAAAGGAATTGTTAACGACCCTTTCATTGCGTTGTTGCTGATTCAAATGGGAGTGACCTCTTCCACGACTACATCCACCCCTACCCCTACCCGTACCTCTTTCTCTAATTCTCCCCTAACTTGCTGATTATTTATTCTGAGTTTCCCGATTTTTAAGTTGACTGGAGTGCTGGTTTACATCAGTTTGGTTGCCGAGTGTTGTGTCAATTGTTTCTGTATCACTGTCATCAGGTGTGCTAGAAATGTGATCAGCGTCTGTGTCTGAGCTGTCGGAAGCTTCCGCTTCTGATTTTTCTTGGTCCTCAAATATGGCCATTAACCTCAGTAATGGCGTATTGCGCGTGTGTAGCGTTTGCAGCCATCATTTACTGAAAATCAATAAAGAACTATCAAAACAAATGACGCAAAGTTCGATCTCTTCACCGGGTCCATTTGGACCCCAAATTAATTTTATTTCTCAATTACGTCTAATATGCCAGTAGCTGGATGACAAACCAGCTACAGCATACACGGAGGTTCAAAAAGTCACAAAAGCCAAGCCCCGGTGCGTTCCTAATTTCGACGCTGTAAACAAAAAATACAAGTTGTATCCATTTAGACTTTACTCGGCAAGATGAAGGTAAAGGTTACAGTAACTTTAAATGCTATATTGTGTTTTTCCCCTAAGAAACGTTCCGCTTAACCCTTTACCTAATATGAAAAACAGACGACACTTGCAAAGAAAATTCTTGAATAACTAATTTTTTTCATATTTTGTCTCACACACATAGGTTATGACCCCTCGTTGGAACGAGCTCAACGAGCTCGTTTCAACGAGGGGTCATAACCTATGTTTCTGAGACAAAAAATGAAAAAAATAATGAAAATTAATTGGCGATTTTTGAGAATAGCGCTGGCCGGTTTTGGCCGTAACGTTGGGTAAAGTGTTAATCAATCGTGACCAGCCTTTATACGTACATTAGGCTTGATGAGGCGAAGAATCCCACTAATTTTGTTACTGAAGGTCAAGGACATAGTGGTCGTTACGTTTAAATTGGTTTCCGCTCCATTACGAACTGACACTCTTAATATTCTTGGATAATTTTCCCTAGAAATGTTAACCCCATATCTAAAGTAACTGGAACGGTCTGCGCTATTCACTAGAGTCATCAATAATAATTTAATATTATTTTTTTAATTTCTGCATCAAAAGTTGAAAACACACTTATGCCTCAGCCGTGTTAAAGATTCCAAAAAGCAGAAGAAATGAAAGCCAAGACGCGATGGTGCACTTGAATGACACACGAAATTACAAGGTTTGATTCTCTGTCTGGAAAGCATGCCTTTTTGGACATCTAACGCGCTTCAGCCTCTTTCAAAAACTCATGTGTCTGTTGGTAACCTGTAATTGACATGTTGTTTCGAATATTGTGGTATAAGTTTAGCTGTTGATTCTGTTCGCGTTAGAGTCCATGGAATTTGAGCAATAACTGTCGAAAATTCAAATCAGTGATAAATTCTGTTGTCAGCACCCTAAAATCAGTTGGAGTAAAAACCAATCCAAATCAACTGGGTTGAGTGAATATGAATCCAGATGAGTTCATATTCACTGAACCCAGTTGAATTGGGTTAATATTTAACCCAACTGATTTCAGCGTGTATGGGTGATAATGAGAACGTTTGTCACGACACGACATGGCTCCCTCCCCACCCCTCTCCGAGTTTTAGTTTTCAGGAATGTAAAACTCCGTTACGACTACTGCATGGAATAATCAACTACTTGCAACATAACTCCATGTATCTATAACACGTTTATAAAGGTTAATACGTACACTCCATTAGATTCAACACATCAGCCGTGGGGTTTGTTAGGTTAACAGATAGAAGGGCGGATGTATTTATAGACGTTCAGATGGGGGCGCGTGACTCGGTAGGTAGAGGTGCAGGCTGCAAGCCGAGCGGTCGTCGGATCGAATCCCAAGTTCAGCAACCGCGTTGTGTCATTGGGCTAGACACTTCACCCCAGTGCCCACGTGGGGGCACGGTGGCGTTGTGTACTAAGGCGTACTGAACGTCGATGGTGCATTTGTCTTCAACCAATGCTTACCTTGCTTGTGTGGAGTTAGTATGTTGGGGAGCCTGACAGATGCTCGCCGTTGCTCGGCGGTTCTCCCCGGGTACTCTGTCTTCCTCCACCCGTAAAACTGCCCGACACGAGATGACCTTGGCTGTTGAAAGTGTCGTTAAACCCCAATAAATAAATAGACGTTCAGATTCTCAGAATGAATCAGATTATGAGTTGACAGTAACTGGAGATGAACTGTACAAATTCACCTCAATTGCGCTGCGCAGTTAACTGGTAGAGTGCTGGAAGCCCATATTTAGGCTTTATTCTGAAGCGCAGGTACCACAACTTGAAGGCTCATATTCAGTGGATGTGCTTTGTATTATCTTGGGGTTTGCCTTGTTACAATTTATGGGAGAGTGCCAGCTGGCACTCTCCCATAAATTGTAACAAGGCAATGACATGTGTACAAGACTTGATGGCCAAAAATAATTCAGCACTCTACCAGTCAATGGGACCAAGCATAAATACGCAAGGGGTATGGTTTCAGTGTGCGGGAAGTCTCTACTTTTATCAGACAAGAAGGTGGGTCACGGATAAGAATAGCATAGGAAGTTGTGTTGAGATTCAACGGGGTCCTCAAGCTGTCCTGGTGTCGCGAATGCTAGCCGAACATCCCTGAACTCAACGAAATACGATGAAAACTACAAGGTGCTGTGTTCAGGTGTCACAGTAGACTTTACTTGGACAGATCAATCTCTCTCAGTTCAGCTCTCCAACAACCGGATGATAAGCAGTACAAAGAGGCAAGACTTTTGACTTCACCTTGGGAGGGAGTGAAGAACCAAAATTCCAACCAGATATTTATACATTGATTATGCAAATTATATTAACTAGAATCGTCCCCATCGAAACATTACAACTCTCTCAATAGATATGAATGTTAACGAGTTTTTGTTTCTTGTAGCTTTGTGCCTTAATTCCACAGAATCTCGAAGTTTTAATAACATTCTGTGGTCTCCTGGCAAAAAATAGTCTCGGTGCTTGTAAGACGTTTAAACACAGTGATGTAAATTATTTCCAGCTTAACTTGACAACTTCTCGGGAATTGTTACGTCCAGATGCTGTTGACAAATCTACTTTTAATATGAAGATCCTTGGAGTTAACCACAAGGCTTTGTGGGTGAAGTCGCTTTATAGTCGTATGCCTTGTTGGTCTCGCTAAGGCATATATCGACGCCATTATATTGCAACAATATGCCTCACAACTAATTTAGATAGATAAATGTTTCGATCAGGTCTACTGGAAAAAGAGATGGATGGATACCTTCGCATTCTCGAAACCAACAAGTTTACAAACTTTTACAGTTTAGTTCTCACGCCCATTTGCTCAATTTTATTTATTCTCCGTGTATAGTCCCATGAATGCAACAAGGCGCAGTCACCAATGCTGAAGCATTGCAGATGGCGGCCTGACGCATCCAAGGGACGATATTTTCAATATCCATTCCTTCTCATATATAAAAATAACGAAACTTTGTTATTTAAAAAATAAAGAACATTTCGTCATAGCATCCATTGAACCATGTCGTGAAATTTTGCAGAAAAATGGCAGTCGCGCCGGAGGGGGGGGGGGGGGGGGGGGCAAAAAAAATGCCAAGATACAAGGTCCGGTGGGTGGGTGGGTGGATATTGGGTCCGAGCCCCAAAGTGCAGTTTTTGCCGGTGTCATTCAATTTTTTGCCAAATATCATCTTACAGACAAGTAATTACAACCAAAGTGAATTCAAGTGCTAAGATTCATAACTTGGAACACAATAGAGCATTGATAATGTGTTGGGGGCTCCAATTTAGAATTTTTTCCCCATGTTTTACACTTCAATAGGGGTGGGTCCTGTTCTGGGTCTGGCAAAAATTTGCAAAACAAAAAAGTGATTTCCAGCTATTTGATCATGATTTTCACTCCTTTATATTTCTACTAAGGCAGTCACTGCCACGTATTAGTGCATTGTAGCTCCTATTATTTGATTCTTCTGTAAGCCTCATGGTGCCTCATGCCATTGGTCTAGTGTGCTTCCATGTATAAAATAATTGGAAAGATTGATAGAATAAAAACTTGATTGTGGAAAACGTGTATAATTTCAAGGTAAATATGATTCAAGTGACACTAACATAAAAAAAAAATAAATAAGAGGCAATTCATCTCAGACAAGCCACCTTGGCATGGGTCAAAAAACTTCAGTATTAGGTCTCTCTCAGACCAGCTGTACAAACTAAACATTTAACCGAAAAGTAATGAAATGAAAAACAACTATTTCTTGTGGACAGTTGAAGATATCCAGGTGGGAACAATATATTTTGGGCAGGGCTTCTTGGTAGTGGGATTCGACTGGTGTCTGAACAGCATAGACATGTTGTACATCGGGGTAAGGGTTGTGTTGCTTGGAACATGAATGGGTGTATATCTGCAATTCAGTTGGTGGAGGCGGGTTCCAGTGGTTGCCTGGGGGTCTGATGCTGCATTTCCGTTGTGGCTTTATATGCAGAGAGATTGTTTTGGGGCCATCTGTGGCTAGGGATGCCTTGGATGCCCAAAAGCAGGGCTGGGATATAGGACAAGTTGGTTTGCGACATCTTTCATGTTTGAGAAAAGTATTTATTTATTTTTTTTTTTTGATTTAGGTAATTTGAATACTTCGTTAAACAGATTTTATAAATTGGGGGTGGGTCCCCAATTGTCTTTGAGGAAAAACTGTGCGGGAGGGGTGGGTGTCCAAGACATGGCTGGCAAAAATTTGCATTCCGGGGATGGTGGGTCCCAAAAATTGAAAATGTAAAAATTTCCACCTTGTATCCGTAATTTTTTGCCTGACCCCTCCCCACCCCCCCACCCCTGATCGCCTAACTCATGGCGTCATTACGAGATCCAAACAGCTTTTCGGTAATATATGCACCTAATTCTAGACGTTTCAATAGACAATCGTCAGCTGTATATTCGATGGTTCGACGCAACAAGAGAAAAAAGATGAAAAAACTACCAGGTTACCACGTACGGCTTTAACCCTTTACCTAACACGAAAAGCAGACGACACTTGCAAATCAAATTCTTGAAGTACTAATTTTTTTGATTTTTTGCGTCAGAAACATAGCTTATGACCCCTCATTGGAACGAGCTCAACGAGCTCGTTCCAATGAGGGGTCATAAGCTATGTTTTTGTGACAAAAAATGAAAAAGTAATACAAATTGGATGGTGAATTTTGTGAATAGCGTTGGCCGGTTTTGGCCGTTACGTTGGGTAATGGATTCAGTGCAGGAAGTGTAAACTTGAATGATGACGTATTCATCCTCTAATCATTTCTTTTAAATGAATTCAAAAGAATAACTCGATAGGGCATTCCTTACAATTTAACTGTCAAGATTTATTAAGGAATGTTTTCATAAATTGTTTTGGTGTCAAAGTATTAAGGGAAATAACTACAGTGATTTAATACAATAACAATTTATGATAAACTCTTTGTGAATTAAACACAGAAACGGAGAAATATAAATGCTTTAGAAATGCCTACATCTCTGGATGATGACTTTTCACATTTTTCATCTTTCGGAAACTATCTTGCAAGGAAAGTACATTCTTTTTTTTAAATTACCATTCAATATTCCTTGTTTCCACGTATGCAGATATGTGGTGGGAATGGAAGATTTCATTCTTTATCAACGCCCTCTCTATATACAAAGTTAGCGCAAATATCTGCCCGCTTTCCGGAATTCATCGTTGTGGAACCTCCCTTATCGAAAAAGAAGGGTAACAACATTTTATCTCGGATGGTGTTGTCGTTTGTTGCTCGTGACGCAGTTAATATTTTATGTTTGAAAGTAATAAGTCTCGCATCATTCAGAGCCCATTGGCTGGACCTCGGAAAGGACCGCGAAAGTGACGTCATGTCACTTCACCCAGCAACGTCATGTTGGGTTGTCATAGTAGCCCACGTTAGCGGCCATGCTTTGGCGTCATCCCAATAGCGATACATGGCCTCAGTGCACATGGGCAGCGCGTGTTTTAGGGTGACACGTGTTTCCGTGGTCCAGTTTGTATATTGGAGGCCGCCAGCTTGGTTTCTATGTCTGCACGTGGTCGCTATGTTACCTAGGACGGGGGTGTATTCGGAGGTTGCGTTCAGGGCCATATCTAATTACCCAAATGGACCCGACAACGACACCCAAATCACCCAAAACGACTTTATTTTGTTCGGATTCCTGGAGAGTCCTCATTATAAGAGTAGCACACAGTGCTATAGGACCCGAAGGAACTGATGTTTGGTGGAATGTGCTTGTGCGCAAGTACACAATATATCACAATGTGTGCACATTACTTGCAGCACATAGGCAAATGCTGAATATGCAGATATGCACTTGTGTGGTAGTGCACAACGTGCGCACAGCACATGCAGCACACAGGCACATGCTTGATTTGCGTGTGTGCTAGTGCAGAATGTGTACACAACACTTGCAGCACATGGGGATATACGATTAAAAGAGGATTTTAGAAGTATAATCGGATACTAGAAAGGGATTCCACAGAACGTTCGAAAGATGTTTGATGGAATGTGCTTGCGTGCTAGTACACATCGCAATCAACACATAGGCACATGCTGGATGTGCCGATATCTGTATGTGTTTATGCACAATGAGCGCACAACGCACGCAGCATATGGGCACATTCGACGGAAAAGGTGTTCTAGAAGGAAAGTCGGAAAGAGATTCCATGGAACGCAGTTAGGAAGTTGGTGGAATATGTCTTTGTGCTCATGCAACAATAGACACATGCTGGATGTGCCAATATGTATGTGCTTGTATACTTATGCACACTGTGTACACAATGGGTGCAGCACATAAGCACGCAAGACCCCACCCCCCCCCCTCAAAAAAAAACAACAACAACAACAAAAAACAAACAAAAAACGCCAGACAGCAAGAAGGAGCACTCTTCTCAAGTTACTCGCCTAGAACATTCACCAATAGACTTCTGCTGTTGTATCACACAGATGCCTAAATAAAGATCTAGATACGAGTACTGTGCATTTTTGCACCTGGCATGTCAAGTATGTTTTTAACCCTTTACCTAACATGAAAAGCAGACGACACTTGCCAAAAAAATTCTTGAATTACTAATTTTTTTCATTTTTTGTCTCAAAAACATAGGTTATGACCCCTCGTTGGAACGAGCTCGTTAAGCTCGTTCCAACGAGGGGTCATAACCTATGTTTTTGAGACAAAAAATGAAAAAATAATGAAAATTAATTGGCGATTTTTGAGAATAGCGCTGGCCGGTTTTGGCCGTTACGTTGGGTAAAGGGTTAAACACTGGTTGTATTATGAATTCACCAATGAGGAGAACACGAAATATGAAAATGACACAACCTTATTTGGTTCTAAGATTCAGCGGTTGTTGATTTACCGTTCGACTCCAAACAAATCCGCACACCGAGTGAAAAATACAATATTCGGCGATAGCATCTAGAAAGTAACAAATGAAATCGATTTAAAAAGTTGTCTGTAGTGATCGTACATTGACTGCATATGAAAATATTTTTCCAATGTTGAGGACCTGATTTAGCTTTTTGGGTTTACTTTGGACCAGTGGCGTATTTGTGAGAACACACAATTTCCAAACAAATTAGCAATGCTAACCATTGCGAATATTTTCTGCCAGTATTTTATAGTCTTCGTTCCAACTATTAACCCTTTACCCAACGAATCGACCGCATCCGCCCGCGTAATATGCAAATTCAGCAGTTGAAAAAATATTGTTTTTCCAAAAATTTCAACAAAACCATATCATGTGACCCCTCGTTGGAACGAGCTCGTCGAGCTCGTTCCAACGAGGGGAAAAATGATATGGTTTTGTTGAAATTGTTTGTTTGAAACATTTGAAAAAATGATATTTAAAATAATAAATTTTGATATCGTCTGCTTTGGGTAAAGAGTTAAAAGGGATTGTCTCCCCTTCATGACTTAGAATGTGACCCAAACTATGACCAAAAGATGAAACGGCGTAAGCTTCCCTTGTCAAGTGGAGATTATTTCATAGCGTAAATGGATTATCTTTTTAGTTAGATAATCAGACAGAACTCTAAATTTCCAACCGAACCCTTGATGGAGAGGGGGTTCGCCAACGTCACTTATATTCATGCCATTACTGATGCGGAAAGTTGCAACAATGACATTTGTATAATGCCTATATGGCGAGACTCTCATTAGTAGATAATAATATTACAACATAACTTGACATTCTGAACATCAAATGTTTCAAATACCAATACCTATAAGAGCTTCATTGTTTGTAAAACGGAACTCCCGTAATGTAATGCGTGTCTGTGGTTACACGCACCAACGAAAACTAAACTCGTGAAACAAAGGTACTGCAGTGCATTCGATTAAAAGGAAACCGCAAATATGTAAATCACATATTCGACATGTAGAAAGTGTACAATCGTCCGTTGTTTGATGTGGTTAGACATCAGATTCCACATAGTTTTTTTTACTAGAATTTAATGAATTAACAAACTTTCTGTGGGAAAGAATGTTAAGCTAAGGTCGTAACTATATTCAAATATTAAAGGGTGCAACCCACGTTTGTCTGGCCATGGCATGAATTTGCCCGACGGTTCTTACTGGCACATAGAACACATTGGGACTCAGGGGACGATGTGTCTGACCTTCCAGTCTAGACGTTTTCATCTGGATTTGGGTCTTAAAAAACGTTTCGCTCTTGAGTCTTGCTGGTAATTAAGCACTTTCTTACGGAACAAGATTTGCTTCTTGGATATATACAAATGGAGGTATGTTGTTGACTGGGGTTTTTGAAGGCCCCAGCATGACCAATTGTGAGTCCGGTACGTGTAAATTACATAAGAAATTGGAAAGCCCATACATCTCGACTTCTACATGTACAAATTTCTTGACCTTTTTAACTACAGTTCTGACATCTATTCCACCTGCATCTAGATGATGTAGTTGGAATATTTCTGCATTCGTGATTTGAGTCATGACAGTCGAGACAAATTGGATTACAAATTGAGCTACCACGGTTTTTACCACAGTTTTGCTGGCTGCCGTGGTTAATTTATTGGGAATATCCTACTCGCATACAGCCAAACTAGCAGTCATATGCCTATATGGAGGTCTTTGAACTTGCCAATTTTCGGGCAAAAATACTTTGCCCTACCACTTCCCGACTGAACAGACAATCTCCATCCACCACACATGACTAAGAAGTTTCCAACTGCTATCTGTGAATATCAAACTGCTGAAGAAGTCCTTCTTCACCGTCGTCCCTTGTACTCGAAATATATGACCTTTTGGTTCTAGAGTTATAAATAGTCTGTTGTGTGCAACGAGAAACGGTTTGCAATGATTTCACATTGAAGATGGTAGTGTTCAACCGATGATCGGCCCATTGTGGGCAATCGGATGTCAACGGCAACGGCTACCGGAACATCGGTTCAACCGATTGTTGCCAAGCATTTTGTGATGATTGATTAACCGCATTTTATTATCTTCTGCAATTGTTCAATTATTAATGTAAAATGATATCAATGATACCATTCAATAAAGTTGAGGAACAACCACAATGTGTATTCTTAATCTCTCTAGACGCCTCTTTATGGGATATACAAGTTAAACGACATGTAAAGCTTACAATTTAGCGTACTTCCGGCAATCCCAGTTCACACCGGAAAAGGTGAAGGTTGCACTCCATTGACTCAGGTTGCAGTAAAATTACCAGTCGCACGCACTTGGGCGGTAAACGTGGCTCTGAGAGCCACGTTTACTGCCCAAGTGTTTCGCGACTGGTAACTTTTCTGCGACCCCAGTCAAGGAAGTTTAACACTGTGAAATGCCACGAAATCTACCGCGATAGACACGAAATTTTCAACCGTCGGTGGTCTGAAGCTTAGAATTTTTGGCCGTGATTAGGAGCGAAACTCCCCGATACCACCCTCTCGCTACGCCCCTCATCCAAACCTACCCAACGTTGCTTCTGATGTTCTTCTGTTGCAATTCTCGTGACACAGTCCTATTTAGTACTTAATTTAAGAGACAGACGTACACAGAACTAGACATTCAAACCAAGTGTGATGCGAATAAGCTCGGACAAGTATTCAGTACAATCACGGAAACGGGATCAGCCTTTGAGAAGTGGGGTTACCTTAAAAAGGGTTGTCTGAAAGCATTATGGTTGACTTTTCTCAGGTTGCCTTAACCCTTGAGACCTGATGGGATCCCCCGAGTTGGTTAAATGAAATGAATTGAAAGAACTCATAGTCGTTATCTGAGGGTATAGATAAATTAATATTTTTAACGTGCAGCACAACAGTCACGCCATGCATCCAGTGTGGTATGTATGTAATGTTTGCGTCACGCGATGAGTCGACGTCATGGCGATCACGCTATTGGAATAACGAATCGGTAATTATTTGGTACTGTGGCTCCAGCATTAAATTAGTATTGATCCTCCCAAAGTCAAGTTAAGCTAATCGTTCATACAAATGCTGCTCGCTTTAGAGAAATCACACCATATGTGTTGCAAATTATAATACCACCGCAAAATAGTGCAGTGCTACCGTTCAAGACCAAAATTCTGAAGAGGCTATGGCAAGGACATTGCCCACAACTGCTAAAAAATGAAACCACTTGAATGGACAGTTTATGATAGAAAGTAATATAACTATTAATTTTTGAAATTTGTATAAACCCTTTAGCTAAAATGAAAAGCAGACGACACTTGCAAATAAAATTCTTGAATTCTTTTGTCTCAAAAACAGAGGTTATGACCCCTCATTGGAACGAGCTCGTCCCAAAGAGGGGTCATAACTTATGTTTTTGAGACAAAAAATGAAAAAATAATAAAAATTAATTGGCGATTTTTGTGCATAGCGCTGGTCAGTGTTGGTCGTTACGCTGGATAAAGGGTTAAACATGAGTAGAAGAAAGACATGCTGACAGTTCTGGAATCTGGACGATCAAGACAATAAAATTTGATGTTCAGCCTATAAGTCCGGCCGCCAAATGCCAACTTTCTGCCCGAAACCTCAAAGTCGCGTCCAAAGTTCGTTTTTCCTTTGTGGTTTCTGATTGAGCTGATTCAGAAAAAGTGTACTGGATGTCTGACAGCATTGAGCAATTTGAGATATTCGTCGCAGAAACGGGGTGCCCAATCTCAACTCGCACAGTTAGCCTAGGTGCTGAAATTCTCATATAATTGGCATTTACGAGAAAAATCTAGAAGTTTATACTAATATAGGCACAAATGGCATTATTCCATGTATAAATAAGAGCATGTTCCTATGATGACACACCACTATCTAGTTCTGACTCTGGGCTTTTACGGGTAGTGGTAGATAATGTCGATGCTGACATTGCATCTCAGAATGGAAAACATAGTACACATTCTCTGACTGTTTTGTTAACTCAAACAAATAACACGGTCCAGTTGCAACACAGTCGGCTACCGTGACCTAAAAAGTCTGAAATGTCAGAAACCATTGACTATCAGTTGGATGTTATTATTATTCACGGACCGAAACCGTCGCTCCAAATTCTTTGTCATTCAGCACTGTCAACTCGAAGGGCCGCAGAGACCGATTTTGAATTCAGTGATGTTCTGAGAAAGGAAAGTTGTTCAGAATTTAACGGGTATAACACTCGTATATCTTGTGAGTCTGGAATGCTCCCTGAATCTCGTTCTAGAGCCGAATATGTTCCATGACACCAGCCGATCCCGAAAATATTGCCACTGCTATGGAAAAGGCCCAACAGCTGACGTTGAATGCAGGATAGAGCTTTACAATGTTCACAGCTGATCAACAGGTCGTGCAGGTATTGTGGGCGTCCTTGGACGATTTTACATCTTTTATTCACCGTTTAGGAGGTATGCATCTGAATATGAGCTTCATCGGTGCCGTAGGAAAGTTGATGGCTGAATTAGGTTTGGCTGATGTGCTGCAATCGGTAATTGGAGCGGTGGACAAATTTCTAGTTGAAAAAAAATTTCCAATGAACATGAGAGTTATGCCTTTATTGGCAGAAGAACTTCTCCGTAAAACAAATTTAAATTCCTGGAAGATCTGTCCTTTTTATTGGAAGATTTAATTGATGAAAGTCGGAGAACGAAAATGTGGGTGGATGCTTTTCTGATGTCGGTTTTCCTCATAATGTTGTTTGCTTGAGCTGAACAGGAATGTGACTGGTCCCTCCATCTTCATGTTGTGTAAAGTATGGAAGTATGTTGCCACACGTCCGGTCGCACGAATTACGCGATGTATGGCCTGTACTACCTCCGCCAAATGGAGAATCTTGAGCCTAATGCTTTAACCCATTTCTTGAGAGCTGAACATGTCATGGGACACATGCCGGGTCTTTGGAACGCGTCATGGAGTGACATGATCATAGAGACTACATTTATGAGATATGGCCACGGTAAGTCGGGTATTATAGGCATTATTCTCAAATCAGAAACTCATATGGTATGGGCTCTAAATCTGTATGTCTGTGGATCCTTGGCTTACAGCATATCAGAAATACGCGAGGACAGAACACAGAAAGATCCCACATTATCCTCAAAGAGGAGGGCGAGAGCGAATTGCGTCCAATGCTGTTGACAGCAAGGGTCGCCGCATCAAACTTGAGATGTGTATATACCCTACGGATCCGTCACAGCACCCTGAAACCATTGTCAATATCGTAACCGGAAGAGTAAGTCCTAGGTCTATCAACGTGGACAGGGTCCAAGAGTCAGGTTCAGCACTGATGATCAAGTTCGAACAGCACCTTCCTGGTTGGTTCTACGACCCTATTCCAATGCCGGTCAATGCCATGTCAGTGTCAAGAAAACTCTGTCAAGGTTGGTGATGTTAAAGTTTATTATACGAACATGATACACTCCAGAGTAATCGGACTACTATCAAGCTCTCACAAACTCGATGTTAAGGGTCTTCTCTCTTACGAATTGTCGCCACTGCCTAAATTTTGTTCTCTGCCTCATACCACACCAGCCTTCGGGGAAAATATCAAAAGAGCACTTCTTCAGACATGTGTGTGGGAGAACGCCCTTCAACCAAGACCTCCAAATTTAGATCATATCAATAATGGCTTCGAGAAGGAACTAGAGACTAAGACCATAACAGTCCGTCCGATGTTGCTCTGGCCCCAGATTAAGTATTGAAGCTAATAAAATATTCTTGCTCAAGCCAGACGCCATGTAGTGTACAAACAGGTGCAAATGTAATGCTGAAATGGCGTTCACATTTCGTCGCCTGAGTGCTAGAATCTTCTATGTCCCATAGGGGACATACGACATTCTAGTACTCAGGCGACGATTTGTCTCTTCTTGCAACGCCACACCTGAGTGTTACAATGAACACCCACAACATCCCTTAAAAATGTATATAGGCTCGGATGCAACCTCCGGTATATGCCCGGAATGTTGTATTAGCGGCAGTCAAACACTGCATTCCGCGAAATGACGTTATCATCTTAAACGTGGATATATCAAAATGTGCAAGACTGCCAAATGTCCAGTAAACTTTTTCGTAGTCTGGAGGTGTTACTCGTACACATTCCATGGAGATAAAAACACTGGACGCCACTTTGAGGTTCAGTGCCCTGGCGGCCGAATTATATAGTTTTGCATTCGACGTATTTTTAAATTTATGAGTTCTTCGTAAAAATAAGTTATCGGTGAATTCCTGTTGCGTGAAATATGGACATGTACTATAAGGCCAAACTTAAAGAGTACATATTTCATTCATTACCGTTTGATCAGTACAAGGGGAATGCAAACTAAATCGGTGTGGAATGTGCGCATAAATACTGCACCAAGAAGCTTTCGTTAATTACGCAAGAGTGTCAAAACGGTGGGTGATAGATCATATTTAATCTATGAGATAACCCCTTTGGTAGCGCTTGACATCATAGTTATGAATTGCGGTTTATCAGTGGCGTAAATCCTAGGGGTGTGAGTGGTGAGGTTCTCGACAGGTGAGCTGAGGTTCTTGACAGGCGCGGTTAACCGTCTGAACACTGGTGCTAAAATACCAAAACTTCAAGAAGCAATTTTTTTCCCCCATATAACTAGCTCAATGAGCTATGTTAAACAAGACTGAATTGTTTAAATTTCTAGCTGCATTATATTTCAGGTTGAAGTTAGGATATTTTGTCATCAATGTGCGGAGGGTTAATGTACCCAGCCGGGAAAGAAGTTCTCCAGTTTCCCCCACTGAGATGAACTTTCGGACCAGAAACTGGCATTGTTTCTGAAAATTATCACTTTCTGTTACGACATAATCCATCTGTAAACTTTGACCCTTTACCCAACACGAACAAAAAACGGCACTTCTAAATTCTTGAATAACTTAACATTTTCACGTTTTGCATCAAAAGTATTGCTTATGAAATTAGAACTACCCGAAGAAGCTTGTTCTAATGCCGGGTCAAAGCTATGTTTTTGAGGCTCAATTGAAAAACATAATTGAAATTCAAATGGCACATATTATGAAAAGCGGTGGTTAGGTTTGGTCGTTATGATTGGTGAAGACTACATTTAAATTTGGGTCACTGTAATTATTAGGTTCTTGATTAACCCTTTACCTAACGAATCGCCCGCATCCGCCCGCGTAATATGCAAATTGAGCTGTTGAAAAAATTATTTTTTTCAAAATATTTCATCAAAACCATATCATGTTAGCCCTCACTGGAACGAACTCACTGAGCTCGTTCCAATGTGGGGTCACATGATATGGTTTTGTTGACATTGAAAAATTAAAAAAAATTATATTTAAAATAATAAATTTTGATATCGTCTGCGTTTGGTAAAGGGCTAAATATCGAGAAGAACTAGTTTGCATAACCTAACTATCCTAACCCTTCGCGATGTTATCACTGTTTCGGATACATGCCATGACTCAACACAAAAGATTTTTTTTTGTTTTTGGTAGAAC
Source organism: Pictodentalium vernedei (assembly GCA_031216915.1). Taxonomy (NCBI): domain Eukaryota; kingdom Metazoa; phylum Mollusca; class Scaphopoda; order Dentaliida; family Dentaliidae; genus Pictodentalium; species Pictodentalium vernedei. The sequence goes on from CM062292.1 coordinate 172,663,052, forward strand.
AAGTTGTACAATATAAAATAAAACAAGTGTCATGTTTAGGCTTACCAAGATATATTATACAGGTCCCAACTTCCATACAAGCACATGCAAGATTTCTATATCATTTGTTTTTCCTAGTCTAATTTCCCATTTCCCTAGAGGTGCCCATGCTATTACACAATGTGAACATGTCGCATGCAGCCAGTGGTGCTTTCTTGAGGGAACACGCAGCTTCGGCCAGCCAACAATTCCCACTTCTTTGAAGAGATTCAGGGTACTAAATTTCAAAATTTCTTCACAGATGGCCACTCGGAATTCCCTGCTACAACAGGGGGCATCAGCTCTCGGGATCTCCCGAACTACGCATCCCGCGTCGGCTATCACTACGCGTTGGGCGTCTCTTCGGAATAGGCACTCAACCTTTATGATATGACCAACGCGAGACGCGGGCCGACTCCCACTCTTTAATTTGGGAAAGCATCACTGCATGTTTCCCATGGGTACACATTGAGTGTTTTGAGATGTGCTTCTGCGCTAGTGCACAATGCAGGCCTACGTACAACACACACAACACATTGGCAATGCGACCTCTAAACCCCCAGGGTTCTTGTTTCCTCACCCTATAGGTGACCTTCGTCACCCCATTCTGTGTGCTCCACCTGGTCTTTTGTTCGGATAACGTCATCCTCGTTCTCCGCTGGATTTCGTTCCCGAGTTCTTTCGGATTTGGTCATTGATTCTTTATAATCTAAAAGATTCTTGGCACAATCATACTATAAAATCAGTTGGGGTGAAAATCAACCCAAATCAACTGGGTTCAGTGAAGATGAGCCCATTACAGTGTTCTGTTGTGGGTAACTTTCCTCTTCAGTTTTCGTGTGGCTTTTTTAGTAGACTTCTTCTTTCTGACCCTTGTGACAATAAGCGCCGTTGCGTCTTTTGCGTTTGACGCTTCTGAATAATTCTTCTCCTCAATATCGAAAGCAGTGATTCGACATGTCTTTTATGATGACTGCCAAAATAAAAATAGGTATTTTGCGTCGTGCACCATCCTTTTATACCTTTCTCAGAGCACCGTATAGGACGGGTGTGATGAAAGAAAACACCACCTCCATAACATATTTCTTTTTCATCTATATATCAACAGACGCCTACTGCTTCAATACACTTACGATAGGTCATCGTGCTCCGTTGTATTCAGCGGTATCGTTTGCACCACTATGTTGGTAACACATCCACGTACACAGGTAAATTATCTGTGCATTGAGATTGTTTAACTCCCGTTCCGAATTTGTCTGTGCTATTCATTTTGGTCGATCATTCGTCGCAAATCTTCTGTGATTTCCCCCAGCTTATTTTGGACAATGCTTCTTGTTGTGTCGTCTTTCATTTAGACCTAGGAATATTTTGAAACAGTGCACCAGAACAAAAAGACGTCGTCACTCGATAATGATACGAAGAGAAATGCGCTGAAATCCTGATTCGCCCCTTTATACCATTTGCAACTCACGAATCCTGATATAGCATGAAGTACACGAATGATAGAACTTATTGTTTAATACCGGTAATTATTACACATTGTGTATGAGCACAGGAGCACATCGGGGAAAAGGGGATAACGAGAATGGTCAATCGTCAGAGCGGCCAAGAAACATGGAAGTGTTAGAGGCTGCATATGCCCATGTGATGCATATGTTTGTCGGAAATCGGGGCTTTGTCGTTGCTGTGGGAAATAGATTCACGCTGCGTCTTCAGCAAAAACTCAAGGAGTGTTGCCTGAATCCGTGCGTAAATGTATGTCTCACCGTGATGAACCCGCCCGTTTCACTTTTGTTGGGGTGGTTCTTATCCTGAAGGGGTTAATAACTTTTCCTCGAAAAGCATAAATCAACAGGGGTTCACTGAAAACAACAATTTTAATACATATATACAAAATAATATGATAATTCATGACCTACATGGAATCCAAATGAATTAGAAAACAAAACGTCAATCACCCCCACTCACACAGTTTTTGAGTCACTTGCGGTCCCGCATTCTCTGTTGTCGCTGTTTTTTCTTCCTTTCCGCTGATATTTCTTCCTTGGTCGCCTCTTCACTCTACTCCTTTCACTGCCGTCGCACGACCACTAACGTATTGTCACTTTATCGGGACGCCTTTCCTCCAACGAGTGACGGGATGTCACTCTACCACTGCCGTCGCACGGCCACTAGCTTATTGTCACTTTACTTGACGCTTTTCACACAAGCAGCCGCCACGAATGGGGTAAACTCCCCCTTAGAATAATGTTCATACAGGTGAAGCCTGCCACGCCTACGTATGGCTTGCCTTCTATAACAGGTAATGCCGTTTACCTAAATGCAAATAACTCCCTGAGCTCGTACTTCGTGTTTCTGATCCTATTCTCATATGTGGCCACCGACTAGGCCCGCGACTGTTCCTATTCTAAATATGAGCTCTGTGGCACCCATACGTCACAACATGCCTATACTTTCGTACCGATGCGGCACCTCCTCTAACCTATTTTATGGGACCTCCCCATCTACTCGCAACGACCCACAACCTTACACACCTTCCGTCTGGAATTGGCTGGAATCAATTTTTCGAGAAACTCCCCGATTTTTATTTAGATAGCCAGAACATTAATTCTCAGTTTAATAGCTTCTCTTGAACTTGGCCGCTCAGATCTATCTTAATTTAATACTCGCTTTAAAGTTCCTTTGAAAGACTCGTATTTTGGTATCTCCGTGATATTCGGTGACCCGTTGGGTAAAGGGTTAATGCCCTATAGCTCTACGTGCTTCCGACGATGACGGGTTCCTCATAGGTTTTGGGGTCAATTTGAGTAATTGCTGATAGCTGTGGGGTCGTTTTCAGTAAGTCAAACATATCCTATTCGAGAAAATGCACTACGTGCTCTCTAAGATGACGGGATTGCGGGTTGCTATAAGCTTTTTGGCTTCTTTGGATACTTTGTGGTAGTTGTCGGGTCGTTTCAGATAATTAGATATATTCACATTCTATCAAACACACACTTTTAACACAGCAACTATATTAGAGGGCCCTAGACCCCATAGCAACCACGTCCCAAGATATCGCAATCTATCAAACAAAATGAACGACGGAAACTCCAATCACCCTAACAACATGTGCTACGCTTGTACACGAACACCACGTATCACATAGGAATGACTTCACCACATGGCCACTCTCGGGCTGCCAAAATGCACAACATCACGTCATCAGTCACATGGTTTAGGGCGTCACGTGAGATCAACACGTGAGATCAATAAGATGGAGGCCATGTTGTGCGAGACATCCTATTGACCTGGTATAAAAGGGTATTTTTAACAAAACATGGTGTACCCTGGTGCACTTGTTTGATAGGTTCGTTGATGGTTTACATCTATTTCCTTCCACGTGAGTTTACTGCCATTGAGAAGATATTAGGACAAAAAGTGTTCGTGAAAACAAAATCCAAGGTGATAATGTGATTACACAGTGCATTGAGGAAACCACAAGCAATGTCTCTAAATTGAAATGTTTGTCGCCTTTGAAGCAATTACTTTGCATTAACGTGGGATAAAAACGCAAAAAACACTTTTTTTAGAATAGGCAACGTGCAGTACGTGGAGAGTGTATTATCACTAAATCACCAGCAGAATGGAGATTCCACCCAAGCAATAATTGCAAATGTGTTGCAAAGCATAACCAGAACAAGCAAAGTTTCAGCCAATGAACCTCCGGGTTGCTTGTGTTTTTTTTGTCGATATGTACAAAATTTTAAAGTTATAGCTTGGGTGATAACTCCACTCCGCTGGTGATTTAGTTACAATCAACTCTCCACATAAAAGGAATACCTATGACGTATTGAGTGGACACCGTAACTGTTTCATACGTGATGGGCATGGGGAATCTAACCTGTGGTCGTTCACTGAAAATTTAAACTTTACCTGCTAGTCATTCATGCAATAGTTATGGTATCCACTCAAAACCCAAATGTATCCTCTATTAACTGACGCGACGAGAATATTGTTTTTTCATTTTAGCCAATGTCACGCCAGGATGAAGAAAACCTCTTCAGCAATGATTGAAAAAGGGGAACTGCAAACTACAAGCAGTTGTCTCCCTTTGTAATACTTGAAACTCGTGTGTCGCGTATAAGGAAGGGAGACAACTGATTGAGTGTGTGCGGACAACAGTGCCAGTTCGTAGAACATTCTCATAGACCAACAGCGACAAACATTGGGACAACAGCGACAAAAGTCTTCATTGAACCATCTAACACTCAACATGGCTGGATGAGAATGAGAAATAAATGACAGTTAAGCAAGTTGTCAACGCCTACGTTGGGAAACATAAATGCGAGTGAATGGCCCCCCTAGTGGGAACTTCAGTGGCAAAAATAGTTCGATCTTCAATCAAATGATATTTTCGTACATACACAATGGTAAAGAGTACAGCGCATGTTTATATAAATAGATTTTGTTTTCAACACGAAGTATGCAATTTAATGCTTTTCATATCGGTAACTGCACAATTATAATATAGCGAAACAGTGGCATAGTCACCCATTGCTGAAAGAGAAATCCAATGGAAGTTTTCTTCCCGTGAATATTTTTGTGCGTTTTTAATTACATCGTCTTGCATACATGTATTTAAAAAAAACAATCTCATTTCCGTAGTTTTCAGATCTTCAGAAACAAATTTTGCCAAAGTGAAATTTCTAATTAGGAAGTTTTATCCAGCAAGTCCTGATCGATTGTAACCATATTTCTCTTTCGTGTTTTCACTCCGGACCTGGGGATTGTTTGACACATCGCAGACCAAATGGTAAATATGCTTTCTTGGAATCTTGAGTCTGAAATCTCTTGAAACTCGGACATTCGATTAACCGATCTATTCGTAGTTATTCCGATCGGTTACTTATGCCGCTGTCTAATTCTCTTTCATTAATAACATAAAATACATTTTTTTTCGTGGAAAGTTGATACATTCCCAATGTGTACCTTGGCTAATGTTTAATCTATAATATGCCTTTTTCACTTCTTTAATCCGTATTTGGGTTATTATTGAAAATTTTAAAAAATGACCAATGTTTTGTTGGGTGACATCTCAACCCTTCTGGCCTGTTATGTACAAATGTTTGCTTGAAGAAAAAAATAGCAGTGGCCACGCAGACGACACACTGAACAACAAAGCAGTAGTGAGGATGATTATAGTTTAATGTTCAGGAGCGTGGACAGGCTAAATGAAGTGAGGGGTAGGAACAAAATAGTTTTTCCCCATTTTATTTCCCTCGTGCTGGGTAATGAGTGTGTAAACCCAGAGATAAAGGTTCAGTGGTTTCCTCGGGCACAAAAAATATACTTTAATGCTAACTGGCGGACCTGGGTTCTTTTTAACTCCAAAGTACAATAAAATGGACGTGTAACTATACTACTCAAAGTTTGCTAAGCACCAAATATTTGACACATCATTGTGAAATTTGCTTGTGACATATTTGCGATATTTTTGGTGGATATGATTGAGAAATGTATTGAGAAGGTCCCCAGTGTTCTCATTAGCTCTCTTGTCAGGCAGACTTTTCGTGACAGTCATGGAAAGCATGTACCCCTTGATTTTCATGATGTTTTCGTGTACTGTCTACATGTACATGGCATGTGTAGGTTATTCAATCTTCATTTCAACACAAACCCTTGTGATTTAATGAGCGAACATGGCAAATGCAAATGTAAGAAGACATATGTCTGAAGAAGAAATGCAGCGGGCTGTAGGGATGGTGGAACAAGAGGCCACGCATCGTCAGGCTGGTGAAGCCCTTGGTGTGCACCATACGGTGATCACCAGAGCCTGGGCAAGATCTCAGCAATATGGCACACCAGTAAGACGGCATGGTGGTGGCAGAGACAGGACAACATCTGCACCTGAAGACCGGTTTTTGATCATTCAGGCCCGTAGAAACCGCTTTGCCACAGCAACCCAGCTTCGCAGTGACCTTCAGAATGCATCCGGGGTAAATGTTTCGACGCAGACTATCCAGGCAAGGTTGCACGAAGGTGGTCTCCGATCGAGAAGAAAATGCATTCGCATTCCGCTGTCCCAGAACCACCGCCAGACACGATATGAATGGGCCATGGACCGCGTTGGATGGACCAGAGAAGATTGGCGATTTGTCCTTTTTACAGATGAGTCAAGGTACTGCCTAGACCAGGCGTTCTAGGGTATGGAGAACACCAGGAGAGCGATTTCATGCAGCCAACATTGCTGAGCATGACCGCTATGGTGGAGGGTCAATCACTGTCTGTGGCGGCATCAGCAGGGATGGACGCTCAGAGCTCTGTGTTCTTGAACCTGGTACATTGACCGCACAGCGGTATATTGATGAGATCCTGGATGTCCACGTCAGATTGTATGCAGGTGCAGTGGGTGATAGATTCATTCTGATGGACGATAATGCCCATCCTCATGTTGCCCATGCTGTCGGGGAGTACCGACAGAGGGAGAGGATTGAGCGTATGGACTGGCCAGCAAGATGCCCCCACCTCAATCCGATCGAACATGTCTAGAATGAGTTGCAGCTTGCAATTTCAGCCCGTCCAGTCCAGCCAAGAAGTGTCCAGAAGCTTGGTGCCATGCTGGTCCAAGAATGGAACAACATCCCACAAAGGACCACCAGGAACCTGATTTGGGAGCATGATAAGGCGTTGTCAAGCTGTAATTAACAGTAATGGGTCTCATATTCGATATTGAACCCATACCAGTTCGCTCCGTCAACTTTTTGGCAAATTGAAAAATTTCCTCTTTTAGCAATAATATCCGTATTCAAAAGCTCAAAAATAATGTCAAACACAAATAAAATCTTAATTTCTGTACTTGCGTCATTAAAAATGACTTTTCATTACAATATTTCAACTAAAACGTAAAACAGGAAGTTGGATATACTTGGTGCTTATCAAACTTTGAGTAGTTTTTAATACAATTACTTTAGAAATATCAGGGTGATAGTTCATGAACCACTTTTGCAGATTTCAGACATGTATGAACATGAGGTTGAATTCAGAGAAAGTGGTGAGGATGTGTTCCAAAACACTCCCCCACCCCCACCCCACCTCCAACCCCAACGGCTACGCCGATGTCCTTCAACTCTACAAAGCTGTAGCGTTATTTTTTTTTACTAAACCCTCCTACAACGATGAATGGATTCGTCCTTTTTGCCGCAGACAGTGTTGTAAAGGACGATTGTTACGACCCGTAATGTAATAAATGCCCATAATGTAATACCTACCCATAATGTAATACAAAAACGACCCATAATGTAATACGAACCCATAATGTAATAAAAAACGACCCATAATGTAATAAATGTAATAACGTGTAATAAATGTTAGGTACCCATAATGTAATAAAATTTTTAAAAAGTTAGATACAAATTACACTTTTCCAGGCCCGTAATGTAATAAAATTCTAAGCTTGATTTTTGTTTTTTTCTTTACTCCAGCAGTGCGTTCGGCTACTTATGACACACCCTACGCCTTCATCAGTGCTGCCAATGGCCCCTATACCGTACACAGCCAACATGTGTGGGTGTGTTGGGATTACGATAGAGAGTATTCCGGGACCTGGGGCGGGTATACTCTGCTATGACTGACAGACATTATCCCTCTTCCATTTGTACCACCCACGCAAACGACTTACTCGATAGCCTCTACTGCCCTGCCACAATCATATAGGTCTACCTTACAAGATATTCAATAATTTTGATTCCAGGATGGTCATTTATAACTGCAATCATCATATTCGACCGGCTGTTCACTTGCATAAAAGCAATGCGGGTAGCAGGTTCCTATACTGTTAATAAGTGCAAGCAATTCTGGCCAAAGTTGCTGAGGCAGAGGGTGTAGTGGGGTGCAGTGGGGTTTGGGTGCACAATAACCGGATAGTGGTGGGGAGGGGGGGGGGGGCGTATAGTGTGGGATACAAGGAAAAGATAGAACAGAAGCAGGACGTTGAGTCAACCGGCGCAGAGGAATATCGGGAGGCGATATGGTGAGTATACTGGTATTGGAATGGGGGATATCCTATAGCTCGATGGGATTTGGATTAGGCTACTTTGCTCCAAATTAAGCGTACAATCTATCCTCTGTCTCTCCAATTTTCACTACCTAAACAAATTAGTAATTTCCCTGTACTGTACTACTATAAGTTCATGTCGCACCCTCCGCACCTTGAAACCAATGAGCCCGAGCCCAGGACCACACTTAATAACGACCACATCATATTCCCGGTCCTGTGATCACATGTGTCAAGTAATATTATCAAATGCTTTCCAGTCAAATAGTTTGCACTTCGCACATTCAAGAAAGACCTTACATTTTCAATAAAAATTGTATCAGTTTCAATAGTGACAGCCCTGAGTGAAATGGTTTCAACTCCTTTCAGTGTTATTTTTCTAAAACCTCAACACACCACAGATTGAACGCCCTAAATTGATATGAACCGAAGCAAGTTAAACGCCTTGTAGACTGCTATCATCCACGCAGGCCACCTTTGCGAGAAGATTGGTTAAGAGTATGTCATGTTCACCTGTGGCTGTGACCAGCAACTGAGTCGAGTTAATGTGCACATCACTTGGTTGTACAAAGCAGCCTCTTTGTATTGAGCTCAGGGGATTGCATTCTCAAATAAATTTCACCAGTGGTGTGGCATCACTCATAGTATGCACAGGACGAATGCAGATCTATAATAGAGAGTAGTTTTGGTGGTTCTTGAGATTATGTTGATTGGAAAAGCATTCCACATCATTTTCTGAGCTGTGGGGACTACCACTTAAACCATCTACATTTCCTGACAGTTCCTGGCGGTTGGCGGGAACTTCCTGCCAACCGCATACTCTATCACATCGACTATTCGCGTGTTCATCCCCGCTATTGTGCCATCTTCTCCTAGGCTACACTCAAACAACATACGTAGCTAAACACCAGGTGTAACATGGGCATATCCGTTTGACCGTGAGGTGTGACCTTGACCATCAATCCGGTGACCTTGAACCTGTGTATGGGCCGATTTTTATGAAACTTGGTGTGTGGTTCGGGCGCCCAACAATTTTGCCACACCCGATGTCCGTCATGTGTGACCTTGATTGATATTCACACCGTTGACCTTGAACCTATATCTCGGCTCATGTTGGGCCGATTTGCGTGAAACTTGGTATGTGGGGGTAGTTCGGGGCTCTCTCTCTCTCTCTCTCCTCAGACTTTACATCAGTTCGGTCATTTCTATTTGTTCCGTCATATATGTTTTTATATGCGTTATTTGTCGTGTTGAGAACAACAAACCTGTTTTTATTTTTGGTCTATTTATGATCGCAATAAAACAAGAATATATTATTTGTTTACTTGTCTGATTGGTTATTTTGTTTTGAGTTGCAGAGAACATTCGTTCTACAGCAGCTTGGCTTCGCCCGCATTTGAAGGATACCATGGGTGATGTTATCATGGGTGACGTTCCCAGGTGCATTGTGTGTGTCCAATGTAACATGCTACGTTGTGACGTCATCGCCATGATGAAACAAGTTGTGTTGTGTGCTGCGCACGCGTGTTTCTAAGGTGTCATTGGCCGCCCAATGCAAACTTTGGCAAACTTTGCCGGTTCTGATCATCGCAAAATTTATCTGTGGAATACAAGTAGGGGTCCCCCTTGCATGCACATAAGTATATCTGTACTTAAATTAGCTATATTCCCCGACATTTTATAAACACGTGAACGTATACACACGATTATGTCGTTACAAAATGGCAAGTTACAATAGCTACCCATAACGCGACTGGATCGGTAGCATGAGGGCATCTGGGTCTAGAATAGAGCTTCAATGTGTTGGTGTGCCTGTGTAAAATGTGGATTGGAAGTGCCGTATAAACGCATAGGCACACCGAAAGTCTCGGGGGAAGGGGGGGGGGGGTGGAACGAACATAGGAGTCCCATGTTAGAAGGGAAAAAGCGAACAAGAGGGAGAGAAAAATAACCTTTGACCAAAGATCGCAGTATATTCATGTTCCGATATAGGCCTACGTATGTGTTGGCACCTTGTGACTATGGAACAGTCGGATGTCGTCCTCGTACACTTGACCTAACAAGTCGGCCCCGAACGCCCGGAAAACTAACAAATACATGACTGACAAGGTCGGAGAGGTCTTACGACTCTGTCAATAAAACCGTACAAATATGGATGCCATTGGAATTGGCTCGATAAACCGATTCTAATGACATCAATATTTGTATAGCTTTATAGACAAGTACAGTTAATATTTTACAGAAATCATTAAATTTAGATTAACCCCTCCCAACCAAAAAGCAAAATATAAAAAAATAAGTGTTGACAAAGTGATAAAGGTTAATTTATCGACAATTTAAACAATTTAATATTTATTCTTGCGAGTGGATGTGAAGGTGGGACGCCCCAATGTGCTGCTTCGGTCGGTCCCCAATATCTCTCTCTCTCTCTCTCTCTCTCATATACATATATATATATATAGAGAGAGAGAGAGAGAGAGAGAGCGTCCTGAACTACTCCCACATACCAAGTTTCACGAAAATCGGCCCAGCATGAACCGAGATACAGGTTCAAGGTCAACGGTTTGAATATCAAGGTCACACATGACGGGCATCGGGTGTGGCGAAATTGATGGGCGCCCGAACCACACACCAAGTTTCAGGACAATCGCCCAGCAGGAGCCGATACACAGGTTCAAGGTTTCCGGTTTGATGGTCAAGGTCACACACCCGGTCAAACGGATACGCCCATGTTACTCCTCGTGTCTAGCTATGTATGTTGTTTGAGTGTAACTTAGGAGAAGATGGCACAATAGCGGAGATGAACACGCGAATAGTCGATGTGATAGAGTAGGCGGTTGGCAGGAAGTCCCTGCCAACCGCCAGGAACTGCCATGACTGTAGGTAGTTTAAGTGGAAGGCCGTGTGGTGGACTAATAATATTACTTGACACATGTTATCACAGGATCGGGAATATGATGTGGTCGTTATTAAGTGTCATCCTGGGATCGGGCTCATTGGTTTCCAGGTGCGGTGGGTGTGACATAAACTTATAGTAGTACAGTACAGGGAAATGACTAATTTGTTCAGGTAGTGAAAACTGGAGAGACAGAGGATAGATCGTACGCTTAATTTGGAGGAAAGTAGCCTAATCCAAATCCCATCGAGCTATAGGATCTCCCCTACCCCAATACCAGTACACCTACCATATCGCCTCCCGATATTCCTCTGCGCCGCTTGACTCAACGTCTTGCTTCTGTTCCATCTTTTCCTTGTATCCCACACTACCCCCCCCCCCCCCGCCACTATCCAGTCTTGGTGCACCCAAATCCCACGGCACCCACTCCACCCTTTGCCCCAGCAACTTTGGCCAGAGTTACTTGCATTTATTAACAGTAGGAACCTGCTACCCACATTGCTTTTGTGCAAGTGAACAGCCGGTCGAATATGATGATTGCAGTTATAAATGACCATCCTGGAGTCAAAATTACTGAATGTCTGGTAAGGTAGACCTATATGGTTGTGGCAGGGCAGTAGAGGCTATTGAGGAAGACGTTTGCGCGGGTGGTACAAATAGAAGAGGGGTAATGCCTGCCACTCAGAGCAGAGTATACCCTCCCCAGGTCCCGGAATACTCTCCATCATAATCCCAACACACCCACACATGTTGGCTGTGTACGGCATAGGGGCCATTGGCAGCATTGATGAAGGCGTAGGATGTGTCATAAGTAGCCGAACGCACTGCTGGAGTAAAGAGAAAAAACAAAAATCAAACTTAGAATTTTATTACATTACGATCCTGGAAAAGTGTAATTTGTATCTAATTTTTTAAAAATTGTATTACATTATGGGTACCTAACATTTATTACACGTTATTACATTTATTACATTATGGGTCGTTTTTTATTACATTATGGGTTCGTATTGCATTATGGGTAGTTTTTGTATTACATTATGGGTAGGTATTACATTATGGGCATTTATTACATTACGGGTCGTAACAGACGATACTATCCACGGTATCAGGGTTGATTTTCAAAGCATCTTCATCGGTCACGGTCAATCAACAAGTGTAATATTATCAGCTCGACAACAGTGTGGGTACTTGATACTGAATAATCCGTGCATGCAGTTCATGTTCCTTCCTTTTGAAATGCCCTGTGGAATTGTCTCGATCCAGTCTTAGTCGCCAATGTTCATTGTGAAGTATCAAACATGTTATTATGTTGTCAATAAACCTGAGGAAAACTGGAAGAAGGCTGTTTACTTTGGCAGTTTAAAGGTTAGTGCTTTTACATTAATATCGGAAGTCAATTACTGAGTTGGGAGCACTTACTTAAGGTGCAATATAAGTAACAGGAAGTTAGCCTGAAATTAGGTGACAGGTTATTTTCAATATTGTCAAACATCTAAACAAAATAATAGTTTTTGACTTTTTTGTAGTCCATCAGTATGAACAATTCTCCTCATTCTTTAACACCAAAAATAAAAAAAAAAATTGTAACATTTTTTAGATTTTGGACGTCATCGAAAATAACGTCACCTATTTTCATGCTAAATTTCCCATTACTTATATAGCACTTTAAGGGCCTATATAAGTAAGGGAATTTTGTTTATTTTGAAATTCTCACCTCTCATATTCCTTAAATTGAGATTAAATATACACAAATTATACATCAAAATGAAGGTTGGGATGTATAGCACACGAAACACATATGCAATCAACTCATAGAGTCGATAGTAGGCACCACTGGTTCCTGGAAGTCTGCTACCGTATTCGCACCAGAACTGATAATAAAATAATATTTCATCAGAACAACTTGTGGCCAAATGTGCTTCATATATCCAAGAACAAAGCTAGGCATTCAAAACACTTTCGAATACACTGGCAGGACTGCATTTTGGAAAAGGACAACACTGTCTGCATTTTTTATTGAAGATGGTTTCCATGCTCGACAGACATGCGCAAATCACTCGTTACCACGAATTTCTATCCAAAAACAAAATCGTAATTCTAAGAAATTTCAACAGGTATCATGATACCTTGCACTGAATATGGCAACTATACAGTCTCTATCTAATAACAGTATACTGTATGAAGGCGATCTTTTTCATTATTTGATTTTAGACGGCGTTGTTTTTACATGCTTTTTCTGTCCGATGACGTCGACCGGAAATCGAAAGTAGACTCATACGTAAACAAAAGCAAGGGCTTTGGAATTTTCCCCAATGTAGCTCTGTCGCCGTGTTTTGAAGTATTTTTATCCCCTAGCTTTGTTCTTGGATATATAAAGCACATTTGGCCACAAGTTGTTTTTGTGAAATATTATTAAATTATCAGTTCTGGTGCGAATACGGCAGCAGACTTCCAGGAACCAGTGGTGCCTACAGTCGACTCAATGAGTTGATTACTTATGTGTTTCGTGTTCTATACATCCCAACCTTCATTTTGATGTACATTTTGTGTATATTTAATTTGAATTGAAGGAATATCAGAGGTGAGAATTTTCAAAATAAACAAAATTTCATTACTTATATAGGCCCTTAAGGTGCTGTACAAGTAATGAAATTTTGTTTATTTTGAAATTCCCACCTCTGATATTCGTTAAATTCAAATTAAATACACACAAATTATGCATCAAATTGAAGGTGGGGAGGTATAGAACACGAAAAATGTATGACATCATCTCATAGAGTTGACAGCAGGCGCCACTATTTCACGAGAACAACTTGTGGCCAAATGTGCTTCACATATCCATGAACAAAGCTAGGGTATCAACATTCTTCATAACGCAGTGGCAGAGCTGAATGTGGGTAAATTCTAAAACCTTCGCTTTTGTTTACATACAAATGTACTTTCGATTTCCGGTCAACGTCATCGGACGGAAAAAGTATCGATTTTCAACGCCGTCTAAAATCAAATAATGTGAAAGATCCTCTTAATAGAGCATACTATTATTATATAGAGACTGCACAGTTGCCATATACTAAGCAAGGTTCATGACACCTGTTGAAATTTCTTACAATTACGATTTTGTTTTTCGATGGAAATTCGTGGTATCAAGTGATTTGCGCATGTCTGTCTAACATGGAATCCATTCTTCAATAAAAACTGCAGACAGTGCTGTCCTTTTTCCTATCGCTGCATTCGAAAGTGTTTTAAATGCCGAGCTTTGTTCTTGGATATCTGAAGCACATTAGGCCACACGTTGTTCTCGTGAAATATTATTTTATTATCAGTTCTGGAACGAATACGATTGCAGACTTCCAGGAACCAGTAGTGCCTGTTGTCAACTCTATGAAATGATTAGATTATACATCAAAATGGAGGATGGGGTGTGTAGAACACGCAAAATATATGCATGCAACTCTTAGAGTTGACAGTACGTATCAATAGTTCCTGGAAGTCTGCTACCGTACTCGTATCAGAACGTATAATAAAATAATATTTCAACTCGTGGCCAAATGTGCTTCAGATATCCAAGAAAAAAGATAGATATTCAACAAAACACTTCGCGATGGAGCGACAGAACTGCATTTGAGGAAGTGTCAACAGTGTCTGAATTTTTTTTTATAGAAGAAGGATTCCTTGGCCAACGGACATGTGTATGTCACACGATGCAACGAAGTACACGTATTTGTAGTTGTTTATTTGCCACATATGTGCTGCTAAAGTTGTTAATCCCACATTTCAATCGACCCATTCTTTCGTTCTAAACACGCGTAGCCAGGGGTGTATAATAGGAGTGGTGCCGTAGCCAGTTTTTTGGGGAAGGCAAGCATAATATTTGGAAAACCGCTGTGAGGGGGTGGGGAGGGAGAAGGCAACCGCTAGTCCCCACTAGAACCCCCGGTCTCTACCCCTCCTCCCACTTCGCTGAAGCGGGAGGAGGGGGTAAAGACCGTAAGTCCAATTTATGACACCCCCCCCCCCCCCCGAGAAAATGCAGTGCTCTAAGAGAGAATCTGAGGAATTTTTAGCATATGTAGCCCTATATTGTAGATCACTTTAGGTCTCTGTTATATCAATGTTGCATTGGGCCAATCTTATAGGGGAGGGGCAGCGGCAATTTTAGAGGGGATTTGCTCCCTCCCCTGACTACGCCACTGGTCCTAAAATAGGCGATAAAACACCGACAAAGAAATAGAAGCATGTTTTCTCGAATTCTCAAAAGTTACTAAAATACATCTGAAAATTCAATTTTGCCTCTCACTTATTTCTCTCAATTTCAGTATCAAAATCAATAGTCTATGTATATTTGATGACTTTTCAGTGTCATTCAGCATGACTGTTGATTTGCTATTACGTCACTTGGACGTTACTTGGACAGGGTTAAAATAAAATAAATTCTCTTGCAATACAGAATTAAAATACCTTTAAAGAAGCATTTACATTAACAGCAAATGTTTGCATGGAAAATGTAACTTGTTTTTTTGTCGGTATGTGTTATTCCCAGTAATCCGTCTCGGTATCTCCTCTGGCATATATACTGAGTCAAAAAAGAAAGTACAATAAACTTTGAGGAGCAATTTTTTTTTAGTATTATCGACTTTAATCCCAGACAAATTATTGTAAATTCAAATTTCGAGTCTAGCTGTATGAATGTGCATAGTTTCATGTTCTTACTGTTGCCAGCGTCACGACAGGACGTCATAATTCAGACATGGGGTGAAATGAAAAGTCCACACATGCAGTCAATAGCGTGTATGTCCACCGTTTGCCTTTTGGATGGCAAGACATCGACGGCGCATGGACCTGATAAGTCTCTGGATGTCTCCCTGTGGTATTGCGTTTCACCCCTACCTTAGAACATTACGTAAATCACCTAACGTCAGAAGATCATGAAGTCTTACCCGATGGTCCAATTGATCCCAAAGATGCCCGATTAGCGACAAATCTGGCGAAAGTGGGGCCAGGGAAGAAGTTCGATGCTCTACTCCTCAAGAAAGTCTCGGCAGATACGCGCCACGTGACATCGGGCATTGTCTTGCTGGAATAGCTGCAATCCGAGGTTGGCGTTGAACAACGGGACAACAACAGCGTTAAGAATTTTATCCCCAAATCGCTGTCCATTCAGATTACCATCGCTGAATATCAACTGCGTACGATGGTGCAAGGAAACTCCTGCCCAAACCATTACAGTACCCCCACCGAAACGGTCGCATTCCCGCACACGAGCATCAGAAAACCGTTCTCCTCGTCGGCCATACACTCCTGTCCTACCATCAGCGCGCCGTAGACAAAATCGTCATTCATCACTATCAAGAACTGTGCTCCAACGCTGCTGAGTCCCACGAACACGCTGACGTACCATTTCCATTCTGATGGTACGACGACTTTGCGAAAGGGCTGGTCCGTGGTATGGACGCCTACTTCGGATGCCGTGTTCAGCGGGTCTGTTGCGGACAGTTTGTGCACTGATTCTATTGTTAGTTCTACCAGGAGTAATTGATGCTGCCCTCGTTGCCGGAAGGAAGCGATCCCGCAAGTGAGACGTCCTGATGTGTCGGTTATGTGCAGGGGTCGTAACACTTGGTTGACCTGAACGCGATCGGTCGGCAGTAGATCCAATGATCCAATGATCCTATACCTTCCAATGAGACGATAAATAGTGGCCACAGTTACTCCGAACTCAGCAGCAAGCTCATCTGGAGGTATCCCAGCCTCATGCATACCAATGACACGCAACCTCTGATTTTCGGTTAACCTTTGCATTTTTTAAATGTCGGAAGATAAAAACTAGCGCGTTTTCTCAATAACCCAGGCTCTCAAGCACAACACAACCCAAAGAAAATCATCGCTCACCAATTCAATTTGACATTCTCGGGTAGCACGTGCTATTTTGAAATCCGTAGCAAAATTGTACGGTTGGATGGAAAACAACAGCATGCCATTAAACTCTTTGTACGACTTCTTGTCCACAAACATGCAACATTAGAACTATTTTATTTCATCCTTCATGCTATTTTTTTTCAAATTTGTTCTATTATACTTTCTTTTTTGACTCAGTGTATATACCTGTTGAGAAAAATTTGTTTATCTGCACAACCTGAAACCTACCTATTATAGTTAAATCGAGCAAAAGTAGCTAATTCATTCTTTTATTGGTTCAAAACTATCTTCCAAATTACATTCGTTGCGGAGAAAATCGCATCAAACCGCTACCAAAAACCAAGACATCAAAACTGCTTCAATATTTGTCGGAAACAAAATTTGTGGCTCAATATTGCAACAAACAGTAATTTGTCTTTTTAACGTTATGTATATTGGAAAGGCTGTAGACTTTATCTTCCAAATATGTTTCTTTGTTTTGTTGTATTGTATTGGAGTTTAACCCTTTACCCGAATCGCACGTATCCCTACGCGTAATATGCAAATTCAGCAGTTGAAAAAATATTATTTTTCAAACAATTTCAACAAAACCATATCATGTGACCCCTCGTTGGAACGAGTTGAAAGAGCTCGTTCCAACAAGGGTCACATAATATGGTTTTGTTGAAAGTTTTTTAAAAAATTGAAAAAATGATATTTAAAATAATAAATTTTGATATCGTCTGCGTTGGGTAAAGGGTTAACGGCAGTGTAGACGGCCAGAGTCACCTCCTGCCGGTTGGAAGTCCAATGTCGTAACCACGGAGCCGCCGCGCTCCCTATCTTGCAAATAAAACGAGTTTTTGACCTTTGCTGCTTGAACATTCTTATCACATCATGTGAGTTTCGCGCGTGCGAACGATTCAGTCAATATACGTATGAAATTGTATGAACTTGTTGGTCTTTTCAAGTGAAGAATTGGTTCACTCCCCTTATTCTCTGCGATTGAAGGAATGAAGTTTATTACACACCTGTTCTTTGAAATTCTCACCTACAGTAACACTAAACCATGCGGAAAATGAAAATCCGTTCCGCACATGGGTGTGGAACGGAAATCGTAGATAGACTATTTTTTATAAAGAAGCGAAATTTCACTGGAATTTTCTACAAATCATGCACCGCACTTACAATTTGAATCGCTAGCGGTAGCTACAAATCGTTCCCTGAGTTCCAATGTGTTCTATGTGCCAGCAGACAGGGGACGAAATAGTAATATGGGTTCCCCTCGCTAATTTGGTTGGAGATAAAATGTGTTCTTTGTGTTGACAGTTGTCAACTGAATTGTTGAGTGTCCTTCTAATATAATTGTTTTTTTTATAGACATGAAGGCGTGTAATAAACACACAATGACACGCGTGTCTGAATGGGTTAATCGATATGGCACTTGTGCCATCGCGGCCTCTCATTCTATCTTTCCACGCAGGTGCCATATCGATTAACCCATTCACACGCGCGTGTCGTTCTGTGTATATAGCGATTCCTGGTAATCAATTTTGAACACTATGTCGCCTACGCACCCACAGCAAAATTATATTTTCGTGGAAATAATTATGAACACTGCTAAAACGGATTGAAATGCTAGTTCTGGGCAAAAGGGTCAATTTGGTTTGCAAATTAAATCATATAGGCACTGTCTTCATTCACATTATAGTTATCAATGACTACGCATACCGCCAAAAATATTTTCTTATCGTTGGCTATATTCCATTAATTAAACCTTATCATAATTCCGTTGAAGTAATACACGACCATACCCTTGCCAAATGCTTACTTATCGATGTCTTTCAGCGAGAAAATAAATACAGAACACATGCACACCCTTAACCATTACTCATCCCGAAGAGCAGACGAAACTTGTAAACAATTTCCGAAATAACTAAACATTTTCATTTTTGCCTTAAAAACATAGCTTGTGATCCTCTCCATTAGAATGAGCTCAAGGAGCTAGTCCCAATGAGGGGACATAAGCTAAGGTTTGAGAACAAAATGGAAGGAAGTAATAAAGTTTGAGTGGCAATTTCTGTGAATAACGCTGACCATTTCCAGTTACATTTGGTGAAGGGATAAACCCCGTAGATTTCCAGAGGTAAACTTCTTTCGCTCTGACCAAAGCTAGGGGTCAAAATAACAATGGATTCGGTTTCTTGCCAGCTGAATTCCAATTACCAATGAGTTGTGGGTGAGTTTGCACTAGTCTCTCCTGCCAGTGATCCCGAGGTCGGTCCCCAGTCGAGAAATTTGTCGAAATGTCGAGAGCACTCTCCCGCAGTATCAGCTGTGGATTGATACTTTCACAGCAGCGTTCCGTCCTATCGGAGGGGAATGTACACGACTGTCCCCCTGTGTACCGACCGGCCGACCGACCGATCAAGAGAGAGAGAGAGAGACGGTTGGTCGCTATTCCTTCGAACATACAGACGCTTAAGCCAAACTAACCCCGAGAAATACCTCAAACTAAATGTACTGAAAACCGACTTGGTTCTTTATTTCTTATATCCTCCTTCAACTGTCCCAATCCTCGTCGCCAAAGTAAATTGAAAAGGGTCGACACACCCTTTCCAAAGGTCATTATCTGGACGTCAATTGCCGTATAAGGGACTATACAGAACACGCTAGAGGACATGGTACACGGTCACCCAACGGGTGCCATCCTTCTGTATCCTCATTTCATATTTCATAGTTCCGTAGAAACTTGAGGATCCAATAAAGAAGGTAACACTTCATGAACCACTGCGATGTCTACATGGGCGTCTATGAACCGCAGATTCTTAAGTTTCTTCAGAACTAGCAAGTAAGGGTATGAGCAGATGTTCATTCGGTTAGCAGGCGACTTCCAAATACACTATATTTACTCTACGCTGTAACTGGCGATTCTGTACGTCGCTACTCAGCCTTTGTCCACGTATCTTCCACTACATGTGCCGTGGGATGCTCTCCGGTAACCAGTCGAATTTTGTAAGGAATCTCATACTGTAATGGACTGTTTGTTTATCCACATCACGTAGAGTTTGTGCACAGACTAGCGTTGATTTAATGTGACATTCCTTTATTCAAAACGATAGACAGATATTCATTGTCGCCACTTACAGATATTCCAGTCAACATGTATTGAATTCGCATTGAAAACATGAAGATATTAACACAATTTGTAGAGCTACGCGGCATAATTATAAAACTACAGATGTGTTGAGTCGGAATTCATAAATATTTAGTAAACAAGCCTGTCGAATACTATTGGTAAAGTTATTAAAGATTTGGTCAATGTTGTCACGATCGTGGAACATTTCTTATAACGTTGATTCAAAGAAAATGAATGTTTGGGGTACTTTTTAGATTTAATCGTCTGAGATATTCCAGAGCGAGTGAATCTGTGCATAGTAATGATCTATTTAAGGACTAGACTGGTTCCAAGCAACAACAGGGTCGAATTCCTTTTAGAATTTGACTGGTGGCTTGAGGGTTTGGCGCTATGCATGTAGCTATTTCAACCAAATATGCATATACTTTTTGCTTAACCCTCTACCTGACGTATACCATACCAACCTGGAACTATTCACAAAAAATCGCCGGTCAAGTTTTATAATTTTTCAATTATTTGCCTCGGAAACATATCTTAGAACCACCTGATGGGAAAGATCTTGTCTAGTTCATTTCAACGAGGAGTCGTAAGCTTTGTTTTGGAGAAAACATAAAATGATTCAAACGTGCAATTGCCGCCAGGGCTCTTCAGAATTTCCAGGTCGGTACGATATTTTTAGATATGGTTATGGTCAGAGATGGGATTTAAAAGGTTGAAAGTTAGAGGCTTGATACAGGCGTTTATATAAAAACATATACTCGCCCAAAAAAGAAAGTGTGCATTGCAGAAATTGATCAAACTCCAAAAAAATAATTTCGTAGGTGTAAAGAGTGTTAACCTGTTCATGAATAAGTTATATTGAACACAAAAACAGCTTTCCCCGTTAAAATTGCATTAACGTTAAATGACGTGCTGCACGTTTGTGAAAAGGCATGTTTTGCACGTGGAGAGTCTGAAAATTCATGCAGCAGTGTGAATCTTTGGGTATTTAAACACTAAAGTAAGGCCTTCCTATCGTTCACATTCAAACTTGCGCTGCTGTTAAAACGACTCCACATTAGCTTGCCAAGATTGACAATGAATCAACGTCTCCTTGCCCTGGGTATGATTAGAGCTGGCAGAACACACAGAGAGGTTGCCCAGCATTTGAACTGCCACCGTAACACTGTACACAGGCTAGTCCATCGACATGCACAACATGATGACGTTCGAGACCGACCCCGCTCTTGGAGACCCCGAGTTACCACCCTTGCACAAGATCGGTATATCCGTGTCGTCCATCTCCGGAACCGACAACAAACGGCAACGACGACAGCCAGGAACATCCCTAACCTGAGACGGGTACACCCTCAAACAGTAATCAACCGGCTGAGAGAATACGGCTTACGTCCTCGAAGACCTGCAATTCGTCCGATTTTGACGTTACGTCATCGTCGTGCTCGACTGCAGCGGTGTAGACAACATCTCAGGCATCCCTTACACTGGTGGCGACGTGTTTTATTCACAGATGAATGTCGTTTCCATCTTTCATCATCAGATGGCCGCCAGAGAGTGTACAGACGTCGAGACGAACGTTACGCAGATCCATGTGTCGTGAAGCGAAACCGTTATGGGGGAGGGTCTCTCATGGTGTGGGGTGGCATCACTGCCCGTAACAGAACTGAGCTGGTCATTATTGATGGCAATCTCAATGCAGCCAGATATCGTGATGAAGTGCTTACATCTGTTGTTGTCCCATTTCTGCAACGTCACGGCCCGGCGTCATTCTACAGCAGGACAACGTCCGACCCCACGCAGCTCGTGTTGTTCTGCAGCAACAACAAGTGGATGTTCTTCCCTGGCCCGCAAATTCGCCCGATATCTCACCCATTGAGCACGTATGGGACGAAATGAAACGTCAGCTACGCCGGCTTCCCCATGCACCGTCAACGCTTGCGGAACTCCAAAGACAGCTTATCAGAATATGGAACAACATCCCACAACACTTCCATGCTACCTTGTTCGCTTCCATGAGGCGTAGATGCACAGCAGTAGTCGATGCAGACGGAGGTCATACCAGATATTGAGTGTGTGACTTTTGTGTTTGACTCTTAGTGTCTTTGACTTTCCATGGCACCAAGAGTATTCGTCGTAGCGTAATGAAATTTCTCGTGTTGATCACAAATTGATTCATCTGTGATTGAATAAAATTTCCATGAATGGAAATGATATATATCTTTTTTTGTGTTATTTTTTAGCATGCGCACTTTCTTTTTTGGGAGAGTATATTAATTGCGTATTGTTTTAGATAAAAGTGATAAATAAAACATCGAGCTCCATTACTCTCAGCGCTAGAATGTTCTTAACATTTGTGCCAAATTTCGTGAGAATCGATTGAAAACTATGGTCGTGATTTGGTAAAAGAGAGAGAACAAAAAAACAGACTTACGATCCCAATAAGTAATCCAACTTCGTAGGATGGCTTTGTAAAATGATGAGACATGATAAGCAACAAATAGGTCAGCATTGGCACTTCGTCTTTCTACATAAAGATTAAAAACTCCTACAATACTATCTTGGATATTGTCTACCTTATCTAATATATACTGATGTGTGGTTCGGGGTCGCTAAGGGGGTGGGGGATGGTGGACAACCCTCCGAAAAAAAAAGTTTTTCCAGTCAGAATATTTTGCGTCAGGAGTGGAGTCGAAGATATCAATTCTCTGTTGCTAGTAGTCTTGTACTTTCATGAAAGTCTTCAGTACGTGAAGAGAGTATTATCACTAAATCACCCACAGAGTCGAGATTCCACCCAAGCAATGATTGCAAATTTGTTGCAAAGCATCACATATCCAAGCAAAGTTCCATCCAATGGACCTCCGGGTTAAACCCGGAGGTCCATTCTCTGAACTTTGCTTGTGTGTTTTGTCCATGTGTACAGAAATTTAAAGTGATACTTTGGATGATAACTCCACTCCATGGGTGATTTAGTTACAATCCACTCTTCACGTACTGTAGATTTGATACTTGGACATGTGTCAATACAGCCGGTCATGCAAATGGAGGTCTGTAGTTCCGCTGGTGGAGGACATGCATGACCAATTTGGAGTACATATTCAGTAAGAAGTAGTGTTACGACTACCACAAGTGCATTTTATTTTTTCACCAATAAATTTCCAAGAAGTCTTGTGTTTTTAAATATTAAGCGAAATTCCAATTGCATCACCAGTTTTGATGATGCAGTTGGAATATTAGTAATTCGGGATTTGAACCATCATAGTCATGACAAATCAGGTTTACAACCCATCCCTTCATCCCAAAAGGTCATTTTCGCGTCGCTCCAACGCGGAACCTCACAAAGGGTAGGCGATAGCTCCGCAAGTATTTTTGTTTCGCATTCAGAACCAAACACACATTCGATATTCGAGAATTGACAATTGTTTACGGCGATTGTATACAGTCGAGACTTTTTGCTATTTCTGTGGATCGAATGTATTTTCCATATACAATGAAGCTGGAATATATTTCTGTTAAATTGATTAACCCTCTGAACACTGTGGTATCTTCCATGTCAGTTCAATGCAGAGACCAACCTGGGCATGCGCCAGTGCGTATTTGGTTCTGAAACATCAGGACCTGGCTCTTAAATCTCAGAAATAGGCTTCTCAGTTGGCGCGTAACTTCTCAGATCATATTTTGATATTCTTTCGATGGATAATCGAGAGAGACATTCTTACATGTATTATATATATGATTATCATTTATCATTGTTGTAGAGTACTTAAGTTAATACTTCAGGTCTTAATTACCAAGCATTGATCTTCACTGTGGTTTCTGATCAAGTCTTGGCTGCCTAAATAGGCAGCCAAGACTTGATCAGAAGCCACAGTGAAGATTAATGTTTGCTATAGTGTACTAAATGAAAATGATGAGAGCTATTACATACTTGCAGTGTGTGTTACAAACAGCAGTGTGACTCCGTAAATTGAAATCTGGCGCATGAATTGAAAAAAATAGGCTCCGAGGCTAGAGCGTATTTCAAGTAGTCCTGATCGGTCCCTGTCAATGGTACCGATTGAAATAGTATAGATTCATTATTTGGGCGCAGGCTACTTCATACTTTCAACCTAAAGGCTGCACGTTGAAAATATTGATTGGTCTACTCCACACATTCACTAAGCAGCCATTCTACTTAATGATATTATGACGTATCATGTTCCCATGCCGGGAAACAGGGCTCCCGTGTAAAAAGGGTTAAATGAGCAGAGAAAGGGGTGCTTACCCATCGTGGTCATCTGTCAGAGATGTTTTAGCAGCCACCCTCCCTGTTTAAAAAATTCTGTTCTCGTATGGTTAAGTGCATTGGTTCTCGTTTTAACAAGTGAATCCAATTACCAGACACACATGATAAGAAACTAGCATTGTTTCGTTAGTACACTAAATATAGGCAGTATCATACCGAAATTTGAACGGAATCACTTTGGTTCTATGATATGAGAAAGGAATGATCTAGGGAAATTCTCACGTATCTATTCATCGACGAAGAATTCCCTTCATTATTTGTGCATTTGTTTGCGAAACTGTTTCAATTATATTAAGAAAAAGGGTTTTTGTACACGCTATTTAATTAATAGACTGAATTTTAAAGAAAACCTCCTTTTGATCAACATCCCGAATTACTAATTATAAATAGACAAAAAGCAAGTTTCTGAAATAAAATTGTCTCAGATTCCGAGAATTGGACTAATTTTACGCCGCTATGTCGACGTATGGTTTTAGTCTTTAAACATTGACGCCTCTATATAAATATACTGAATTTAACCCTTGGCCGCAGTTCGTTAACATTCAACTAGTGGTTACCGCGGGAAGTGGAGCCGTGCTTGTTTATTGCCGTGAACAATTTTTGCTTTACTGGTAAAATAGGACCCGGAACCATGGGGAGGAAGTCCTCTGAAGTTTGAAATATAGGTGTAAACGATTGGCTAAACTTGACTTCATACCTATGTTGCTGTCATGAGATGGCTAAAGGTAGTGAAAGTGTCATTAAACACCTATAAATAAATACTCTTTCCTTAACCCTTTACCTAACGTAACGGTCAAAACCGGCCAGCGCTGTTCTCAAAAATCGCCAATTAATTTTCATTATTTTTTTCATTTTTTTGTCTCAAAAACATAGGTTATGACCCCTCGTTGGAACGAGCTCGTTGAGCTCGTTCCAACGAGGGGTCATAATCTATGTTTTTGAGACAAAAAATGTAAAAAATTAGTTATTCAAGAATTATTTTTGCAAGTGTCGTTTGCTTTTCAGGTTAGGTAAAGGGTTAACATTCTCTATGTAATCATAAGTTATTAGCCCTTACAAAACACGACTAAATACAAAACACGAATAAACGACGACACTTGCCACAAACGTCATAAAAAACAGAACATTTTCATTTTTATCCCAAAACATAGCCTATGTCCTCCTTCACAGAACGAGTTCGACGAGCTCGATTTAGTGAGGAGTCATAAGCTGTGTTTGGGAAGAAAATTGAACAAGTAAACTTGTTCGGCACCGCTGGTTCACAAATACGACTCCTCACGAGCGAAAGGTCTAACTGCCGAAGTACCTTTGACCAGAAACATTGCCGCATGTTCACATTCTTTCAACATGGCTAACTCGGCCAACTCGATCATATTGCATCCAAAGGAACCGGGAGCACAAAATGGAAGGGGGGGGGGGGGTGGTGGAGGGGGGGGGTAAAAAATAACCCAAATCAACTGTGTTATGTGAATAGGAACCCAATTGGGTTCATATTCACTCAACCCAGTAGACTTGGGTTGATTTTTAACCCAGCTGATTTTACAGTTGCACACAGAAATAAAAGCCAAGTGCATGTCGAAAAAATTATTCATTTCCTCATCAGACCTACTTTTTCCCCAAAGCGGATTTCAAGACATTTTGGATATATTATTTGGTGAAAAGTTTTCTTTCGAACGGTACCAAACGTTGCTAATTATCAGTTTCTTCTAGTTACGGTATATTTTTGCCTCCACCTACCGGAATGCACTATTCACTAATCCATGGATGACGGCAGCACGGGAGCAGCTGCCCTCCCTGCCTTGGGACCACGGGGCGAAGGGTGGTAGACAATGCCCTTCCAAGGTTCGTCACTCTAATTTTTTCAAAGATTTATTCTCGAAGTAAAGCTATAATACACTCCAAATCTGTTCTGGGAGCTTTCAAAATTCAATAGGAGAGCTGGGTGTGTTTGGGGGGAGTTACTAGTGCGAGTAAATGCCTTTTCCCGTGGTCTGATCCCCACCCCCACCATGAAGTGCTTCCGGCCACTCAGCACTCACCAATTCAATCTCCATGTGGAAAAGGAAAATTGCAATCTTGAAGATGAGGGTCAAGTAACGCGATGCGTAGTCAAACTCTGTCAACAACATATCCAAAATTCGCCTGTATCGGCATTGAGATAAACTCAGTCCTGAAGATGGTAGACAAGGTGCCGAAACAACTCTAAGTCGTACCCTGCATCTACAATCGTTACACCGAAGTTTTTCGATGTCGTATCCACATCAGAGATGTTACTGAGCCCACTTTAAGAATGATGTTCTAATATTTGGATGTCTTCAATCAAGAATACCTGTCAAAATGATCGCCAAAGAAACGAACAATGATATATATTTTCAGCGTAACAACCCCAAAAAAATGAATTTCATCTACAATCATTCCAGTTCCATGACAAACGAGAAAGACAGCACTTAATGTTATTGTGATTGGATGCAGCATAGCCCTAAACACACGGGATCAACATAAACTCCAAAATGGCTGCCAATCAAGACGCAAAAACAAAGAGAAATGGTATACTGGGACCTTGCGAATCTCAAATTTCGGGTCGAATCGAATCAGGCAGGGAATTTCGAATCGAATCGAATCTGTAATCGAATCGCATCTACAGTACAGTCGCCGTGGACCGGTCGTAATCCACGCGTAGGCAGTCATGTTCACGCATGCATTTACCAGGTAATAAAAAGTACCAGCAGCAAAATTTTAATTAATGAAGCACCGGGTTGTACCAGGTGCTTCATTAATTAAATTTTTGATGATTATTTCTATAATTAGTGTTGTAATCTAATATAATTACGTCCGTGGAAATACAGCCCACCCGTGGGAAGCGACCAGTCCACGACGGCCGTGCTGTATCTTCAAACTGTAGATATTATTAGTTACCCCGTGTCTGATCACGTGGTACGGTTTTTATCTATCCGAAGCCAGCCTTCGGCCTCATGGGATACGAATTTATCTATTGACTTTCCGTTTTAGAAGTACAATCTATTTCATGTTTGAACACACACAGCATGAGATCTTTTATCTTCCATTGTTGAGCCATGCAGGTTTCTGTGGAATTTTTGTGCAAAAGAGTTTTTGTGAAAATATGCCGATATGACTAGTATAAAAAAATTATTGAATTTCTTTTTTTCTTTTTTGTCTCAAAAACATAGCTTATGAACCCCACATTGGAGGGTACTCGACAAGCTCATACCAATAAGGGGTCATGAGCTATATTTTGGAGATAAAAAAAATAAAATATAATACATGTACAATGTAAAACTGGAATGACGATTTTTTGCGAATAGTGCAGGCCGTGATCAGACATGGGATAACAAATTTACATGTATCTATTGACTTCTACGGGGTATGGACAATTTGTAGATTTCGAAACGAGGCTTCCACTGGGTATGGGAAATTTGTCAGTGGCTGGGCGGACGTATCGTGGGTTTCAATGAATATGGTCTCATACCACGTATCTATCAACCAATCAAATCAAAAAATTCACTTTAGTCAATAGATAATGCATTTTCTTACAACCGTTTCTAACAACCGCAAACATTGCCATTCTCTATTCAACTAATATTGAGTTTTCCAGAAAGCGAATTCGACTGGATTTTGGATATGCTGTTCTCAGAGTCATTCCTCATCGACAGATAATTAGTTACCAAGATTGCGATACCTAGAAACTACGTTACACATTATACGCATACCCCTTCGAATCCAAGTCGGTTGTCGCCTGTTGAGATTATTCTTACAACAAATTACCTGTATTCCTCACTCAGTTGTAATATTTCTGTACAAAGCAGTGTTTATAGTTTGTTTGTATTTCACTATAATATTGAGCTTCTACCCATGGCCAATGGTGGCACAGCTAAAGGTAAAGGGTGGATGAGGGATATTCCATCCAGATAATCTAAAAAGCTTACCAATAATTGTGTAATTTTCTACAGTATTTCAAACCATATACTGGGGAAGAACGCATTGCTGAAATAAAAATCAACCTTGTGAGTTTCTGTATTCCAATGTAAGAAGAAAACTTTTAGTAATCCTTTACCTAACGTAAGAGAAAAACGGCTAGTGTTCGTTCCATCCAGAGGTCATAAACAACGTTCTTGAGGCAAAAAATGAAAATGTTTAGTTATTCGTGAATCGTTTTTGCAAGTGACGTCTGCTATTTGTGTATGGCAAAGAGTAAGCCCATCGCTTCGCCGCTAGTGTCCCGGGTATTCATTTACCCCGATATAGCGGATTACATGCTTCGTTGATGGAAACATTCATTTGTTATATATTGATACATATTCATTGCTTTGAGGTCTGA
This sequence comes from Pictodentalium vernedei, assembly GCA_031216915.1. Taxonomy (NCBI): domain Eukaryota; kingdom Metazoa; phylum Mollusca; class Scaphopoda; order Dentaliida; family Dentaliidae; genus Pictodentalium; species Pictodentalium vernedei. The sequence goes on from CM062292.1 coordinate 172,691,653, forward strand.
TGTACAACTGAATGCGTTACAAATTCTTCTTTTGCCACAAGAAAACTTTTTCTTTCGGCAGAGTCTTGTCATTCGAACGCATTGATATCCTAGAAGAAAATACTTCGCATATTTTTCATACTCACGATGACAATTTTGTATTACCACTCTGTAGCTTACACCTATCCATACTTGCTCAATAAAGTTCATGTTTCATTAATGTCAGCCGTGAATATTCCTGCCAAGAACACCGATGTCGGTTTTTAATTAAAGAGGCATTATGTTTGTGAACTTGGCATTTTTACAACGCTTGAAGGTTTATTTTAATTATTCTTTTGATGCCTGATGTAGATTCCTCAATTTCGTTATCCATTTTTTCGCCGTGATGCTTGATTAACCCCTCTCCTAACAAACAACCAGAGAATATTTCTTCTCATACATTTACCTAATAAGTCCACCTAACTAGAGGCGACGAAAGTTCGATGAAAGTGGACGAACACAAATTAACAAGACGCACTGGACCCAACCATGGTTTGTCACAGCAGTAAACAGTTGAAAATGGAGACACAAAATAAGTCCATTTACATTGATTCTCAGGCCTTGGCAGGTGCGATGGGAGGTGTAAGCGAGTTTATATGTATTATGGGGGAGGGGCGCACATAAGTATACTCTACTTTTGAAACAACTGGTGACATCATTCGTGTAACGCCACGTATTACAATCGTATACCTGTAAAATAACGTACAAATATCCACTGCCTCTCTTTTTGGGAACACATATCACAGTCTGCTTTCGGATCTATCGATTTCTTTTACTTTAACCATCTTCCAACCCGAAGGCTAGCCTTCGGGTTGAACGATGGTTAAAGTAGAAGAAACGGGCTGATCTCTTGAAGGTGGATTTCTGTAGTCAAATGCAACTATAATTATTTCCGTCTGCAGATAGTATAAAAGAGGATGTTCTGTACATTGACACATTTGTACGCAATCATCTTCTTTGACTCACCGTGTAATCGTGTTGCGTGCTTGTGGAAAAAGATGGGGGCGCGGTGGCTCAGTTGGTAGAGGTGCAGGCTGCAAGCCGAGAGGTCCTCGGTTCGAATCCCACCTGCGACACCCGCGTTGTGTCCTTGGGCAAGACACTTCTCCCCGATTGCCTACATGGGGGCACGATGACGCTGTGTACTGAGGCGTACTACACGTCGATGGTGCGCATGTTCTCAACCAATCTAACCCTGCCTGTGCTGCGGTGCAGAGTTCAGAGTTACGATGTTGGAGAGCTGACAGCTGCTCGTCGTTGCTCGGTGGTTCTCTCCGGGTACTCCGGCTTCCTCCACCCGTAAAACTGTCACGGTCACGATTAGCCATTGTGCATAAGTATGTGACCGTTTAACACCAATAAATAAATAAATAAATGTGGAAAAAGATGGAAGGGCACGTGCCTCCCATGCCCTCTAGTTCCGTCGCCTTTTCACCACTCCGCCGCATCTGCACCACCCGCTATACACAACGATCTCTATACAAATTTTGTACAACCCTTTTCCTAAAAACGAATAGCAGACGACACTTGCAAACATTTTTTAATACTAAAGAGTTTTCGCTTTTTATATCAACAACATAGCTTAGGACCCTTATGCGACGTGCACTAAGATGGTAGTAGTAATTACTACGAAACAATGTACCCCAAAGATGATAATGGATTTGTAAACCAATAACCTTATCAAAGAGAGTTTTGTTTTCTGTCAAATTCTTGGCCCACTGTTAAGTAACGATCAGAATTTTATGTACGTTGATATAAATGAATTGATTTTGGTGAAATATCGTCCTAAATTCACTTTAATAATTTAAGGTCATCGGCACCACCGGGAAAGAATCTATAGCCCATATTGAACACGACTGGCTGGGGTATGGTTGTGCGATATACGAACGCCACTGGGTTCTCACTACACTCTTCGAGTGCCGTCTATGATTCTCCTTGATCGTACCCATCCCATCACCATAGATTAACCTATATCCATGATTCTAACTGACGTTTTTTTCCTTGTGTTGTCTCCTCGACTGCCAATTTTTTGTTTACGATAAGATTTTCGCGAACTGTGTTAGCCCTTAGGGGCGAAATACCGACTTTGATCATTATTTTACTGCGGCAAAACAGATGCCCCATCAGTAGATGGGTAGGTAGACATGGAAGTTACATTGTAAATACCTTTGTAGTTATTCCTAAGCAAGTCTTGGTTGCCTATGTAGGCAGCCAAGACTTTGCTAAAAGAACTGCAAATCCACAGGATGTGAATTGTCATATTCTAGGCTAAAATGTCCAAATTTTTCAAGGCCTTTCATGATTGAATGGCTTATTTGCGCGTGTAAATTATGTCAGTGTGGATACTATTTGAACAAAGAAAAACAAACAAATTTATCTGATGTGAACCACATTCCCTCAAAAGCGTCATTCTGACTACTCCGCTCCTGGACTACACGTACATGTATTTCTTCAACGAATCAACAACTGAAAAGAATATTGTAAATTTTGCAATTGATTCCTTGGTAAAACGAGTTTTTTTCAAAGACAAACATACATAATATTATATGTCTAACATCCAACAAGTTTGTGGGAATTTCATTGGTATTAAAGCGTGAAAACAGTTTATAAACTATATGCAGTCAGTCGAAATCTATATACGACTTTAGTCAGAGTCATCTCCCTTTTGTTCATTCATCTTTCAAAATATCCACAGACTGTAAACTTGAATGTTGAACGAGAAAGAATTTTATCGTTTATTATTCAGCGCAGTTGCAGCTACTGTGTAACTAATAACATTATAATATATTATTGGCGAAATATAGAGAATTTGAGTTGGTATCAAAATGAATGAAGAATGTTTATTTTATATAAAGTAGAGCTTTCAATTTGAAGACACAACAGCACAATCAGTTATTTCAATCCATTCCATTAATTCCCGTACACTTGTGTCAAAACACCGAAATTGAAGCTGCAAGTTTTTACCACAGTGCAACTCGGAAGTTAACCACTTTATTCTTATTTGGCAGAGCTCAATGGGCTCTGTGAAACAAGATTGAATTGGTTAAACGTTTACCTGCACGAAAAGCAGACGACACCTGCAAAGAAAATTCTTCAATAATTAAATATTTTCATTTTTTGTCTCAACAACATAGCTTATGACCCCTCATTGCAACGAGCTCATCGAGCTCGTTCCAATGAGGGGTCATAGGCTATGCTTTTTAGACAAAAAATGAAAACAATAATGAAAATTGAATGGCGATTTTTGTAAATAGCGCTGGTCGTTTTGACCGTTACGTTGGGTAAAGGGTTAAACTCCTTGCTGCATTTTGTGAAAAAAAATACTCATCTAAATTTGAGTATTTTGACATCAGTGTGAACGGGGTTAATTATTAGGAAAAAGTGATTCGCAGTTTCTCTCCACAGTCTGTTTCGCAGATCGAAAACCTCTCCTAGATCCACCATCCGGCGCCGACACGGTACCCTCGACTGCTTTCACAGCTCATCATTTAAAAGAGTTCGATTGAATCTTTGGTTTCATTTCAATTGCCATAAGTTGAAATCACTTTCCCTGTATTGAACAGAACACGAAAACTCCATTATAGATAACTTCGATGCCAATTCCGTAGCATCGACTCATCCGTCTCATATCGAAGATTAGAAGCGACGAAAGAAATGACATATCTCTTGCCATCGGGTAAAACTATAATATATCATTGAAATGAGGTGAAGAGATTTATTGATATGCGACGTTCGCCGCATGATAAAACTTGGCAGCGAAACAATATGTCTAACCCTTTTAGATATACAAACGATTAACACATTAGGATCTGAGGTCGAGTCTACTCTCTCATGATAAAATACATGTGTTCTGGCACAAAATGTCTAGGTAATAGTTGGCAAGAAGATTCGCACTGCGGTAAAGTAGTTCTGTTTTACTGGTATGACAAGACGCAGTAAATAACTTCTGAAATGAGATCCTCCAAAGTGGGCATCATACAGAACTGGTCACATTCCATGGGTGGGCAATATTTCCACGGACGCAACAGTATTAGATTCCAAACACTAATTACAGGAATAATCATCAAAAATTTAATTAATGAAGCACCGGTGTAAAAGGAATGGAAGTCCGTAGAAACGTTAGTCCCTCTGGACTATTATTCCGCGGAATTATAGTCCTAGGTCTAACATTTCTAGGAATAGTAGTCCGGCGGACTACTATTCCTAGAAATGTTAGACCTAGGACTATAATTCCGCGGAATAATAGTCCAGAGGGACTAATTTTCCTATGGACTTCCATTCCTGTCACACCGGGTACAATTTAAATTTTGGTGATGATGATTTTTAATAACTGGTAAACGCATGCGTGGACATCACTGCCCACGTGTGGATTACGCCCAATCCACGGCGACTGTACTGTAGGTGTAAACGATTGGCCAAAGTTATTATGTAGCCATGGATGCTGAAAAGCAAAAATTTAAATAAATAAGTAAACAAAAAATAATAAATAAATATATAATTAAATAAATATGAATTGGTTTACCGCCAAATAATGAATAGGGACTCTTCCAGTTGGTGTCCTTGACCTGCCAGGGTGATACAGCTTGTGTTGAAGGAATTAAGCAGCGGAATGCGGGCTTAGAATTGCATTGGATCGATGTGTCAGTGGGGTAGGTATGACTAGTAAAATTCTGAGATTCAAAAATGATCTGTACCAATCGTCTGTCAGAGAATTATATTCATAATTCACGTGCAATACAAAACGAGAATTTAATGATTATAGTTCAGGGGAAATTTATATTACCACTAAAACAATGAATCTCATATTCTGTGAAAAAAATAAGCTTAACCAGCGTGTCATCCAATAGACCACCGATTCAAGGGACGATAACAAGACAATAAAAAAAAACACTACAAGCTACATTTCAGAAAATTGAGCCGTGGATGAACCCGCAGATCTATTGGCTGAAGTTCAGCTCGTATGACGTGTGGGTTTTTTTGCAGAATGTAAGGGATTGTTTAAGTGGAAGAAGCCCGAGTGATGCGCCACTCTCAGCGAAGAATAATGAAGTATTATGTACGTCTGCAACAGACATCTGGATTACCAAGAAAATGTGTTTCTTTTAGTCTTTGATATACCGAGAGAGAGAGAGAGAGAGAGAGAGAGAGAGAGAGAGAGAGAGAGAGAGGGGGGGGGGGGGGGGGTATCTAGACCATCTTCAGTACATGTGGAGGGCGTATGCCCCCGCCCTTAACCCCAGATATATTTCCATGCTAAACGCAGAAATAAAAGAGCCAAAGCAGCCGCTCGCAGTACCAAGTGACTCAATAATTTTAATGTGCCGTACAGTAAAGCATTTTTATCAGGTCGTGTCCTACAAAAAGTACTTCATTTTCTACGTGTACTCTGAGGAGCAATTCGTCATCCCAAATTAACGTTTCACCTTTCATTTTCCTTACCTCCCATTGTTTCACAAACTTCCTGCTGCGAAGCGCATGGCGTCATTTTGTCTAGTTGCTTTCTTTTTCATAGTATTCCCCAGTCATAAAGACAATCTGGCCGTTCATTTCCTATGCTAATGTCATCTGGAGGGCATCATTAAATATAGCACATAAAGTGTTAACACTGTTTTACTGAGTTGCAGAGATACTCAACTAAGAAGAAAAAGTCACGACATTCTTCGATATAACATCCCAACATTATACCATTATTGTGGAATGTTACCACCCCCGAGTTTTACGCAGAATCTGAATGAATAGCTTATCCGTCTTAATGACTAAGATGTTGTCTTGTTGGCGTGCGTTCCTCCATAAACATAGGAGCTGATAGGTGTAATTATCGATAAAAAGAAAATGGTTTTGTCTACATCTGAAATGAAATCAAATTATTTGCGAGTTAATCGGATACACTGACAACCAGCCAACGTTATTTAACCCACTCTAATAGAATGCATATATTTTGGGTTTCAAAGCTTATGATTGTGTGCAAGAATTCTTTGGGGTGTCTTCAGGAACCGAATGTGAGACCCTTTTTCAAATGCATTTGCGCATACAGGCTTGTCATTTTGAAAATTGCAGGAGGGCCATTATGGTTCGCCTCAAATCGCCACAGGAGGGCCATTTTGGGTTCACCTAAAATGACCCTAGGAGGGTCATTTATGATTTGCGGGGGCCATTTTGTTTCAGCCTGCTGGGTAGACAACTGATATCATTTTAAGGTACAGTACGTGGAGAGTGAACTGTAACTAAATCACCCAAACTATAACTTTCAAATTTTATACATATGGACAAAAAACGCAAGCAATGTTTCAGCCAATGGACCTCCGTGTTTAACCAGGAGGTCCATTGGTTGAAACTTTGCCTGCGCTTGTTATGCTTTGCAACAAATTTGCAATTATTGCTTGGGTGGAATCTCCACTCTGCGAGTGATTTAGTGATAATACACCCTCCACGTACTGTACATGGTTTGTGTAATTATATGTACGTCATCACGTAATGTATATTTGGAAAGTTACTTACTGTCTCTGCGTGACTGCGTTGACGACACACGACACACTACAAACTTAACAAACTGCGCTTTTGTTACATGTACTTCCTTCAATCCGCGAAAATTGCCGTTTGAGACGGAGGATTTTGAGGTGCCTTCGACTGAATTAATGGGCCGCAAATATCGGGGTTAGGCGGACGTTTACCATCCACGGAATTTTGAACTCAGGCGGGCGACTGCGGCTCGGGGCGATCGCGCGCCTCAAAATGTTGTAAAACTTACTTGTGATATACATGCAGTTGCCTAGGTATCGGTCTTAACCTCTTGAACCACAGAGGCCGCTTTTCCGGCCCACTGATACTTCATAATTTCTTTAAGTAAGTTATCTTTTGAGTGAAGGTGTGGTGAAGACCAATCAATATTTTCAACGTGCAGCCCCAAGGCTGCAAGTTGAAAATATTAATTGGTTTACCCGGGGTAGGGGGGGGGGGGGGCACCAGAAATTTGCAAGACGTGACGTGGAGGTGGGTGGGTCTCTTGAGTGCCCCAAAAATGTGCATTTCCAAATTTCCAACTTGTGCAATTTTTTGAATTTTTTAAAAATATATCAATATATCAGCTAATATATACCATCATTTGTGTTTCAAACCTTAAAGATGATGTTGTACATCACACTCTTAACATATATACAACATCAGGAGGCTTTATATGTGAGAATATTGGGCTTAATCTGGGGAAATGTCACACGTTAGTAGGGGGTGGATGTCTTGTTCGAAATGTAGAAAATGCACAGACAATATTTTGGTAAAATTCTCTGATGCACTAAATTCAACCCAAGTTATTTATTTATTAATAGAATTTGTATGGATAGAAGAGGAAAGTAGCAAACACCTGAGAATACTGACAGAACAATTCAAATGGAAATTTGTTCCCGTATATGTACACCAGTTCTGGCCAAGCCTGATAATGAACAGCTTGTCATTTGTAGATTGGAGCCCACAGCAGCCCTCAGATGTTTAAATTGGTGGTACCAGTTTAAGAACATTATGAAAACCCCCTAAAGACAGCTGTGCCTACTAAGTTTATAAGTTTATATTGCATTTTAATGGGAGAGTTGGGGTGGGTGTCTGAGAACGGTAGTAGAAAATTTGCATGTAGTGAGTGGGTGGGTGTAAAAAGGAGCCGAATAAAAAATAGGACGTCACGTCTTGCAAATTTTTAGTGCCCCTCCCCCCCCCCCCCGGTCTACCCCCGAAAAAGTAATATGGCCTCTTCCCGTTGCTGCCATTGAACTGATATGGAAGATACCACTAGGGTTCAAAGGGTTAATGTTCTCTGTTCAATTCGAATGTAAAGTTGTGTAAACTGTGTTTGTTTCTTCCCCATCAAATCAAATTCTCAATTGAAGTCCCCATCAAGTAAATTTCCCCAATGGCATGGGCCCGGACCCTTTCCTAAAGAGGGCAGACGTATCCTAGGTATGAGTAACCAAGAATAACATGTTTATTAAAATGAGACGAACGGCCTGCTGCAGCAAGGTTGTGATGCCATTACCATAGCTATTCATGGTATGGGCGCGAAGGCGCAGCGCATGCTGTTTAGATAACACGCATTTTCATCATCAGGTCGTCTGTTAGGATTAATGGACCCAGTCATCGCAAATTTCTATGGTGTTTGCGTCTTGCACGTGATTGCTCTGGGTACGAATCAGCTGGGTAAGAGTTGGAATGTATTCCCTGGGTAGGTTTAGTTGTTTTTAAGCTAAAAATACGGTTTCGTTTATGGCGAGAATAATATATACTACTCAAAGTTTGCTAGGCACCAAATATTTGACACATCATTTTGAAATTTGTTTGTGGCATATTTGCGATATGTTTGGTGGATATGATTGAGGAAGGTATTGAGATGGTCCCCACTGTTTTCATTAGCTCTCTTGATAGGCAGACTTTTCGTGACAGTCATGGAAAGCATATACCCCTTGATTTTCATGATGTTTTCGTGTACTGTCTACATGTACATGACATGTATAGGGTATTCAATCTTCATCTCCAAACAAACCCTTGTGATTTAATGATTGAATATGGCAAATGCAAATGTAAGAAGACATTTGTCTGAAGCAGAAATGTGGCGGGCTGTAGGGATGGTGGAGCAAGGGGCTGCCCATCGTCAGGTTGGCGAAGCCCTTGGTGTGCACCATACGGTGATCACCAGAGCCTGGGCAAGATATCAGCAGTATGGCACACCAGTAAGACGGCATGGTGGTGGCAGAGAAAGGGCACCATCCGCAGCTGAAGACCGGTTTTTTGATCATTCAGGTCAGTAGGAACCGCTCTGCCACAGCAACCCAGCTTCGCAGTGATCTTCAGAATGCATCCGGGGTAAATGTTTCTCCGATCGAGAAGACCATGTGTTCGCATTCCGCCGTCCCAGAACCACCAGGCGCGATAGGAATGGGCCATGGGCCACGTAGGGTGGACCATAGAAGACTGGCGACCTGTCCTTTTTTACAGATGAGTCAAGGTACTGCCTGGACTACACAGATAGGCGTTCTAGGATGCGGAGAAGACTAGGAGAGCGACTCCATGCAGCCAACATTGCTGAGCATGACCGCTATGGTGGGGGGTCAATCATGGTCTGGGGCGGCATCAGCAGGGATGGACACACAGAACTTTGTGTCCTTGGACGTGGTACATTGACTGCAAAACGGTATATTGAGAGATAATACTCGGGAAGTACCGACAGAGGGAGGGCATTGATTGTATGGACTGATCCTCTGACCTCAATCCAATCGAACATGTCTGGAATGAGTTGCAGCTTGCAATTTGAGCCCGCCCAGTCCAGCCAAGAAGTGTCCAGGAGCTTGGTGCCATGCTGTTCAAGGATGTGTGGATACTGGCCTATCATTAACCACCGATGTTGCCACTACCACCAAGGGAATGCTTCCAATACAAATAAGAATGCAGTTACAACTCAAACTACGAATCAGTCTAAAGTTTCTGTTGAAACTAAGAACGAAGTTACCACTACGGAGAAGGCTGAAGTTTCTACTGAAACTAGGAACGATGTTTCCACTACGAAGAAGCCTGAAGTTACTACTGAAACTAAGAGTGATGTTCAGAAGACTGAAGTTACTACTATGAAACAGCCAAAGGACAAGAAAGAGGATCCAAAAAGAAGAAAGATACGAGACAGGAAATTAAAGCAACCATAAAGCCAAGTTACCAGCTATCAATGAGAGAACGTGTTTTATCAAGAACCTAGCCAGACAATGGGAAGAAGCTCCAACCCACAAGAAGATGAGATGGTCAGCCCATGCGAGAACTGCAAAGCCAAAAATGATGCCTTGAGAAATTGATTTGTATACTCGAATAAAATGAATGAAATGTTGTATATTGTTGTTTTTTTTTTATATACCTTTCCCAGTAGAAGTACTCGAATGTAGCATGAAGTACCCGGATGTAAAGTTTCTACAACAAGTATCCAATAAAAGGTATCCTCCAATAATACAATGTCAGGTATTCTCGAATACCGAGATGAGGGTAAGAGGGATAGTAAATTAGACTTCATAGAGGGATTTTTTTCATGGCCCTCATGGCCTCAAAAGAAATTAAGCTAAGAGGGATAGTAAATTTAAACCTCACTGAGGGCTTTTCTCATGGGCCTCATGACATCATACGACAAAAACGGATTCCATAGCCACAGGCGTTTTCCAAAAATAGGATTCCAAGGGATATGGCTGTTAAATACCGAGATTAGGCTAAGAGGGATAATAAATTATACCTCATTAAGGGATTTTTTCATGGCCTTCATGACCTCAAAAAGTGAGGCTAAGAGGCATAGTAAATGAGGCCCCATTGAGGGCTTTCTCATGGCCTCATGCGACAAAAAATGGATTTTCCAGAAGGTATCCTCGATAGATATCCTAAAATACTACAATACCAGGCCCTAGGTATCCTCAAATATCGAAATGAGGCTAAGAGTGATGGTAAAATATACCTCATTGAGGGATTTTTTCATGGCCCTCATGGCCTCAAAGGAAATGACGCTAAGAGGGATAGGAAATGAGGCCTCATTGAGGGCTTTCTCATGGCCCTCATGGCCTCATACGACAAAAAAGGGATCCCATAGCCACAGGCGTTTTCCAAAAATAGGATTCCATGGGATATGGCTGTTAAATGCCGAGATGAGGCTAAGAGGGATAGTCAATTATATCTGGTTGGGGGATTTTTTTCATGGCCCTCATGGCCTCAATCGAAATGAGGTTAAGAGGGATAGTAAATTAGGCTCATTGAGGGCTTTTCACATAGAACGCATGGCCTCATGCGCCTAAAAAGGATTCCATAATCAGAGACGTTTCACAAAAAGGGATTCCATGGGACGTGGCCATTGGATATAGAGGTGATGAGAATCGGATAGGACTTCGTTGTAATAAGGGGAGATAACTCTGCATAAAGATTATTGGAAATCAAGCAATCTGATTGGTTAGTTAGCGCCTGGAAAGTGAACTGATTCGGTGATCTAGATAAATGAAACAACAAGAGTACTCGGAATAGGGTCAGAACTAACTAGAACAGACCAGAAACGCTAAAAATAGTACCAGAAAGCTTCAACTGTTCCAACTGAAAAGCTCTTCTACTCTACTGGAGTGTACTCTAGAACAAAGGAACATGGTCAGATAGACGAAAACTATTGCATATATAGATAGAAACAGAGAATTCTGAACGAATTCGAAATAGTACAACTTATCGGGCTTATTTGGGTAATTCGTGATAGTCCGATTCAATCGAACACACCCCCAGAACACACCCCGTCCATCTGGAAGCCTTTGGGTCACATAACAACTACGTGCTACCATAGAAACCAAGATGGCCGCCGTCAGTATACAAAATGGACGACGGATACACGTATCACCCTGTCAACACGCGCTGCGCATGCGCACTAACCCCACGTATCACTATGGAGATGACATCACCGCGGCAACGTAACATGGCGCCACTGGGTCACGTGATATGACGTCACTTCCGGGGTCCTGGCCGGTGTCCTGCCAGCCGGGACAGTTTCCTCGCTCTCCTACTACTGGTATCCGAAATTGGATGTGGGTATTTGGGATAGCGTAAAAAACGCCTTTTGATTCCGCACGACTAAAATGGTTTACATGGTGACGCATGACAGGGTATAATGTGAGCTTTTTGATGGTTGGTACAATAAAACACAATCCGTTTATCAATTTTACGACTGTTGTGTCACCAGCACATGCGTTTGAAATATTTTTGAGAACCTGCTGCCTGCTCTGTTGGCCGAAGTTAAAGACACAACGACGAGTGAGCCCGAAGAAGACAACCGTTCCAAAGCGATGCATGCATTGATCTAGGACGGACTCTTGTGGACATGTGAATATATAAATGGAGATCGGTAACGTAGAGAAACGCCACGCAAAGCTTGCATCGGTCATTTTTTTACAAATAGATCATATGGAGATGGTGAAATGACACAAACCGATGTTCTACAAACATGTATCACTGTTCAACTATTTGGTATATGCGGCCGTCGTAGACTGGTAAGTTTCCACGGGGTGGGCAGTATTTCTACGGACGCAGTAATATTAGATTGCAAACACTAATTATAGGAATAATCATCAAAACTTTTAATTAATGAAGCACCGGGTTGTACCCGGTGCTTCATCAATTAAAATTTTGCTGCTGATGACTTTTATTACCTTGTAAACGCATGTGTGGACATCACTGCCCACGCGTGGAAATACGACCAGTTCACGGCGACTGTACTGCAGTTGGTTGTGGTCATTAATCGCTATGCAACCGGATTGCTACAACGCTCATTGATCGCATTCGGACAAGTTTATCACGTGCCGCCATATTGGGGAGTGTGGGAACAGTTGATATAAACAGACAGTGCTCAAGAACAAAATTTCTCGGTTTTACATTTTCCGAAGCTTCGCAATCGGCGATCGCTGTGTAAAGGATAATCTTGATGTCTCTGAAACATGAATATATTAATGACGAGGACATTTTTCGTGTCAATAGAAACTGAATATTTTAACCCTTTACCTAACATGAAAAGAAGACGACACTTGCAAAAAAAAAATTTTTTAATAACTATTTTTTTTCATTTTTTGTCTCAAAACATACGTTATAACCCATCGTTGGAACCAGGGGTCATAACCTATGTTTTTGAGACAAAAAATGACAAAATAATGAAAATTAATTGGAGATTTTTGAGAATAGCGCTGTCTGGTTTCGGTCGTTAGGTTGGGTAAAGGGTTAAACACATCTTTTTTATTGACGAGATTGGAAAGTTGATTCTGCTTTTACTACTTTTCATGCTTGGCTTTTGTTTGATGTTTGAAGAAGTGCAAGCTGTCACAGCTTCACGTCATGAAACGTCATCATGGGAGGCGTTTCTGTGTCGATTAACTTGACACCATCTTTAGGGGCGGGGTGTATTGAATAGCTACGTTTTTTTTGCTGAATTTCCGGCAATCCAGTTGTATAGAGATCAGTGGGGTGACCTACATGTATCACAAATCAAACTTTGATTAAGAAACGACTTCATCTTGAAAAAATACTATGTCTGCGGTTGAAACAGGCGAACACATCAAATCATTTGCCGAGAAAAATGTTTCGCATTTGCCTTAGGTAAAATCGCCAGGTGGCAAAAGAGCTGTTGTGTTGCCTTTATCTTTTTTATGCTGTTTTCGTCTTTTTCTTACCATGAAAAAAATTCATTTCCGAACTTCGTTTCACAATGTCATTTCAAAAGATTATATCAAAACTTTATTTCAAATCCAATGGTTTCTTTAATCGTCTACCTAATGAAACCGCTGTACTCACCACACCCCCCCCCCCCCCCTCCCGCGTAATTTACAAATTAGGCAGTTGAAAAAAAACCTTGGTTCGGCCGAATTGGGGGCACGATGGCTCCATGTATACAAAGACGTACTGCACGTCGATGAGTATCACTTAACATTTGGTTTCTGATTGTTTGGAGAAGAGTTGAGGGGAGAAGGGAGGGGAGGGGACCTGTATTTCCATGCAAGCGTATTGAAAGCCTTCTTTTCTGAGAAGCACACGACATCAGCATCTAGACGGACTACAATTATTATTTCTGCCGCAATAATCTATCCGAAACTGGAAGGATTCTTATTGGCATCATCTTTCGTTTCTCGTTTTGACATCCTTGGAAGAGCCAACTATCTCATTTACCTTGTCTTTATAATTCAAATCCATTTATGCCAGTCAGATTTCTTGGCTGCTGGTACCCTGGTACAAATACCTAACAATCTTTGAGAAACGAAAAATACATGACAACTTATCCTACTCTCGACATATGCCAAACGTGAAGATGGAATCAATTATTACGTTCTATCTTTATCATCTTTTGCATGAAAATCCAATTAGATATGATTGAAAATATCGATCAAATACAATCAATTATAACATTACAGATTTCCAATCTCAAAATCAAAATTATTCGTTACATTCATCTTGTATCCCTGTTAGTCTAAAGTATATAACAAGCTGGTTCAGAGAGCACAGTGGCCCATTGTAGTCCCTACGAACAGGGGCGTAAATCCTGGTGGAGGGGAGGTGTTAACTCCCCCCCCCTCCAAAAAAACAAAAACAAAATCAAATCTTCTGTTCGCAGGGCAGAGTGTAGGGCAGGTTACCCAGTTACCACCGTCCGCGGAACACAACTACTGCCCTACCAAGGAATTATTCGCCAGAATGTTGCCTCCCCCAACAGAATAGAGCTGAACAGCTAAGGCCCGCCGGGCACCTGAAAAATCATGGTACAAATTCCATCTCAGTTCATATGCCCTGCTGCCCATGCAAAGGGAGGCCTGAGTGTCCTTGTAAATACAACACTTCTATTTAGAATATATTCATTTATCTTCCTGTGTGGAGTGCCCTGCCCTATAGGGCACCTGATATCATAAGATATGTATTGTTGAAAGCTCTTGGTGTCGGAAACCGGGCTTTGTGGTTGCTGGGGGAAATAGATTCACGCCGCGTATTCAGCCAAAACTTAAGGAGTGTTGTCTGAACCCGTGCGTGAGCGTATGTCTCGCCGCAACGAACACGCCCGTTTCACTTTTGTTAGGGTGGTTCTTATCCTGAAGGGGTTAATAACTTTTCCTCGTAAAGCATATATCAACAAGGGTTCACTGAAAACAACAATTTTTAATACAAAAATATAAAAATAAATATGATAATTTGTGACTTATATGGAATCCAAAAGAATAAGAAAACAAAACGTCAATCACCTCCTACCCACACAGTTTCTGAGTCACTTGCGGGCCGCATTCTCTGTTGTCGCTGGTTCTTCCTCCTTTTTGCTGGTATTTGTTACTTTGTCGCCTCTTCACTTCACCCTTTCACTGCCGTTGCACGGTCACTAACGTATTGTCACTTTATCGGGACGCCTTTCCTCCAACAAGTGACGGGATGTCACTCTACCACGGCCGTCACACGGCCACGAGCTTATTGTCACTTTACTTGACGCTTTTCACTCAAGCAGTTGCCACCAATGGGGTTAAACTCTCCCCTACGTTTGTCTCAGAATAATGTTCATACAGGCAAAGCCTACTCTGCCTACGAATGGCTTGCCTTCCAAAACAGTAATGCCGTTTACCTACATGCAAATAGCTACCCGAGCTCGTGCTTCGTGTTTCTGAACCTATTCTCATATGTGGCCACCTACTTGGCTCGCGACTGCTCCTATTCTAAATATGAGTTCTGTGGTTTCCCTACATCACAACGTGCCTATACTTTCGCGCCGATGCGGCACCTCCTCTAACCTAAAGCATGGGGCATCCCCATCTACTCGAAACTACCCACAGCCTTACACACCTTCAGACTGGAATGATTTTTTGGAGACCCCCCCCCCCCCCTCATTTTTTATTTCCATAGCCAGAACATTAATTCTCAGTCTAATCGCTTCTCTTGAACTTGGTCGCTTAGATCTATCTTAATTTAATGCCCGCTTTTCTATATTTCCTGACATTCGCGACAGGCTAGATGCGTAATATGGGCGTGTGTCTAGAACATGCGCGATGTACCGTTCTACAACAGTTATCTGTTAACTGGCCATAATTACATAGCTAATGACTGCAGGAGGATATTGGCTTTTACGACCTTTAATGTTTTATCCAGACCGCCCATGTGGCGTTCAACAAATGCTCAATAATGGACAATGAATTTCATGCTTAGTTACCAGCACTTGAATTATTGCTGGTTTGATTGAATGATAAATCGGTTTTCGTGGTCCGTTATATAAACGCACATTCTTATACCTTGGCCCGAACGAGCAAAATTATCAAAGATATATACACTTTTGTACAACAAAATCGCAACTTTTAGCTATCACCTTGACACTTGGAATGGTGATATATACGTAGGGCAATATATGCTGACAGTAGAGCAGAATGATGATAACCCCCACCCCCCCCCCCCCCCCCCCCAATATTTTTCGGTAGTTACGGGCCTACCTGCGAATAACATATTTTCTAATCGAATCGGATCGATTATTCTGAATCGAAAAGCATCAGGGGGTCTTATTTATTTTTTTATTTATTTATTTATTTATTTATTTATTTATTTATTTATTTATTTATTTATTTATTCATTGAGGTTTAACAACACTTTCGGCAACCAGGGTCACCTCGTGTCAGACAGTTTTACGGGTGAAGAATGCCGCAGTAAAACGGAGAGAACCACCGAGCAATGGTCCACACAAACAGAACAGGGTCAGCATTGGTTGAAAACACCGTGCCCCGCGTGGGCAATCGAGATTAAGTGGCTTGGCCAAGTAAACAGCGCATTTACTACACCTGGCGGGGATCGAACCGTGGACCTCTCGGTTTGAGGTCCAATGTCGTAACCACTAAGCCACCACGCTACCGGGAGCTTCTTGAAATGGCCGATCGAGATGGGAGGTGGAGTTGTAAAACTTATTTGTTCCGACTGTGAGGGCTCAAATCCCGAGCGATAAACTATCCCAACTACATCATCAAGGCATGCCATCGTCGAAGGCATGCCTTCATGGTCTAGGTTGGATATTACCCGTTCAGGAATACAATCCATTATTGACATTCCTTGGATAATTTAAATTTACTTTCAACAGTGACCAATGAGATGGGAATTAGCATCAGTGGTGACAAGGGTACAGACGCTATTTAGGTTAATACAGCGGAAATAACACACAGCTTTTATTTTTTCAGCATTATTTATTTACAGTTTCCATCTGAACTACATGTTTTGTGAGACGATGTAGATGGCTGATACAAAGCTATATTTCTCGAAACGAATCAAGCAGCCGATTTCGAATCGTCCGAAATCCAACTTAAGATTCGAAATCGAATCGAATCTCGCAGCTTCACGGGGCCCTTGCTCATTGGTTAGTGCACTGGATTTTAAGCCGATGGGTCGACGGTTCGATCCTGCCAGCCATAACTGAGTTCAGCCCTTGGGCAAGGCTCTTAATGTCGAGTACCCGCATGTTGCACGGTGGCGCTGTGTGCTGACGCGTATTGCACATCGATGGTTCACTTGCCTCGACCACTGCTAACTCTGCTGTTGCTTGGTTACCAAGTTAAGGATTCTGATAGTTGCTCGCTCGGTCATTCTCGCTGGGGACTCCAGCTTCGTCCACCCGCAAAACTGTCCGACGCGGTATGACCCAGGGTGTTGAAGGTGTCGTTAAACACCATTACACAAACATAAGATAGCTGGCTCTTCAACAGACGCGTCTCCAAACGTTTTCCAGATGATACGCACAAAATATTGATTTTTAAACGGTTGCGAGCTTTTTACAGTATCAGATGCGTCGGAACCCTATTCCTAATAGGGGCGTCTCCCCTTTGCTTTTTGTGTGCTGGGACAGAGGATTGCCCTTTCGATAATTAAAATATAACTCATGTAGGCCTATAAGCATGGATAAATCGACCGAATGTGTTTTTTTCTTTTACTCTAAGTATACGGTCCTGCGAATCACAACTTTTAGGTCGAATCAAACCATGCAGAGGATTTCGAGTCAAATTGAATCTCGAATCGAATCTCACCATTATGCAAAGTGTTGATATTGCCAGTATCCAAGCATGAATATAAGCAACCTGCCATTTGCAAAATGGGGTCCCCAGAGGGTGAATTTTGCTGATGCTGTCCCATACAGTGACCAATATATTCTCCAGGTACATCTTTCTGTTTTGGCTTGAAAACTTGATTCAGACTGAGGTTCACAGAGGGTAAATTTTGTGATGCTACCCTGCTGTGCAGGGTAGCATCACCAACTTTACCCTCTGGGGACCTCATTTGGCAGATGACAGTCTGCTTATTTTCCGGCTTGCCTGTATCCGCTGTATTCAATAGAAACTCATCTGTTTGGGCAAACTAATAAAAAAAAAACAGAATGCTTCAGAAACGGAATCAAAGTCGTTTCGGAGCGGAACTTTCTTGAACTCTTCTTCTATCACCAGATTCTCGGTACAGGGCCTACAAGAGACCTGATGATAGAATAAGAGTTTAGGAAGAAGAGGCACTTGGTCGAACATCTCATCATCTCCACGATTCGAAACGTTCCGAATCTGCACGACGTACAGAAGCGAATCGAATCGTATCATCGAACTGCGAAGCTTCGTATGGTCCAAACTTTAAGTATTTATTGCATGTTATGATATTGTATCGCCACCACATATATATCCCCACGCGATGTCGCTAGAGTTTGCCAGTCAGTTCTAGCGTACCGGAAAAGATAGGGGGTGACAATCCGTTACTTATTCCCAGTTCCTCATTTGACATTCGTTATCAACCGACAAAAATCGGTTCACGTTCCCGGAAACAGTATCATTGCTCTTGAAAGCGATTCTCAATAAAACTGATTTTAGATCTCCGGTATTGTAAGATGTTACAATGAGATGAATATTTCCGATTTCTAATGTTATAATTTATTATCTGTTTAATATAATTTATGTTTGTTTTCATTTACGGGCGTTGACGTCAAAGTTTAAACATCCACTTCCATATAATAAACAGATTCTAACAACTATCAATATTTTTATTGCTAAGAGCTAATATTCAGTCTCATGCAAGAGATCAGGTCAGCCTGGTCAAATACAACTTCATCAGCGTCTTATTTGATGTGGCTGAGCTGGCATCATCAATTCGACGGAATACAACGGCCCAGTTCAACTGACTTGTAATAATCTATATTTATCAACTATAGCTGGCTATAGATAGTTGTTGCTCTGTGGGGATTTAACCCTTTACCTAACATGAAAAGCAGACGACACCTGCACAAAAATTCTTGAATAACTCATTTTTTTCATTTTTTGTCTCAAAAACATAGGTTATGACCCCTCATTGGAACGAGCTCGATGAGCTCGTTCCAGTGATGGGTCATAACCTATGTTTTGGAGACAAAAAATGAAAAAATAATCAAAATGTATTGGCGATTTTTGAGAATAACGCTGGCCGTTTTTGGCCGTTACGTTACGTAAAGGGTTATCATTGGTATTTCGATAACATGGGCGACAACTCTTGCTAACAACTAGAAACTACTCCTGCATGAAGTGACCCCGTGTGTCGAAAATGTCGTTAAACTCCAATAAAAAATATAAGAAAATTAGAAACTATGGAAAACCGATTCAACCTAAAATCAAAACTAATGTTTACCAAGTCACCTCGTTTTTTTTTTGGAGGTCAATTTGGTTGTTGCAGTCAGTTCATCACAATAACTTTGACATTTCCCTCGATCTTATTAGCTGGCATATAATACAAATAAATTATCGAGCGTATTTCAACACACCTGTTCTGCTCTAGAACAATTTTTAACGGTGAGGAGGCAGCGGAGTGACCCAGTGGCTACGACATTGTACTTCAAAGGGGCAACTGCATTGTGTCCTTGGGGAAGGCTTTTAATCCCGATTGTCCACGTGGGGGCACGATGGCGCTGTGTACTAAGTCGTACTGCACGTCGATGGTTCACTTGTCTTCAACCAATGGTAACCCTGGTTGTGCATAGTTAGTATGTTGGAGAGTCTGACAGTTGCTCGCCGTTGCTCGGTACCCCGGCTTCCTCTACCCATATAACGGTCTGACACGAGGTGACCCTGGCTGTCGAAAGTGTCATTAAACCCCATTAAATAAATAAATAAATAAATAAATAAATAAATAAATAAATAAATAAATAAATAAATAACGGCACGGTTTCCACTGCAATGTACTGTGGCCGTGATAGAGCTGCAACACATGGCTGACAATTTTCGTCATTGGAAGAGATTTACGGCAAAATTAGCTCCCCTTAATTGCTTAAAGCTGTCAGTAAATTTGACACCGAGAGTATGGAAATTTCACAAGATGATTGAAATTTCGAAATGTTAGCGAATTTGTATCATCGATGTACGCATCACATCACAAATTACAGGCAATTACCTGCAGAGTAGTATAAAAATACAGAAGCTGGCTTCTCACATTTTGTTCCACTGAATTTGAAAGTTTGTCTATTATTCCCTGTTCAAACTCTTTTTATAAACAAAAACGGTGTTTTCACAATCTTTCTCAGTGTTGAGAGGTGTGATACTGATAGATATTCTTATTGGCGGATTGTCTGTGAGCAAAATTCCTTCTAATTAGCTTGCCATAAAAAGCCAGGTTTCATTTAGTCACTTGTGATAAACGAAAAAAAACAGACAGCACAGGAAGCTGTCTGTTGTTTCCGTTTATTGACCATTTACCCAACGCAGACGATATCAAAATTTATTATTTTAAATATCATTTTTTTTAATTTTTCAAAAAATTTCAACAAAACCTTATCATGTGACCCCTTGTTGGAACGAGCTCGGCGAGCTCGTTCCAACGAGGGGTCACATGATATGGTTTTGTTGAAATTTTTTGAAAAATAATATTTTTTCAACTGCTGAATTTTCATATTACACTGGCGGATGCGACCGATTCATTGGGTGAAGGGTTAAAGTTACAAAAGAATCTAGTCTAATTATTTTCATGGAGATTACTTTATCGAAAATCGATTTTCTTGACGATATAAGTCAGGGATGACTACTTCTATTGCTGCCGATACGCTAGCATTCTGAACAACACAAGTCTTAGTTAAAATTACCCACATCCATTTTATGAAATTCTTACTAAAGAAAAGAAAAGGACGCCTGTTCGACCAAATGAGTTCGCAATGCTGATTTTAACCAGTGTGCGACTGAATTCGCAAAATGTAAGCTATAGTTGAGTCCGCCGTCAGACCGGAGGCCGATTACGTCAGCAAAATCCATGAAAAATCGGGGGGGGGGGGGGGGGGGGGGTCACCAAAAAATGCCAGGATACAAGGTCCGGGTGGGTGGGTAGGTCCGAGCTCCAAAGTGCAGTGTTTGCCGGTGTCATGCAATTTTTTACCAAATATCATTTTACAGACAAGTAATTACAACCAAAGTGAATTCAGAGTGCTTAGATTCATAACTTAGAACAGAATAGAGCATTGATAATGTGTTGGGGGCTCCATGTTAGAATTTTTTCCCCATGTTTTACACTTCATTGGGGGGGTGGGTCCTGTTCTGGGTCTGGCAAAAATTTGCAAGACAAAAAAGTGATCCCCAGCTATTTGGTCATGATTTTCACTCCTTTATATTTCTACTAAGACAGTCTGCCACTTATTAGTGCTTTGTAGCTCCTATTATTTGATTCTTCTGTAAGCCTCAGGGTGTCTCATGCGATTGGTCTAGTGTGCTTCCATGTATGGAATAATTGGAAAGATTGATAGAATAAAAATCTTGATTGTGGAAAGCGTGTATAATTTCAAAGTAAAAATGATTCAAGTGACATTAACATAAAAAAATAAATAAGAGGCAATTCATCTCAGACAAGCCACCCTGGCATGGGTCAAATAAACTCAGTATTAGGTCTCTATCAGATCAGCTGTACAAACTAAACATTTAACCGAAAAGTAATGAAATTAAAGACAACTATTTCTTGTGGACAGTTGAAGATATCCAGGTGGGAACAATATATTTTGGGCAGGGCTTCTTGGTGGTGGGATTCGACTGGTCTCTGAACAGCATAGACATGTTGTACATCGGGGTAAGGGCTGTGTTGCTTAGAACATGAATGGGTGTATATCTGCAATTTAGTTGGTGGAGGCGGGTTCCAGTGGTTACCTGGGGGTCTGATGCTGCATTTCCGTTGTGACTTTATATGCAGAGAGATTGTTTTGGGGCCATCTGTGGCTAGGGATGCCTTGGGTGCCCAAGAGCAGGGCTGGGATATCGGACAAGTTGGTTTACGGCACCTTTCATGTTTGGGAAAAGTATTTATTTATTTATTTATTTATTTTTGATTTAGGTAATTTGAATACTTCGTTAAACAGATTTTATAAATTGGGGGTGGGTCCCAAATTGTCTCTGAGGAAAAACTGTGCGGGAGGGGTGGGTGTCCAAGACATGACTGGCAAAAATTTGCATTCCGGGGATGGTGGGTCCCAAAAATTGAAAATGTAAAAAATGTCCGCCTTGTATCCGTAATTTTTTGCCTGATCCCCCCCCCCCCCCCCACCCGGCAAAATCCGTAATGTCCTGCCTCAGAAGTAATTGCAGCTGTTGCTGATGATTAAGATTTTCTCGATTAATTATTAGTGACCCATTTACTGGTTTCGTCATTTTTTTCGACTGGACAAGCAAATTGGGAAATGTGTGAATGTCGACTCACCATGAATGTAATGCACCTTAAATTATTTTTTACATACGACATGCATGCTCATGGAAACTTCGGGAAGTGGAGCAGTACTTGTTGACTTTGGGTGAACAAGTTTTGCATTACTTGTAAAATAGGCCCCGGAAAACAACGCCCAGTGTGCAAGTCCTCTAAACAATATAGCATAAGTATAAACGATTAGTTAAACTTGACTTTATACCAAATGTTGCAGTCATGATACAGCTATAGGTACTGAAAGTGACCCTAAATAAAATAAATAAATAAATAAATAAATAAATAAATAAATAAATAAATAAATAAATAAATAAATAAATAAATAAATAAATAAATATTTTACACACGTATTTAACTGTACACTTACCTAACGAATAGTAGTCTATTGTTGCAAAAAACAAAACACACACTCTAAAATCAGTTGAGTTAATATTTAACCCAAATCGACTGGGAAGAGTGAATATGAACCCAATTGGGTTCATATTCACTCAACCCAGTTGATTTGGGTCGATTCTCAACCCAACCGATTTCAGAGTGCAATCTTGAATAACTAATTCTTTTTTTTATATATCGCCTCAAAAACACAGCTTATGACACCTCAATGAGATATCATTAGCTATGTTTTGAAGCAAAAAATGAATGGGGATTTTTTAATAACAGAACTTTCCGGGATATACACGCTAAAATCAGTGGGGTTAAAATCAATCCAAATCAACTGGTTTGAGTGAATATGAACCCAATAGGGTTCATATTCACTCAGTCCAGTTGATGTGGGTCGATTTTTAACCCAACTGAATTTAGATTCTGTCACTGCCTTACGTAAAGGGTTAATGGAATATAATAGAAGTGATGATAAAATGCACCG
Source organism: Pictodentalium vernedei (assembly GCA_031216915.1). Taxonomy (NCBI): domain Eukaryota; kingdom Metazoa; phylum Mollusca; class Scaphopoda; order Dentaliida; family Dentaliidae; genus Pictodentalium; species Pictodentalium vernedei. The sequence goes on from CM062292.1 coordinate 172,714,724, forward strand.
TTCTCATCCGCTGTATCATTTCGCAAAACTGATTCCATTGAGTTTTATGTCCCACCTTTTTTTGTCTATTCATATTCTTTGTTGATTATTGCATCCATTTTATGCCTCGTTTTAATGGGGGTTAATGCTCCACTCGAGATTAGGCATATATTCAAGTGCTATTTACTTGTTCGACACTTGGAGTTTATGCATAATGTCGACGTAACAACTTATTAAAAGTATTTACCACAAGATAACCACTGGCATGTAAATATTACGCCTATTTAGTTCACCTACTGTTTTTGTCTAAATGATCAATTAACCAAAGACCGAGCACGGCCATGTGCACTTGTCGATAGAACGACACAGTGCTTTCGATGAACTTTTATATCTCGGAATTCTTTGAACTGAATAGTAAACCCTTTCACATGAGTGAGTTTGTAAAGATGGAGACATATCGATGCGGGGGGTGGGGGGGGGGGGGATTCGGTCCCACTACAAAAGATACCCTGCTAGGACAACAGCCTTCAACATAATCTTTTTTTTTCCCACAAAAACGTATTGGGGATGAATGTATGCACTTCCAGAGGACAGCATAAGCATTGGATTGCATTAGCGGGTCACATTACTTCATGTATCTCCTACCTCTGATCTGCCGAGAACGTATTTCCCGATGGGATACCTGAATGGGGGTCTATGATCTAGGACCAACTGGGTTGCTGGAACGTTCATTGGTTATTACGTACATAAAATGTCTCAACCGCTGTCATCTTAGGAGCTGGTGTGTGTCCCTGTACATAAACAATGCTCCACATCAACATCAACCACCACCACCACCACCACCACCACCACAACAACAACAACAACAACAACAACAACAACAACAACGACAACGACAACGACGACGACGACGACGACGACGACGACGGCGGCGGCGGCGGCGGCGGCAACGGCAACGGCAACGGTCACAGCCACGGCCACGACCAGGGCCACCACCACGACCACGACCACCACCACGACAACCACCACGACAACCACCACGACAACCACCACGACAACCACCACGACACCGACCACACCAGAACCACCAGAACCACCACCCCAATCACAACCACCACCACCACCACCACGACCACAACCACCACCAGAACCACCAGAACCTCCAGAACCACCACAACCACCACAACCACAACCACCGCCACCACAACCACCGCCACCACAACCACAACCACCGTCACCCCAACCACCACCACCACCACCGCCACCCCAACCACCACCACCACCACCACCACCACCACCACCACCACTACCACCACCACCACCACAACTACAACCACAACCACTACAACACCACAACAACCACCACCACCACAACAACAACCACAACCACCACAACAACCACAACAACAACCACAACCACCACAACAACCACAACCACCACAACAACCACAACACCACAACCAGAACCACAACAACAACAACAACCACAACCATAACCACCCCACCACAACCAAAACAACAACCACAACCACCACAACAACCATAACCACAACCACCACCACAACAACAACAACCACAACAACAACCACCACAACCACAACACCACCACAAAGACAACAACTACCACAACCACAACGCTCAATGAGCTCTGTCAAACAAGACTGGTTTGTTTAAATTCCTAGTTGTATTATGGGAAAGATTTGCTGCTGAAATGCAATGTTTTGACATTAGTGTGAAGAGGGTTAACCCTTTGAACCCCGGTGGTATCTTCCACATCAGTTCAATGACATCAACTGGAAGAGGCCATATTCATTGTTTCTGGGTAGACCAATTAATATTTCCAACGTGCAGCATTGGGGCTGCACGTTGAAAATATTGATTGGTCTACCACACACATGCAAGTAGCATCCATCCTATTTAATGCAATTATGATGTATCATTTTTTCTGGACGAAAAAGCGACTGCTCGGGTTAAAAGAGAACTAAATCAGTTTTAGTCATCAAAATTTGTTCACATACCTTTGACTTGTTTCAATGTATGGAGGGGGCGAATATTCGATATTCAATTCGATATTAAATTCGATCTCGAAATTCGATTCGAATTCGACTCGAAATCCTTATCCCAAATATCTTCGAATATGCTCCAACGATTTTCAGAATGGTTTATCATCAGATTGGGGCCTGAATTGTACCGTTGCTCATCCAGCATGCCCATGCGGTAGTGGCTCGGTACGAGGACAACGCAATATCGATTGTTTGGGTCTAAATGACATTTACTTTTCCCACTCTCTCGATCCAGTCGAGAGTTTTGAATTCCCGGAGTTTGTGGTGGAAGAAGGAGTTGTTAAAACAAATCTTGTTGAATGGTAAATACAAAAAGGGTGGGAGCCTTATGAAAGTATAATTTTGCAACATGCTTCAATCATTCCAAAGAGAGGTTATAATAATAACTCTTTTGCCATCCGCTGGATTGAAGCGGTTCTCATATGAGAAGACCTTGATTATCCCAAGGCTCCCAAATGTTGGTCACTCATTTGCCCCTTCTCTCCCCCAAACACCCAGACACGAACTGCTCAATGCTATCCCGTAGTTCTTTCTTCCCATTTCGATTATCGGCATACTTCTCTTCTCCTTTGTATCAGCCAATAACCACCTGACCTTCATCCCCGTATTCCATTTCCTAATTCTACTCCTAGTGAACCCTAATCTGACAAACTAATATTTTCGACATTCTAAGAGAAAGTGCTTCAAGCATTACTCCGACATTACACATTTGGCACTCCTTGACACCATCTTATCCAATTTTCCCTTATTCTTCAGTGAACTTAACCCCTGTTTGAATACCAGTGACATCCCCAAGTGGTATCGTCTAGGTACTCCTCAAACGCTGGTTTCTTCCTATCACGCAGTCCGCCCAAAGTCCACTTTCCTCCCACCCTATCTCTCCAGTTTCGGTTACAATCCTCCATTATTTTTTATCTAACGATTCTTTTACCTTAGGCTGTGCACCCTTTTTGGTCAGAGATCTTTTTTGTCCAACCAAGCCCATCTTAATTTTTGAATCCCGTATATTCCAAATATTCTGATATGTTATTTTACACCATCTGGTGTCAGAGAGATTAACCAAATAACCAAGAAACACAGTTTCATAAACTCTGTCATGTCCTTGATCCTCATCCACCCAAGTTACCTCTGTTTCCCTCCAGTGCTGATGCATTGCTGGATCCTGTTATCTATTTTCGGGGAGGAAAGCACCTAAGGGGGAATCGAGGTTGGTCACCGAGCCCAAGCCGCGGAGATAAAGCGGCCGGTGAAATCTCTGGAGGGTCAAGTGAGGAGGCATATGTAAAGTACACAATGGAAACTCTAAGGTTAACCATTCGACAAAGAAAGTCTGGGGATTGTCTGAATGGAAGCAGCCAAGGAATGTGGAAGAAGAGGGGCGTTAAACCAAAGGTTAGAAACTTTTGGATCTGCTAAAAGGTGACCATGCTCCGGTCGACAGAATCCGGTAGACTGCGGTTACAGTCGGACGTGTCGTACACTGTGACGATAATAATGGGCAACGCTTATCACCGAGTGGACATTGACGGAGAAGTAGTTTACCACGCAAGATTTTTGCAGAGATGCCAAAATATAAAGGACAGTTAGGTGGGGCTTAGGGACTTGGAGTGTGGCACCCAATGGAGGATTGGCAGGAGCCAATCAACGGAGCGTTGCATCTGGGGCTGCGAACTCCAGCACGGCAGGCATCACTTGGGTACCTGTAGGTGTTGGGCGTGAAGACGATTGGGGTCCTTGGTAGAACATGCTCTCAAGGAATAGTTGCAGGTGGAGGAAGCTGAGGGGCTCTCTAGGGAATAGTAAGGGTCCCACCACACTTGGGAATATTTAAAGTTAGTGGCTAAAGGGCACACGACCCGCTGACGGGCTCGAGCCGGGGGCATCCTATCCAAGGATATGGGCAATTTAGTGGGGTGATAGGAGTTGGGGCAAGGCTTGGGCCAGGGTGGATTCCCTTTGCTTATATTTTTTTTACGGGGGAGTTGCATGAGTGTATATATGTGGGAGATAGGGTAATATTATATTTTACGATGGAGACAGTGAGAGACAGATTGAATAGGGGGACCTGTTGGCACGTTGTGTACCAACGGACCACCTCCTATTGTGCGCCAGCGGAAGTGTGAGCGTGAGTTGATGTGAGATGTGGATAGACTCATGTGTTTCAATGGGGAACCGAGTCGATGTACTGGAGGATTATTTAAGGTGTGCGTCGGTGTGCGCATGCGTGTGACTGTGTGTGTGAAATTATATCGCTGTTATAGTAGAGCGAGTAGTGAGATAATTCTTGGAGAGAAGTGTGAGTGTAAAATCACGTGAAAGCTACCTCCTTGGTTTATTTGGAACAACTGAGAGGATGTTCCTCGGTGGGGGTTGTCAAGGTGATAGCTTGAATTTACGATATTGTTGTATGTTTAAAAAGAGTACATATTTTTGATAATTTTTCTCACTCGGGCTAAATATAAAGCCTAAAGAAAGCGTAAAGATAGGTATATGACAGGCCCCGAAAAGCCGATTTGTCACTTAAAGAGACCAGCACAAATAATTCATGCGCTGCTAATTAAGTATGTAATTTATGGTCATAACATCGCGTGTGTGGAGCGCCATAAAGAGCTGTCTGGTAATAGATTAAATGAAGTAAAAGACCAGTGTTTTCCTGCAGTCATTATCTATGTAATTATGTCCAGTTAATAGGCAATTGTCGTATAAACAGTACATTGCACATGTTCTGGACACACACCCATATTATATGTATCTGGTCTGTCACCGAATCTCAGTATACACCGAAAAATACTCGAGACTTTCAAAGAAACCTGAAAGAGAATTATAAATTAAGATAGATCTACAGCGGCCAAAGTCAAGAGAAGCAATTAAAGTGGCAATTAATGTACTTGCGATCGAATAAAAGTCGGGTGTTTTCTCGAGAAATTCATTCCAGTCTCAAAGCGTGTAAGACTGTGGTTCGTATGCGAGGAGCTGGGGATGTCCCATTCTATAGGTTAGAGAAGGTGCCGCATCGGTGCGAAATTACAAGCACATTGTAATGTAAGGGGAGCCACGGAATTCACATTTAGAGAAGAAACAGTCGCGGTCCAAGTCGGTGACCATAGATGAGTGTAGGATCAGAAATAGAAAGTGCGTGCTCGGGAGTTCGCGAGTATTTGCATTTAGGTATTACCTGTTGTAGAAGGTAAGCCATTATGTAGACAGAGTAGTCTTTGCCTGTATAAACATTATTCTGAGATAAATGGATCGGAGCACTTAACCCCCTAAGTGGCGACTGCTTGAGTGAAAAACGTTCAGTCAAGTGACGATACATTACTGGCCGTGAGACGGCAATAACAGAGTTACATTCCGTCACATGTTAGAGGAATGGCATTCAAATAAAGTAACAATACGTTACTGGCCATGCGATGGCAGTGGTAAAGTGAAGTTCCAGTTGTCTGAAAAGGCGACCAGTGTCCAATGACACTATACTGAACCGAGAGAACCAAGCACCAGCGACAAGGAAGGAGCAACCATTGTCAACAGAGTCCTCGGGGCCGCAAAGTGACTCAAAAACTTTGTGGGTGGGGTGTGACTGACGTTTATGTTATTCATTGGACTTTATGTAAGTTACAAATTACCATATTTTCCATTGTGTATTAAAATTGTTAATTTCAGTGAACCCCTGTCGATTTATGCTTTTTAAGGAAAAGTCATTGACCCCTTCAGGATAAGAACCACCCTAACAAAAACGAAACGGGCGGGTTCGTCACGGTGAGACATACGTTCACGCACTGATTCATGCGACAATCCTTGAGTTTTGGCTGGATATGCGACACGAATTGACTACCCCCAGCAACGACCACGCCCCGGTTTCCGACACTCCACAACTCTGCACGTTCGAGAAGGATCCACTTTAAGGCCACGGGTATAAGTTTGCTTTTTTTCAATCGGTTCGAACCCCCATTTGCTCCCATATGCCCAACAATTTCCACCATTTTCTCTAGTCTATTTCGCTTTCTGACACTACCATTATTATCTGAGCAAAATAACTCTGTGGTCTTTAGACGCCCGGGTGATACCCCTTCATCGCTACATGGGAGTTCATCTACTACTAAATCCTTGATGTACACTGCAAACAAAAGGATATACTCCCGTTTGAGGCCTATCTCGAGAGGCCCCCTTTTTGTTACGTTATACTCAGCTTGAGCTCACTCTGGACATCCTTGTACAATATTCCAACATACTCACCATCCAAAATCAAAGCTTCAATCTTTCGCCACATCCACTCTCCTCCATACCCCATCGTAGATTATATTACAGTGACGCCGGAGAGAATTTCGGATTGGGGGGGGGGGGGGGGGGGTAAGGGCATGACGGGCCGACCCTAGTTTATTAAAACTCAGTATACAAACCACGAATACTATTCTCGATTGAGTCTAAATCGATAATAGTATTCGTGGTTTGCATACTGTGTGTTAATAAACTCAATTTTTGAGATGATGCGAAAAATGTACGCAGTTCGCGTTTGATAAGATTATCTCCCCCCCTCCCCCCCCCCCCCCCCCCCACACACACACACAGGCGGCCTGTGTGAGGGGCATCATCTTATCAAACGCGACTGGCGAGTTTTACTTGATAACCCGCACATTCATTCAAGGGACGAACAAAGAATGACTAATTATCATGTCCTTTTGGGTTATCCCCCCTTAACCGTTACACAAGACAGTGACTGACATTTCTCGCGGAAACCGGATACAAGAATGTCGTCGAAACATATTTAGGCTTGGTCGTTTATCAGACAGAGCAGCCCCATCCAATGAAAAAGATATAGTTGGGGGAGGGGCTAAAGCCCCCCCAAAGCCCCCCCCCCCCCCCCCCCCCAGCCCCCCCCCCCCCCAGCTCCGGCGTCCCTGTTAATTATACTCCTCCAACATTAAATAAATGATAGAAATAAAAAAATCCAGTTGCTTCAGTCTACCTGAAGTAACCACCCAAACCCTGACACAACTTAAAGTTATTTTTCTCAATTCCTATCCTCATTTTAATCGGTTCGTGTGTAATAATTCGATATTAATTCTGCTGTGATGGTCATTGATGTTTATCACGTGTTTTATCCTTTTCAGTGGTGGGTGGGTAAGGTGGGGGGGGGGGGGGGGTGCTCTTTTAATTCAAAGTCGGGCGAGTAAAGCATTCAAACACACTATATTGATGTGTGGTAGCATAATTTCATTAAGCAAATTTGCCGGCAGTCAGTATATCGACTAGGGCTAGGGTGAGAAAGTCCCTCCCCCACTTACTGTTTCACATATTAGGAAAACGTCGTTGGAGGTGGTGCTACTGAGCTGCTCAATCCTTCCCCTTACGTCAGGGCTATATCCGGTCAGCGCTATTACCAAAAATCGCTATTCTGATTTCATTATTTTGTCAGTTTTTGTCTCGCAAACATAGGTTTTGCCCCCTCAGTAGAACGAGCTCGAAGCTCGTTCCACTGAGAGGTCATAAACTACGTTTTTGAGACAAAAACAAATGGAAATATCTAGTTATTTAAGAACTATTTTGTGCAAGAGTCGCCTATTATTCGTGGTAGGGAAAGGGTTAAGACGGGTTGAGTTGATCAAACGTGGTACTGAGTGATACACCGATAATGCATTTCTCGACATTCTATTTGTGGAATTGATGTTTTTAGCGGTTAACCATCAATTTTACACCAGATTGATAAAACAGAATTGTGGTGATACATGTTTATGAATCACTTCCAAATAATAAAACATTACGTACAAGACAAACAGATGCGTTCATAAGATGAGTAGGTAGCCTTGCACCTGTTCCAACCTCGACAAAAGTCTGCGAATTAAATTCGAGGATGGTAATTAGGCCATCTCAAGAAATAGATTCGGTTCATCGCGTTTATGTTTTAAGATTCGTTTAGTTATCCTTGTGTTTTCCAGGGTGTATGGGAATTAACACCGGTTTGGGAACTCATACACCCTAAGGCGAAGCCGAAGGGTGTATGAGTTTCCAGACCGGTGTAAACTCCCATACACCCTGGAAAACGCAATGATAACGGATTTATTTCCAAGAATTTTGGTGTACTTAATACTTGAACCTACAATGTGGGCAAAAACTGACAGAAAATTTGTACTTTGTAAGTTTCTTAATAAAACCAGACAAATATGGATGTCATTGGAACTGGCTCAATGAGCCAGTTCGAATGGCATCCATATCTAATATTTTTTTGCTCATAAATATTTAATTTCCTGTATTTTTATTTTTGTTCTAACATTACCGAGCAGAAGGTATGAATTAATAATTAAAAATGGGTACTTTTTTCAGCCATGTAGCCTGCTATTGTGTGTTCTTGTTTTTTTACACCGTGGTTAACCACGGTGTAAAAAAAGCCACTGTGGATTGCAAGTTACACCGTACCTCTCTACCAATCAAAATGCAGTATTTTGTTTCATTAGAAATAAGTTTAGTTATTGTTATTATTTATTTATTTATTTGTGTTTAAGGTCTGACAACTGGAAGAGATTTACAGGAAAGTTATCTCCCCTTAATTTCGTAAAACTGTCTGGAAATCTAACACTGACGCTACGGGAATTTCATATAAAAATTGAAATTTCGTTTCGAAATCTTAGCGAATTTGTATCATCGATGCACGCATCATTTCACAAACTTCACGTATTTCCCTGTACAGTAGCATAAAAATGCAGAAGCTAGCTTTCTACGATTTATCCCCAATCAGTTAGAACGTTTGATTAGTATTAAGTCATCCAACGAAGTTGGAATGACGAACAGCGATCCTCAGCCATTTTTTTATCTTTTTTTTTTGTCTGTTTTGTTTATCGGACACTTCCCGTTCACCAACGTTCATGAAATTTGGCGCGCTTCTTCAAATTAACCCTTTACCCAACGTAACGGCCAAAACCGGCCAGCGCTATTCACAAAAATCGCCAATTAATTTTCATTCACTCGTCGAGCTCGTTCCAATGAGGGGGTTATAACCTATGTTTTTGAGACAAAATATGAAAAAATTAGTTATTCAAGAATTTTGTTTGCAAGTGTCGTCTGCTTTTCAGGTTAGGTAAATGGTTAAAAGATAATGAAGAAATTCCAGAATTCGCGTTAGCAGTCCTACCTTTATCCAAATAGCGGCAATTTTAACATTTTGAATTATTATTTTAATATCAACGCCTGTATTAAGCCTCCTTCTTTCAAACTCTGCATACTCCATCTCCAACAAAACCCATATCCAAAAATTTTACACCGATCTGGAAATTGCGAATGGCTATGGACGAATTTAAGGGTGACGTTATTGATGTCAACGTCACGAAAATTAAGTTACTTCGGGTTTTTATGAAATTTTAGAATGTTGTAGGGGACAAAATATAGGAGATAGTTGTTTTTTTAGGTGTTCGATTTATCCCCATTTTGACGTTTTTACGTCAATGAAGTTTTAGCACTTTTAGCTTTTACAACCTAAAAGGCCAAAACGGCGAAATGCATAATTCCATTGTTGCAATAATTACAGGTATGAAACTAAGTGACCTTGTTCTGCTTGGGAGATCTACAGCACGCCATTTTCATATTTCTAATTTCAACCTTTATCCAAAACAACGTCAGTTTTAATTTTTTTCTCTTACTCTTTTAATACCAACGCCTGTATCAAACTTCCCTCTTTCGGATTGTGAATATATCATCTCCAAAAAGACATATATAAAAATTAGATACCAACCTGGAGAATTCCCAATAGTTATGGCCGAATTTAGGATGACGTTATTGACTGCAACGTCATTAAAATAAAATGACTTCGGATTCTCATTGCATTTTAGTATGTGATAGAGATAAAAAAAATTAGGAACTTGGTTTTACGATTTATCCCCCTTTTCGACGTTTTGACGTCAATTACATTTTAGCACTTTTTAGCTTTTGCAACCCAAAAAGCCAAAACGGCGACGAGGCATAGCTCCATCCTTACAATATCTATAACTATGAAACTGCGTGATCCTGTTCATGCTCGGGGGATCCACTGCACGCCATTTTAATACTTTTAGAATTTCAAACTTTATCCAAAACAAGGTCAGTTGTAACTTTCTTTCCCACTCGTTTAATATCAACGCCTCTATCAAACCTCCTGCTTTCAAAGTTTGGATATATCACCTCCATCAAAAAACATATATAAAAACTCGATACCGACCTCGGGAATTTCTAACAGTTACGGCCGAATTTAGGGTGACGTTATTGACGTCAACGTCATAAAATTTAAATGATGTCGGATTCTCAGGAAATTTAGTATGTTGTAGAACTAAAAACTAAGAAATGCCTATTTGTTAGTTTTCCGATTTAACCTCTTTTTACGTTTTTAAGTCAATTGAAGTTTTAGCTCTCTTCAGCTTTGATAACCCAAATGTCCAAAACGCCGACACGCGTAACTCCCTCGTTACTCGATCTACAGCTACGACTTCGTAACCGCCTTCTTGTTTGAACAGATCTCGTGAACGTCGTTTCACTATTTTCAAATTGCAAGCTTAATCCAAAACGTCGCTTTTAACGTTTTTATTATTCTTTCCTTAAACATGTTTTATTTGCATAAACAGCCAAGTGGATTACTCTTTTAATATCAACGCCTGTATCAAACCTTCCTGGAATGCTTTTGCCGCACACACTACCCTCACGCTCACCCCCACCCTATTAAAACGGCTCTAAGCCAGGCTCTGCGAGCACCCCCCCCCCCCCCCACAAACACACACTTGCTTTGAGCTGGCTACGCCACTGTGTGAACATGGTGACATTTCATACAGACACTCTCCATTCCATTAATATACAAGTCCAGGAGGTGAGAGTTGCTAATTTATTTCCTAGAAAGAATAAAAACTTGCAAATTACTGAAAAACCACCCACATTCGCCATGCGAAGAGTCAAAGTAGACACTTAGTGTTGGTAGGTGTGATACTGATTCTTAATGACGGATTATCTGTGAACTATTTCCTTTTAATTAGCTTCCCATAAAAAGCCACGTTTCACTTTGTGGCTTTTAATCAACGAAAAGAACAGACAGCTCCTAGAGCTGTCTATTGTTTTCGTTTATTAAAAGTAACAAAGGGAAACTTGACTTTATTCTCTACTGATGGCATATGTGTTGCCTCAACAATTACCTGCTTTTTAATTGGACCTTCCTCGCCCATATAATAATTTCAAGGAAGATAACGTTATCGAAAGTCTATATTAAAGACGTTATATGTCAGGGGTGGGTCCAGGGAATACAAGTTTTAATATGGCTGACTTGTTTGTGAATGAAGACATTTACACACTAAATGTGATTCTGAGCGTATCGATAAAGTAACAAATATGAAATGTCCATCCATTTCACAATTTCAATATGGTGTGAATCCTCTTTGAGCCTACAACAAAACACATACTAACTACAGCGATACCCCTATGGGAGCTTCCAAAGTGGAGCAGTACTTGTTTACTACGGTATTCAAATTTTGTTTTACTTGTAAAATAGGACCCGGTAACCAACCCTGGGGTGGAAGTTCTCTAAAGTGGGCTGCATAGGAATAAACGACTGGTTAAACTTGACTTCATACCTAACAGTGCAACAGCGCCCCATCTACAATGCTTGAACATTCAAGGACCGATATACACCTGAATTATGGTGCTTAAAACTCAAAAAACATGATAATAGTGGTTAGAACAAAATTACACCATTTTGGAGAAAAGTTCTTCTGACTGTTCAGTCCCCTTCCTCCGCCACATACTTGTAATTTTACCTTGCGCTTTTTTTCCACCCACGGACAACCTGTGTAAACAGCTATATTATTTTATTGTTTATCATATTTTTTTATTATCACATAATCACCACCAAAAAGCCCGTTTAATTGTTACGTTTGTAAACGGTTTAATTACACATTATGTAATAAAAGACTCTTAAATTCGTCACGATGAAATGAAGTTTCTGAACCTCGTTCACTAAAATCGTTTTGACTCTCGGTAAACCTCGGCTCATATCGATTTTGTGAACTCGGTGCAGAAATGTCATATGAAATCGCGACTCATCAGATATCCTCTTTTCAAATGAACTGTTCGGTGAATCTATTTCATCATGTATTTCAAATTCCATACCTTATGAACCCACAAAGCTAATCTAATTACAAACCCACCAGTACTATCAAACTTGTCCTATAAAGGCACTCGTTTTACAACATCTTTTATGTGAACGAGCTCAGTTACACGTGTGGCCAACCGCAAATATGAAGTTTAACAAAATGTTCTATTCTTAATCTTCCCATCCCCATCTTTCGACTGCATTCTCTTCCATAATTTTAGTATTCCGTCTACCCCTGCAGCATCAGTTTACCAAGTGCGTTTTACGCATTTCTGTAGCTGTGAAGCTACCATTTGCAGCGGACATCTTCCACACATCAACGTTAATATTAGCCTACTGTTTTAGCTTTGACTGGAGGAGTATTGATTATCTCTTTATTTTACATCATGTGCAAGGGGGGCCACTAAAAATTTGCAAGACGTGACGTCCTATTTTTTATTCGGCACCCACCCACCCACTACGTGCAAATTTTCTACTATCGTTCTCGGACACCCACCCCCCACTCTCCCATTAAAATCCAAAATAAGCTTATAAACTTAGTAGGCACAGCTGTCTTAAGGGGGTTTTCATAATGTTCTTAACCCTTTACCCAATGCAACGGCCAAAACCGGCCAGCGCGCTTCTCAAAAATCGCCAATTAATTTTTATTATTTTTTCATTTTTTGTCTCAAAAACATAGGTTATGACCCCTTATTGGAACGAGCTCGCCTAGCTCGTTCCAATGAGGGGTCATAACCTATGTTTTTGAGACAAAAAATGAAAAAAATAGTTATTCAATCATTTTTTGGCAAGTGTCGTCTGCTTTTCATGTTAGGTAAAGGGTTAAACTGGTACCACCAATTTAAACCTCTGTGGGCTGCTGTGGGCCCCAATCTACAAATGACAAGCTGTTCATTATCAGGCTTGGCCAGAGCAGGTGTACATACACGGGAACAAATTTTCATTTGAATTGTTCCCAAAATATTGTCTGCACATTTTCTACATTTCGAACAAGACACCACCCCCAACTAACGTGTGACATTTTCCCAGTTTAAGCCCAATATTCTCACATATAAAGCCTCCTGATGTTGTATTTATGTTAAGAGTGTGATGTACTACATCATCTTTAAGGTTTGAAACACAAATGATGGTATATATTAGCTGATATATTGATATATTTTTAAAAAATTCAAAAAATTGCACAAGTTAGAAATGCACATTTTTGGCGCACTCAAGAGACCCACCCACCCGCACGTCACGTCTTCCAAATTTTTGGTGGCCTCCCCCCGTCATATGCGCAAAAAAGACAATTTACATTTTATTTTGTTTCGACTTTGTTGCCTTAAAAAACATATCTTATGTTCCCTCATTAGAAGGAGCTGAACAAACTCGTTCCAACGAAGGGGTATAAGGTATGTTTTTGTAACAAACAATGAAACCTTCAACGTATTTAAGCATTATGTTTTGCAGGTGTCTTCCTACAGACGCGTTGGTAATGGGTTAGCTATGACTCTTCGCAGATATCGTCCAATAGAATAAACATTATTTGCAAAGAAAATTCCAAATCTCTTTGTATTGACAGGGAGGACGAGTAATAATTTAACCCTTTACCTAACGAATCGGCTGCACCGCCAACGTAATTTTCAAATTAAAGGTTGAACCAGGGGGAAGTGAGGGGGGGGGGGGGGGGGGTTGTAGAAAATTTGCGGACGTCGTGTCCCTTTTTTCGGTTTAGCCATTTTTTTAGTCACTTACCCACACCTTATGCAATTTTTCTACCGCCATTTTCAGACACCCGCCTCCGCTTTCCCATTGAAATGACGAATTGCTTTGACAAACATCAAAATATCCTACTCAAAGTTTGCCAAGCACCAAGTATATCCAACCACCTGTTTTACGTTTTAGTTGAAATATTCTAATGAAAAGAGTATATATTTTTACTTAATTATATCTTTAATGATTTAAGTACAGAAATTAAGATTTTAGTTGTGTTTGACATTATGTTTTAACTTTTGAATACGATAACCATGGAAAATGGATATTATTGGTAAAAGAAGAAATTTTTCAATTTGTCAAAAAGTTGACGGAGCGAACTGGTATGGGTTCAATATCGAGTATGAGACCCATTACTGTTAATTACAGCTTGACAACGCCTTCCCATGTTCCCAGTCAGGTTCCTGGTGGTCCTCTGTGGGATAATGTTCCATTCTTGGACCAGTATGGCACCAAGCTCCTGGACACTTCTTGACTGGACTGGACGGGCTGAAATTGCAAGCTGCAACTCATTCCTGACATGTTCGATTGGATTGACATCAGGGGATCTTGCTGGCCAGTCCATACGCTCAATCCCCTCCCTCTGACGGTACTTCCCGACAGCATGAGGACGGGCACTATCGTCCATCAGAATGAATCTATCACCCACTGCACCTGCATACAATCTGACGTGGACATCCAGAATCTCATCAATATACCGCTGTGCAGTCAATGTGCCACGTTCAAGGACACAGAGCTCTGTACATCCATCCCTGCTGACGCCGCCATAGACCATGATTGACCCTCCACCATAGCGGTTATGCTCAGCAATGTTGGATGCATGGAATCGCTCTCCTGGTCTTCTCCATACCCTAGAACGCCTATCCGTTTGGGCTAGGCAGTACCTTGACTCATCTGTAAAATGACAGATCGCCAATCTTCTCTGGTCCATCCAACGTGACCCATGGCCCATTCATATCGTACCTGGCGGTGGTTCTGGGACAGCGGAATGCGAATACATGGACTTCTCGATCGGAGACCACATTCGTGCAACCTTGCCCGGATAGTCTGCGTTGCAACATTTACCCCGGATGCATTCTGAAGGTCACTGCGAAGCTGAGTTGCTGTGGCAAAGCGGTTCCAACGGGCCTGAATGATCAAAAACCGGTCTTCAGCTGCAGATGTTGCCCTGTCTCTGCCATCACCATGCCGTCTTACTGGTGTGCCATACTGCTGGAATCTTGCCCAGGCTCTGGTGTTCACCGTTTGGTGCACATCAAGGGCTTCACCAACCTAGCGATGGATAGCCCCTTGCTCCATCATCCCTACAGCCCTCCACATTTCTGCTTCAGACAAATGTCTTCTTACATTTGCATTTGCCATATTCAATCATTAAATCACAAGGGTTTGTCTTGAAATGAAGACTGAATACCTCACACATGTCATGTACATGTGGACAGTACACGAAAACATCATGAAAATCAAGGAGTATATGCTTTACATGACTATCACGAAAAGTCTGCCTGACAAGAGAGCTAATAAAAACACTGGGGACCATCTCAATACATTCCTCAATCATATACACCAAAAATATCGCAAATATGTCACAAGCAAATTTCACAAAGATGTGTCAAATATTTGGTGCTTAGCAAACTTTGAGTGGTATAGGTGCGGAAAGAAGTAAAGTTCGCTGACTAGTTTGATTCCACCAGTGATTCCAGGTACTTGTTACAATTGTTTATTACACAGAAAGTTTAGTTTCACTTTCTGTTAGCAAAATGAGGCTTTAGAAATCTTAAAAATCTCATCCAGAACAGCTCAGTGTCCATAAAAGTATGAATGATGGCCTAAGATATGCCCAATCCCATTCCCCTGACCTAACGGAAATAAAATATGTTTGAATTATTTCCCTGATTTGTACCATAGGATTAAGCTAAAAATGACAAAAAATTCAATCCATTCTGATCTATTTATTTATTGTTCACTTGATTCTGGCAGGAGTCTGCATGATTGATTCCTTAACCCTTTACCTAACGTAACGGCCAAAACCGGCCAGCGCTATTCTCAAAAATCGCCAATTAATTTTCACTATTTTTTCATTTTTTGTCTCAAAAACATAGGTTATGACCCCTCGTTGGAACGAGCTCGTCGAGCTCGTTCCAACGAGGGGTCATAACCTATGTTTTTGAGACAAAAAATGAAAAAAAATTAGTTATTCAAGAATTATTTTTGCAAGTGTCGTCTGCTTTTCACGTTAGGTAAAGGGTTAACTGACTTCAAGTACTAACCTTGTTATTATGGTTTATTAATTTTTGTCTGTATTTTTAATTAAAAATCAGTTGAAAATGATATTTGTCAATTTCCCCAAATCTTAAGTTACCAAATGACGCATGTGGTAAAGTCTTAATACACAATAATAGAAAGTTAAACTATACTGAATATTATATTGTGACTAGGTCATGCAACAATATTTGAAATTTGAAAGCGTGTTGAAACTATTAACCAAGTTGAAACAGAACAGTTGTCACAATCAATTCACTAGCACTCTTCTCCGCCATAATACTAATGTAATGACAACGAGTAAACAACAGAAACTATTCTCAAATATCCTTCTAACATTTGAGTGAATAAATGAAGTCCTTGAAGTGAAAAGAATATTAGTTGATACTAGCAAATCTTTACATTAATTCATGTTGTATGTAGTGCATTATAAAGCATTTTTCAAAAAAAAAAAACTGTCCGGCATATTTTCTGCACTGAGAACCAGACACCCACCCCTCCACCAACATGTATTATTTGTGACATTTGCACAGATTTCACCTCCTATTAACACTTATAAAGTCTCCTTGTGTTGCAGTTAACCAATAAGCGTTGATTTTCAGCATTATCTCAGCGGTTTGGAACATATATAATGATATACAGCAGAAAATTATGAAAAATTGCATAATTTGAGAACGCACGTTTTTAGCACACCCATCCACCCACACATAACGTCTCGCAAATTTTTGGTGCCACCAACCCCCCCGGTTGAACAAATATATTTTTCAAAACTTTTCAACAAAACCATATTCAACAAAACCATATCATGTGACCCCTCATTGGAACGAGCTCATTGAGCCCCAATGAGAGGTCACATGTTGGGTTTTTTTTAATTAAAAAAAAAACAATAATTAAAATAATAAATTTTGATAACCACTTTGTTTGGTAAAGGGTTAATCCTTATTGCTGATGATTCTCACCATTTATCTTACAAGTCTGATTTT
Organism: Pictodentalium vernedei; assembly: GCA_031216915.1. NCBI lineage: Eukaryota > Metazoa > Mollusca > Scaphopoda > Dentaliida > Dentaliidae > Pictodentalium > Pictodentalium vernedei. The sequence goes on from CM062292.1 coordinate 172,731,853, forward strand.
TTTTCCAATACAGTGGAACCCTGTTAACTGAATAGCCACTTTGCCACTGAAAATTATTCAATTAACAGGAGTATTTAATTAACAGGGCCTGTGCCACTTTTCTGTATTCTGGAGATAAACTTAGCATTTATTCTATTACATCTTGTTTGACAGAGCTCCATGAGCTCTGTCAAATAAGATATAATAGATTAAATGCCTGTATTGGATCTACTGAGACAAAATAGGTCTATAAACTAAGGAAAACTGGGGAGAGTCAGGGTAATTTCTCGACAGGTTACTAGATTTTTTATTCAATTAACAGGAGTTTACTATATAACCTATATTCAATTAACAGGTCAAATTTGTACTACAGGTATGGTAAATAGTTTTGTGTTGGGAAATTATATTCAATTAACATGGTTATTCAGTTAAGAAATATCCTATTAAGTGGGCTCCACTGTACAACTAAAAACTTTAAGGCGAAACACAACTCCGTAATGAGTGTAGCACTTCAAGCAAGTGCGAAAGAAGGACGTTAGATTTTCGAAGCGGCACTCACTCACAAAGTACTTAAAATTATTCCATTTGTACATATGTTGAGATCACTACTTTTAGTAATACTTATTGTACGAATAACGTTGCTGATGAAGAATGCATAGCAATATCAAGCTCACCTGGAAATCAAGTGTTTTCTGCTGAAGTGAAACTCCAATTGATAAGCTAATGTTTTTAATCCAACGAATCACTCTGTTTTGATTTGAGCGCAATAAAATAATACCCAACTTAAATGAGTTGTTGGGAGCGAGGTGGCTCAGTGGTAGACTGTTGGTCTTCTATGCTAGAGGTCCCGAGTTCGATCCCCGTCCGGGACGACCCGCGTTGTGTCCTTGGGCAAGGTACTGTATCCCGGTTGCCTACATGGGGGCACGAAGACGTCGTGTACTAAAGCGTACTGCACGTCGATGGTGTACATGTCTTCAACCGCTGTAACCCTGCTTGAGCGGAGCTTGAACAGAATTAGAATGTTGAGGAGCTGACAGTTTCTCGTCGATGCTCGGTGGTTTTCTCCGGGCACTCTGGCTTCCTCCGCCCGTAAAATTGTCAAGGTCACGATTAGCCATTGTGCATAAACATGGAACATTTACGCCCTTCACTGTGATGTCAAAATATCCAAATTTCAAGTAGCCATTTTTCCCATAATGCAACTGGGAATTTAACCAATTCAATCTTCTTTGACAGAGCTCAGTGAGCTCTGTCAAACAAGATTGAGTTGGGTAAATTTCTAGTTGCATAATAGGAAAAGTTTGCACCTTGAACTTTAGATATTTCGACATCAGTGTGCAGAGGGTTAAACACCAATAAATAAATGAGTTGTTAACATTTTGAGGAAATGTAAGATAAATTGGTCATTACCATTCCGGTGGTTCCGAGACAGTATTCTCTGGATCACATATCAATGAGTCCGTCTGAATACTCGATAAATGCCCAGAGAAGAGGTCTCGACATCAATACACTATCCCCCACTGTGTTAATAAATAAATGGGGAGGTGTGATTCCGTGACTCAGTGACTCCGCGATTCTGTCCGTGGCCAGCTAAAATTGATATGCAATACAACTCGAAATTTTCCGTCGCATGGGCGGGGCTACCCGACTTGGGACGGATCGGCTCGCGAGTTACCTATATTTATTATTTTTGTTTTTCCACCTTATCAGCAGTTGCCAGACTTTCCTCGCCGGAAATATTTTTGTAAAGCCAGTTGAAAAGGTTATATTTGGTATTGCATATTTGTTTATTAATGATTAATTTGCTTCTATTTATTTGTATGGTATTAATATGCGCTCTCCAATAATTTGAAACAAAGCAAACCCATACATGAAAACAATGTTCCCTTCTTACCGAATTCAAACATAATCACAGAATATGAACCTTTTATTGCGGTAACAAAAACTGTACCGCGTTACCCAAGTAAAGGCTCCCAGATCTTGAACACTTGACCCGCTATACCAGATATCAAGTGTTATCTCTATTTCTTGTTTGTCTGGTTGCTGCATCAATTAAGAGATCTGCTCATCAATTCGTCTCCACCCCGCATACAAATAAACAAGTAGGCGACGCGGGTGCTTCTTTAACCCCTTTGAACCCGAAAGACCGCTTTTCAGGATCGTGATACGACAAGAACGTATAAAGTAGATGGTTGCTTCAAGAATTTGTATGGTAGACCAATCAATATTTTCAACGTGCAGCCTCAAGACGACACGTTGAAAATATTAATTGGTTTACCCTCAAATAACGAATATGAAACCTTCCAACTGATGCCATTGAACTGCCATTGAGGATACCATCAGGGTTCAAATGGATAATATATTTTTGTTCTTACACTACATGACCCTGCCTGATGAAAGTGTCGTTAAATCCCAAATAGCGATGTGATCTACTTGAATTTATTGCCATAATCTCTTTCTCTTTCCTTTCGTTTTTTCGGGTCTTGTGCAGTATTCTTGAACTTTTTCTAGTTTTCCTTTCCTAGTTTTTGCTCATACTCTGGAGATGTGTCAGGTATTTGGGTTATTATTAGAGTAAAGCATTGAAATTCGAATCGATTAGAAATCGTTCCGATGATTCGATTCGTTTCGATTCTAGTCGCGTTGATTCGGAAATTTTCGAAACGTCGAGATATTCTGAAAATCTTACCATGTTTCTCCACTAGAACTATTCATCTATCGTCAGGCCTGGGAACCTTATTTATTTATTTATTTATTTATTTATTTATTTATTTATTTATTTATTTATTTATTTATTTATTGTTGCAGTTTAACTACACTTTCGAGAGCTAGGGTCACCTCGTGCCGGAGAGATTTGCGGGTGGAGGAATCTGGAGTACTCGGAGAAAACTACCGAGCAGCGGCGAGCAACTGTCAGACTCCCAACATACTAACTCCACACAAGCATGGTTAGAATTGGTTGAAGACAAGTTCACCATCGACATACAGTACGCCTTAGTACACGGCGCCACTGTACCCCCTCCCCCAGCCCATGAGCAATTGGGATTAAATGCATGGCCCCAAAAAACAACGCAGTTACCCCTGACGGGAATTGAATCGTGGACCCTTCGGTTTGAAGTCCAAAGCCGTAACCACTGAGCCACCGCCCTCCAGGAGACCTGATGATAGAACAAAAGTTCAATGACGTTCCATTTCCGGAACTACTTTGATTCCGTTCTAGAATATTCCACTATTTGATTTCTTTGCCCGAAGGCCTTCAGAGGAGTCGACATTGAATGCAATACTTGGGGGCTGAGATTAGCAATATTTACGACTGTAGAAAGGTGCAATGTTTACAACTGAAGGTCGATGAGATTCAATTCGTGATTTGGTTCGATTCGATTTTATTCGAATTTCTCTCTGATTCGATTCGGGATTCGATTCGACCCGAAATTTGAGATTCGCAGGGCCATATTTATTATTATTCCACAATCAAACCAGTAACTTGTTCTGTAGTCCTTTTTGCATTCTTTACAGCAAATAAAATATGTTTAAAGTCAACCCAATAAAGAAACAACAATGGGTTATAACATTAACTCCTTGCATGCTGCTGGCAGATATTCCAGCCCGAGACAAGAAATTTCTTGCCATTAAAATAAGTAAAATTTGAGGACATTTGACCAAATTTTCCCCTGTAAATTGCATAGTCTTTTTGAGCAATCATTTCGTGTGTCATGTTTTCAGGAATTTTTCATCAAATCTTGTCATGGCTGCTTCAAAGCAGCCATGACTAGATTTGATGAATAATCCATGAAAATTACTCAGCGGGATAAGAGTTAGTCCGCTTTTTGTAGGCAAAATGAACGTTCACAAATACACATCGCTAGTCCATTTTTTATCGACTCGCACTTGGTGAGAAACGTATAGTTGAATTAATTTTACGTGGCCTTTGCGTGAGAAGAAACAAACAGAGTAACAATTACGAAGAAAATTTTGCTGCTCTTTGAGGTGATCTGATGGAATATTTTCTATCCGCCCACAAAAACGTAAACAGATGTACAGAACAGCTGTTACTCGGCGTTTGGCTGTTGAATTTAAGTGATTGTTTCGTAAAAAAAAACTCCAGTGCAGTGGGTCATTTGGTCGACAGAAAGGAATTTCCCGTTTCAGGTTTGCCATGCCATGCTGCGTTTGTCAGTTTGAACACTGACTAGAAGTTCTAACATCTGCATCTGTACATTTATGGTTGATGATGTGGATGGGCGTTTGGTGAGCCCTCGATGCGTCATGCAACTCCAATTTTAAACTGACTTGAGTTCTTGCAGATAAATTCTTGAGCCTTAGAATCTTGAATGCCGAGTGCCGTGCGTGGGTGTAGGTCTGTTTAATTAATTTTGTGAGTCTGAACAATAGTGTTTGCGTTCCCACAAAGAGTCCTCGCAAAAAACAACTATAGGTTTTGGTTTGTATGCCAGCTTGCTGATAACTTGTTTGTCACCAGGAACAAAAGAAATATCCCAAAATGCCTCCACAAAACAGCTGAACATGAGGGTATGTGCTTGTGTGGGGGTGTTCAACAACTTTTGTGAAATAACGGGCAATGGTGTGTGTGTGTGTGGGGGGGGGGGGGGGGGGAGGGTAATAATGCGATGTCAAACATGTTTAAAAGTCGCGTAATATGATACGTCTTAAAAAAATGAACACATCCGCCATCATCTCAGAACCCAGGATCTGAATAAATTCCTAAGCGATTGCGCAGGAAATAAAATCTTATCGTGTTTTCACCGTGTTTTCACTATCGGCCATGGCGATGAACAATGACTCAGTGGTTGGGGCATTATATTTAAACCGAGTGGTAGTCGGCTCGATCTGGATCAGCGGTGATGCAACTGCGTTGTGTCCTTGTGTGAGACATTGCCTTAATCCTGATTGCTTACGCGGGGCACAGTATCGCCGTGGGCAATACGGCCGCCGTGGACTGCTCACTTTCCGCGGGTTGGGCAGTATTTCTACGGACGCAATAATATCAGATTGCAAACATTAATTATAGAAATAATCATCAAACATTTTAATTAATGAAGCACCGGGTACAATTAATTACATTTTTGCTGCGGGTGATTTTTATTACCTAGTAAACGCATGCGTGGACATCATTGCTCACGCGTGGATTACGTCCAGTCCATGGCGACTGTACTGTATACTAAGGCATACTGCACATCGACGGTGCATTTACCCTCAACTGCTGCTAACACTGATTGTTCCGGGTTAGTAAGTAAGTTGGAGAGTGTCAGGGACACCTGAGGCCCCATAAGGCCTGGGCTGACGTGGGGTTATTTAGTCCCGCTGATGAAGTTGCGGGAAAATTAGACCAACGTGGAGGGTCGGAATCCAAGTGTCGCGAACTCGGCGCAGAGAGCTGAGTTAGACCGACGCCGTGATTCCTTCTCTGCCAAATTGGCCTGAAATAGGTTCGATTTCCGTTAGGTGTGATTCCTAATCACTTCAGGCTGTATAATGGAAAGAATGATTTAAAGTAACAACGATTCTTTTATTTACACATAAAAAAATAAATCCGTTTCAATATTTCAACAATCAACAATTCAATTCTTTTCACAGAAAATGGGTCAATACGGTTAAATAATTCTAAACAATCATATAGTCATTCTATAGCCCTGTACTGGCACTATAGTCTACACACTGGAAATGTTACTACCGTGAGCTCGCCATAAGAGCTTCACAAATCTGAAATGTTATTACTGTGAGCTCGCCATAAGAGCTTCACCCGCTTAGGCTCAAATGTCAACGTCTGCGCGTAACTGTACCTCTGGCTGTCGGAGGGTTCCGACCAGCAATGTTCGTCATCTATAAACCACCGTACTTCTGATTTGGGTCAGATATTGTCTACTCATACCTTATGTGCCCTTTGAAAGTCCTCCGTGAAAGTCCTATTGAAATATCCACCGTTCCTGGTTGAATTCACGATTCACAAATGCCCCTTTTGTGCTAGGGCGAAATTGTCACTCACACCGATCTCCAGTCGGTATTACGATGTTCCGACAGCAAAATAAACTACTCAGAACGCAATCAGGCTGACGCTTCAAAGGGTTAATACGCACAATACAATTAACCTACACTTCTGACTATTGCAGGACGATACCTGCTACTCGACAATCTAAACTTTAACGTTCCACCTGGGGTGTTCCTTCTCACGAATTCGGCCCCGTAGCCGCCTATCAACGTTAAGCTAAATCAATCATGGAATGCCCTCTCTGGCGATTCCAGCCGTGTCAGGGTCCTGTGATCGAAGGTACCCTTGTGCCAGGAAACAGAGTCCGCCTGTCCTGGACTTCACCAACGCGTGTGTGACCCCAAGTGTGTGTCTAATGCTCTGCTCTTCCAGGTATATATACTTTTTACCCTAAACTGTCAGGTGGACCGACGCTCATCTGTCCACCTGTCAAAACGGTGGGAGATGACGTATATCGAGGCAGAATCAATACAAGTCATCTCGCGCGTAACTTAACGATGATTCGTTCCTGACACGCATGGCTATAACTCATGATGACACGACATTTCTATCTTTTAGAATCTCGTTTCTCAATTTACCGTGACGACATCTTGACATCAACCGATTACGTCTCGTAAGACTCCGACTACTGTATAAATTAAACGAGATTAGACCTTATCTAACATACCGTTTCTCCCCTGGGTCCCTGCGCTAAAGCTGGATATACACCACGTGTGTGTTTTTCCAGCTTTACAGAGAAGTGAAATCCATGTAGGTTTTTCGCCTTGATGCGGAATATATTTTGAACTTACAATATCTTTAAATATGAGGCCCCTTGCCCCTATATTTAGGCTGGCTTTGCCCTGACAACTCCGTTCCCGAGAGAAACACCCCGTGTATCTCTTAAAACACAAGGGGCAAAGCCACGCACGCTCGCCTCTCACACCTTTTTACAATCTACCCATCATGTTTAAGACTACAAAACTGTGCCCTAGTGGTCGTGGGGTTCAAGACCGGGCTCATGCGTCGGCCATACCGATTCCCACGACAAACACGCTACCACATGCTCCCGTCTTGCGGGTTTACATATGGAGAGTAGCCTTATTCTTAGATTTGCAGCACTCTCCCTCTCTGTAATACTATATATTTACACCTAAACATACACGTTTTTATACACATTCGCCCATTTTGCGAACAGTTCACTGGGCACTCACTCCGACGAGTAACACCGTCCGCGCCTTTGCGTCAGATGGGTTAATTCCAACGGAGTGTAACTTCGCCTCCCGTTCCCCTATGACTTTTGAAGGGGCAAACGACCCCTGCATTATGTCGAGCCTCACCCTCGCCAAGCTCAACCAGGGGATTAAAATTTGTTCCTCACACACTCACACATTCAACACACGGATTTCCCGACCGCGCCTTTGCGACAGACGGGGTTAGAGTATCCCACACTTACAAAACTCGACACACAGGCTCCCCGTCCACGCACACGCGACAGACAGGGCAGTGTATCTCACATTCGCACTCACAACCAACTCTAGTCAGCAGTCAGAGCAATAATAATACTAAAAATAAGAAAATTTCTTCCGGCCCTTAACACCGGGTTTACGAAACTCATCACCTCACCCACAAAAATATTTGCGACTGGAGCCGTCCCAGACACCAGGCCCACAGCCACCCAACTATTGCTTCTTTATAACCACCGACCATTGGTAGGGGCCCGGTTCCCAGTATCCCCTTGGGTAACCCTTGACACACCCCTACTTCTCGCCCCGTCATTTCTACGGGTATTCCACCAGGGTCCCCATACCCTGTCGTTGTCGCATTCCCAAGAGCTTCCCTTGGCGCTATATCCCCCAGGCTCACTCGTCCCGGCGATTACTGTCGTTCGAACGGAGTTGGCCGTCCTTGGCCCTTGTGCCGTCGACCCCCCGGTCCATTGCGACGACTTCTTGCGCACATTGGGCGCTGTGCGCCCCCGGCACTCTCTACGTGGTCTCCGCCACCTAGGATGCTTCTCCTTTGATTTGTGGACCCTTTTCTCGGTCCCCTGGGCGCCCACCTTAGCGGTCCCATCCACTTTAACATACTCAACTTGTGTTGACTCGTGCCCTCTCAATTCTGGGGAAGTTTGCCCAGCCATTTGCGTGGGTCTGGCCTCCCCTCTCCACACGGGTGACACCGACTTCTTGGGGCGCTCAACTCCCCCACATAAATTTGCTTGAGGGTCTTTCCCCAATGATCCCATTGGGTTCCCTCGCTGTTTGGCGTTTAGCCTGGACCGCCCGCGGCCCCTTCTCCCTAACTGGACAGGAGTCGTCCCTCCTGAAACTTCCCGACATTTCGTCGTGTAGGGGCCATCCCCTGGACCATCGGATTGGTTCCCCCTGGGAACCTTCCCTTCCTTACTCGTTGGGCCCTCACTTGGCCCCCTATCCCTGGACCATAACTCATCAGGGCTTGCCCTCACCCCTGGGATATTACCTATGACCAGGTCATACACAGGTGATTCAATGCACATGGCTTCCACTTCGCCACAATAAAATGGGGTATCCACAGTTATCCTCGCGATGGGGAACCTTCTAACGGTCCCATCTATCAAAATACACAAATGGTCGCGCCCCAACAATTGCTTGTCGTCAACCAGTTGCTTTCTAACCGCTGCAGAGGAGCACCCAGAATCCCGGAGCAGACGAATCTCCCTTTGTCCCACATACCCTGGGTACACTGGCATATCAACCTTCTCCTGCGAAGTTGTGAGCCTCTCGCACATGCCACTTATTATCGGGACAACCTTCCCGCCTTCCAGCCTTAATTCTCCCTCTTTTATACATTCCCGGAGGGGACTGTGTTCTGGACCGATAGTTTGACAGAACGCTGCCGTCTGTCTACTGGACCCTGGATCTACGCGGTCACCTTGCTTCCAACCCCTTGGCGCTGCGTTCCCGACCCCCTGCTGAGGTGGTCTAATGTTCCCAGTGGTCCTTACCTGCTTCTGCCAGCAGTCCCTGGCAATATGACCCCGCTTGTTGCAGATAAAACAAGTGGTGTCCTTGGGAGCGCTCCCCTTCCGGCTGGCCTGCGACGCAGGAGGGTCGGGGTGGTGTTGCCTTACGGGTGCCATTGCCAACCCGTTTGCACCACCCCTAGCCAATTTGGGTGCGTTTACACTCCCACCGTGGGCCTCGATGTAGCGTTCTGCCACAGTTGCCATCTCATCATAGGTGGGCGGACCCCTTTCCTTGATGAACAGGCCCAACTCCTTGGAGCATGTAGTTAAAAACTGCTCCCGGAGAAATAGATCTCGCAGGGCTCCATACGACTCATTCACGTCTGCGAGATCAGTCCAGCGGTCAAAGTACCGCCTAGCTCGGGCAAAATACTGAGGTACTGTTTCTCCCTTCTCCTGCTTAATCTCTCGGAACTTGGTCCGGAATCCTTCTTCAGTGAGCTGGTATCTCCGAAGGATGGCATTCTTCAGCTCACTGTAGTCGTTAAGAAGTGCAGGAGGCATACTGGTATAAGCCTCGAGGGCTTTACCTGACAACAGAGGGCTCAAGCACATAGCCCATGTGTCTTCTGGCCACATTTGACTGGAGGCAAAACGCTCGAACCTCTCCAAGTACGAGTCCAAGTCATCTGTGTTTTCATTGAAATGAGCGAGATGGGGGCGTGGGGCATGAATTGCTACCCCTGCACTCCCATCCCCTGAGCGCCGACTTTCATTCTCCACATCGGCCCTTGCTCTGAGGAGCTCTAATTCTCTCTCGTGCCTCTGTTGTTCGAGCTCTCGCTCTGCCTCCCTTGCCTCCCTTGCTAATTGGGCTTCCCTCTCTCTCGCCTCATTTGTTAATTGAATCTCTCTCTCTTTCGCCTCTCTTACTGCTTGGGCCTCTCTCTCCCTTGCGTCATTACGTAAGGCAATCTCCTTGGCCTCACGTTTCTGCTCATCTTTAACGAGCTTCTGAAGTTCAGCTCCCTCAAGGCCCATTTCCTTGCCTAATGATACCAGTTGGGCGAGGGGTGTAACAACATCCATTTTGATTTTTTCTTTCTATCTTCAACACTCGTCAGAAAGAATGAAGAAGGAAAAGAAAGAAAGAAAAAAAAAATATGGCAATTGATCCTAATTTACCTCTGTAATTTAACGTAATTAAACGCACCAAATATTCTAAAACCTACCGCAGTTATAGTGGCTATTAAGTATCCTTTTGGGGACTACTGTATTGCGATATTAAACCCTTGAACGGCATCAGCTGACCGAACGCGTCAAAACATAAACAGAACCGCCGTTAAAATAAAACAAAATTTCCATATAGCCATTTTTTACCTTTTAGAAATATCCTGGTAGCCTCGCCAATCAATGTCAGGGACACCTGAGGCCCCATAAGGCCTGGGCTGACGTGGGGTTATTTAGTCCCGCTGATGAAGTTGCGGGAAAATTAGATCAACGTGGAGGGTCGGAATCCAAGTGTCGCGAACTCGGCGCAGAGAGCTGAGTTAGACCGACGCCGTGATTCCTTCTCTGCCAAATTGGCCTGAAATAGGTTCGATTTCCGTTAGGTGTGATTCCTAATCACTTCAGGCTGTATAATGGAAAGAATGATTTAAAGTAACAACGATTCTTTTATTTACACATAAAAAAATAAATCCGTTTCAATATTTCAACAATCAACAATTCAATTCTTTTCACAGAAAATGGGTCACTACGGTTAAATAATTCTAAACAATCATATAGTCATTCTATAGCCCTGTACTGGCACTATAGTCTACACACTGGAAATGTTACTACCGTGAGCTCGCCATAAGAGCTTCACAAATCTGAAATGTTATTACTGTGAGCTCGCCATAAGAGCTTCACCCGCTTAGGCTCAAATGTCAACGTCTGCGCGTAACTGTACCTCTGGCTGTCGGAGGGTTCCGACCAGCAATGTTCGTCATCTATAAACCACCGTACTTCTGATTTGGGTCAGATATTGTCTACTCATACCTTATGTGCCCTTTGAAAGTCCTCCGTGAAAGTCCTATTGAAATATCCACCGTTCCTGGTTGAATTCACGATTCACAAATGCCCCTTTTGTGCTAGGGCGAAATTGTCACTCACACCGATCTCCAGTCGGTATTACGATGTTCCGACAGCAAAATAAACTACTCAGAACGCAATCAGGCTGACGCTTCAAAGGGTTAATACGCACAATACAATTAACCTACACTTCTGACTATTGCAGGACGATACCTGCTACTCGACAATCTAAACTTTAACGTTCCACCTGGGGTGTTCCTTCTCACGAATTCGGCCCCGTAGCCGCCTATCAACGTTAAGCTAAATCAATCATGGAATGCCCTCTCTGGCGATTCCAGCCGTGTCAGGGTCCTGTGATCGAAGGTACCCTTGTGCCAGGAAACAGAGTCCGCCTGTCCTGGACTTCACCAACGCGTGTGTGACCCCAAGTGTGTGTCTAATGCTCTGCTCTTCCAGGTATATATACTTTTTACCCTAAACTGTCAGGTGGACCGACGCTCATCTGTCCACCTGTCAAAACGGTGGGAGATGACGTATATCGAGGCAGAATCAATACAAGTCATCTCGCGCGTAACTTAACGATGATTCGTTCCTGACACGCATGGCTATAACTCATGATGACACGACATTTCTATCTTTTAGAATCTCGTTTCTCAATTTACCGTGACGACATCTTGACATCAACCGATTACGTCTCGTAAGACTCCGACTACTGTATAAATTAAACGAGATTAGACCTTATCTGACGTACCGTTTCTCCCCTGGGTCCCTGCGCTAAAGCTGGATATACACCACGTGTGTGTTTTTCCAGCTTTACAGAGAAGTGAAATTCATGTAGGTTTTTCGCCTTGATGCGGAATATATTTTGAACTTACAATATCTTTAAATATGAGGCCCCTTGCCCCTATATTTAGGCTGGCTTTGCCCCTGACAGAGAGTCTGACAGTTACTGCTCAGGTGTTCTCTCTGGATACCCCGGCTCACTTCACCTGTAAAACTGTCTTACATGATCGGTGGCGCTGTGTACTAAGGTGCATTGCACGTCGATCGTGCTCTCACCTTCTTTACATGTAAGTGCTAACTCTGCTTGTGAAGAGTTAGCAAGTTGGAGAGTCTGACAGTTGCTCATTGCTGATGGATAGTTCTCTCCGGATACTCCGTCTTCCTTCACTCAAAAAACTGTCCGACACGATGCTACCCTGGCTGTGAAAAGTGTCGTTAAGCCCCAATGAACTGACTGTACGAAAGTGGTAAATCTGCTGTGTTTACGGATGTTAGGAAAATGTTCTTTTTGCATATCTTTTCCGCTCCCCACTAACCGCCCACCCATATCTTATCTCACTTGTCGGTGACATTCATCTGTGATGGCTGTTGAAAGTGGCGTTAAACCACAAACAAACAAAGAGACAGACAAACAAACAATGAATGCCCTTAGCATGACAAGTAGACGACATTTACATTTTTTTCTTGAATATCTGAACATTTTTCAAATTTTTGCATCCGAAACAGCTCATGTCACCCCTATGAATGGCTTAGACAGAAAGAGCTCAATGAGCTCGTGTATCACTGAAGGGTTCTAAACCAGGCCTGGCATTCATAAAAATGTAGGAGGGCTAAAAATCGCTCCCCTTAGTTTAAACAATATTTATTGGAAAGTTTGTTAATTGTGTACATTACATGCTGGATGGTAAAACAGGAACAACACAAGATACAACAGTACACTGAATAATAAAGGTGAGCAAATAGATGGCCAAGGGGAGCGATTAGCTCTCCTCAAGCTTACAAAAAGAAGTTTTACTATTAATGAAATCTGCCAAGTACATTTTATTTAGTGCTGCTAACAAGGTAGTATATGTGAGACGGCTACACTGCCCCTCCCACACCTCCGGGCCTTGACAAGGCCCGGAGGTGTGGGAGAGGCAGTGTGACCGTCTCACAGAGACCACTAACATAGCAGAGATCTGAAAAGATATGGGTTTTAGAAATAGGCTGTTATGGTAATCATTATTTTCTAAGGCCAGGAGGGCTAGTTTTCGCCCTCCTTAATTTTTTTTAAGGCGAGCAGTAGGCGAGCGAATAAATCGCTTTCCTGAAAATGCCAGGCCTGCTAAACTATATACGCTTTAGAGACAAACACTTAAGAAATACCAAAATTTGAATGCCTTTTATCTCGTCAGATAGAAACATTTTTGATCCAGTTTTTCCCGTATCTTGGACAGTTTTCCCTCTTCTCCCCCATCGTCAGTGAAGTTCTGCTTCCTATGCTGGCCATTGCTGGGTAGTATTAATATTGAATATTGTGAACAGAATATCACCTCGTCGATTCCGTTACTCCGATGAAATATACCGATCTTATTGACAAGCATTTTTCTTTTTCGCACCACAAGACAGTCACGACAATATGAATAAGCTCTGAAGGAACCCGTCATGCTCAGCTGCAAATGACAACTCTCTAATGATCTAATTGACAGTATTTCAGCATCTTGTTATTGGGTGTCCCCATTTAGTTTGCATTTTTCACCCGAATCCTCATAATAATACTATTAGTTACACGATGTTTCGGCAGGGTGTACGGGACTGTACTACAATTTCTAAGATCCGTATACGAATCTCAGAAGAGTAGTACAGTCCCGTACAGCCTGCTAAAACATCGTGTGACGAATTTATTACCATGTGCTTTCGGTATTGCGAGTTTTGTTTAATTATAATATCTTCAAACCGTATTCCAGTAACGAAAACCTCGATACAAGTAATAATTAGAGAAACTGAAAGAAACGTGTTTTTCTTTATTATTGAACAAGAACGATTTGGAGTTATTTCCCTTCGATTGAAATCAAACATTTGGAAAATGACGCGTCGTTATTATAATGGGAAATAAAGATGACTTTATAAATGTTTTATTCGATACGGTGGTGCGTTGTGTGTTTTAGAGAATCGGGGACACTACATTAAAACTTGTACAACTGCTTTAACAAGTTTCAATGAAGAGACAAATTATATAACGAGACAGGTGGCATGTTTCTCGAAACCACAACGGATCTGCAGCGTAGAAACACCACAACAGAATCCCTCTTCTCGACAGTAAAATCAGACACTGGGGGTATGTACACATGTTTTATTTCAAGTTTTCGGAAAATTCTCATGAAACAATTTTGTTCTCATTTTGTTTGTGAATCTGAATGTTTATTATAACTGACGAAAATGTTTGAGGCAATGGGTGAAGGGGAAATTTGCAAAGTGTACCATAGAATGTATGTACACCCCTTTTAGCTGTCATGTGATATTCTCATACACCTCGTTGAACTTCGTACACTCCGTCGGAGTTAAATGTGCCGTACTGGATACATTGGTTACTGACCAATCAGGAAGCTTGTATAATTTTAAAAGGGTAATGAAGATTGGGATACCTCACATCAATTATGACATGCTGTTTCTAGTTTTGACTCCGAGGTCTATCCATAGCACGACCATGAACACATCTAGTGGATTGTGGAATGTGAGAAATTTACTTTGTTGTGGAACAGGCACATCTATCGTCTTAGACCACATGCATCCGATAAAACCGATCTTGCCATGTTTTAACCCTTTACCCACCGCAGACGATATTAAAATTTATTATGTTAGGTATCATTTTTTTCAAATTTTTCAAAAAAATTCAACAAAACCATATCATGTGACCTCTCGTTGGAACGAGCTTGACGAGCTCGTTCCAACTAGGGGTCACATGATATGGTTTTGTTGAATTTTTTTGAAAAATAATATTTTTTCAACAGCTCAGTTTGAATAATACGCGGCGGATGCAGGCGATTTGTTAGGGAAAGGGTTAAACCACAGAAAATGTCAATGTTCTGATGTTTGTTGTAAGATTTACACAAACGCAATCAATAAGATTCCGCGACATGATACGATCAGTGATGTTGAGAAAGTTAACCATTTACATATCGAATCGACTGCATTCTCCCGTGTAATGTACAAACTGAGCAGCTGAAAAAATATTATTTTTGAAAAAAATTCAACAAAACTATATCATGTGATCGACATTGTGAGCGCTCAGGTGACATTGTATTGCTTTTCCAACCTTCGTTCTGGTTTTCAAAACTGCATATAAACGAGAGCTTACCAGAAGACCCTATGTTAGAGGTTCCGAGTTCGATCCCCGTCCGGGACGACCCGCGTTGTGTTCATGGGCAAGGCACATTATCATGGGGGCACGATGACGCCGTGTACTAAGGCGTACTGCACGTTGATGGTGCATAATAATTATGTCTTCAACCGCTGTAAACCTGCTTGGGCGCAGCTTGAACAGAGTTAGAATATTGAGGAGCTGACAGTTACTCGTCGATGCTCAATTGTTCTCTCCGGGTACTCCGGCTTCCTCCACCCGTAAAACTCTCACGGTCACGATTAGCCATTGTCAATTGGCATGTGGCCTTAAACACCAATAAATAAATAAAAAAATATCAGACCCTCTTTATACTATTCAGAGACGAATAGGGCGTGGTGAGGAGTAAATCTCTGCACCCACCTTTCGCTGGGGACAAATACAGTTGTAGTTTTTTTCTCTGAAAAAGCAAATATATATCCCTCTTAACCCTTTACCCAATGCAGACGATATCAAAATTTATTAATTTAATCATCATTTTTTTCAAATATTTGAAAATATTTCAACAAAACCATATCATGTGAAACTCATTGGAACGACCTCTTCGAGCTCGTTCCAGTGAGGGGATCGCATGATATAGTTTTTTGTTGAAAGTTTTTGAAAAATTTGATACTCTAAAATAATAAATTTTATTGTCGCCTGCCTCGGGTAAAAGGTGAAAATCCTAATACGCAGACAGAAGACAAACTCCAGATGTTCCCTAAATTCGAGGACACCACCTTAAAATGTCTCAGTTGCCCCAATAGATGGGGTAATGAGAATCCTCGCTGATCTCGGTGCATCAACTTTGGCGAGTTTTATGATTTGTTTGGACACAGCATATGCGTAATTTGGCTTTATTCTAACTGTGATTAAGTAATATACCTCGTTTTGGTGGTGGTGGGCGAGGGTCTGGCGTTCAACCAGATAATGTAAATTACGTTCAAAGGTTAAGAAGCACAAGTAACGTTTCAGTTAAGGAATCTCTGAGAACTTATAGTACTACATTTTTGTTCAGTGACGTGTCATTTTTGCACGCAGAACTTCAAATCTAACCAATTATATCTTTTTTTCACTGACCTTAATTACGAACTGTTGTTATTTGGGCCCGAATTTGATATTTAACCCTTTATCCAACGACCAGCGCTATTCTCAAAAATCAAAATTAATTTTCATTATTTTTTTCATTTTTTTGTCTCAAAAACGTAGGTTATTGTTATTCAAGAATTGTTTTTGTAAGTGTCGTCTGCTTTTTATGTTAGGTAAAGGGTTAAATAACCCATATTTTTCACAGCAAATCATTAGCCCTCGAACAGACGTCATAAGCTAGGTTCTCGGAGAAATATATATTCTCTCCTTATTGGGATTTAACGACATTTCGACAGCAAGGGTCACCTCGTATAGGACAGTTTTACGATGGGGGAGTGAGTATATGACCTTAAACACCAATAAATAAATTTACAAATAAATAACGATGGGGGAACCCGGAGTACTTCGAGAGAACTAACGAGCAGCGGTGAGAAACACTGTCAGACTTCCCAGCGTATAATTCCGCACAAGCAGCGTTAGCATTGGTTGAAGACAACTACGTGAAGCGCGCCTAAGTACACATCGCCACCGTGCCCCACGTGGGCAATCGGAATTAGGTGCCTTGTCCAAGGACACAACGCAGTTACCCCTTGAACCTTTTGGCTTTCACGATTCCTATGACTCTATGCTTCAGTACCCCCTCTTGATCTAATGAATAATTCTCCATTAACTCCCTCATCTGTCTTCCCCATCCTGTATGAATGTCGGAGTTCCATATATAGTTAAACGTTGTTTTACACCACCCGACTTTTGGGTGGTTGACCAAGTAATGTTAGTAGCATATTTTCCCCATATTGATTCTATCTTTAACCGGCTCCGATCTAAATTCCCCTCTGACTATACTTTAGATGCAATTGCGTTATTTGAACCGGTTATCCACAAAACGAGCATCATTTTTCAGAATCTCCAAGTTATTTACAACCATTTGGTTTAACGGGATCACATCCTTTCCATAAGTTACACTTGGTAGTCACACCTTCTCCTAAACCTCTTCACCAATGGAAGACTTTCACACCCTCCACGTGCATCTTCAAGACTCATCTACCCTACGACCAACAGGTTTTGCCTTGCTCTTACTCTTACTTTTCCCTTACCGTTTCCCCTACATACATGTTCTTATTCTTTCGGTGCAAGTAGGAAGGCCATAAACACCTTTCTCTTATTGACGGTTGATGATTCTATAAGTTGGGAGAGAGTAAACAGGTGGTTTGTGACTATTTTTCGTTTCCGGAATTCTAGATTTCCTTCTAGAATGTCCTTTTCTTCCACGATTTCTGCAAAAGTTCCACAGGAAACCTTGCAGAATACCTTCCCAATACCGGTACTAACGGGTATCCTTGGCTATGTAATTATCTAAATCTTATTTATCTCCCCTTTCAAGTATAAATGTTACCCTGCTTTCCTTCCACTCTTTCGGGACCTCTTGCTTTGTGGTTGTCAAGTTAAATAGTGCAGTAAGATGCGTATATAATGGATCCCCTCCTATTTAAAAAAAAAAACACTCAATGGGAATTTCCTCAGCACCTGCTGCTTTGCCATTCTTTAACCCTTTACCTAACATGAAAAGAAGACGACACTTGCAAACAAAATTCTTGAATAACTATTTTTTTTTTTCATTTGTTGTCTCAAAAACATAGGTTACGACCCCTTCTTGGATCGAGCTCGACGAGCTCGTTCCAAGGTGGGGTCATAACCTATGTTTTTGAGACAAAAAATGAAAAAATAATGAAAATTAATTGGCGATTTTTGTGAATAGCGCTGGCCGGTTTTGGCCGTTATTTTGGGTAAAGGGTTAACTTGGTGGTTGCATTTCGAATTTCTCCCAACCTACCCGTATCACAATTTTCCCGCATACTAAGTCTGATAATTTAAAAAAAAATACATTCAGGATGGATCCCTTCACCCATCTATCATTTACCCTCTGCCAATAATTCTATACCATTTCTACTGCAATACTGTCGGGAACGTGATTTTATCGGTTGATAACGAATGTCTATACAATAAGGAACTGGGAATAGACAACGGCTGACACGTCAGTAATATTTTCCTGGTCATCAGTGCATCTGTTGTCCTCGGTTCGAATCCCACCTGCGGCAACCGCGTTGTGTCCTTGGGCAAGACGCTTCACCCCCATTGCCCACGTGGGGGCACAGTGACGTTGAGTACTAAGGCGTACTGCACGTCGATGGTGCACCTGTCTTCAACCAATGCTAACTCTGCTTGTGTAGAGTTGGTATGTTGGGGAGCTGACAGTTGCTCGCCGTCGCCCGCTGGTTCTTTCCTGGTACTCCGGCTTCCTCCACCCGTAAAACTGTCACGGTCATTGTTAGACATTGTGCAGAAATATGTGACCTTAAAACGCCAATAAATAAATAAATAAATAGTGCATCTGTTTAATACTTTGTGCAGTTTTACCTTAATTAGTTTTATTTGCCCATTTCCAGAAAACATTGGAACTGTTTTTACTTAATGTTTTAGTAAGATCTCTATCCCTCTTCTTCCTACCTTTGTCCTTGAATATATTAACTCTTTTTCTTGCCTCTTCATCTACTTCTTTGGCACTTTTAGTGACTGATTCGCCCTCCCACTCAAATGTTCTACTTCTAAATGTCCGTTCAGCTTATTATTTCCTCTATGTTCCAATTCCTCGGTTGATTCTAATTTATGCCTATGCGTGCCCCCCCCCCCCCTTCCCCAGTATCTGTTAGACTTCTCACAATTGAGTCAGAAAACTCATGAACAATATTCCCGGTTGCTACATTTGCTAGCTTTGATTTCAAATTCTCCCCAAATTGCCCATTATTCCTGCATTCCCAGTTTCCAATGTCCTTGAAGGTCTTTTGCTATTGATTTCCCCTAGCCCTTACTGTTATCCTGTTATCAGGTTGTGATCACTGTCCTATTAAAAATTCCTTCATTGTGCATTCCCATTGCATTGCATTGTATCCCTATTCCATATCTTCAGACCCATTTCATTTGTACATTCTACGAGTTTTCTATGTCGTATATATTTCATTATTCCGCTCAGGCTTGCTCCCGTCATTTGCCAAACAAACAACCCTCACTGTCACACTCCTGTTCATCATCTTGATTTTCGACCATGCAATTTCGTTTTCTCTTTGGTTTATTGTATTTACTTTAGTTAAGTATGCGATCATTACACGACCAACTCCTTCTTTAAGTACATGCCTACCCCCACCCCCACCTTTTTCCCTACCGTCTGCTCGTCCCACTCCAATCCGCGCATACCCTTAACCCTTTACCTAACATGGAAAGCAGACGACACTTGAAAAAAAAATTCTTAAATAACTATTTTTTTTCATTTTTTGTCTCAAAAACATAGGTTATGACCCCTCGTTGGAACGAGCTCAACGAGCTCGTTCCAATGAGGGGTCATAACCTATGTTTTTGAGACAAAAAATGAAAAAATAATGAAAATTAATTGGCGCTTTTTGAGAATAGCGCTGGCCGGTTTTGGCCGTTACATTGGATAAAGGGTTAATGTGGTCAGTCCTTTCGTCTTGTCTGATCCATGTCTCAAAGGCCGATTAGATCAAGATTCTCTTCTTCCGCCATGGTCGTGATTCCGCTTGCTCTTCTACGAAGTCCCTGAATGGTGTTGTGTCGGGGACTTGACAACCGTTACTTATTTCCAGTTCCTTATTCGACATTCGTTATCAACCGATTTAGCGGTTGATAATGAATGTCGAATAAGAAGCTGTGAATAACTAACGGTTGTCACGTCCCCGCTGTGTCCCATTTTGAAAATAAGTGCTATTCTTAACTCTTTGTCACCCTCCCCCTTGTTTCTATTCCTTCACATTTGCTCTCTCCTTCTATGTAAAAGGTATCTTATAAGCAAGTTTGAAGTAACTGTTTGTTTTTAAAAACCACGTCAACATTGATTTCCAAATGATAAAGTTTCATGATACTATTCTAAGGGACGTAACTCTAAAACTCAGTCACTCCTCTTCGAGTCTTGAGTAACTCCATTCCGAGCCTGTGTTTCCGTTTTCTTTGGCAAAAGAATTGATTTGTATCCACAAAAGAGGGAAGGAAAAAGTGAAATTTAATCCTGATTCTAAAAAACTGTAAAATAGTAAAGTAATTTGCTACACAAATGTTTCCTAAATTCGAAGCTTTTGTTCCATCGTAACTCCAAATTATCAGCTTATTGGCTTTTCCAAAAAAAGTGGTGAAACAAGGAAAAACTCTCACGTGTGTATCGGAATCTCTCAACAAAGTGGCTTTATTTATTATTTATATTTATTTATTGGTGTTTAAGGTCATATATTTCTGCAGAATGGCTAATCCTGATCGCAACATGGAGATGAAGTCAAGTTTAGTAAATCGTGTATACCCATGTTGCCCATTTTAGAGGACTTCCACCCCAGGTATTTGGTTACCGTGTCCTACTTTGTCAGTAAAACAGAGCTTGTTTACCACTGTAAACAAGCACTGCTTCACTTCCCGGGGTTCCCACAAGGGAACAAATTGACTTTACCTTCAATCTCTTTGAGTGAGGTAGGCAACTTTGACGTTCATTATAAGCAACTCCGCGTGTGGTTTAGTGGTAATACACACTACACATTTGGTGTGACGTCAACTATTATTACACACTCGGGTGCAATAGAAAGAACAGAGACAAAGAGCTAAGAAACACAAACATACAAATACAGAAAAAAATGCACATTTGGATTTGTTTAACCCTTTACCCAACGTAACGGCCAAAACCGAACAACACTATTCACAAAAATCGCCAGTTAATTTCCATTATTCTTTTCATTTTTTTTTGTCTCAAAAGCATAGGTTATGACCCCTCTTTGGAACGAGCTCGTCAGGCTCGTTTCAATGAGGGGTCATAACCTATGTTTTTGAGGCAAAAACAAAAGAAAGAAAAAAATTAGTTATTCAAGAATTTTGTTTGCAAGTCTCGTCTGCTTGTCATGTTAGGTAAAGGTTTCAAAAATCAGTTCCTACATCATAGTCATATAACTCAAAACAGATTTAACACTTTACATAACGAATCGGCCATATCCACCCGTAAAATATAGAAATTGTGCAGCTGAAGAAGAAATATTTAAAAAGATTAAAGATTTCAACAAAACCATATCATGTGACCCCTCATTGGAACGATCTTGTTGAGCTCGTTCCAGCGAGGGGATCACATGATATGGTTTTATTGAAATATTTTGACAAATTTCAAAAACACAATAATTTTGATAAACACATGCGTTAGATAAAGGGTTAAAGAGGGCATATATTTCCTAATGCAGAGAAAAACTTCACAAATGTATGTGCAGTGGTCTACCGCTCAACATGCCTGACCTTGAAGGACAAATCAAATGTCGTCAGTATAAACAGGATCTGTTAAGCTCTCGTTTATAGACAATTTTGGAAAACAGAACGAAGTTTGAAAAGCAACACAATGTCGCCTGACTTCATGACACTGCCTTGTACAATCTGACTTCAAAATTTCACGGAAAAACGTGTTCGCAATTACAAAACAAAACCTGCTCTAAGGGAAGTAATTGCAAATTAATCGTGCGTTTTCAAGGTATCGCGGAACTAAATATTGAAATTAGAGTGAACCGCCTTAAAATGTTGCACTCGGAAATGAAGCAATCTCTAAAAATAAACAGCCTTGGGAACATTCATTGTTTCAATAAACGTTTGAAACATTCTGTTGACATCTTGAATTATTGTTGAATATTCCTTATAAAAATAGGGTGATTTGGTGACTTTTGGACCTAAAAAATACAATTTAATTTTTGTGTGTTTTTGTAGGGAATTCCCTGAAACATATGTGCACGTGACCGGTAGTTTTTCTATCTTATTTGTTGCATGATCTCCTGTTTTCAGATCAGAAAAAGTTGTCTGAAGGGCTATACTTGACAGAGATATTTGAATGCCAAAAATTAAAGTGATGCGATCATATTTTTTTCTGCCTGAACGTTATAATGGTCGCCTATGGGAAAATATTTAGTTCTGTGATACCTCAAGCCATTATGCTTTTACCTTTCCACTGATTCAGTTCTGTACAAATCAAAAAATCTGAAATTTGAATGAGTTGAACGATGGCGGTCACCCTTTCCAGATACTCAAATAATCCAGCTCTGATAGCTATTAATGAGGGGATGCTTTATTTAATCTTAACCAAGATGCAAACGCTATACATAAAATAGTTTGAAAACTAGACGAGTGATTCTGTAGGATCACAGGCTTTTCCTGGCATACAAAAATATTAGGCCCTTTGAAGAAATTGATCAGAATTTCAGCCCCCATATCTCTGAACATGTACGTGTACATACCGATATTGCCCCGGTTGAAGGGTTAACACGATGTTAAATGAACAATCCATCCAACCCATGCATAAATTCGCTTGAAATCCTTCAAAACTCATTTTACATTTATGCCTACCCTAAAAAAATTATCAGTAAAAGTCGCTCATGTAGTTCATTGTTACCCTAAATTTCCATGGGACTTCAACTCTGAATTTGAAACCGATTTTGGAGTTCAAAGTTTTAAAATTACCTGTAGAAATAAATATATATCGGACAGTATAAATGTGGAGCAAGTGGCAAGTTCCAGTTCAGCAAAGGAAACCGCATTTGATAAAAAGATAAAAAAAAATTACAATGCATTAGCCCCATTTTTCCTTTAGACAATTGGCACCTTGGCACACCGTTGCTGTTTGAAATTCCATCAGGTACAGTACGGCTGTCTTTTATAAGAATACTCAGCAGATCGAAACCAACGCGCCATCTTGATGCGCTAAGAACTTTCTTATTAAAAGAAAAAGTTGGTGAGCTTTCTAAAGTGAAGGAGTGTTTGCTGTGCTCGGCTTAGAGCTGCACTGGGCTGGTTTGGGTTTCCTGTTTGAACGTATCCCGGAGAGCTTAACAAAAAATTGTATTTTCTTATTACCCTAAATCTGAGTTGGGATATCTTTATTATTAAACACCACCGGCGCCGCTGGTTAGTACAGTATATTATACGATCATGACGTGATGACTGTTGCACAAGCTTGAAGTGTCGCTAGCGATGATGGCTGCTTGTCGAGCGTAAAATCAAGCAGGCGTCTGTCGATAGTGCTCGGGCGATCGTCTGCCTCTGGTTCATACGCCACTACTTCTGCTGTCATCTTGAGTCTTGACCTCTCCTCCGGCTCTAATGTTGAATCTTGACACCCTCCCCCCCGCCTCCACAGGCCCATGCCCCATCGAAAGATTTCCGTTTTTATATGAGTTAACATGGGGGGTGGGGGGCATGACTGACTGAATTTGTTTGGGGTGGGGTGGGGAGAGATCGAATCTCATCTGCGGCAACCGCGTTGTGTCCTTGGGAAAGGCACTTAATCCCGATTGCCCACATGGGGACACGGTGGGGTTGTATACTAAGGCGCACTGCACGTCGATGGTGCACCCGTCTTCAACCAATGCTAACCCTGCTTTCGTGGAGTTAATACGTAGGAGAGTCTGACAGTTGCTCGCATAGCATCTTTAGATATACGTCATTCACTAAGATTATGGAGTATCGTGATGTAACATATGTTAACCCATCATTTGTCAGTTATGAGATCTAGGAGTTTAAAAATAGTCGCGCTTGGCGGCCATTTTGGACTTATTGTGGATAAAATTTAAATTATTTTCCATTTATGAAAATGATACATTACATTCTTATTATTCAGTCCATTACTGATGTTCTGCTAATTCATAGTGCCGACGAGAATGTACAGTACGTGGAGAGTGGATTGTAAGTAAATCACCCGCGGAGTGGAGTTATCACCCATGCTATAACTTTCAAATTTTGTACATATCGAAAAAAAAAACACAGGCAATGTTTCAGCAAATGGACCCCCGGGTTTAACCCGGGGGTCCTTTAGCTGAAACTTTGCTTGTGCTGGTTATGCCTTGCAACAAATTTACAATTATTGCTTGGGTGGATTCTCCACTCTGCAAGTGATTTAGTGATAATACACTCTCCACGTACTGTAGGCCAAAATGCCCGATTTCCAGACTTATTTTTGGTATTTGGAAAATTTTGGCAGAAAAAAATAATTGGTAAACTTTTGTTACCAGTTGCTTATGGAAAAGTGTGTTTATGACGAATCTATGAAAATTTCAGGTCATTCGGCCATTCGGTCCAGAAGGTATTGGTCAATGAAAATTTTGGCATTTTTTTCCATGTTTGGCGGTCATTTTGGATACATTGTGGATAAAATCGAAATTTCTTTTGCATTTATGATAATCATACATTGCATTCTTACCATTCAGTCCATTACTGGTGTTCTGCTAATTCACAGTGCCGAGATTGTAGGAGAAATGTTCGATTTTCAGGCCCATTTTTGATGTTTTGGAAAATGTTGGCAGCAACTATAATATTGGTAAACTTTTGTTACCAGTTGTTTATGGAAAGTATATTTATGGCAAATTTGTGAAAATGTCAGGTCATTAGCCCATTTGCGCCAGGAGATATTGGTCAATGAAAACTTGGGCGTTTTGGGGCGGGTTTTGGCAGAAGAAAGTTAACGCCCAAAGTCAAAAGCTTATTGTCAAGACAAAATATAGCCGTCTACGATCCTGAGAAGTTTTAACGAATTCTATAAGAGCATTCTCGAGGATTCCGCTCTTGTAAAGTTTTGGAAGAAAGAAAGAAAGAAAGAAAGAAAGAAAGAAAGAAAGAAAGAAAGAAAGAAAGAAAGAAAGAAAGAAGTTGGGAAAATTTTATAACAAATGTCTTTTCCTTTTTTGAAAAGCCAAATAATATTTTGTTTCTTGCAAAGCGTAGTTTATATAATCAAACTTTTTTGGGAATCTTAAAAATTTTGAATGCCTTTGAATTTGAAAATGACATTTTCGGGTGTTTGAGGCCTTGAAAGTACTTGGATTTTAACCCTCTTCACTCTGATGTCAAAATACCAAAATTTTAAGAAGCTGTTTTTACCCATAATGCATCTAGAAATTTAATCAATTCAATCTCGTTTGACAGAGCTTAATGAGCTCTGTCAAACAGATTGAATCGGTTAAATTTCTAGATGCATTATGGGAAATCTTTTCTGCCTGAAATTTAAATATTTTGACGTTAGTGTGCAGGGGGTTAAAGATGGTTCTTTTAATTACACGATAACAGAAAGGAATGATGAACACACGCGATGCTATATGACCTTGAACTTTCAATTTGTGTAATAAATTTCGGTTTTATGAACTTCAGGCCCATTTTTGATGTTTTGAAAACATTATTATCATATCTTCAGTGCGTACGGTATTCATTTATTAACCCTTTGAACGCTAGTGGTATCTTCCAGCCAGTCAATGGCAGCAATTAGAAGAGTCCATATTCATTATTTGGGGTAGATCAATCAATATTTTCAAACATGCGGTCTCGGGGCTGCAAGTCGAAAATATTGATTGGTCTATCCCACACATTTACTGAACAGCCATCCTATTTAATGACGTTATGACGTATCATCTTCCTGTCGGAAAAAGGGCGCTCGGGTTCAAAGGGTCAAATGTTCATATACATGTAAACTGGTTGTTACTTTCTTCTGTTACGTATTTCATGATGTGCTTCTTTTTTCAAGAGTATACATACACGTTTGTGTGTTTTGTTGTTTGTTGGATGTAATGTCCCTCTTCAGCCTTTTTTTTTGGGGGGGGGGGGCGAGTGGTGGGGGCGATGCCGTGAAACGTACGATAGAAATCATCGACTCAAAGAACGCGCGCTGTAGTTGGTTCACGGCGACGTACTACGCCGTTAATGTTACGGCAAAAACTTGATGGACTTGACCTTCTCGCAATAAAAGAAGGCGTTCACCCTCTTATACGGGACATTCTTTATGGATAAATGCTAAAGGCGCAATCTTCTCAGTTTTAACTGATCATTCTAAACGACCGCCCATCCACTATTTTATCTGTATTACTTTCATGTTCACTCTCATGTGTTAGTGAAGAAAACATTTACTCGTTTTAGACATTGTTATCTCCACACTCAGAAAAAATCCAGATTCTCCATAGGTATTCTGTAATACCCGGGCTGCTGGAATACCTATAACATTAGTGTCTGATAGCCTCCATTTCTCATTTGCGCACCGAGTACCAAAGTGGCAGTTTATCACTACGTGCGAGAGTTACAGCCCTTGATTCTAGCACCATCTGAAAATGGTGTCTGCCACAGCTGGGGCGTAGTCGAAAGATATAGAAAGGAAATTAATTTCATGAAATTGTTGTGTTGTTTCTCCTACATGGTATTACCGAACTAAATATTTGAATTAGAGTTACCCACTATGAAATATTGCACTGAAATGATAAAATCTTTAAAAATAAGTAGCTTTGGGAAAGTATATATCAATAAACGTTTGAAACATTCTGTTGACATCTTGATAAAAAGTCATCAAATAACCCTCTTTATTTATCTAGAGAACATTCTGTTCTCTAGATAAATAAAGAGGGTTATTTGATGAGTTTTGGACCTAAAAAACAA
Source organism: Pictodentalium vernedei (assembly GCA_031216915.1). Lineage (NCBI taxonomy): Eukaryota > Metazoa > Mollusca > Scaphopoda > Dentaliida > Dentaliidae > Pictodentalium > Pictodentalium vernedei. Next base: position 172,758,556 of record CM062292.1, read on the forward strand.
TTGACTTTTGGTGTGCTTTTGTTGGGAATTCCCTGAACAATATGTGCACGTGACCGGTACTTTCCTTCGTGTTAGATTTTTTCTCTTATTTGTTGCATGACCCCCTGTTTTCAGGTCAGAAAAAGTTGTCTGAATGGCTATACTTGACAAAGATATTGAATACCAAATTTTTTTTTTTTTCACCTGAACGTTATAATGGTCGCCTGTGGGAAAATATTTAGTTCCATGATACCACATATTCAAACCTGATCAATACAATGACTGGCCGAGTGGCATTCATATTATATACTCACGGTATGAAGAGTGGCAAGCTCAGTTGCATAACATTCAATCCTGTGACTATGAGGGTCACTTTGCCTAAGAAGAAGCTTAGTGGACTTCAAACCGAAAGGTTCACGATTCGATACCCGACAGGAGTAACTGCGTTGTGTCCTTGGGTAAGACACTTCATCCCGATTTTCCACTTGGGAGCACGGTGGTGCTGCTGCATGTCTATGGTACGCTTGTCTTCAATCAGTTGCTCGGTGGCTTTCTCCACCCGTAAAACTGTCTGAAACGAGGTGACCCTGGTTGTCGAAACTACCGTGAACCCCGATAAATAAATAAAATAAATAAATAAATAAATAAATAAATAAATAAATAAATACTTGGATTCAAACTTTCGGCCCCCAGGGGGCCAAACTATAAAAGTTTTTTTACAATTGTTTTACTGTAGATTTGTATTTTCTACTCCTGAATGTAAACAGGAGCTCCGGGGCATGGGGGTGGGGTGAGGGTGGGGGCGTGGGGTAGTCTGTTCAAATTCATGAAATACCTCCAGCTCGATTGGCAACTATTGCATATCGTCTTTGAATGGAACAAGGTGCCATCTACAATGCTTTAGCGGGTGGTACCTTGTTCTCCTCAAGATGCGATATATAATGTCAAAACTATTGAGTGTCACATTGCAACTTATGATACATTATAAAGTGCAGGTCTTAACTCATACCCAGAGTCATATGCCCATTTTGATACCCCCCCCCCCCCCCCCCCCTTGCCCTCGGATGCTCCTAGCTCCCCTGAATGTAAAAGGTGGAATTAACGAATTATTATTAGTTTTATAAAAGGCATAACAATTTACCGGGAGGTAAATTACCACGTCTTTTGAAATGCTCATGTTTTACTTCAGCCCGGTGATTTATATGCACTGCTGGAAATACAATAGTATAAGTAATATCATTGTCCTCAGATCTGTGAGCATTGTTCATCATGTTTGTGATAAGGCGGGTATGCAAATAAGATATGTTTATTGTCATCAGACACCTATCGCAGAATGCGTTCAATGTAAGAAATGAATCATTTTGGTGAGCCTCAAGCTCGTTACAATCTGGTCGTAGATTGCACAGCAGAAATTTGCCTCATATTCTTCCTAACAGTGTTTCTGTACCTCTACCATACCATTCCTGGTGGTACTGACGCGGGAACACATGTCCTGATTTGAATCACAATCAGCCCAGTTTTTGGCTTGCAAACAGGGAAGAGCTAAGGAGTCGTTAAAACAGCATAGGATAAAGTGACTGCTTCTACGATTCATCGATTCATTTGGGGGAAAGGGGTGTTCTAAAGGAGTAGGCTGATCTTTGGAAAGAATGTGAAACGGATTCTGTTGCGTCGACTATTTCTCAACTGGATTCTGCCCCATCACGACTCTTTCCGTTACTATTGACGTTTATGATAACTACCCACTTCTAGCACCCCTGCCTCATATCACAGCGCTACTGGCTCACTCAACAAATGTGCAGTGAGAAGGTGCTTATACTCAAAGAAAAAATGGACCACCTAGCTCAAAAATATTTACAGTATGCCACTTTGTTCCCCCGTGGAAACCCTGGGATGTGAAGGAGGGTTCTTACAATGTGATAAACAAGCTCTGTTCTACGGGGAAATAGGACCCTATAGCCAATGGGTAACATAGGTATAAATAGCTCACTTAGAAAAGCTACTGTAAAGCTTCTCACCCTTTCCCATCCCTGTGGGAACCCTGGGAAATAGAGCAGTGCCTTTGTACTATGGTAAACATTTTCTGATTTACTAGTAAAATAGGAGCCGGTAACCAGCGTCTGGGGTGGAAGTCTTCTAAAGTAGGCAGTATAGCTATAAACGATTGTCTAAACTTAACCTCATACCTATGTTACGGTCATGATATGGCCATGGATTTTAACACCAATAAATAAAGAAATAAAATGCGCAGTTCTCATTCTATCACAGATCTTTAATCTATTTCAAATATGGTGTAAAAAAATAATTTGTCATCAGTCCTATACACGGAAAGCTAGAAATGTTTTGAGATTATGGGTGTTGCCGGGATTGGTCTAAAATGAATTTCAAAAGTTGAAGCCTTTGTTGAAATAGAAGTTTCACCTAACATGTATGTCATATAATCAAGCCCGGGATTAAGCAGCTGTCGTCTTCAGAATGAGATCCCCAGAGGGTTAATTTGAGGATGATGCCCAGCACAGCAGGGTAACATCACCACATTTACCCTCAGTGAACCTCAATCTGAATCAAGATATCAAGCCTAAACAGAGTCGTACCCAGAGAATAAATTGACCCACAGTGTGGGATAGCATCAGCAATTTCACCCTCTGGGGACCTCATTCTGCAAATGACAAATTGCTTATTTCCAGGCTTGCATACAGTCCAGTAAATAAAATAGCAGTTTTTAGCTTGATGCTGAATACATTTTTTATTTTCTGTTCGCTTCTTTCGTACTGTTCAAATGTACTTTTATACTATGGAAGTAAATACAGTTTGAACTAATAAAAAGGAATCTGAGATTCGACAAGCGACATTCTATAGCCATGTGGGGGAGGTAAGCAGACAGAGTTCATACAGATTGTGGCCCTGTCGTCAAGGGAGCCAGAAACATCAAAGGACAAGCAAGGCAGGGGTATCAAAAAGGGCACTCGACTCGGTGTATGAGTTAAGACCGGGAGTTTTCAACGCGTGATTAATTGTAACGTGACACTCCACAGTATCAACATTTTATGCATATCGTCCCTGGCGTGCAATAAGACCGGAACGCCCCATGAGCCTTGTTGCACTTAGGGGACGATATAAAGCTTTAGAATTCACCCCGTCGCCTCCCGATTGTATAGCTTTTTGCTTTGGTGATTTTCGACCAGCCTCCGTCATTATACCCCCCACCCCAATGACACAGACACACGTAAAATACATTAGAAATGAATGCTCGAGAGTTTCCCAGTTACAGTTCTCTCACTGCTTCCGACGGCTCTGCTGTACGGTTGTTCGGAACACTTTCACCCTGCTAAAGTAATAAAAAGGGCAGGTCAAAATTAATTTGCAGTTATAAAACTTTAGATTATAAGTCACCAAACGTATTCATTGAATAAGCATTGTACACTGCTTTGCAGAGCAAACTCCGTTTGGGCCAACACGATGTTACGGGAAAAGGGGAGGAGTTCTTGCTCCCAATCCACAATCCAGGCCCAAAATTTCACAAGCTGTGTATTGAGCGGCTCAAACCAAAAAAAGTTGGAAATTCTGAGGTAACAATCGGAAAACATTAACTTTCGCAGTGGGGTGGGTGGTGTTGTGAGGTTCCAACTGGAAAAAAAACCCATTAACCCTTTGATACGTTTGTATGTCTTATGGCGTACGAAATCAAACAGCGTCTTGATACTTTGCGGTCATTTGTTTTGTAATTATTTTTCGATTTTTTAAAGTTTTAACCTCAGTTCCTATTTTCTCCCGAATAGTGCTCGGTGGAAACCGTTGAGCCAAATGTTATTGCAGCTTAAAATACTAATATAATCTTGCTGTCAAAACTTTTCAACTGGCTGAGTGCAAGGAGCCACTATCAGGGATATAAAAAAATTAGGTAACCATAGCAAAAGCCAACACGTTCCTTGCTTATATTTCACATTCAGTCAAACACAACTAATATTTTTTTATATAAATTTGTTTTATTGCAAATTATTGGAGAGTGCCTGTGGGCACTCTCCAATAATTTGTAATAAAACAAGTTTTGAATAACAAATTCAGACCACCAAAAATAATCTAGCTCTCAACCAGATAATCACTAATGTGAAAAATATCTTGTTCTTTGCACTTTTCTACGTTTGACGTCGCATTTTGAAAAACGTTGTCGAAACTGAATTCCCAGTGACATTTGAACGTCAGGATAATTAAAGTCTCAAAAGGGGGCGCGGTGGCTCCGTTGGTAGAGGTGCAGGCTGCAAGCCGAGAGGTCCTCGGTTCGAATCCCACCTGCGGTAACCGCGTTGTGTCCTTGGGCAAGACACTTCACCCCCATTGCCCACGTGGGAGCATGGTGACGCTGTGTACTAAGGCGTCCTGCACATCGATGGTGCACCTGTCTTCAACCAATGCTAACCCTGCTTGTGTGGAGTTAGTATGTTGGGGAGCTGACATTTGCTCGCCGTTGCTCGATGGTTCTCTCCGGGCATTTCGGCTTCCTCCACTCGTAAAACTATCACGGTCATGGTTCGCCATTGTGCAGAAATATCTGACCTTAAACACCAATAAATAAATAAATAAATAAATAAATGAATGAATGAATAAATAAATAAATAAATAAATAAATAAATAAATAAATAAATAAATAAATAAATAAATAGTCTCAAAGGGTTAAGAATGGTTGAGGGTGAGATGGAACACCGCCCACTTCAAAGTTCAAGATCTCTTCTAATATCAATATCTTCAACTGAATAATAACGCAATATATACGGTAATCGTTAACTATAATTAGCATATCAGATTAATTCTAATAGCAATAATTTATCCACAGAGATTTGGTTTGTTTTGCCTGCAGGCACACTGCAAAAAAATGTAACAAGACAACTCCTTGTATGTTTGCTTCCAACTGAGGCGAAAGCACATCCACAGACTATGTACCTTTTAGTTGGGGTATTAGCACTTTCCAGTTGTACCTAAATATGGCCTTCCATCAGCACCCAACCAATTAAAATGGAGGTCCTCGTCATTTCACAAGTCTTAATTAGTCAACAGACATTGAATTAACCTTCAGGTATTAGTTTTTGAATCGTTCGACAGAAGCCTTTACTGAATTATACATTAAAGAAAATGTTGACTTTGTGCAGCTGTTCAAATGCAATTGTTTTTCTGTCTTTTATCCACACTAATCCACAAGAGAAAAAGTAGTCTCAAGTGTGTAGACTGTAGAGTGGTTTGTTAATTAATATACCGTCACACATTTTGGGTGGAGAAGATTTGTTTATTTCCACCGGAGTTTTATCGGAAATTCGAGGGTATTGAAATACTTCAGTGCAAGAGATGGAGGTATACTTTGGACTGGGCTCAGGCGTAAATAAGAGAGGGAGACGTTTCGAGGTGTGTGATATCCCTTTAAAAATTGCTTCCAATCGAGGCATTCTTTCGTCTGGATTGGTATCAATTCTCTATTTCTTGTAAACATGTACTAATTACAGGACTAGAGTTGATACTTTGGTTTATGTCGCACACACCGTCAGTCATACTATTAGTTACACAGTTTGTTGGTGGCCTAATATGGTATATATGGTGTCAGCTAATTTCATATTGGACGAGAGCGAAGCTCGAGTCCAATATGGAATTAATTGACACCATATATACCATATTAGGCCACCAACAAACTGTGTAACGAATATATCTTACCGACTGCTGCATCGATGCACAGAACTAATAACAACAGCGATCAAAATTAAATGAGAGAATTCTCACAATGTGTCCACGTGTCTTTGCCTTGTTACAATTTATGGGAGAGTACAGGCACTCTCCTATAAATTGTAACAAGGCAAATTCATACATACCAAACAGTTTCATTTCGAAGGTAACATGACACACATCCACAGAATATGAAGCCTTTTACGTTGCCTGACCTGCACTTGAGACCAAATATGGGCTTCCAACACTCAATCTTTCAACTTGAAGCGTTTATCGGCTGCCGCCATTTTGAATAATCAATGAAAAAAGGGGAGATTACCCATAGCTGTCAGCGTATATTGATGTTGACAGGCAGTATATGGTTTTATATGCACTCTGCGTGTGATGTCTTTGGACCAATGAAATTCCCAGATACTTGTAGGAGGTAAGATATAAAATGATTCAGACTGTTGGGGACCCAGCATGACCAATCCCGTGCACACTACATTCTAATTAACAATTTGAACTCTGGTGGTGTCTTACGTGTCAGTTATTGGAAGAGTCCACTACCATTATTTAGGGGTTCGGCAATTAATATTTTCTACGTGCAGCCTTTGAAGTCCGATTCCGTAACCACTGAGCCACCGGGCTCCCATGTTATTTAAATAACAGCAGCGTACTGGTACATCAAAATGGTAATGCCGGTCCCCCAACAGACGAAATCGGGTACACTACAAACCGTCACTTGTATCACTGCCATTGTCCGATCGTGTTTGGGGAAGACCATGTTTCAAATCTAGTTTCGTGAGAAAGTGCATGATTGCAAGCATAATACCACGATCGTTGTGTCTACCCGATACAATACAGACATTGAGAGATGCGCTTGATACAAAGCGCTTGGGATCGGACCTACGTGCAAGAACGTCAGATAAGATAAGATTTATTCAGTAAATATACTAGAACAAAGGCAGATTGCTTTGTATATACAAAATCAACATTAACAAAAACATAAAACAATACTAATTCCAAATGACAAACGTAAATATCAAGGCTTATAGTGGTCGTCATATAATATTGTTAATGTCACCTCTTGGTGTCAGATTGACAAAACTTGTTCTTGTTGCTTTAAGAATTGCTGGAGCATATTACACATTTATTTATTTATTTATTTATTTATTTATTTATTGGGTTTAACGACACTTTAACAGCCAAGGTCATATCGTGTCGGTGACAGTTTTACGGGTGGAGGAAGCCGGAGTACCCGGAGAGAACCACCGAACAACGACGAACATCTGCCAGCTCCCCAACATCGTAACTCCGCACTGCAGCACAGCCAGAGTTAGATTGGTTGGAGACATGTGCACCATAGACGTGCTGTACGCCTTAGTACACGGCGTCATTGTGCTCCCGTGTGGACAATCGGGGTTAAGTGCCTTGCCCATGGACACAACGCGGGAGTCCGGATCGATCGCTCAGACAGTCACCCATCCAAGGATTAGCCTGGCTCGACGTTGCTTAACTTCGGTGAACTGACGAGAACCGGTTACCGCAACGCCACCTCGCCCCGGATCATTTTACAGATGATACTTCATTGCTGTGGCACATTGTTTTTCATCAGGAATGTGAATCTCTCGGATGTGTCCATCTCAGAAAACTCTTGGTATTCACGTTCAAATTTGTAAAATGCATGTTCTCTGAGAGATGCATAATCACTACACTCCACAACGAAGTGCCTTTCTGTTTCCACTGCACCCGAGCCGCACACCGCGCAAAAGCGGTCACTTACTGGGATGGGTGGTTGCATACGCCTCCCCTTTTTTATAATAAGTTTGTGGTTACTTACACGCAGACGAGTAAATGTGTTTCTCATCTCGGGTGATGTTGTACAGATCAAATAAAACTCCAGGTGATATTTGTTCTTAAACTCTAGATAAGGCTCAGTTTATTTTTTCCAGTTTTTCCTGTTGTCATCAAATGTAGCATTATAAAATTATTTAAATGAGTCTCTTCCAGATTTTCTCTTATTGTTACTTATTTCACAGGCTGAAACGGGATTTTCTGTTCAGATTTATTTTCAGGATTATGATTGGCTATAAGTTGCTGATATTTAACCAACATTGAGTCCGGCATAGTGTAATTCTCGGATTCAGATCTAGCCTCTGATAGTAAGGAAAGAGTTTGGATATCATATAAGAACTATCTGATTGGTCGTTACGCATCAGTTATGACGCGATGAAATGCTTCACACAAAACAATGTCGAGTAAGAAAGTAAACAACCATCCTGAGGTGATATTTTTCTCTAAAAATAATAGCTTCATTAACTTAATTAAAGTTTAATCGTTCAATCAATACAGAACACCGCTGCATGAGCTTGACTACGGGGGGCAGGTATTAACGACCCTTGTTGGAAGTTTTCCAAATCACGGCTCTCGTGAAACACTCCTACTCGGGTCGTTGATTCCCTACCCCGTACTCCACCCTCGTTGTGTTTTGTCTTAACCCATTACCCAGCGTAACGTAACCCAGCGTAACGGACAAAACCGGCCAGTGGTATTCACAAAAATCCATAATTATTTCAATATTATTTTTTTTCTCAAAAACATAGGTTATGTCCCCTCATTGGAACGAGCTCGACGAGCTCGTTCCAATGAAGAGTCATAGCCTATGTTTTTGAGACCGAAAATGAAAAAGTTAGTTATTCAAGAATTTTTTTTGCAAGTGTCGTCTGCTTTTCATGTTAGATAAACGTTTAAGAGCGAATAAATATCTGAAACTTTAATCCAAATGAAAATGTGCTGATTGAAAAATTTATTGGGGGCCGGGGTCACACACAGCCTGATGACACCCCTCATGAAAGGGTTGTCTCGTTGTTTTGTCCAGTTTTTATTTATACGAATCTTACTGAATGACGACTCAAATGACGGCTGCGGAGGGTGCGGCGGATCAAAATGTGCAGGCTTGGTGGAAAATTGTTTTCAGCATGCAGTTGAGGTTGATCGCTATAAATTGAATTGTCATGTGGATATTAGTTAGATTTGCGGAGACTGCGTTAAAGACATAACCTGTATTTTAAAACATTTTTCATGTGGGGCGAAAATACACCAACCTCCATTTTATACGGAAAGGGGTAAAGTCCATGCAATTTCTGGCGGAAATTAGCAATGCACAGCGTCGCTATATATCACTTGTATGACGTTGTGAGGCGGTGCATTGCTAGTATCTTTGGGACGTTTTATGGTCTCACAACATCACCATTAACATACGCCAAGGCCTTTTCATTCACCCTGATTCTTTTTACCCTTTACCTAACAAGAAAAGCAGACGCGGACATTTGCAAACAAAATTATTGAATAACTATTTATTTAAAAAAAATTGTGTCAAAAACCCAGCTTATCACCTCTCATTGGAACGAGCTCGTTCCAATGAGGTGTCATAAGCTATGTTTTTGACGCAAAAAATGAAAACAAGAGGTATGCATCGGAGATGCAGGCGTCGAATCATGGTGGCAATCGGAGAGTGTTGCATGTCTTAAACCTGTTATCAATCATATGCCGGTTGTCAGATCTGGAACCTTTGTTCAAGTTTTTATGCTAATAAGTTCAAAATCCGTAAAGATTAAGGCCCATAACTCTGTGACGAACAATCAGGCTGGGCCATATTATTCATATCGGAGAACGTTTGTTCAAGTTATTGCGCTAACAGTGCGATGACTCTCGGACTCCCGGGCGCACACCAACCGTCGCCAAACCATATGTCTCAGTTGTTAACACAACTCGACCAAAAATAATAAAAATTGAATGGCAATTTTTGTTTTGTGAATAGCCAATTTTTGTTTTGACCGTTACTTCGAGTAAAGGCTTAAAGTATAGCCGTAATCATTTCTGTCTATAGCAAATGAACGATTCTATGTTTTATTGGTATGGGTAGCGGGTGGTTCATTGACCACAGCATTGAACTTCAAATAGAACGGTCTTAGGTTCGATCCTGATCCGCCTTATTTACACTGTGTCCTTGGGCAGGACACTCGATTCCAACTGCCCAAATGGAAGCACAGTGGCGCAGAGCGTCAAGACGTACGACACGTCGGTGGTACACGTGCCTCCAAATTATTTAGTGTGTATGTGTGTGTTTTAATCTTCTTCTCTTAACCCTTTAACCAACGTAACGTGAAAAATCGGCCAGCGCTATTCACAAGAATCACCCTTCAATTTGGATTATTTTTTTCATTTTCAGTCTCAAAAACATAGCTTATGACCCCCTATTGGAACGAGCTCGTTGAACTTGTTCCGATGAGGGGTCATAAGTAAGGTTTTTGTTGCAAGAAATAAAAATAAATAGTTACTCAAAAATTCTGTGTGCAAGTGTCGCCTGCCTTTCGTGTTAAGTTTAAAAAAGATTAAATTTTAGAGTTAAATTCTTTCTGATCTCTCTTCACCGATTTGTTCAATGAACCGTCTCCGTATGAAGTGTGAATGGTTTATTTTCGTAGAAAATACATACCGACTCAAAATGTTAACTTGCCTCAGGATATGAATATAATCTATATTTGTTTAACAAATGTGTGATAAGAAAGTACAAATATTCATTATACTGTCTATACGAGATCAACCCCATGTGATATTTGTATTTAAAGTTTTGACTAGTCTTTCAAACGTCCTGAAGAGTTTAAATCAAAACCCTAATGGGGGGGGGGGGGGGGGGTGGGGGGGGTGGGGGTTGAAAATTCACAGAGGGACACACCCTTCGAACAATACCCTCTTGCCAAGTCCCTGCTCTCAACCCAAGGACCATCGGGTTATACCCGGTGGTCTTTGGGCAGAAAGCGTGCCTGTCTGGCCTGTTTGTGAAAAATAGTGCAGATCTGCGTCATCCTTAAGCTCGACACCTGCTTTTCGCCTATGCTAATTTAGAAACTCTCCACTCTCTGTACACTCGATATTACGCTAGAAACCCACATCGGCTTTCCTTGTTTGACATACCATGCACACCAACTTACAGTGGGTGTGCTTTCCAAATCATAGTGCAGGATTGATCCATTTGTAGTAGATCGACGTATAAAGGAGTGACCCATCTGTAATGGTAATTCTTGCTTATATCCCGACCAGCTGTGTTAGTCTAATCATTTGAGTCCCCTGTGTTAATCGGTCCATTTGTTTGGGAAGGGCCTTGAGTTCGAGCCTCGGCTCCAGCACTTCTGCCTCTTTCCTGCTATACATTCACTTTACAAGTCCGTCAGATTTTGGCAAACGGACTTGAGACGTACCTCCTTCACCAAAAATTATTGGTTTGAGTGTAATAAATGTAAATGTAAATGTCAAAGGTTTTGATGAAAACATACAGTTCAGGGAAGACGAATTACAACTAAATAACGTCAGGATAGATTTCCCACTTAACAATTATTGATAATTATTCCAAAAGGCATAAAAGGCCACAAATGAACTTTCAGCTCATGGATCATCGGGTTATACTGGTGGTTTGAGTTGTCAAATTTTCTGTCAATTTATCGCATTATGTGCAGAGTTCGCGTTGCAAAGGATATTTAACAAACTTTATGTTCTCAATATCTTACATTTGTTAGACCATTATTGCACAATATTATGATCTCAAAAGAGGACAGAGAATTTCTACCGGATCGCGACTCAGTCGCGATCCGGTCGAGCTTCTGTGTCCGCTTCCTTCCCCATAATATTGTTGAATCTCACATGTCCAAAAAGAAATGCGCGAACATTGAACTGAAGATGCCATTTCCGTTTTTTTTTTCTTTGATGCTGTCATGATGTCGCAGTATTTTTTTTTTTTTTTTACAAAATCTCTATCCTCTGGTGTTATGTTTGTCGCGATGGGATCGTCATATGACTACGAGAGAGAGATCGTTGTTGTGACAGTGCTGTGGTAGACAGGCGTTCTGTAATAATATTATATGGTTTCGAATTTTTAATTTTAAAAAAGAAAGAAAACAGACAATATTTGCATTTTCTATTATGTTTAGAGCTCTTTTTCTGCAGGCATGTGCTCTGTACATAGGAATTCTCTGGGCACTTGTTTCTAGTACTTCCTGCTTCCAGTACTTCACAAGTAAACCTATGTCTTAACCCCTTAATCAACATACTGGATATCAAAATATATTATTTTTTATCAAATTTTTTATTTTTTCCAAAAATTTCAATCAAACCATATCATGTGACCCCTTTTTGGAAAGAGCTTGACGGTTTGATAGAGATAATTTTGGTAAAGATATGCTATGGTTTTGTTGAAATGTGTTGAAAAACAATATTTTCGAACTGCTGAATTTGTTTATTACGCGGGATAATGCGGCAAATTCGTTATATAAAAGGATAATTCTTCATCTTACCCAAGTGAATACCAGCGTAGAATCTTTTCTTTTTCAAATTTCTCCTAAGTTGTAGGGCCTACCATTGGGGGAGACATACGTGATGATATGTGAACAGTCTTTAATTAGTCCAAAGTCTGAACTGTGATTTGTTAAGGTCGGCATTTATAGCATTTGTTTGTAAACGAGTTAATCTGTTTTGTGTCATTATGCTCGTTTCAGAGCTGATATACATGACGATAACAAACGTTCTGGAAAAAATAAACTCAGAACGTACCGCTTATTTAAAGCAGAATATAGAATAGAGACTTATTTGGTGCTTACTCAATCGATAGAGGCGAGAACATGTTTTACACGGTTAGGAATAAGTAACCACGCTCTCGCGATTGAACAGGGTCGCCATGTATAACCCCCAGTACCGGTTGTAGAACGGCTCTGTAAAGTATGTAACCTTGGAGAAATCGAGGATGAGATGCACTTTCTGATGGACTGTCCAGCGTATTCATCCCTGAGAAATGAACTGTTTGTTCTTTTGTTGCACAATAATGGAGAGTTCAATGGGATAAACAGGGAAGCCAGTTCACCAGTATTATGCAAAACAATCAAATAACCACGGGGGCATAAGTCTGTAACATTTTCTACGAGTTTTTCAAATTAAGGGAGTCAGTTCTGGCTTCTGTACCGCCTAACGCCGTATGGTAAATTATGTGTTCAAGAAAATTCTTTCTCCTCTGGGTGGGTCTCTTGAGTGCGCCAAAAATGTGCATTTCCAACTTGTGCATGTTTTTTTAATTTTTTAAAAATATATCAATATATCAGCTAATATATACCATCATTTGTGTTTCAAACCTTAAAGATGATGTTGTACATCACACTCTTAACATAAATACAACATCAGGAGGCTTTATACGTGAGAATACTGGGCTTAAACTGGGAAAATGTCACACGTTAGTAGGGGTGGGTGTCTTGTTCGAAATGTAGAAAATGTGCAGACAATATTTTGGGAAAATTCTCTCTGATGCACTAAATTCAACCCAAGTTATTTATTTATTAACTGATTGATTTATTTATTTATTGGTGTTTAACGACACTTTAACAACCAGGGTCATATCGTGTCGGTGACAGTTTTACGGGTGGAGGAAGCCAGAGTACCCGGAGAGAACCACCGAGCAACGACGAGCAGCTGTCAGCTCTTAAACATCATAACCCAAGACTGTACTACACACTGCACAGCGGTACTGCGTACTACACAGCACAGGAAGGGTTAGATTGGCTGAAGACATGTGCACCTCGGCGTGCAGTACGTTTCAGCACACAGCGTCATCGTGTCCCCACGTGGGCAATTGGGGTAAGTTTATTTTGGATTTTAATGGGAGAGTGGGGTGGGTGTCTGAGAACGGTAGTAGAAAATTTGAACGTAGTAGGTGGGTGGGTGTAAAAAGGAGCCGAATAAAAAATAGGACGTCACGTCTTGCAAATTTTTAGTGCCCCCCCCCCCCCTCCCCCTGCCGCGTTCGTTATTTTTATTTCGGAGGCAAAATTCAAAATGTACAAAACTACCATGTGATTTTTGCGGTATCACGTCGCGATTTGCTATGTATTATGCCGTATACATTGATACGTATAGGTTACAGCATAGAAAACGAGTGATATTGAATATACAATCGCGAGAGTTAGTTAACGAGGACTTGTCCGAGTAACTAGCTCGAGCGATTGTATGTTCAATGTCACGAGTTTTTGTGCTGTAACCGACTTGTCACATTGATGTTTGCACAAACAATCAAAACACGAACAATCAAACACTCCACTGAACCCTTGTCTGACACGTGTCCATTCCCGTTTAATTAGTTAATTTCTTAAGCCAAACTTGCAAGACACATGAAGATTGATGGAAAGCAAGTGATATTACTTCATTTTTTTCCGTTTCGTCATTGCGCTCAAAAGGTTGAGCGAGAAATTAAACGTTCCATTTATCATTTACACCCGGGTGTGGATTTCTTTCTTTAACTCTTTCAATAAAATCAAAAGTCAGGTAAATTCTCGTTTCTCTGTTCAAAACATTTTAGCACAGGTGCCCTTAATCTTTCCTCTCGGCTGTGTTTGTATTAGAACTGACAGGTTACACAATCACTGTCTATTGTTCCTTGATTGGTAAAAGTGTGGCGATATATGTTGAATATCACACATGCTCTAACCAACTCTTCGAAATATATCACACACTTTTAACAAAGGCGTGACGTCATAACTATGTGACAAAGTATTGTTATTCTCTTCGCGAAAGGCGACACGATATTCTCTTATGTATACAGAATAAATATTTTTTTAAATGGTTGATGACTAGATTATTTTTTGGTGGTCTGAATTTGTTCACAACAATTGTTCTATTGCAAATTATTGGAGAGTGCCAACAGGCACTCTCCAATAATTTGTAACAGAACAAATTTGTATAAACAAACCATTATTTGCGTTTAACTGAGTTCAAAACATGGGTAAGGAAAATGTTGGCTTTTGCACTGGTACCCTAATTTTTGTCAGGCCTGATTGTGGCTTCTTGCACTCAACCAGTTAAAGAACTATTTTTGATCTCCATTTTAGTTATTCTATATTGATTTTGTGTTGTGTGATCACTGTTAAAAAACAAAAGCTATCAGCGAAATCAAGATGAAAGCTCTAGTATTTAATTTTAGGCTCTCACAATTGGATTTTAGGCATCGGCGACCATTCCACCAGGAATACAAAATAAAAATAAAAACCGCCCTCCCTCATTCGTTTAAAAAAAAGCCTGAGAATCAGTTATTTAATTTTGTTTGGCCTAATACTTAACAGATTTAGCAGCTTCTTTTGAAAACGTGAAATTTAAAAGAGAAGTTTAAAAATGCATCTTCAAACACATCCTCCAAAGTCAAGTAGTCGTCATATTCACAACAGACATTCTTTCAGGCCTTGTTGTCTTGAGGTTATTTATTTTACGGAACCTGACAAATTTAATCCCCTTTTAAAGTAAATAAATGCTGGTTTATTATATAGTTTGCCTGTGTAAATATATGGATAATGTTTGTCTATATTATACTGCGTTATCAAGCCCAAACATGTAAACTTCTTGATGGAGATCCGATGAGTTTTCAATAAGCCTTCACCCTTTACCAGAGACAAAGAAAGCACTTCGAAGTGAGGGAGGAGTGGCACGGTCCATGGCTTATACTGCAACGAGTATCCAAGAATCATTACATACAAACCCAGAGAGAATCCATACAGATTCTCGCTACACCTCTACTAGGATTCTCGTGAAAAGAATTGAGTCAATTTAACCCTTTACCGAACATAGCAGAAGCGAATTAACCAATACAAGGATAACATGACCTGAAATATCCTGACACTTTGTCAACAACATTGTACAAATATGTCTGTCACTGGAACCGTCTCATGTATCCAAATTCAATTTTGATTCAAAAATTAAAAAGCTGTGTTGGGTAAAAGGTTAACATGTGCTATCAGTATACAACAGGGGTTCAACCATGGTGGCCTCGAGCGATCCTGGGAAACTAATAGCAGGTATGGATTCTCGCAACCATTTTCGAGAGAATCCAAATGGATTCTCCAAAATTTAAGTGAAATATAAGCCCTGTGGTCATACTGGGGCATCCACACAATGATATATATCAGTGAAGACCCTTGTGCCTTAGTGACGTGATAGATAGACAAATACACAAACATGTTTGGGACTCGCGCACCTCTGCATGATAAAAAAGCACATTGTTGACTGCAATTTTAACAAGTTTCTCCATCGGGTCGAAACATTGTTTCGACCTGATGGAGAAATTTATTAAATATGAAGACAAAAATGTGCATTTTCTCGACTCTAAGGTTCGTGGTAGGGACACATCGAACGAGGAAATCTTCAGCCACATCTTAAGAGTAAAGAGTTTGTGCACCCGCTCCATGCTAATTATCAACAAGGTCCTCGTGTCCCCCCCCACCCCCCCCCACCCCCCCACCCCCAATTCCTAAGTTCCCGTCCATTACCTCCGCAATGTCTAATATTTTATACACTTTTAAGCTGATGTTGAGAGGGGTGTAACTTCTGGGTGGGTGTAGGGGTGTGACACCCCCAAATCTCCCGATCATGGGTTTTGTTGGGCAGAGGTTGGGCATGAAATTATGAAAAATCAAGTTGGGCAGAAGTCTTTGCTTGCCTGAGGAAAATATACACACGCTTTGGGGAACTCAGTTGGCAAAATCTCATATCCAACTTTTATCTTCAAATTAGTGGAAAATAGTTTGGTTATCTCCCCTGAAATTGTCGTTTTGGGGATCGCATATAAGCATTACGGAGATGGGAAAGTTTTACAATTCCTAAGATTAAATAAAATTTTGAAAAGTTACATTATGAAAGCGCATGGTATCTGATAGTTCAATGTATTTTCTTTATAGTGATTGTTGAATGTTATCCGAGTTTCGTTCCCCTGTCATTTATAAAATGTACTGTTTTCTAATGTTTAAAAATAGTGTTTCCGTTGGCTTTTAGCCATCTATGTGCGTCTTTTGGTTTGACAGATGACTGGGCTGCTCATCAATTCGGAAAATATGATCTTGTAACTACTTTCTGGTAAAAATATCTGTCCGACATAAGTCTTGCCTTTTGTTCCTTTGATGTCCAAAATTCTGTAAAATCTGATAATTCTATTGCTGTCAATGTTTTCATCATTGCAGTTTATATCGGACATATGTCAGAAAGTAATTGTAGAGGTGTTATATCAGGTAGCTTAATATAAATTTTCGGGTAGGAACCCTGCTGTAATTTGCTCCAATGTTGTTTCAACAAATTGTAATGTTGTGGGGAAAAAGAGAATATAGGTGGCCTGGTTTCTTTTTAATTCATAATAAAAGGTGAAGAGACTGCCGCTTCACAATTCGCAGAAAAACAATTGCTTTGCTTCACAATTATGGCGAGCAGTGGACAGCTTCGTATGCGATCAGAAATTGACTGGAAAAAATTGTAAATGTCGAAAAGAATCCTTCTCAATTATGGCAAGCAATAGACAGCTTCGTGTGCGATCAGAAATTGACTGGAAACATTGTAAATGGCGAAAAGTTACCACACCTCGAGAGGACTGTTTGCAAAACTCCCAGAATAATTCTCCCCAACACCAACGACTTTGAAAGAATTATATCCAAAAAAAATGGAAAGGTGGGTTTATCTTTTTATATTTAAATTAAAAACTTTACTTATTTATTCGTTATTCGTAGTGTCGTGTACTTACTCACCTCGGCCTGGAAGTCAAATGATTGTGCGTAACAAAAAATATAACAAAAAGCGTAGATATGGGAGGGGTGAGAAGAAGCTGACCCCAACCACGGATTTTGCCGGAAGTTTCGATTTCGAATTGCTTTGGGGTTTTTGTACGTTTACGATAAGTTCATTGCCAACTAAAATAAGCCGAAAAGGGGCCAGACCCCCCCCCCCCCCACCCCCCAGGACATTTCACCGTATCAGGCCTCTTACAAATAGGAAACCGAAAACCGTACATTTTTCACTGAACCACAATATATTTTTATGACTTTGAACTACAACGGAATTAAAAATTAAGTTTACAAAGGCATAAGATTGACAAAGCCTTCTTTGTACAAGGCTTTCCAGAAAATTAATATCGGGTATAGGATAATGTATATTCTTAAACTGCAGGTTTATGGCTGCCGATTAAAAATATCTGTCGATAAGTTTTGCTAAGTATACTTTGATTAACCCTTTACCCAACGAATCGCCCACATCCGCCGCGTAAAATGCAAATTCAGCAGCTGAAAAAATATTATATTTCGAAAAATTTCAACAAAACCATATCATGTGACCCCTCTTTGGAACGAGCTCGTCGAGCTCGTTCCAAAGAGGGGTCACATGATATGGTTTTGTTGAAATTTTTTTAACAAATTTGAAAAATGATATTTAAAATAATAAATTTTGAAATCGTCTGCGTTGGGTAAAGGGTTAACGCTTATCTGAGAAAGAATTAGCTGATAGTTTCGGGTAGTCGATAAGGAGAGATAACCGTCGACTTGAAGCAGTCAGCAGAAGTGGAAAGCTGGGTGTGCTTGCTTGCCCGCCAAAAACATACACAGATTAGAAAGTGCAACACATTTCCAACTCAAGTTGTATTTTGTTCAGCCAATCAAACTGTCCATAGTTGAAATTGACCAATGAAATCTTTCAACCCCAATTATGCAAATTGTGAAAATATGGCCCAGTTGTATTTTGTTCAGCCAATCAAATTGTCTAGTTTTGAAATCGAAATTGCCCAATGGAATCGACGGAAGGCTTTATTTATCACTGATTAATATGAAAGCAAAATATCAAATGTTTTAAAGTGAACAAAACGGACGAGTCATGTGATAAAAATATTTATTACTAGGGGAGAGGTTGGAATGAGGGTGGATTCTTGGTTTGAGGAGTCATGCTTCCTAAACTCCTATGACGATGCCCCTACCATCAACACAAAGTGTGTGTCTAGCAATAACAGGGCGTTGTGGGTACGATGCATAAACAGAATATTACTCTTGACGAATTAATTTCAACTGGAAACTTTCACTGTGAGGTTTATCCTGAAGAGGGTAATGTCAATACCTGTAAATCATATTGCAAAGTAAATTGGATTAGCGCGAACAACGGTGTCCGTTGTACTGTGAACAATATTGTATGCTGATGTTATCTTTGTGGGTATTCAAGTCATGTCTCTATCGATGAGTAGGTTTTCGCTACCAGGTACCTTGAACTCTTTTGTGGTGTGGAGACAAATTACTTCTGGTAGGTATGTGGAATCTCTGTTTCAGAGCGTGCGTGGGTTCACATTGTGAACCAAGTTGTCAAAACAACGATCATACTAATGAAAATGCCCCGCTACTGTGTAACTATGTTTCATAAAGCTACGTTCACACTATAGATTTTTGTCGTACGTTTTTTCTAGTAATCGATAAAGTTGAGGTGGTTAGACAAAAATCCATAGTGTGAACAGCCAAGACGTATGGATTTCTATCGACTTTCGTCTGATGCATTTTTTAAAGATAAAATCAAACGTGAACTTGTTTTGTCTATGTTTCTCTACAATCATTGAAGGGAGAACGGCTGTTGATTGGTTCTCGTGTGATGATCATGTGATCAGTCTGCAGTTTTCAAAAACTTAATGACTTATCTGTAGAATTTTATCAATAGTGCGAACTGCCTTCATATTTTAGACGTTGAGACAAAAACCTATAGAAGAAAGTCTATAGACAAAAATCTACAGACTAAATAAAATCTATGGTGTGAACTTGGCTTAACTTGACCGGCAAAGTTCTCAAAGGCCATGTCGTCGCTCTGTATGATGTGCAATGTAGAAGCCGATTTTGTTTGTCATGTTCCTTGTCATGCAAAATGTTTCCTTAGGCAGAACACTACGCCCCATCCCGTCCACCAACACACACCGTCTGGTGTGGGTTGGAGAAGGAGACATTGTGCATAAATATATGACCTTAAACACAAATAAATAAATGGAGAAGGAGGGTTCCGCACTGTGTTCTCCCCAAGAAAAATATGAAAGTATTCTACCAATTGGAGTCGTAAAGTATACAACACCACAAATACCAGTTATTAGTCCAAGAACGACAACTCGAGTTATCCCAGGAACGAGAACTCAATTTCCGATAAACGCTATTATCTCAGGCTGTAAGATGTTTTTTCTCGAGTAGCGCAGCTGACTGCGACGAATATATAACGTTGTTGTATACATTAAATGCAAAATATCATATTTAAGTTTATTAATCCTTTTCCTAACATGAAAAGCAGACGACACTTACAAAACAAAATCTTGAATAACTAATTTATTTCATTTTTTGTCTCAAAAACATAGGTTATGACCCCTCCTATGTTTTTGAGACAAAATATGAAAAAATAATAAAAATTAATTGGCGATATTTGTGAATAGCGCTGGCCGTTTTGGCCGTTACGTTGGGTAAAGGGTTAAGATCGTTTATACAGTTTAAAATTAGGGCCCTGCGAACCACCAATTTCGGTTCGAATCGAATCTCGAAATGAATCAGGCACCAGATTTCGAATCGAATCTCGAATCAAATCTCACCGTTTTCAAGTTGTGGATATTGCACCTTCTTACAGCCGTTAATATTGTCAGTCTCCACTCAAGTACTGTGTGCAATGGCGATTCGTGCAAATCTAGCAAAAAGGTGGAATATTCCAGAACGGAATCAATGTAATTTCGGCAGCGGGATCTACTTGAAGTCTTCGTCTATCATCAGATCTCTTGTACAGGAGACCAGGGGCGAATACTATAAAACTGTTACAATTGTATTTTCTAGAATTGTATTTTCTTATGACTTTAAATGGGTTAAAATGAACCATTAGCAGTTCCAAAGATATATTTTAATACGTCAATAATTCATTTTATTCAGTTATATTAAAAGTTAGAAAATACAATTCTAGAAATTAAAATCGTAAAAGTTTTATAGTTTTGGTCCCTGATGATAGAAGAAGACTTCAAGAGGAGACACTCTGTGGGATTTTGAGAACATCTCGGCGAATCGAAAATTTTCGAATCGGTGCCATTGAAATCGAATCATGGGGATTATTTCGAATTGAATCGAATTTCGAAGCTTCGCGGGGGCTTTTCTCGGCAGTGATAGAGTGCAGTTCCAGTTGCTTTATTGTGGACTCTGCACGGACCTATTGACAGACATATAAACGGACGAACCCTAAAGCGTTTTGGCCATTATACACTAGATGCAATTAACTATTTCTCTTCTCGCGTATTGTAAGTTTGTCACAATGTAAAGCCTGTAATCTGGGCCTCGCTATAAGATTAACACAGATATCTATTATGTAAATGGGGAGTGTGTGATTCGGTGATTCCGTCCAGCTCGAAATTCAAGCTTTGATTATCTGTCTTGCTATGCAATGCGACTAGAAATTTCCGTCGCCCGGGTGGGGCTTACGGTCCTGGGACTTGTGGGCCCGCTAGTTGAGTATACACTGAGACAAAGCCACTTGAATAGGCCCCATAACGACGCACGTCATCCCATCATGATGCACTACTATGACATCATAATTTCACCGTCCACGTTTACTACCAGGATACCCACAAATCTCTACACACCTGGATGGCTTGAACGTCGGTGAAAAATCGCAACTTAATCTACCACCTCCTCCAAGATAGCATCAACTCAATAAACGCGATACCTCCTCTCAACTGATGACGTTTAATGGCGTGAAAGTTGTTACACTGTCACTGTAGTCACAGCGTTACAACTTTTAACTTTATCAAACGTCAAAAGGGGTTACCAAGTCCGGGGCCTTGCTAGAAAGTATCAATCTTCCAATTCTTTTGTCAAAATAACTCAAATTTGTTGTAAACATTCAATTTGTACTGCCGGGAGAAATGCGCACATCATCAAGATATTCATTTTTCACAGATCAAAAGATATATTAATTAACCCTTTACGTAACATGAAAAGCGGGCGACACTTGCAAACAAAATTCTTGAATAACTATTTTTTTTAATTTTTTGTCTCCAAAACATAGGTTATGACCCCTCTTTGGAACGAGCTCGATGAGCTCGTTCCAAAGAAGGGTCATAACCTATGTTTTGGAGACAAAAAAAAATAAAAAAAATAATGAAAATTAATTGGCGATTTTTGTGAATAGAGCTGGCCTGTGTTGGCCGATACGTTGGGTAAAGGGTGGAAAAGCGGTAGGCGATTACAAGGTGTCGTTAAATTGAAAACCTTCTAAAAAAATTGTTGTTGTTGAGCATTGTTTATTTATACAATATCCGCTCCCCTCCCAAGATGGAGGTGGTTAAGATGCTTTTCTATTTGTGATCAATGAACGGTGAAGCAATCCAGTTATCAACTCGAGATGATGTCACTTCCTGTTCCAGCTTGTATACTACCATGGTACCACGGGGTATCTTCAACCACTGATCGTTCAACAATGAACCTATAAAATTCCACCATTATCCCCCTGAACATAAATGAGGACAGGGCGGGCTTGAGTTTTGAACTTGGTTAGAAATTACATCATGGGCCTGACAGCCTCTTACAATGAAATTGAGATTTAAAAAAAAAACAGACTATTTTAAGGTAGGGATGTCGAAGTAGGTGTTCAAGGAACATAGTCACAAAATAACCGGATGAGGACACGAGGAGTATCAACTTAGACCCCATTGTGCGATTTCCTCATTGGACTCTTGGCTTCATATATTGAAAAGGGATTCTATAATCATTATGAGAACCCAGTGGCAGGTTTTCATACCAGGATGGGGTTCTCCTTTTGGTGATTTTTGGTGTGGTAAGGAAGACTAATAGCTACGATCTGAGATTGAATAAGAGAGAGAACTCAATATTGAAAGACAGGACTAAGGACTAAAACAATGGTGTGATCTGATTGGTTGTTTGGATGTAATGGGATGGTTTGACTGATCAAATCGGTCCTTAGTTAGAATATATATGTTTCGAAACACTAGGAACAAGAACACGCGGTGTCGGTATAGGGTTGGTATCATACAGGTTAGTCAGGAAAATACTAAAATATTAACCCCCCAAAATAGAGCTGAAATGGTTAAGGGATTTTATTGATTGATTAATAACGTGGATTAACCTTGGTTAACCGATTAATCACTTGTCCAAATAGATATCGGAATAATTGCTATACCGTTAATGATTTACAGTATGAACCCTTTACCCAACGTAACATACAAAACCGACTAGGCCTATATACAAAAATCTCCATTCAAATTTATTATGTTTTCAATTTTTGTTTCAAAAACATAGCTTATGACCCCTCATTGGAACGAGCTCGTTGAGCTCGTTCCAATGAGGGGTCATAAGCTATGTTTTTGAAACAAAAATTGAAATTTTTTTAGTAATTCATAAATTTGTTTTGCAAGTATCATCTGCTACCCACAATGGGTAAAGGTTTAAGAATGACCATTTCCAGCTACTGATACAGTGTGATGATCATGCAAGTAAACACGTATGCTAGAAAGTACCTTGCATGCTTTACTCTATCTCATATAATTGATGTGAGTCAGTGTGACAATGTTTGCCTGTTTTGGAGAAAGTTTGTTCCTTTGTTAACCCATATAATACAGTAGTTCAAAAGTAACGGTTAATCGATTAATTACTTTTTGGATCGATCAAGATGTTGATCATTGAATAATCGATTATTCGGTTAACCGTTTCAGTTCTACAAAAAATCGAAACAGTTCTAACTTGAAAAGTCTTCTGCATTACCGGAGTATATTCCCTAAAAAATAGAACACTACGCTATGGCATGATACGCGACTGGGTGATACACAGTATATGTAGTGGAACAGTACTATCCGGGGTCAAGGTGATAGCTTAATTTCACGATTTTGCTGTTTAAGAGTGTATATATATTTTCTTTATAATCTTTCTCACTCGGGCTGAAGGCGAAAAGACAGGTATAAGACGGATCCCGAAAAACCAATTTGTCAAGTAAGCCATCTGTGTATATAATCAAAGAATGCGCAATAAACGTGATAACTTCAATGGAGAGGAATCTTAATATGAGCCTTTAACACCATTTGCGCTTATCCAGTCTTAAACAACGATCTTGCCTTATATGCTTCAAACAAAAGACACTCGTTTAGCCATCCAAGGTAATCACTCATCTAATTATATAGTCATTATTGCCGATAATCTCCAATACATACGTAGTGCTTGGTGTTGTATGGACAGCCTCAAGTTTTGTAGGTGGACTGTCAAAAATGTCAATATATACCGAAAATGCGAGACTTTCAAAGAAACTTAAAAGAGAATTTTAAATTAAGACGGCTCTATAGCGGCCAAGTTCAAGAGAAGCTATTAAAGTGGGAATCAATGTCCTTGCGATCGAATAAGAGTCGAGGGATTTCTCGAAAATTTAACTTCCAGGCGTAAGACTGTGGGTTGTGGGCGAAGAGCGGGGGATGTACCATGCTATAGGTTAGAGGAGGTGCCGCATCGGTGCGAAAGTATAGCACGTTGTAATGTAAGGGGAGCCACAGATCTCATATTTAGAGTGGGAACAGTCGCTGGCCAAATCGTTGGCCATAGATGAATGTAGGATTAGAAATAGGAAGTACGAGCTCCGGGAGCTCGCGAATAGTTGCGTTTAGATAGACGATATTACCTGCTGTAGAAGGCAAGCATTAGGTAGACAGAGTAGGCTTTGACTGTATGAACATTATACTGAGGTAAATGGAGGGGAGGGAGCACTTAACCTCCAAAGTGGCGACTGCTTGAGTGAAAAGCGTCCAGTCAAGTGACGATACATTAGTGGCCGTGCGACGGCAATGATAGAGTGACATTCCGTCACATGTTAGAGGAAAGGCATCCAGTAGAGTGACAATATGTTAGTGGCCGTGCAGTGATAGAGCGCAGTTCCAGTTGTTTGTTCGTGCAAAGGCGACCAGAGTCCAGAGACACTACATTGAGCAGAGAAGCTCAAACACCAGCGACAAGGAAGAAGCAACCAACAGAAGGAAGAAGCAACCCGCGACAACAGGGAACGCGTGTCCGCAAAGTGACTCACAAACTGTGCGGGTGGGATGTGATTGGTATTTGTTTTTCTTTTATTTTTAGATTTCATGTAAATCACAAGTTACTGTACTTTTCTATACATATATTGAAATTGCTATTTTCGGTGAATCCCTGTTGGTTTTGCTTTTGATGAAAAGTCACTGACCCCTTCAGGATAAGAACCACCCTAACAAAAACGAAACGGGCGGGCTCGACACGATGAGACACATGTTCACGTACGAATTTAGGCGTCACCCCTGGTGTCTTGACTGAAGTCGCGGCGTGAATCTATTTCTCCCGGCAGCGACCACAGCCGGTTTCCGACTAAGGGCACTACCGGGGGTCCAGGGGTAAGAAGGAAGCAAAACGTTTACCGGCCTTCACCTAGTACTACCATTGGACTTGGAATCAAACGCACCTTCATTGTAAGTGTCCTAAAGTGGGAAGTATTATTGTAAAAGATTGGCTAAACTTGACTTTATACCTGTGTTCTAATCACGATATAGACACAGGTACTGAAAGTAACCTGAAAGACAAGTAAATACCATCAGGAATGCCGTCCTCGCCACCTCTACGAGACCACAATGGACGAATCACCAACGAGATAATAATTGCATCAAGTATTTTGTGCGCTTTTGGCCTGACATACTCCTTAATTGATTGCGCCATAAAATGCATTTGGATGCAAATTTTAAAAAAAAATCTTCTTCGCTCCAGGAGGCAATGTATATTCACATAAAGCGAGATTGAATGAATGCTTTCCTTTGCCTCTATTATTGTATCATCATGTAATAACAAGAGAGCTGAAAACCGACGTCTCTTATCTGTGTGTTGGTCCTCACAGGTTAAACAAACTGTAAAATTATTCTTGGTAAAGAGAAATTCTAGACGCGTCGCATTCATTATTTCATATCCACAGATTCTACCTGTCCGCGTGTAACAAGGAAGTGTATTTTTTCTGAACTGAAAGTTTCTCCAAATCAGTCATGTCGTCAACGGAAACTTTTCATTTAAACTACGAAGGAAATGAAAAGTATCAAAAGTCTGCTAACATAAAGAGGTTCTTCATCGCTTCTCTTTGTGCGGTAATATTTGGAATCGGAATTGGTATTCTCATAGGATACTTTGCTATTTGTGATAAAGAAACGTCGCCGGAAGTCAAGGATGGGATATTTCTAGAAGGGGTACCAAAAGAGATTATTCAGGAGGGCGATCCGAAAATTACTGATAAATTGTTTGATGAAATCAAAGCAGACAAT
The DNA here is from genome assembly GCA_031216915.1 of Pictodentalium vernedei. Lineage (NCBI taxonomy): Eukaryota > Metazoa > Mollusca > Scaphopoda > Dentaliida > Dentaliidae > Pictodentalium > Pictodentalium vernedei. Next base: position 172,784,372 of record CM062292.1, read on the forward strand.
ATTGAAAAATACTTAAGGTAAGCAAATTAAGTTTGGTGGGAGCAGAAACATAGGTGCGTTCGACATCGCCACGGAACTAGAGAGAGATGGGCGTCGCGAAGATGACTGATTGGGAAGGGGATGTGAAACCTGATTTGTCTCGACTGTGATGGCCCAAGTCTCGGTCGGCTAATATTCCAGCTACACCATCAAGCATGCCTTGATGATGTAGTTGGAATATTAGTCAGTCTGAATTATAGTTAACCCTTTACCTAATATAAAAAGCAGACGACACTTGCAAAAAAAATTCTTGAATAACTAATTTTTTCATTTTTTTGTCTCAAAAACATAAGTTATAATCCCTCATTGGAACGAGCTCGACGAGATCGTTCCAAAGAGGGGTCATAACCTATGTTTTTGAGACAAAAATGAAAAAATAATATAAATTAATTGGCGATTTTTGTGAATAGCGCTGGTATGTTTTGTCCTTTACGTTGGATAAAGGGTTAAAGGTCGGCTAATATTCCAGCTACACCATTAACCATGCCTTGATGATGTAGTTGGAATATTAGTCAGTCTGAATTATAGTTAACCTTTACCTAACATAAAAAGCAGACGACACTTGCAAAGAAATTCTTGTATAACTAATTTTTTAATTTTTTTGTCTCAAAAAATATAAGTTATAACCCCTCATTGGAACGAGCTCGTTCCAAAGAGGGGTCATAACCTATGTTTTTGAGACAAAAATGAAAAAAATGATATAGATTAATTGGCGATTTTTGTAAATAGCGCTGGTCGGTTTTGGCCTTTACGTTGGGTAAAGGGTTAAAACATTCAAAACTTCCTGGAGATTTATTTGTGAATAAATACAAAATACACGCAGTAGTCGTCACACAAATTCTCATTCAATTTACATTTTCTGTATCCGTAATCTGAATTGGTCATACCGGGTCCCCAGCAGGCCGAATCGGGTGCCACAGACCTCCGTGTAATGTCACCCCTACCCAACAACCCCCATAGTAACGCCCCTGAATGAGGGGTGGGTCTTGAACTCCAGTGAGAGAACAAATCGCATAGAGAGCCAAGTAACTGTGATTTTCTAGCTTTGACACTTGCGTTGTATAAAATCATCAGAAATGTCTAACTGCAGTGCTGGAAATGGTGGTGGCAGTATTATGTCAGCGGGGGCTTGGCCGGCTCCCTCGCATTGGGATTTTGTCGAAAATTCAGTGCTCTGCCGATTGTTTTTATTATCACAACTGTTCCTTTACGTTAAATTTTTAATTGTTAGTCGTCAGTGAGAGTAAAAACAGTTGGATTTTTTAACACTAATGTTGAAAAATGGACACTCCTTCAACAGAGGGTGGGTTGGCGACCATATAATGCTTCCAACAAAAAGTAAGTGCACATACCATTATTTAAATGCCACACTTCTTTTTCTGGGGGTGGTGAGAACACAATGTGTTTTAGTCTTTCCACTTGTTTTCTTGCAACCAGAGTGGTGAAGATTCTTCTGATATTTACGTTTCGTACACTATGATAAAATTACATAGAAAAAGCACGTACCGGGTGGAGTACTTCAAAACATAAGTTTCACGAGTCTCCAGTACGCATGTCACTCTTTGTGCTGTCCTTGGTCATACGAAATTTTATATAGTACTCTACAGGAGAAAATCCTCAAAATTTAAATTTAACGATGATTTTATTATCCGAATAGACGGACATGGATTTATATAACACATTATTTTTTAATGTCCTTGATATTCTGGAATGGCCTCGATTAGCCATTGCGCTGAAATATGTGACTTTAAACACCAATTAATCAATCAATTAATCAATCTAGACGGGCCTAGTGTGTCTGTACTTCAAGGTTTTTTTTTAATTTATTTAAAATCTTCTTACCGTCTTGCTTTCACAATCATTAGTGATATGCATTTCCACTTAAAGAACCCCCCCCCCCCCCAAAAAAAAAAAAAAACAAAAAAAACCAAAACCCCAAAACATGGATGACATCATTTCAAAATGTTGTAGATCTACTAAATTGTTGAAATACATATCTGCCATCTTACTTGCATTTGACTTTAATGTTTTACCTAACTTTGCCTCCCTACCCGGCCTCTGCGCTATTCCAAAATCACCCTTCAGATTATATTATTTTTCAATTTTTGTCTAAAAAATAGCTTTTGACCCCTTATTGGAACGAGCTCAAAGAGCTCGTTCCAATGAGTGATCATAAGCTATGTTTTATACGAAAAACATTATTTAATTGTTCAAATTTTGCTTTGCAAGTGTCGCCTGCTATTCGTGTTAGGTATTGAAATAAAAAAGAGGGATTCTTTCAGTCCCACTTGAATTTCAGAGATGACTCAAGATAAAGAGACAAGCGTTCTTCAAACAAGATTCTCACCACTTTGCATTTAACGAACTTAAATGGATAATTGGCCTTTACATCTTTTAATCCTCTGTTTCACAGAGCTAATGTTAGACATTTTTTTCATATGTTCGTGAAATTAACTGTAACAACGCATGACAGTTTTGGTCAGCATAAAAAATGACAACACATTAGATCCTGTTTTTTCTTTTGATGTTGTTATTTTCAAACCTGTACTGCTGTACTTTCGTATCCCAAAACTCGAAGAACACTCGAATCCAATCGCACACAGTGAATGAAGTTGCAGCCAGAGTAGTAATAGACCACGGAGAGGGTATCTCTCTTTTTCAAAACCAAAACGAGCATGCAAAAGTTAAACATTTCAGTCATTGTCTGCCTCTCAGTCTTTAAACCCGATTTTCTTGCCTCATATACACAAGCACCCACACCCAAACCCAATAACAACTTTCCCAAATATATTTAGGCTCTATACGCGATGGGAACACCTCAAGACGCTGCCATAAAGATACAAATATAACACTGGAATCCAATTTTGCAATTTTTACTTGATGTGATATCTCCATTGCAAGTCTCGTCGTTCAGCAGACATAAATACTAACTACAATGAGACCAATGCCTTGACTAAAATATAAAATGACTGAATACAATTTTGACGCAATGAATCGTCACGTCATACTTGAATTTAGTCATTATATGTTCCATATCTGACATTGGATTAAATTTGCGAGATTATTGTCTTTTGTCTGTAGCAAATCAAAGATCAGTGCAAAAACATTTTGTCAGAAGCAGATTAATTGGCCGACTCTCTCCAGTTTGCTGGATCTCATATGTGGCGTCATATAGTCACGTGACATGGTGACGCCATAGGGTTTTTCATGTTAGCTCGTGTGGGCGGCCATTTTGTGACGTCATCACTATGCTTCGCATGCGCAGCTTGAGTTGATAGAGTGGCACGTGTTTCCGTCGTCCATTTTGTTTGATGGAGACCGCCATCTTTGTTTCCATGGTAGCGCCAAACAATCCATCGAGGTACTTCTCAGAAGGTGCGCATCTTCTAATATAATTCATCCTAAAAGCTCTTGCCTCCCCCCCCCCCCCCACACACACACACACACTTCTAGATCTCCAGTCTTAATGGAATAATTCTCCATTAACTACCTAGCCTGCCTTGTCCATCCTGCCTGAATGCTGGAAGCCCATACATGGTTAATTGCCGCCTTACGCCATGAAAATGAAACGGAAACATCTCGCATATATAGGAGCCTGCGAATGGGAAATTGGACATCAAATCGATTCGTTTTTTACATTCGAATCGACTGAATAATAACGTTCGCGACTTCCCATTGTCACCAATTCAATGCAACAATACGCCATCTGTAATGTACAATAACAGACTGACATTCCACTGGTAAAGAGCGCAATAAGTTGAGCGGATTACTTTTATGCTTATGGGTTACTTGCATCATTCCAAAATTATCTAAAATTGATGAAATAAAAACTCATTTCATCCTCAATGTATTTATACGCCTGGAACTTAATTAATCACCCCCTGAAATGTTTCATGACAGTGAAGTTGCTGTTACTGATTATTATGTCCTGCAGTACATTTCATCTCGTGAAAAACATGATGTGTCTGGTTGATAGAGTTCCCCAAACACATCAAATACATCCCCTTGTCCACACGAAGCATGCTGCTCACGAATGTCACAAAAACACTGTTATCACCATGCAATATCTGGGTATAAAGCAAGAACATTTGTCACTTCTTTTATCCGTAAATGTTGACATGACAAGGAGGAGACTGTCAGAGACACTAGGATGGCAAATCGTTGGCATAGCTATAAGAAGGAAACTTGGCTACAGACATTCTGCCATTAGCAGACTTGTCCGAAAACATCAACAAACCAACAATGGTAAGGACCGACAACCTCGAACGACCTTTCCTCGTGAAGATCGTAGTCTGGCACGCTTCGTTAGGCGTGAACCATTTGCATCAAGTGGGCGTTTGAAACGCCTTTGGCTCCCCAACAGGCGTTTGTGCGACAGAACTGTCCGAAACCGTCTCAAAGCACTGGGTATAAGGTCCAGAAGGGTCATCAAGCGTCCACCTCTGCCCGATCAGCATCAAAGACGACGTTTGAAGCGGTGTATGGCACAACACTGTAATCTCAGGACATGGAGGAGAGTCTGTTGGTCAGACGAGAGTAGGTTCATGCTTCACATCACAGATGGTCGCATGAGAGGCACAGAAATACTGCTTACATGCCCAGGAACATCAGACCTACTGTTTCTTATGGTGGAGGATGAGTAATGATCTCTGGATGCCTCTCTCATGATTGTAAACTTTATATGGTGACTGTACATGGGAATCTCAATGATCATCTGTACATCCGAAACATTCTCAATCCGGTTGTCGTGCTTCTTTTTGGCAACCACTCGGTGGCTACTCGCCCTGCATTCATGGACGACAATGCAAGACCAAATCGCCCCCGTGCTGTGAGAGCATTCTTTCAGAACAACGCTATTACAACACTACCTTGGCCTGCAATGAGCCCCGATTTGAATCCCTTAGAACTCATCTGGGACTTTATCGGTTGTCGTGTGAGTAGTAGACCATGCATCCGATTGTCCCCGTTTGGCAGGACCTAGTGCAGGACCTAGAAAGTGACATCATGTCACGTGACCCAGTGGCGCCATGTTGTGTTGTCATGGTAACCCGCGTGAGTGGCCATTTTGTGACGTAATCCTCATAGTGATAGCGCGTGTTGTTAGGGTGATACGTGTTTCCAACGGCCATTTTGTATACTGGAGGCCGCCATCTTGGTTTGTATGGTAGCACATGGTTGCTATGTTACCCAATGGCTTACAATAAGACGGGGTATGTTCGACTGAGTAGGAGTAAATCTAATTACCACAAACAACCCGACAATCCCTCCAAATCACAAAAATCTACCCCAAACTACCGAAATTGACTTTATTTGATACGGATTTCCCCCAGAATCGTTTTAGGACCGCCACACCATGGTACCACGAGGTCCCCAGATACCGAGGGGAGGGAGGACCCCGGGGTAAGTTCGACTGAACTAGAGTAGTTATTCTGGTTTGGATTTCCCCCAGAATCCTTTTTAGGACCACCATACCATGGCTTGTACTAGTAGCAAGTTGTGCTTTAGTACTGAGGGGCCCTTTGGATTATAGCCAACTGATAGACAACCTCCATGAAAGTCTATATCATTCCTAATGCAAAGAATCTGTCGAGTAGTTACTGATAAGTCATTGCTCGAACGAATCCCACCGAACAAATAAGCCATAGAGTATTTACTCGAACGAGTGACTCGCACATGCGACTCTTAGCCTCATTTCGGTATTTGAGTATACCTATGACCTGGTATTGTATTATTACCTTCTGGAGAATCCCCTTTTTGTCGTATGATTCCGTGAGGTCATTAGAAAATCCCTCAATGAAGTCTAATTTTCTATCCCTCTTAACCTCATTTCGTTTGAGGCCATGAGTGTCATGAAAAAATTCCTCAACAGGAGATTCGAAAATTTTTAGCACTTTGAAACGGGTATAGACAACCAATCGAATGCCTAAAATGCATGAGATCTTACGCATATTTGTCCATACACAGAAACAGTGAGATACACATAACTATTTTTGCGATCTCGGTTTGTAGTCGTGAGATTGGCTCTGTAGAGGACTCCTAACCACAGAGCAACGGCGAGCAACTCTCAGCTCCACAACATACTAAGTCCACACAAGCAGGGTTAGCATTGGTTGAAGACAGGTGCACCATCGACGTGCAGTACGCCTTAGTACACAGCGTCACCGCGCCCCCACGCAATGTCTTGCTCAATGACACAACGCGGTAGCCGAAGGTGGGATTCGAACCGAAGACCTCTCGGCTTGCAGCCTGCACCTCTACCCACTGAGCCACCGCGCCCCTCCCTTCACCGATAGAGAACTTACCCACACTCCAACTTCGAGGCTTATCTACCCACGGGTATTACCTTACTCTTGTGTTCGTTCAATTCGTATCGCCATTTGTCCCCGTACTTTCCTACATTGAACAGTTTCTGTAGATCCTCTTCACTCTCGTCTGATAACACTCTCTGCCCTTCCCATTAATTCTTCCCCCAAATCTTTTATATACAATACAAACAGAAACAATGTACAATAATCAGCTCTTCGTGTACTGTATATACTTAACCATTTACGCAACGTAATGGCCATATACGGTCAAGGCTTTTAAAAAAAATCACCATTCAAATTTTATTATCTTTTAATATTTTGTCTCTAAAACATAGCTTTTGACCCCCATTGGAACGAGCTCAACGAAAATGTTTAGTCATTCAACAAATGTTACGGGAGTATCGTCTGCTGTTCGGGTTCACGATATTGACTGTGATATGGGAAGATGCTTCTTTTTGGGGGCACTTTTGCATTTGAATTTGCAAAGTTCTATAATGCATAGAAATGCTAGCCGATAAATAGCTTCGCACGTGACGAATCGCACGTGTACTTATGATGCATATACACTGAATCGAATTACTTGTCACAAGGTATAATGAAACTAATCTTTGTTGATACAAAACATGAGGGTAAATAAAGAGTATTGTATATGCATTTCATTAAGCAATGTTCAACGTCTTGATTCAACGCACACACAGTCTCGTCGTACAGATGTGCACACATACTTATCGGGGTTCTTAAATCAAGGTGAATGAGGGACCACGGGTATGCAATAACTGAAACTTTCTTTTTGTACCTATACCTTCTCAGATAACTATAACCTTCTTCGTCAGATCACCGAAGTTAAGCAACGTCGAGCCCGGTTAATCCTTGGGTGGGTGACCGTCTGAGCGATCGATTCGGACTCCGGCGTTGTGGCCGTGGGCAAGACACTTAACCCCGTTGTCCACATGGGGGCACGATGACGCCGTGTACTAAGGCGTAGTGCACGTCGATGGTGCGCATGTCTTCAACCAATCTAACCCTGTCTATGCTGCAATGCCGAATTACGATGTTAGGGAGCTGTCAGCGGTCGTTGTTGCTCTGTGGTTTTCTCCGTGTACTCCTTTCAATTGAAATTTTGCTGATGATGGTCTTTATAACCTGGTAAACCCATGCGTGGACATCACTGTTCACGAGTGGATTACGATCAGTCCATGGCGACTGTATTGTATGATCGATTGGCTAAATGTGTGTTTATACTTATGTTGCGTTCATAATATAGCCACAGATGCTGATCGCGACCTTAAACACACAATAAATAAATAGATAAATAATAAATAAATATCGGACACCCAGGTATTAAATCCCTATGTACCATAGTTGTTACCCAAAATAATTGCTTTATCGCCCATTCTACCATAGAATGTTAGTTGGTGATTGCTTAACAATTCAAATCGGAGAGTTCTCTTATCAAAGTGAACCAGTCGAGGTCTGATGTCATTTCTTAGCCCCCAGATGTGGTTGGTGAGACAAACGGGAAACATCAGTGTGAGTTCTTATCTCCTGAGCGTTTTAAAATAATCGATGTCCCGGCTATTTGTTTCGGTCACGTTAGCCACTATTACGAGCTGCTGCGAGGTGGTTGAACATTGGGTAGGATGGGGAATGACGATGTCCACCGATCGAAGTGTAACGGAGTTAGTGAAGCTGTGTTGGAGGTCATTCCTCACCATTCATGTCCCTGCAGGACTGAAAATCAGTTGTTTGGCCAAGCTGCCGGTAATTATCGGGACATGAGAGTTGGACACTGTTCAGGCTTCTATAAATTGTTTCAGGTGTTGCATTTCTGTTCAGACAAAAATTCTTAAATTTTTTAAAAGTACATGATGACAGACAGGTTCGCTATTCTATCACTGTTAAGCAGGTTTGATATCATGTCATTGGCAGGCAGCTTCAAAGCATTGTTTATGGAAATCAACCGAAAACAGTTGTTGCTGCTTTGCCACAACGGTTTCAACAAAATGCCAAGAGGAGAAAGCGATAAAATTCATTCCAACACATCGACCTCAAACTCCAATAAGCTGTTTTATTGATATCGTATATGAACTTTGTGCGCATGTACAAGGATTAATCGTTCTTGTGGGTCTTTTGTCTTTTTATCAAAGTCTGCCTGCGTGCACAATGATCAGCTCGGTTTCTCCGAACAATCGGTCTTGTGGTTGTATTCGGTCGAAACACCCAATCCAAATCAAATCGTTATTTGACTTCAGAAGCTATGATGAAGCAAATCCCGGATAGAGTACACGGGATGTGGATTAACCCTTTGATCCCGAGGGGCCGCTTTCCGGCCCAAAAGCATGATACGTCATAACGTCATTACGTAGCATGGCTACTGAGTGAGTGTGTGGAGTAGACCAATTAATATTTTCAACGTGCAGCCCGACGGCTGCACGTTGAAAATATTTATTGGTCTACATCCAAATAAGGAATGTGGAAGATTCGAAATGCTACCATTGAACTGACAGGGAACATACCACTAGGGTTCAAAGGTTTAACACGATAGATAAGATGAATAGAGTTGGTTGCGATTATTCCAGTGAGGGGACATAACCCATGTGTTTTAGGCAAACCATTACACTTTTCAGTTGTTCAAAACATTGTAAGTCCCATCAACTATCTATATTCGTGATAATGCTATGTCATTGTTGGCAGTATGGTATTTCTCACTAGAACGGGAGGGATGAGTGAATTTGAATGGAATCAAGGGGTCGATTTTGTATGATAAAAACCACAGTGTCTTCAACATGTATGTCCAAGATAGCTCGATTCCACGTCCTAAACTTCGCCTTGCTTACTTCGTATGAGATGTTATATCAAGGACTATAGGCTCTCAGGCCACCAATCTAATTCTGTAAGGAATTCAACGCTGGTATGGACTGTTTGTTTACTCACCTTTCGTGCAGTTTGCGTACAGACTATCATTGATGTAATGTGATGTCTCTTCACTCACAGAGATATAGATATTTTTTCTTGCTCCAACTATAGATATTCTTATAAAAAGTATTTATGTAATTCACCTTCAAACCATCAAGCTATTAACACAATCAGCGGAACTACGCGGAGTAATAAAAAACTACGGCTTCTTCATTTCTAATGGTAATTCCATCAAAACGTCTTGATTGAGCAACATTTCCAACGTTGATTCAAAGAAATTTAATCTTTATGGTATTTTTCAGATTCAATCTTCTGGAATATATCAGTTGGTCGAAAACGCTACTCGTATGTTCGATTTTCTCATCAACTGAAATATTCCAGACGAGTGAATTTAATCATAGACGACTGACTTTTTAAGGGCTCGACTGGTACCGGGCCATCCCAGTATGACGGGAACAATTAATTAATTAACACAGCCAAACTTGTCAGTTATGATCTCTGATCTGAACACAGGTCATACAGATTCTTTTCACCTATCTTCACATCAGAGATGCCATCTGTTTTATAGCTCCAATATGAAAGAAATTAATCACTGGCGAACAATTAACATTTACTTGATTATGGCCGGAAAGACGAAAACTTAATGCTTTATTTTTAAACACAACAATGGTTCTTATATCACGCAGGAAACTGTAACCATAGGGTGTTACACTTTCAAAGTTACCTTGGGTATTTAAGATGGAACTGAATCATACTTAGGGGATCTCACCATGGCTTACCCTGTGTGTACGGTGTATTCAGAGGCGGCCGTTAAGGGTGGAGAATCTTTTCCCAATTACTCTGAAGCATAGAACAATGTAAGCTAAGTACCACAGTTAATTCCATTCATCTAACTCTACGTTTTTATTGCTTGTTATCTGCCGTCAAGAAGGGTTAGGTCTCACTCAAAACATTATAGATTCGTGTTAAGCTGCGTAAATTGCGCATAGCATAACAATTAACCCCATTTCGTATGGCATACTGGGGAAAATAAGTCCATCGTAAGTCATCCCTCTCTACATGGGCATTTTTGGGGAAACGTAAATTGTTGGACTCTCTTCAATAACTGTCTCTGGACGCTATTGGCGCTTGGACGTAAATTAAAAAAATTTAACCCCTAAACTCTCACATAGGAACTATGTACTAATATTTAGTTTTGTAAGTTGTTAATTGAATATATCTCACATCATTCCACGAAGCTTCAACTATTATCAGTTGTAAATAAATAGAAGCTGCCATTTTTTAAACCATTCTTACACAAATATGTCCTTTTCCACTAGGTACCTCAGAACTGAAGCCAAAGCGAGTTCCCCAAGCTTAAGGTCATACGAGTTTTCTACTTGAAACTATCAGTTCCATTCCACGTGAATATTGCTGCTATGGTGCGACGTCACAGTCCCTCCACTGGTGCATGATCTGGGTAGGTGGTCTGACATTATGCGGGTCAAGAAGGCTTCATGACGGCGACGCATAAGTGAGATAAAATTCCCCATCAAATCTGATCGTGATAAAATACGTCCGATGTGTATTAGCGTCGAATTTCTTATAAAATTTGGCTGGTGGCCAGAGAGCTTGATCATGGACTTGTACTGTTACATAACAATAGGAAAGAAGATCATTTATTTTAACCCTTTACCTAACATGAAAAGCAGACGACACATGCAAACAAAATTCTTGAATAACTAATTTATTTCATTTTGTTGTCTCAAACGACGAGCTCGCTCCAAAGAGGGGTCATAACCTATGTTTTTGAGACAAAAAATGAAAAAATAATGAAAATTAATTGCCGATTTTTAACAGCGCTGATCGGTTTTGGCCGTTACGTTGGGTAAAGGGTTAAAAAAAGTATGTGTCGTGTATCATTTCTCAAATTTCCTATTCGCCAACGTAAAGCTATTTTTATTGTGATGAAAAGGAGCACTGTAATCCAGTCTCCATTAAAAATACTTAGGCAAATGTCAAAGATCTTCATGATATTGCATCAAGTTGATGCATATGTACAAGTCGCTTCATTGCGTCTGAATTCAGTTTGTAGCTGAGTCGTATTACACGCATTTCAAACAAACTTTAAATTTGAGCAAACACTATGCGCATTGACTGCATACGCCATTACAGGGGCAAATCCTATTAAAAATCAACTACATTTAAAATAAATTACAGTTGGAGCGCCGTTGGTTTGCCACTGTATAGTAAAATTATATGGGATGTATTTGTGAACATGGTGAGAATTTGGAACACCAAAACGTTTCGGAATATCAGAATACAACCTTATAAACTTTATCGATATGACTTGCCATTTCCCACCAGCAACGAACATAAACATGGAAATTTAAATATTGTGAAGTCCATTAGTAAAAGATTTTGGAAGTAAGCACGATAAATTTTAGTTGTTTAGAAAAAGATATTGTGCCAGTAAGTCTCGTCTGAAATTTGGATTAATTGATAGTAAAATTGTACAGTGCCGTTTAACTCTTTACCCAACATAACGAACAAAACCGGCCAGCGCTGTTCACAAAATCATCATTTAATTTTCATTATTTTTTCATTTTTTGTTTCAAACCATAGCTTATGACCTCTCTTTGGAACGAGCTCGTTGAGCTCGTTCCAACGAGGGGTGGTAACCTATGTTTTTGACTTAAAAAATTTAACAAATAGTTATTCCTCTATTTTGTTTGCAAGTGTCGTCTTTCTTTCGTGTTAGATAAAGGGTTAATCTCTTGAAGCGAACTTTATACTAATATATATTTGTGTGAAACGGAATGGTTGCTTGTGAAACGAACTTTCACCTAGGACATTCTCGAGCAAAACTGAATGGTTAGTTACGAACCGAACTTTAAGAAAGGACATTATTTTGTAAAACCGAATCCATGCTTATGAACCTTATAACCCGCCGAGAAATAGAGCCCTTCGAAGCTTCGATATTCGACTAGATTCGAAATTGCCCCGATAATTCGATTTGGGTCGGGCTGATACGAAAATCATCAAATCCTTGAGATTTTATAGAAAATCCTACCTAGGGTGTTCTCTTAAATTCTTCTTCTATTATCAGATCTCCTGGAACGAAGAGCTCAAAGAGTCGATGTATTTAGTTGTCGTAGTTTTTTTAAAAAATAGATCCGTGTTGCGGATCAGATTCGATGCAAGACCTTCCAAATTCTATTCGTCATTTATATCCAGTAATGTTTAATTTATTGTCTTTGTCTATGTCGCAGATTAGAAGTTTTTAATACCTTTCGAAGGTGGGAGATCTACATGTTCGCTAGAGGCACAGTCGACACCAAGAGACAGTCGTCTGGACACCGGTTCGAACGTCTGTCTCGCCACCTTATCAACGCCCTATCTGTTTGGGACTGTTCGTGTTCCTAAAGATGACAAGGGCTTTATATATTTAAAGGCGATCGACGATAACGCACTGAAAAGCTAATTTATTTACATGCATGGAGAAATATATGGTACATTTAACTTACAAACTCATTAGTTCCCGAATATACATAGTTTACACACATTTACAGTTCGCACTATAAGGGCTCGCCTCATCGGATCAAGCGCACACCTTTGGTTCTCTGCACGGTTTTGGTCCTGGTAATTACTAGAGTATTTATGCACGTTTTCGCCGATACTTCTTACAGAGGGTTAAAAGCACAGTAACCTGGAATTACTTTGCTTAACCCTTTGAACTCGTAAGACCGATTTTTCGGTCCAAGGCATAATTTCGTCCCGTTTTTGTCTTATTATAAGAGGTCTAGACTCGAGACATTGATGAAAAAATAATAACTGCAGTCTGCAGCCAGACGGCTGCAGACTGCAGTTATTATTTTATCCTCCCTGTATATTAATATTGGACTGACCCATCTCACCTTTAGTGTACAGAACGGCGATATCATTCCAGGAAACGAGGGTTTAAAGCGTTAAAGCTCTCCTCATGGTACGGCCACGTCGACGTCTTCACACACTTGCTAGTTTCACTGCTGTTACCATCGCGGCTGCGTCTTAAATAGTTCAGTTTTTAATTCATTGGTCTTGACCTCGCAAGATAAACTTCGCCTCAACCTCTCAAGCAATCGCTACATCAAATTCCACGAATAAAGCTCTCACAATCTATTATCAAAACTGCCAGGTCTTCCCACCAAACAGCTCTAACACTAATAAATATCTCTATCTCATGGGCTCAACAAACTTTCCAGACCCATCCCTGTCTATTTCACAAATATGTACAATTTGGAGGAAATTTGGAAGCAATCACTTGCAGACATACTTGCTTCCATTGACATCGGAGATACTTAGTTAGACTGACGCACTTTAAACTGGAGTTTGTTTAAGGTTTTGGCTTCAGACATCTCCTAACCTTAACCGTCGACAGTTATGTGTTTCTAGCGATTCTTGCATTTTTGTCAAAAAGAAAAAAAACTGTCCTTCTCAATGTGATGACTACTGGCTATTAATTTGCTTGTGAAAATAGCTTTGTTATAGCTTAAGAACTCATCAACACTCTGCCTTCCTGTTCTCCACGCGTGAGAGAGGAAATGTTGCTAATGGCCATTTCGTCACAGATGGAGGGTACTAATTAATTCATATAAACGAAAGTGGAGATTATACGCGACTGGACCTTTCGCCAATTATCACCACGCTTCTCTAAGACAAAAGCTTTTCCCCTTTATTAACACAACTGATTAAGCCTACACGCCTCCTGCCGTTTATAATAGTCACATTATTGGTTACGTTATACCATTTAGCGGTTAGGATATGAGATTATATTAAAACAAATTATCCAAAGATATTTACACAAAAGAAGACATATTCTCTTGACATTTTCTATCTCATTGATAGTCCAGAAGTACGAGGATTGCGGTTATAACACATGTCCTAAACTGAATGACAAATGCTTGTTGTATGATTTTCAGGACATTGACTAAAACTCCAAGGTTGGCTGGAACACCGGCAGATTATGAATCAGCAAAGATTATTTACGACTTCTGGACACAAAATGGGGCCAATGAGGTCACTATGGCGCCATACGAAATCCTACTTTCATATCCAAACATTTCTGATCCAAGCAGGGTGTACTTGTTAAACGCCGACGGGAGCGTTCGGCACGCATCACCTGCGAATGAGGCGAATTTGACCGAATGGGACAACAACAAAGATATCATACCACCAATCCTTGGCTTTACAGCAGCTGGAGATGTAACCGTAAGTGAGTCGAGATCTTCCAATTAAACGCCGAGTTTCATTAAATCTTTTACCAACGTAACTGAACCTGGCCAGTGTTATTCACAATAGCGCCATTCAAAAAATATTATTTTTGCCATTTTTGTCTCAAATACACATATGATCACCCGTTGGAACGCGCTCGTTCCAATGAAAGGTGAAAAGCTATGTCTTTGAGAAACGACTTAAAATTTTAGTTGTTAAAGTTTTTTTGCAGGTGTCGTCTTCTTTTTCAATCTTCTAAAGGGTTAAATATTTCTTCGAAAATTGAAAACTTTCAACTGAAATTTCATTTGCCATATCATCAGATTGGTGTCTGTTTGACAACCCAGCACTTCAGCAGGTATGTGTTTCTCTTTTGGGTGTCACCCATTTGAGAAAAGAGTATTTTCAAACACTTGGCAGGTTGGTCTTAGTTATTGAACCAGTGTCACGTTTCAGGAACGAAGATATGTACGACCGAGACCCCAGTGTCTGGAGATACCATCGTATTGCACTCAACATTTACATTACGTTTGTTGTTTGTACCTCATTAAGTTTCTGAACTGTAGCTTAGACACTAGTTCTGAGTATCACGTATATAAATGACATTGACCATGAAGTAACGATGACTTGCAGTAATCGTCCCCTGAGTTCCAATGTGTTCTATGTGCCTACTTGGAACTCAGGGGAAGAGTTGTTTCGCCCATCTGTGTTTCTCCTCGTTTGCTGAAATCTAAGGATATTGAACCTTCTATTTAATTTACTTTATTTATTATATATTCAAACTCTTCTCCTGGTTATTAACCCCAATCATTAAAATGCATGGCTATGCATTAACAGAAACAGCACCGGGAGTACTTTACTGTATTTAACTGTCTTTTGTGGAGGATTGGGATCATATAATGAATAGAATCTTCAACTCGACCCCTGTTTATATCAAAATGTAGAAAACTCGTCCAGTCGATTGGGTCTGGACCGAGCCAGAGCTCGATCCAGTCTTAATTTACTGAACCCATTATTGCATGATGCGAGGAGGTCTGGGTTACCTTTGTTTCCAAAACAGATCACTCGCGGACTCTGTTTAACACGCACAATCCTAGTCAGAAAGTGGCGCACGTGAACTGGGCTCAACGTTCAATAAATACACGTGAGTGGATGGGTCAATCGATATAGCACAAGTGCCAGCGCGGGAGGATAAAATGAGAGGCCACAGGCCTCGCGTTTTATCCATCCGCGATGGCACAAATGCCATATTGATTAACCCATCCGCACGCGTGTGTCGTTCTGTGTTTATTACATGCCTTCACTTCTATAAAAAAAAACAATTATTAGAAGGACACTCAGCAATTCGTTTGAAGACTATCAACAAAAAGAACACATTTTATTCCAACCAAATTTGGGGCACATAGAACACATTGCAGCTCTGGGGACGATTTTCAGCTGTCGCTATGGATTAAAATTGTAATTGCGTTGCACGGTTTGTAGAAAATTCCAGTGAAATTTCGTTTCTATTTAAAAACCGACCGTTAACGACTTCCGTTCCGTGGAACAGTTTTTTTTTCATTTTCCGCATGGTTCAGGTTTACTCTAGATGGAAATTACATAAATGGGCGTGAAATAAATAGATATTGGTGTATTACGCGCTTGATCATTTGTGTTAAAATTTCACTTTTATAGTAAGTATCAATTGTAATATTATTAACCCTTTACCCAACGTAACGGCCAAAAACGGCCAGCGCTCTTCTCAAAAATCGCCAATTAATTTTCAAAATATTTTCATTTTTTGTCTCAAAAACATAGGTTATGACCCCTCGTTGGAACGAGCTCGTCGAGCTCGTTCCAACGAGGGGTCATAACCTATGTTTTTGAGACAAAAAATGAAAAAATATAATTATTCAAGAATTTTTTTTGCAAGTGTCGTCTGCTTTTCATGTTAGGTAAAGGGTTAATATGGTAAATTGGAGTTGACAACAAAACTTTAAGTTGAAATGTAAATGCGAACAGCCTGAATCGAGTTGCGTTTTTCGTTGCGTTGCAAAGTGAAACTGGGCAACCACAGCGATTGTTCAATTTTCGAAATGCATTGATATAAATGAAGGATTGTCAAAACATGTCACATAGGAGATTGCATAGTTGTGTAAAACATAAGGAAATGGGTGACATATGAAGCGATTGGCAGTAACCGCCATCGTGGAATTACCTATTTCGCCCCACACGTGATTATTGTTTTGGAAACAAATGTGACATATACCCACCATCACGTGACCCAACTTGGGGAATGCTGATAAAGTCTATAAGGCATTATTATGCCTCACGTTTGTAACATCAGCCGTGATTGGTTAATTTGACACCTTATAAAAGTCAAAGTACTGGAGTTTTGGGGCAAACACGGGTACTATCGGAACGTTCTTCCCTGAGATAAGAGAACAAAGAAAATGTAAGTTCCACTTCCATTGATCAGAGTCGATTACGCACGCTCTGATTGGAATTTCTCAACACCAAACGCAGGCGCCGTGTCCGTTTAACGTTTTTCGTCACCGATAGACACAAACTTACCAACAAATATGTCATCTCCAGTGGGTGTGTTTTCAATTTTAACTGCAAACAATGAATTCAAAAGAATAAGAAATATTAAAAACTCATGTGTTGTTCACCACTTCAGTGAATCCCGAATGTGAGTTATGACTTCAATCAATTATATTTCCACACGTCTAGTACTCCTCGACCTCACTGAGCCTCCGCCTCAAGTTCAAAATAAATTGTTTTACGCCACTTAATTCTAACAACTGTCGTCGTCCGCGAAACATGAATTTATATTCCATTAATTTATACCACTTGTCACACAAGCATTAATAATGAATTATAACATGAACAGCATGATGCAGTTGTAAACACTGGCATTTGGTGATATAGAAACTCCCAAAGCGACGGCACTTGTGACAAGTCATTTTCGAAGAGACGTCATTCGTGCAAAATGACGTCATGTTTTTGGATTCGACTACATTGTTATTACAAGATTGATGGCATGTTGCAGTTAACGCTTAACAATGAAAGTTATTTTTTGTTCGGCATAATAAAATAATTAGAACGTTTCTTTTCATGTTCTATCGGTCGATAATACCTGAGTCTGTGTGATATCTGAAATAAAACCTGAAGCAGCGAAGCTGCTGAAGGTTTTATTTCAGAAATCACACAAACTCAGGTACTATCGACCGATAGAACATGAAAAGAAACGTTCTAATATTAGATTGTCCCTGGGGTTTTTTTTGCAATCATGGACAATACTGATACCATTTTTTCTGACACCTGACAGTCTGTGTTTGTGATCATAATTTATGGAAATTTACGAATGTTCAACAAAACCAAGAACTGGTCTTAAGACAAAAGATAAAATTTGCTAGAGCTTGTATTCAATCTGCATTTTTGTCCCACAATCAATGAAAGGATAAAACAATAGAATTTTTCAATCATTGCTTGATCCACTTCCAAATTATTAGTTTGGGAGTGCCCCCTATTGTAATCCCATTGTTCCTACGACAGAGAAACTTGATTCATCTTAAACGTAACTTATTAAATGCTGATGTTCGGCACTCTATCGGGATCGCCTTTCTAAACGTTTTCAGTTAGTGTGTCACTTGGTATACTTTTATCACAAACTGCTCCAGCTGAAAAGTGTTTGCAACAATTTAACAAATGCATACCATTTTGGACTGTGTAAGAACACACACAGTGTAATTTAGTACTCTTCCCCCGGAGGTTCACTACCTGCTAATGAATTCACTTGCTTGACTGCAAGAAGCAAACTGCAAACAAGATAGTATCTCTGAACCATCAGGTAATCTATCCGGTTGACAATGAAATGCAAACTTGCTTGTTTGGTTCTGTATACCGGCCAAGCAGTTAAGTGTACAGGTAGAGTCCATCCTTTGGATGTCTGATGACCACATCACAAAAAGTGCCTTAGGAAATCCCCGGAGACTTAGGCATTGTATACAGTTTACCATTCTTATTTGCGATAAGCTGTCTTCTTGGAGTAGGTTGCCAGATACTGTTTCACACTTTTCGGTTCAAATACAGCGTTGCAAATTGCGTTAAGTATGGAAAAGCTGTATCCCAAGCCCAGAATGTTCGATTTATAAAAAAAGACGAATGTAGTCCAGCCTAAAATGATCCTGCACGATGTATGTAATGCTTGTTTTGCAATATGTTTGGAACTTCGGAAATAAGTTTCGAATGTTGTCCTTTATACTTGTTAAAACTCCACACTGCAGTTACTTTGTAGTAGATCCTCATCCTCCCTTGTTGTATTCAGACCAGAGTGAGGAGCGGGGGTACCCTACCCAATGAAACGAACTTTTGATCTGGAGGCCACGAGGACGAACTGGACTCGAGTTACTAATCTCTTTATGTTTTGTAAAACTGTCCACACCACTTGCTCCAATGGGAACGTGTGGTGTTTGTTGACGCGTTTGGAACGTTGATGAAACACATACGTTCAACCAACGCAGTCTATGTACGAATCCAATTTGGGTATAGGTATTGGCGTGAAATGACAGTTATTTGTTGCTGTCTGTTGACATAGGATGTATTCTAAGAGATCTGTGCCTGACATGTACTGTTTTTAAGCGATGGTTTGTTTGATCAGGCGCTAAAGTGAAGATATTGGCTATTTTATGCTTTTATCAAAGGGCACTTTTCTGCACCCGTTCACCCGCAGACCACGGACATAGTGGGCTCCCCCGGTGGGGATGATGTTCCGCCACACACATACAGTACTGTACTGGGGCTCGTTAACGCATTCCCTCTACACTTATTAAGTCATCCAACGAGATTAGATTGACTTATTGCGAAGGTTCGCATTTTTTTCTTTCTTTTTCGTCTGACCAAAATTTACGATACTTCCCCTTAAGGCTTTGAACACGAGATGCCTCCTTTACTCCCCAGAAACATGATACGTCATAATTTCATTAAGTGAGGTGGGTGCTAAGTGAGTGTGTGGTGTCAACCAATCTATATTTTCAACGTCCAGCTCCAAGGCTGTACGCTGAAAATATTAATTGATCTACCCTGCGTAATGAATGTGGAATTTTCCATTTGCTGCAGTTGGACTGACATCGGAGATACCACCACTGTTAAGGGGTTAAGACACATTCACGAAATTTGGTGTACTCATCCGAAATAAGAAGTGCTCGCCCAGACAACCACTTGTATCCCGATAGTCTATTCGCGATGAGAGCGATGCGGATTTCCATTTGTTTATCATATTTTTCGTTATTTTTCATATAAATGCCAGTATCAAAGCCCTGTCTTTCACACTTTCCAGATAACATCTCCAGTAACAAACATATCCAAAAATGTCTTTTCAAAATTCTTAATAAGGGTCATAAGTCGGAAAAAGCCAACTTTTAATATGTTGTAGAACTCGAAAAATTAAGAAATGGCTGTTTATTGTTTTTTGAAATTCAGCTATTTTCGACGTTTTACACTTCAAATTTTAGGATTTTATTAAAAACGCTCAATTTGTGACGCGCATAGCGCCCTTGTTCTGAAAAGTACAGTTTTCACACTTTCCACAAGTATTTCTCATCATCAGCTGATGTGCAGAATTATTTTATTTTTTCATTTCAAACTGAGACACCAGATGTCACCGGTACCAAATTTTCGGGTTTTTTCTTCCACATCTTTTATTTTCAACGTCATTTTCAGCCCTATCCTTTCAAAAATTTGGGACTGGAATCGACGCGAAAAACCATATCTAAAAATGTGTTACCGTCCTAGGAAATTCTCAACCGTTATACCCGAACGCTGGGGTCTCAGAGGGTCGTATTGTGAAAAATTAAAATACGTCACATTTTTCTGTAATTTCAGTATGTTGTAGAGTTCAAGAAATTGAAAGCTAGCTATTTTTTGTTTTTTCATTTAGCGCCATTTTGACGGATTTACGCCTTCGGATTCACGAAACTCCATAATTATGAACAAATGCAGCTACCAAACTCGGTACACTCTTTTCCACTCATTTAACTCTTTATCTAACATGAAAAGCAGAAGACTCTTGCAAGCAAAATTCTAGAATAACTAATCTTTTGTCTCAAAAACATAGGTTATGACCCCTCATTTGAACGAGCTTGACGAGCTCGTTCTAAAGAGGGGTCATAACCTATGTTTTTGAGACCAAAAATAATGAAAATTAATTGGCGATTTTTATGAATAGCGCTGGCCGGTTTTGGCCGTTACGTTGGGCAAAGGGTTAAAATTGTTTAATATTTTTCAATTTCAAATGTACGCACCCGATGCCAGCGATGCCAATTTGGCGTTTTTTTCTGTATCTTTTATTTTCGACCTCATTTTCAGCCCCAGCCTTTCGAAATTTTGTGACTGTAACCTCCGCTAAAAAAAACACATCTGCATATGTATTGCCGCCCTCGGAAATTCTCAGCCTTTATATCCGAACGCTGGGGTGACGTAATAGAGGGTCGTATGGTGAAAAATTAAAATATATTAGATTTTTCTGAAATTTTAGTATGTTGTAGAACTAAAACAAATTAGGAGACAGTGTGTTTTTCTTTCCATTCAACGCGATTTTGACGTTTTTACGTTACTTCGAAGTTTAGCCTATTTCTGGCATATTTCATTAACCCTCTGCACACTGTTGTTAACATACCATAGTTTTCAGCAGCAAATGTTTCCCACAATGCAACTGAGAATTTAATAAATTATATCTTGTTTGACAGAGCTCATTGAGCTCTGTCAAACAAGATATAATTTGTTAATTTTTTTATGCTGCATGGGCAATATGGGGTCATTGACGAAAATTTTGAAATACTACCAGAGTGCTTGGGATTAAAAACGAGCGACGGGGTATGCTTTATTTATCGGCGTAGTACGTTAAAATGCACCTCCTTGTTGTTTAGGAGTTCGGCGCTGGTCGTACTTCGTTAGGTGACTTCTGGAAATTCGCTTTGCGATTTTAAAATCATCTAACATTCGTATGTAATCTTCTTGCTCCCATGTTGTTCCCCTCCGCTGCCTCTAAAAGTTGTACGGTAACTACAAGAATGTTCTCGGGTTTTATTATACGCTAAACGATAGATTGTCGAAGAAATTGCGGAAAGATAGAAATTGTATCCCCCACTATGAAGATGCAGAAATTTTCACTTTCACAGTATCAATCAAAATGGGGGCCTTCAAAGTGAATACGAGACAAATTATCACTGGAAATGATCAATTTGTTCTAAAAACATATAATGAAAAGAAAATCTAGTGTTTTTGAGTGGATACCGATCATTTCCAGCAATAATTCAACATGTATTCACCTTGAATTGATGCATGAAATCCGCTAGTCCAAAAATGGCCCGAAAGTCCGTAATATAAGTTTTTGGATTGGGACGTCCTTTCAAAGGACGTACCAAACCAAAAACTTATATTACGGACATCCAGGCCATGTTTGGACTAGAGACCCGCCCGCTGAATCAGAATCCAAGACGCTATCTGTTCCGATTATCGATCAAATCCCTTCCGCGTATCAGTGATTCAATGCGCTGTTTACTTTCATACATCAGTTCTGGGTTGAAACGAGTGGAATTACCAGATGCTCTTAAAAAGCGTATAATACGAAGAAAATCTAGTGTTTTTGAGTGGATACCAAAAATTATCTCACTTGTGACCCAAGCGCTCGCGAAAAATAAACATTTATCTCGGTCACTCATGAGATAATTTTCGGTATCCACTCAAAAATACTAGATATCCTCAATTTATTCATCTATATCTTTCTATTTTGAAAAAAAAAAACGCCCATGCCAACGATTAAAGAAAGCCTCCGGATTGATAATTGTTAACTGACAGATGAGATGCACAGTTATTTGAGTGGTGGTGACTTTAAGGGCGACTTCCGTTGCGTCCATGTTGTAATGCATTCTTGAAAAGCAAACGGCATTCTCTTAGTGAAATCGATAATTTGTAATGTTAATAATTAAAGCGAAACGCAGACGAACGTCCCAACACATCCAAGTGATTTATATTGTTAAGGAAAAAAAATAATTTACTGAATTATTTCGAAGTATAAATTTGAGTGGAAAACCAAAGAAGCAAAATACTGAAAACCACTCTAAAATTATTTGACTTTGAATACTTCCTTAACTCTCCTGGTTCCGAGTTGATTTTGCTGGTATTAAGGCCCCACTAAGTAGATCTTCTGTTTCTCAGGCCATTTTTATTGTTTTAAAATTGCATGCGGGCGGGCGGTTTTTAATTGTATTTTTTTATTTTTTAATTATTTCTTTACCTTCACAAGTTCATGTTCTTGGTTTGTTTTATGTTTTAGACCCCACAATCTACAGAATAGCATAGTTGGTTGTGTATTTCGTACTTTGAGTGCAAGAAGGCTTTGCAGTGCTAAAACATTGCAAAGCCTTGTTGCACCCAAGGGACAATTTTATCAATGTTATTAACTTGGATAAAATATCAGACATATTTATTTATTTGTGTTTAAGGTCACATACTTATGCACAATGGCTAATCGTGACCGTGACAGTTTTACGGATGGAGGAAGCCGGAGTACCCGGAGAGAACCACCGAGCAACGACGAGCAGCTGTCAGCTCTCCAACATCGTAACTCTGAACTCTGCACCGCAGCACAGGCAGGGTTAGATTGGTTGAAGACATGCGCACCATCGACGTGCAGTACGCCTCAGTACACAGCGTCATCGTGCCCCCATGTAGGCAATCGGGGTGAAGTGTCTTGCCCAAGGACACAACGCGGTTGCCACAGGTGGGATTCGAACCGAGGACCTCTCGGCTTGCAACCTGCCTCCAAATATCAGACATAAACCATTTAATTTTTAATTTTTCAAGTTTGCATTGGTTATTAAAAGATACCATGCGGCAACCAAAATGACCATGCGGGAGAACCCGAGAAACAGATTTTTAACTTTTGTAGTCCTAAGCCAAATGTATTTTTTATTCTTTACGGCTTTGATGCAATGAAACTATTCACAGAGTGTACCCGTAATGCAACAAGAATGTAATAAAAAAGGTCCGGAATCCTTCAATGTTAATAAACTATTCATCTGGCTGTTCACAAACTTCAGTTTCATGAACATGCAGAAAACACCTGATGAGAAACAAATTGAGGCTTGAAATTTTTTTTATGTTCACTAAAGTAAACGAGAAGTTCGCGGACTCGGATTCTAAGCGTTACCAATGTATTGCTGGTAGCCGTCTTGAGAAGTTTGTTTACAGTTCTTGTTGGAATCTGGGAGATGCAACGAACATGCTATATATGCATGGGAAGTAATATCTCATCAAATGAACACAGAAGCAATAATTCATGTTTATCAAAAACCTAAGGAACTCAAGCAATGTTTCAGCCAATGAACTAAGCTAAGCAGTCGCGACAGCGGTCTGATTTGGCTAGTTTGGCTAGTTTGTTTACCCACTTTTCGCAAAGTTTGCGCACAGACGACCACTGATACAATGTGATGTCTCTTTTTACTCACAAAGAAAAAGCCTGGAGATATTCTTTCGCGCTCCCGTCATAGATATCCCAACCAATGAGTGTTTAATACTCACCCTCCTTGAAAACACCATGATACAGTACGGCCGTCGTGGACTGGTCATTTTCCACGGGTGGGCAATATTTCTACGGATGCAATAATATCAGATTCCAAACACTAATTATAGGAGTAATGAACAAAAATTTAATTAATGAAGCACCGGGTGTAACCCGGTGCTTCATTAATTAAAATTTTGCTGATGATAAGTTTTTATTACCTGGTAAAAGTATTCGTGGACATCACTGCCCATGCGTGGATTACGACCAGCCACGGCGACCGCGCTGGATTAACACAATTAGTGGAACTGCGCAGCGCAATCATAAAACAACAACTGTCGTCAGTTTTCATTCACACTGGTATTTATTTATTTTTACATTTATTGGTGTTTATGATAACATATTCTACACAATGGCTAATCATGGCCACTACAGTTTTACGAGTGGAGGAAGCCGGAGTATCCGGAGAGAACCACCGAGCAACTGTCAGCTCCACAACACACTAACTCCACACAAGCAGGGGTTGCATTGGTTGAAAACAAGTGCACCATCGACGTGCAGTACGGCTTGGTACAAAATGCCACCTTGCCCCACGTGGGCAGTGGGGATGAAATGTCTTGCCCAAGGACACAACGCCGCAGGTAGGATTCGAACTGATAACCTCTCGGCTTGAAGCCTGCATCTCAACCTGCGGAGCCACCTCGCTCCCATTCACACTTGTAAATTCCATCAAAGATTCGGTCAAATCAAGCCTGGATTGAAAAAACATTTCTTGCATTAATTCAAAGAAATGGAATGTTTATCCAATTTTTCCACATTGAATCGGATGGAATATTTCATTTGGCCGTAAAAGCCAACCGCAGGTTGTTTTTGTCAACCAACTAAAGTATTCCAGGGTTATATTTAATATTTCAGGGCTGGACTGGTTCCAGGCCATAACAGCGTCGAATTCCTTACACAATTAGATCAATGGCGTGAGAGCTTGCCAATGAATCTCCTGGTTCAACCTGGTGGTCCATCAGCTGACACATTACCTTTCCTTCACACGTGCTTGAACATTATGTTGTTTTTGGTTGATTGTAAAGTCAACTACGTCGGTGTTTTAGTGGTACTCTACTGTCTTTTGACTTTGTCGCCCAAAATATGCTCTGTTGTAACGAACGTCACGTTCTATTTCACTGCACCACATGCATGGATGACTTGATCCCATTATTGCCCAGAATGTGGTATACTTCACCATATGTATGTAAAACATTGTATTGGCGTTTCTGAGGTAACTTTTTGCGCCGCTTCCGAATCCGATGGATGCCACTCTGTAACCCCTGGGCAAATTGAGATTTTTAACACTTTTCAACCCCACCTCATATTTTTTTTCACATACAGATTATATATGTTGAAGAGACACAAAATATGCATTTGTCCCCAGCTGTTATTTGTTTTGGTACTCTAGTTGTGTAAAAATTTGGAAAGTTTGTGAATTTTGGCCAAAAATGAGTTAATTTGAGGATTTTAGTATTTGTCAAGATCAAAACATTGCATAAGGGCGTGTGAAGTATTTTTTGGTTGTTTCGTGGGTACCTTTAAACATTTATTCCAAATTCGATCGATGTCGCCCTCTGACATTGGTGCACTTGAAATATTTAACACTTCTGTAGAGAACACGTTGGCTCAGTAGATACAGATGCCGGCTGCAAGCCGAGAGGTCCTCTGTTCGAATCCCACCTGCGGTAACAACGTTGTCTCCTTCGGCAAGACACTTAATCACGATTGCCCACGTGAGGGAACGGTGAAGTTGTGTACTATGCGTACTGTGCATCGATGGTGCACTTGTCTTCAACGAATGCTTGTGTGGAGTTAGTACGTTGTGGAGCCTAATAGTTGCTCGCCTTTACTCCGGCTTCCTCCACCCGTGAAACTGTCCGACGCGAGGTGACCCTGGCTGTCGAAAGTATCGTTAAACCCCAATAAATAAAATAAATAAATAAATAATTTACTACTCAAAGTTTGCTAAGCACCAAGTATATCCAACTACCTGTTTTACGTTTTAGTTGAAATATTGTTATGAAAAGTGTATATATTTTATATTTAATTATATCTTTAATGATTTAAGCACAGTAATTGAGATTTTGTTTGTGTTTGACATTATTTTTTAGCTTTTGAATACGATAACCATGAAAAATGGATATTATTGGTAAAAGATGATTTTTTTCAAATTTGCCAAAAAATTGACGGAGCGAACTGATATGGGTTCAATATCGAGTATGAGACCCATTATTGTTAATTACAGCTTGACAACGCCTTCTCATGCCCCCAATCAGGTTCCAGATGGACCTTTGTGGGATGCTGTTCCATTCTTGGACCAGCATGGCACCAAGCTCCCGAACACTTCTTGGTTGGACTGGACGGACTGAAATTGCAAGCTGCAACTCATTCCAGACATTGTTCGATTGGATTGAGGTCAGGGGATCTTGCTGGCCAGTCCATACACTCAATCCCCTCCCTCTGTCGGTACTCCCGGACAGCATGGGCAACATGAGGAAGGGCATTATTGTCCATCAGAATGAATCTATCACCCACTGCACCTGCATACAATCTGACGTGGGCATCCAGGATCTCATCCATATACCGCTGCGCAGTCAATGCACCACGGTCAAGGACACAGAGCTCTGTACGTCCATCCCAGCTGATTCCGTCATAGACCATTATTGACCCTCCACCATAGCGGTCATGCTTAACAGTGTTGGCTACATGTAATCCTTCTCCTGGTCTTCTCCATACCCTAGAACGCCTATCTGTATTGTCTAGGCAGTGCCGTGACTCATCTGTAAAAAGGACAGGTCGTCCATCTTCTCTGGTCCATCCAACGTGATCCATGGCCCATTAATATCGTGCCTGGCGGTGGTTCTCAGACAGCTGAATGCGAATACATGTTTTTTTCGATCGGAGACAACCTTCGTGCAACCTTGTCCGGATAATCTGCGTCGAAACATTTACCCGGATGCATTCTGAAGGTCACTGCGAAGTTTGGTTGCTGTGTCAAAGCGGTTCCTATGGGCCTGAATGATAAAAAACCGGTCGTTAGCTGCAGATGTTGCCCTGTCTCTGCCACCACCATGTCGTCTGACTGGTGTGCCATACTGCTGAAATCTTGCCCAGGCTCTGGTGATCGCCGTATGGTGCACACCAAGGGCTTCTCCAACCTGTCGATGGTTAGCCCCTTGTTCCACCATTCCTACATCCCACCACATTTCTGCTTCAGACAAATGTCTTCTTATATTTGCATTTGCCATATTCAATCATTAAATCACAAGGGTTTGTGTTGAAATTAAGACTGAATACCATACACATCTCATGTACATGTTGACAGTCGTACACGAAAACATCATGGAAATCAAGTGGTGCATGCTTTCCATGACTGTCCCGAAACGTCTGCCTGTCAAAAGAGCTATTGTAAACACTGGGGACCATCTCAATACATTCCTCAATCATATCCACCAAAAATATCGCAAATGTGTCACAAGAAAATTTCACAATGACGTGTCAAATGTGTGGTGCTTAGCAAACTTTGAGTAGTATACTTGTGTCCGCATTCACATTGAAAACCACCAAACAGATAGAAATTAAAGTGAAAATAATATGTTGAATTTTGTGGGTAAAATAATATTATACATTAGGTTTATATATTCGTAAATACATTTTGCTGTTTTTTTATTAGGTGGCCTCAAACAATTGCGACGTCTTTATATTTTGGCTAGAACAGAGGTCCCCTTTACTGTCCCTGTATAGTTCATTTCGAAATTATTTTCCTTGGTCAGACTTCGCAGATCACACCATGTGCAAGCTGATGTTATAATGTGACAAGAGATCATACATGTTTCCAAAATAGCTGACATCAGTCCATGTCATATCAGATGACACAGTCATTTTTGTTATATTGGTCCATTTCTATTGAAAATAGAACATGGGTATTTCACTTACGATGGAATCAATAAGTGGTGACAGAAGGGTGTTATATCAAAAGGAGACCGTCCGAAAAGGCGTAGAGCTGATGTCAAATCTAGTTGTAGCGCATGCTGTCTCCGGCAGTGGTACTGCTGCCAACTGTTTTGGGGGAAGACGACACCTATTATATATTTGTGTAGTGTCACTCTGGATCAAATAGGCTGATTTAGATACAGTTTAACAACAGGCAACCATGCTCATTAGTAGCCGCTATTGCTATCCATCGAAAGACATGTGCTACCAAAAGCACAAACAAGTGCACCAAAATCATCCTCTCTTCCACCAACAAGTGAAGTATTCTCAGAAAATGACAAACGACCACATTTTCAACAGATGCTTCAGTACGTTGCTCCATCAAGTAAACTCCTAGAGATTGTCCTAACAATGTTTGGGTGGACTCGGGTGTCCAAGTCACTGCTTAATATGTTTTTAATTTTTAGTTTGAGGGAAGAGCTGTCAGCAAATGAGAAGGGTGTACCCCTGACGTTGTTTACGTCATATCTGACGTCGGATTTTAAAATTGTTTTCAACTCCATGTTTGTGACCACAAATGCCAAAAGGTCACATCGTGAAACCTTCCGAAAGTTGAATTTATGTTTTATGTTTTGTGTTTGGCAACTTCGTCATATTTGACGTCATAGCATTCAGTTTGTTTTGTCAATGAGCCTACAAATATACTAGACATCCTTCCAATTATCCTTTGTGATATATGTTTAATTTTTTATAGGAGTATCTTTTGCAGTTGGTGAGGAAGGGTTTTCACAAACCATAAACTGACGTAAAAAAGTCGAAAATGGCGTTGAATTAAAAAACTATCTTTTATTTGTTCGAGCTTCCCAACATCCAAGCATTGTAGATGGCACCTTACTCCATACAAAGAACGATACAATGTGTTAGAAATCACCACGCCGATTGTATAGTTTCGTTGTTTCGTATATCGACTGAAGTCCGTCATCATATCTGATGCCCCCCCCCCCCCCCACCCCCACCCATTGGCATTGCCACACGTAAAATACGCCAGAAACGAATTCTCGAGAGTTTCACTGTTACAGTTACGGTTCTCTAAAAGTAAAGTCTTTTCCACTGGTGCACCTCTGGAAAAATGCACGTGCTGCTGCCCCCTAGTCTCAGAGCAAAGGGGAAACTGCCTTTGTCCCTTCCCACGTTTGATGCTCTTGCATCATCCTTCAACCTGAAGGGCTCTTTTTCATTGTTTTATTTGGTTATAGATTTGACCCTTTGAATCTTGATGGTTTCTTCCATTTAAGTCCAATGACATCAATTGGAGGAGTGTGTACTCGTTATTTGGGCGTAGACCAATTAAAATGTTCAATGTGCAGCCCACATATTGCTATATCTGCCACACCAATTCACTATGCAACCAATTACTTGAACTTGAGACGTAACATGCTTTTGGAACAGACAAGAGGGCGTCCGTGTTAAAATTGTTAACCTTTTACCCAACGGAGACGATATCAAAACTTATTAATTTAAATATTATTCTTTCAATTTATTTCAAAACATGTCAGCAAAACTATAACATGTGATCCCCTCAATGCTACGAGCCCGACAAGCTCGCTCCAATGAGGAGCACATTGATATTGTGTTGTTGTAAATGATCTATAATATAAACTTTTTCAACTGGTGAATTTGTATATCACGCAGACGGTTCCGGCCCTTTCGTTTGGTAAAAGGTTGAGGATTTAGGACAGTTTATGAAGTACAACAGAAAAAAAGCATCAGCATTTATATCTGCTATTTTCACATTTTGAAATCATAACTTACGACCAAGTTTTGAGGCGAGCTCATACTTCGTGTGCCAGTGTGTGTTTGTGACGATGGTCTTGAAGAATAAAATAATATTCTTGTTAGATTGGGAACAATTGTAGTGAATTCTCTACCTTGTGTGAAGTAAATCGATTTTATACATGTAAATGATTTGAGAGGGGACACACGATTATCTTCGTGGACTGTCCTGGAATGCGGTCGAACAGGAAAAAAGTCGTTTGAAAAAAAACAATTTGGTCATGGTCATGTTTCTGTCAAACAGTAAAGATTGACTTACGAAGAAAGGCAAATTAGCTTGTGAGCTCGGACTACCTCACATGCCCCCCCCCCCCCCACCCTCGACCCCATCATTAAACCACACCAACCTGGTTTGTCCCTTATAATATTATGAAACATATTTTAGGCAGGGACGTGGTGACAGGGGGGGGGGGTGGTAGCGTGTGTCCCCCCCCCCAATCCTGGCCAAAATTTCCTGTAGTTAGAAATTCGGATGAAATACTATCTATCTGGATTTTAGAGCTTCTTTGGTGATCCTGATGTCTCCTTTACTTCCCAAAATACCAACTCGGTTTCAAATCAGCCTAAATTCCAACTGTTACTATTACAACTACAGTGTACGCAATATCGAGCTTCATAAGTATGTATAATGCCAAGCGGTACGAGATTTCTATAGTACGTTTACTTATCTTAACAAAAAGAAGTCCTCGAAATGCACTTCAAGAAAATCACATCATGTAACATCGTTATCCCGAGTTAATTCCATCATTCACATCTACAAAATGATGAAACATCGAAAACTGATCATTTCTGCACAAGATCTGATTTAATGTTAGGACAGTGTGAATTGTTCAAAGTTCTGAGCTTAAGCGTTTGTTCAGCACATATTCAATTCCAAGAGGAATACCAAATAATTATAACCCTGATAATTCTATCATAAATGTGTTGGTATTTCGGTTACTAGGATCAATTGTATGCCCCCCTTCCATGGCTTCATTATCAAAATCTTTACCGGTGGTGAATTTCCAACTACGGGGGGGGGGGGGGGGGGCGTCCCCCTCCTGGTCCCTCTACTAGTTGGAAATTCACTGCGGTCCACTACAGTTATTCAGGTGAAAACATTGGCTTTTCAAGAAATGCTCATTTACACGGCCGATGACATTTCGTATTTAAATTACCTCCCCTATTCACAATACTCACAATGTATACAGTTTCTGGACGCTCTGAATGTGGCCTTTTCTGGAGACAACTGCACACAGCGAATATCTTACAATATCACTCAAATGCGCTCTGGTGAATGACACAGTTGATGGCTAAAAGAATGACTCAAAATTTTCTCATTTTGGGGATAAATTTCCAATTTTCGTGCATCGATAGTGATAAAACTGTGTTATAGGAATTCCTCATTCCTCCACGGAGGATTTTACAGCATGAGATGATCATTCTGACAAATAAAAAACATATGGGTTTCTTATTGATTTTTTCAGAAGGCTTTCTCAAAACAAATTTACACACAATTGTCCCATTTGTAACCTGCAAATTGTCAGGTCCCAAACAGGTCTGGATTAGTCATTTCACACTCCCGCGTGACCTTGACCCCCAATTGAAATACACCTGAGAAGTACACAGTTTGAATCAATACCATCAACAGATTATTTTGGCCATATCACCATTAATGAGAATTATTTACTAAACCCACACCACCACAAACTAAAACTATAGCTCAA
The DNA here is from genome assembly GCA_031216915.1 of Pictodentalium vernedei. Classification (NCBI taxonomy): domain Eukaryota; kingdom Metazoa; phylum Mollusca; class Scaphopoda; order Dentaliida; family Dentaliidae; genus Pictodentalium; species Pictodentalium vernedei. Next base: position 172,815,922 of record CM062292.1, read on the forward strand.
AAAAGCCATTTGACTGAGAATATCCAATAACCTCGGAAATGACCTTGTAATAGGAAACGACCCCCCCCCCCCTCCCCAATCGGAAACCTCTATCCACGTCCCTGATTTTAGGTGTCCACATGAACAAGAAGCTGCCGTGTTGAAAATATCCAATACAGCGTCCAAAATTACCGTCAAACATGCAACATGTAGGCGATTTTAATGGTACATTAATTATGTTCCCTATAAAGATTAATTCCAAATCAGCTTGTTGTGGAAACTATAAGTAACATGCCGTGCAAATAAAATTGTTTCAAATCGAAATTCTAAACAATGATGGTCGCCAAAATAGCTATCCTAAGTGTAAAAATGTGGAATATTTCAAAGACGCTTTCCATTTGACTGTGTGTAATATTTTGCTGGAAAGTGCCATTTGTTAAATTACACATAATTATTTAACAAAATTGTATTTATCTACGTACTAGCTAAAATAGCATGCAACACGGCGGCTCGTAGATATCTGAGTATTCCAGAAATACCATTCCAGGGTGCTTCTCTCAAGTCACTCATGAATGAAAATAAGATTTGACATTATAAGTTACATCCGCCAACATGTATGATATATGGAGATTTAATACCTGGATGTCGGTTTTTGATGAGATATCCAGGTACTAAATCTCCATGTACCATACATGTTGGCGGTGATAATATTTTTGTCCCGTTTGAACACAAATAAAACATAAACACAGTGAAAACAAATTTGTGGTCGCGTTTCTCACGCTCCGCAATCAGTTGCCCAAACTCGTTTTGTTGTTACAAACGCAAAAGACAACAGATAGAGTTACGTCCCCTGGGTTGTTATTGGAAACGTAAACAGAACGGAAGCTAAATATTTGTTGACACATTTGCTTTTATTTTATTTTTCTCAAGCTGTTTGATTTAATTATTCTACTATTTTATTAATAACAGTAAATATGATCCAATTATCAGAAATCTGATGATATTTGTGACTATTTTCAGGTTCTTTGGCTCGACTTTTATACCGAGGCGACAGAGTGTGGAAAACGTTCATTTAAACCATATACCACGATGTTTCGCGTGCCCTTATACCCTGCACGCTCTCATATACCTTGGATGTTGGGTGCGCCCTTTGCCATGGCTTTTTGTACTAGGCATTCTGACCAATCAGAAGACAGAATGTATCGGGAAAAGGGGACAAGAATTCTTACTTTTTGTTGACACAGATAGAGAAAACAAATATGGTGCAGATTTGGTCCTATTTGATGAACTATTTTTTTATTTTTACAGGCAGAACTTGTATATGCAAACTACGCACTGGATAAAGATTTTGAAGTATTGAAATCAATGGGTGTTGAAATTGAAAACAAAATCGTCATTTGTCGTTATGGTAAAGGATTCAGGGGAAATAAGGTCTGTACTAAAATGCATATGGGTTATATACACATGGTGTTTGTAAAAAATCTTTTATCGCTTCGAGAGCGTTTTCGGGGGCATATATAGCTACGAGTCGCGCAGCGACGAGTAGCTATGTAGCCCCCGAATACGCTCGAGTCGCGATAAAAGATTTTTTACAAACACCATGTGTATATAACCCTTTTATCTACACCCCCACATCCTCCACTCCCGTAATAAAACAAGTTTTGATTAACAAATTCAGACCACCAAAAATAATCTAGCCTTCAACCAGATAATCACTAATGTGAAAAATATCTGGTTATTTGTACTTTCCGACGTTTGACGTCACATTTTGAAAAATGTTGAAGAAACTGAATTCCCAGTGACGTTTGAACGTCAGGATAATTAAAGTCTCGAAGGGTGAAATAATCTCATTTGAAAAAGTGTAAGTTACTAATTTTTACTCTTTTCCGTCAAATTTTATTTTTACAATTCAGTAAGTTTAATTAATGGCCTTCTTTTTTATTCAATACATTTCGATAAATACGCCCCGTTTTATTTGTTTCGATCCGCGGCAGCGATAATTAGTTATTCAAAGTGTTGAATGAAATAGTACGTCATGCAAATGAGATGGGCGTGAACGTTGTATGCTTGCGATATCACGTGACTTTTATTCTTACTGCAGTAACGATAAAAGATTTTTTATTGACGGCGAGTTTTCGATAACGATAAAAGATATAGAGGATATTCACGAAAATTTGATGAATACCGAAAATATCTCGTGAGTGGCTACAAAGAAATATGAGGATCTTCACGAGCGACGCAGTCGCGAGTGAAGATCCTCATATTTCTTGTAGCCACGAACGAGATATTTTCGGTATTCATCAAATTTTCGTGAATTTTCTTTTTATTTAATGCTCTACGACTACAAACTCTCCAATTTGTGGCCTTTATTTGCCATTAAGGCGCAAAATTTATGTGCCGAACCGGCGTCCATACAAAAATTACAACAACCAAACTCCAACCATTGGAATGTGTGAATATCCGCACAAAAAGTAGTCCCGTCTTATTTCTCCCCTAACTTTACGATTTACCAAGGCTGGCGAATTGAAATAATCGCAATGTGTTTCGAAGAAATAGAACAATAACAAAAAACACCACTTTCTTATTTTCAATAACAAGACACGTCATTTTATTTTTTTTTGAACTCAATGCACTGAAGACGTGTGAAGTTGAACTGAAGAAATTTGAAAGTGATTTCGGCTTTTCGCTGGAAGGTGAATGAGAAAGTCAAACTTTGAAACCACTGATTTAATGAATTGATTTAGTCACTGTCACTATCAATTATTCGAATTCGTTTGTATTTGGGACTCTGGAATTCATTACTGATGTGCTGACTCGTTTAAAGTACATGTGATTCGTCATCCGAACCTACGATGAAATATCGATTTCTAAATATCATTTTGATATTTCGTTTTGCCGACCGACAGGGGAATATGACTTAATTTTTCAGCGTGAATTGATGCCTGAGCATTAAATAAAAAACGTTACTGTTTTTACGTGTAAAGTAGATAAAACACTTTATTGATTCTGGAGGTGTCTGTTGTTAGGGCCCCGCGAAGCTTCGAAATTCGGTTCAGTTGGGAGCCGTCCCGATTATGTGATTCGAGTCGCGCCGATCCGGAAATGTTTGAATAATCGATATGTTCTGAAAATCCTACCAAGTGTACCCTCTTGAACTTTTCTTCTTCCTCCAAGTCTCATGAATAAGAAACCTAATCAGACAATAAAAGTTCAGGAGGTCCAACTACCGAAATTACTTTGATTCCGTTCTGGAATTTTCCGCTTTTCTAACCGACTTGCTCAAACAAACAAGTCGCCGTTGAATACAAGATTTGTGACTGGCAATATTAACCCTTTGAAGCCTTATGGTACCTTCCATGTCAGTTCACCGACAACAATTGGAAGAGCCCATATTTATTATCTGGGGGTAGACCCAATTATATTTTCAATGTGCTGCACGTTGAAAATATTAATTGGTCTACCCCAAAAATTCACTTAGCGGCCATCCTACTTAATGATATTATGACATATAGTGTTCCTGGGCCGGAAAAGCTGCCGTTCGTGTTGATAGGGTTAAAAATTGTAAGAAGGCACAATATTTACAACACGGGGAACCGCGAGATTCCATTCGATTGAATTCAGAATCATCTGCACGATTCAATTAGGAATACATTTCGACCCGACACTAGAGATTCGCAGATCCTTATAGGCCGTCCGCCGTGGACTGGTCACTTTCTACGGGAGGGTAATATTTCCACGGACGCAGTAATATTAAATTTCAAACACTAATCAGGGGAACAATCATAAAAAATTAATTAATGAAGCATCGGGTACAACATTAATTAATATTCTTCATTTGTATTACCTGGTAAAGGTATGAGTGGACACGCGGATTACGATCAGTCCACGTCGACCCTTCTACATATTGCTGTCAGTGTGTCTTCTCAACAGACTGTCATACATAAAAAAGACCACAGTAAACCACTTTTAGACTACATTTATCCAATTTCACGGCGAATTCTAAGTTTGTTACCCCCCCCCCCCCCCATTCCCATACACCCCCAAACCGACATTAGAACATATATTGCATAAGATACAATAAATGTTAAAATGTATTCATTTCAGCTGGCTGGGTGACATCCAGGATGTAGAGTTAAACCATTACACACAATTTATCCCTATATTACTTGATTGCAGAAACATCAGTGAAAAACGTACGACCCGATCTGCCCCCCCCCCGCCCCTCCCCAAGATGGCATCATGCGAAATCAACATGTGTAACTCCTCACATCTGTGACGTTTGATGACGTGAAAGATGTAACAGCTTTCACATCATCAAACATCTGTATTCTGGCCATGAATTAACTGAAATCCACCAAACTCTCTCGTCTTCATATATCACCTTGGATATTGGATAAAAGATCCTACTCAACGTGAACCTACTCGCTTTCCTCGTTTGAATCCTGGTAATTTGGGCGGGAATTAACTACAATTGCAAACACGGTCAGGCATGGAAGACCTCTAAAAGTGAGCAGCATAAGTTTAACTTCTTGCATGCTGCTGGCGGATGTTCCTGCCCAGGACAGGATTTTTCTTGTCACTGAAATGTTTAAAATACATTTATATTTAATCCAATTCCAGTCCTGTGAATTGAATGGTGTTTTTCACCAATGATTTCTTGAGCTAAATTTAGATGAATTTTTCATCAAATCTAGTCATGGCTGCTTCACAGCAGCCATGACTAGATTTGATGAAAAATGTTTTGAAAATACTCAGCGAGTTAAGAGATAAACAACTGATTAAACTTGACTTTATACTTGTGTTGTGGTCAGGATATAGTCATGGGTGTTGAAAGTGACCTAAAACACCAATAAACAAACAGACCACCTCCTTTTTCAAATATTTCTGTTGACTGTTATTCCAGATATGATGCCTGTGCTTAAGTACTCAGTATCGGCTTTCCAATATCAGTACTTTGTTCTTTATCAGAAATAACGGAATTGGGGGCGTGGTGGTGTCGCGGTAACCGGTTCTCGTCAGATCACCGAAGTTAAGCAATGTCGTGCGCGGTTAGTAGTTGGATGGGTGACCATTTCAGCGACTGATTCGTGCTCCCGCGCTGTGTCCTTGGGCAAGGCACTTAACCCCGATTGCCTAGATGGGGGCACGATGACGCTGTGTACTATGGCGTACTGCACGTCGATGGTGCGCATGTCTTCAACCAATCTAACCCTGCCTGTGCCGCAGTGCAGAGTTCAGAGTTACGATGTTGGAGAGCTGACAGCTGCTCGGCGTTGCTCGGTGGTTCTCTCCGGGTACTCCGGCTTCTCCCACCCGTAAAACTGTCACCGACATGATATGACCCTGGCTGTTAATGTGTCGTTAAACCCTAAAAAAGAGAAATAACAGAATTATGTTGTGAATGTTTGGTTTGCAATGGCGTAAAAAAATGTTCACATCATCAACGAATTCGTTTTTCGTTGACATCAAAAATATATTCTTTCAAAACCAATCGGCGATTGCGAGGCGTCGCAAATCTAAATCTGAATTGTGATTTCTTGTGTTAATGTTGCGACGTATTTCTGCCAGAGTAATACTAACCTTTAAACTCGTTAGACAAGACATACTTTTGTCTTATTATAAGAGGTCCACAAACGAGGCATTGTTGATAAAATAATAACAGCAATCTACAGCCAGACGGCTGCAGACTGCAGTTATTCTTTCATGCTCCCCGTATATTGATATTGGACTGACGCAACTCACTATAAGTGTACACGAAGGCGATACCATTCCAGGAAACTGGTTTCAAAGGGTTAATTGTCATATGCATTTTAACGTTTGAAATTCTATCGAAAAACAGCTTTTGTTATGATTTATTTTTGGCGGCAATTGCCCACACCAAGATGGCGTACAAGTTGAACACTTTTATGTGTGTGACCAATGAGCTCTCCAGCAATCCATTTGTATTGAGATAAGTGTGAAAAGAACTTTTTTTCACATAGATTTACTTTGCATTTTTATCGTGTGCAAATTGACTGTCACTCCCATCTTTCTGCATGGGATGATTGGCGAACTATATAGAAGAGTAACCATAGAGCCAAACTTTTTGTTTACCCTACGACTTGTGACGGAGTTGATAATGTCTTTTTCAGGTCAGGACAGCCGAATCACTTGGGGCTGTTGGGGTTATAATATATTCTGACCCAGAGGACTGGGTGGAGTCAGCGGACAATACATATTTTCCACACAGCATGTGGTTACCACCAAGCGGTGTAGAAAGAGGCAGTGCATACATTGGTGACGGGGATGCTCTAACACCCGGATATCCAGCAACAGGTACGTAATAACTAATGATGCAGAAGATGCGCGCTTTGAATTGTACGGTCGTCAGGGTGGGAACCTTTATGGAATATCCGCAAGCACATTGCTCGGGTTTTCTTTAAAACTTTCAATAACACTATCTCGACACCAGGTGGGAATTCATGGAATTAAAGAAGCACTTGTTTATTGAAGTTAACCTTTTCCGAAAAATGGACATGGTAACCAACACCTGTTTTAAGCCCTCTAAAATGGGTACCATTGGTATAAACGATTAGTTAAACTTGAGCCAGTAATTCTTTTGTGGCACTACCCAGGTATATATGCTTGAAATGACTTAACCCTTTGAACTCGACAGTTCGCTTTTCCGATTCAGGGTCGTGATACAACGTGGATTTAAAAAGTTTCTAGCATTCTCGGTGAATTTGCGTGGTAGATCGATTAAGATTTTCAACGTGTAGCTTTAAGGCTGAACGTTAAACATATTGATTAGTCTCCCCACAAGTAACGAATACAGACTCTGCCAAGTGATGGTTCTGAACTGTATTTGAATATACTATCAGGGTTCAGTGGGCTAAGAACCAATAAATAAACAACTATATAGAAGATCTTGATAACTCGCTCCAATTTTAGACCCTGAGTTACGTTTTTGAAGAAAACGTACTGAAAATCAGCATGAATGAGACGGGGATGTTGTCGTCTTCAATATGTGTGTGCAAGTGGGAAAGCGTATTTTGTGTCTGTTACAGTCAATGTGTCAAACTGGTCATTTGGTCCTGTGGCTAAAGCAATCAGTCATTTGGCCAAATGTCTGTGACCCTCAGTCAGTTGGTCAAATGTCTAAATTTCCTAGGTATTTAACCAAATGACTGGATTTCAGTTCATCAAATTTGACAGATTTCCTGAATCATCATAAATATATGCTGTTAGTCAAATCAGCATATTTTGGCCAGTGAATTATTTCATTGTGTTTAATTGAAGTTGCTATTACAAATACTGAACTGTTTACCATGTATTTATTAAGTTGTAGTTGATAAGTCGATTCTTTCTAAAGAATATTCTTCTCATGGACAAGTGAACCTCATCGCAGCGCAGTCCCTACAGGATAGTTCCTTCAAGTGGATTATGGTGTACCAGGACTAACTGACAAAATTCGACACCATTTGATCGATAATAGCTAAGAGAGCTGTAGAAGATGCATAGCAACTGTTGGACGTGCTCCTCGTGTTTGGTGCACCTCACATTTTACAGAGTGACAATGATTTTGAGTTCACTGCTTCCATAATTTCTAAGTTAAAACATTTTGGTCAGAGTTAGTGATAATTTATGACAAACCACGCCACCCGCAGAATCAAGGATGAGTTGAACGTGTTAACTATGACATTAAGGACATGCTTGTTTCTTGGATGAGTGAAACAATACGTCTGACTGGACACGAGAGGTAATATTTGTGCAATTCAGGAAGAACTCTAGTTACAATGTAAGCATTAAGTAGTCTCCATATGCACCGTTATTTGGTGCAGAAGCTAGGATTGGGCTGACGTCTTCCCCATTGCCACATGCAGTCACCCAGAAGCTCCAAACAGTAGATGATCTGCTGGCAGGTTTGTCAACTGTGCTACCACACAATCAGCCGGAAACAGCATCCGACCAACAAGAAGCAACAAGCGACATTCAACAAGAAGCAACGGTCGATAACCAACTACCAAGATCCAACCTGCACCAAATATCTGTGAAACGAAAAGCTGTAGTGATGGCACAAGAACAAGCCGAGCATGTAGTAAAGCGCAGTCAAGGGATAATGAAAGATGGTGTAGTTGGTGACAACGTGGCAGTGCCTATTCCATCAGTTGACAGAGGACGTGGAGATCCTAGAAACATTCTTTGTGTAATTCTGACAGTGGAAAATGGACAGTATACCACTGGATGTCCTTCCGGTATTTTAAAGGGGAAGTATAGCTGACATATACTTCTGAGTGTTACTGATGTTTATCTCACAATCGGGGCGTTTTTGCACTGTTACGCAACTAAAGTTTAATGTATCTGGGCCCTTGTTCCGAATCTGTATCAAGGGCCCCTGATACAAGCGCGTGATTCTGCTGTTGCCAAAACAACGGCATTAATATCATTTTTCGATCGCTTCGCGTTTTTTCCTTTCAGAGAAAAAGCCGCACCGAATATTGTTTTCTCTGAGCCGTATATGGCACTGTATCTGCCAACTAAACGCCCTGTAACGTATTTGTTATGCACGACATGCTAAAATGTCACTGAGGAAGTTAACTAAACGAAATTATGCGCACTTTTCGGCATCTTGGGCTGTTTTGTAGCCTATTATTGGGATTTTCCTGAACGCTCGAGTCGAGGCTTCTCTCTTGAAGTTAAAGGATTAGCTTTCGCTATGAAATGTGGAAAACTCCACCTCAATAAACGATGAACGGCATATTTTAAAATATAATAAACCTTTTCATCAAGAGGGATATTTAATTCACCAGTAATTATTGCGAAAGTAACAACCAAATCCACGCTGACGAAACACACAGTTGCTCCACTTCGCAAGACAGTATTCAGTAAAGTGAATCCCAGTGACGTAATTTTCTCTGAAGTGTAACGTCATCACTGACCTCAATATGGAGATCAATGAACGCTATTCTATTTTTCAATTTGAGTCTTTCCATCGATGAGGCTAATGAAAAAGTTCCTCTTAAAATAGTTTTATAACACATTTTGTGGTCAATATTGTGAGATAAATTTATCATCACCACAGTGTGTGTCTCCGGAAATTCTGATCAAGTCTCGTTGTAGGCACAGAATCGCATTTCGACTCGCCCTATCGGGCTCGTCAAAATACTATTCTTTTCCTACAACTCGACTTGATCTGAATTCCCGGAGACACACACTGTGGTGATAATCTGTATTTATCAAAATAGTAATGCGTCACTTTGTCAAGCAAATAAAGTTGAGTCCAAACATGGTAGTCAGGTACTTGTGAAATGTAATTGTTATGAGCCAAAACGATGTGAAACCAAGCGTTGTGTTTGTTTCAAAGCCAATGTGTTGTGCAACGCTAGATGTGACTCCAATGTAAATTGTTCTAATACATGAATGATTGTAAATGCTCATTGTTGTCATATGTTGTTTGTCAGTGCATATTATTTTTCATTGAATTTCTATTGATCAAATAAAATAAAAACAAAACTAAACTAAATATTTTAAAGATGTTACAATCCGCTGAAGATCAATGCACGTTGGATCCAATTAATATGAACGTGAAGAAGGCGTACTTATCACATATTTGGTTTTCCTTGAACATCCTTTGAGATTTGGCATTTAATTTTAAGGAGGAAAAAAAATGAAATGGTTCAGGTTTTCCGACCGTTTCTAATTTTCATGCCTGACTCTCATCTTTTTATAACCCCTTAACAAAAATGTTATCTCCATTTAAAATCACATATAAAGATACGTATGGACAGAACCTTAATACACATAATACATTGCAACCCTTCAACTGACACAAATTGTCGACGACTCAAAAAAATTAATAACTACAAATTCTCGTTTTATTCCTAAAAATATAGCTTATGACCCTTCTTGGAACGACCTCAGTGAACTCATGCCAATAGTCGGTCCTAAGCTAAATTTCTTTACCCCAAAAATGAAAAAGTAATAACATTTGAGTGACTATTTTTGTAAATGGCGATGGTTGGTTTTTGGTTGTTACGTTCTGCTGCATGTAACCTGAATCAACCATTTATTTGCTTTCGCATTATGTCGAATTTTGTCACGAGAGGCTGAATAAACTGTTAGAATGGGGGATGGTTACTCCAGTGGGTTTTACATCCAATCCCATGCCACCAGCAACGTGGGGACGCCGTGTACTGGAGTACGAAACTATGATCGCAACATTGGACGCATGGGACACCCACACGGCACGAGAAGCTGGAAAAACAACTACCGTAATATTCCACAGTGGACAATACAAGCACGCTTTTTGTTGCTTCTATTTACATATCGTCGGCTGAGTGCTCCAATGTTCTATGTCCTATAGGGGACATAGAACATTCTAGCACTCAGGCGACGATGTATTTCACGTGTCCGTCATTGAAGCATTTGTGTTTGGAATCCCAAAGGGCATTCGGCTGACAACACTTCCATCATTACGATATGTGACCATGATGAGTTACTGCCCGAGAGGTTTTCAAACCAAGCATGTTGCCACCAAATTAACTGATAAATCGTACCATTCGAAGCATATGGAGCTAACATTGACATCATTGATACAACGAGTTCGCATGCTCTGAAGAAGCAGCTTTAACATATCGTATGTGCTAAACTTGGGACGATCGCCCCACCACCTCCATCTGTATCCTGCATACAACGCTCCTCCATTCATAAGATGTGTTTGACGTGAGGGCGCATAACGCTCAGATTCAACCATGCGCCAATTCAGGTATCATGTGCGGCGACTGTAACTTCTTAGCAATTTGGCGATATCACAATTAATCGCAAATTGAAAACTGTACATCGGACACTTAGTACATAAGTATTCGTTGGTATTCGTAACTGACGCGCTGTTGGTAGCTGTGGCTGTGATCTCTTGGCTTATTTGTTTTGCTGAATTTCGGAAATTACCGAATGTTTGTGATATATTTCCGTTGTGGAAATTTCTGAGTGTTATCTGAAAAGAAGATAAGACACTGAGACAGTAACCACCTTAATTGTCGAGCAGTTTGGAGAAGGAAGGGCGATGTCTCTAACGGTGATAACAGCAGCAACACCGAATGTCCCAAAGGAAGAACCATCACGGTTGCTACAATTTTCTATATGAACTTGCCTCTAAAGAACAAATAAACAGATCGCCATTTCGTCGCCTGAATGCTAGAATGTTCCATGTCCCATACGGGACATAGAACATTCTAGCACTCAGGCGACGATTTGACGTGTTAAACCATAGCATATCAAATCACCACTTTGAAGTGAATAGCCCAAACTCTTATAGGGTGTTGAAATCTCCATGCGATATAGAACTGAAATCATTATTATACTCTCTGTATAGAATATTACCAGTTTATTGATGTGATCGTCGTAGTCCATCTAGTTGACGAGGCCACATCAACTAGATCAAACAAGACGACGTAGGCGTCGTGTTTGATCAGGCTGGTCTGGTCCCTTCAACAAGACGGAATTTGAAAACCCAGATTTTTTGTCTGTTGTAATAATTTGTTTATTACCTGATAGTGAATAATTAAAAAAATTAATATGACATCTGAATTGGAAACCACAACATTTTGGAATGTCTATCCAGAGTGCTCCGAGAAAAAACACTCGCGATTTTAATTTTTTGAAATTGTCGCCTCGAAAAACGGAGCACGTCATTGACGTCACTTTCTTTTCATTCGAGACAGGCATGATAGGGATTTGGAAAGGATTGAGACGCTTTCTTTCCGGGGATTTAGAATTGATGGGGAAATGAGACCATTTGTAGTGGTCATTTAATAAATGAATATACCAGTCAGAAGAAATGAATGGCTCAAACTCTTTTCAATGTTGAAATCTGTATACGATCAGGAATCGTATCTATATAAACTCTATTTTGATATCTTTTCAAAACTCTTATGACATATTATTTATTTGTGTATGGTGTTTTATTTTCTTTTAGAATTCGCTTTCCGACACGATATGGAGAATCTCTCAATCCCGTTACCGAAGATCCCGGCAGTTCCAATTAGCTATGGAGACGCTCAAGTGCTTCTGAGGTAAATATCTCTAGGTACTGAAGTATTGTTCCGTGCAATGTATCTGTCTCGAAACTCAACTGCAAAATAAAATATGGGCTTTGTGTGAGTTACGCAAGTGTGAACAATCTTCTTGAATTTCGTTGTTGGATCAGTTTATTAGGTGGCTTTTATAAACTTTTAACAACATCTCTATGAATTGCCTCGGGGTAGACTATTATCTTCTCAAGTGAGAGCCCGGGTCCTCGTGCAGTATCAAGCGTGCAATGTCAATCCGAGCTAGAAAGGTAGCCAGAAATTATGGTGTAACATTCTTATTAAGAATGTATCAAACAAAATTCCGTATTTATCAAGAATCGGGATCAAATTGATCAGGATTAAGTTCGTACTCTCATTCACAATATGAGGCAGGTAGCGGTATCTTGTGTTTACCAATCGGGGTGGACACGTTCTAAAGTGACTAGTACAAAAGGTGTAAACGGTCGGGGCCAAACAGAGGAGGACTGGCCGTATTGTCTACCGCGAAAATTACCAGTGAACATCCGACTGGGTTCCCTCTTGGGCCCCTAAAACTGATGCAAACCGACACCTGTTGGTGAGTGAAATTTCGTGACAATCACCCAAAGTTGAAAATGATCTGATTGCATAGACTGCCAGTATATCGAAATGTTCTCTCTGTGGACTGCCATTGGCAGTCCACATAGAGGACATTTCGATATACCAGCAGTCTTGTCTGCATTGATCGTTTAGAAGAAAGGAAACAGCGTTCCTTGAATTTCAAAAATCCAAAATGTCTCTGATTGGGCCGAACTATGGTTTTCCCGATGCCACCCCGCCCCTCCCCCCCCCCCCCCGGTCGATCCATTTTTGCCGAATGATCATTGAAGATGATATAAATATGCCATCTACGTGGACTGCCATTCATCGCCCAGATGCAAGGAAGCTGCAATTTTCTCCGGGTCTGACCCCCCCCCCCCCCGGTGCATTTCATGGTAACTTTTCTTGGCCCAGTCCGCCCCTGGGGTCAAGCTAGTAAAAAAGCCGACCCACTAGTGTCAGAGAAGGATCAGATAACGATATTACCACACTTGGGTACATATTCACTCAATCCAATTGATTTGGGTTGATTTTTCACACAACTGATTTTAGAGTGTACTATAGGGGTTGCCCCGTATATTCCTCGCCAAACGATAATGGATATGGGGGAGCTGAGCTTACTTGCCCAAAACTCTAAAACAAATAAGCTTGAATAAAACAAATGCTCACAACGGTATATAGCGATGTTTTATTGTCATAATGCAATACACTGGACTGTTTAACCGTTTACCAAAAGTAATGGCCGGCCAGCGCTATACACAATAATCACCATTCAGTTTTCATTATTTTTTCATTTTTCGTCTCAAAAACATAGGTTATGACCCTCATTCGAACTCGTTCAAATGAGTGCCAGAAGCTATGTTTTTGGCGAAAAAATGAAACAATTAGTTATTCAAGTATTTTGTTTGCAAGTGTCGTCTGCTTTTGTGTTAGGTAAAGGGTCAAAACAATTTCCCATCAAATAAGGCAACTGTTGGTAAATTTCTGTCACATTTCTACTGTTAAATATGCAGTAGATTGCTGTTAAATCTTCGCATATATTACGACTTGAAGACGACGCCAGCACACCATGTTTTTTTTAACAACTATTTCCATTCCCTGCCTCAAATAGGACGTATAATTCCCAATAAACTGGTCAGGTTTTTCATGACATACCAGTTGTGCAATCAAATCAGCACACAGTCCAAGTCCTGAACGTAGATGAAGGTCCTAAACTACCATTCATTATATTTTCACTGAATTTGAAATAAAGAAGTTACACCGTACCCTGTTACTAGGTTACGCTATGTAACATAGTGTTGACCTATATCAGAAAGAGGTTGTGATGTATTTCTGCCATTCATGTTTTTTACCAAGCCGCGCAACATGTATTTAGGATTTAACAGAATTTTCGCCAAAAATAAATATCAACTATTGCTGTTTTTTGGCGGAAATTCCGTAAAGCCTTTCAGCTCGGTGTGCAAACTTTTTTGCGTGAAGACAAAAATGATAGTGGACGAGCAGACGATATAAAGAGCAAAAAATGAAGCCAGACACGGTAATAATGTATTCCAACTGCTCTGTCGAGCTGTTGGATTAAATTATTACTGAACATGATTTTCGCCTATTTCGCCATTGACAATATTGACTGAAGTGAAACCTTCCATGGCGCCAGTGTTGAAAGGGTTAAACTGTAAACGAAACGTCACTCTGTTGATGTGTGAATACATTGAATGCGCAGCCTGTGTGTCAAGATAGTTCCGAGAGATTGTCAAGTCTGGCTGGCAAAACATGAGGAATTAGGAATTTATTTTATATTGCATTATTTTGTCGTAAACTGTAGTTTGTTCGCATATTTTGTGAATGAAGTAAACCCCCCACGTAATCTTAAGGCTTTTTCGATCAGGAACATGACACGTCATAACGTCATTAAATAGGATGGTTGTTCAGTACATGTGTGGGGTAGACCAATCAATATGTTTAACGTGCAACCTCGAGGCTGCATGTTGAAAATATTGATTGGTCTACCCCAAATAATGAATATAGACTCTTCCAAATGCTGCCATTGAACTAGCATGGAATATACACCCAGAGTTCAATGGCGTAACGGCTATTTCTAGGCCTTTTTAAGTATCCTAATTCCAAAAACCAAAATAGATCTACGATGCCTGACAAAATGACAGGCATCACTTATCTTTAAGATTTTTCCGAAATTATGACGTAGTTTTCTCCAACTTGATAGATTTTGATCAGTCGGTCCGAAAAAGGCCCATTTCTAATTCCCAAGGATTGAACCATAGGGTAGCTGTAAATATAAATTAAATACGTTTGAAAATGAAAATCCCTGTTAACGCTCTAAATTTACCAATCCTCTAACATAAATCCTATGTCCACACATGTACACACGAGTGTGTATTATAGTTCGTTTTGTTTTGGGTCGGAGATGAATTATATGTAGGAAACTTGCAAACATCTGAACATGAAAAAGTTAAATTTTTCTTTTCAAACAGCTCGTCCCCTGAGTTCCAATGTGTTCTATGTGCCATTAGGCACACAGAACACGTTGGAACTCAGGGAACGAAACTGTTGGACTTGTATGCTTTAGAAATGATAAGCTGATAGAAAACAAAAGTGTGAGATGCATTATTAGTCTGTGTGAAACACACAGACTATTGTTTTTGCACGGTTTCTTTTTCTTTTTCTTTTTTTTCTTTTTCTTCTTCTTCTTCTTCTTCTTCTTCTTCTTCTTCTTCTTCTTCTTCTTCTTCTTTTTCTTCTTCTTCTTCTTCTTCTCCTGTCTTCTGTCTTCTCATCACTTTTTGTCCGCAAGATAACTCGAAAACGAATTGCCCTATCTCGTTGATTTTTGGCATGCTGATAGACAGCCACAAGTTCTCGGCACTGAATATTTTTCAGATTCCTGGGGCATTAGGGTTCTCCGTGGGGGTGTTTTGAAAGTGGGTCACGCCCATATCTCAGGCGTGGTATGACCTAGGGACCTGGGACCAACACCAAATGAGTCGACATTCGATGGAGGTTCAAAATATGTGTCAAGGTCACAGAGGTCATCTAGGGGTCATTGAGTGCATTTTTCAGAATTGCTGGAAATCACATTTTTGACCCCCTAAAGTATTCCTGACGTACACACATGCATTTTGACGTAGAAAAAGTGGGCGTGGCCAAAATATTTGAAAGTGGGTCACGCTCATATCTCAAGCGTGGTATGAAGCATGGACCTGGGACCAACACCAAATGAGTCGACACTCGATGGAGATTCAAAATATGGGTCAAGGTCATGGAGGTCACCTAGGGGTCATTAAGTGCATTTTTCATAATTGCTAGAAATCACATTTTTTAACCCTCTAAAACATTCCTGACATACACACATGCATTTTGACGTAAAAAAAGTGGGCGTGGCCAAAATTTTTGAAAGTAGGTCACGCTCATATCTCAAGCATGGTATGACGTATGGACCTGGGACCAACACCAAATGAGTCGCCACTCGATGGAGATTCAAAATATGGGTCAAGGTCACGGAGGTCAACTAGGGGTCATTAAGTGCATTTTTCATAATTGCTAGAAATCACATTTTTTGACCCCCTAAAGCATTCCTGACATACACACATGCATATTGACGTAAAAAAAGTGGATGTGGCCAAAATTTTTGAATGTAGGTCACGCTCATATCTCAAGCATGGTATGATGTATGGACCTGGGACCAACACCAAATGAGTCGACATTCGATGGAGATTCAAAATATGGGTCAAGGTCACGGAGGTCACCTGGGGTCATTAAGTGCATTTTTCAGAATTGCTAGAAATCACATTTTTTGACCCCCTAAAGCATTCCTGACATACGCACATGCATTTTGACGTAAAAAGAGTGGGCGTGGCCAAAATTTTTGAAAGTGGGTCACGCTCATATCTCAAGCGTGGTATGACGCATGGACCTGGGACCAACACCAAATGAGTCGACACTTGATGGAGATTCAAAATATGGGTCAAGGTCACGGAGGTCACCAAGGGGTCATTAAGTGCATTTTTCATAATTGCTAGAAATCACATTTTTTGATCCCCTAAAGCATTCCTGACATACACACATGCATTTTGACGTAAAAAAAGTGGGCGTGGCCAACATTTTTGAATGTGGGTCACGCTCATATCCCAAGCATGGTATGACGTATGGACCTGGGACCAACACCAAATGAGTCGACACTCGATGGAGATTCAAAATATGGGTCAAGGTCACAGAGGTCACTTGGTGTCATTAAGTGCATTTTTCATAATTGCTAGAAATCACATTTTTGGACCCCCTAAAGCATTCCTGACGTACACACATGTATTTTGAAGTAAAAAAAGTGGGCGTGGCCAAAATTTTTGAAAGTGGGGCACGCTCATATCTCAAGCATGGTATGACGTATGGACCTGGGGTCAACACCAAATGAGTCGAAACTCGATGGAGATTCAGAATATGGGTCAAGGTCATGGAGGTCACCTAGGGGTCATTAAGTGCATTTTTCAGAATTGCTAGAAATCACATTTTTTGACACCCTAAAGCATTCCTGATATACACACTTGCATTTTGACGTAAAAAAGTGGGCGTGGCCAAAATTTTTGAAAGTGGGTCACGCTCATATCTCAAGCATGGTATGACGTATGGACCTGGGATCAACACCAAATGAGTCGACACTCGATGGAGATTCAGAATATGGGTCAAGGTCATGGAGGTCACCTAGGGTTCATTAAGTATATTCTTTATAATTGCTAGAAATCACATTTTTTGACATGCATGGACCTGGAGCCAACACTAAATAAGTTGACACTTGATGGAGGTTCAAAAATGTGGGTCAAGGTTACGGAGGTCACTTGTGGTCATTGAGTGCATTTTTTCAGAATTGCTGGAAATCACATTTTTTGACTCTCGAAAAAGCATTCCTGAAGTCCATACATCCATTTTTACATAAAAAGTTGGTGTGGCCAAAATTTGTGAAAGTGGGTCATGCTTATATTTCAAGCGTGGTATGATGTATGGACCTGGGACCAATACCAACGAGTCGACACTCGATGGAGATTCACATTTGGGCCAAGGTCGAACAGGAGTCATGAGGGCTATTACCAGAATTGCTGGAAATCATATTTTTGAACCTCCTTGTGCATTCCCTTGATTGGTCCCTTTGAATACTGTGAAGATATATACCTTATCTTGTTTCTTGGAAAAAATTAACTGATTTTTGAATGAATATCTATAAATACTGTCATTGAAAAACTATTTCTTATTTCTTTAAAACTATTTTATCCCCAAAATAAGCCTCTAAAGTATTCCCATTACATTCATAGAGGGGCATGGTGGCTAAGCAGTTAGAGGTGCAGGCTGCAAGCCGAGAGGTTCTCAGTTCGAATCCTATCTGCGGCAACTGCCTTGTATCTTTGGGCAAAAACACTTCACCCCCACATAATGGCATAGTGATGCTGTGTACTAAAACATACTGCATGCCAATGATACACTTGCACTAACCCTGCTTGTGTGGAGTTAGCATGTTGGGGATCCAGACAGTTGCTTGTTGTTGTTGTTTGGTGGTTCTCTGTGTTCTCTGGTTTCCTCCATCCATAAAAACTGTACGACACGAGGCGAGCCTAGCTGTTGAAGTGTCGTTAAACCCCAATAAATTAATAACATTCATAGAATGTCTTCTATGCACTGTTTGTCAACATGATAACCCAAATACAGTCAATCCTATCTCAATGTCTTTGGTATACTGATAGACTGCCTGCCATTGGTATTTTGTCATCTATGATTTGGAGACATGTGGGGCCTTCGGGCTCCAGATGTTAAAAATATGTTTACAACATTTACTGGGAAATGAGTTAGCTGAAGCAGTAACCATTATCTAAAACAGAAATCTCCAGAGAGAAAGCTGAGATAGAATTCTTTGTTACATTGAACAGCACTGTATATTTATGTTGTATCATGTTACAAAACTTCAGTCTCAGTCATTGAAGAGAGAGAGAAACCCTCACTTTTCAAAGCATTTTTTTTAAAAATCTATTTATTCTCAATCATAACTCAGGATTGAGAGATTTTGGGATGGAGTGGTGTGTGGCTTTCTCGAAACACCTATCACAGTTACAAAGTAATGAAATGGAATATTTGAATGGTCAGATTTTAACCCTCTTAATACTTCGATGTGAGTAAAAAAATATCTTTAATATAACTCATGGCTACAGAATGTTTTTCGCTCTCTTTTCTGAAACATTTCATTCTATGTGGAATGGGACACCTTTTCAGTGTGCTTTCCAAACTAAGGGATTCTTAACCCTTTAACCAATATAACGGAAAAAACCGGTCAGCTTTATACACAGAGATGTCTATTCAGTTTTAATTACTTTTTCATTTTTGCTTGTAAAACATAGTTTATAATCCTTCATTGGAATGAGCTCATTTTTTAAAGGATTATTTATTTATTGGTGTTTAATTTCACATATTTCTGCACAGTGGTTTACCATGACCAGGATAGTTTTACGGGCAGAGGAAGCCAGAGTACCTGGGGAGGAGGACCTCCGGGCAACAGCGAGCAACTATCAGATTCCCCACATACTAACTCCACACAAGCAGGGTTAGCATTGGTTGAATACAGGTGCACCATTGATGTGCATTACGCTTTAGTACACATCGCCACCATGCACCCACGTAGGCAATGGGGTGAAGTGTCTTGCCCAAGGACAGAGTGAGGACCGCTCGACTTGCAGCCTGCACCTCTGCCAACTCAGCCATTGCGCCCCCATTTAACCCTTTACCCAACGGAGACGATAGCAAAATTTATTATTTCAAATATCATTTTTTTTCAAATTTTCCAAACAATTTCAACAAAACCATATCATGGGACCCCTCGTTGGAACTAATATTTTTTCAACTTCTCAATTTGCATATTACGCGGGCGGATGCGGCCGATTCGTTGGGTAAAGGTTTTTTTTTTTATTGGTGTTTTAAGGTCACATATTTCTGCACAATGGCTAACCATGACCGTGACAGTTTTACGGGTGGAGGAAGCCTGAGTACCCGGAGAGAACCACCGAGCAACGGCGAGCAACTGTCAGCTCCCCAACATACCAACTCCACACAACCAGGGTTAGCATTGGTTGAAGACAGGTGCACCATCGACGTACAGTACGCCTTAGTACACAGCGTCACCGTGCCCCTACGTGGGCAATGGGGGTGAAGTGTCTTGCCCAAGGACACAACGCGGTTGCCGCAGGTGGTATTCGAACCGAGGATCTCTCTGCTTGCAGCCTGCACCTCTACCATCTGGGTAAAGGGTTAAAGGATTAAAATGGAATATTTAAAGCGAATATTTTAACCCTCTGAAAATCTTAATATGGGGGCACGGTGGCGCTGTGTACTAAAGCGTACTGCACTTCGATGGTACACTTCTCTTCGAAAAAATCATTGAGAATAATGAAAACCATTTCCATTCTCACAGTGTTGTTCTAAACACACATGGATATAGATGGGACCTCGGTATTTTGACAATGCCAATAAGTCTTCAGACAGGCTCTTGGGGGTCATCAAGGCCTTTCAACGTCTACATTCCAACATTACTGAACCCTTTTCCTTGCAATATATTTTCCAGAGGTACCATGCATGCACTTCATCATTGCCTTGCTAATATGAACATTTGCCATCATCTACAAATATGGCAGATCCGGAGTTGGTGGAGCCAATATTTATAAAGTAGTTTTTGCTCATACTTCAGATTTAGTATGACCTGTAGTAATGGTACCTACACCAAATGAGTTGAAACTTGCTGGAGGTTCAAAATGTGGTCCATCTATGCGGTCAAGAGAGGTCATTAAATGCATACTTTTTCGACCTATTGGGAATTTCATTTTATACCAATTAATGCAGTTCTGAAGATTATACATGTATCTCATCATTCAAATAAATGGTAGCGGCAGTAATGTCCATTTCTGATTCCTTGATCGACCCCTATAAATGGTGTGCACATATATGCCTTTTCGGGTTTCTTAGAAAAATTGTTCTGATTCCTGTATGAATATTTTCTCCATGAAAGAATTTCACAAAAAGCAGTGGGGAGAAAGCTGTGACTGTCAAATACAATAACATGATCTATTTATTTAATCTCATTGTACAGAATTAATTCCCAAACCAAGTTAATATAAAAACAAGCAACTTGATAATGAAGAATTCCAGTGTACATGTAATTGTAAAACTACACTCTAGATTTGTTATTGAAACCTATCACAATACTGTCAGGATGCCGGTAAAAGATGCAATACTGACATAGTTGAATGTTCTGTTAACTGTGTTAGTGCTATGACTGTTTAAAATTAATTTATTAGAGAAGTTCTAGTTTTATGTATGCCTTGTTTAGATCACTAGATGCTTTTAAGAGCAGGCTTTCAAATGAGCTCTTCGGGGTTTTTAAGGTTTTTATGACAATATCTCCAACATAGAGTCTATGCACCCTTTGTCAGCGCGACAACTCAAATACGGACCGTCCTATCTCTATGCATTTTGGCATGCTGGTTAACAATAACCAGTTTGCACTTATCTATGTTTTTTTCACCCGTTCGATCTGAATGTCAGATGACAGATCTGAAGTTGGTGGAGCCATTATTTCAAAGTGGGTTGCGCTCATTCTTCAGCGTAGATGTGGACATGGGACTACACCGACTGAGTTAAACATTGCTGGAGATTCAATATATGGTCCACCTGAATGAGGTCATCAAGTGCATATTATTCAGAAAGACTGGGAAATGCATTTACACCTTAATGTATTTCTAAAGTTTATGAATGTATTTCATCACTCAAATTAGTGGGCAGAGCCAAAATTGTCCATTTCTGATTCGTGTATCGAACCCTTTAAATGCTGGTCACATACATGCCTTTTCTGGTTTCTTATAAAAATTGTTCTGATTCCTGTGTGAATATCTGTAAATACTGTTAACGAAAAACCCATTTCTGATTTGTTAAAAAATATTTTACACCAGAAGATAAGCCTCCATAAATTCTCTTTCTGTAGAGTTTATTCCTGATACTTTAACCCTTTTCACACAGACTTGAATTTACTGGATGCAGTAAATTCTATTTCTCTAGTATTATACATACTTTTCTTTTGCAGTGCAATGGTTGGCGTTGACGCACCAGAGGATTTTATTGGTGCACTGAACATTACCTACAAGGTTGGGCGGAATAGCACAGTGCTGCAAGAAGTGTAAGTACTAATAACCTATGTGTGACTGGAGTTTCCAAATCAAATTTACTCATTGAGCAATACATTTGACAAGTCGTTATCGGTGAAGTGTTTTTAACAAATGTAAATGTTGCAGTGCTATCAATTTTGTCACGCGGTGGTGCAAATTTATTGTTATTTATTGGTGTTTTAGGTCACATATTTCTGCACAATGGCTGAGCATGACCGCGACAGTTTTATGGGTGGAGGAAGCCGGAGTACCAGGAGAAAACCACCGAGCAACGGCGAGCAACTGTCAGCTCCCCAACATACTGACTCCACACAAGCAGGGTTAGCATTGGTTGAAAACAGGTGCACCATCGACGTGCAGTACGCCTTAGTACACAACGCCACCGTGCCCCCACGTGGGCAATGGGGGTGAAGTGTCTTGCCCAAGGACATAACGCGGTTACCGCAGATGGGATTCGAACCGAGGACCTCTCGGCTTGCAGCCTGCACCTCTACCAACTGAGCCACCACGCACCCCGGTGGTGCAAAAATTGATACATATCGTCCGTTGAGTAAAACAAGGCGCCATCTGCAATGCTTTAGAATGTCTTTGTGTGGAATTCTTCTGTGCCTGCATTATTGAATTTGACCTGCTTCTTCTCGTGCGTCCACGTAAAGATGCCCCAACAACACTTTGTGGACGGATTGCATGTTCGTCATACAAAATATATCATTTGTAACCCATTTTCTTGCACAAGCAACGACCCCCTGGAACACGGTATGACAGGAGGTAACTATAGCTCCTGTGCGGGTCTTCTACGAGCCGTTAAAAATTGGCTTACTTTCTTCAAACTTTGATTCAGTCCATATGAAATTACTGGAACATTTTTGCTGAAAAAGATTACGTTCACATTCCAAGAATCGAAGGACTACACCTTTTTCCGCGGTAATGACACGGATCAGGCCCACAAGAGTGGGGTATTCCCTCTACTGCTACGCGTGTCTGGTGATGCTGCTTATCAATACCATATGATTGAAATGTTGCGCCACCCACTAAACCTTTAATCCTAGATTCACCACCTCTGCTGGCTGGTGGGTAGATTTATGGATTTAAACAAATGTTATGGCAGTTTTTGTTGGTAGATTTGTTCAATTGATCCGCCAGCTTGTATGCAAGTTTCATTTAAACACGCTTTAAGATTTACTTTGAGGCAATTGTGGTGTTTCCGTTTTTACTTTGCCAATACCCAGTTTGTGCATTCCTTTGCGATGATTTGACTTCCAGAATTGCTAAAACTTCCTTGTGTTTACTGATCAAGGACGTAGGAACCCGGAGGCAGGGGCAAAATTGCTAAAACTTCCTTGTTATATCTGATCGAGGACGTAGGAACTCGGAGGCAGGGGGCACGTGTCCCACCATTTTTCCACAGAGTTGAGAGAGAGAGAGAGAGAGAGAGAGAGAGAGAGAGAGAGAGAGAGAGAGAGAGAGAGAGAGAGAGAGCGAGAGAGAGAGAGAGGGGGAGATGGGAGGGAGTGGAGACAGAGACACAGAGAGAGAGAGGGAGAGAGAGAGAGAGAGAGAGAGAGAGAGAGAGAGAGCAACATGATCTTTGCCAATATATTTTTACATCATATTAATCCCCACAGAGAAATAGGGGAGTAGGCCCCCACGACCCAAATGCAGTCGCCTGAAGTATGCATTTCTGTTTTGAGTTCTTGTCGTTGCTTTCTTTATTGTGAATAAACAGGAACGGGTCACAGACTCGGAGACTCATTATTCTTAAGATGTGACCGAAGACGAGGATTCCCCCGTAGGATTTGTCACGTGTATGGCCTTTAGAAAAGTGCAAAGTGCACATGTTTGATTCCATATTTAACAAATTTCCCCCACCGGACTGAAACAGTGTTTCGGCCCGGTGAGGAAGTTTGTAAACTGTGGAGTCAAATATGCGTATGTACTCTTCTCAGTGGATAGAGGTGTGGGGGCTAAACATAGCTTTGTGTATTGTATTTCGACCATGCTATTAATGCACATGGACCACCACTGATATATATCGGTGTGTGGGTGCCCGTCTATGAACTTGACACCCCTCCCCGATAAAGGTAGTAACTTTAAAGTGCATCCTACGCATCTGATTGACATTCGCTAGGTTCTAAACATAAAATCCCTTGAACAAATACAAAGAATCGCCGCGTATTCCTGAATAAATAGGTTCTGTTCCCCGTGAAGGATTTATAATGGCTTACCGCTATTCGATTTATGTGTATCTTTCCTTAAAAGCCCATGACAATTGTCAGTCTTTCCAAGCACGCGCCTCGGCCTGAAGCAAACAGGATACAGAATTGTGTTAGGCATATCAGTGGCACCTAGCATACGAAGTGTTGTGGTAATTCGAGACAATATATTTACTTGCAAGATAATCCTTTCTTACGCTCCTTCTGTTTATAATTTATGACTTACTCAGTAGTGTTCTCCTAATTGGTGAAGGGGCGGGGGTTTTACAACCGATAATGTTACAACGCCGCATAATGTTACACCAACGCATAATGTTACAAAAATGTAGTAAACAACCGATAATGTTATAAACTCCGCATAATGTTATAACTTTTTTCAACCCGTTATGTTATAAAAATCGACGCATAATGTTATAACTTTTTTCAACTCGTTATGTTACAACAAATTAACCGATAATGTTATAACTAATGTATACTAATTCCAGTTACAGCTTTTATAGATGGACTTTACCACTTACCATTTATTGCCACATAAAGGTATGTAATATTTATACTAAAGGTTTCTGCTCTGGTTAAGGCGAGGAGACCCCCCCCCCCCCCCCGCCCCGCCACCTCCCGGGGATTTATCATAGACTGACCTAGTCACATTACATGGACGCGGATTATCCTGGCAACTCAATCGTGTGACGTCATTACCATGATCATCCAGTGCTCAACATGGCGAAGGCGGAGGTGGTGGAGGAGGGGTGCTATTTTATCCGATTGGTACGTTTACCAACATGCGTAATCTCCGCTTACAGAAATGTAGCGTACCATAGTCCCCTGACACCTTTAGGGATGGGCAAATGCCTCTGTTTCTGCTTGTTTTGGGCATCTAAAACTCATTTGTCGCATATTTCTTTGTCATAAGAATATCTTATTGTTCATAAATTTGACATTTTAACAACCAACAGTGAACAAAAATGATGTGGAGTTAAAAGAGGTCAAAAAAGTTGGATGGAGCGGGCACATATGGTGGATGTGGCGGGTTGGTAGTGTCGCACGGAAGCCAAAGAATAAGATGCGAGACTGGGTAGGAAGAGGAATGAGGTTTAGGAGGATTGAAAGGGGTGGGCAGGGATTAGATTGAGAAAGAGAGGAGGTCATGGAATAGTACATCAGGGTGATTGTGCCGAGAAGGCTATCTGAGAATACTGTAAGAGAGTAGTGCTAGACGGTATGATAATATAGATGGTGGAGATGTTGGAAGAAGTGGAAGTGATGAATTTGGGATTACAGGTTCTGGATAAGGCGGAATCACTAGAACAGGCAGTATAGGGAGAAGGAGGAGATTGTGGAGGAGGAGTTGTGTTGATGTTGGTGTTGTGGCGATGTTGGTGATGGTGTTGAGTAGTTATGCATGTTGAAAATGAGCCATTTTGTAGGACCCCGGGGCAGGCCCCGGAAGTGACGTCATGTCACTTGACTGGCGGTCATGTTGGGTTGCCACGATAGTGCACGTGGGTGGCCATGTTGTGATGTCATTATCATGAAAAATGGTGATAGGAGTGCGTATGCGCAGCGCGTGTTGTTATAGGGATACTTGCTCCGTCTCATCCCTAACAACCCGACAATAGATATCGAATTAATCCAAACAACCCGACAATCTTCAGGAAACTGTCCAAACCATTTCCGAAAACACTCCCGAATCCTGCCAGTACCGATTTAGTAACTCGCCAGAAACTCGAGAAACCGGGACTTCAGGGGCAAGGGGCAGTAGGGCGCCGGGGACAGGGGCGGCGCCCCCCCCCCCTTCCAGTTTATCTCTCAGTTAAAAAACAATATTGTAATAAACCAACCATTATTGTAATAAACCCATTTCTGTGATAAATTACGCGTCCATTATATGGTCGGACATTAGGTAACGATACTATCCTGTATTTTAAGGATACTAAACCCACGGAATCGCCCTTTTCGTAGTATGAAGCAATGAAAGCTATGAAAATGAACACGATGCGCGCAAAATCATACGTCTCAAAATCAAAGCTGTGAAAATGAGCGCAATGATTACCTCTTCATACGTCTCATACCCCCATTAAGGATACTATCCTACCTTTATTTGGGAGTGTTTTCGGGAGTGTTTGGGTCAGTTTTCTGAAGATTGTCGTGTTGTTTGGATTAATTCGATATCTATTGTCGGGTTGTTAGGGGTGAGACGGAGCACGTGTTAATTCGATATCTATTGTCGGGTTGTTAGGGGTGAGACGGAGCACGTAAACAAAACGCGCTGCGCATACGCACTCCCACCACCTATTATCATGATAATGACATCACAACATGGCCACCCACGTGCACTACCATGATAACCCAACGTGACCGCCCAATCACGTGACATGACGTCACTTCCGGGGTCCTGCCCCGGGGTCCTATAAAATGGCTCATTTTCAACATACATAACTACTCAACACCATCACCAACACCGCCACAACACCAACATCAGTACAACTCCTCCTCCACAATCTCCTCCTTCTCCCTATACTGCCTGTTCTAGTGATTCCGCCTTTTCCAGAACCTGTAATCCCAATTTCATCACTTCCACTTCTTCCAACATCTCCACCATCTACATTATCATACCGTCTAGCACTATTCTCTTATAGTATTCTCAGATAGCTTTCTCTGCACAATCACCCTGATGTACTAATCCATGACCTCCTCTCTTTCTCAGCCTAATCCCTGCCCACCCTTTTCAATCCTCCTAAACCCCATTCCTCTTCCTACCCAGTCTCGCATCTTATTCTTCGGCTTCCGTGCGACACTACCAACCTGCCACATCCACCATATGTACCTCGCTCCATCCAACTTTTTGGCCTCTTTTAACTCCACCTCATGTTTGTTCACTGTTAGTTGTTAAAATGTCAAATTAATGAATAACAAGATATTCTTATGACTAAGAAATATGCGACAAATGAGTTTAAGATGCACAAAACAAACAGACACAGAGGCATTTGCCCATCCCCAAAGGCGTCAGGTAACTATGGTACACTACATTTCTGGAAGCGGAGACTACGCATGTTGGTAAACGTACCAACCGAATAAAATAGCACCCCTCCTCCACCACCCCCGCCTTCACCATGTTGGGCACTGTATGATGATGGTCATGACGTCACACGATTGAGTTACCAGGATAATCCGCGTCTATGTAACGTGACTAGGTCATTCTATGATAAATCCCCGGGAGTTGGGGGGGGGGGGGGTCTCCTCGCCTTAACCAGAGCAGAAACCTTTAGTATAAATATTACATACCTTTATGCGGCAATAAATGGTAAGTGGTAAAGTCCATCTACAATAGCTGTAACTGGAATTAGTATACAGAAGTTATAACATTATCGGTTAATTTGTTGTAACATAACGGGCTGAAAAAAAGTTATAAAATTATGCGTCGTTTTTTATAACATAACGGGTTGAAAAAAGTTATAACATTATGCGGAGTTTATAACATTATCGGTTGTTTACTACATTTTTGTAACATTATGCGTTGGTGTAACATTATGTGGCGTTGTAACATTATCGGTTGTAACAGGGGGTCTTCGCTCTAGCTGTAGACTCTATTAGGGCTGAAACGACTGCATGGCTCATTTTCGTAACCGACTAACCGAGAGCTATAACCGGATAATATCCGGTTATCCATGGCCATTATATCACTGAATATGGGACCAAAACTAAAGGAATTGGAAAACAGTATTCTCAAACTATTCCGTAGTGTGTATACAATCGAACGTTGTCGAGTACTCGACAACGTTCGTTTGTATACATACTACGGAATAGTTTCTGCAATTACTCATTACCTGCGGAAACTGCCGATCATTAACGAAGTCTTGAACGCCAAAAAAACAATTATTTCTCAATATACACAATGCGGCTTCCATGTGTAATCTATCACAATGGAGAAGCAGCAGATTTACTACGTTCTAAACGTCGAATGACGATCACTATCGATATTTCGGATAACCAGTTGACGGTTTTTCTAATCTTTTAGGTAACTAACTAGTTTCAAACCGATTAGACGGTCAACCATTACTAGACTCTATACGATATACCTACTACAAGCCCATTGATAGTCTTATGAAAAGACAATAACAGAAGATGACACAATATGATTAATTAGTTTAATGCTCAATACCGGCGATTAAATTTCATTTTTTTTAACTCATTTCCATCACATGGAAAGCAGACGACACTTGCAAACAAAATGATTGAAATTTTTTTTTTTTTTTTTTCCGTCAAAAATAGCTTATAACCCCTCAACGATCTCATTTCCTTGGGGCCATAAGCTATGCTTTGACACAAAAAAATGAAAAAATAAAGAAAACTGAATGGCAATTTTTGTGAATAGCGCTGGCTGGTTTTCTCCGTTGAGCTGGGTAAAGGGTTAAACGGAATGCGGAACACGCGAACAATATACTGATTGTCATAAATTTTCAATTATACCATATCACTTCAATGTTCTTGAACCCTCCGCAAATGATGACAAAATACAGTAATTTCATGGAAGAAATTTTCTCGGAATGTAGGAACTAAGTAGGAATTTAACCAATTCAGTCTTGTTTGACAGATCTCAAAGAGCCCTGCCAAGTTTTATTGAATAACTTATATCCCAAGTTGCATTATGTGAAAAATTCGCTTCTTGAAATTTGGCTATTTCAGCATCAATCTGCCTAGGGTTAAAAAATGAAGTATTTTCTATGGCAGCCAAAACTTGAAGAAAAAAATAATAAAATTTGAAAGAAGGTATTAGTGAAAATAGCGTTGTCCGGATAGGTCATTACTTTAACTGGAGGCTTAAAATCTAGTTCGCATAATCTCACAGCAGTTCTGACTTTTGTAAACGACATTCAACAGGGTTTCCATGGTTCTTCTGTGCCTTTAGCAATTGGCCCAAGAAGGAGGCAACTAATTGTACCGGGTTCAATACGTCCATGTGCTCTTGCTTCATGCTCCTGCAACTGAACGCCTGTTAAGCATGACCACATCGGCGTGATGTCCGGGGTCCGTTAAATTTTGAAAAGACTTTTCTGTCCGAATTTCGGGTAGGGAGGGGGAGGGGTCATGCTCATCCTTTGTGGACTGTACCCCCACCATAAAGTTGTAGAATCAGTTGTTTTCTTTTATTTGCAAAAAATTCTACTGGAATACGGTTAGATGTTCGGCGTTTTAGAACTGTATCCAGTTTCTACGTGTAAAATATGCTGTAAATGGTTTTGTAATTCAACATCTCCGTTTCATAGCAAGGTGATATAAAACCCACTGCGCAGAAGTCTTACTTAGTACTGGAGAGAACTACTCTCCCCAGCAATACTTTGCTTGAGGAACTTGTTAAACTCCCGAGACCTGTCAGGCGAATTAACCCTTTGAACCACAGCGGCCGTTTTTCTGGACAAGAAACAAGATATGTCGTAGTTTTATTTAGTAGGATGGCTGCTGAGTTAAAGTGTGGGGTAGACCAATCAATATTTTCAACCTGCAGCCCAAAGGCTGTACGTTGAAAATATTGATTGGTCTATCCCCAAATAATAAATATGGACTCTTCCAGTTTCTTCCATTGAACTGACATGGAAGATACCATCAGGGTTCGAAGGGGTAATGAAAGACCGAGTGAATTCACTGATCCGTCAATGCTATTCATTTATACATCTCACACATGCTGGTCAGTGGCCGATCCAGCGGATCGGGGAGAAGAGGGGAATCCATGCTTCCCATCCTGGGGGCGCGGTGGCTCGGTTGGTAGAGGCGCAGGCTGCAAGCCGAGAGGTCCTCGTTTCGAATCCCACCTGCGGCAACCGCGTTGTGTCCTTGGGCAAGACACTTCACCCCCATTGCCCACGTGGGGGCACGGTGACGCTGTGTACTAAGGCGTACTGAACGTCGATGGGGCACCTGCTTCAACCAATGCTAACCCTGCTTGTGTGGCGTTAGTATGTTGGGGAGCTGACAGTTGCTCGCCATTGCTCGGTGGTTTTCTCCGGGTACTCCGGCTTCCTCCACCCGTAAAACTGTCTTGGTCATGATTAGCCATTGTGCAGAAATATGTGACCTTAAACACCAGTAAATAAATAAATAACTAATCCCCCCATCCTTCGTGTCGGCAGGGAAAAGAACTGGATCTGTTTTTATGCAATTTGTTTCCACTGACAGAAATGGATTTCGGTAAATAGGGTAGGGGGCAAGCACGGGACTGGTACTCCATCGGGGGCTGGATTATATATTATTTTAACATTTCACCTAGGGAGAACTTTCATTTCTCTTAAAAATCTAGATATTATCAGTCTTTTCGTAACAAAACAATAGTTTATGACCTCACATTGGAACAGGTGCGACGAACATGTTCCAAAAGTGACTATAAGCTATGTTTTTGAGGTCAAACTTGAGAAAAATAATTGGAGGAATATAATGCTCTCTTCCTTCTACGCAAGAGTAAGGATCCATCTCCCAGTGGGAACCCCCTGACGCGGAGCAGTGTTTGTGCACTGTGGGAAACAAGTTCTGAATTACTCGTAAAATACGACCCGGTAATCAATGCCTGGGATGGAATTCCTCTACCATGGGGGCAACACGGGTATAAACGAATCCAAAAAATAAGAATATTGTCATCTGCAAAATGAGGTCCCCAGAGGGTGAATTTAGTGATGCTATCCTGCACAGCAGGGTAGCATCACTAAATGTACCCCCTGTGAACCTCAGACTGAACCAGGAAACAGAAATAGGTACCCAGAGGATAAATTGGCTCACTGTGAATGGAGTCCCTAGAGGGTGAATCTGTTGATTCTATCCCATACGATAGAATCGACAAATTCACCCTCTAGGGACTTCATTCTGCAAATGCCAGACTGGTTATTTTCAGACCTGGTATAAACCATTAGCTGGATTTTACTTCATTGTCATGTTGTGATCACGATTAGCCTTTGTGTCGAAATATGTGTCTTTGTGTCAGGTACAATAACTTCGCTTCTTTTTCATCCCAGGCAGGTTAGAGTAAAGTCAAGCAATTACAGAGAACAACGCAAAATATACAATGTGTTTGCTATGATCAGAGGATACGTAGAACCAGGTAACAACCTTTCTGATATATGACTACCTCCTCTTTTTTAATTTCAGTGTAACATAGCAAAGTTTATTGGGTTATTGACGTCATGCCGGGGGAGTGGACGAACTATACCTTACACACCGCAATTCAATGTAACGGTTGTGGTGATGTGTTAGTTTAATTTTGATTAAAAATTATCTACCGACCTTCGAAAAACTGCCAGTCATAACAAAATCTGTTTTGCTACATGTGTATCTATATAATTCATGTGTAGTATACAAAGCTTCTAAAATACCCCTGGGACGAAGTTTTCACCAAGCCTATTCCTCTCAATTTTCTGGTAAATTGCATAAACATCTCGAGAGAAATTTTTGTTGAATGGACCTCCTGGTTCAAGGACGAAAATTTCATTTTTCGATCAAATACATAGCTTATGTGCTTCAGTTGAACCGATCTTGATGAGGTCATTCCAATTTGGCGTCTTAAGATATGTATTGGGGCCAAAACAATTCTAAAAATTAAATAATTAAATTTAATGGCGATTTTTGTGAATAGTGTTGGTCGGAAAAGGGCGTTGCACGAGGAAAAGGATTAAATTTAGCTGCATACCATTCTGTGATAATTCGAAGGTTCTCAGCCCGTCTATTGATATTTTGCGTAAACTCATCAAAATTAATAGAGGATGTAGACACCTTTCTGCGTTGAGTGGATTACCTTTGAAACCCACGCTTGGTGTAATTTTCACTCACGCAGTATCCGCGCACAAGTTTACAAGACACAAGCAAAATTGTAGCCCTTGACCTCCGAGTTCAAGCCTTATTTATGTCCATGGCTTGAAACTTTTACTGATACACATTTTACTAACACCTAGAAATAAATAATTTATGTGGAAAGTCCAACACGCAAGCGTTTTCGCTACAAATCACTTTGCACATACACTCCAGTCGCCGTGGATTGGTCGTAATCTACACGTAAGCAGGTAATAAAATCATCGGCAGCAAAATTTTAATTTTTAATTACTGAAGCACCGGGTTGTACCCGATGTTTCATTAATTATTTTTTGCTGATTATTCCTGTAATTAGTGGTTGGAATCTAATATTATTGCGTCCATGAAAATATTGCCCACCCGTGGAAAGTGACCAGTCCACAGCGGCCGTACTGTACTATATCTTACCTCCTACAAGTATCTGGGAATTTCATTGGTTCAAAGACGTCACGTGCAGACTGCATATAAAACCATATACTGCCTGTCAACATCAATATACGCTGACAGCTATGGGTAATCTCCCCTTTGTTCATTGATTATTCAAAATGGCGGCAGTCGATAAACACTTCAAACTGAAAGATTGAGTGTTAGAAGCCCATATTTGGTCTAAAGTGCAGGTTAGGCAAATTAAAATGCCTCATATTCTGTGGATGTGTGTCATTGTACCTTCAAAATTAAACTGTTTGGTATGTATGAATTTGCCTTGTTACAGTCTCCCATAAGTTGTAACACGGAAAAGAACGTGAACACATTGTGAGAATTCTCTCATTTAATTTTGATCGCTGTTGTTATTAGCTCTGTGCATTGATGCAGAAGTCGGTAAGATATATTCGTTACACAGTTTGTTGGTGGCCTAATATGGTATATATGGTGTCAGTTAATTTCATATTGGACTCGAGCGTGTTGGTGACCTAATATGGTATATATGGTGTCATTTAATTTCATATTGGACTCGAGCTTCGCTCGAGTCCAATATGAAATTAAATGACACCATATATACCATATTAGGCCACCAACAAACTGTGTAACTAATAATACATAACAACAGCTGAGTTAATCATTGAGACACGTAATCTACTGGACATTCAACTGGATCATTACAAGGCCTCCAAACAAGGTGCTGTACTGGCATTCTTTAAAAATGCTGGAGGGCTAAAAGTCGCTCTCCTCACATGACCTAAGGGAGCGATTAGCTCTCCTCGAGCTTACAAAAGCTAAAAGTGGCAAAATGAAGTTGTACTATTAATGAATTCTGCTTAGTGGGCTTTGTACATTTTATTTGGTGCTGCTAACAGGGTAGTCTCCGTGAGACGACTACAATGTACCTCCCACACCTCCGGGCCTTGGTAAGGCCCGGAGGTGTGAGAGTGGTAGTGTGGCCATATTGCAGAAACCACTAACATAGTAGAGATTTGAAAACCTGTGGGTTTTAGGAATAGGCTGTTGTGGTAATCATTATTTTCTAAGGCTAGGGGGGCTATATTTCGCCCTCCTCAATTTTTTTACGGCGACCTGTAGGCGAGCGAATAAATCGCCCTCCTCAAAATTCCAGGCCTGAAGGTGCATCGCTTTTGGCAAATGCAAAGCATAACGTTGCTGAACGTTCAAGTATAGTTGCCACGATAGAAACGGGGAGACAGGAAGCGGGGTGGGAAGATATCTCCTTCCCTATTCTTCCCTACCCTTTCCACACATGCAACGTGATTACACAACGATGTTATCAGTTTTAGAGTTTGTAGATGTGTCAACATTTTGGCATTACCATAAAACATTAACTGAAAATGGAAACAGATTTACTTCATTCTTCTTTCAGCAGGTTCCATTTATTTCTTTCACTTCAAAAAACCTTCTTTGAGCTTCCGCCGCCTTTTGAAAGAAACATGCCCTGCCTGGGTGTTTTAATATTAATGCATCCTTGCCGCGTTGTCCGAAAGTTATTGGTCACTGGGACTATTGATTAGCGTATTGGACTTTGGATAGAAAGATCGTATCATCTTCGTTGTGTCCTTGGAAGGATACTTAATTCCAACTGCCCAA
The DNA here is from genome assembly GCA_031216915.1 of Pictodentalium vernedei. Classification (NCBI taxonomy): domain Eukaryota; kingdom Metazoa; phylum Mollusca; class Scaphopoda; order Dentaliida; family Dentaliidae; genus Pictodentalium; species Pictodentalium vernedei. Next base: position 172,849,804 of record CM062292.1, read on the forward strand.
GTGAGAGCCCGGTGGCGCTGTGTACCAAGGGTTGCTGGACGTCGATGGTATACATACATTCAACTGATGCCAACTTTGCGTGTTAGAGTTAGACAGTTATTTGCCCCTTTCGGTGTTTATCCTCGCTTATATCGCCTTTATCCATAAGTACAGTATGACCGTCGTGGACTGATCACATTCCATGGGTGGGCAATATTTCCACGGACCCAATAATATTAGATTCCAAACACTAATTATAGAAATAATCACTAAAAAAATAATGAAGCACAGAATACAACCGGGTGCTTCATTAATTAAAATTTTCCTGACGATGATTTTTATTACTTGGTAAACGCATGCGTGGACATCACTACCCACGCGTGGATTACGACCATTCCACGGAGACTGTACTGCAACATTGTTCGTCATGGTATAACCCCGACTGTTGAAAGTGTCATTGAAACCTCAGAAAATAAATACATAAATGGACTAGATGTGTCTTGAGATGGCATTGAACAAAAGTCGGCCACAATGTTTCGTAAATCAAGTCGAAGAATCATTTGGACCTTTTTGTTGTTACTGAGCTATCCTTTTCGTAAACTCAGAAAGGATGATAGACGGCTCGGTGCACCATCCAGTGATAATGACGTCGTGTATTTCTGGTATTTCCAGCTGGATTTTGAAAAAAAAATTCCAAAGCTTCCTAAGATGCTGAAAATTCGATCATGTTACACATCTTCCCAGGGTGTTAAGGTTTGATTTTGACGTTGTTTGCAGGTTATCACATCTATTCCGTCATTGGGTAAACGTTAGGCTACCCCTTTCAATAAAAGCGTTTAGGCCATACTTTGGATACTTTGGATATTACAGAAACTGTCCGTGAAATGTTAGTTTCAGATTGCCTGTTATAGAGAACTGTTATTCACAAACAGATGAGAGCACAAACTGACGTCAGCGCCATCATATCCCCGGTATTTGAAGTCGAATTTTACAAGGTTGTTCAGCTGGTATTCATGGACCACAAATGCTATCATGTCACGTTACGCAATTTCAACTTCAGGCGATGATATTTGATCTTAATATTTCGGGGGCGGGGGGGGGGGGGGGGGGGACGTTGGTAATTTATAACGCCATAGCAAAAATGTTTGGTTAACCCTTTACACATCGTAAACGGCCAAAAACTTTAGCGTTATTCACAAAAATCGCCAATTAATTTTCATTATTTTTTTCATTTGTTATCTCAAAAACATAGGTTATGACCCCTCTTTGGAACGAGCTCGTCGAGCTCATTCCAATGAGGGGTCATACCCCATGTTTTTGAGACAACAGATGGAAAAAAAATAGTTATTGAAGAATTTTGTTTGTAAGTGTCGTCTGCTTTTAAGGTTAGGTAAAGGTTTAACCATTTGCAATAAAAAGGTGCAGACCCCGCTTTGGACAATGTGGAAACTGCAGGTCAAAGGCCGGCTTAAGATTATTCACATTTTCGCAAAACTGCTCTTCATAAAACGTTAGAGGGGTACCGTCATATCTCTGGTATTTGGAATCCGATTTTGAATTTCTTTCAACACGTCTTTAGGGACATTGAGTGCTATCATGTTTCCAAATTCGGCCTCGTGCGGCGAAATTTAATTTTGGTGTCTTTACAAATGATCGATGTGTGATGTGATGTCATAGCATAAACGTATCAGATTCCTGACAAGCGGTCTGAGCCTATTATCATTAAGGCTCTGCCATCCTCATATAACCGTAGACCTTTGCTGTGTCCAGTCAGGGCTATGCGCATTTATGAACGTCGATCAGATTTTGTTAGAAAAGGAAGAAAATGTTTCTTTCTTTCATTGATTCCTTACAGAAAGGATATTTCTGTTCATTCCGTCGCTAGATGGATTCAGTTGGCAATTCGCATTGGCTATGAAAATCTATCTTCGCGTCAACTTTCTGTTGATAAGATATCAGCGCACGAGGATAGAGCACTGGCCACTTCTTGGGCTTATTCTAACAGTATAGCCATCACTGATCTCATGAAGGCTGCGTACTGGACACAACCCTCTTCATTTACCAAGTTTTACCCGAGTCCATCTCCGGTAACCTTAGATCGTTGGTTCCGCTTTCTGTAGTACAGAATGTTCATTAATGGTTACACCTATAAGAAAAAATTATGAAAAATAATGCGATTTTTGAGAATAGCAGCGCTGGACGGTTTTGGGAATGGTGTAGCAAGACGTGTAAGTTGACGTGTTTAAATATTGAACGATTTTTAGGGTTGCATCATGGTGTTTGATATTTTCAGATCGATACGTAGTTATGGGCGGCCATAGAGATGCTTGGGTGTACGGTGCTATAGATAATACTGGCGGAACAGCTGTTATAATGGAAGTATCCAGAGCTATGATGAAACTTGTAAAAGAAGGTAATTTACTATGTATCTTAACTCGACTAGCAGACGGAACATGCAACGCATTTCCTTTAATGACTATCTGGGACAACAAGCATTTTTTTATTGTTTGCCTCCAAAACACAACTTTTTTTATCCTCCACTGAAAGGATCTTCATGACGTCTTTCCGACGATGGATCATAAGCTGTGTTTTGCTAGCGAAAATTTAAAAACTAATATGATTTGAATAATGATTTGAATTGCACTGGCTGGATTATGCCCTTACTTCAGACAAAAGGGTTAATGGTTTGAAAGCAATCCCTCACAGCCCAGCCAAGACTGGATACGTGCATTCCCTCTCTCAGTGAAAATTCGTTCAGTATGAGCTATTAACCCTTTGGACTCTCATGGTATCTTCCATGCCAGTTCAGAGCCATCATTTGTTAAACTCTATACTCGTTACCTGTGGAAGACCAATCAATATTTCCAACATACAGCCTTGGACTTGAAAAGCCTGATTGGTGTACCACACAAATTCACTGAGCAACTGTCTACTTTATGAACTCAGCTTGTATCACCATCCTGGACGGAAGAGTATCCTTTCTGTTTGAAAGGGTTAAACGTATAAATAATCTTCTCCAATATCGCGCTCACGGCCAGCGAATATTCCGCCAAGCAATGTAGATACTGATGCAAATATTCAGCCAATCGTAGTTATGTCAGTCATCCGCTCATGCTCCATTACTTAGTTTTACTAAATACTAAATTAGCTCCTTATCTATGTTAACCCTTTCCCACCACTAAAAATGAAAATATTCTCGAATACATATCTTATGACTGCCTCAGCCGCCAAGCCAGGATTCTATATTATGGGGTTCTTTAGCCATTTTTTTTGTGGTGGGGGAGTGGGGGACATACATATATGGAAGGTCGTTGTGCGGGCGGTTGGGGTGGAAGAAGGTCGTCGTGAGAGTGTGGACGCCTCCGCTATTCTTAACCGTTTACCTAACATGAAATGCAGACGACACCTGCAAAAAAAAAATCTTGAATAACTAATTTATTTAATTTTTTGTCTCAAAAAGATAGGTTAGGACCCCTTATTGGAACGAGCTCGACGAGCTCGTTCCAATGAGGGTTCATAACCTATGTTTTTGAGACAGAAAATTAAAAAATAATGAAAATTAATTGGCGATTTTTGAGAATAGCGCTGGTCGGTTTTGGCCGTTACTATAGGTGAAGGGTTAAATAGGAGTCTCATGTTGTTAGACCTCCTCTCACGTTTCCATTTTCAAAAAAAAATTGCAAAATGCAGTGCTCTAAGAGCGAGTCTGGGGCATTTATAAAGTGTGCAGCTCTGTATTGGTGACCATCTTAGGGCGCTATATTTTATGTGAAAGTTGCATGCCCCATCCAGGTCCCTTGTGGCTACACAATTGGAATCACTTAGAAGCAAAAGGCGATTTTTAAAGCAAAAAATGAAAAAGTAATAATATTTTACGGCGATTCTGGTGAATAGCGCAGACCCGTTATATGCATTTCGTTAGAAAAGGGTTAATAACATCCACTTAGGAAAACAACTTGACATGAATAGACTCTTTAACACAGCCCGAATGGCAGAACGACACCCGCAAAAGAATTATTGAATAATTTAAATTGTTCAGTTTTCGTCTCAGAAATTTTGCTTGTGACCCCTCATTCGAAATAATTGAACAAGCTCATTGCAATGAGGTGTCATAAGCATGGGTGTCGCAAAGGGGCTTTATTACACGCCTGTTCTATGAAATCCCGATCTACAGCAACATTTAACCATGCGGAAAATGAAAATCGTTGACGGAATATTTTTAAAGAGAAATTTCAGTGGAATTTTCTACAAATCGTGCACCACAATTACAATTTGAATCACTAGCGATAGCTGAGCAAAGTAACACGGGCTCCCCTCGCAAATTTGGTTGGCGATACAATGCGTTCTTTTTGTTGATAGTTGGACCCGTGAGTTCCAATGTTGGAAGTGAACTCAAGGGACGACTTGTCAAATTGCTGAGCGTCCTTCTAATAATTGCTTTCATAGACGTGAAGGCGTGTAATAAACACAGAACGACACACGTGTGCGAATGGGTTGATCGACATGGCACCTGTGCTATCGCGGAAGTATAAAAGAGCGGCCTTTGGTTTTATCCTTCCGCGCCGGCACTCGTAAATGCTGGAATGCACCTCAATCCTCTCAAATAATATTCACAGTTGGGGAATACTCGCTTGGATTGGACTCTTTGATATCGACTCCCCCTTGCTAGTAAGCATATACTTTCTTCGGAGACTAGATTTTATACACGTTCGGACATTCAAATGGAGGTCAGTAGCAGACGATTAGGGGCTGTTGGTGGCCCGCCATTACCAATTTAGATGGCGGTACGTGTTAATTAAATAAGAAGTTGCGCCACGACAACTTCATTTTATTTATCTACAAATCAATTCGCACATGTTTTGTGTTTTTTAATTATATCCCTCACTGATCAATATATGCCTTTTGTGGTGTAGTTGGAATACGTTATAAGACGAGACTGGAGCCATCACATGAACAAATCAGGTTCACACCAACCCCTATTCCAGTCGGTCGTCTTCGCATTGTTTTTGAGATAAAAAAAAAAATGTAAATATATTGAATGGCGATTTTTGTGAATAGCGCTCAGAGGGGTACTGACCGTATGGTCCACAGGGAAATCCCCCCTCCCCCCCCCCCCCCCCTATTGTGAGCAACCCAGGTCCTCCTAAATTTACGCAGCGCAACACCTGTTCACGCATGAATGAAATTTCGTGAAAATGACCAAAAGGCGAAATGGATCTTATTGCATTGACTGTCGGTTTATCGAAATACCCTTTATGTGGGCAGGCACTGTCAGTCCACATAAAGGGTATTTCGATATACCAACAGTCTAGTCATTGGTCGATCTGATGCAAGGAAACAGCGTTCCTTCGGTTCGAAAAATCGAAATTTTCTTCCATTGGGCCGAACTATTGTCGGCCTGATGAGTCCGTGCCCCCCCCCCCCCCCCCCCCCCCCCCCTTGGAGCAAGCATTTTTTGCCAAATGAGCGACAAAGATGATACAAAAATTCCATCGAAAATGTCCTGTAGGTGGACAGCCATTGATCGCCCAGATGCAAGGAAGCAGAGTTCTTTCGGTTCGAAAAATCAAAATTTTGTCCGAGTCCTCGGTGCATTTTCCGGCAACGTTTTTTTGGCGTCGTCCGCCCCTGATAGCTCTGGCCGGTTTGCATTAACTTTAGGTAAAGGGTTAATCATTTATAAGGCGGCGAGTATTTAAGTATGGGATTCTTTGTTACTATATGGTAGTAGTGTCAAAATGAGATTTCGAGACCAGTCTGGAAAATTCAAAACCAATGACACATCTGATAGGGGTATCTGAGGGGTGTGGTGACCCACGAATGTGGGCCGCAACTCCTGTAAAGCGAGTAGCATGGACAAAAACGAGTGGTTAAACCTTACTTTGCAACTGTGCGACTGGCATGATCCAGACACTGATTATAAAAGTAATTTTAGGCACCGATGAACAATGGAGGAACATACATTATCGCATAGTTCCCATGTAATGGTAGGTAGAACATTTGGAAGGTTCATTCCCACGAGACCAATTCCCTTTAGGCCAACTCATGCCTTCTGCTTTTAAAATAATTCTATATCAATAATTTGATATATTTATAAACATTTATAAATGTATTTAATGTTATTGATACTCAAGTCTGAAAATGATCAGTCTTTCATTTGCAGAATGGGGTCCCCAGAGGGGGGATTTGCTGTTGCTATCCCATACAGTGGGTCAGTTTATCCTCTGGGTACCTCCTTCTGTTTATGTTTGAAACCTTAATTAAGTTTGAGGTTCACAGAGGGTAAATTTAGTGATGCTACCCTGCTGTGCAGGGTAGCATCACTAAATTCACCCTCTGGGACCTCATTTTTCAGATGATAGTCTGCTTATTGGTCTTGTGGGAATTGGTCTAGTGGGAAGGCACCATTTGGAATGATTAATCCCCATATATTGATCTTGATTCTGGAGAAAAAATTAAAATGCTACAAGCATAAATCATGACAACGAAATACGTTTACCGTGTCACGTCCTACAATCATCAACAAAGTGACCCTTTCAATACTGGGACTCTGGAAGGTGTCGACCCTGTTGGATTAAATTATTACCGAGACTCACTTCAAGTTTGTTGCTCTTTATATCGTCTGCTCGTCCACTACGTCACGAAACAAATTATGCACTCCGTGTCGGAAGAGTTTAGCCATGTCGCGCCCGACAATGCCTCGCCTGTTTTCAGTATATTTCTCCTCTGTGTATGAAACAGACCAAATGGTGTTATCCGGAAGGAATGACATTGGTAACCCTTTGTTAGTTTTTCTAGAATGCAGGGCCGATTAGAGAGCACGGTCTGATGATTTTAGAAACCTGGGGGACTGACCCAGGACTGGCAACACATCGTCGCCTGAGTGCTAAAATGTCCTATGTCCCCTAAGGGACATAGGACATCCTAGCACTTAGGCGACGACTAGTGGCCCATTGAACTGGAATAAAACCGACAGTCACTCACTGACGACATTCCAGTGTCCGTCCAATGGCAAATTTGTTATCCGTATAATTTTGTTCACGCCGGAATTTGAGGAAACGACGCGTTTTACCGCCCAAAGTTGTATTCCGTGGATGTTACGATTTGGAAAATGAAAGTAGAGAGTATCCATCGTATCTCCGGTTCCACCCTCTCATATCATCTCTCTCCAAACATGGACAATTAGAAGAACAATATGAAAAGGAGAATATCAAAAGCTCCGCGCACAGTAACATACTTCATACACGAATCTGAATTCTTCTCGCCTCTCCTACTTGGATGAAGTATATATCTGCCTTCGTACAAGAAAACTCTATTGACGTGGGAACTTCTCTGTAATTTGAAGTGTGATGCTATTTGCAGGTGCTTGGCGGCCTAAAAGAACCCTGATTTTCTCGTCCTGGAGTGCCGAGGAATACGGTCTGATTGGGTCAACAGAATGGATAGAGGTATGTACAAGTCTTTATTTGATGGGATTGACTAATAATTTGTCGACGTGTTTACTGCATGGCTCTAACATAAAATATTCCTTTGTTTGCCAAGTCGTTATATGCTGGAGAGAGGAGCTGTAGTTCGGGGACCTAACCATATTACTTTTGCCGACGTTAGTCTTTAACCATTGGTAAAATCTATTCACACAACTGCATCACCAGTTTTTTTTAACCAAACAGTTTAATAAAAATAATTACATTGGGCGGATATTACCGTTAGGTTAGGTAAAGAGGTAACTCAACAGCTGTTGTAAAGAAATATAAGGCTAAATAAAATTAGTCTTTTGATTCTCAAGCACCGGCGCAGGCATTGTCCAATAATTTGTAATAGAACAAATTTGTATAAACAAACTATTTTTTACGTTTAACTGAATACGAAACATGGGTAGGGAAAATATTAATTTTGCACTGGTACCCTCATTTTTTTGAAAAGCGTGATTGTGGCTTCTAGAACTCAACCAGTTAAAAAACTCCTTATTATTTTGTATCTCCGTTTTAGTTGTTCTATATTCATTTTGTGTTGTGTGATCGCTGTTACAAAAACAAAACTATCAGCAAAATCAACATGGACGCTCTAGTATTTAATTTTAGGCTCTCACTATTGTATTTTAGGCATCGGCGACCATTCCATCAGGAATAAAAAATAAAAATAAAAACCGCTCTTTAACATTCGTTTTCAAAAAAAAAAAAAAAAATGCCCGAGAATCAATTATTTAATTTTGTATGGCCTAAGGATGGAAAAATATTGATACTGGTCATAGACTTTATTGAATCCGTGTCTTAACAGTTCAGAATTTGGTAATTATTACATCCACTCCGGAAAGAGGATGACCCGCTGTTATAAACCCCGTTAAGTTTCTGAACATTCGCACTGCTCCGGTAAGATAGTTATAATCGTCATGTTCGGACACAACTTGCGACTAGAGCAAATGACTTCCATCTTATTAAAGTGTGCGACTCTAACATTTAAATCTCCAAATCAGGTAATTCCATAACCACGTGTAGGCTGTGACCAACTCGCTTTGGCATCATTGTCTGCCGAACACATAGTGTTCTGACGACAATGCAAGGCAAAGGTAAACTTGTCATACAGTCAATGCGGCCCGCACTCAAGTCTACTTGAGCCCGGAGAGTACACAGGGTTGTTTGAAATCAGTTTACCGCTGTTTGGTGGTTCTCTCTGTGGATTCTGGCTTCCCCCCATCCATCAAATAGGCCACCCGAAAACCGAAAAACAAGAACTACCGCCATTAGCAACTTTTGTTTTGTTGCTACTCCTGGGCCAGGCCAGGCCTTCCAGAAACCCCGCCCGGTGTTACTTGCCGATTCCTCGCGCTCTCAACGGTTCTATCGGACGCTCAACAACCTTGTATTTAGAAGCAAGAAGAACAATTAAAAAACAAAAATACCGATTGTCTTTTCACACACTGAGTTAGAATATTGATCATTCCCCTGTAATTGGTTTACCTTCGCATAGTTCCTTGGCACTGTGCGCATAAATTGCTGGGGCCTTTTATTTTTAAAACCACAGCCTGTCTTATCATTCTTAATTGGTCCATCCTAATGACGATAAAACGCCTTGGTCCACCCTTTGGAATTGAATAAAATGTCCTGGCACAATTCTCTGCAAATTGTGATTGGCAATGGTTTAAATAACATAGAGGCGCTGGAAGCTCAATGGAAGTTTGGTGAGGGGCACAAATATCCAAAAACGCACTGGACCTATTTGGTTCGACTCCGTAGAAAAAAACTGAAAATACATATCTACAGAAATGCTATTTCCTTCACTCACTAGTCTTGATGGGTGCGACGGAAGGTGTTAAAAAGATTTTATAGCTTGCTTACCCGTTCTACTATATATAAAAAGCCTATGACATAAATTTTAGCTTCACACACAAACCGTGGTGGACACGCCAGTAATGGGATTTTAGTAGTAAAAATTCACACCTACAGTGGAACTACATCCAAGTTGACCTTTGATGACCTCGCCTTGAATGCAAACTTGTCTAAATTTATCACTCGTCGCCTCGTGAAGAATGAAATGAAACCCGCAGTTATTTATTACGTTTTTAAACAAATACACGTTGTCTCATGTTAATAAAGCATTCATAACTCGAAATAGTATGTTACTATGTTATTAAAATGAAAAAGGCCCCGTAATTTGTGGTTTCGTTTTCAATTTCGTTTCGGCGAAAACACTGCCAGCGGAAGTACCGCCCACCGGTGCTCATGTAAACAAAAACAGAATCGCACGTGTGAATATTGATTTATTTAACATTTAAACTCTAATTAATCTGACAATCATGATATGAAGAAAATAGCTTGGTGTACCAAATGTTCACCACTCGTCATGAACATTTTATACACCAAGCTATTATGGGTATATTTTGTGTTTTATGCGTGTGTGGTCGGTGGGAGTAGGGTGGAGAGGCACCGATTAATACTCTATACCAAGGAAATAGCTGACAGCTACCCTTCATAACAGAACATACATACTAACTTTTCTCACTTCAGCCAACCTATAAATACCTTCTGGCCAATCTTGTTTGGTGTGGGTGTTATATCATAATAATAATAATAATAATAATAATAATAATAATAATAATAATAATAATGTTTAAGCCTAAAATCCACATTGTGCTCTATGGCTTTACAAAAGCAACTGTGAGACACACACACACAACACACACACACACACACCCACACACCCACACCCACACATACACATACACGCACACGTGCTCATAAAACTTTGTGTAATGATCACGAATTACAGAATCAACAGATAAAGGCCTGTTCGTACAGATGGGTTTTGAGACTGGACTTAAATTGATTTATGGTCAATACAGATTTTAGATGCACTAGGATGGAGTTCCAGAGAGCCGGTGTGGCACATATGAAAGCTCTGTCACCTGTTGTTGCAAGTTTAGACTTTGTTACCACCAGATTATAGGATTCAGAGGAGCGGAGATTCCTGACAGGTGTATAGGGCTTAACAAGTGTAGATAAATATTCCGGAGCCAGGCCGTTAATACATTTGTATGTAATAAGTAGTATTTTATATTTTATCCTTTGCTGGATGGGGAGCCAATGAAGGGTTATGATTCGGCAGAACTTATGCTTTTGATTGAGGATCCTGGCAGCACAATTCTGAATATATTGGAGTTTGTCAATAAGTGAATTTTTGAACCCATACAGCAAAGAATTACATTACGTCGCCTGAGTGCTAGAATGTCCTATGTCCCCTAGGGGACATAGGACATTCTAGCACTCAGACGACGATTAGTCAAGACGACTGGTGACAAATGCATAGATGAGTTGTTCTGCAGTTTGCCTATCAATAGTTCATGCCATGGTTTGATCTATTTCTTCCACCTCAACACTCTTTCAGGGTTTGAAGATTGTTGAAATATACACCGAATCGACTGAAGGTACAATTCATTGCCCAAATACAAATACATTTTTCATATTTGCAAAATAACATATATGACAGGAAACCATGTGAATTTGGAGAATGTTCTCCAATTTTTAAACTCCATGTGTTATCATGTACCATTTTTCTGTGAAAAAACCCCGCAATGCTTGTGAAGCGGGACACGTGCCCCTGTGACCCTCGGTCCCACCACCGCAAACAAATCTTTTTTTAGTAATGAATTTATTTAACTCTGTTCAATAATGATTTCATTTTGAATCATTTCGAATGCTTGGCAATCCATGTGACTTTACGAAAGCAGTAGCATGTGGTACATACATTGTTTGGTTTTATTTTGAAGGAATATTACCGAAACTTGCAGCAAAGAACAGTTGCGTATCTAAATTTGGACTGTGCCGTTGTGGGTATGTATTTTACGATGGATCAACTTTTTCAAATATATACTATCACCCAATTAAGCAGGTTTTTTGCCCCCAAACAGATTCAGTATCATATTCTTCGGTTGTGATTGTGCGAATGCGCAGCCCATGCTATGGTAATACGTCTTTTCTTAATCAATATTTTTCGCTATAGTCGCCTCCTTATTTAGTGGTGTCAGTTGGGTGGGGGTATTTATAACAATACAAGAGTGTGATATATATGTGTTCGAATAAATTGGAATATACTGGTAATGTAGTATGCTTGGTCAGCTCTCATTGTTATGCATCTTAACATTGAGAACATAAGTTGGCCTATCTAAAATCTTATACTGTACCAACCTGTTGATGTTATGCAAAATCATGGTATTATGTGGGCATGCTTGTTCCAGGGTGCAGCATGGAAGAGCCTGCAACCACAAAAAGAATCCCATTTTTTTTCTTATTTTATTTTATCGTTGGTGCCTGTTCCGTCTATTCTCATCCCTATTCGGTCTGCACTTGTTTCTGTTCCGAACAGCCAGAGGCATGAATCTTCTTCCCAAGGACTGGATCGGCCATGTCTAAGAAGATAAAGATACATTCGGAAGGTCTTATCAGATTGCTCAGATCGCTCCATTCACTTTAGCCACTCCGCAGTCTGTGTGTACAGAGTTGCCTCCCTTAACCAAGAAATGTGTGAGACACCCACATCCCCACATATTTGCGCAGGTACACGCATCACACGCGTATGCTACCCCTCGCTTTTGCATATATACAAACCCTCACATACACCGAAAAAACATACTTCCACGCACAAAGTGACCAAGGCAGATATTTCACTTAAGTGGCAACTGCCCTCGAGAGTAATTAAAGGAATCGTCTTCAGTATTGATATTTCGTCGTAAAAGAATCCAAGATGTATTATTATATTAACAAACATCAATTTTAGTCCATTGCTTATCGTCAAATTTTTGCGTCTCGAATTGAAACTTGATTAGGCGTTATCAAGGGATACAATATTGTTACCAATTTTAGACTGATGCAAGGTAACCCCTTTCCCTTGACTTTTGGCCAAAAAGCATTACCGGCGTCAAACTTCTGAACAAACATCACTCTATCAATTAAGTCGGACCGGGGCGCGGTACCGTTGCGGTAACCGGTTCTAGACAGATCACCGAAGTTAAGCAACGTCGAGCCCGGTTAGTCCTTGGATGGGTGATCGTCTGAGCGATCGATTCGGACTCTCGCGTTGTGTCCATAGGCAAGGCACTTCATCCCGATTGTCCACATGGGAGGACGATGACGCCGTGTACTCACCCCCCCCCCCCCTCCCAATCCAGGCCAAAATTTCCTATAGTTAGAAATTCGGAGGGCAAGTCATGAGTAGTTGGAAATTCCATCTATCTGGATTTCAGAGCTTCTTTGGTGATGCTGATGTCTCCTTTACTTCCCAAAGTGCCAACTCGGTTTCAAATCGGCAAAAATTCCATGTGTTACTATTTACAACTACAGTGTACGCAATATCGAGCTTCATAAGTATGCATGATGTCAATCGGTACGAGATTTCTATAGTACGTGTACTTAGCGTAATAAAAAAAAATCTCCAAATGCTCTTCAAGAAAATCGCATCATGTAAAATCGTTATCCTTAGTTAATTTCATCATTCACAGTTACAAAATGATGAAACATCGAAAATTGATCATTCCTGCATAAGATCTGATTTAATGTTATTACAGTGTGGATTGCTCAAAGTTCTAAGCTTGAGCATTTGTTCAGCACATACTCAATTCACTGAATAATACAAAATAATAATAACCTGTTAATTCAATCATAAAATGTGTTGGCATTTCAGTTACTAGAATCAATTTTATGCCCCCTTTCATGGCTTCATTTTCAAAATGTTTCTCTGTAGTGAATTTCCAACTAGGGGGAGGGACCTGGAGGGAGGTTCCCCCCTCCCGGTCCCTTCTCCTAGTTGGAAATTCACTACCCTACACCACTCCAATCCGAAACCTCTAGCCACGTGCGTGCTGATTGGACGTTGCACATCTGAATGTCATTATGACGTGAAGGAAATGCTACGGCACAAAACAATGTCAAGCAAAAAAGTTATCAGACTGTCGAAGGTGATATTTTAAAAGACCCCCCCCCCCTCCCACACACCCTCAATAAAGCATCAGCTATATTCACTTAAGTCAAGTTTAATCGTGGTAAAATACACAACATAACCCGGGTAGAGTATGGGGCCAGGAATCAACGACCCTTGGTGGGGTTTTCCTGTATTTCACGTCGCTCGTGAAATACAGCAAAGACTCCACCTGGAGCCGTTGATTCCAGTCACCAATACCCCCACGCACGTTGAGTTCTGTCTTCGTATCTGCGCTTATTTTGTACAATGCATCCATATATATCTAATACTCAACACCACGCTCAACTATCATTAACCTTTAGGCCAGTATCCAATAGACAACATTTGTCGAACATCCGCACAAACATGACATTTTTAAGTTATTCATATTTTTGCAGGGGATTTCACATTCAGATCTGCTGGTACTCCGACACTGTACCGAACAATATACGAAGCAGCCAAAAAGGTATTGGTATTTTAGAGTTTTGTTCGTCACTAATATATTGCTAATGTTTACTATACTAATGCTTTTTATGCCGAAAATGGATATTTTGTGCAAACTGTGTGGATACTGAACATATTTTACGAGTGACAGCGAAATACTGTATTTTTTCACACGTGGCAATATATTTACTCGTCTTCACAACTCAAATAAGTTCGGCAATCACGCAAAAAATTCAGTCGGCTTTCTTTTGTAAGCAATTGACATTTTCTTATGTCGTGAGTATGAAAAACACCCCACCCCCAGATGATCCTGAGCTCGATTCTGGACCGTAGCTATCTTCAGAGATCGGGGTGTGTAACCCATCTTTGTCCGAACCACGACACGAGATGGTGCGACGGCCCTTACGCACTCATAACTATGCTTCTCACAGAGCAATTCTAACGATAATTTTCGAAAGTAGCCACACCAATCGGCAATGTCGTGGTAAATTGCTTTATTGCCGATTGTCGTGGTCAATTTTTAGGCTGGTCCGCTCTACTCATTACCACACTAGCAACCTGTGAGAGTTTTTTTATGTATCTGCGGATGTTTTTTTAAAACCCAGTATTGGACTATAGTACACTGCGCAGCCACTGACCGAAAGACATTTTGGGGGGGGGGGGGGGGGGGGGCGGGGGCGGGGGGGGGGGGGATAGGGTGTGTGTGTGTTTAGGGGTGTAATACCCCCTATGATTTACACCTCTGGCTCCACCAGTCTATTTGGAAAAGGACACTAGAGCCATGTGAAGAGTGGCATATATCCTCTTCCGCAATACCACGGACAGCACATTAGCATATACCGCCTAAAATAATTCTATATGCCAATAACTAATATAAAACAAGGTGATATGTCATGAGCATTACTCACCTTCAGGATTTTTTTAACAAGTACTGTATGACATCTGAGTGACCCCAGTGACCTTTGCACATATTTTGAATTCCCTTCGAGTTTCAACTTATTTGGTGTTGATCCAAAGTTGACATATCATACCAGGTCTTAAATATGAGAGTGACCCACATTCGGAATTTTTGTCTCCATCTACTTTTGCGATCACTAAAATTATAAAAGGAGGTTCATAAAGACATTAGCGTATTTCAAAATGGTATTCCCAGAATTTATGAAAAATGCACTAAATAAACCCGAGTGCTCAAAGTAACCATGGCCCATATTTTGATCCTCCGTTTATTTCCAACATATATCTGTGTTGGTTCTAAGTCGACATGTCATCCTATGAGATATAAGGGTGGCCCTCTTTCAATATTCTCAACTCCGATCACGGAGCCCTGCTTTTGAAATTTCAGTAACTAGTCTCGCATTAGAGTGGTGGCATTTCTCACTTGTAACTAATTTGTGAACGTGAGATTGGCAGTTTCTCCAAAAAAAAACCAAACAACAAGGGCCATAACTCTGGTAAGTATGCCCGACAAAACCCGCAATACATGAATATCATCTCCCTTACACTGATCTATCACCTCACACTGATCTACCACCAAACCAGAGGACATCAAAATCCGACAATGATGCTTTAGTTACAACGCAAAGCATTCACAGGGACAGTTTTCAAAGTCAAAGAAAGACCATCACTCGGGTAAGTGTGTGGACGAAACCCGCGATAGGCGGATCCCTTTTATCCCAGACTCATCTAGCACCGTATCAACGAAGATCAGAGTCCGACAACCAATGCTTCAGTTTTAATGAAAAAACAGGGGTGGAGCCAGGGATTTCTCGACAGGGGGGCTGACCTCTCCGACAGGGGGCTATAACATTTGACCCCCCAAACGAAGGAAAATGAGTGAAAATTGGTAAATTGGAGAACCAAAATAGAAGCAAATTGAGTATGTTTGTTGATTATTTAACCCTTTACCTAACCTGAAAAGCAGACGACACTTGCAAAAATAATTCTTGAATAACTAATTTTTTTTCATTTTTGTCTCAAAAACATAGGTTATGACCCCTCGTTGGAACGAGCTCGAAGAGCTCGTTCCAACGAGGGGTCATAACCTATGTTTTTGAGACAAAAAATGAAAAAAATAATGAAAATTAATTGGCGATTTTTGAGAATAGCGCTGGCCGGTTTTGGCCGTTACCTTAGGTAAAGGGTTAAAGTAAACATATTATAATGAGGTCGGGAAATATTTCATCTATAAAGCCAGTTTGACGAACGACATTAAGGAATTTCGTGAGAATCACTATTCTCTATCAAAGTTCCAGTGCTGCACGGGTTCGAGACTGACAAGACGAGATATCTACATTCGATTGTCGGAAATTTCTCGTGAAGTCGGGTTTACGAGACTCTCCGACGGACCGACTAAAAATCTCCGACAGGGGGGCTGGACCTCTCCGACGGGGGGGAGGGTTTACAAACGTGGTAAAATTTGCCCATATAAGTTACACGTGTAACACAGCAAATCAACTAAATATTTTGACAAAACAATATATAGCGAATAAATAGTCTAAATCAATCCGAAATGAATAGTCGATATTGAGTGAATGTTTCTGCATTGAAGCTATAATGTGAAGTTTTCCATGTGTAGAGATACAGTACGTGGAGAGTGGGTTGTAACTAAATCACCCGCGGAGTGGAGTTATCACCCAAACTATAACTTCAAAATTTTGTACATATGGACAAAAAACGCAAGCAATGTTTCAGCCAATGGACCTCCGGGTTTAACCCAGAGGTCCATTGGTTGAAACTTTGCCTGTGCTTGTTATGCTTTGCAACAAATTTGCAATTATTGCTTGGGTGGAATCTCCACTCTGCGGGTGATTTAGTGATAATACACTCTCCACGTCCTGTACGATTTATCCCATTGCTGTTAAATCTGATTGTGGAATATTTTGGACAAGCATAAAATAAATTCGACAATCTCCGTTCACTTACAAATATTTAGAGCACATCGTCAGACATGGATTTCGTCCGAGGAATCGTCAGGTTTATTCCATATAGGGGTCCATAAGCTATTGTTTTAGGAACATTTTCATTTATTCTAGTTTTTATTTGCATGTATGATCATGAGGGACACATACAAATCCACCATTCAATCTGTACGCACCATCTGACAGCTGGAGGAACACGAATGCTGTAACTAAAATTTCCCGCTTCCCGATACTTGCATAATTCAAACCTTACCCCAATACTTTATACAAGAGACACCGACGGATGAATGAATTACATTTAGACTTCGGGAGCTTGTTGTGAAACTGTTAACACATCCAGTGCTAAAGCAGAGGATACAATTCATCTGGCCTACGTACGTGCGATTTGGAAACTTTGATCTCCCCTCCTCTAGGTTTGAATTCTAACCATTGCAACTGCAAACGAGTATAAGTACAAAACTAGCTCACCAGAGCTCAAGAGGACCCGTGGTCTGGTTATCCCGAATGCGTGTAGAGCTCAGGC
Organism: Pictodentalium vernedei; assembly: GCA_031216915.1. Lineage (NCBI taxonomy): Eukaryota > Metazoa > Mollusca > Scaphopoda > Dentaliida > Dentaliidae > Pictodentalium > Pictodentalium vernedei. The sequence goes on from CM062292.1 coordinate 172,867,117, forward strand.
TCTACATATTTATGGGATAACCAGACCACATATCCTCTTGGCTCTGATGAGCTAACTTTGTATTATATCGTTATTTCCCTGTTGGAATATGGCTTCTATTAGTACAGCTTTTACCTCCCTTGGCGAATTAAGTGCTATCCAGCTCCAGTGCAATTACCATCATAAGTACAGCTTGGTGGACAGACAGGCACTCCGGTTTCCCATTCAGACCTGAAGCCTAAAGAGACCATTTTACTACGGAACAAAGTCCCTGCCATTGGATGTATCGGGTCTTCGAATAAGGACGCTACAATCCCTCGGCTTGAAACAGAACGACTCTTGAGTCAATTTTCTTTTGTATTGAAGCACATCTGGTACAACCAATAGACTCTTCCTACAATGAACTTGGTAAAAATTCTTATACACACAGTGTAATAAAACCACTGAGTTTTTTTCTATGTTTACGGCTCCAGTGGGTATGTTACCGTCTGAGGAACATTTGGGTTTACGATAAAAATGAAACTCATAATTTTTTTTGACAGGTTAAGAATCCTAATGAAGAGGAATACGCTAAAGGTTTGAAGACCATTTACGATGGATGGTTGAGTCACAGACCTTGGAAACACCACAAGACAAACGAAAGCCTCAAAATACCAAAGTACGGCATTTGTTTTCATAACGATGAGAATACACTTTGCTAAATAACATATTAATATATTCCGTGCCATTTTATTATATTGGTTCCAAAATTATAGATTCAATATGCATCAAAAGATATGTTCAACCTTTGAAAATATTTATTAATGTCCCAATAAGACTAAAATCCTCGTTCGCTGAATGGACGAAAGCTCGCTTATTTTTTTCTATGTTTACGGGCTCCAGTGGCATATGCTGCCGCCTGGCGTCACCACGCGAAATATTTCAAAAGAGGATAACAATGGGAGGAGATTCAAAGTGCAAATTGCCTATAAAATCGTATTTTTCGAGGCCAGTGATCATTCTATGAATGTATACTCACAGCCCACTCATAAGTCCATGATATGAACTGAGATGAGTAACTTCGACCTTTAATTTATTGATTTTTTTTATTGTCCAGTGTCGCTGTGGGGTACACGAGAGGTTTATTAAGGAAAAATTGTTATCATTAAAGTTGCCTTGTTCATTTCACGATGTTGCTTTTGAGCTATAGTTGTGTCTTATTGGAACACATACGTTATTGTGATGAATTGACGGTAACATGATCTGAGATTTATGGTGCAGAGCTAATGTTAAACCGAGACGCGAAAGTGTACCCCAAACTTTCATGAGCCGCATGCAGTGTTTTTCTGTTTAAGTGAAAACATCTCATGGTCCTGGGCTGCAATATAACACTGCCTGATTCAAAGGGTTAGCCCGCCTTAATTCCGCTGAAACGTATTACCTCTTTCCACCACCATCACCAGGAGGACTCTCACACGAGACGTTTTTTATCGATCATTGATTTCAGTTTGTGACAACAGCGGTAATTAGTCCCCTACGGGAACCGTAAGGGGACTATAGGATTGCACTCCGTCCGTCCGTCCGTCAGTCTGTCTGTCTGTCTGTCCGTCTGTCCGTCTGTCTGTCTGTCTGTCTGTCTGTCTGTCTGTCTGTCTGTCTGTTTTTTTTATGTTACCACCTCTCCCTCCAACATGCTTTAAGCTACACCTTTCATATTTGGTACATGGATAAATGGTTCTGAGGGGATGATGCACGCTCAAAATTTTTTTTTCAAAATCCAAGATGGCGGAATGGCGGCCATTTTTGTTGTGTTTTTTAAGCTTTTTTTCTCTATTTTGATGTTACCACCCCTCCCACCAACATGGTTCAAGCTACACCTTTCATATTTGGTACACGGATAAATGGTTCTGAGGGGATGACGCACTCTCAAATTTTTTTTTTCAAAATCCAAGATGGCGTAATGGCGGCCATTTTTGTTGTGTTTTTTAAGCTTTTTTTCTCTATTTTCATGTTACCACCCCTCCCACCAACATGGTTCAAGCTACACCTTTCATATTTGGTACATGGATAAATGGTTCTGAGGGGATGATGCACGCTCAAAATTTTTTTTTCAAAATCCAAGATGGCGGAATGGCGGCCATTTTTGTTGTGTTTTTTAAGCTTTTTTTTCTATTTTGATGTTACCACCCCTCCCACCAACATGGTTCTTATGTTACCACCTCTCCCTCCAACATGCTTTAAGCTACACCTTTCATATTTGGTACATGGATAAATGGTTCTGAGGGGATGATGCACGCTCAAATTGTTTTTTTCAAAATCCAAGATGGCGGAATGGCGGCCATTTTTGTTGTGTTTTTTAAGCTTTTTTTCTCTATTTTCATGTTACCACCCCTCCCACCAACATGGTTCAAGCTACATCTTTCATTTTGGTACATGGATAAATGGTTCTGAGGGGATGATGCACGCTCAAAATTTTTTTTTTCAAAATCCAAGATGGCGTAATGGTGGCCATTTTTGTTGTGTTTTTTAAGCTTTTTTTCTCTATTTTCATGTTACCAACCCTCCCACCAACATGGTTCAAGCTACACCTTTCATATTTGGTACATGGATAAATGGTTTTGAGGGGATGATGCACGCTCAAAATTTTTTTTTCAAGATCCAAGATGGCGGAATAGCGGCCATTTTTGTTGTGTATTTTAAGCTTTTTTTTCTCTATTTTGATGTTACCACCCCTCCCACCAACATGGTTCAAGCTACACCTTTCATATTTGGTACATGGATAAATGGTTCTGAGCGGATGATGCACGCTCAAATTTTTTTTTCAAAATCCAAGATGGCGGAATGGCGGCCATTTTTGTTGTTTTTTTTAAGCTTTTTTTCTCTATTTTGATGTTACCACCCCTCCCACCAACATGGTTCAAGCTACACCTTTCATATTTGGTACATGAATAAATAGTTCTGAGGGGATGGTGCACGCTCAAAATTTTTTTCAAAATCCAAGATGGTGGAATGGCGGCCATTTTTGTTGTGTTTTTTTAAGCTTTTTTCTCTATTTTATGTTACCACTACTCCCTCCAACATGGTTCAAGCTGCACTTTTCATATATGGTACATGGAATAAGGATGTTGTGAGGGGATTATGCACGCTCAATATTTTTTTTTCAAAATCTAACATCTGTCTGTCTGTCCGTTTGTCTGTCTGTCTGTTTTTACCACCTCTCCATCTAATATGCTTCAAGCTACACCTTTCATATTTGGTACATGGATAAATGGTTCTGAGGGGATGATGCACAGCCAATATTTATTTTTCAAAATCCAAGGTGGCAGAATGGCGGCCATTTTTGTTGCGTTTTTTTAAGCTTTTTTCTCTATTTTATGTTACCACCCCTCCCTCCAACATGGTTCAAGCTACGCCTTTCATATATGGTACATGGAATAAGGATGTTGTGAGGGGATTATGCACGCTCAATATTTTTTTTTTTAAATGCTTATATACTCTAGTGTCTTCTGTGACAAAAACACCTTATGTCACAAAAGCGCCGTAGGGGACTAATACCACCTCGGTGGTCAAACACTTGTTGTTATTATTATTTTTTTTTATTTCATTTGTTTTTTTTTTAGGTTTATTTATTTGTTATCAACAATTAAGAACATAGAAATGTGTTAATACAAAAGACTTCGTGTAATATATTATCTGTCAGAGAGGGCGGTGACTCGGTGGTTAGAGCATTGAACTTTAAACTGAATTGTCGACAATTCGATTCTAACCAGCGGTACCCTGGGCAAGATACATGTACTTAGTACCGATTGCTCCCGTGGGGTACGGTTGCGCTGCTCGGCGATTCTCCCCGGGTACTTCGACTTCCTTCACCCGTAAAACTAACCGCCACGATGTGACTCTGGTTGTTGAAAATGTGGCTGCAATAGTAAACAAATTTTATTGCATTTGGTCAGAGAATTCCACTCGGTTTGGTGTGTTTCTCCCAATTTATCCATCTTCCAACCAGAAGGCTAGCTAGAAACTGGTTGAAGCAGACGAAAGAGATCGAACCATTACCGAACAGTGGCATACACACAAAAAGAGAGATCACGGGTATTAATCGTCCAGTTGCTGACGTGGGATAACTATGCGCAGCTTTACATGAAACGATGTTGCAAGCTGTGTCAAAGATATTGTATATTAACCTTTTGTACCCGAGCGGCCGCTTTTCCGGCCAGGAACATGATTCGTCATAACGTCATTATATAGGATGGCTGTTCAGTAAATGTGTGGGGTAGACCAGTCAATATTTTCAACGTGCAGCCTGGAGGCTTCACGTTTAAAAAAATGATTGGTCTACCCCAATTAATGAATATGGACTCTTCTAATTGCTGCCATTGAACTGGCGTGGAATATACCACAAGAGTTCACAGGGTTAATTAGTATGCTCCTTCCCCACGCACACTTTTTAATACCTCCTCAATCTGAATCAAGGTCTCGGGTCTAAACAGAAAGAGGCACCCAGAGGATAAATTGGGGGATTCTAGCACATGTATGGGATAGCATCAGCCAATTCACCCCTGGAGACCTCATTCTGTCAATGGCTGATTGCTTATTTTCAGGCTTGTTTATATTATCGAATTCAGTGTCCTTGGCACGAATCGGAAAAACTACCTTAAATACTAGCCCCAAAATGACTCACTCCGGTATCCAGTTGTCAGTTCTCGAATTTTCATATTTGAAATGCACCAGACTTCAGTACAAAAGCCACGGCGCATCATGCACAATGGGTAATGCAGAAGGCAATCGCACTTGGAAGTCCACATACTTCACACAATGTCAATGGCGGTTCAGCTAAACAGAGCGTCCTGTGAAAGGCCCCATTCACTCTCTGGTCTGTGTGAAGAGGTATCACAGTACTAAATATTTTCCCATAGGCGACCATTATAACAATTATGTGCAACAAAATATGATTGCATCACTTAAAATTAGATTTCCAAATACCTACATAAAGTACAGACCTCCGCACAACTTTCTCTGTCCAGAAAACGGGCGGGCAAAGCAACAAATAAGAGAAAAATATCATTAAGAAGACTTAGTGAAGTACCGTCCTTGAACCGTACTTTTTCTGAGAATTTCCAACAAAAATACACAAATAGCTAACTGCAATTTTAAACCCAGAAAATATTCAGAGCATCTCCTTTTTCTTGTGGAGTATTCAGCATTGATATAAAAACCTAACAAAATGCTTCAACAATTTTCTCAAGCAACACGTTTTTTTCTGGGAGCCTTGTTTTCGAATATTGCATCAAATCCCAGTGCAACATTTCAAGGCAGATAACTATCAGTCAAATATTTAGTACAGTGATACCTAGCCAGGACAGGAGTAAGGGACCTTGACTGGTGGTGAGACTTTGGGAAGCAGATGCCCTAAAGCCTTGACTGTGACAGGACAACTCGAATCCTCTCTATTGATATATATTCATCTGTGTAATATTTATTTATTTATTGGTGTTTTTAAGACCATATACTTATGCACAATGGATAATCATCACCGTGACAGCTTTACGGGTGGAGGAAGCCGGAGTACCCGGGGAGAACCACAGAGCAACGACGAGCTGCCCTCCATCATAACTCCGTACTGCAGAACCGGTAGGGTTAGATTGGTTGACGACATGCGTACCATCTACGTGCAGTACGCCTTAGTACACGGCATCATCGTGCCGCCATGTGGACAATCGGGGTCAAGTGCCTTGCCCAAGCACACAACGCGGGAGTCCGAATTGATCGCCCAAACGGTCATCCATCCAATGATTAACCGGACTCGACGTTGCTTAACTTCGGTGATCTGACGAGAACCGGTTACCACAACGCCACCGCAACGCCACTGCGCCCCCTATCTGTGTAATAATAATACTAATAATCATAATACTGGGCAATATCAGTACAAACACCCGAGAAGAGAAACCGTGCTTGTTTACTGAGGTAAACAAGTTGTGTCTTAGTGGTGTACTAGGAGACAATTCTAAAGTAAGCAAACCCATTCATAAACGATTGATAAAATAGAAAATATTCCCGTACTGTGCATGATCGCGAATAAAGCCATAAATTCTGAAAGTAATCTTAAATCTCAATAAATAGCAAGAATACGCTGGCTGACTAAAAGGTTCCATTCCTTGTTAACCCTTTACCCAACGTAACTGTCACAACCGGTCAGCACTATTCTCAAAAAATGCCAATTAATTATCATTATATTTTCATTTTTAGTCTCCAAAACATAGGTTATGACCCCTCTTTGGAACGAGCTCGTTGAGCTCGTTCCAATGAGGGGTCATAACCTATGTTTTTGAGACAAAAATGAAGAAAATTAGTTATTCAAGAATTTTGTTTGCAACTCTCGTCTGCTTTTCATGTAAGGTAAAGGGTTAATGAAAGTCTCCTGGTGAACATAATGTCTACTTCATTGTTAGCATATTAATGCACCAAGTATATTAATGCTTTTTATTTGTTGGTTTTTCAGGATTGGAAAAATAAATTCAGGAAGTGATTTTGGTCCCTTCCTTATGTTTGCCGGGATACCTGCTGCAGAATTTAGCTACGAGTATGAAAGTGTAAGTAGATTTGTAGTGTTAAAATAATATTTCACAGACGGTTATAAAAACACGAAGGTGTATGTAATGGATAAGGATTACAAAGCCAGCACGCGGCTTACATGACGTATTCCATTCACTCAATATTTCCTCGATTATTTCTAAGGCATGGCGTTGCACTCGTATTGTTATAGTTTTACAATCGTCGAGGCGAACTATTGGTCTTCTAAAATGATAAGCGGTGGCCACATGGATTGGCTTGTAATCTTGATTTCCAGTGGAATTGTAGTTGTTCACCGATGCAAAGAAGTTCTGCTTTGCCGGTAAAATAGTCCCCGGCAACAAACAACTGGTGTAGACATCCTCTGAAGTGGATAACAAAGGTATAAACGATTGGCTAAATTAGACTTTATACTTATGTTGCAGTCATGACATAGCTATAGATGCTGGAAGTGTCATTAACGAGCAAAAAATAAATAACTGGATAATGATGAATAGATTTGATGAAATATAGGTTAGCCCTTGTTCCTTTTTAACCCTTTACCAAACATGAAAAGCAGACGACACTTGCAAACAAAATTCTTGAATAAGTATTTTTTTTCATTTTTTGTCTCAAAAACATAGGTTATGACCCCCTCATTGGAACGAGCTCGACAAGCTCGTTCCAAAAAGGGTCATAACCTATGTTTTTGAGACCAAAAAAGGAAAAAAATAATGAAAATTGATTGGCGATTTTTGTGAATAAGGCCGGCCGGTTTTTGCCGTTAGGTTGGGTAAAGGGTTAAACAGTTTTGACATAGCAGCACAAAAAATAACTTTAATACTTTTCTCCACAATTTCGGTACACTCACCCTCGAGCATCAGATAGTCTACAAGTTGCCATGATTTAGAGTATTTCTGTTGAAAGTTGTTAAAAGCTTAAAATGTCCAATAGCGGACCGAACCATGGTCGATCTGGTGGGTCCTGCTCAGACGTATGGGTCAGACCATAGCTCGGTCGTGTGAGAGACATCTGTGAATATAAATCCACAAAACCCTCTGAGACCTGGGAGTGGGGCCAGCGCATCCGTATTCCCCTGTAACTTATCTTGGGCCAGTCCACCTTGCAATTCTAATATTTGGTCTTGGCAGTCTCACGCATTTTATTATTATTTTCATTTCAGGAGGCACTGTCATTTTATTCAACGTATCACAGTGCATACGATAACTTCGATCTAATGAAATTTTATGATCCAGATTATAAGGTAAGTTACCAGGGGTCTACATCCTGGGCGTTGTAGGGAGTGTCCCATCGCCACCGCGAAAAAATCCCTGTCTCGTCGGGCAGGAATATGTCTGAGTACTATTGCCTGATACTTGGTATATTTATAGACCTCCTGATAAATATAAATCTGTCACAGATGGATGCAAGTTTGGTTGATAATTAAGTCGGACCAGCCCTGGTAAACAGACACAACAATCGATAATGTCGTAGTCAAAACCACGACAATCTGGCTCGGATTTTACCACAACATTATAAGTTATTGTGAAAAATTGACGATAACATGGCCAGACCATGTTACCGTCAATTTATCACTATAATGTTTTTGTTCCAGATAAGACACCACCCATAGATCCAAACGATAGTTAATTTGGAGCATCCGTTACAGGGGCGGCGGAACGATTTTTAAAGTGAGGGGAGGGGGGGGGGGGGGGGCTGGATTGGGCGATGGATGGTCGTCGGTATGACGGGCCGACCATGGTTCGGCCCGTGGTACTAACATTTTAAATTCCAGAATCTCAAAACCCCCATTTCCATGCATCTAAGCGGATAATTTGAGATTTTTCAGGAGATGTATTTGAAAGATTTCACACTTTGATAACCGTTAAAAAACGTCGATAAAGCATACAGGTGAGGTCTATTTATCAGCTTTGGTCGTAACAACCAAAGCTGATAAATAGGCCTCACCTGTATGCTTTACCAGACGTTAACAGCAATTATACTGTCTGTGGATTATCTTGTCTGGGGGTGGATTTGGTACTTGTATGTCTGTAAGATTACGATCTATTAAAGTTAACCGATTTTTAACAGACTATACATTTTAGCGTTTGCTACCACTTACTGCAAAAAATTATCCGAAATCCATCGAAACTGAACCAGTACGAGAGAAACATAGCTGGCGAAAATATGGGGGTGGCTCTGGATCCGCCCCTTGTTTCACCAATCATTGGTTGTGTTAAAATATATTCATACAAAAAGACATGGCCCGGCAAAAAAAGTGGTGGGGCTGAAGCCCCCCAGCCCCCATCCCCGGTTCCGCGGCCCGTGCGTTATAACACTTTAAACTCCTTAGCTGCGAGAGCTCGAGAGAGTGAAGCAGAGCATTTTTTTCTGAATCTTGTATTTGTGTGCATAATGCTATAATTATACAAATGTTTGATGAATATTGATACATATTAGTGCCTCTTCAGTTTAGGAATTGCATCTCTGGTCCTGGTCTGTATCGTATGCATCGTATGCTCAAGCAGTGGCTGACGGAGCTTCGAATTTTGATTCGATCCGAAATCGTTTCTTTTCAATTCCATTTGAGTGAGGCTGACTCGGAAATTTTCAAAATGTTGAGATGCTCCCAACATCCATTAAAGTGTCTCACCTTGAACACGTGTTCTATCATCAGCTCTCATGTATTAGAGACATGATATTAGAGGAAGAGTTCACGGAAGTTCCTCTCCTGAAATTTGTGTGATTCAGTTCTAGAATATTCATCTTTCTAATGTTTGTCTGAACAGAATACAATACAATACTTGAATGGCGACTGGCAATAGTTAAGATGGTTTCACACGGTCAAGAAATTGTACAAATGAATTGCATCAACGTATTGCGCAAATATGTCTGTTCTATTAACACAAAAAATTGTAAGTGCAATATTGCATTTGCAATCACATTGATGGGCTGAGAAAAAAAGTCTCAGTTGCAATATTATTATGAACTTGCAGACAATAGAGGTTCTAAAAGTTTTCAATAAAAAATGCATCAATAAATTGATGCAATAAATCCATTTTACATGAGCAATATTTCACGCAATAAAATTGAAATAAATTGAAGGAAATATTGCTCGTGTAAAACTACCTTTATGGCGTAGGGCGGTGGAATATTTACAACTTCAAGAGCCGTTAATACAAATTTTTTTTTTGTTTTGATCAACATTTGGGTGCGACGATTTATTAATTGCTGTTATTTAATCCTGTTCCTAACAAGAATAGTTAGCGACACTTGCCAAAAGATTCTGGAATAACTATTCTCATTTTTGCCTAAAAATAATGGTTATGATACCACGATCGATGTGTATATTCAAAGTTACAAGAGAGAACACAGAAGTTACAAAATGTGTCGGGAAAGCCACTGGTGGAATACGGCTTACTACATGCAAGAACGCAGCTGTTTGGTAGTAAAACGTATTTGATTGAGGTTATAACGTGAATGAAATACTTAGACACAAAATAACAGTCCAACCTAAGAAAGTAAACAGGCATCCGAAAGCGATATTTGTCTTTAAAACTCTCATTTCCACTCACCTAATTCAAGTTTATTCCTAGTATACAGAATACAACCTAAGTACAGTACGAAGAACCGGAATTAACGACCTTTCTTTGACGTTTTCCTAAATATCACTCGTGCCTCCGACGCTCGTAAAATACCTGAAAATCTCCAACACGAGTCATTGATACTTGTCTCCTCGCGTACTCCATCCTTGTTCTATTCTGCCTCATTAACCCCAATGGAACGAGACGAAAGAGCTTGCTGGTTCCAATGATGGTCTTAAGCTTTGTATTTGAGGCCAAAAAAGGTATATAGTGCACCTCATGCGCTCACTTTACTTCTGCCTCCGAAGGTATGTTTTAAGGGGAAAATCTGAAAACTTTAAATGTTTAAACGCGAGACGATAACTGGAGCTGTGAGCAAGCCTGAAAATAAGCAGACTCTCATCTGCAGAATGAGGACCCCCAGAGGGTGAATTTGGTGATGCTACCCTGCGTAGCAGGGTTGCATCACTAAATTTACTCTCTGTGAACCTCAATCTGAATCAAGGTCTCAAGCCTTAAAAGCAAGAGTACCTACAGGATAAATTGGCACACTGTATGAGACAGCATCTGCAAATTCACCCTCTGGGGACCTCATTTTGCAAATGACTTATTGCTTATTTTCAGGCTTGTCTATGAAAAAAGGAAGCACAAACAAAATGGTAGCCAAATATATTCTGGATTGAGTCCGAATGTTATTTTGCTGAAAAATCACTTGCATTTCTTGAACTTTTTCGTAGGATCAGAGTTTATCTATGTGCCAAATCTTCATTTTGTGGCTATATTTTAGTTGAAATTCTCTCTCTACGTAACTGTTAAGGAGAGAGTTTGCGGTAGTTTTTTTCATTTGTCCTTTCAGTTACATGCCGCTGTTACTCAAGTGTCTGCTGAATTTCTGAGAATATTAGCCGATTCTCTAATGATTCCATTTAACGTGAGCGACTACGCATGGCAGCTCAAAGTGTCTCATGATGCCCTGAAAGATGGATACGGCGAACTTATGGCGAATAACTCAATACGATTTGGTGAGTGACTTTGCTTAATACGAGGAGAAAATAAAAAGTCCCTGTTCTGCCACTATCTGTCCATCTGTCTGGGCGTTTTGTATTTTCTTTCCTATTTATTTTCAAATGTTACGGCAATGATTTTTTCGCAAGGTAGTTCTACTTAACCGCTTACCCAACGAGTCGTTCATTTAAAGTTCAGACTGAATAGTTAAATAGTTAAAAAAAAAATTTTTTTTTTCAAAACATGTCATCAAAACAACATTACGTGACCCCTCATTGCAACGAGTTCGCCGGGCTCATATCAATGAGGGCTCACATGATATGGTTTTCTTGAAATTGTTGGAAAAAATTGAAAAAAAAATCATCAATAATTAAAATAATATATACAGATTATCATGATAATGTGTATGTCCTGTGATTTGTATCAGATTCGAGGTGGTGTCCAGAAAGGGATCTCAACGAGCCGGCTCTGCCGGCGAGTTGTGATCCCATTTTTGGACACCACCGAGAATCTGATACAAATCACCGGACATACACATTATCATGATAATTCATTTATCTAACAATTCTGTCACATAAACAGATTAAATCTTAAATCTTAACCCTTTACCAAACGTAACGGCCAAAACCGGCCAATGCTATTCTAAAAAAATCGCCAATTAATTTTCATTATTTTTTCATTTTTTGTCTGAAAAATATAGGTTATGACCCCTCGTTGGAACGAGCTCATCGAGCTCGTTCCTACGAGGGGTCATAGCCTTTGTTTTCGAGACAAAAAATGAAAAAAAAAAAGTTATTCAAGAATTTTTTGCAAATGTCGTCTGCTTTCCATGATAGGCAAAGGGTTAAATTATTTTCAAACATTTTTGGGACATAATGTTCGGTCGACCACTGAAACGCACATAGAATGTATCTATGTACCTGTTATGATAGCCCGTAGCGCTACCGGAAACGAGTCGTCTGTATGATACGGAATCAGAATGAGTCGTCTATATGATACGGAATCGGAACACATTATGTGATACGTACCGTTTCTCGTGGTTTTCAGGCCAAAATCTATATGATTGTTAGATAAATTATGATATACTGTGTGTTGGGTAAAATATATTCACGGCTGAACGGCATTTTCTTGAGCTCAAATTCGGGTGGAGTTGGTAAGCTCATTTAGCATCTCTTTCTTTGCTGCTGAGGTAATTGGAAGTGACTATATCAAATATTCAAGTTCTCAAATATGCAACAACTGTATGGAAGAATATTAGTGACATTTAATGCCTCCATTACTGTGCGTGTTTAACGTCACTGGGTACAATACAGACACTAAGAAATGTTATATATGCCCCACGCGTAGAATGTGGATTACGGGTAAGAATACATCTGATTGGACGTTACACGTCTGATTGACGCCATGATATCAGTGAAATGCTTCAACACAAAACAATGTCAAGCAAAAAAAGAAATACACAGCGTAAGGTGAATTATTCTTTGAAAATATCCGCTTCGTCGACTTAATTCAAGTTTAATCGTAGTATAAATACAGAACACAGCTCGTCTTGAGTAACGTACGTTGGCTAAGAATCAACAACCTCTTTGGTGTTTTTCTTGTACAGGAACACATCCTACTCGGGCCGTTGATTCCATTTCCCTGTACTCCACCCTCGATGTGTTCTGTCCTAGAAGTATTTTTAAAAAGCCCAAATTTCGATTTTTTATCTCGAAATGTTTACATTTCAAGTCGAAATTTCTACTTTTAATTTTTAAATTTTGACTTTTTATCTCCATATTTTGACTTTTAACCTCGAATGTCTAGATTTCAAGACGAAATTTCGGGATAAAATGTCGAAATTTCGAGTTAAAATGAATACTATTAAAAAACGAAATTTCGACTTTAAAAAATATTCTACATGTCAATAATACTCTTCCGTAGTAATATGGATGTCAGCATTAACTCACAGAAGCCTGTAACTAGTGTGAAGTGAATTTATTGAATATCAAGGTTTTGAAGACCTGTGACGTAGCCTTTTTTTCTAGACTTTGTACCGAATGGGCTGACGAGTAGGGACGAGACTTGGCTTGTAACAACTGATCAGGTTATATGACTTCCTCTGTCATTATTATTCTTTGTGTTCACACGTATGGTATAATTTTAGCTTCAACCATATTGAACTATTTCTACTCCTGCAGGAAGGGCCAGAATTTCGGGTTATCTCCCGTGATTTTTCACGCATCAAAGCGCACAAGATCATATTTGACATGTAATTGTTCCCGCAGCGTCAGAGACCGAGCCGTCATCCACAATAGTTTCCCTTTTAACTTTTTAAACTCCATATTAGATGTTTTTCTGAATTTTGTTTGGCAGCTTGGTGGCCCAGTGGTAGACTGTTGGACTTCTATGCCAGAGGTCCCGACTTCGATCCCCGTCCGGGACGACCCGCATTGTGTCCTTCAGCAAGGCTCTTTATCCCGGTTGCCTACATAGGGCACGATGACGCCGTACCTGTACTAAGGCGTACTGCACGTCGATGGTGCACATGTCTTCAACCGCTGTAACCCTGCTTGAACGGAGCTTGAACAGAGTTAGAATGTTGAGGAGCTGACAGTTGCTCGGTGGTTCTCTCTGGGAATTCCGTCTAGTTCCACCCGTAAAACTGTCACGGTCACGATTAGCCAGTGTGCATGAGTATGTGACCTTAAACACTAATAAATAATATCTGAATTTTGTTTCTACGTAATAATATATACAATTATATGGAAACAAACAAAACAAATAAATATGTCTGATGAAATACTCAAATTAATAAGAACTTGAATTAGCAAATAACTCACGTTTTTTACCCTTCTTTTTGGACAATAGTCTTTCAACTTTATAAGTTGTGTCCAAAACTAATCTATCTGAAATTGAGTCGCGGAAGTTGTTCTTCAGATAGTTTCTTCCAGTCAATTTCTCTCTGAGACCGAAGTAACCAAATGAATGAATGAAGTTTCAGTGCGCCGAAGACGCACAGGGACGATGTAGGATTTGAGATCCCTTGCGACCGGAATAACTTTATTTGCTAATGGATCCACGAGAGTTTGAAGCGAGGGCCAGCAATCTTATTTGGTTCGAGTGTGCGCACTGGCAAAAGGGTACTGGGATCAGACCCCCTAGAAAATAGAACTGGAAGGGGACTGGGAATTGTGCATAGCTACAAGAATTCTGCTCTGTGTTTTATTTATAAACGTGGGCATATTTATAGCAATACATGAACCGCTGTTTGATGGTTGTTTTAGAAAAAAAGAAGAAACCCAAACTGTCGCTGGTTTGGGAGCAGCCCCAGAATATTGTCCATATCGGTTATAAAAAAGGAAAAAAAATCCACCAACATGTGTTTTTGAAAGCTGGAGATCATCCATCAGCCTATAAGGGAGAGTGGATGCTGAGCCTTTGCCATCTGGTCTGCCTTCACGGGGAACAGATGACGGGGCCATCTGATCTGCCTTCTGGGGAACAGATGACGGGATCCAAGTAACCGCTCTGCCATGACTCAAGCTTTATGTATGTTGATTAAACTGAATCCCGTTTAAACTAATAATACTTCTAACATTTTTTATTTCAATTAAAAACATGATATTGAGTAATTGTTAGAAAAATAACATCCACATCAAAGGATTTACCATTAGAAGTGGACATTTGCATTCTATTTTCATCTTATTGCTCTAAACCTACATCCAAATTGTAAGCCTTGCACAGTTGTACTCTTTAAAAAGGGGTAATAACGTAAGACAGAGAGCACGGTGGTGGATTCAAGACGTTAACATTGCATTATTATTGCTTTGCATTATTGTCGCTACTGGAAAAATAAACACCTCTATTGTCCCGACGTTAGAAATTACCCGTACTGACAGAAACTAGGGGAGAAGAGGTATTATCTGTCGCAAGGTCACAGAGATAGAACAATTGTTCAACGTTAAATGGAACTATTATTAAAACGATAACAAATCCAAAATATGCTTAAAGAACAAAGAAAATTAATTTTTGCTGGAATCAAATCTATGTCCGTCCAGATTTTCCTGTTAGGATTTAGTACATTTTAGGACTTTGAAGTTACCTCCGTCAGTCTTTTCTAACAAATAAAAAGGCGATGTACTGGGATAAAAAGTGAAAATTTTGAACAAAAATGGTACCCTTAAAAACTAAGTTTAACAAAGTATTTGATACCATTTTAACCCTTTACCCAACATAACGGCCAAAACCGGCCAGCGCTATTCTCAACAATCGTCAGTGAATTTTCCTTATTTTTTCATTTTTTGTCTCAAAAACATAGGTTATGACACCTCATTGGAAAGAGCTCGTCGAGCTCGTTCCAATGAGGAGTCATAACCTATCTTTTTGAGACAAACAATGAAAAAAATTAGTTGTTCAAGATTTTTTTTTGCAAGTGTCGTCTGCTTTTCACGTTAGGTAAAGGGTTAAAGAGTATGCTATGAAATATTTGATCATATGTGTGTCTGTTCTATAAAAAAAGACATTTGGGGCAAATGAAAGTTTTTTTGTTTTATCTCCCATAGGCCACTATAGTAGTTCAGATTGACATCTTCACTACTGCTTACACGCATGCGCATTCAGGGAAGTAGAAATAGTTCAATATGCCTGATTTCCGGAATGATACCCCCGATAAAAGTACAATATAATACAATGAACAGCAATAGGCGAGTCTATTTTGTATTCGCCTGGAAGAAATCTGCTAATAAATCAGTCTTTCGGTCCAGTTCATATCATACTCATCGACTGTGGATCATTTGGTTGACCCTTGATCGAAGTTCATTGTTCAGTTTCACTAAAATGTATTCATGTGGATACGGGTATCGATACGAATTTTCAGGAAGAACCAACACAATACAAGAAATACTGCGGGTTTTGATTTCCCGTCAATGAATATTTGTGACTTCTGTGGAATAAACTCTCACCCAGGTAGTCCTCAAAAGGGGGTGTGGGGAGGTGTGTTCCCGCCCTTCCTGTATTTGCGAACATTACACTAGTTTGTTATTTCTAATACTACAAAGACAAGGATGGGCGTTTTTGCCCCAGAAACTTTTTCAACATTTTAGCCCTTTGAACCCTGGTAGAATCTCTCCTATGTCTGTTCAATGACAGCAGTGGGGAGAGTCCATATTCATTATTTGAGAGTAGACCTATTAATATTTTCAACGTGCAGCCTTTGAGCTGCACGTTGAACATATTGATTGCTCTACTTCATGCATGCACTAAGCACCCATTCTACTTAATGAAATTATGAAGTATCATATTCCTGGACTGGAAAAGCGTTCTTTCAGTTTCAAGGGGTTAAAAAAGAAATATATGAAGCGTTAACAATCTTCTAGCTCACTCTGCATGTGACAGTTGACAAAGTTCGAGTTTTCCAAGAAATTAGTGTCAGAATACGGAATTATCATTGACAATTACCAAGATAAACTGTCCGCCCATATTAAACATTATCTTATCTTACCTTATCTTATTGACGTAAAGTATTTTCACTGCTACTATATACATTCAGTAACCAGTTACCGGGGCTTGAAAATTAAGATGAAACGGAAGATTCCGTGGGCTTATTATTTATAAGCCGATGTTTTATCAGCTGGTTTATCCAGATCCATTGAGGGATATTAGTCATCAAGTCCCCCCCCCCCCCCACCCCAATCGAACATGCCCTCTGGGTCAGCTTGGCCGATACCTATTTCAGCATCGCACAACTGAGAAATCAAATAGGCATCGCAGTGAAACAAAATGCAGATTTGTTGTCATTACACTACCGGTGTAAAAGGAATGGAAGTCTGTAGGAAAATTAGTCCCTCTGGACTATTATTCCGCGGAATTATAGTCCTAGGTCTAACATTTCTAGGAATAGTAGTCCGGCGGACTACTATTCCTAGAAATGTTAGACCTAGGACTATAATTCCGCGGAATAATAGTCCAGAGGGACTAACGTTCCTACGGACTTCCATTCCTTTTACACCGGCACTTTAAAACTAAATTAAATATAAATGCATTTTGTTTAGACATATTCACTGAATATACTGCACCATTCACTATATATAGTTAGAAAAGACACATTTCACGCCCGTTCTCTCAGTCTGTTGCATTGATGGAATTAAATGCATGTACACCGAAGCTAAATAGTTAATGTCATGCACACAAAACATATTCTACTCAGAGTTTGTATGCACCAAGTATATCCAACTACCTGTTTTACGTTTTAGTTGAAATATAGTTATGAAAACTGCATATATTTTTTATTTAGTTATATCTTTAATGATATAAGCACAGAAATTAAGATTTTGTTTGTGTTTGACATTATTGTTTAGCTTTTGAATACGATAACCATGGAAAATAGATATTATTGGTAAAAGAGGAAATTTTCCAGATTTGCCAAAAAGTTGACGGAGCGAACTGATATGGGTTCAGTATGGAGTATGAGACCCATTATTGTTAATTACAGCTTGACAACGCCTTCTCGTGCTCCCAATCAGGTTCCAGATAGTCCTTTGTGGATGTTGTTCCATTCTTGGACCAGTTCTTGGTTGGACTGGACGCTCTGAAATTGCAAGCTGCAACTCATTCCAGACATGTTCGATTGGACTGAGGTCAGGGGATCTTGCTGGCCAGTCCATACGCTCAATCCCCTCCCTCTGTCAGTACTCCCGGACAGCATGGGCAACATGAGGACGGGCATTATCGCCCATCAGAATGAATCTATCATCACCCACTGGACCTACATACAATCTGACGTGGGCATCCACGATCTCATCAGTATACCGCTGTGCAGTCAATGTTCCACGGTCAAGGACACAGAGCTTTGTAGTCCATCCCAGCTGATGCCACCCAGACCATTATTGACCCTCTACCATAGCGGTTATGCTCAGCAATGTTGGCTGCATGGAATCGCTCTCCTGGTCTTCTCCATACCCTAGAACGCCTATCTGTGTTGTCTAGGCAGTACCTTGACTCATCTGTAAAACGGACAGGTCGCTAATCTTCTTTGGTCCATCCAACGTGATCCATGGCCCATTCATATCGTGCCTGGTGGTGGTTCTGGGACAGCTGAATGCGAATACTTGGTCTTCTCGATCGGAGACCACCTTCGTGCAACCTTGCTCGGATAGTCTGCGTCGAAACATTTACCCCGGATGCATTCTGAATGTCACTGCGAAGCTGGGTTGCTGTGTCAAAGCGGTTCCCACGGGCCTGAATAATCAAAAAAAGTCTTCAGTTGCAGATGTTGCCCTGTCTCTGCCACCACAATGTCGTCTGACTGGTGTGGCATACTGCTGAAATCTTGCCCAGGCTCTGGTGATCACCGTATGGTGCACACCAACCTGACGATGGGTAGCCCCTTGTTCCCCCATCCCTACAGCCCTCCACATTTCTGCTTTAGACAAATGTTTTCTTACATTTGCTTTCGCCATATTCAATCATTAAATCAGAAGGGTTTGTGTTGAAATGAAGACTGAATACCCTACACATCTCATGTACATGTCGACAGTACACGAAAACATCACGAAAATCAAGGGGGGGGGGGGGGGGCATGCTTTCCATGACCGTCACGAAAAGTCTGCCCGTCAAGAGAGCTAATGTAAACACTGGGACCATCTCCATACATTCCTCAATCATATCCACCAAAAATATCGCAAATGTGTCACAAGAAAATTTCACAATGATGTGTCAAATATGTGGTGCTTAGAAAAGTTTCAGTAGTATATATAAACAGTTATTCATATTCAAGGAGGGAGGACGCATTCCGAACTTGAGGGTACACGATCATACAATTCAGGGCACTCCAACACTGATACATGTGGCTCAGAAGGCATGGTATGAATACAATACACGAAACAATGTTTGGGACTCACACACGTTTACATTGAGTTTGATGCACATTTTTTTGGCTCCATATTTATTAAATGGTGAGATTTGTTAAATATGGAGACGAAAATGTATACCTTTAGACGTCCAAGGCCATAGTGGAGACAAATCGAACGAGAGAATCTGCGGCCACGTCCTATCCCTTTACCCAATGCACTCATTATCAATTTTTATTCTTTTAAGTATTATTTTTCAAATTTTTCAAAACATTTCAACAAATCCTTATGCCATCGTCATCGAAATCGTTCTAATAAAATTATTTCGATTTGTATATTACGTGGCGGGTAAGGTCGATTCGTTAGGTAAAGGGTTAAGAGAAAATGGTGCTGCTAATTACCACATCGATTACAGTAAAGGGTTGGTAAAGATAATGTTGGCCTCAAGGTGGTGTAAGGCATGTAAAAGGGCAACATGACCAACATGTCTGTGAACAATTCGTCGCCTGAGTGCTAGAATGTTCTATGTCCCAGAGGTGTGTAAACAGTGATGACTCACTTGAATACAACAAATTAAATTCACATGAATACAACAAATCTCCCCATTTTAGAAATGTGGAGCCAAAAAATGTGCATCAAACTCAATGTGAACGTGTCTGAGTCCCAAACATTGCTTCCTTCATTGTATTCATTCCTTGGGACATAGAACATTCTAGCACTCAGGCGACGAATTTGCTAAGCGTGAACAGTCCTGTCATGATTAATCGAGAAGTCGACTGATTGTCGGAAACACGCATAATCGACTACAATTTCAAAGTAGACGATTATGGTTTTTCGTCACTGATTCATTAACTGATGAATTATCAGTTGTTGTTCTCCTCCCCATCATTCTCGTTAGAAGTGTCAAAGGCTGCAGAATACTGAACTGAACTAAATTTATTTAACAATATATAGAGGATATGGAATGAGTGTTTTTCTCATGTAATATTTATGAAACTCGTCCGAATTTTCCGTTTGGACTCGCCAGAGGCTCACCAAAACGGAAAATTCTTAGACTCGTTTCATAAATATTATATGAGAAAAACACTCATTTCATATTCTATTTATCATATGACACACACTCGCACAAATTAGTCGCTGAGTGTGACTTTTTAACACGTCACCGTTGAGTTGCTGACGGCACTTGGGAAAAACATCCTTGTATTACTAAAAAAATTATTTTTTGCTTCCAAAATATAGGTTATGACCCCTCATTGGAACGAGCTCGTCGAGCTCGTTCCAATGAGGGATCATAACCTATGTTTTGGAAGCAAAAAGTGAAAATATAAAAAAAAATGAATGGCGTTTTTCTTGTAGGTAAAAGATTAATACAATATAACCCACCCTAAATAGGACAGATAACATAAATTCTCGCTACTGATATTATGCAAATGTGACCCAGTTGTATTCTGTTTAGCCAATCAAATTGTCCAGTTTTGGAATTGACCAATGAAAGCTCCCAACTCTAATTATGCAAATTATGAAAATGTGGCTTAGTTGTATTTTGTTCAGCCAATCAAATTGTCTAGTTTTGAAATTGACCAATGAAATTGACGGAAGACTTTATTTATCACTGATTAATATGAAAACAAAATATCAAATGTATTAAAGTGAACAAAACGGACGAGTAATATGATAAACATCTATATGAGAATACAATAATTTCCTAACAATCAAGTTTCAACATTCCCACATGTATATTGTTGAGGTACAACGTAGCCAGATTGGCTGTCTTCCCACTGAATGTCAATATATTTTGTAATTGATATGGGAAAGAAGAATAAACACATGACACCAGGTCTGGCGTTCTAGAAAGTATGGGAGTACAAATAATTGACCTTCTCGATTTGCCAAGGAGTGCAATTGCCTTTTTAAATCCCAATGCAGCTATTATTAGACTACTGACCACCCCAGGTCCACACCTGTACCTGTGCTCAGGTCCACACCTGTACCTGTGCTCAGGTCCACACCTGTACCTGTGCTCAGGTTTTGGCCTGAGATGGTCAAGAGTCTGAATTTTCCTCGGAGAGTAGTGGTCGTGCAGCAAACCTGCAAGCCTGAAGGATGTCTGCCCCGAGGAACTATTGACGCAGAATATTGTTTTCTATATTGTTGTTTCTGGGGGTCACAGAGTACGATTAAAGTCAACTTTAACCCTTTACCCAAGGCAGACGATATCAAAATTTATTATTTTAAATATCATTTTTTTAAATTTCTCAAAAAATTTCAACAAAACCATATCATGTGACCTCTCATTGCAACGAGCTCAATGAGCTCGTTCCAATGAGGGGTCACATTATATGGTTTTGTTGAAATATTTTGAAAAATTACATTTTTTCTACTGCTCAATTTGCATATTACGCTGGCGGATGCGGGCGATTCGTTAGGTAAAGGGTTTAATCGATTATTCTTCTTCAAACGTCGATCATCATATTCCAAAATCGTGCCAGCCCTAAGAGTGTACAATTTATTTTACTGGGGGCAGAACAGCTATAGATTCTAAAAATAACAGTGGATCTTGCTAAACTAAATTCACATGTCCAAATCATTTTTAAACTGCATTCATTCTGTGTGGACTCGATAAACTCATACTGTGAGAACACCAATTTTAACCCTTTACCTAACATGAAAAGCAGACACTTTGCAAAAAAAATTCTTGAATAACTAATTTTTTCATTTTTTGTCTCAAAAACATAGGTTATTACCCCTCATTGGAACGAGCTCGACGAGCTCGTTCCAACGAGGGGTCATAACCTATGTTTTTGAGACAAAAAATGAAAAAATAACGACAATCGACGATTTTTGAGAATAGCACTGGCCGGTTTTGCCCGTTACGTTGGGTAAAGGGTTAACATTGGTGGATCCCTACCCGTCTTATGATCCGTACACAATTTGCGATTTAAACTGCGACGAAAGCTTCGACCATATCTGACAGTATTTTTTTTTTAAGTACACGAAGTTATGGTTTGTGTTGGATATTGTTTCTTGTGTCGTGCCACAATTAAAACCTCGTTTTATGTTGCAGATCAGTTAACCGATGCCATCAAGAATTTTACCAGTGAGGTGGAATTATTTGAGAAAAGAATACAAGGAATTAATAAAAACGAGTGAGTGCACTGTATGTAACCTCTGATATCAACAACAGAAACACTTGATCATCAGTAACAATCTGGGCGTCGAGAAGATGACCGATTGGAGGAGGGTGAGAGGTGATTTATCTCAACCGTGATGGCTAAAGCCCCGACTGATAAAATATCTCATCTGTATCATCAAAACAATCTTTCGTCGAAGTCATGCTTTGCTGATGTAGCTGGAATATTGTCAGTCGGGACTCCAGTTAAAAAAAATTCAATGCCTGATTGAACAATTATTTATATATAAATCGATAAATAAAATATGATTGTATTAGTCGCGGTGCAACTTATTATTTAATTAACACATTCTGTACGGGTGTACAAACTATTAATGCACCTCCACTTGAATGATCGACTGCGCGTATGACTTAACCCTTTCAAAACGGTGTGCATAAATGTTTGCGTGAAGGAAAAAATGGTAGTGGACAAGCAGACGATATAAAGAGCAAAAAATCTGAAGCGAGACTCTGTGATAATTTAATCCAACAGCTCGACAGAGCTGTTGGATTAAATTATTACTTAACCTACCCAACAAACCAGGATGGTTTCGTCCATTTCGCCGTTGATAGTATTGACTGAAATACCTTCCAGGGCTCCTGTGTTGAAACGGTTAAGTCCAAGTATCAAATCTAGTCCTGTAAGAAGTACATGGTCGCTGGTAAAAGTGAATCTATGTCAAAAACTCCAGTCCAATCGAAACTGTTCTACTGGTAAATGTATTGAGCTCACAATCCTACCCCCCCCCCCCTCCCCCATTATTACCAGGTAAACAATGGACCTGAACTAGTCCCCAGCATACACAATTCACTACAAGCGTTATGTGCAGTCCTTTTTGTTTGCCTCAAAATGAATGATATTACACCAACATTTTCAAAGCGAGTCGTCAATTGGTGTGGCCATGACAAAGCTATGGGAGGCTGGTTTTCCTACGAACTTTGTTCACCCCGAGGTTGTGATTATCTCACTTCCCCGTAGTTTGTGCTGAAACATGAAGGCTAATCTCACACAGGACGGAGAAATTCAACGACAGTGCGTGAAACTTCAAATTTCAATTTCTTCAACAAGAAGCCAGCAATACAGTTATGTTTGAGTTCTAAATAGAGTAACAACATTGTAAGTTTAATAATGTCTTGTATTTTCAGTCCGCATGCTTTACGACTGGTAAACGATCAACTGATTTTACTAGAGAGAGCGTTCCTCGATCCACTTGGACTACCAGGAAGACAATTTACAAGGTGAGCCACATCCACTTACACGAACTTTAATTTCATGATTCGCCACTAGTCAATTCTTCGCTTCTGAGTGCGTGTTCGCGCGCTTATAATAGGACTCTGCGAAGATTCGAGATCCGATTCGACTTTGAATCTTAACCCTTTCAACACTGGTGGTATCTTCCATGCCAGTTAAATGGCAGAAATTGGAAGAGTCCATATCCATTATTTGGGGGTAGAGCAATTAATATTTTCAACGTGCAGCCTGAAGGCTGCACGTTAAAAATATTAATTGATCTATCACAAACGTTCACTTAGTAGTCATCCTGCTTAATGAAATTATGACGTATCGTGTTCCTGGACCGCAAAAAAGCAGCCTCTAGTGTTGAAAGAGTTACGTTGGTATTCGGAGTCGGCTGTTCGATTCGTTTCCTTTCGAATCTTCTTTATATGAATATAGATTGGCATCAGTCCCCTTCGTCGTCTCGATACTTCAGATAGAAATTGTACCTAAATACTGTTGAAATAAAAGACTGAGTGTTACCTCCACTACATTAACATAAATAACATCTGAACTCATGTCGGCAACCATGCTAATTCCAATATCACTAGTACCTACCGTTGTTAACCCTTTACCTAACGTAACGGCAAAACCGGTCAGCGCTATTCTCAAACATCGCCCATTAATTTTCATTATTTTTTTCATTTTTTGTCTCAAAAACATAGGTTATGACCCCTCGTTGGAACGAGCTCGACGAGCTCGTTCCAACGAGGGGTCATAACCTATGTTTTTGAGACAAAAAATGAAAAAAATAGTTATTCAAGAATTATTTTTGCAAGTGTCGTCTGCTTTTCAGGTTAGGTAAAGGGTTAAATGCAAATATAAAGTTCAAGTAGTAAGTAAGTAGTAGTAATAACTTTATTTGCAAAAGACATTATAATACATGTTTATAACATAATTGCCCAAGAAACAACAAATAGTATTAATAATATATCACATCTCGGATTTATGAAGCTGTATATTTGTCTTCTGCAGGGAGGTGACATAGCCAGCTGGCTGTATTACTGTCACCCACCTCAGGGAAAGGGAAAATGTAGAGTATGGAAAAACAAAAAAGTAGGAGATAAAAAAGGGAAAAAGTGAAGAGAGAGAGAGAGAGAGAGAGAGAGAGAGAGAGAGAGAGAGAGAGAGAGAGAGAGAGAGAGAGAGAGAATCAGCTGCAACTGAAAATAACATGTATAGTAGAAAAATAAAATAAAATATAATCTGCAGTCCTGGTGATAAGTGGAATTTGGTTTCATTCTTGCACTGAGAAAGGGGGCATACATGGGAATGTGATATTTTGCCCAGAGCCAGCTTAGAGGTTTGAGTTCCACGTTGGCAGTTTGTCTTCTGGAGTTTTCCGGAATCAACCCTAATTAATAAGGACTTAACGGACTTATTTCAGTGAGTCTGTTGTGTCGCGGGAGTCTAAAAGCAATGCCGATGGTGAACTATAGTCCCGAAAGGGTAATATTCCAACTACATCATCAAGGCATGCCTTATTTTATCAGTCGGGACTTGAGCCATCACAGTCGAAACAAATCACGTTTATAGCACCCAAACCCTCATCGGTCATCTGAAATGCGCATGTGATTCGATTCGATTTCGAATAACAGACGTCATTCGATTCGAAACCTATAACGCGCCTTATTTGAAAAGTTCTAACATACACTTTTTCTCGCGCTCCCCATATACCAGTAGTAGAATATAAAATATAATTTCTACACCACATCCCCGACCTACCTGGGTATTAAGCCAAGGCAGGCCTGTAGTGTGCCATGGTAATTATTAAATATATTCTACTGATAGAATTTAGAGCACGAGAACAGGTAGGCATGACGTGGGGTGTTTGGTTACATAGATTACTAGTTAAATACAGTACAGTCGCCGTGGACTGGTCATAATCCACACGCGGGCAGTGATGTCCACACATGCATTTACCAGGTAATAAAAATCATCATCAGCAAAATTTTAATTAATGAAGCACTGGGTTCTACCCAGTGCTTCATAAATTAAATTTTGACTGATGATTATTCCTATATAATTAGTGTTTGGAATCTAATATTATTGCGTCCATGGAAATATTGCCCATCCGTGGAAAATGACCAGTCCACGACACCAGAACTGGAGACAACAAGATATTACTTCCGTGTACTGGGTGCAACATTTTGTTCCGCTTTAATTTCCACTTCCAGGCTATGTCTACATGTCCACAGTGTTTGGATGATGCGTAAATTTGTCTTGCAGTTAACATACAAGTTACTTTGATCACCACAGCATATCCGTCGTGCAGTGCCATCGCAAAGCATTGTTGATTGCTAACAATTGATTTGTTAAGAGTCCCAGCAGCAGACTGGACTGGGAACTTCGGTAAAAGTAGCCGACCGAGAACAACGGGTGTTGTGGGCAGGGGTGGGGGGGGGGGGACCTCTCAAACAGCTTGTCTAACTAAATGAATGTTTGGCATATAACATCTTTATAATAACCATTTTCAAATTTGTACAAATGAAGCAACTGGTGGCACCTATCCCATTTATCCCAACATCGCGTTTATTAACAAAAGAAACGATGAAAAAATGTTCTATCATACCCCGGTAATTCGAAAACACACCGGACCCGTAAGTAATGAGAAAACCGATTATTGTGAATGGGCTTTCGTTCGGTGAGTGCTTCAGACACGTTGGCCTTCCTATATTGTCCACAACACACTGTACAGAATGCCGCGACATTTTTGTATGACTTTTGCAGAAATCATATTGAAAAATGAAAAATGTTCACCCGTTATCTGATGCCACGCTCAGAAAAAGATAGAGGCGAGAACATGTTTTACACGGTTACGAATAAGTAACCACACTCTCGCGATTGAACAGGGTCGCCATGTACAACCCCCGGTCCCGGTTGTAGAACGGCTGTGTAAAGTATGTAACCTTGGAGAAATCGAGGATAAATACCCCGACAGTGCTAATATGACACATGAGCTCGACCCAGAAAAAAGTATGTTCATGTTGAAACTTACATTGACCGCTGTTAACTTACAGAGGCTAGTTTTGTGTTTATTATGCTGTGAAGGATACGTGGAATATTTCTTTGTATTTCATTACAAGGAAATACATTGACTATTCAATGCCAATAAACGTGTCTGTTAAATCAATACTATGCTGAAAAACATGCAAGCTACCAATAGACGTCAGTCAACTGAGGCTGAAGGAAGACTGAACAAAATGTATGTTCGTATGAAAGAAGAGTTCTCTTTGGAACACACTTCACGCAAGGTAATTCAGACTGCTTGCTAGCTCGAAATGTAAGGCTGTAGTACCATGAAATAATATAGAATAAGTTCATTACACTTCAATTAACACTCTGCACACCAAATGTCGAAATAATAAAATCTCAGCCTGCAAAGTTTTACCATAGTACAATTGGGAATTTAACCAAATCATTCTTATCTGAGCTCTGTCAAACAAGATTGAATTGCTTAAATTCCTAATTGCATTGTGGAGAAAAACCTGCTGCTCGAATTTTTTTTTAAATTTGAGCAGAACGTTAGGTGAAGTGTACTGCAACAATGAACGTATTACATGCTGTTCATCTTTAACCCTTTGAGACTTTAACTATTCTGACGTTCAAACGTCACTGGGAATTCAGTTTCTTCAACGTTTTTCGAAATGCGACGTCAAACGTCGGTAAGTATTTTTCACATTAGTGATTATCTGGTTGAGGGCTAGATTATTTTTGGTTGTCTGAATTTGTTATTATGTCTCCCCTTCCCAGAAGGGAGACATATTGTTTTAGTGCATATTCTTCTTGCATTAAATAGAAAGGCAGGGGAGACATATGTTTTAGTGTGCTAAAATAGTTTCTAGTTTAAAATTTGTTTTATTACAAATTATTGGGGAGTGCCCACATGCACTCTCCAATAATTTGTAATAAAACAAATTTATATAAACAAAATGTTATTTATGTTTGACTGAATATGAAATATAAGCAAGGAAAATGTTGACTTTTGCTCTGGTGTCCTCATTTCTTGAAAACCCTGATAGTGGCTTCTAGCACTCAACCAGTTAAAAAGTCTTGACAGCAGGATTATATTAGTAGTTTAAGTTGCGATAACATTTGGCTCAACGGTTCTCACTGAGCACCATTCGGGAGAAAATAGGAATTGAGGTTAAATCTTTAAAAGATCGAAAAATAAATAACAAAACAAATGACCACAAAGTATCAACGCACTGTTTGATTTCGTATGTCATAAGACGTCCAAAAGTATCAAAGGGTTAAATGATGTAATCGTTCAGGCAACGGTGTTGATTACTTTTTCGTCGGCCTTCGAACAGCCCACAGAATACAGTTCGTAAGATTACATCTTGTGGTCATAACTCTTAACCAGTATAGTGCTGGAAGCTCCCATTCGGAATTCATTCTGAAATTGAGGTTTCACAGTTTAGGCGCTTTATGGGGCGTGGTGGCACAGTAGGTAGAGACGCAGGCTGCAAGCCGAGGGGACCTCGGTTCGAATCCCACCTGCGGCAACCGCGTTGTGTCCTTGGGCAAGACACTTCACCTCCATTGCCCATGTGGGGGCACGGTGACGCTGTGCACTAAGGCGTACTGCATGTCGATGGTGCACCTGTCTTCAGCCAATGCTAACCCTGCTTGTGTGGAGTTAGTATGTTGGGGAGCTGACAGCATCTCTCCAGGGCTCGGTGGTTCTGTCCGGCTACTCCGGCTTCCTCCACCCGTAAAACTGTCGTGGTCATGATTAGCCATTGTGCAGAAATATGTGACCTTAAACACCAATAAATAATAATAATAATAATTAGACGCTTTATAGTTTGTGGATGTATTTATATTATCCTTGAAGTGAAATTATTCCGCCTGTACAGGTTTGCCCGGGAGCGCGGTGGTTTAATGATTAGAGCATTGTACTTCAGACCGAAAGGTCATAAGTTCGATCAAACCCGGCGTCACCTGCATTGTCTCCCTGGGGTAGACACATAATCCCAGGGTCAAATGGTGTCAGAGAGTTTTACGGGTGGAGGAAGCTGGAGTACCGGCCAGCAGTGTGCAACTTTCAGACTCTCCATGCACTGCACTAACCCGGCACACACAGTGTTAGCAGCTGTTGAAGACAAGTGCTCCATTAACGTGCAGTACTCCTTTTTACACAGCGCCACTGTATCCCACGTTCGTAATCAGGATTAAGTGTCTTGCCTAAAAACAGAGCGCAGAGAGTGCAGGATCGAACCGTCGACATTTGAGTTTATTAAAGTCCAATTCTCCAACAAATGGGCCTTCCCCCTTCCTCCCACACACACGTAGATGTGTACGATGTTAGTTAGTGCCATATTGAGCGAGAGCGACGCACTCGCTCAATAAGCAATTAACCGACACCGTTTATACCATATTACGTGGCATACACACTGTGTAACGAATGTAGCCTCTAGATAAGTTCTTATATATACCTGACTAGCAATTGCAATGAATATTAAATGATAGAATTCTTACATGTTTAACGCGAAGCGGATATTCTCTGCCATAGAGTTGATACATGAATATAAAAAGGGAAGATCACTCTGATTTTTGGTCGTGTATAGCTTTGAACCGGCTGCAAATGGCGTACACACAGCTTGCGCGTAACTTCTTAAATGCAATGAAATTCTCAGAAGTTTGTCGGAAGGAATATATAGATTATACGAGATTCATGGCACTCGTGGCGTTAACTATATACTTATTGTAAATTTTCAGACATGTCATCTCCGCAGCGAGTAGTCGTAACTCCTATGGTGCTAGCAGCTTCCCTGGTTTAACGGATGGAATGTTTGACATAAAAAAGACACCAGAGAAATGGGAGGAAGTGAAACAACATTTTTCAGTCGTTATACACACGATACGATCAGCCTCATCAACACTTCGAGATGTTGTAAAATTTTTACCAAATAATGTTATTTAGGTCTATACAGATAAACTCAATGTACAGTGAGCTAACTAGATATGTATGAAGATGTACAAATTACGCAGAGCTTAAAACATCCCGATTACCTCATTTCATCTCTTCTTCTCCTCCATAGTCCCCTAATTCGTCGATATTGGCTTGAAATGGTTTGGCTCCAACCCAGATCCGACATGAGTCATCACACTGTAAATTTCTTTTCGGCTTTCCGTCAAATCCATCGTCAGAAAAATCACACAGAACATCATTCCCTGATTCTACATTCACATGAAGTATAACGTCACTGTAGGTAGTCCTAAAATAGTCACTCACATATTCGCGTTATATTTTCTGATCTACAAAATTTCATAACGTTCGCGTGCGAATTCACAAGGAACATTGTAGAAATCGACACAAGGAACATTATAGAAATCCAACTAAAATTTTCAAGCAGCACCAGAGTGCAGATTTTGAACAAACAAACTTGTATTGTAAGAACCATAAAGGATCGAAAAGACGTCACCGGGCGACAGGCTTTCGCGGAAATGGGTCCCTCAGGCGACGGGCAATTTTGAACAAACAGATCAAACAACTATACACTCTTCCTACATCTTAGTGCTCAGCAGTTCAGACCTGACGAGATTAGGACAGTACTGACGACCTACTGACCGTAAAAATAAAAGGGGAAACGATCGTGAAATATACGGGCTTGAAGTTTACTTGTGGTATCAACGATAGTTTCCAGGGTAATTCATTCTCCACAGCGAGTACATATGTAAAAGGTAAATTGTATTTAACTTCGATAAACGAAGAGCGATTGGGAGAAAGGAGAGTTGGGAGGACAGTAGGAGCAGATGGATAAACACAAACATACATTTAGATATACACGCGGGCAGGCGGGAAGGAAGCCAGGTAGGCAAATAGAGGAAGTCAGGCGAACACACTGAAATACAATCGAGCAGACATCCAAACAGTCTTCAAGCATCGTAATCATATCAGTTTTTGTTCTCGACTTTGATCACCGTTGTACAGTACGTGGAGAGTGTATTATCAATAAATCACCTGCAGAGTGGAAATTCCACCCACACAATAATTGCAAATTCGTTGCAAAGCATAACAAGCACAGGCAAAGTTTCAACCAATGGACCTCCGGGTTAAACCCGGAGGTCCATTGGCTGAAACATTGCTTGTGTTTTCTGTCCATATGTACAGAATTTGAAAGTTATACTTTGGGTGATAACTCCACTCCACGGGTGATTTAGTTACAATCCACTCTCCACGTACTGTATGTTACGAAATTTCCCTAGCATTGCCACACTTGATGGTCATAAGAATACTGGGTCGGAACTATTTCCATTAGTACACGACAATCATTTCCCTTTGAGAAATGTATTGTGACAACCTACAACGTACCCCTCCCCCCTTTACACGTCCACTATAGGGTATGGTATTGCATTAAATGAAGTTTGTATCAAAATTGGCTAACGATGTTAGAAAATCGTGTCTTTTCATCTGGTGTTGTTAAAGGTAAATGTGTTTCTATGTTAATTTTTTTTATATTGGAGCCGCGATCTTGGTTTTTATGGTAGCAAGTGTTTGTTATGAGTCTGGAAGGTTCATGATAGAAAGGGTGTGTGTTCTGAGGGTTTGTTCGATTGAATACAGGTAAACACCCCCAAATACTACAAAATATCACCGAAACGGGCAATAAGATCAGGCAATTTTGGACCATGACATGCTATTAAAATGATAGAGATATTGTATAGAATGCGATGGGCAGATATCTCCAGGTGTATATTGCGAAAAAATATTACATGAAAATGAAACGAAATAGGGTTGGGCACTATTTTGGAGACGGAGAGATTTGCACCGCAACATATTTCCTTTGAGATGTTTTGTTGTTTTTTCAGCCTTTTACGCACGGTGGTTAACGCACAGTAGTGATTTCTGTGTTTATAGCATGCGTTTTAGGCAGAATGGCCCACGAACGACCGGATGTATCTACATGACGCCTTCCGTACTCATATGACGAGCATGGGATGCATGCCTTGACAGAGGAAGGGAACCACTGTCCTTAAGCCATCAGGTGGAGGGAACCTCTATAAAATGTTAATTTGAATGTGGTTACCTATCCAAATTGGGCTCGATTGCACAATAATCTCCCCAATGGATACTTTTTCTGTAGGTCTAGTTTAAAATCAGGGCTAGTGTATAGTTTAATATACTAAATTCGGGTAAAACCTCAAAACCAGGCGACCAAACGTACAGTACGTCTGGTTGTAATCCACGCATGGGCAGTGATGTTCGCGCTCGCGTTTACCGGGTAATAAAAACCATCATCAGCAAAATTTTAATTACTAAAGCACCGGGTACAACCTGGTGCTTCATTAATTAAACTGTTTGGTGATTATTCCTATAAGTAGTGTTTGGAATATGATATTATCGCGTCCATAGAAATATTGCCAAACCGTGGAAAGTGACCAGTCCACGGCGGCTGTTCTGCACATGGCATTACTAACACTCAGGCCCGAACCTAGGATCTCAAAATTTTCCGAAATTGTGCAGTCAGACTTGTCTGACAGTATTCCCAGGTCGTTGACTACCTTTGCAAACTTGAAACTTAATTCAATATACTTCTTTAACCCTTTACCCAACGTAACGACCAAAACGGGCCAGCGCTATTCACAAAAATCGCTAATTAATTTTCATTATTTTTTCAATTTTTGTCTCAAAAACATAGGTTATGACCCCTCATTGGAACGAGGTCGACGAGCTCGTTCCAATGAGGTGTCATAACCTATGTTTTTGAGGCAAAAATGAAAAAAAAAAGTTATTCAAGAATTCTTTTTGCAAGTGTCGTCTGCTTTTCATGTTAGGTAAGGGGATTAACTGGTAGAGTGTTCAGTTTGTTTCGGTTGCCATAATTTCTTCATACTAGTGTCTTCGCCTTGTTATAATTTATGGGAGAGTACCTATGGACACTTTCCCATAAATTGTAACGTGGCCAATCCATGCAGATAAAATATATTCACTTCACAAATAATGTGAACCACATCCACAGAGTATGATAAGTTATGGTACCTGTACTTAAAAATGGTGCCCAAATATGAGCTTCCAATAATACAATAATAAACGAAAGGAGTCGGAAACGTTCGTTTCTTATTATTTTTTTAAAACATTACTTTTATTCAAGGGAAGTAATTCATTAAAGAATACTAATGCATCAAATTACTTCGTGCACAGAACTATTCGATTGCTTGTAATTCGATGGACAGTCTAAGAATAAACTGATTTCTGGAAGGAACTGACGCCCTTTTGCCCACCACCCCCTTTGTCCTTGCGATGTGGAGCGTACCGAACCGCCGTTAGTGGTCCAGTCCAAAATAGAGTCGTCTGACACGGTCGGAGAACCTGGTAAGCGATCCGGTTTTATCCCTCTGTGCTAGTCCACGGCGGTCTATTACAGTATTTTCGTTTTTTGGTTAGTAAAGGGCGTTTTGACTGCCATCAAAATGACGAATTCTATAAGGCATTATGGCTTTGCTTTGGAGTGCAAAACGACGTCTTTTGCACTTAAGGGACGATACATTTTATCACTTATGCCATCACTTTTAATGGCCAGGGACAACGTGGATGTTAGACTGCGAGGGAAGCGTGTTCCCAGAACTCAACTCCTAGTTATTTCACAGGGTAATTTGGAAGAAAGTCCCCAAATGAGTTGTTGTGTCCCGAACTAGAAATAACTTTGGCGTACATTACAATGCCCATTAAGATCACCGCAGACCTCTTCAGATCATTTGTGTACCGATATAGCACGGAGTGGTCTGTCCGGATTGCGATCCAACCCACCACAGGGACAGGACAAGTATTTTGCGGTCCGATCCACAACACTACTTTGTCTCTCCCGTATGGAAACCACACCCACACAACCCAAGTGACCAACTCTGGACTGAACTGAGTAGACATGCCAAGTATGGCGGTGAATCGGTGGACGGTCTGGGAGAACAAAGGAAACAAAATCATCGACGAACTTTTCACATTTTTATGACCATTCACTTTTGTATTGCAATAATGTACATAACCTGTAAAATGTACTTTTGTGAATATATATCTGAAATAAAAGATAAATAAAGAACAAAATGGACAAACCATGTGAACAACATACATAAAGCCCATCATCAAGACATCAGAAATAACACTGTAATACCCAATCCTCTCAACTGAAAGACAAGTTAGAAGAATGTGGAAAGGTCAACTGTTGATTACGCCACACGGGTGCTTTTTTCTATCGCAAATCGGTGTATCAAGGGCAATAACTCTACATATTTTTGCTTCGTTTTTCTGCAGATCGAATGCAATGATGTCGGGAATAAAGTATTTAACCCATGCTTTCAGATGCCTTTACCATCTTGTAAGGTACGCCAACGCAGTTACTCTTTGATTGTGAGATAAATTTACGATTATGCGTTCCAATTTCAAAATTTAACCCTTTACCTAACATATGGGTTACAACCAACCAGCTCTGTTCAGAAATTCCTTTTTTTATTTTTGCCTCAAAAACACAGCTTATGACCCTTCGTTGATCTCATTCAATTAAGGGTCATAAGCTATGTTTTGGAGACAAAAAAAATGTTCTTGCAAGTCCCGTAGTCTTTTTAGGTTGGGGGTTGAACCGAGGGCAAACAGAAAACAGTGATTACAAAGATATTCTTACATCGGACAAGATTTAATAATATATAAGCGGCGGGACAATACTGTTGATATAAAGAACAGAAAAAAAAAATACAGAACATCAAAAGATAGTGAAAACGCTGTTTGTTTTATTTTTAAATGGGTTTCAAGAGAATAATAGTGAAACATTCAATATTATTGCAAAAAAGCCAGCTTCTGTATTTTTATACAGCTTTCGAAATTAAAGGGGGTGGGGGCTAACCTTCCTGAAAATCTCTTCCAATGACGAACATTGTCAGCCAAGAATCACAAAACTAAATACCTTGCTCCCGAGACTCAGCTAATGATGCGAGAACAAACCACGTGTTTCTTTACTTTTGTAAAGGCTGGTTCTGTTTTACTGTTCGGAACACAACCCTGTAATCGACGTCTCAGACGTGAATCCATTAAAGTGTGCGGCATAATTATAAACGATTTACCAGAACGAGGCCTTATCTATGAGTTGATGTCTCACTCAAGTCATAGATGCTGGTAGGGACCTAACATCTTCATAATCAACAAGTCCCAACTACCTTTCCTTTTTAGCCCTTCACCTAACATGAAAAGCAGACGACATTTGCAAAATAAATTCTTGAATAACTAATTGTTTTCATTTTTTGTCTCAAAAACATAGTTTATGACCCCTCATTGGAACGAGCTCGACGAGCTCGTTCCAATGAGGGGTCATAATCTATGTGTTTGAGACAAAATATGAAACAAATAATGAAAATTAATTGGCGATTTTTCAGAATAGGGCTGGCCGGTTTGGGCCGTTACGTTGGGTAAAGGGTTAAGATTTATCAACCCATTTCATGTCTTTACCAGGAAGGAAACACACGGGCTTGGTAAATGAACAGCTGTACATTACGGCCGCCGTGAACTGGTCACTTTCCACGGATGATCAGTATTTCCACGTACTCAGTAATATTAAATTGCAAACACTAATTATGAGAATAATCATCAAAAATTTAATTAATGAAGCACCGGGTACGACCCGATGATTCATTAATTAAAATTTTGCGCATGATGATTTTTATTACCTGGTAAACGCATGCGTGAACTTCACTGCCCATGCGTGGATTTCGACCAGTCCACGGCGTCTGCATTGTATTACAAAGCAAGGTTGAAATTGTAAATCTGCAATGAATCGACTGTACCCTGAACATTTCCAAAGTTGAGGCGAGAGTTCCGGATTTTGCGAGTGTCATATCTTCTCAATTTTTATTATTGGTGGGGGTGTTTGTTTTCAGCATTGGAATTACATCAAATGTTGGGAGTACGTGCGGGGGCGCGGTGGCGCTGCGATAACCGGCTCTCGTCAGATCATCGAAGTTAAGCAACGTCGAGCCCGGTTAGTCCTTGGATGGGTCACCGTCTGAACAATCGATTCGGACTCCCGCATTGTGTCCATGTGCAAGGCACTTAACCCCAATTGTCCACATGGGGGCACGATGACGCCGTGTAGTAAGGCGTACTACACGTCGATGGTGCGCATGTCTTCAACCAATCTAACCCTGCCTGTGCTGCAGTGCGGAGTTACGATGTTGGGGACTGGCAGCTGCTCGTCGTTACTCGGTGGTTTCCTCAACCCGTAAAACTGTCACCGACACGATATGACTTTGGCTGTTCATATGTCTTTAAACCCCCAAAAATAAATAAACAAATAAATAAATAAATGGGAGTACGTGTATCTGGTAGTACTTTGACTTCCCGATATGAAATGGATGAGGAGAATTTTAGCAAGACTCCGATTGATTGAACTATCTTTGCGAACAAATATTTGGACCGCGGTACAACATGTATTCAACTGGAACATTTTGACCCTACAGTTGAAACTTGAAGTCCTGTCATGAACTGTGCGCTCATCTAGGCTTAATTGCGCATAGGAATTGCGCGCAATTGCCATATCGAATGGCATCCAAAGCACGGCAAGTTCTCCTGGTTACTCATAGCAAACACAGGCAATGTTTCTGCCAATGGACCTCCGGGTTACCTGGAGGTCCATTGGCTGAAACATTGCTTGTGCACAGACATGTACAGAATTTGATAGCCTTACTATGGTCATAACGCGTAGATTAACGCGCAGATCTACGTGCTATTTGTTCGCATTTCATGACAGGACTTCTAGAAGGTGGCTTCCACTCACCGTCACCCCTTCCAACCTTCAGGGTTCGTGATGACAATCTAATGAACTGTGCGAAACTAACTCATATGTGCAAACTAAAACTTGGATAACATCAGCAAAATATTTCCAGAACAATAAAACTTTATGTAACAGAGACTAAGCTGTGATGGTGTAGCTGTGTTATCTGTAGTGTTCTGATGAAGGCCTAGTGCCGAAAGCTTGGCGAAGAATTATTACGATGTTAAGTAAAACTTGGATGCTGCGAAAAACCTGTCTTGAATTAAGAATATGTTCTGGTTCCCATCTTAACAAGGTGACATATTGCCACTGTGTGATTCGATTTTTGCTTTCGTTTCTTTTTACAATTTTTGGGCCGTTTTGGTTCGTCTATACGTGTATCAATCACCACTTCGTCTATGTGAACAGCGCTCCATCTGTGGGCTAAAGATGAAATGGGTTGCAAGTTTCTAACTTGAAACAAATGGAATTGAGCGATTAGGCTAAAAAATTCTCAGGCATTCACTCAATGAATTTGAACCCCCCATGGTACATTTTTATTGCTTTTCACTGTCTTCCAATATTAGTACAAACTCAGGGAGACAAAAAACGTTTTACATTTTTTGATTGATGCATATTTATTTAGTTGCATCTCCAATATATTTGCCTTGTTACAATTTATGAGAGAGTGCCTATATGCCTATAGGCACTCTCCCATAAATTTTAATGAGTGAAATTCCCATAGATTAAATACTTTTACTTCAAAGATGATTTGAAGAGCATCGAAAGACAATGAAGCTTTTGAATTGTAGTACCTACAGTTTGTTTTTAAAGGAATGTTTTATTTTTGAAATTAAAAATGAATTTATTTGTATATAAATACGCACTTTCTATACTTCTGTGTGTAAAAAGAAAACCGAAATCCTCTGTCTGTTTCCTCATTTTTTTACAAAAGAAAAATAAAAATTAAACCCTCCCTCCCTCACTTATTTTAAAAAAATGCCCGAGAATCAATTTATTTTTGTGTGGCCTCATCTGTGAAGAGACTGTGCACAAAAACTTCGATTAACCGTATAAACAATATGTGAACGATATGCGGGTACTGCCCAGTCCCCGTAGACCCGTAATCCATACGTGTGTAGTGATGTCCACCCATGCATTTACCGGGTAACAGAAATCATTATTAGCAAAATTTTAATTAATGAGCAGTCCACAGTGGGCGTTCTGTAGCTGTACAGTTTTTAGTACACGGGCTTTGGAATAAATGGCGATTGTTTAGAGAATTTTCGACCTTTTCCTTACGTTTCAGGTCACTTGAGCTAACAACGATACTAGAAACCAAGTGATTAAACTAGGAAGACCACATCAATTGAAGGTTTTGTGTTAAAAATCTTCAAGTTTTAATGCTTATTTTTAAAATATGTGCTGACCACACTGAACAACGTCTGCTACATGGAATGAAAAAAAACCCAAAGAAACCATAGGTAACATACAGAATACGTATTAGAAAAGAAGCTTCACGGAAACACTCCAATTTTTTACGTAGAAATTTGAACACTTCCGTTCACTGACTGTGGTCATGCTACCTTACAATCAAATAGAAGTGCCGAATGCCAGACGGTTTTATGACTGTGGTGTCGCAATAATGGTCAATGGAACGGAGGGGGTTTCAAGTTTGACCTCATAGTGTGGTTTCATCCCGGTCCTCTTGGACTTATGCATTTAAAGGGTATCCTTTCGCTGTCTGAGAACCCCAAACCGGATTCTGTGATTCTGCGAAACGGGTTCCACCGAACACGGCCAACATCCAGTTGGGGATAATAAGGACTTGAAGCAGACCTTAGTAAGGCACTTTCTCATTGCCCAATACGATGTAAAAAGGGTGCCAAAGGCTGAATTTTGAATGACAGTTTTGCCGAAGAAGATGGTCCACGAATGTTGCCGTTCAAATTATTTATTTATTTATTTATTTATTTATTTATTTATTTATTTATTTATTTATTTATTTATTCATTTATTTATTTATTTATTTATTCGACACATTTTCGACAGCCATGGTTACTTCGTCGGACAGTTTTGTGGGTGGATGAAGCCGGTGTACCCGACGGGAAACACCGAGCAGCGGCGAACAGTTAGTTGTCAGACTACCCAACGTACGAACTCCGCACAAGCGGTGTTACCATTGGTTGAAGACAAGCGCACCATCGACGTGTAGTACGCCTAAGTACACAGCGCCACTGTGTCCTCAGGTGGGCAGTCTGGATTAACCCCTAGCACACTGGTAGTGCAGAAGATGTTTCCCCCATCACTCTGTTTTCCTCTTCTTTAACTATGAATTTAACCAATTGTATCTTGTTTGACAGAGCTCTGAGAGCTCTGTCAAACAAGGTATATTTGGTTAAATATCAAACTGCATTATGTGAAATATTTTCGGTTGAAAACTTTGCCATTTTGGCATCAGAGTGTAGAGGGTTATTGCTTAGCATAAGGGCACAACGTAGTTACTGCTGTTCGGGATCGAACCGATAACATTTCGGTTTGCAGTCTAATGCTCTAACCACTGAGTCGTCGCGCTCCCAGCCGTGCAATACAGAGAAGAGAGCATGATTGGGCTCGGGTTATATCTCACTGATGGATTTCCTCATGACTCTCCTCGTCCTATGCGAGGAACCTGCAGGCGTCACAGTTTTCTGTGGCTGTGATTGAATTGTGTCTTTTACAAGCAACGCTGATCGGTTGGTGATGGCAGAAAGCTGTAGTGGTCACTGAGGTAGAACCCAGTAGCATTATTAACAGAAGCCAGTTGCAGTAGCAACCAGTGACTATCCCCAGACTCGGAAATTGGTTCCCCTACATACACGATCGTTGTATCATTTTACCTAACGTTACGATTATAATCGACCAGGGCTATTCACAAAAATTGTTTATCAAAATTTATTTGGTTATTTTTCTTAATTTTTTCCCCAATAGCATACCTTATGATGGTCCCATCACCGGGACCAGCTTGTTGAACTCGTTCCACTAGGGGTGCAATCAGCTATGTTTTTGATCGCAACGAGAACAATTTTGGTTTTTTTGCTAAAGGGTTAAAATAAATTATAAACATCCTCCCCCCGGAGAACCTACCCCCACTTGCCTCCTATGAACAAAAATCTGGTAGGAGCGATACAAGTAATAACATCGCTTGAAGGAGAATCTGTAAGTGGTGATCGGAATACATCACTGCAGTGATGGCCAATAGCAGTGGTAGCTATTCTGACAGACAGCTTTGCCCGTAAATGGACAGGAGGCTGTAAAGCCGACCCGTAACAACTAACAGCTAAAAAGAGTTTTGTAGTAGAGTGCACTGTTAACAGGCTGGTGAAGACGTTATCAGAGAAACAGTTATAAGTAGTAATGCAAGTTTTGTCAGTACCAAGATGAGATTCTCCTTCTGGTCATTTTGGACTTGTGAGAAAGACTATAGCCACGACCTATGATCGGACAAGGAAGAGAATCCTGTACGGAAAACAGGGCTTAGGATTGAACAAAGATGCGATCTTATTGGTTGTTTTCAATGGCGCGAGTATGGAGGTGTACGGGGTGTGAAACCTCCCCCTATAAAATTTCAGTTGGGACATTTTCATCTGGATTTGAATCTCAAAATGTCAATTCGGTCTTACTGGTATCATGTACTTTCTTACGAGAATAGATTTGCTTCTCGTCACACACGTTGGTCTCATGAAAATGGAGGCCTGTGGCCTATTGAGGATGTTGGGGCTCCCAGCATGACATTTAATCCGACGGGAATTTGGGAAGCCCATGGATCGCGACCACTACATGTATTTACCCACAAACAAATTTCCTGAGTCCTTTTTAAAACACTTCACCCAACACAAAAGGCAGACGACGCTTACAAAATTCTAGAATAACTATTTGTTTTGCGTCAAAAACATAGCTTATGACCCCTCATTTGAACGAGCTCGCTGAACTCGTTCCAATGTGGGGCCATAAGTTATATTTTTGAGGCAACAAAATGAAAAAAAACAATGAAAACTGAATGGTTGTTTTTGTGAATAGATAACCATTACGATTTAACAAAAAAAACCCTTGACAAATATTCCAACCATATCATAAAGCATCATGGCATGCCCTTATAATGCAGTTGGAATATGTCAACAATCGGAACTCGTGTCATGACAGTGGCGACAAATTGGGCTTACCCCCTCCCCTCCCTCACCCCCACCGTCGGGATGCCTCTGGGTGTTTGAGCATATTCGTGTGATTTGATTGGTTGATTATGTCCTTAAATAAAAGATACTCGGAAGAAGAGCGTGAAACTGGGATCAGGCAATATATTAACAAAAAAGGTTGGAACAGTTCCAACATGAAGATTCTTCTACAGTACCGGGTAAACTCTGGAAAAAGATAGAACAAATGTCACGAGCATCTCAAAATGGTATAACACCCTTATGATGGTTCAGTATAAGGCTTAATGGAGTGGAATTGTTGAAAGTGGGAAACATTAATATGAACGATTGGTAAACATTATTTTATACTTAAGTTCTGGTCGGATACTTAAAATGACCCCAGACACCAATAAACATCAAGAAAACCCATCTCTTCGAACACAAGAATGCCAGATTCACCAACGAGATAATCATTAAATCAAAATTGTTGACCACATTCCTTGCTCCAGTAGGCAATGTACATTCATTATACAAAGATGTATTGAATGTAGACGGTCCGTTGCCTCTATTATCGTATCTTTCTATAATAATTGGAGATGTATTAAACGACGTCTCGCATTTGTGCACTGGTCCTCACATGTTACTACATTGTAAAATAATTCTTGGTGAAGAAATTTTCCACACTTGTTGCATTTAGGATTCAATATCCGGAGGGAAGTGTATTTTTTTAACAGAAAATTTCTCGAAACCAGTCATGTCATCGACGGAAACCTTTCATGTGAACTACGAAGGAAATGAAAAGTATCAAAAGTCGTCTAACACAAAGAGGTTCCTTATCGCTTCCCTTATTACGGGAATAGTTGGAATAGGAATTGGTATTCTCATAGGATACTTTGCTATTTGTGATAAAGAAACTTCACCAGAAGTCAAGAATGGGATATATCTTGAAGGAGTTCCCAAAGAGATTATTCAGGACGGCGATCCGCAAATTACCGATAAATTGTTTGATGAAATCAAAGCAAACAATATTGAGAAATATGTAAGGTAAGGAATTTGAAAATTAACTTTGGGAGCAGAAGCATGTGTGTAAGTGTAATCGACAGTAGCGGTCGGAAAGTGTGTGTGTGTGTGTGTGGGGGGGGGGGGGGGGGGGGGTGCTGATCAGAACCTGCACAGGACCGGGGGACACTTATTGCACTGTGCCGATCATGGTTCGGCCCATTGTGAGAAAAAATTGAAAATTGGTGTCAAAAGAAGCAAAATTCATCACCCCAGTACTCTCCAGAGAATTGTATATTTCTAAAAATTTATTTTCCATACCTTTTCCAAGTTCCCCTAATAAGCTATCGGGCAATCACGTGCCACTATAGAAAATAAGATGGCGGCCTCCAGTATGCAAAAAGGACGACGGAAACACGTATCACCCGAACAACAAGCAATGCGCTTGTGCACTGACACCACGTATCACTGTGATATGACGTCACACCATGACGGCTCCCTCGGGCTACCATGACAACGAAAGATGGAGCCACTGTATAACACGACATGACGTCACTTCCGAGGTCCTGCACTGAGGTCCTGCAACCTTGATCTGTCCGGGTAAATGACATGCTACTGACGTTGGATCAGTTGCCTACATGTTTATTAGTACAAGGCCAATTAACTTGCGGGCGGTGTGATAACTGAACATGCAAACAATTCCCAAATTCCCCATCAACGCACCCCAAGTAACCCACCCCACCCCACCCCACCCCACCCCACCCCACACCACCCCTGATTTTCGGTCACCTTAGCCCAGAGGACGAGCTTCCACTGGTAACTGACATCGACACAAAACGTGGGGTTGAGTGTTGAACTTGAATCACTATTTCATGGAGTACCTAGCAACTGTGATTTTGTATCTTTGGCACTAATGTCTTAAAAATCACCTGAAATGTCTAACGCATTGCTGGCAAAAGGTAGCCTTATTATGCGAGAAGGAGTTCCCCACGCACTTGGAATTCTGCCGAAAATTGAGGGTTCTGCCGAATTTTACGTTAAATGTAATTGGCGGTCGTCACCTCGAGCCCAAAAGTTACGCTTTTTGAGCATTATTAGCTCAACTTCACAACGTAAAGTATGGACTGTTGTGATGGGTTACGATGATCCGTCCGTCCGTCCGTCTGTCGGTGCACACGTACGCCCCCCTGTCCTTCCACAATTCCTTTAGCACACCATGCAGGCCGCATCTCCTATCCGATCAGTTTCAAATTCCATACGTGGCTTTCAGGTAATGTCTACATCGGAGCTATCGAATTTTTCCGAATTTCCTTGAAAAACATGGCCGCCAGTGGCCATCTTGGATTTGGCACATAATTTGTCAACAATTCCATTATCATACCCACAGGCCGCATTTCTCATCCGATCTTTTTCAAATTGCACTTCTAGCTTTGGTGTAATGTCTAGGTTTTTAGTTGCGAGTAGCAGCTCTATAAGTGGCAATGGCGGTCTGTCGGTCTGTCTGTCGGTCTGTCTGTCGGTCTCTCTGCCGGTCGGTCGGTCGGTCTGTCGGTCTGTCTGTGACCAACGAGTTTGTTTGTGACCAACGAGTTTCAAAACTCAATAACTTTTGAAATACTTGATGGAATGGCTTTATATTTGGCATGTAAGTGTATCTTATTGATGTCTAGCCACTGTTCAATGCATGTGTTGTTCCAAATATTTTTCTGGGAGATATGGCCCTTGATGAACTTAGAATTTTGTGAGATTGCACCACTCGTCGCAGCTACGGCGTCGATGTCGCGATTTTTTTAAAGTTAAAGACGGGGACACCTTCATTACATAGGAAGTAGCAACCATATAGTAATTAAGGTGCATATTACCCCCGCATGCCACTCCCCTCTACAAAAGACGAACCTGTTTATGCCCTAGAGACATTTTCTTAGCCATATTCGGGATGGGGTGGGGTTGACTAACCCAGTTGTAACTTATTTTCTCCAATTTTCCCCATTGCAGAATGGCGGAGATTCCTCGGATACTTTAAACCGCCTATCTATTATGCACACGGATAACATCA
Source organism: Pictodentalium vernedei (assembly GCA_031216915.1). Classification (NCBI taxonomy): domain Eukaryota; kingdom Metazoa; phylum Mollusca; class Scaphopoda; order Dentaliida; family Dentaliidae; genus Pictodentalium; species Pictodentalium vernedei. The sequence goes on from CM062292.1 coordinate 172,910,451, forward strand.
ATGCATAACTATTCACGAGTCTCCAGTGTGCAAGTCACAGTTTTCGCGGCTTTTGATCATACAGCATGAGATAAAAAAAAATCAAAATTAGGATTTCACGATACTATCTCCGACTTGACGATATAGACTTATTAAAGTCCACAACAACACATTTTTAACTCGTAGAGTGCTAAATTATTTTTGGTCATCAAAATATGTTCACTTGTGTTTACTTTGTCACAATTTTTGAGAGAGTGCTAAACGGCAGTCTCCCATAAATTATAACAAGGCAAATCCTCAGAGACTAAATAATATCACTTCAAAGATAGTATATGAAGCACTTCAACTGAATATGAAACCTTTAAGTTGCGGTACCCGTAATTCAGAATAAAGCCCAGATAAGGGCTTCCAGCACTCTACCAGTTAAAGGTGTTGGATATGTTAGTACTTCAAGTCATGTCCCTTATACCAAAGCTTCTTACCGCCATTCTGTTATTGCCATTGTTTTGGATTTTTCTGCAGAAACAAAGAATTCAGTTCAGAAAATGAAGTTTGAATGTCGTAGATCTTTTAAAGAGTTAAAATAAATGTTTTCTTCTTTCTACCCTTTACCCACGCCCACATATTAAAAATGTATTTTGATTACAAAAAAAACAATTTCACAAAATTTCAGCAAAACCATAGCATGTGACCTAAACGAGCCTCTTCTAAGGAGGGGGTCACGTGATATGGTTTTGTTGACATTTTTTTAAAAAGAAATTATCTTCAACTGCTCCATTTGTAAATTACGCGGGTGCGCATATGCCGATTCGTTATCCCTCTACCCAACGTAACGGCAAAAATTGGCCAGCGGTATTCTCAAAAATCGCCAATTAATTATTATTATATTTTCATTTTTTGTCTCAAAACATACATTATGACCCCTCTTTGGAACGAGCTTGTCGAGCTCGTTCAAATGAGGGGGTCATACATAACCTATGTTTTTGAGACAAAAAATGAAAAAAATTAGTTATTCAAGAATTTTGTTTTGCAAGTGTCGTCTGCTTTTCATGTTAGGTAAAGGGTTAAGTGAGGAGTTAACATTAACATTTTGCCTCAAGTAACTGCCATAGGCGGACAGCGTTATTCGCAATTCAGATTTTGTTACTTTACCAAATTTTGTCTCACAATATAGCTTATGATCTCTCACTGGAAGAGCTCAGCGAGCCCGTTTTAGTTGGAGATCCTAAGCTATGTTTTGTTGGCAAACAAGGAAATATTTAGTTTTTCAAGAATTGTATTGTCCTAAGTTTCGTCTGCCATTTTTGTTACGTAAATGATATTTATTTATTTATTTATTTATTTATTTATTTATTTATTTATTTATTTATTTATTTATTTATTGGGGTTTAACGACACTTTATACAGCAAAGGCCACCTCGTGTCGAATAGTTTTACGGGTGGGGGAAGCCGGAGTACTCGGATAAAACCACCGAGAAACGGCGAGCAACTGTCAGGGTCCCTTACATACTAACTCAACACAAGCAGGATTAACATTGGTTGAAGACAAGTGCACCATCGACGTGAAGTACGCCTTACTACACAACGCCACCGTACCCCCAATCGGGCAATGTGGGTGATGTGTCCTGCCCAAGGACACAACGCGGTTGCCGCAAGTGGGATTCGAACCAAGGACCTCTCGACTTGGTTTAGCAAATGATAAAAGTAGGGACTCTTTCAGTTCCACTTAAATTACACAGATGACGTAAGATAGAGAGACGTGCGTTCTTCAGACAAGATTCTCAACCCTTTGCATGTAGCGAATTTAAATGGATAATTGACCTTAAATCCTTTAATCCCATATTTCATAGAGCTAACGTAAGATGTTTTCGTGTTTACGAAAAATTAACTAAAAACAACACCACGGTAGAGTGCTCACGAGAGAAAAAAAACTGCGTGCAAAATATGACAAGATGACTACTGACTAGGGCCCTTTTTGCTACACACACAGCTGCCAGAGGTGCGAACATTTTTTACGCGCTCCTGTATAAGTAATCATGCCCTTGCGGTTGAACAGGGTCGTCATATACAACCCCGTGTTCCGAGTGAACAAAGGCTGTGTATAGTTCAATAGGATGAACAGGAAAAGTAAATTTAGTATGATTATGAAACACAATAAAGGAAACTGAGTGTGCATTAAACTGTTACTTCATTTGCGTCTTCATCAACTTTATTGGGTCAGTACCGACCCCGGTACAGTCTAGCGCCACACAATAATTGGATTCAACAGACCTATTCTTAATGAACGTTAATTCTCTTAACTGGTTGATTGCTGGAAACCCATATTTGGGCTTTATTCTGAATTGATGGCACAACAACATAAAAACTTCATTTTCAATGGATGTGCTTCATATTATCTTTGAAGTGAATTTATTTAGTCTGTATTTATTTTCCTCGTTAAAATTTATGGGAGAGTGCCCAAAGGCACTCTCCCATAAATTATAACAAGGAAAAGACAAGAGAATAAATTCTGATAGACAAAAATAATTCAGCACTTTACCAGTTAATTACCAAGATAATTGTTTATACTTTTGATTATTTGATGATTATTATATATTATTTATTGGTGTTTTAAGGTCACATATTTCTGCACAATGGCTAATCATGACCATGACAGTTTTACGGGTGGAGGAAGCCGGAGTACCCGAAGAGAACCACCGAGCAACGGCGAGCAACTGTCAGCTCTCCAACATACTAACTCCAAACAAGCAGTGTTAGCATTGGTTGAAGACAAGTGCACCATCGACGTGGAGTACGCCTTAGTACACAGCGCCGCCCTGCTCCCACGTGGGCAATAGGGGTGAAGTGTCGTGCCCAAGGACACAACGCGGTTGCTGCAGGTGAGATTCGAACCGAGGACCTCTCGGCCTTTGATGATTAATATGGTTCATGCGAGAATCAGAATCGATCCTCTCAAATGTTTCTCGCAAAGAAAATAATGAGAATAAACTTTGATTCTCGCAAAACGTTCCTTTGATTCTCGTCATAGATTCTAAAAGTGTCCATTAAGGCATCTAGAATTCAACTTATGTTTTTATTTCCTCATAATTAGGTGTCATGTTAACTTTAGTACCGGTGTCTAGTGGAGCCTTGGTAGCCTATACAGGTATACAAGACTTCAATAGAAATCACTCCAATGTACTGTTACTTCCACCAGCAAGACCACCAACAGCCTGTAAGATGGAATGTGTTCCACATGTACACGTAAGTGAAGAAACTCACGACAATTTGAACTGGGACCCTAAGTGTTAATCTCTAGAAAATATATAAATATTGGGTTTATTTTTTTTATTAGTGATTATGGAATGGTCACACTCAAAAGGATCAAGACTAATTCTTGCCATCGGGACGAATGTTAAAGCCTGATCAAGTAGCAACCTGTCTGCATTGGAGGGCGTTCAATTACAAATAAATCCATCTATCAATCTTTCGAACGTAATTTGAGAACCCCAGTCTCTTGTAACTCCGTTCATTTCGCCAGGGATTCGAAGAATTTACTACCTTTGCATTCCGAATTCAGAAAATTTGGACTGCAGAAGTCATGGATGTCCGTGATGACGTTCCCAGTTCCCATACTCTCCGGCCTCTTCTAGACCCAGACCATGTATTCGACATCCCCATTCTCTCATTGGCGTTTTTAGCTCAACTTTGGCGAAGCCAAATTTGAGCTTATGCCATGGCCCGTCGTCCGTCGTCCGTCTGTCCGTCTGGCCGTCTGTCCGTCTGTCCGTCAACAATTGGATACGGCTCGGGCTAGAGGCCGTATTTATGAACCGATCTTTACGAAACTTCTTGGGTGCCTTTGTTATGACCGTGGGACGAGAACGAGTGTTTTTGGGTGCGGTCCGAAATTTAGGATGGCGGCCAGCCGCCATTTTGTACTGGCGATGCAGAAATCTGTTTTTTGTACAGAACTTCCATATGAAAGCTCTGATTTGAATAAATTTTTGTATGAATGTTTAGTAACATGGAATACATCACATATAATACGGGTTTTTTTCTCGTGCGTAAATTATGCAAATTAGACTAACTTTGATGTTTTTTGGTGTTACTTTCAGCACTGTAAGTGCAAATGCCAATACGGCTCGGGCTAGAGGCCGTATTTATGAACCGATCTTTACGAAACTCCTTGGGTACCTTTGTTATCACCGTGGGACGAGAACGAGTGTTTCTGGGTCCGGTCCGAAATTCAAGATGGCCGATGGCAGCCATTTTGTCAAAATTTGGTGCAATCAGATTTTTGCACAGAACTTCCAAATGAAAGCGCTGATTTGAATAATTTTTTGTGTGAATGTTTAGTACCATGGGATACATCACATATAATACGGGTTTTTTTCTCGTGCAGAAATTATGCAAATTAGATGAACTTTGATTTTTTCAGTGCTACTTACACACAGTAAGTACACATGTCAATACGGCTCAGGCTAGAGTCTGTATTTATGAACCGATCTTCACAAAACGTCTTGGGTACCTTTGTTATCACCTTGGGACGAGAACGAGTGTTTCTGGTGCGGTCCAAAATTCAAGATGGCTGCCAGTGGCCATTTTGTACCAAAATTAGGTCCAATCAGTTTTTTGTCACAAGTTCTACACAGCTTGTATTTATGAACTGATCTTCACGAAACTTCTTGGGTACCTTTGTTTTCACCTTGGGACAGGAATGAGTGTGTTTTGGGGTGCCTTTGTTATCACTGTGCTATGAGAACAAATATTTTGGGGTTCAGTCAGACCCACTCTGGGACTCAAATATTTTTTTCTAGTTTAGCATCTGACTGTCACCCACCTTTACAATACTTTACCTATACATTTGTTACAGGCAACGGTCAGTATTTATGTACAGACCATTACAATACTTTATATGTACCTTTGTTATCAGGTCATTACCTAAATGTTTGTCATTGCTGCGTCACATACTATACATGTACATGTCTTTGTCTTGACAAGTTGAGCTACAGTGTCATTGACACTTTCATTTCATGTGTGATTTTCTCGGCACGAATAGTAGCAATGGGAGAATGGGCTGTTTTTGTGAGAATTTTGTCGTTTCGATGGACACCGACATCATGATGAATTTTCGAATGAAGGGTAAAAAATGTATAAAAGGTAAATGTGAACACCAGAAATAAATAAATGTGGATCCCAAATTAAAAATTGATAAAGGTATACGGTTAATATTTGAATCTGCCCTCGATTGACAATGGGCCCTCGAATTTTTATAATATAAATCGGAGAACTGTCGCTCGAAACCCACTTTCCACTGAACAGTAAGTTGTCCGACTAAGTGTTTTTCGGCCTGTTCTGCGACTTCTTCCAGTTATTATGAACAACCCAAGAAATGCAACGGTTGCGCAGTACACCATTGTAAAGCTTATTCTTTCCTCTTTCCATTGACACCGGGTTCTGCTGGATACGTTGGGGGCATCAAATATGAGGGGTATAATGAAAATGAGTGCTACCGTTTTCAAAAAGCGAGTTATGTACCTTGTTAATATTTCTGTACCATTATGGGGGCACGTCAGCATCGATCCAAAAATGCTGTCAAATATCATTTTGTTCGATTTCTCAGCTTATGCCGAGTAACCGTGGCTCTATAGAGGGTTTCAAAGAATACTTTTGGGAGGGGAAATAACTCGCAGGTAAAGAAAGAACGTGGAATTTCCAAACACCTCGTTGACAAGCAACGTGAAATACACAGTGGACCGTCGAACCTGGCCGGTATCGTAGGAGACCGTCAGAGTCCATAAATGTCAATAGGGTCTCATTCACCATTCAATAGGTTAACCTCTTTCTTTACAAAACAGAAATATCTTACCAGGGATATTTGTTTTGTTGGAGGTTAACGAGACTTACAACAGCCAGGTTCACATCGTGACGGACAGTTTTGCGGGTGGAGGAGGTCGAAGTACCGAAGTCAACCACCGAGCATCGGAAAGCAATTGTCAATCACTCCAGCGTACTAACTAAAGAAATGAGGCGATTGGATTGTTCCACCTCGTTTATTTCTGTTATCACCACTTTAATATCTATCCGCTGTCGCCAATAAACCCTCCACACGTAGGTCTATGTTCGGTATTCACATGAGCGCTATTGTGAGATACCCGTCACGGATCTAAGAACCCTCATCTCTCAATGGTTCGCATTACATTGTCTGCCCCCTTCCCCCACCCAGTGTGAAGTACAGCACGGTATCCTACCTTATACAATATCAGGTCCAGTGCCTTTGATTGTTGGCTTGTTGGATTGCCTTGATTTCTCGAGATGCCCCTAATAATAATACTTGGCTCTCTGGTATGTGGATCGTCTTCCAACGATACCCCTGTTTGGAGCGCTCCGCAATGCACACGTATTCATTCCATACGCAGTCCTTTTCTCTGTCACATTTTCTTCTGCATTCTAACCATTGTAAACACAGCCAAAAAATAATAATGTACAACATACGCACCTGCGGAACCCACCACTGGGTGCGAGTTATTCAACTACCTCAGTTGAAGATGTACAGTGTCTACTGTACATAAAAATACATACGCACCCGTGCTGGTTAATGATCTGCCGCATATGTTGTTTTACTTACCAAAATATTTAACTGAGGACAGCCGAGTATACGTTTTTAGCTTGGTGTTGAATCCACTTCCTTAATAGTTGTATGCTCTTTTGTATTGCTTGATTTGTACACTATAATTTGAAAATAAATATAGTTTCAAGTTTAACTTACTGAGTCGAGTAATGTCGCAGTAATAGAAGCAACAAAGGATGAGGATCAAGAACTGGATAGACTAAATTAAACTCTGTTATCTTAACCCTTTACCTAACATGAAAAGCAGACGACACTTACAAAAAAAATTCTTGAATAACTAATTTTTTTCATTTTTTGTCTCAAAAACATAGGTTATGACCGCTCGTTGGAACGAGCTCGACGAGCTCGTTCCAACGAGGGGTCATAACCTATGTTTTTGAGACAAAAAATGAAAATATTTTGAAAATTAATTGCCGATTTTTGAGAATAGCGCTGGCCGGTTTTGGCCGTTACGTTGGGTAAAGGGTTAACTAACTGGTAAATATCCCCGACAGCCGATAGTGTAAAGTGATATTACAGAAGAAGTCGGAATTTTAATACAAAGACGGGTGGATTGAGAAAATCAGGGAGTTAATACAAAATACAAAACTATTCAATAGTGATCGCTGACTTAGAATTGGGACAACACAGGGTAACAAAATCGCCCGGGGGACAGAGGGACAGAGAGAGAGAGAGAGAGAGAGAGAGAGAGAGAGAGAGGGGATAATGGCGGGCTGTAGCCGACATTCGGGAGCTCAAAGAGGACTCTGTGTGAACTGTGCGATAGAGCGAAGCCAGAATTTGAGGGGATACCTTGTTGATGGCACCTTTGCGGGGCCACTGCTGTTCAAATTGAGGTCGAATGCGCAGGAGCTGAAAGGGAATTTTGGGAAAGACGACGTAAAGGAGTGCTAAATGTTTTAATTTTGGTGTAATGGGTACCCCTGGAACACTCTCTCTTATAATGTTCAAAATATCAGCCGCGCAGAACTAGATTTCTTCGGAGTATGACGAAGAAGTGGGATGGGAGAATGGACGATATGTGATGATTGGGCGACACAAATCGTCCCCTGAGTTCCAATGTGTTCTATGTGCCTACTGGCACAAAGGACACATTAGAACTCAGGGGACGAAATGAGGTTAATATGCTCATTCAAGAAATTGGGAAGACTGAGGTACGGATTATCATCAACGTGTCCGCCTCCGGGTGTTAGGAGGAGACAAGAGGCATGAGAAGGGGTTGGAATTTAGGGGCAGAGGGCTTACCAATGCCTTCTCATTTGAGAACCGCGACAAATCAGTAACTGGCCGAAGTGTTATTATTATTATATTATTGCAGCATTGTTCCACATTACGCCATCATGTTTTTGAAGGGCACTTTTCCACATTCAACACACTTGAAACTCCAGTAATGATTGAGATGATGGAGCTTATTCACACATATAAAACAACAGGTTTTAAGATGCGTAATTCCATTTGTGCACCACACCCCCCTTTCCTGACTGTAAATTATCTAACTGAGGCGCTCGGTACCCACAAATTCCAACTGCAGGGACGTGGCAACAGACATGCGGGGGGGGGGGGGGGGTCACCTGGCTAAAATTTCCTATGGTTGGAAATTCGGAGGGCAAATCATAAGTAGTTGGAAATTCCATCTGTCCGGAATTTATTGCTTCTTTGGTGATGCTGATGTCTCCTTTACTTCCAATATTCCAACTCGGGTTCAAATCGGCAAAAATTCCAAGTGTTACTATTTACAAATACAGTATACGCAATATCGAGCTTCATATAATTATGCATGATGTCAATCGGTACGAGATTTCTATAGAACGTTTACTTATCGTAATAAAAAAAAAAAAAATCCTCGAAATGCACTTCAAGAAAATCACATCATGTAAAATCGTTATCCTGAGTAAATTCCGTCATTCACAGTCACAGAATGATGAAACATCGAAAACTGATCATTCCCGCCCTGATTTAATGTTAGGACAGTGTGAATTGCTTAAAGTTCCCTGCTTGAGCATTTGTTTAGCACATATTCAATTCCTGGAATAATACCAAATAATTATAGCCTGATAATTCTATCATACATGTGTTGTCATTTCAGTTACTAGAGTACATTTTTTGCCCCCTTCCAGGGTTTTATTTTCAAAATGTTTCTTGGTAGTGAATTTCCAACTAGGGGAGTCACCGGTAGGGGGTTCCCACTCCAGGTTCCTCCCCTAGTTGGACATTCACTACCCTACAACCCCCCCCCCCCCCCCCCCCAATTGGAAACATCTAGCTCCGTCCCTGTCCAACTAAAAATCAATATTTGGGTGTTTTTTACTACTTTTCAATCAATATTTGAAAGACTTTCTCCACTTTTCAGTTTAATCACTCCATATTTTGGCCGAATTCTAGACATGCTTGGAAAAATTCCGCTAGCGCCCAGCCTGAAATTTCCCACTTTTGCCAGTTTTGGATTTCGAATTTTCAACTATTATAAATTTGATGAATGATGGGACACCCCCACACACAACTTTGGCCGATGTCCCTAAAGCTAGTGTACCCGGAGAGAACCACCAAACAATTGCGAGAAACAACCAGACTCTCCACTGTACTAACTCCACACAAGCAGAGTAAGCATTGGTTGAAGGCAAGTGCCCAATCGACGTGCAGTACATCTTAGTACACAGCGCCATCATGTACCCCCGCGGTCAGTCTGAATAAAATACTTTGCCCAAGGACGTAACGTAGTTTTCGCTGATCGGGATCGTACTGTAGACTATTCGATTCGAAGTCCAACCACTGATCCACCACGCCGCCCCCCCCCCCCCCCCCAACCTAACATGATTGCCACAACCAACCAGCACTGCTCACAAAAAAAATCAAATTATATTGTTTTTTTTAAGTTTTGCTTCAAAAACATAACCTTAGACCCCCTCATGGGAAAGATTTTCACTAGATAGTTCCATTGATGGGTCATAAGCCATGTTTTTTAAGCAAAAAAAAAAAGTCCTTTTCTGTTATCCAAAATAATTTTGCGTCAAATTTCGTGTTTGGTGAGAAGTTAATATGATGTCCTCGATAACACCAGGGCACTTCTCTCTTGGGTGGAAAGTGTATTATTTGAATGGGACTTGGGGTCGGTTTTATATGATTAAACTTATAGAGTGTGAACTTGAGTTTCCCAGATGGCTCGATGTCTAATTATAAACATCAGCCTTCTAACTTCGTTTGAGATATTATACCGTGGATATGCACTGTTGAATAACAAAAGTTATATTTATAAATATATATAAAATTCAGCTGTTTCGTTTCTCAAATTGTCCTTTAGAGTACATTAACCTATTTTATCGCCACAAACTTGCACAAACAGAAGGATTTTAACGGGAAGAGTGCTAGAAGCCTATATTTTGCATTTGAGCAAAAGTGCTGGCACCAAGACCTGAAGCCTTCATACTCTGTGGGTATGCTTCATGTTATCAAGTGAAATTATTTAGTGTGTAAGGCTTTACATTGCTATAATTTATGGGAGAGTGCCTATAGGCACTCTCCCATAAATTATAACAAGGCAAAACCACGTGATGACCAAAATTAAATTAGCACTCTTCCAGCTAAACTATAGTTGGAGCGCGGTGGCTCAGTGGTAGACTATTGGACTTCTAAGCTAGAGGTCCCGAGTACGATTCCCGTCCTGGACGACCCGCGTTGTGTCCTTGAGCTAGGCACTTTATCCCGGTTGCCTACACGGGGGCACGATGACGCCGTGTACTAAGGCGTACTGCGCGTCGATGGTGCACATGTCTTGAACGGCTGTAACCCTGCGTGAGCGGAGCTTGAACAGCGTTAGAATGTTGAGGAGCTGACAGATGCTCATCGATGATGGGTGGTTCTCTCCGGGTACTGTGGCTTCCTCAATCCATAAAACTGTCACGGTCACGATTAGCCATTGTGCATAAGTATGTGACCTTAAACACCAAAAAATAAATAAATAACAAGGCAAAACATGTGAACAAAGTTTGATGACCAAAAATAATTTAGCACTCTTCCGGTTAAACTAGTTTCCATTAAAGGACCTAAGGCAAATACATATATATTGCCATACGGATCTTTATGATCTTACATTCGTTTGTTGTGTTTGTACAATTCGCTCCGTTGCGTCTGAATTCAATCCATACAGGCATCCTATTATACGCGTTTAAAAAAAACTCTAAATTTTAGCAAGTACTACGTGCATGAATGCATACACCATTTTAGGATATCAGTCATAATATATATCAGCCATATAATTAATTACCTTGAAACACTGATTTGCCAACATTGGAAAAATTATGGGAGATGTGCTAAGAGCTAGCAGCACCTAACATGTACCCATCTCCGAACTGCCCTTATAAACCCGTACGCATTGGAACAGTCATTAACATACATCATCGAATATAAAAGAATTGGTTATCCAAATGCTGTTATTTGTTTACATATTTATTTACTTTCAACGGCCAGGATCATATCGCGTCTGACATCCGGAGCGTAACTGTCTCCCTAACTTTACTAACCGCCTACAAAGAGTGTTAGAATGGGTTAAAGTAATAGGCGTGTGGTACACCATAGAACACTGCGCAACTGTGCTCTCAGTTGAAAATTTTAGATTAAGTATCTTGTCTATGGCCCAGTTCATTGATTTTTTTATTAACGTTCAACGACACATTACAGCCGAGGTCATATCGTGTCGGTGACAGCTTTACGGGTGGAGGAAGCCCGAGTACCCGGAGAGAACCACCAAGCAACGGCGAGCAGCTTCCAACTCCCCAACATCGTAACTCCGCACTGCAGCACAGGCAGGGTTAGATTGGTTGAAGACATGCGCCCCATCGACGTGCAGTACGCCTTAGTACACGGCGTTATCGTGCCCCCAGGTGGACAATCGGGGTTAAGTGCCTTGCCCAGGGACACAAATCGGGAGTCCGAATCGATCGCTCAGACGGTCACCCATCCGAGGACTAACCGGGCTCGACGTTGCTTAACTTCGGTGATCTGACGAGAACCGGTTACCGCAACGCCACCGCGCCCCGTCCATGGCCCAACGCTGATGGCGCGGGTCAGAAGCGAACCTACGACCTTTCGATCTGAAGTCCCTTTCTCTAACCCATTAACTACCGTGCTCCCTCACATTTTGTTAACTTTGTTAGTGGAATGTGTTTGAAAACAAACATGATAAATTGTACTTGTTTGGAAAAAGACACGCTAAGAGTTGTGTTCAATTTGTTAAGAGTTTGACCTAATAGATACGTTTCATCTTCATTTTGCACCTGTAGCGAACTTTATGCCAGGATATTATTGTGTAAATTTGAATGGTTACTGATGAAATATGTCAGATATACTCAGTTTTTGGACGTTTATAAAAAGTACTTGTCACGCCTGGGGGTGGGGGGGGGGCGGTGGCTCAGTAGGTAGAGGTGCAGGCTGCAAACCGAGAGGTTATCAGTTCGAATCCCACATGAGGCGACCGCGTTGTGTCCTTGGGCAAGTCACTTCACCCCCATTGACCACGTGGGAGCACGGTGACGTTGAGTACTAAGGCGTACTGCATGTCGATGTGCACTTGTCTTCAACCAATGATAACCCTGCTTGTGAGGAGTTAGTATGTTGGGGAGCCTGACAGTTGCTCGCCTTTGCTCGGTGGTTCTCTCCGGGTAGGCCGGCTTCCTCCACTCGCAAAACTGTCCGACACGAGGAGACCCTGGCTGCCGAAAGTGTCATTCAACCCCGTAAATAAATAAATGAATGAATAACTTGTCACGCGACTGTTCAGGGTGTTTTCTAATTGTCACCCAGTGTCCTACTCTAACGCAGATAAATTTAGATTTATTGATAATCAATAGGACACTGAGAAGCTTCAATTCGGAAATCGTCCGAATAATATTTGATTCGTCGAATCGCGCTGATTCGGACATTTTCGAAAAAAGTCTCCTCTTGATTCTTTCTTCTATAATCAGGAGATAATACTATGGAACTTTTACAAATGTATTTTCTAGAATTGTATTTTTGTAGTTATGGCTTTAAATGGGTTGAAATGAACCAGTGGTATTTTCAAAGATGTGGCAATTTGCTAGTTGGCAAATTCCCATATCTTTCAAAATGCTAATCATTTATTTTAGCAATTCATATTAATAGGCAGCAAATGCAATTCTAGAAAATACAATACTACAGGACCTTTACTATTGTATTTTCCAGAACTGTATTTTCTAGTTATGACTTTAATGGGTTAAAATGAACCGTTAGCATTTTCAAAGATCTGGCAATTTGCCAATATATCTTTTAAAATGCTAGTGATTGATTTTAGTCAGTTATATTAGTAAGTTGAAAAGGCAAATTGTAAAAGTTTAGAGTATTGACCATAGGTCTCCTTTTCTATTGTGATACTTTTGAATGGCGTGTCAAAACGGGGATTTGTGCACATGCGCCAAATATGGATGTACGTTTTTGAGTTGTTGCAAAGTAATATTATGAAAATACACCTAAATCCTGAATATATTTATCGAAAATATCTTAGTGATGCTTGGAGTTTATGATTTTGAACATTTATTAGTGAAAATCGTGTCTTGATGGCTAGAGGGAAATCAACAAAAAGAAAGACTAAAACACCAATTCTTCGGGCGAAAACGTGAGTTCATCGACTGGCAGCCTGCAGAAAAATGCCACGACGGGACAATTCAGAAATACAGTCGGCGAATGGTAACGATAAGACTAATTTCAGTAATAAATCCCCAGTACTAAGCCAGCCTAATAGCTTTTTTAGAAAATGTGGGCACTAATGGCTTTTCTCTCAGGGTCTCATTGAGCCAGCGGCAATGTTTCAAAGATATATCCCCCCAAACGGGCCCTCCGAGCAGAATATAATGTCAACACCAATGGGCACGAGCTACCTGATGTACTCACCAGCCAATAATATTGTCACAGTGGAACAAAGGACTGATTGCCATGTTACACAAACAATACACAATCAACTGGACGAATTATTACGATAATTGAAAACATTGATGGCAAGCTGGTCAAGATTGACAAAATTGGATGGGAAGCCCTCTGCTGTTGAGAGCAAGCTGGCTACCACTGAGAAGAAACTATATGCCAATGAAAAAACAAAGGATAGTGGGGGCATAATATTCCTGTAATGGAAAACTTTGTCAAATTTTGTGGAGGTTTGTGAAATACTTTTTCTAGACTACCGTATGGTTGAAAATAGATAACTCAGTGATCCCTAACTGATCAGTGGTCAATATCTATTATTGCCGGAGTGCCCCCCCCCCCCCCCCCACTCCCACCTCCCGAGAACTCTTCTTTATACAACATAAATGACCTGTGTTTTTTCCACGATTTGAATCAGTCAATCTATAAATATGAACAGGAATCCCAGGTTATTGTTTGTGGTGACCTCTGTAGTAGTACAGCAGAGTTATGCGATTATATCACGAATGAAAGTCTTTAGGGGACGTCCAACCTAACTTTGGTCAAATTTCATGTAATTTTCTTTCAAGTCTGAAAAAGCCCCAAAATGAATAACCCCAATAAATTATTTATCAAAATGCTTGGAATGACACATAGAACATGTGGAAACTGAAATTTGCCATAGGACTGCTGCCATGTGTAAATAGCACCACCTGAAAATCTGCTATGGCGTAGCAAAACTAACAAAATTTTTACAATAAAATACCTCAAAATAAAATAACAGCTGTATTCTATAAACATTTAAGTACATACTCAAAGAAATCTTTTCCTAATTCATGAAAGTAATAAAGATTGAGACCAAATGTTGTAAGTGGAGTGCTCACTGATTGAAGGCAGACATTTTCTTTTGTTTTTGTTTTGATTTGGGGAGTTCAACAAAGGTCTACTTGAAGGAGTCCACCAGAAGAAGTATGGAAGGACAAAAGAGTGTCTCCAATAGAAAGATGTATGTGTCTCTGTGGTGGTTTGGAAAGAAACTATGATATTCTCCTATGTAGAATGCACTGCAAAGTCATACATTGTAGTTGAATAAATATATTTACAAACCCCTTGCACTGTAACCCCTTTTATCCCATGCATCAATTTGATAGTGATTAAATTGTTAAATTTGTCTGGTTTATCAATAAGTATAATAGCTCTGTTTACTCTTGGACACCAATACACTCATGATATCTGTTGGAGAAGAAATAAGGGTAACTGTAACCTGTCACTGCAATAAACCATCTGATGTACTTAAAAGTACATTGTTATTCAAAACACATCAAATCAACCTCACATAACCATTATTGCATGTACTTTCCCCAAGGAGGCATTTTGGCATATTGAGATCAGAAGGGCACATCCAGAGGGTCTCACGTATTTTTTTCAAGAACGCAGTACACAAAGCAATCCCCAAAAGGTGACAAGTGAGCTCCATTTGACACAAAAAAATTACCGGGGAGGGGCTCTCTAACTTGTATGACTCTACCTCTGGCACTCAAGGCAAATGCCTTTTTCACAAAGTTTAACTCTTTTTTTCTTTTTGAAGATCCTGGCCACACATGTTCCAAACACTATCAGACAGGTAACCCTCCAAATAAGTGTACCTGCAAAAATCATGTTACACTGCAAAACATTCTTTTTAGACTTTTAGTTCTGGACCTTTCATGCTTCTTACTTCCAACTATAACACTTAATTTACTGATTAATGGGTGAATAGAAAAGTCCTGCCATAATCAACATTTTGAGTTACATAAGCCTTCAAAACCGCTCTGATAAAAGTGTCAAACGTCAGATTGGTGGCTTTATACAGAATATATTCATTAGGTTGTTGCCTGATAATAGGAACAGAATCCTCACCACAAATATTTTGTAGCAATACATTTGAGGGTATCAGCAGGCACTTTGCAACAAATTGTAACAAATCAATTAGTTATAAACAAAATTTTCTAACTCAAAAGAGTGAAAAAGTACCACAACTCTGAAAAAATGTGGGAAGAAACACATGCTACAGCAGCCACACAGGCATTGTTTCCCCATGATGCTGGATCACAACACCAAATATCCTTCAAATTGGAGTAGCAATGGTTGAGATACAAGGGAGAATGTTGGTACATGTAATGATGAATGGGTAAGAGGACAGAGGTCACCACTGGTACTGCACGACCCTAGATGCACCTTTGATTTTCCAACTTCCAGGTCTGGGGCATAATAATCGCAACACACCCACCTTATCAATTCATAATGTCAGTAAAATAAAAGGAATTATCAATTTTAATTAATTTATAGATGATGCTATTAATGGGAAGTATTTGGCTTCTTTCGCCTTCTCGTACTATTAATTACCACAAACAATATCAGTTTGATACCGTCAAACGAAGCTGAACGCATGTGGTCTGGTTAAAAAGTTACTCGGTATGGATAATGAAGAAATTGCGAATATTTCGTGTATTTCATTTCTTTCAAAGCCAATTGCAGCTAATTTTGGCCGTGGATTCGATAATTCGTTTCGGTTTTGGCCATATGGCCATGCTGACAGCGGTTATGTTTATTGTGATATGCAAATTGGGAGATAAGTTTCCGGTGAAGGAGATTTGTCACATTTGCCAGTGTAAAACGATGACAAAAGACACTGATCGACGCTTGGGTTAGTATGGTTGGTTGCAAGAAAAAACTAAATTCTCAGCATCGTCCAAGCGCACCTTATTAAAAAGCACGAATGCATCATTTTCACCCCATCGTCAATCGGTCCTTTGCAGACATCAAACACACCCGCCTCAAATTCCATGGTTACTAGGAAGTAAATAACTTCACACCATCGGGGGAAATCAACACGCTGAATATAGTTCCAGGCCACTTGGAATATACTTCGTGAAAAAGTGATTTCTGAAGCATTCTGCTTACTTTGTTATGAATATTGCCTTATTTCATGTGTATCGTCCCGATTTTATACACTCGGTTATTTTTTTACAAGTGGTTCATGTTGTCTTTCTAGTGCGCAATAATTCAGATTTTTTGTCAACAAAAAAGTTCAAACGGCCTGTAAACACGAGAGGGAATTTCGAACCATATTTTGCAGTTATGACATTAACAGCTCAAGAATTTGCTGTCACCTGTTTGCAAATCCGCTCATACATTGTCTCGAACAAATAAAGGGCGTTATCACGTCCTTGCATTCTTACGATTGCCCAAATTGAGTATTTCTGCAAGAACCACATCGTAATCACATGACCGGAATAAACATCATTGAAACATGGCCACATCCGGAACATCAAAAATTTGTGTTGGTGTTATTACATTCAAACGTCAAAACCCACCAGAGTGTGTGTCAAAAAAATGCTTTCTCCGAGTCTGTAGTATGTTATCATTATATTGAGGACAAGGCTTTCGAATTACCGATTATTTTGTGGTTTTACCGGTTCGTTACTTATGCCATTTGCAAATTAATTTTCTTCAAAATCATAAAATTCACTTTGTTTCCTGAAAAAAGTTATATGTACCTTTTCTATGCACTTTACTCATTATTTTGATATATAATTTGCCTTTGCTTACTTCTCTTATCTGTTTCTGAGGCATTGGGAAAAATGTCAAAAAATTGACCAAAGTTAGGTTGGACGACCCCTTAATAATATGCTTTTAGGTTAGTTGGACGATCTCAGTCATGCCCGACCCGAACAAACAAGCCACGCTCGCACTTCGCCAGATAAAATAGTAAAGAAATTTGATCGTAAGCTTGTCCAATTGTGTTAAACAACTGGAACCAATACTACAAAACTGTTACACCTGTATTTTCTAAAATTATGTTTCTATCTATTAAGGGGCTATATAAGTAATGGAATTTTGTTTATTTTGAAATTCCCACCTTTGATATTCCTTCAATTCAAAGTAAATATACACAAATTACACACCAAAATGAAGGTTGGGCGACAGAGAACACGAAAAATATAGGAAATCAACTCATAGAGTTGACAGCAGGCACCAATAGTTCCTGAAAGTCTGCTACCGTATTCGTACCAGAACTGATAATAAAATAATATTTCCTGAGAACAACTTATGACCAAATGTGCTTCACATATCCAAGAACAAAGATTGGGCATCAAAATCCGTCAAAACACAGCGAAAGAGCTGCATGGGGGTAAATTCTCAAAGTGATTGCTTTGTTTACAAGTATTCTTACTTTCGATTTACAGTCTACTTCATCGGACGGGAAAAGCATCGAAAAACAACGCCGTCCAAAATCAAATAATGAGAAAGATCGCCTTAATACAGCATACTATACCATTACTTATATAGCACCTAAATCATGTCAACTGTCACTTAAATGCACAAATAAAGTGAACTATGACAAGAAACATTAACAGCCCCACATTAACCCCTTCAACTCTTGCAGCCGCTTTTCCGGCCAGGAAGATGATACTCCATAACGCCATTAAATAGGATGGCCGTCCAGTAAATGTGTGGGGTAGACCAAACAATATTTTCAACGTGCATCCCAGAGGCTGTGCGTTGAAAACATTGATTGGTCTACCCCAAATAATGAATATGAACTCCTCTAATTCCTGCCATTGAACTGTCAAGGAAGATACCACTAGAGTTCAAAGGGTTAAAAAATTGTATCGACAAACTGATTTGGTTCAGAGTGTGTGATTGTGCATTCTGGACTTTACTTTGCATAATTTGTTTGAAACTATCTTCCTCCTGCAGTACGTTTCTGGGAAGGTGGCCGGTTATCAGAACCGGCGGGTTTTACAACAATAACAGCTTATTTGTTGGTTGAATCCAATTTGATAGGCAGTCACTGAAAGATGTGAACAAAACTACGATTATTCCGGTAAATGATTTCATTTATCTATAATTTCATAAGCGTTCTGGCCTCATTTCGGTAATCTAACGGTTCTTACCACGAGAGAATGTTGATGTTTGTGGATACAATGTTGATCTGCGATTTCAGTGTCACAGATTTCATATTACAAGGTTTAAGATCGTTGTGGATCGATTTGAGACTGTTCTCAAATTTCACTGAAGATGGACACCTGAAAGCACTATTCTCTTATTTTGAAATCATTTGGGTTGCAAACAAACATACAAATGGAAACACGAAGTTGTGATAAATATAGTTCGGCCTTCAGTCAAATGATATTTTCGTACAAACACAAGGATTACGATTACCATTAATGTTTTAGTTGATAAATGTTTGTTTTGAAACATATTTATCCAGTTTAATATTTTACGTATTGGCAACAACCAAATTATAATATCACGAAGCATATTCATAGTGATCCATTTCAAAATATGGCATCCCTGGATAAGGATATTGAAAAGTTGTCCTCCAGTTGGGACTTGATCTCACACAAATGAAATTGTCAGTGTAAGTTTCCCCTGTGAATGCACTGAGCGTTTCCAGTTCCATAGCCGTGCAGATGTGATAAGTGTATGGCCGTTTGAGCAGTTCTCAGATCTTTGAAAACAATATTTTCCCAAGTTCTCGATTTGCCTTATATTGTTACAAGCCGTCATATGACCGATTTCCCCGCATGGGTTTCAAATGGAAGCTTATTTCCTTTTTCGTGCAATTTTCTTTGGTTCGTTTGTAACACATCGGAGACGAAATAGTGAAATGTGTTTTCTCTGAGTTTGGAGTTCGAAGCAATTTATTTGAAACCGTGTCATTGGAATTACGGATCTATTCGTGATTTTTTGCAATTCGTGCGTCACCTATGCCACAGGAAGCTTGTCTGCCGTCAAAATCGTAAACAAACTTTTCGCGGAAAAGTGACAAGCTCAATGTCCTTGTACTCTAGTCATTATTTTGATATATTAAGGGGCAATAAAAGTAATGGAATTCTGTTTATTTTGAAATTCTCACCTCTGATATTCCTTAAATTCAGATTACATATACACAAAAAATGACGGACGGTTGGGATGTATATAACACGAAACACATATGTAATCAACTCATAGAGTTGACAGTGGGCACCACTGGTTCCTGGAAGTCTGTTATCGTATTCGTACCAGAACTGATCATAAAATAATATTTCCCAAGAACAACTTGTGTCCGAATGTATGCTTGCCCAAAAAAGAAAGTGTGCATTGCAGAAATTGATCAAACTCCAAAAAAATAATTTCGTAGGTGTAAAGAGTGTTAACCTGTTCATGAATAAGTTATATTGAACACAAAAACAGCTTTCCCCGTTAAAATTGCATTAACGTTAAATGACGTGCTGCACGTTTGTGAAAAGGCATGTTTTGCACGTGGAGAGTCTGAAAATTCATGCAGCAGTGTGAATCCTTGGGTATTTAAACACTAAAGTAAGGCCTTCCTATCGTTCACATTCAAACTTGCGCTGCTGTTAAAACGACTCCACATTAGCATGCCATGATTGACAATGAATCAACGTCTCCTTGCCCTGGGTATGATTAGAGCTGGCAGAACACACAGAGAGGTTGCCCAGCATTTGAACTGCCACCGTTACACTGTAGACAGGCTAGTCCAATGACATGCACAACATGATGACGTTCGAGACCGACCCCGCTCCGGGAGACCCCGAGTTACCACCCCTGCACAAGATCGGTATATCCGGGTCGTCCATCTCCGGAACCGGCAACAAACGGCAACGACGACAGCCAGAAACATCCCTAACCTGAGACGGATACATCCTCAAACAGTAATCAACCGGCTGAGAGAATACGGCTTACGTCCTCGAAGACCTGCAATTCGTCCGATTTTGACGTTACGTCATCGTCGTGCTCGACTGCAGTGGTGTAGACAACATCTCAGGCATCCCTTACACTGGTGGCGACGTGTTTTATTCACAGATGAATGTCGTTTCCATCGTTCATCATCAGATGGCCGCCAGAGAGTGTACAGACGTCGAAACGAACGCTACGCAGATCCATGTGTCGTGGAGCGAAACCGTTATGGGGGAGGGTCTCTCATAGTGTGGGGTGGCATCACTGCCCGTAACAGAACTGAGCTGGTCATTATTGATGGCAATCTCAATGCAGCCAGATATCATGATGAAGTGCTTACACCTGTTGTTGTCCCATTTCTGCGACGTCACGGCCCCGGCGTCATTCTACAGCAGGACAACGCCCGACCCCACGCAGCTCGTGTTGTTCAACAGTATCTGCAGCAACAACAAGTGGATGTTCTTCCATGGCTCGCAAATTCGCCCGATATCTCACACATTGAGCACGTATGGGACGAAATGAAACGTCAGCTACGCCGGCTTCCCCATGCACCGTCAACGCTTGTGGAACTCCAAAGACAGCTTATCAGAATATGGAACAACATCCCACAACACTTCCATGCTAACTTGTTCGCTTCCATGAGGCGTAGATGCACAGCAGTAGTCGATGCAGACGGAGGTCATACCAGATATTGAGTGTGTGACTTTTGTGTTTGACCCTTAGTGTTTTTGACTCTCCATGGCACCAAGAGTATTCGTCGTAGCGTAATGAAATTTCTCGTGTTGATCACAAATTGATTCATCTGTGATTGAATAAAATTTCCATGAATGAAAATGATATACATACTTTTTTTAGTGTTATTTTTTAGCATGCACACTTTCTTTTTTGGGAGAGTATACTTCAGATATTCAATAACAAAGCTGGGCATTCAAAACACTTTCAAGTGCAGCGATAGGACTTCAATTTGGAAAAAGACAACATTGTTTGCATTTGTTTATTGAAGATTTCCATGCTCGACAGACATGCGGAAATCACTCAATACCACGAATTTCCATATAAAAACATAATCGTAATTCTGAGAAATTTCAAAAGGTATAATGATACCTTGCATTGAATATGTTAACTGTGCAGTCTCTATCTAATAACAGTATACTGTATTAAGGTGATCTTTCTCATTATTTGATTTTGAACGGCGTTGTATATAAATTATTTTTTCCGTCCGATGACGCCGACCGAAAATCGAAAGTAAATTCATATGTAAACAAAGGCAAAGGTTTTGGAATTTACCCCCATGCAGCTCTGTCGCTGTGTTTTAAAGAATTTTGATACTTTAGCCATGTTCTTGGATATGTAAAGCACATTTGGCTCCAAATTGTTTTCGTGAAATATTATTAAATTATCTGTTCTGGTACGAATACGGTAGCAGACTTCCAGGAACCAGTGGTGCCTACGGTCGACTCTATTGAGTTGATTACACAGGTGTTTCGTGTTCTATACAACTCAATCTTCATTTTGATGTACATTTTGTGTATATTTAATTTGAATTGAAGGAATATCAGAGGTAAGAATTTCCAAAATAAACAAACTGCCATTACTTATATAGCCCCTTAAATAGTCGTCCAACATAACCTTGGACATTTTTTTGGAAAATTTCCACAATGTCCAAATATGAATTAAAACGGTGAATTACAACATATTATATTTCCAAAATGATGACAAAGTACACAAAACCTGAATTTATCCACTTTTTTCAAAAAAAATTATTATATTTTTGCTTTTGATGACAAAGAAATTGTCAGCCGCATAAGTAACGGACAGGAATAAATCGGTAATTCGAATGTCTGAGTTGTAAATAAAAAACTCCACACTACATACTCAGAGAAAGTATATTTATCATTTCATCACCAAAGTGGCTAAAACACTCGGGAGGAAAATGGATGATCACAAACTTCATATTGTGCTCGGATGACATATTTGTTATGATCACATGGTTTTCGAGCAATGTTGGGAAACTATTTGATTTCCTAAGATCTCAAATCTTCAAACATTTAATTGCTGTTGTCGAATCTGAGATGCAATAAATAGGAAAATATTCAACTGACAATGTGGTAATTGCAAGATACAGTCCTTAGTAGTAGTGTTGAGTTCGGAAACTGTAGAATGTGACGTAAGTGTCAGCAAGGGATTAATACTCCACCGATTCGAACTCCTATTATTTGGATGGTGTCGATGATCAAAACATAATAGTGGAAAATTATATTTGAAAAAAAAAAATATTTACATCAACATACATTGCAGTCCTCACATTTGTATATTTACGAACAAATAATTTTACTGTCGCTGAAATATATTTGTGACGTGGAGAAGGCTTGATGAAGTCTGCGAGAAAAAAAGAAGACCATTGTCATGGAGAACTTTCAGAAAGGTTTTTTCCTGTTCACCAAATATCGCGAAATTTAGTATCATCGTAAATTTCAATGTCTTCCTCGCACAACCGCATTGTGTGTAAGATGGATCAACGTCGATTTTGATCGCCATTGGCACCAGACGGTTGCAAAAATATATGTGTATTGGCAATCTATGGACAGAAATAGCCGAAGAGACTGGCGGACAAAAAATCGTACGAATTACCGAAATGAAACCACAACGTCTCATACGTTTTTAGATAAATGTATTTAATAACCAACATAATTCCGATATTATTCAGGCCGGTAACCCACTGCCTATAAAATTAGTATTGGTAAGCAGATCAGTTATTAGTTATTGACATTCTTAAATCTGACAAGTTAGCAACAGTCAAGCTTCCCCAAACAGGAGCTGCAGAAGTACGATAGTTTCAAAACGAATGAAGCATACCAAACCATGTACACACAAATGAATCTGAAGCCATGTTTTCTAACTTAACGAAGCTGATTGATTAAGAATTCTGCACAAATGGCAGGTCATTTTTTGTTGTTTTGGCCACACCTGGGCATTCAAATGGCACTCTTGGAAGCTGTCATTTCTCACGCAAACCTAGAAATGGTCACATAAACTACCAAATGAAGAAGTTTTCCCTTTTTTAATGTATCAGTCTCATCCTCTTTTACCAATTTAACACGGATCACATGCAAAATGGCACATAATTTTATTTCCTTTTTTTGCGGGGGGGGGGGGGGGGGGGGGGGGGTATGGTTACAACAGCAGACTCATCAAAGCCACATTGGACATTCTTTTTACATTGATGCACTCTCTCATGACTCCATACTTGTTCTTGTGAACTGTGTGGATTTGACCCTTGGTGAATTTCATTTGAGGTAAACAAAGACAAGAAAAATATTAACCCTTGTGAAATGTAGACATCCTAATTTACAATTAGTCTTGCTGTCCGTTCCTTGCAAGAATGGGAACAAGATTTCTCCGAGTCTGTACTGGAAGGATTGTAGAATTTAATTATTCAGTAAATTTAAGGTATTTTATTGTACACAATCTGGTCTCTTATTTCTTTATGCCATAGCAGACTTTCAGACAGTGCTTTCTGCCACATGGTAACGGTTTCATGGCAAATATTAGTTTCCACAAAATCAATGTTTCATTCCAAAAAAAAAATGATGTATAATTTATTGGGGTTATTCCTTTCTAGCCTTTGGAGAAAATTACATGAAATTTGACCAAAGTTTGGTTGGACATCCCCTTAATATGACTTTGTTTAATTCTTTCATCAGTATTTTGGGCACTAGTGAAAACTGTAATTATTTCCCCAAAGTTTTGTTGGACGACCCCTTAAATACTAATCACGATGTCTGTACAAATAATAATATTCATGCGGGTATGAATGATATTATTCACTCGGAAATAACGCTTGGGGAATTGGTTGCTGCAGTAAATAATATGAAAACAAAGGCTCGAGAGTAGATAATATACTATTCAAAGTTTGCTAAGCACCAAGTACATCCAACTACCTGTTTTACGTTTTAGTTGAAATATTGTTATGAAAAGTGTGGGGCGCGGTGGCTCAGTTGGCAGAGGTGCAGGCTGCAAGCCGAGAGGTCCTCGGTTCGAATCCCACCTGCGGCAACCGCGTTGTGTCCTTGGGCAAGACACTTCACCCCCATTGCCCATGTGGGGGCACTGTGACGTCGGGTACTAAGGCGTACTGCACGTCGATGGTGCACTTGTCTTCAACCAGTGCTAACCCTGCTAGTGTCGAGTTAGTATGTTGGGGAGCTGACAGTTGCTCGCCGTTGCTCGATGGCTCTCTCCGGGTACTCCGGCTTCCTCCACCCGTAAAACTGTCATGGTCATGATTAGCCATTGTGCAAAAATATGTGACCTTAAACCTCAATAAATAAATAAATATGAAAAGTGTATATACTTTTTATCTAATTATATCTTTAATTATTTTAATACAGAAATTAAGATTTTATTTGTGTTTGATATTATTTTTTAGCTTTTGAATACGATAACCATGGAAAATGGATATTCTTTGTAAAAGAGGAAATTTTTCAATATGCCAAAAAGTTGAGCGAGCGAACTGGTATGGTTTCAATATCGAGTATGAGACCCACTACTGTTAATTACAGCTTGACAACGCCTTCTCATGCTCCCAATCAGGTTTCTGGTGGTCCTTTGTGGGATGTTGTTCCATTCTAAGACCAACATGGCACCAAGCTCCTGGACACTTTTGGCTGGACTGGACGGGCTGAAATTGCAAGCTACAACTCATTCCAGACATGTTCGATTGGAGTGGGGTTAGGGAATCTTGCTGGCCAGTCCATACGCTCGATTCCTCCCCCCCCCCCCCCCCTATAGGTACACCCCGACAGTATGGGTAACATGGGGACGGGAATTATCGTCCATCAGAATGAATCTATCATCCACTTCACCTGCATACAATCTGAGGTGGGCATCCAGGATCTCATCAATATACCGTTGTGCAGTCAATGTACCTCGTTCAAGGACACAGAGCTCTGTACGTCTGATGCCGCGCCAGACCATGATTGACCCTCTACCATAGCGGTCATGCTCAGCAATGTTGGCTGCACGGAATCGCTCTCCTGGTCTTTTCCATATCCTAGAACGCCTATCAGTATGGTCTAGGCAGTACATGTACCTCGACTCATCTGTAAAAAGGACAGGTCGCCAATCTTCTCTGGTCCACCCAACGTAGTCCATGACCCATTCATATAGTGCCTGGCGGTGGTTCTGGGACAGCGGAATCCGAATACGTGCAACCTTGCCCGGATAGTCTGCGTCGAAACATTTACCCCAGATGCATTCTGAAGGTCACTGCGAAGCTGAGTTGCTGTGGCAAAGTGGTTCTTACGGGCCTGAATAATCAAAAACCGGTCTTCAGCTGCAGATGTTGCCCTGTCTCTGCCACCGCCATGCCGTCTTACTGGTGGTGTCATACTGCTGAAATCTTACCCAGGCTCTGGTGATCACCGTATGGTGCACACCAAGGGCTTCACCAACCTGACGACGGGTAGCCCATTGCTCCACCGTCCCTACAGCCCGTCATATTTCTGCTTCAGACAAATGTCTTCTTACATTTGCATTTGCCATATTCAATCATTAGGTCACAAGCGTTTGGGTTGAAATGAAGACTGAATACCCTACACTTGCCGTGTACTGTAGACAGTACACGAAAACATCATGTAAATCAAGGGGTACATGCTTTCCATTACTGTCACGAAACGTCTGCCTGTCAATAGAGCTAATGTAAACACTGGGGACCATCTAAATACATTCCTCAATCATATCCACCAAATATATCGCAAATATGTCCCAAGCAAATTTCACAATGATGTGTCAAATATTTGGTGCTTAGCAAACTTTGAGTAGTATATAATTAACGAATATTTAAAAACGTGAAAATATGGGCCGTTTGTTACCCATACTAAGGGATCTATCTAATAAAACAGGGAACGCGGTGGCTCAGTGGTAGACTGTTGGACTTCTATGCTAGAGGTTCAGAGTTCGATCCCCGTCCGGGACGACCCGCGTTGTGTCCTTGGGTAAGGAATTTCGTCCCGATTTCCTGCATGGGGCACGATGACGCCGTGTACTAAGGCGTACTGCACGTCGATGGTGCACATGTTTTCAACCGCTGTAACCCTGCTTGAGTTGTACTTGAACAGAGTTAGAATGTTGAGGAGCCGACAGTTGCTCGTCGATGCTCGGTGGTTCGTTCTCTCGGGTACTCCATCTTCCTCCACCCGTAAAACTGTCACGGTCACGATTAGCCATTGTGCATAAGTATGTGACCTAAAATACAAATAAATAAATAAATCTAATAAAATTTTGTACACTGGAAAATACCCTAAAACTTTGGTGTAACTGCGTAATAGTGCCGATTTACAAAAATAAAGGTCATGTGGATCATTACCGTGATATAACTCGCATACAGTTAAAACTAGAAGTCCTGTCATGAACTGTGCGCTTATCTAGGCTTAATTGCGCATAGGAAATGCGCGCAATTGCCATATCGAATGGCACCCAAAGCACGGCAGGTTCTCCGGGTTACTCATAGCAAACATAGGCAATGTTTCTGCCAATGGATCTCCGAGTTACCCGGAGGTCCATTGGCTGAAACATTGCTTGTGCACAGCCATATGTACATAATTTGATAGTCTTACTATGGCCATAACGCGTAGATTAACGCGCAGATCTACGTGCTAATTGTGCGCATTTCATGACAGGACTTCTAGTTTTAACTGTACATGTTCTGAGTAAACTGTTTACATCTGTCCTTAAAAACAGACTTGATACTTTAACTGGGCAAATTTGTGACGAACAATTCGGTTTTCGAAAAGGACGTGGCACTGTAATAACAGTAACACTTTGGTCGGCCACTGATTTGTCGAGCTTCTCAGGTGAAAAGGCTTTATTTATTCCTGTGTTCCAAAATGCCTCCCTATTCTCACTTTTCCATTATACTCCCAGTGAGTCTTATTCTGTTAGACTGGTATTTTGGACGCTCTAGTAAAATGTGATCCAGGGTCTTCATCACGCCTAAATTACACATCAGACACTCCTTTTCACTGTTTTTTCCAAATTTGTCCCTTAAGCTCCAGGGACCACGACCTAAGCTTGAACAGCAGTGACCTCCCCCAAAGGTGCCACCATGGCACTCTTCAAAACCTAGCTTCTTTTTGTCGCGCAGGCCACCCAAAAACCTTTGATTTGACTCCCTGTTTGCAATTAAAGTTACCTTCCTCCATGACTCTTTCTCTGACAATTTTGTTTTATTCTGGATTGTCCCTACTTCAGAGTCCGAACTCTCCAGTGAGTAGTTCTCTATTAACTCCCTCACTTGGACCACCCACTCTGTCTTCGTATTTGAATCCAAAATATTCCGAAACATTAGTTTACACCGTCGGTCGAGGGGTGGATTTACTAAATAGTTAAGATAACAGAGTTTCATTAAGTCTGTCCTGTTCTTAATCCGCATCCACCCAAGCTCACCCCTTATTGTTTCAAGTGCTGCGGCATTACTGGAACCCCGTTATCCACCGGATGCATCATTCTCCAGTTTTTTTTTTCTGAGCTCTTTAAACCGTTTTGTTTCAGAGGTACCACTTCCGTACCATATGCCTCTTTCCGTAATATATATATTTACCCCCAGATACTCGTAGTCACCTGTCTTTACCCCCAGATACTCGTAGCCACCTGTCTCGCCTTCACTTAAGAAGTTTGCTGCTACCTTCAGGAATACAGAACACCCTCACTCTCCACCTTCGAGTAGGTTCCACTTTCATTTAGTTTGAGTCATCCCCTCGGGAACCTCGGGAAGTGAAGCAGTGTATGTTCACTGCGGTAAACAGGCTCTGTTTCACTGGCAAAATAGGACCCAGTCACCAATGCTTGGGAGGTGCAAACCCTCTCTAAAATGGGCAACATGGCTTATCAACGTTCACCCCTGGTCTTGAGTTGATACTCATGTTGTGGTCATGATTAGCCATTGTGCACAATATCTGACCTTAAACGCCAATAAATAAATAAATTTAGTACGAGTCTCCATTTGTTCCCACATCTCCCAACAATTGCCAGCATTTTCTCTAGCCCCCCTTCACTTTCTGACACTAGTATAATGTCGTCTGAGAAAAATAGCCCTGGTATCTTCAAATACCCAACTGCTAACCCCTCGTCGCTATGCAGGAGCTCATCTCATAAATCTTTGAAGTAGAATGCAAAATGAATTGGAGAAAGGATACACCCCTATTTTAGGTCTATCTCCATAGGCACGCGTTTTGTTGTTACGTTACTCAGACTAAGGTCAACAACCTCGCCTCCCAAGCCCAAGGCCTCAAGCTCCCCCCCCCCCCCCCCCCCGAATATTCTATCGTATGCCTTTTTAACATACAAACAGGCCCTAAACATCGTTTTGGGGCTTTCGCAGATTCTGTCATTTGGGATATCGTGAAAAGATGGTGAGCTATTCTCCCCCCCCCCCCCCTTGCCAGTCTGAATTCACCCCAAAAAACCATTCATTTCGATCGCCTTCTCTAATCTCCCATGCTAGACTTTACAGCAAACTTTTTCAACGTTGTTACTGACAGAAACCTCCCGATGAGTATTATACTATACATTAGTCCTGTCATGAAATGCGCACAAATAGCACGTCGATCTCCGTGTTAATCTACGTGTTATGACCATAGTAAGGCTATCAAATTCTGTACATACGGCCTGTGCACAAGCAATGTTTCAGTCAATGGACCACCTGGTAACCCGGAGGTTCATTGGCAGAAACATTGCCTGTGTTTGCTATGACGTCGCCTGAGTGCTAGAATGTCCTATGTCCCATAGGGGACATAGGACATTCTAGCACTCAGGCGACGATGAGTAACCAGGAGAACCTGCGCGCAATTCTTACGCGCAATTAAGCCTAGATAAGCGCACTGTTCGTTACAGGATTTCTAGTTTTATCTGTAAATGCAATATTGGCACTTCATAGCATTACAGAAAAATATTTTGAAGATAATCTGTATTGTTGTTTTATTTGTTACACAAAAGATTTCGACTCGGTTAATATACCAGGACTAATAATAAACTAAAGACACAGGGAATAGTGGGTTCTTTCCTGAAAGTTTTAGTCGATATGAAAAGCAAAATTGAACTTTCTGTAAAAGGGTTAGGCGAAATTTCTGATAAATCCTCTTTAAGTACCGGTTTATTACAGGAGGAGTCGTTATCGTCGACTTTACTTTCTCTTTTTGTTGATGACATAGGCGCCCAAATACGTCGTATCCAATTGCCGCCCTTGAAATGCACCACAATAACATTCCATTATTTAAGTATGCTGATGATATGGTATTGCTGTCTAATTCCGGAAAGGAACTACAAGAATTGATAAACTGTGTACGTTCATATGGTGACAATAGTATGCTCAAGATAAACACTGGTAAGACTAAAGTAATGTGTTTTCGAAAAGGTGAAAGGCGAGGACTACGCGATAATTGGTTGATCAGTAGCTATCAAATACAGAAAGTAGTTTTAATTTAACTACCTTGGTTTAATTTAAAAATACAATGACAATTTTTGTGTTTCCCCAAAAACGTTGGCTCTTCAAGCCAGAACGGAAATGTATTCACTTATTACTAAAATCAATGACATGCAGCTGGATGCAGAACTAAGCCTTAAATTGTTTGATATTTGCATATCCAGTATTTCATATTACTCATGTGAGGTCATTGGGTTACCATAAGGACAGATATCGTAAAAAATACATTTAGAATTCTGTAAGACACTATTTGGTACCCACTCGATAAATATGAATTTAATGGTACTTGGTGAGTTGGGGCGCTATCCTATGGCGGTTGTGAGAAAGATAAGGGTAATTAAATATTAGAATAGAATATTGACCCTTGACCCAACGCAGACGATATCAAAATTTATTATTTTAAATATGATTTTATTTTAAATTTTACAAAAAATTTAAACACAGCCATATCATGTGACCCCTCATGGGAACGAGTTCGACGAGCTCGTTCCAAAGATTGATCACATGATATGGTTTTGTTGAACTTTTTTGAAAAATAGTATTGTTGTAGCTGTTGAATTACACGGGCGGATGTGACCGATGGGTTGTGTAGGGTTAAGCTGCGAAAATGAAATCCTAAGATCTGATTATTTTGACAGATATTATACTTGTGAAAAAGAAGGTACGCACAACTCCCGGTTTTTCAATGTAAAAAGTTTACTTAATGAACTAGGCAAGGGATACTTGTGGCTGAGGTGGCTCAGTGGTAGACTGCTGGACTTCTATGCTAGAGGTCCCGAGTTCGATCCCCGGCCGGGACGACCCGCGTTATGTCCTTGGGCAAGGCACTTTATCCCGGTTGCCTCAATGGGGGCACGATGACACCGTGTACTAAGGCGTACTGCACGCCTATGGTGCACATGTCGCCAACCCCTGAAACCCTCCTTGAGCAGAGCTTGAACAGAGTTAGGATGTTGAGGAGCTAACAGTTGCTCGTCGATGCTCGGTGGTTCTCTCCGGGTACTCCGGCTTCCTCCACTCGTAAAACTGTCACAGCCACTGTGCATAAGTATGCGACCTTAAACACCAATAAATAAATGACCCTGGGCTAGGCACTTCACCCCGATTTCCTACATGGGTAAACGATAATGCCGTGTACTAAGGCGTACTACAAGTCGATGGTGCGCATGTCTACAACCAATCAAACCCTGCCTGTGCCGCCGTGCAGAGTTCAGAGTTACGATGTTGGAGAGCTGACAGCTGCTCGTCACTGCTCGGTTGTTCTCTCCGGGTACTCCGGCCTCCGCCACCTGTAAAACTATCACCGACATGGCTGTTAATGTGTCGTTAAGCCCTAATAAAAAAACAAAAAAAAAAACACCAATAAATAAATAATAAATATTTGTGGCTGAACCAACAAACGTGTAGAAATACACAATTTACACAGGAAGTAGAGATAACATAAAAGGATAGTTACATCTAGTATGTATGTAATGGTTGAGCTAAATAATAAATCAAAGTGTAAGGTTTATAAGATCCTTATGGAAAATTACGAGTTACAGCCATATCTAACGCTAAATATCCCTAAAATTTCCTAAGCCACTTAACCCTTTACCTAACCTGAAAAGCAGACGACACTTGCAAAAATAATTCTTGAATAACTATTTTTTTTCATTTTTTGTCTCAAAAACATAGGTTATGACCCCTCGTTGGAACGAGCTCGACGAGCTCGTTCCAACGAGGGGTCATAACCTATGTTTTTGAGACAAAAAATGAAAAAAATAATGAAAATTAATGGGCGATTTTTGAGAATAGCGCTGGCCGGTTTAGGCCGTTACGTTAGGTAAAGGGTTATCTAAAATGAGAATTTCTCTTTTACTCACAAGTTAAATATTGAAGTTGGACAGTGGTATGTTGCCAATTCCACTTTATTGAGGAGTGCAGAGCATTTAAGAAATGATTTTATCAAACCATATTAAGGAATCAGACCTAATAAGTATTACACTAAAATTCTATCAGTCATTTCGAGCAAATAGTAGAGTTGTTTTGATTAAATTAGCAAAATGTACCCAGAAACCATTAAAAATGAGAAATCATAGTAGTATGCCTATCGCGTATACATACACATCCACACTCACCTCACCCACGTGCTCCCTCACCCACACACGCTTATATGTGCTTATACGTATTGACAAGCATACCCAAATACCCCCGACACATGCAGGCAGACAAAGTTTAACGCACACACACACAAGTATACTATTTTCGTGTCCTCTGAACTTTGCTGCAGATTCAAATTAACTTTTCATTTTTTTTTAAATTTCTGCATAAATGCTTCTCTGGCGAGTGGGTGTGAACATCATTTCTTTTATTGGTAACCAATTCCTTGTAATAGTATTTATTATAAGTAACGCTTAACTCTTTATCTAATCCGAACAGTAGACAACGCAGACAAAAAAAAAAACATAAATAATAAGAGCTTCGATTTTTCTGCTTTGCAACATAGCTTATTTCCTCAATGAGTTCGCTCCCCTGAGGGGTTTTGAGCTGTGTTTAGGCAAGGAAAGATAACGCATTTAAATTCTTTGAAATCATAAATGATATGCGAGCTAAGCAATTTGCTGCAGTACGATTAGACTTAGCTGCCAGCTGCTAAATGCGAATCATGAGTCAAAAGAATAATAAATAATGTTTCGATCTCCATCCCCTGCGAAGCAGATTGGAAACATTGATTAGTTTGATACGCCGTGTTTTGCGATTAAATGGTAGGTTCTAGTGCGATCGGTCGACAAACACACTCAACACAATATCTGACATTCAGCTCACAATGTATTTGTATTGCTTATTTTGTTTCCAATCAATGGCCATCAGCGCCCACGGTGTATATGTTCATTTGAAATTTGTTGAATAAGGTACAGTACTTGGAGAGTGTATTATCACTAAATCATCCGCAGAGTGGAGATTCCACCCAAGCAATAATTGCAAATTTGTTGCAAAGCATAACTAGTAGAAGCAAAGTTTCAGCCAATGGACCTCCGGGTTAAACCCGGAGGTCCATTGGCTGAAACATTGCTTGTGTTTTTGTCGATATGTACAAAATTTGAAAGTTATAGCTTGGGCGATAACTCCACTCCGCGGGTGATTTAGTTACAATCCACTCTCCACGTACTGTATATATATATACTAATGGAAGAGTCTAACTCTACATGCATAATTATCTGTCATAATTACACCGACAGCTTTGTCAAAAGAACACGTCGTCACGCTGTGTGATGTGCACTGTACAAACAGGCGTTCTATTAGACACATAGTCAGCAAGTGTCCTGGTACGTGGTGGTACCTGGTCTGTGGGTTTTATACCACCTACAGACCAGGTACCATCCTATTCCCTGTCACTTGCTGACTATGTTACGGATTTACCCAACCGATGATCTTCAGGAAAAAGGTTGACGAAAAGTGAATAAAAACCAACAATTTTACACACATTTACATACATGTATTGACATTACCATCTGGAAAGGGTTAACAAAGCCTTTTAAAAGTTCGAAAATTCACTTTTAATCTGTTCAGTAAACTATGAAGAAAATGTTCGCTTCAGCATAAAAAATCGATAAAATCGTAAAAACAACAAAGAATAGAATATTTGGGGCTACAAATAATATTTTCTGTCCATTTTTTCAAATATTAATGTTTTAAATCAATAAATACGGTATCTTGAACATAATTTTGGTACTTAAATTCTCTTGTTTTGTTTTAATTCAAATTTTGAAAATTCGAAGCGAGTTGAAATGCATCAAAATAGTAATGACGGCTACTCACCCGAGAAAGATAACTCTAGGTCACCATGTATTTAACTGACACCCATCGTGTACGGGATTTACCACCTGTATGCACGTGGCATTCTTAGCCAATAAAACTCGAGGATATATCAACAAATTTGCCAGAGGTGGGATAAATTGTCTTATCATATGGCTTGCCATGCACATTTCTCCTTGGGGAGAACACCCGGAAGCCCCTCTACCAAACCACCTTGGGTTGTTATAGGAGTCCCGGGGTATTCTCTCCGACGACAAATTTGAAAATATGCTAGCAAATCGAGATGTAATGTTTACAACACCGCAAATACCAACCGATGGTAGTTAGTCGATAACCCACTTTCCGACAGAGGATAAATTTGCAATGCGTACCCGAAGCAGATCGAACTCGAAGCAAGCCTTCGCAATATCTTCCGGATTTATTCATCGTTTATATAGTAATGTTGGGTTCGATCCCCGCCTAGGGCGACTATGTTGTATCCTTGGGCAAGGCACTTAATCCCGATTGCCCATGTGGGGGCACAGTGGCGCTGGAAACTTAGTCAAACTGCTTGTCGATGGTGCACTTGTCTTCAACCAGTGCTAACCCTGCTTGTGTGGAGTTAGTACATTAGGTTGTCTGAGAACTGCTATCTGCTAGTCGGTTATTCTCTTCGGGTACTCTGGCTTCCTCCACCCGTAAAACTGTCCGACACGAGGTGACCCTGGCTGTCGAAAGTTGTCGTTAAAACCGAAATAAATAACTAAATAAATGAAATAAAGTTTCGTTTATTGTGTGTGTCTGGAGGACGAAGGTGATGTGTACGTATCCCAAGACCTAAACTGAATGGCATATGTTTGTTGTGTGATTTTCAGGAGATTGACTGAAACTCCAAGGTTAGCTGGTACACCTGCAGATTATGAAACAGCGAAGTACATGTACGACTTCTGGACAGAACATGGCGCCGACGATGTCACCATGACTCCTTACGATATTCTACTTTCATATCCAAACACTTCTGATCCAAGCATTGTGTACTTGTTAAACGCCGACGGGAGCGTTGGGCACGAATCAGCTGCGAATGAAGCGAATTTGACCGAATGGGACAACAACAAAGATATTATACCACCAATCCTTGGTTATACAGCAGCAGGAGATGTAACCGTAAGTTAGTCGAGTTCTATTAATTAAACTCCGAGTTTCCTTAACCTTTTACCCCAACATAACGGCGGAAAACGCCAACAAAATTGTATTATTTGTTCAATTTTTGTCTCATAAACATACCATATGAACCCTCAATGGAACGGTCTTGTTGCACACGTTTAAATGAAGGGCCATAAAATAAGACAAGAAATGAACATCTTTGGTGAAAGATTGTGTTGGTGCATGTGCTGTCCCACACACCTCAATTCAGTCTTTTAAATGGTGAAATATTTTTTTATACCATGCTCGCCTATGTTACAACATGTGAAAAGCCTGTATGTTAAATTTTAGCCTTTAACCACACTACCGGTGTAAAACTTCTACTGCGGCTAAAAAAATTACACTAATATTCGTGAGATCGCCCAACTTGTCCTCTGACAGAACACTATTTGCTAACTTCGATACTTTCACACTTAGCAGTTTCATTCAAAGATATGACGTTTTGCGGTACAATGGAGCCCACTTAATTGGATATCTCTTAACTGGTAGAGTGCTGGAAGCCCATATTTGGGCTTTATTCTGAAGCGCAGGTGCCACAACTTGAAGGCTAATATTAAGAGGATATGCTTTGTATTATCTTTAAAGTGATGTTATTTAGTCTGTATGGGTTTGCCTTGTTACAATTTATGGGAGAGTGTTCATTGGCGCTCTCCCATAAATTGTAACAAGGCAACGACATGTATAGAAGATCTGACGGCCAAAAATAATTTAGCACTCTACCAGTTAATTGTATATCCCTGTTAATTGAATATAATTTTCAAACACAAAACCATTTACCATACACTCAGTACAAATTTGATCTGTCAATTGCATATGTGTTGTAGAGTAAACTCCTGTTAATTGTATATAAACTTTTGTAATATGTCGAAAAAATTACTGTGACACGCACCAAATTCACCTTATTTATCAATCTTTTTGCCCTCACAACATCAAATACAGGCATTTATTCTATTATATCTTGTTTGACAGAGCTCTATGGGCTCTGTCAAACGAGATATAATAGAATAAATGCTCAGTTTACCTCCAGAATACAGAAAACTGACGAAATTCCTGTTAATTGTATACTCCTGTTAATTGAATAATTTTCACTGGAAAAATGGATATTCAATTAAGAGGATTCTGCTGTACTATCTACTACGTGCAGTGACTAATTAAGTTTAAAATACCTACAATTAAATATTTAAAATAAAATTTAAGAATTGTTAATAATAATTTGACTGAAAAAAGCATGGTAAATTCAATCAACATTGACGATGTGTCTACCTGCCAATAAAGCATTCACGTGCAGACGGTAGTACTGCCCACCGGCGCAGATGTAAACAAAACAAACCCGTGAATTTGCGATGGAAAGTATCATTTTTTCTCCATTTTAATTGACAGATTCGAGTATTTATTAAGAGAATGGTATAAATAAAACAAATGGGTACCAGGGCTGGTAAAGATGTAAACTACTCGTAGAATAAGGGTTTTAACCACTCGGCTTAAAACCCTTATCCTACTCGTGGTTTAAGGTGTTATATAAGTAATGAACTTTTGTTTATTTTGAAATTCTCACCTCTGATATTCCTTAAATTTTAATTAAATATATACAAATTATACATCAAAATGAAGGTTGGGAGGACTAGAACACGAACAATAGATCAAATCAACTCAAAGAGTTGACAGCAGGCACCACTGGTTCCTGAAAGTTTGCTACCGTATTCGTACCAGAACTAATAATACAATAATGTGTCCTGAGAACAACTTGTGGCAAAATGTGCTTCACATATCCAAGAACACAGCTAGGCATTCAAGACACTTTGGGATGCAGCGATAGAACTGCATTTGGGAAAAGGACAACGCTGTCTGCATTTTGTATTGAAGATGGATTCCTTGTTCGACAGACATGCGCAAATCACTCTATACCACGAATTTCCATCAAAGAACAAAATCTCGTAATTCTAAGACATTTTACCAGGCGTCATGATACCTTGCAGGGAATATTGCAACTGTACAAACTCTATATAATAATACTATGCTGTATTAAGGTGATCTTTCTCATTATTTGATTTTAGACGGCGTTGTATTTCGATGCTTTTTTCCGTCCGTTGACGTTGACCGGAAATCGAAAGTAAGAAATAATGTAAACAAAGCCGTCACTTTTGGAATTTACCTCCATGCAGCTCTGTCTATGTGTTTTGAAGGATTTTGATGCCCAAGCTTTGTTCTTGGATATGTGAAGCACATTTGGCCACCCACAAGTTGTTCTCAGGAAATATTATTGTATTATCAATTCTGGTACGAATACAATAGCAGACTTTCAGGAACCAGTGGGGCCTGCTGTCAACACTATGAGTTGATTTCATATATTTTACGTGATCTGGACCTACCAACCGTCATTTTGATGTATAATTTGTATATATATAGTATAGTATAGTATCGTATATCTTTATCTAAGTGACATGTGCTATAACATAAACATAATTATTTCAAACTTCGATGGTATATTTAATTTGAATTTAAGGAATATCAGATGTGGGAATTTCAAAATAGACAAAATTCCTTTACTTATATAGCGCCTTAACCCTTTACCCAACGTAACGGCCAAAACCGGCCAGCGCTATTCCCAAATATCGCCAATTAATTTTCAAAATATTTTCATTTTTTGTCTCAAAAACATAGGTTATGACCCCTCGTTGGAACGAGCTCTTCGAGCTCGTTCCAACGAGGGGTCATAACCTATGTTTTTGAGACAAAAAATGAAAAAAATTAGTTATTCAAGAATTTTTTTTGCAAGTGTCGTCTGCTTTTCATGTTAGGTAAAGGGTTAAATCTGATTTCTGGCCTTAGTACCTATTTATTCTATATTTTTGAACATTTGAAAGCATTAATTTGAAATTACGTTTATCTTACACCCTGGCTATTTTGTCTTTTTGTGGCTGGTAACCAGCACACAATACCCAATAGACAACTTGACGAGGTGTTCAAGTGATGTCATATATCTTTGGTCGGCTGAGTATAATTGAGTCCTTGCGTTTTGTTGATTGAACAAGGGACATGGTGTAATTCGTTTACCAACCTCGCTGTCTGTATTTCATAAATGTTGCACATCCCGCCACATCCCGCCATGTCCTGTAACACATCGTCTCTACGCGGCTCGGTGTCACTCAGCACTCGGGGCAGATTCAAAATCTTAAACCCCCCTCCCCAGATTGACTATTACATATTAACAGAGTGATATCTGGTTGACAACCTCGTACTTCATCGCATGTGCCTTTTTGTGATGTGTGCCGGGTATTTGGGAAAACAGTTACTTCAAACTTTTCGATTTCGATGCAATCATTCATCCATGCAGTGACATGTTTGATGATAATAATAATAATAATAATAATACTAATAATAATAATAATAATAATAATAATAATAATGTTATGTTAACGTGTAGAATCCACCGCAGTCCTCTCTGACTTACATAATAATAATAATAATAATAATAATAATAATAATAATAATAATAATAATAATAATAATAATGTAATGTTAACGTGTAGAATCCACCGCAGTCCTCTCTGACTTACATTATTACCCCGTACCACAGGTATTCACACCCCTTTGTTCATTCTATGACATTCTCAGCTCAACTCAACGGATCATACTGCCGGTGCTCCACAGGCGGGCACACAAGGCAAGCACCTCAACAGGTCACTATTTTACACCTAGGTACGGTGGGGATGCGAAGTACTGGTGAACATTCCCAACATCCACAACTGGCATGTGACGCAGCGTCGCAGAATCTCACACTCAAACTTCGCCGATCGCACACCAGCCGCTACTACGGGAAGCACCAGAATCAATCCCGAATGTTCCCCATCCAAAGATTAACCGGGCTCGACGTTGCTTAACTTCAGTGATCTAACGAGAACAGGCCTCGCTTCGCCAGTGAAGCGAGACCGGTTATCTTTGTTGATCGTTCATCTCTATGTTTTAAGCTGTGGTATGGTTTTCTTAGAGCGCTGGGTTAGTATAAATTGAGGGTCATTGCTCCCAAATTTAAACATATTATTAACGGTTTCATATATTAATAAGTGCACAATAGTATGTAGTACCTGAAAAATAAAAAAAATAATGAACAAAAACTATCGGGTTGTCCTAAAATAATCATGGACATTAGATTTGGACAAAATTGGGTGTCCCATTTGAAAAATACTCTAGATTCCAATTGGAACAATTTCCAAAGGAGGATGTTTGTCATAAAAAAAAATCCACTCAAGATTGAATAAACATCTGTTGTTTAACTGTAACATGTATTTAGGCCATTACCCCTGATTTTTTCTGCATAAGGAAGGTTTGAGTGTATGCATGGACGTTTCCGTCCAAAATGTCCACTCCGACTTTTCCATCTTTTGTGATAATAAGAAAAAGTATTTTTTTCAATCAGGTGCACTTTTTTAAAAGTACAATTAGGTGTGTAACTTTAGAGCAAATCATATTTAAACCAAATTCTAAAATCTTGATTACACCAGCATGTGAATGTGTTTCCGTCCAAAAATGTCCACTCCGAAATGTAGGTTTTTGCTATCAGTAATTTAACATAAAGTTCTTTTACCAATAAAAGGTCAGACAAAATAATCATTCTCTATATACATTTTATGAAGAATACATTTAAAGTATTACATCCTGCTTATTAGATACAAGGCAACACTGAAAGTGTTCAAAAAATGTTGTCCACTCCGAAACCCCTTATTGTATCAAATCTGTAAGTTACTGTGTGGTATATTGGTCAGTTTTCCTGAATTTATAAGATTTATTTCTATTGTATAAAAGTCACTGGTAAGTTTATAAACTATCAAACCATAACTTAAAGACTCAACTAACTTTGTAACACAAATTATTTATGAATAATATATAATTACTGGTGCATTGTCTGATTGCACAAACAACCATTTACTTACTTACAATGTAAAATGCCAAAAACTGCTTTATAATAAGTTAAAAATATCACTTGAAAATAAATATTAGTAAAGAAATATTTCTAAAGAATTTTAATTACTGCCTTTACACTAACACTATAATTTGTCGGAGTGAACATTATTTGGACATTTTCAGTGATTGCGATATTTATCACTTCAATGTTGGCATACTAATGACATATTTTAATAATAACTAAAAGCTGCATGTGCATGCTTTACTTATCTTGCTCAGTTGTTTTCTTTTGCAAAATTTAATGCTTTGCTTTCTTTACTTAAATGCTCATAGATTTGATTTGCAAGTTTTCATAATGTTTTACTGCTTCATTTAAAGATATTAATTGCTTGAAACATTTGTTTCTTCAATATTTTATATTCTGATGGCTCCAGTAAGCACAGTAACAATGTTGTCCAAATTTGTCCACTCCGAACCCAAACTCTTGATCCTTATACATTGGAATAGGATACTACAATTTATCCTTTTAGGACATGTACCACCATTTTCAAGACAGTGGGACCTTA
Organism: Pictodentalium vernedei; assembly: GCA_031216915.1. Lineage (NCBI taxonomy): Eukaryota > Metazoa > Mollusca > Scaphopoda > Dentaliida > Dentaliidae > Pictodentalium > Pictodentalium vernedei. The sequence continues at coordinate 172,950,604 of CM062292.1, forward strand.
CACTTATTAATAAAGTCATAAATTGATATTCTTTCCAAAACAAAGTAGTATTTTTCTTTCATCATTGGTCATTATTTACAAAATTTTTGAATTAAACATAAAACTTCCAGTGACGATAAAATGTTTTGTGAACATAATTGCTTCTGTAAGTGTAATGAATCTTCCAATACACTAAATAAATAATTTCAATACCTTTAACATGAAAATTGGACTGTTTTTAACCTTCATACTATTTTCAATTCCAATTTTTAAAGCAATTTTTGGATTTTGGACATACATACTTTGAAAGTCCATAACTTCCAAGAAAATAACATTCCAGCCAAAATTTAAAAAGTTTCTATAACCTTAAACATTCTAGAAAATTACTATTAGAAAAAAAGGTAAATAAAAAGCTCTTATTTTTTACCAATTTGGGACTGGATGCTCTACGACAATGGTCATTAAATAACATGATTTACTGTTGTGTTTTGCTCATTTCTATTCCTCTTTGTTTGTTGAAACCTAATGATTGTATCTGCGTATATAATTTTGATTTGATATTTTATTTTGAGATGTACCTAATAAGTTTTCAACTTCATCGTAAAGCCTCCCCCACAAACTGCTTGTGCAATGAACTTCGTCCGTTCTGCAGTATTGTGAGGGTGGGCTATTATTGATGCTGTATGGGGTAGATTACCACTACGGCAACCACGTAGAATTCCAAACAACAAGAAAACAGCAGTCACTATGATCTTTTCAGCTCATGAACCACATGTTTGTCTGGTAGTCCACGAGTTGAAAATCCACTTATGCTTCATTTGTGTTTACACAGTATTATGTTATTATTAAAATGATTTCGTTTTGGTAGTTAAAGTATTGTGATTACACAAGAGGACAGAGAATTTTGACTGGATCGCGACTGGGTCGCAACTGGTGGAAATTCTCTCAGCTTTTCTCTCCGCAACACTGCTGAATGTGGAAAAAATGCGAGAACACTGAACCTACAGGGCATACATACTGAGTCAAAAAAGAAAATATAATAAACTTTGAGGAGTATTGTTAGCTCACCTGACTGAAAGTCAGGGTGAGCTTTTCTTATCACTCTTCGTCCGTCAACCGTCGTCTGTCATCCGTCGTAAAGGTGGTGTTTGAGCCTCTTTCTCCTAAACCACTGGCCACATTTTAATTAAATTTCAAGTAAGTAGTGGTTATGTAGGGGCATTTTGATTTTTATCCAAATTAGGTTTCGGCTAATATTGAGCAGAGGTGTGGGGAAAAATGGACAATTTTTTTGAAAATCTTCTTCTAATGAACCACCAGTAGCAGAGACTTGATATGTGGTATACAGAGTCCTTTTGGGGGTTTAGAATCAAGTTTGTTCAAGAGAAGTTTGTCGGGCATTATTTGCCTTCGTTATTTCTATTTTCTGAACCGTGAGGTGGATTTGAACCAAATTTGATAAGAGATGATAATGGGTCATAAGTAGTTGATCGATGCAAAAAAAAAAAAAAAATTCTCATTGCCTTGGGAACCTCGGGAGCTAAAAATAGGAAAAACCTTAAAACTGCCATATCTCCAAAACTACACGGCACAGAGAATTCTTATTTTGTATAAAGCTTACTTTTATCCAGTAGAATAGAATGGTTAAAAAAATCCGTATCGGTTTGATCACAAGGTACTTTTTTCAGGACTTTGACAAAGTGCTGAGTCAGCACTTTTTAACACTGTAGGCAATGGGAAAAACATTAAAAAATCTTCTTCTCCAGATCCAGCAGGCAGAATCTTTTGATATTCGGTATGCAACATTGTAGGGTGGATCTGATTCAAGTTTGTTCAAATTGGCCCATGGGTTTATATTTGGGCTCACTATAGAAACCCGAATTCGAACTTAGTGCATTTCAGGCACATTTCTTAAAAAATCTTCTTCTCCAGATCCAGCAGGCAGAATTTTTTCATATTTGGTATGCAACATTGTGGGGTGGATCTGATTCAAGTTTGTTCAAATCGGCTTCCTAGATTCATATTTTGGCCCACTATAGAAGCTCGAATTCGAACTTAGTGCCTTTCAGGCAAATTTCTTCAAAAATCTTCTTCTCCAGATCCAGCAGGCAGAATCTTTTCATATTTGGTAAGCAACATTGTGGGGTGGATCTGATTCAAGTTTGTTCAAATCGGCCCCTGGGTTTATATTTGGGCTCAGTATATGAGCCCAAATTTGAACTTAGTGCGTTTCAGGCAAATTTCTTAAAAAATCTTCTTCTCCAGATCCAGCAGGCAGAATCTTTTCATATTTGGTATACACCATTGTGGGGTGGATCTGATTCAGATTTGTTCAAATCGGCTCCCTAGATTCATATTTGTGCTCCCTATAGAAGCTCGAATTCGAACTTAGTGCACTTCAGGCAAATTTCTTCAAAAATCTTCTTCTCCAGATCCAGCAGGCAGAATCTTTTCATATTTGGTATGCAACATTGTGGGGTGTGGATCTGATTCAAGTTTGTTCAAATCGGCTCCCGAGATTCATATTTGGGTTCACTATAGAAGCTCGAATTCGAACTTAGTGCATTTCAGGCAAATTTCTTCAAAAATCTTCTTCTCCAGATCCAGCAGGCAGAATCTTTTCATATTTGGTATGCAACATTGTGGGGTGGATCTGATTCAAATTTGTTCAAATCGGCTCCCTAGATTCATATTTGGGCTCACTATAGAAGCTCGAATTCGAACTTAGTGCATTTCAGGCAAATTTCTTAAAAAATCTTCTCCAGATCCAGCAGGCAGAATCTTTTCATATTTGGTATGCAACATTGTGGGGTGTGGATCTGATTCAAGTTTGTTCAAATCGGCTCCCGAGATTCATATTTGGGTTCACTATAGAAGCTCGAATTCGAACTTAGTGCATTTCAGGCAAATTTCTTCAAAAATCTTCTTCTCCAGATCCAGCAGGCAGAATCTTTTCATATTTGGTAAGCAACATTGTGGGGTGGATCTGATTCAAGTTTGTTCAAATCGGCCCCCTGGGTTTATATTTGGGCTCAGTCTAGGAGCCCAAATTTGAACTTAGTGCATGTCAGGCAAATTTCTTAAAAAATCTTCTTCTCCAGATCCAGCAAGCAGAATCTTTTGATATTTGGTATGCACCATTGTGGGGTGGATCTGATTGAGATTTGTTTAAATCGGCTCCCAAGATTCATATTTGGGCTCCCTATAGAAGCTCGAATTCGAACTTAGTGCATTTCAGGCAAATTTCTTCAAAAATCTTCTTCTCCAGATCCAGCAGGCAGAATCTTTTGATAGTTGGTATGCAACATTGTGGGGTTGATCTGATTCAAATTTGTTCAAATCGGCTCCCTAGATTCATATTTGGGTTCACTATAGAAGCTCGAATTCGAACTTAATGCATTTCAGGCAAATTTCTTAAAAAATCTTCTTCTCCAGATCCAGCAGGCAGAATTTTTTCATATTTGGTATACACCATTGTGGGGTGGATCTGATTCAGATTTGTTCAAATCGGCTCCCAAGATTCATATTTGGGCTCCCTATAGAAGCTCGAATTCGAACTTAGTGCATTTCAGGCAAATTTCTTCAAAAATCTTCTTCTCCAGATCCAGCAGGCAGAATCTTTTCATATTTGGTATGCAACATTGTGGGGTAGATCTGATTCACGTTTGTTCAAATCGGCCCCTGGGTTTATATTTGGGCTCAGTATAGGAGCCCAAATTTGAACTTGGTGCATTTCAGGCAAATTTCTTAAAAAATCTTCTTCTCCAGATCCAGCAAGTAGAGTCTTTTGATATTTGGTATGCACCATTGTGGGATGGATCTGATTGAGATTTGTTCAAATCGGCTCCCAAGATTCATATTTGGGCTCCCTATAGAAGCTCGAATTCGAACTTAGTGCATTTCAGGCAAATTTCTTCAAAAATCTTCTTCTCCAGATCCAGCAGGCAGAATCTTTTGATAGTTGGTATGCAACATTGTGGGGTTGATCTGATTCAAATTTGTTCAAATCGGCTCCCTAGATTCATATTTGGGTTCACTATAGAAGCTCGAATTCGAACTTAATGCATTTCTGGCAAATTTCTTAAAAAATCTTCTTCTCCAGATCCAGCAGGCAGAATTTTTTCATATTTGGTATACACCATTGTGGGGTGGATCTGATTCAGATTTGTTCAAATCGGCTCCCAAGATTCATATTTGGGCTCCCTATAGAAGCTCGAATTCGAACTTAGTGCATTTCAGGCAAATTTCTTCAAAAATCTTCTTCTCCAGATCCAGCAGGCAGAATCTTTTCATATTTGGTATGCAACATTGTGGCTTAGATCTGATTCACGTTTGTTCAAATCGGCCCCTGGGTTTATATTTGGGCTCAGTATAGGAGCCCAAATTTGAACTTGGTGCATTTCAGGCATATTTCTTTGAAAATCTTCTTCTCAAGATCCAGCAGGCAGAATCTTTTGATATTTGGCATGCACCATGCTTAGGGGGTGAGATTCAAGTTTGTTCAAGCCATGTCCCTGGGTTCATATTTGGGCTTACTGTGGTATCCCGAATTATAACTTATGAGGAATTTTCTTTAAAAATCTTCTTCAGAATGTTTTGATATTTGGTATGCAGCATCCTTAGGGGGTGAGATTCAAGTTTGTTCAAGCCATGTCTCTAGGTCCATATTTGGACTCACCGTGGGATTTCGAATTGTAACTTAGTTCAAAATGAGGAATTTTCTTTAAAAAATCTTCTTCAGATCCAGCAGTCGGAATGTTTTGATATTTGGTGTGCAGCATCCTTAGGGGGTGAGATTCAAGTTTGTTAAAGCCAAGTCCTTGAGTTCATATATGGGCTCCCTGTGGGAGCATGAATTATAACTTAGTTCAATATGAGGAATATTCTTTAAAAATCTTTTTTTTAGATCCACTGGTCAGAATCTTTGGATATTTGGTATAAGCTTTTCTTAGGAGGAGCAGATGTAACTTGTTGAAATCAATTCTCTGGGTTGATATTTAGGCTACCATGTCAGGTGAGCGCCCTCAGGCCCCTTGTGGCCTCTTGTTTTTCAGTATTATCGACTTTAATCCCAAGCAAATTATTATAAATTCATATTTCGAGTCTAGCTGTATATATGTGCATAATTTCATGTTCTTACTGTTGCCAGCGTCACGTCAGGACGTCGCATTTCAGACATGGGTGAAATGAAGAAAAGTTCACACATGCAGTCAATAGGGTATATGTCCACCGTTTGCCACTTGGATAGCAAGACATCGACGCCGCATGGACCTGATAAGTCTCTGGATGTCACCTTGTGGTATTGCATTCCACTCCTGCCTTAGAACATTACGCAAATCGCCGAATGTCTGAAGATCATGAAGTCGTACCCTACGGTCCAATTGATCCCAAAGATGCTCGATTGGCGACAAATCTGGAGAAAGTGGGACCAGGGAAGAAGTTCGATGCTCTGCTCCTCAAGAAAATCACGACAGATGCGCGCTAAGTGACATCGGACGCTGTCTTGCTGGAATAACTGCACTCCGACGTTAGCTTTTGAACAACGGGACAACAACAGGGTTAAGAATTTCGTCTCCATATCGCTGTCGGTTCAGATTACCATCGATGAAGATCAACTGCGTTCGATGGTGCAAGGAAATTCCTGCCCAAACCATTGCACTACCCCGCCGAAACGGTCGCATTCCCGCACGCAAGCATCATTCTCGTCGGCGATACACTCTTGCCCTACCATCAGCGCGCCGTAGACACAATTGTGATTCATCATTAAAAAGAACTGTGCTCCACCGCTGCTGAGCCCAGCGAACACGCTGACGTACCCAATACATTCTGACGGCACAATGACGTTGGGTAAGTGGTCCGTGGTATGGACGCCTACTTCGGATGCTGTGTTCAGCGCGTCTGCATCGGACAGTTTGTGCACTGATTCTATGGTTAGTTCTACCAGGAGTAATTGCGGCTGTCCTCGTCGCCGGAAGGAAACGATCCCGCAAGCGAGACGTCCTGATATGTAGGTGCAGCGGTCGTAACTCTTGGTCGACCTGAACGCGGTCGGTCGACTGTAGATCCAGTTGTTCTATACCTTCCAATGAGGCGGTAAATAGAGGCCACAGTGACTCCGAACTCAGCAGCGAGCTCATCTGCAGGTATCCCAGCCTCATGCATACCAATGGCACGCAACCTCTGATTTTCGGTTACCCTTGGCGTTTTTTAAAATGTCGGAAGACGAAAACTAGCCTGTGTTTTCAATAACCCAGGCTCTCTAGCACAACATAACACAAAGAAAATCGTCGGTCACCCATTCAATTTGACATTCTCAGGTAGCACGTGCTATTTTGAAATCCGTAGTAAAATTGTATACGGTTGGGTGGACAATAACAACATGGCATTAAACTCTTTGCACGACTTATGTACAAGCATGCAACATTAGAACTATTATATTTCATCCTTTATGTTATTTTTTCACATTTGTTTCTATTATACTTTCTTTTTTGACTCGGTGTATTTGGACGAGAATCGATTCACGCAAAGATTCGCTTAGCACCAACCAGCAAGAATCCATTAGATTTTCGCTGCACCTCTGCTAGGATTCGCGTGAAAAGAATTAATTTCGCCAATTTAACCCTTTAGCTAACATAGCGATAGCAAATTAACCAATACAAGGCTAATATGATCTGAAATATCCTGACAGTTTAATAAAATCGAACAAATATAGCTGTCATTGGAACCGACTCAATGAGCTGGTTGCAATGACGTCCATATTTATAAGGTTTTATTGGTAAAGTTTAGTTTTTACAAAAAAAAATCAGTTGATAACACATGTTATCAGTATTCAACAAAGGTTTAACCAGTGGTGGCCGAATGGGGTCCTGGAACACCCATAACAAGTATGAATTCTCGCAACTATCTGAGCGAGAATCCAGATGGATTTTCCCTAATTTAGAGGAAATATAAGCCGTGAAACCGATATGCTATTCCCGTGTTTTTTTCTTGACGGGGAGCTGAATTCGCAGTATTTTATTTATGAAATGTTGACCCACTGGTGTGAAGGTGTCGTGATCGAAACGCTATGTGATTACGAAAGATACCAATATCATAGTAATGTGTGTCCTGGCATTTGCTGTGGCTATTAAACACGGGACGCGTTGCGCACAACTGGAAGAGTTCAAGTCAATGATTTGACTTACAGTCACAACTAATAATACATCACTATCGCGAGAATATATTTTCGCTTGTCTCCCCTAATTACTGTCGAATAAATGCAGCTAATCACAGCGAATTACGCAGATAGGTGCAATAATCCCTACAGTACAGTAGTCATGGATTGGTCGTAATCCACGTGTGGGCAGTGATGACCACGGATTCGTTTACCAAGTAATAATCAACATCTCCAAAATTTTAATTAAATTTTTGATGACTGTTTCTATAATTAGTGCTTGGAATATTATTGCGTGCGTGGAAAAATTGCCAACCCGCGGAAAGTGACGAGTCCACGGCGGCCGTACTGAATATTGTCATTGAATATTGTCAGGATAATGACCTGACACACAAAGATCTCTGAAATCTCAGCAGTGATAAAAAAACAATTCCATTTCAAAGTGAAATGGAAGTAGGAAGATAAAAACCTATTTTTTGTTTTCCTTTTAATTTATAATATTATATAATATTTATTTATTGAGGTTTAACGACACTTTCGACATCCAGGGTCACCTCATGTCGGGCAGTTATACGGGTGGAGGAAACCGGTGAACCCGGATATACCCATAGTGCAATGGCGAGCAACTGTCATACTCCCCAACATACTAACTCCACACAAGCAGGGTTAGCATTGGTTGGATACAAGTGCACCATCGACGTGCAGTACGACTTAGTACACAGAGCCACCGTGCCCTCCCGTGGGCAATCGGGATTGCCCCCTGGCGGGGATCGAACCGTGGACCTTTGGGTTTGATGTTCAATGCTGTAACCACTGAGTCGCCGTTCTCCCTACATAATATTAATATACAAAGTTCAATCGTTGCTTTTTATGAAACGATGCCCCCCTAGGTTTCTGTTCCGACGGCAAATATAATTTAAAATTCAACAAGGTCCAGTGATCAATTTTTCAACATTTTACATAGACTTTTACTTATTTTTGTATTTCACGCCTGTTCTATGAAAACCCCATCTACATCAACACTAAAGTATGCGGAAAATAAAAATCTGTTCCACATATATATATTGTTGACGGACTATTTTTAAATAGAAGCGAAATTTCACGGGAATTTTCTCCAAATCGTGCACAGCAAATACAATTTGAATCGCTAGCGATAGGTAAAAATAATAACACGAGTTCCCTTCGCAGATTTGGTTGACGATAAAATGTGCTCTTTTTGTTGATAGTTCCTCCCCTGAGTTTCAACACACTGAAACTCAGGGGACGATTTGTCAAATGAATTGCTGAGTGTCCTTCTAAAAATTGTTTTTAAAGACGCGAAGGCGTGTAATAAACACAGATCGACACATAGGTGTGAATGGGTTAATCGATATGGTACTTGTGCCATCGCGGAAGGATAAAACTCGAGACCTGAGGCCTCTCGTTTTATCCTTCCGCGTTGGCACTCGTGCCATATCGATTAACCCATTCACACGCGAGTGTCGTTCTGTGTATTGATTTCCTCCTTTCAATTTACAAAGTTCAATTTTTTTCTTTTTTATGAAACGATATTAAATTTTGACAAGGTTTTTACTCCGAGGGTAAAGATCTGTTTTACTGGTAAAATAGGACCCATTCACCAATGCTTGGCGTGGAAATCCTCTAGAATGTGCAACATTGGTATAAACGATTGACTAAACTTGACTTTATCTCAATGTGGCAGTCACGATTAGCCATTTTACAGAAATATGTGTCCTTAAACACCAATAAATAAATATTTAAACTGGCCACCCATTGCGCCCGTAAGATGGCGTCAAATGAATCAACGCGATAACTCTCCCAAGTCACAGCGTAACAGCTTTCACTTCATGGAGCTCCATGGTGTTTACCAAGCACGAAAATCAAAATAGCGGCGGTGGAGACATTTTATCTGTGATCAATGAATATTACAGGCATCCAGTTGTGTGGGTATCAGTGGCTTTGATATCATTGCTGAGTCGCGTTATTCAACCGCAGAGAGTTTTTCTATACATTTTCCTATTTTAAAACAGAAGTAAAACGACTCTGCTTATTGTCAGTTCTTGGAAATAAAAACCTTTCTTATTATAAATAACACGTACACCCATTCTTCATTAGTAAACCGACATCAGTTATTAATGGTCTTGTAGTTATTATCGGCTCGGGGTAATGCTGGTGTTTGCTCATGGTTGTTGGGCTGCCACTCAATGATGGAGGTTAAATTGTTAATGTTTTATGCCGGAAAAGTTATGTTTTTTGTTGCTAAAAGGACCTCGTGGTATAATTATAATCTCTAAATATGTGCTCGTCGCACATCGGTGACAAGGAGGAGGAAACGATTATGACCTGCAATCGTTTGGTCGGGCAGGTTTGAATGGGGCAAACCTAATCGTGAAGCGGCTTTAAATTTGGATGTACAAGGCTGACTTTACATTAGAGTCAATAAATATATACCACTTAATTAAAAGTCCTTTCTGTTCAGGCCAAATGGTTGTAGTGTTTTAAGTGTGAATATCCAATGGACTTCACTCAATCGGCGCTGGTCCGTATTTGTCGAAGATTCCGGATCGGAGTGTAGTACTTGTATAATACGGTAGCGAATGTCGGAACAAGAATGATTTGGGCCATTGAAGTGAATGGCATGGGGTGTGTCCCGGATATGTATAATGTCCGCCATATGTTCTCGGATGCATTCTCTTACATTAGAGTCCCCAAACAACTTTCGCCGATCGGCATCGCAAAAGAACTACTACTGAAATCACGCTGGAATTCTATGGTAATGACTAGTGTCAGATGAATGTTGCATTTAATGCCAGAACACATTATCCCAATGTCAATATAACGACATCATAAGACATTTTCGACATCACCAGTGCCATCGTCCTCGTTATCTGACACAGACACATATTCGGCATTTCGGCACCATCTCGCCTCAACAATCCCCGCAACTCGCTACAGACTTCAGACTATTCCTTCGACACGAACACAGATTAGTTACTCATGGGTTTTACCAGAAAGCTTGCACTTGAAACGTACTAATTTCAAGGCATTTTCAGAGTCTGCCTCCACGTCAGTCATAATGGGAACCAGTGTTGTGCCATTGGTCCCCCAAACCCTACTGCAATGGGTTTAATGCACCATTTGCAAAGGGTAACTTCATCATTGTCAGCAGTCAAGCTTGAGGAAAGGGAACTGAGATTACTCTCAATCGCATCGAATGGCTCGTGTTCGTTAACCCTTTACCTAACATGAAAAGCAGACGACACTTGCAAACAAAATTCTAGACTAACTCATTTTTTGTCTCAAAAACATAGGTTATGACTCCTCATTGGAACGAGCACGACGAGCTCGTTCCTTCGAGGGCTCATAACCTATGTTTTTGAGACAAAAAAAAGTAATGAAAATTAATTGGCGTTTTTTTTTTTAGAATAGCGCTGGCCGGTTTTGGCCGTTACGTTGGATCAAGGGTTAAACCAATCCTGTATCACGACCGGGTCTGCGTGATCTTGGCTGCACCTCGACATCCCCCAGATAATTGTGGTGTTCACTCGTGTTGTGACTGAGATTTGTCAGTCCAGACATGGCATCGTGCGTTTCGGCGCATTTGTGCTTAGTTTTGACCCACTGGCGATGTGCACTATCTCTCATGCCTCCCCTATGATGAGTCCTCCCCCTCTGGTAAGTCCTCCTCGACTTTTGATTGATCTCGTGAAAACCTGCCCTCTGATGGAATCCGTGCAAAATCCCACACAGTTCTTAGCGACTGCTTCTGTGGACAGTATGGAGGCCATGGTCCGTGAAACACTTAAACAGCCAAGGGTGTTTATTCGGTAGCTGAAGCATCATTTGAAAATACAAGCAAGATATATGCCACCAAGGAAAGCTCGACGAGACACGGTGCTTCGCCGGGCATACGTTTTTTTATAGATTCAATTTTATTCTACACAATATTACTAGTATTCCCGGAGAGCGCGGTGGCTCAGTAGGTAGAGGTGCAGGCTGCAAGCCGAGAGGTCCTCGGTTCGAATCCCGCCTGCGGCAGCCGCGTTGTGTCCTTGGGCAAGACACTTCATCTCCATTGCCGCGTGGGGGCACGATGACGCCGTGTACTAAGGCGTACTGCACGTCGATGGTACCCATGTCTTCAACCAATCTAACCCTGCCTGTGCTGCAGTGCGGATTTACGATGTTGGGGAGCTGGCAGCTGCTCGTCGTTGCTCGGTAGTTCTCTCCGGGTACTCCGGCTTCCTCCACCCGTAAAACTGTCACGGCCATGTTTAGCCATTGTGCATAAATATTTGACCTTAAACATCAATAAATAAATAAATTACTAGTATTCCCGATAAAAGTAAACACGTTCTAATAAAACCGCAAGTTTCCACTATACCCGACTTCCATGATTTTCAGCAGAAAATTGGCCATAATACAATCGGTTCAAGAAAATTTCCCCAAATGGAGTTTTGGGCGATTTTGGATATGTTGTTCCCGGTGAAGTGCCGCATCGAATGACACCAAAACATTTCTTTACCAATTTCGTCCGAGTGGAATCTTTATTTTGTTTCCGACGACCACACTATTCCCGTTAAATCAAGTTCGAATCGAGTGCGTTGCAACGAAAACAAATCCGCTAATATCTGACAAGTTTGAATGGGGCAAGGGTGGAATCAGATTTGAATCGGGTTGATTTATCGAAGTCAGTAAGGTAATCGTTGGAATCAGAATATGATACCAGTCTACTGGCTGCCTGCTGGCGATAAATGCCTTGATATATTAATGTAATACCCATTTCTTATTTACAGTTCCTTATTCGCATTCGTTATCAACCGATTTTATCGGTTGATAACGAAAAGCGAATAAGGATCTGGGAATAAGTAACTGTTGTCACGTCCCCAATAATACGAATTGCAGTAGGATATTGTAGTTCGAGATCTTCAACTCATTTGCCACCCAAATCGATCTCATTGGCACAAACTGCAGAGACCGACTCTAAGGGTTTTTTTCCTTAACCCTTTAAATTCCTCGAAAAGAAGACGACACTTGTCAAACAAAATAGTAATAATAAGTAAATAGATATATTCTTGAAGTACTAAATATTTTCACTTTCTTGTTTAAAATCAAAAACTTAGAACTCCCCTTGGAGGCAAAAAATGAAGAAAAATCAAATTTGAATGGCGTTTTTTATGAAAATCGCTGGATGGATATGGCCTTTGAGATAAGCAAAGGGTAAAGCTGCTGATAGGTCGTTAAGTGATACACTCCTGCAATGGGCTCTAAGAGCCCGCCCCAAGGCAGAGGGTGGAGTACGAGGGACTGGAATCAAGTTGGAGTTTTTCCTGCATTTCACTCGCGATATCAGATTGCTAATTCCTTTCCCCGTACTCCACCCAAGTTGTGTTCTGCATTTATACCACAATTCAGCTTGAATTAAGGGGCTGGTATATTTAGAGAAGAATATCGCCTTCAGGGGGGTTGTTTGTATTCTTTCTTGACACCATTTTGTGACGAAGCACTTAAGTCCCGTCATAACGTCACTCAGATGTGTAACAACCAATCAAATGCGTTCTTACATGACATTTTTACTCGTAGGCCGGATTCGCGGAGTACCTAGCACATGTCTTAATATATGTATTGCACCGGGCAAAGTTGAATACACTCAACAACCGTGGTATAACTGATAGCAATTGTCCAACAGAGGCAAAGATATTGCAGTATGTGGGGAGTGAATTGTAACTAAATCACCCGTGTAGTGGAGTTATCAGCCAAAATTTCACTTTCAAATTTTGTACTTATGAACAAAAACACAAGCAGTGTTTCAGCCAATGGACCACCTGGTTTAACCCTTTACTCAAAGTAACGGTCAAAACCGGCCAGCGCTATTCTAAAATATCGCCAATTACTTTTCATTATTTTTTTCATTTTTTGTCTCAAAAACACAGTTATGACCTCTCATAGGAACGAGGTCATCGAGCTCGTCCCGATGAGGAGGCATAAACAATGTTTTTGAGACGAAAAATTTAAAAAAGTAGTTATTCAAGAATTTTATTTGCAAGTGTCGTCTGCTTTTCATGTTAGGTAAAGGGTTAAGCCGGAGGTCGATTGACTGGAAGTTTGCTTGTGCGTGTTATGCTTTGCAACAAATTTGCAATTATTGCTTGATGGAATCTCCACTATACGGGTGATTTAGTGATAACACACACTCCACGTACCGAACCTAGTTGGCCACCTGTCTCCGGCTTATGTTTATGTGGGTATACCGTGGATCCAAAATGACCATGCCAGGATTTATTTTAGATCAATAGTGGTCATTACCTCCATTCTTGGGGTATTATTATGGATAGATGTCCTGGCAGTTTGCGGTGGGGAAGTTTCGGCGGTTTATATAACATATATGGGTGTGGGGTACAAAAAGATGAGGGGAATGTAATATAGGACGATGGAAAACTTTGAAAGTTGGTAAAGAAAATTCCAAATGGGTGCCCAAAAGGCATAGGTTTTGGAGTATGGCGCTAAACAACCATTATTCTGTCACCCAATAGCGGAAATGACTATCATTTAAAGAGGATAAATCCGACAGAACTAAAATTTGTCGATATTGGGAGTGGGATAAGTTCTCGCCCCAGGTCGCCCTGCACCTACAATGCGGGGAACTTTCGAACCCTAGAAGTAATTTCCTGCGTTCTAACTTCGAGAGCGTCTCTCGGCCCTTATTGTGGGTGTTCACTATAAGATTTCGCCCTTAAACTGTAATAAACTGTTCGGATAACAAAATCGTTTCAGTGGCCCCTATATTCTCAACATTCCAATTTTTCGGTAGGATATTGTCACTTAAATTCTACCTGAAAAAAACAACAGTACGGTCAGATGTAGAGAAAATAAAGACGTGATGATTCTGTGCGCTTGTCAGGCCATGTTGAATTGGGGTTTCAGTGGTCCCGTTACGTTTCCTGCTTAGTTGGGAATATCTCGAGCAGAAGGTACTCTTCCTCATACATCATCAAAATGTCGGTCTCCTATGAATGTTAAAAGCATGAGTTTGTTGCTGGACTGCACGAAAACACTACAGAATCATAGTCTACATATAGAATATACCCATAGTAGCTTGGTGTACCAAATGTTCACCACGAATGGTGAAGCGGTGTTAATCGCGAGCCTGTGGCGCGCGGTTAACATCACTTCACCACTAGTGGTGAACATTTGGTAAACCAAGCTACTTTGGGTATATTTTATTTATACCATGATCGTCAGAGTATTAAGAGTCGCTATTATTTTTTCTTAATTTTACTGAACAGCAGACGTACAAACGTGCGAATCTGTTTTTGTTAACATGAGCATCGGTGGGCGGTACTTCCGCTGTAAATTTTATCACTGAAACGAAATAGAAAAAGAAACGGCTTTTTCATTTTAGTAACATAATAACATACTATTTCGAGTTATGGATGCTTTATTAACATTAGACAATGCATGTTTGTTAATTTGTGGTGTTTTATGGGGTAAACTCATTTAAAAACGTAATAAATAATTGCCACTTTCATTTCACTCTTCGCGAGGCGACGTGCGTTAAATTTAGACAAGTTCGCATTCAGGTCGACGTCACCAAAGGTCAGCTTGGATGTAGGTCTACTGTAGGTGTAAATTTTAACTATTGAAATCCCATTGCTGGCGTGTTCACCACAGTTGGTGTATAAAGCTAAAATTTATGTAATATGCTTTTCATTTACTACTCAAAGTTTGCTAAGCACCAAGTTTATCCAACTGCCTGTTTTACGTTTTAGCTGAAATATTGTAATAAAAAGTGTATATATATTTTTTTTTAATTCTATCTTTAATGATTTAAGTACAGAAATTAAGATTTTATTTGTGTTTGACATTATTTTTTAGCTTTTGAATACGATAACCATGGAAAATGGATAGTATTGGTAAAAGAGGAAATTGTTCGATTTGCCAAAAAGTTGACTGAGCGAACTGGTATGGTTTCAATATCGAGTATGAGATCCATTACTGTTAATTACACTTGACAATGCCTTCTCATGCTCCCAATCAGGTTCCCAGTGGTCCTCTGTGGTATGTTGTTCAATTCTTGGACCAGCATGGCACCAAGCTCCTGGACACTTATTGACTGGACTGGTCAGGCCGCAACTGCAAGCTGCAACTCATTCCAGACATGTTTGATTGGTTTTAGGTCAGGGGATCTTGCTTGCCAGTCCATACGCTCAATCCCCACCCTCTGTCGGTACTCCCCGACAGCACAGACAACATGAGGACGGGCATTATCGTCCATCAGAATGAATCTATCACCCACTGCACCTGCATACAATCTGACGTGGACATCCATGATCTCATCAATATACCGCTGTGCAGTCAATGTACCACGTTCAAGGACACAGAGCTATGCACTTCCATCCCTGCTGATGCCGCCCCAGACCATGATTGACCGTCCACAATAGAGGTCATTCTCAGCAATGTTGGCTGTATGGAATCACTCTCCTGGTCGTCTCCATACCCTAGAACGCCTATATGTGTGGTCTAGGCAGTACCTTAACTCATCTGTAAAAAGGTCAGGTCGCCAATCTTCTCGGGTCCATGCAACGTGGTCCATGGCCCATTTATATCATGTCTGGCGGTGGTTCTTGGACAGCGAAATGCGAATACATTTTCTTCTCGATCGAAGACCACCTTCTTGCAACCTTGCTCGGATAGTCTGCGTCGAAACATTTACCCCGCATACATTCTGAAGGCCACTGCGAAGCTGGGTTGCTGTGGTAAAGCGGTTCCTACGGGCCTAAATGATCAAAAACCGGTCTTCAGCTGCAGATGTTGCCCTGTCTCTACCACCACCATGCCGTCTTACTGGTGTGCCATACTGCTGAAATCTTGCCCAGGCTCTGGTGATCGCCGTATGGTGCACACCAAGGGCTTCACCAACCTGACTATGGGTAGCCCCTTGTTCCACTATCACTTTGGCATTTGCCATATTCAATCATTAAATCACAAGCGTTTGTGTTGAAATGAAGATTGAATACCCTACACATGTCATTTACATGTAGACAGTACACGAAAACATCATGGAAATCAAGGGGTACATGCTTTTCATGACTGTAACGAAAAGCCTGCCTGGCAAGAGAGCTAACGTAAACACTGGGGACCATCTCAATACATTCCTCAATCATATCCTCCAAAAATATCGCAAATATGTCACAAGCAAATTTCACAATGATGTGTCAAATATATAGTGTTTAGCAAACTTTGAGCAGTATATGTGTCTGTAGAAATTTCCAGAGTGAATTTGTCCTGCCACGTGCGGTTGCTTCTCATTGTATTCCACACTGGGATTATTATCAGTGAGTTGAAGCTACCACTCATTAGTGTGTTTGGGGCCAGAAAATAAGCAATCTGACATTTGCGGAATGAGGACCCCAGAGGGTGAATTTGATGATGCTATCCCATAGAGCGGGCCAATTGATCCTCTGGATGCCTCTTTCTGTTTCGTTTTGAGACCCTGATTCAGACTGAGGTTCACAGAGGGTAAATTTAGTGATGCTACCCTTCTGTGCAGGGTAGCGTCACTAAATTCACCATCTGGGGACCTCATTTTGCAGATGACAGTCTTCTTATTTTTCGGCTTGGTGTTTTTCGATCCCAGTGAAATGAGGCTCAAACTATTTCTCTTATAATATGTTAAAAGTAGACTGAATGTATACACCACAGAATCATACGTTACAAGATATCATAATTGAGGAAGAGTTAAGTGTACCATACTGGGATTATCGTCAGAGGGTTGAAGCTGTCACCCATTAGTGTTTTTGGATCCCTGTGAGATGGGGCTTTAAACTGTTTTCTTCCGTGAACATTGAAACTATCATACGTTTGTTGCTGCATTGTATATATTTATTTTTATAATCATAATTGGGGCGCGGTGGCTCAGTAAGTAGAGGTGCTGGCTGCAAGCCGATATGTCCCCGGTTCGAATCCCACCTGCGGCAACCGCGTTGTGTCCTTGGGCAAGACACTTCACCACCATTGCCCACGTGGGGGCGCGGTGGCGTTGTGTACTAAAGCGTACTGCACGTCGATTATGCACTTGCCTTCAGCCAATGATAACCCTGCTTGTGTGGAGTTAGTATGCTGTGGAGCTGACAGTTACTCGCCGTTGCTCGGTGGTTCTCTCTCCGGGTACTCCGGCTTCCTCCACCCGTAAAACTATCCCAGTCATGGTTAGCCATTGTGCAGAAATATTTGACCCCAAACACAAATAAATAAATAATAATTAAATAAATAAATATAATCATAATTTACAAGTGCACATAGTTAGGAAAGGTTAACTTGGGAAGTTGGGGTTATTAGTATGGGTTAATCAATGACCCGTAGAAAACATAATCAGCTGCAATACTCATTGCAATCCATCCAGGTTTGGGCTGTTGGCAACCCATTCCATGGTTTTTATTGGAATGTGTCGGTACGACTCCAGACAAGTACCATTTCTGTGGGTATGTTAAAGGAACCAGCTTGAAGCAAAGCATTTTGTCTGGTGACGATATCAGGTTTCCATTTTTTTTTTGTGGGGCGCCGCATGAATATCTATTACCTCAAATGCCACCAGGTGTCATGTCTTTGCATATTGTCGGTAAGCGATTTTGAGAAAATGTAATAAGCCCATTTAATTACGATATACATAATTTTTTTTGATACCTCATTAAGATGTTATGTAAATGGTGGGAAGTTTGCTTGGGGTGGGTGGCGTGTTGTTTTCGGTGCCGTCGGAGGTCTAAAAGATGTTAGGATTTTTCGTCACTTTTTGGTGTCAAAATTGCGAATAATTGTTAATAAATACAAGCGGACGGCAAAAAGGTCACAAACTGTTAGTTTGTTTGGATTTTTGACGACATCAAGGGTGGCCTGTCGCCTGGTTTCTGGCGGATTATCCATTACTTATATAGCTAGATAACGTTGGGATTTCTCTGTTTCGTTTTTAGCTCACCAACGAAGTTATGTGAGCTTATGTCATGACCCGAGGTGCGTCGGCGCAAACACTTTTGTTAAAGTTATCGTAAGAGTCCACTTTGACTTTTCGCTCCATTACTATGCACCTCACACCGTTTCTATGGTTTACAATTACCCACAGACCCTTACCCAGTGATATTGTTTCGATTTTGAGAGTGTTTTTGCAATGTTAGTCTTTTTGTCAGTGTGGACCTGTTTTGATATACACGAATGGAGGCTACCACCGGTATGCTGTGGCTTTTATATTTCATTTTTGTGTTAAATGCATCAATATAAGACAACAATTACCCTTGTCCGGGCATTTGTGTTAGAGATTTTGGTCTTTTTTAATGCAATGTTTGACTTTTTTGTCAATGTGGATTTGGAAAATTTCTGACTTGTTTTGCTATACATGAGTGGAGGCTACCACCGGTATGCTGTGGCTTATACGTTTCATATATGTTTCAAATGCATCATTATATGATGGCATTAAACCTTGGCCCAACATTTTTCGGAGATTTTGGACTTTTTGAATGTAATGTTAGACTTTTTTGTTAGTGTGGACTTAGAAAATTTCTGACCTGTTTTGCTATACATGGACATGACTGGACATTTTTTGCTGATCTGCAATACGCCAAGGTTTATTGCATGCCATGCGTTGGTGAGCAAATGAGGATGGACACATCCCTCTTGTTCGTTTTTCGAATCATATGGGCCAAACAAGATATCCATGTATTCCGCCCAGCTGAGATTTGACTGCTGATTATTTGCCTTTTGTCCACACTTCTATGATTCTGCTTTATTATTATCTCATCGCTTCTATTTTGTTCTCGTAAACTGTCTTTAACCATTCGCATGCTCGTACCATTAAAGGTCATATTTTTCAGGAAATCATATTTTTGTACAATGGAAGGCTCCAAAGTCGAGCGTATGCATTTGTCCCCCATGGGGTTTTCTGAGTTCTGCCATAGAGAAAATACTTGCTTAAATTACTGTAAGAAAATATTTCCGCGCTATAAAGTCTGATATATTGAAATCGGTATGTGGGTCGTTAATTGGGACGGACTCTTCATCATGCTCCAATGGTGTTACCTTATACGATAAATAACCGCTAAGTTCACATTGCAGAAGTAGTTTCTCTTCCTGGCCGTTTGTTGTCCCTTTGGCCTAATTATTATCTAAAATTGTCTGCCGAACAGTTAACCCCGGTCCTGTACCGCATGGATACCACTCAACGGCCATATCGTCTTTTCGCTCATTGTCCATCTTTTTGTACAAAACATTTTTCGTTTTAGAAATTCTTTGCATATACCTATTTGTACGTTTGGGCGAGGAACTGGCTTGTGGAATTATTATGCCCCCGACCTCCGATGGAGGATTCGGGGGAATCTGGTGAAGCCGTCCGTCAGTCCGTCCGTCTGTCCGTACACAAATTTTGCATTATAATTTCAAAACCATCGGATGGATTTAGATCTCCTCTGGTATACGAAAAGACCCCCGCGAGGGAACGGATACGCACAAGGAACGGGTTCTGTCCAATAATTATTCCAAGAGTTATGGCACTTTCACTCCTTCGATTTAGACATTTTTATCAACTTCTGCATTGCAATCACTGCATGTTGGATTTCAGTTTTTCTTGGTATGCTCATGGACCCGCTTTTTAAAAGAATATTCACAGTCTAGTGAAGACCTCCGTCCGTCCGTTTCGGATTGTAATTTCAATTCGGTCGGATTTAGATCTCCTTTCATATAATGATAGACCCGCATGGGGGGAACAGAAATGCACAAGGTTTCCGTCCAAAACTTTTTCCCACAGTTATGGCCCTTTTCACTCTTTTGACTAAGAACATTTTTTGGCCCACAATACCTTTAAGGCTACTTCTAACATGCCTACGGTCAGGTGCAGTGGCCCGCGCTTTGCGTAGCCGTTGTTGATTTTAGTCTTCTTCTTGTGAATAAAAAGGCAAATTAGCACAGACAACTTCTACATTCTGGATACGAGGGATCATCTCATCTTCAAAATAACAGTGGATCATGCCTCGACTGCGATTGACATAGAAGCTTATCGTGATAGGATCGGTCGCTTCAGACTGGACAGGGGGGCGGGGGGGGGGTGTTTGTCAAATTCATAGATCGACAAGATTGCAAAAATTAATTGCCTGTAGTTTCAGATATCTGAGTCTCGTATTGATGATTTACCTAATTTTACTTTTGGGTGGTGATGTCGAACTCAACCCAGGTGAAGAACGCTTTATATCTATTGTACATTTAAACGTAAGAGGTCTACGTAACAAAGGGGACAAAAAGAATGCGGAGTTTCTTCAGTTCGATATTATTGCACTGACAGAAACTTTTCTCTCCTCAGAGATATCGATGATGCAAGTTGCAATTCCTGGCTTTGATTTTCCTCCTATTCGACAGAGCAGCGAGAACAGTCCTAGGGGCGGTATAGTTATCTTCGTAAAAACGACATAATCTTTAACCCTTTTAATTCTGGTGGTATCTTCCATGTCAGTTGAATGACAGCAACTAGAAGAGTCTATATTCATTACTTGGGGTAGACCAAACAATATTTTCAACGTGCATCAAATGGGCAAATGGCTTATTAACGCTCACCCACATTGTGGTCATGATTAGCCATTGTGCAAAAATATGTGGCCTTATTAAAACACCTATAAATAAATAAATAAATAAATATTGTGGATGATCCGAAATATGTATGTGTTTTTGGGTACAAAAGCACAGAACATTACGTTTTTAATTACCAGCTGTATACAGCCCAGAGAGATAACAAACAAACAAATTACATAACGTTAACATACCATTAAGTAAGCTTTTGTTTGGTGATTCTCAGTCTTCGGACGAGGCTAATGGCGAACTATTTCGGGCCTTTCAGCAACATACACTTGCCATGGGGAGATTCAATGATCGTTGGTGATGAGAGCGAGTGTTCATCCACATTTCAAATATCCCACGTTCGACTGATTAACCTATCAGAGTCACTTCACATCTTGTACCGTGCGACAAACGAGGCTATTGGAAATTTATAAATTACCATTCCCACCTAGGTCTCGAAATTTTGCCATATGTCGAAGTACCGACTGGCCCGGTAACAAAGCGCATATATTATTCGTCGAGCTCGTTCCAATGTAGGGTCATAACCTATGTTTTTGAGACAAAAAAAAAATAGAAATGAGTTATTCAAGAATTGTTTTTTTCAAGTGTCGCCTGCTTTTCCTTTTAGGTAAAGGATTAAATAAACTTTTTAGGAATACTACTACTTCTGGTGTTTTATTTTTACAGTAATATTCCCCCAACCCCAAACCCCACACCCCACACCCCCAGTAATACATGGCTAATAATATCTGACATATTGGATGAGAATGAATTTATCCACAAATGCTAAGTGGTAGTAGATAGAGGATATCGAGAGTTTTGAATGGAATCCGAATATTATCTCATGAGTGACCGAGACAAATGTATATTTTTCTAAAAAGCACTAGATTTTCTTTTTATTATACGCTTTTTTACAAGAATCTGATCATTCCTATCGATAATTCCTCGCCGTGGGAACCCCGGGAAGTAAGCAGCACTTGTTTACTGTGGTACACCAGTTCCGCTTTACTAGTAAAATAGGACCCAGTCACCAATGCTTGGGGTGAAAGTCCTCTAAAATGGGCAACATGTAGATCAACGATTGACTAAACTTGACTTCATCTCCATGTTGTGTCACGATTAGCCATGGTGCATAAATATGTGACGTTAACCACCAACAAACAAAACAAAACATCGATAATTCCACTCATTTTAACCTTGAATTTGGTTCAAGAAAGTAAACAGCTGATTCGCATTGATACTCGGAAGAACAGGTAGCGTCTTGCGATCTGATTCAGCTGGCGGGTTTCATGCATCAATTCAAGGTGAATACGTGTTGAATTATTGCTGGAAATGATCGGTATCCACTCAAAAACACTAGATTTACTCTTCATTATACGTTTTTAGAACACATTGATCATTTCCAGTAATAATTTCACTACTATTCACACTGAAGTGATGCTTTGAAAGCCGCCATTTTGATTGATACTGTGAAAGTGAAAATTGCTCTATCTTCACAGTGAGGGATACGATTTCTATCTTTCCTCATTTTTTCGATAATCTATTTTTTAGCGTATAATAAATGCTGGCATCACTTCTTATTTGTGGAAAAATTCATTAGAACCCATCCAATCTGTCAGAACATTTCACCCAATATATAAAGGCGGTGGGAAAGCTAACCAGCCTTTATTTATTTATTTATTTATTTATTTATTTATTTATTTATTTATTTATTTATTTATTTATTTATTTATTTATTGGTGTTTAAAGTCACATACTTCTGCACAATGGCTAAGCGTTACCGTGACAGTTTTACGGGGGGAGGAAGCCGGAGTACCCGGAGAGAACCACCGAGCATCGACGAGCAACTGTCAGCTCCCCAACATTCTAACTCCGTTCAAGCTCCCTCAAGCAGGGTTACAGTGGTTGAAGACTTGTGCACCATCGACGCGTAGTACACCTTAGTGCACGGCGTCATCGTGTCCCCATGTAGGCAACCGGGATAAAAAGCCTTGCCCAAGGACACAACGCGAGTCGTCCCGGACGAGGATCGAACTCGGGACCTCTGGCATAGAAGTCCAACAGTCTACTACTTATCCACCGCGCTCCCGATCTAACCAGGCCTTTAAAGTTCAAGTAGAGAGAGAACTGCCAGTTTCAAAGAGTGGCCATTAACCAAATTGCCTTATATGAACTGTACTTGCACGTTTTTATGACATTTAACTGATAACTATCGCTGGTATAGCTTTTTCACAACATTGTTATGTCAAAACCATAATTTAACTTGACAATATATTATTTTAATTAAAACCCACAAACGCTTGCCATGTGGTTTGAAATTGTGTTCTAATGTTGCTTCTGTCATCTACTAGTACCAAATTAGAAGTAACACGTACACAGATGTTTGAATGAGGGTAATGGGAGGTGGAGTGAAACTACTCACTTATCATTTCGACAGCAAGAGCATTGTGACACCTGAACATGATAACTTGTCTCTCACTAAGCAAGAAATGCTACTGTTTAATGATCAAATAAAAACAGTTCCTTCTGGGAGCCGTTCATCCTGGACCAGACGCCTCCACAGGGGCACAGTCTTGGAGCCATGGGGCGGAGAGGGGGGAGGGGATATATTCCCTGCCCTCAGCCGACACCTGCACAAATACACGCATTTGCATTGGGAAACGTGCCCTTCTGAAGGTTGTGCTTCTTTCCCTTCGTTGCTTCGTGACGTGAAAGGAGAATAAATAAGAATCACTTTCAGATTTTGGGGACAAAATGGGATGAGCGTTTGAGTGCGATGATTTGTGATTAATTGTGTGGCATACTGACTGTTGATTAATCGAGTTTTACCTGTGTACGCTTGCTGGTTCTGAATACATAAATCGATTCTAAATATTAAAACCGCATGCTCTCGAAACTCGTTGTGCATGAACGGTAAACAAATAATAATTTCACAAGATTTTCAGTTTTTATTGTACGAGACGTCTATGAAAGAACAAATACCAATAGGTCCCCGACAAAGCCACTCATTCAACAACAACGCTACTTTATTGATGAGTGCTACGAAACCGGTCAAACAACTGTGGAAAAAAAGAAATAATTTAAAATTCATAGAAAGCAGGTCATTTTGGGTAATAATTTGAATAATTTTAATTTGAAAATCCAGTCATGTTCGATCAATTTTGGAAAATTATGACATCCATGATTGTTACCATTATGGCACTGATGCTCCAAATCACACACACTAAAAACTATAAAGTGTTAAACCTGACATTTTCAAGGTGTTAAACCCATTCTAACTCTTAGGGTTTGATTTTAACACTCAAAGTGCAATGCTTTAAGCACTTAGACATTACAATCGTCAGACATCTGAAACTTGAATGGATGGCACTTCCCGTGTGTCTAGCATTGGTGGTTCTTCCAGAATCGTCCATAATTTGATTTACGCTTGGTAGGTACATAATTAAAAGGACACAACGCAGATGACGCGGATCAGGCTCGAGAGTTCGAGCCTGATCCGCGTCATCTGCGTTGTTTCCTTTTAAGTGTCGCGACATTACACTTGTCAAGTGGTATTATTGTCAACACCTGTCAAGTTCTGGGATATCTACACTTGAACAAAGTGCTAGTTCAGCACTTAGTAAGTGTTAAATACAGCACTTCAAGTGTAGTTTTTAACACTTTAGTTTTTAGCGTGCAGGTATCGAAGTCCGATTCAGATTTTAGAAACACAATAATTAAGCTGATAGTAGCTATTATAGTCAAAATAAATACATTATCAATATTTTCTCCCCGTGGGAACCCCGGGAAGTAAGCAGCACTTGTTTACTGTGGTAAACCAGTTCCGCTTTACTAGTAAAATAGGACCCAGTCACCAATGCTTGGGGTGAAAGTCCTCTAAAATGGGCAACATGTAGATCAACGATTGACTAACTTGACTTCATCTCCAAGTTGTGTCACGATTAGCCATGGTGCATAAATATGTGACGTTAACCACCAACAAACAAACAATCAATATTTTCGACAAGGGAGTGTGGTTATAATTTGAAAATCATATCAGTTTCGTTCAGTTTCAGCTAATAAAACGAGAAAAAGACGTTTTCCAATTTTGAAAAAGTTTCTTCATGTTTGCCAGCTGTTGCCAACTCAACAAGGTACTAGCCTTGTTAGTCTGTGTAAAACGTACAACCTATTGATTTTGTATGTTTCGTCGTCGTCTTCTCCATCTTCTTCGTCTTCTTCTTTCAGCCAACCTGTATCTTTAAACCTTTGAACTCGTAAGACCTATTTTTCGGTCCAACAAATAATTTCATCCCATTTTCGTCTTATTATAAGAGGTCTAGACACGGGGCATTGATGATAAAATAATAACAGCAGTCTGCAGCCAGTCGGTTGCTATCTGAAGTTATTACTCCATCATCCCTGTATATGGATATTAGACTGACCCATCTGACTGTAAGTGTACTCAACGGCGATATCATTCCAAACAACGTATTAGAGTGCTAAAACTGCGAAGAAGCGGTAAATGGGATGCAAAAAGGCGCCATGTTTGCACCCAAGGGGTGTATATCTATGTATTTTTGAGCAAGAGAAGGGCCAAATGTGTGTGTGTGTGGGGGGGGGGGGGGGGTGGAGGGCGTGGTGCAAAACATGTTTTCAGGAGTAATCAGCGCCTCTCTTCATTGCAGCAGAGGTGTTCCTTCATAACACCGAGGTAATGTTTTGGTTTATCCAATCGTGGAATTTAAAATTTTCCACTATTGGATAAAATCAAAATTTTAGCACAATTGGCTAAATTGGCACTCGACTGCGTGAACACTGGTCCATAGGGGTGTCTTCTCTACACGCCATTGTCCGCACTTTAACTCAATAATACAAATTTAACAGTCACAAGTATTCTGCCACCTGTGTTTTTACAGACTTCGAGCGGCTT
The DNA here is from genome assembly GCA_031216915.1 of Pictodentalium vernedei. Taxonomy (NCBI): domain Eukaryota; kingdom Metazoa; phylum Mollusca; class Scaphopoda; order Dentaliida; family Dentaliidae; genus Pictodentalium; species Pictodentalium vernedei. The sequence goes on from CM062292.1 coordinate 172,976,238, forward strand.
TGAGTGTGTGTGGGGTTGGGGTGGGGGGGGGGGATGGGCACGAGGTTCTATATACCCCAAGCTTGTAGTTTTTTAAACGGAGACACTAACTATTTTATATTTCAACAAACCAAAGAATTTGGTAGTAATTGTTGAGACCATTTCATTAAAAGAGGCAAAGTTCATTGAAAATAATGTAATGGTCTGTTACAACTGTTATAACTACTGAAATATTCTGTTTGTCGCTATCGTATTTGCTTAAATATTGTTCATTTTCACAGGCAGAACTTGTATACGCTAACTACGCACTGGAGAAAGATTTTGCAGAACTGCAATCAAAAGGTGTAGGAATTGAAGGGAAAATCGTCATTTGTCGATTTGGTCGAGGGTTCCGAGGAAGCAAGGTATGTACTAAAACGTTGTTGTTTGTATTAATTTTACCCTGGGGCTGTATATTGTTGTCGTCATACCAAGATATTATTAGTTACACGTTGTTTCAGCAGGGTGTACGGGATTGTACTTCCCTTATGAGATTCGTATTTTCTTCTACTTTCTTCAGCAGGGTGTACGGGACTCGACTACATTTCTGAAAGCTGAATCTCTGAAGGGTAGTACGGTCCCGTACACCCTGCTGGAACACCTCGAGACGCATTTATTACCCTACCCCTTCAATGTGTCGAGTTTTGTTTTATTGTATGATCCTTGAACGGTATTCCACCGACGAAAATATCCTTAAAAGTAATAATTAGAGAAACTGAAAAAAACTCATCTTTTTAATCATTGAACAGGAACGAGTTAGAGTTATTTCCCTTCGATTGAACTCAAACATTTGATGGATTTCAATTCAAGGACATTGAAAAATGAAGCGTCGTTATTATTGTGGGACACAAGTTGACTTTATAAATGTTTATTCGATACAGTGTTGCGTTGTGTGTCTTGGAAAATCGGGGAAACTATATTCAAACTTGTGCAAGTGCTTCAATAAGTTTCACCGAAGAGACAATTCCTGTATTGCATGTTTCTCGAAACCACAAGGGAATCCCTCTTCTCGACAGTAAAATCGGATATTGGGGTATGTACACGTTTTATTTCAAGGTTTCGGAATATTGTCATGAAACAATATTATTCTCATTTTTAGCTGTTTATAGTGAGGGCAAAAGTAATGACTTTTGTCCGTCCGTCCGTCCGTCCGGGCCAACATTGGGGGTTTATTGGATATTATTATTAGGGGCTACCTCCAAATTAAGGTAGTGTTAGGGTTAGGAGTGGGGGTGGGGTTAGGGTTATGGTTAGGGGTAGCCCCAGGGTAGGGCTTTCCAGGGGGGGTAGGGTTGTGGTCAGGGGTGGGGTTTTAGTTTTAGTAGCCCCTAAACCGAAAAATAGCTCCTAATCCTATTGGTTGGGCTAGGGTGGGGTTGGGTCAGGGGTAGCCCCAGAGTAGGGCTTAAAGTTGGGGGGTAGGTCCCGGGGGTGGGTGGGGGTTAGGGTCTGGGGTGGGCTTTTAGGGTTTAGGGTCAGGGTGGGGTAGGGTTAGGGTGTGTTTTTTGGGTGGAGGGTGGGGTTAGGGTTAAATATAAGTTCTAGGGTGGAGGGGGTGGGGTTCTGGGTAAAATAAGGTTTTGGACATACAAAATGTTTTTTTGGTAGCCCATAAACCCGAAATGTTGGAGTGTCCGTCCGTCCGTCCGTCCGTTCGTCCGTCCGTCCGTCCGTCCGTCCGTCCGTCCGTCCGTCCGTCCGTCTGTCTGTCTGTTAACATTTAGAGTTTTGGTTAAAGTTTGTGGTTAAAGTTTTTTATTCAAACTTCAAGTACAGGCTATACCAGGTAGTTCTTGTCCTGATCGTCACGAAATTTCATATGCAGGTTTTAGGTCATGTCTACATGAGAACGTCCCATTTTGGTCGTGATCGGTCAACCGGTATGGTTGCCCGAGCCCAAAACCCGAAAACCGATAGCACAGGTCGTATTTATGAAGGGATTTCATTGCAACTTCATACAATGCCTCTGCATAATGTCTAGATGAGAACGTCCCCGTTTGTGCATGATCTATCAACCGTGATGGCTACCCAAGCCCGAAACCCAAAAACTTTTAGCACAGTCTGCAGGTCATGTTTAATATGGACGGATTTCATTGTAACTTGATACGATGACTCCGTATGATGTCTACGTGAGAATTTCCCCATTTGGGCATGATATATCAACCGTCACGACTGCCATAGCTCAAAACCCGAAAACCTTTAGCACAGTCTACAGGTCATATTTATGGAGAGATTTCATTGTAACTTGATAGGTTGACTTCATATAATGTCTACATGAGAAAGTTCCCTTTGGACGTGATTGGATAACTGTGACGGCTACAGGTGCCCGAAGCCCGAAAACCTTCAGCACAGTCTAAGGGAGATATTTATGAAGGGATTTCATTGTAACTTTGTAGGATTAATCCACATGATGCCCAGATGAGAATGTCCCCTTTTGGTTGCGATCATTCAACCATGATGGCTGCCCGAGTTTGAAGTCCGAAAACCTGTAGCACACTCTATACGTCATATATATAGAGGGATTTCATTGTAACTTGATAGGTTGACTTCATATAATGTCTAGATGAGAACGTCCCCTTTTGGGCAACTGTGGGCCCGAAGCCCGAAAACCATTAGCACAGTCTACAGGTCATATTTATGGAGGGATTTCATTGTAACTTGATAGGTTGACTTCATATAACGTCTCCATGATGACGTCCCCTTTTGGGCAACTGTGACGGCAACAGAGGCCCGAAGCCCGAAAACCTTTAGAATATTCCGCAGGCCATAATTATGAGGGGATTTCATTGTAGCTTGGTATGATGACTCCAAGTTTGTGTTTAAAAACCCGGACAAACACCACCACCCCCAAAGCCATTAGGCATTTTTTCTTCTTCTTTTCTCCAATATGCATTTTGAACTATGACAGTCACTGTATGCGCCGGGGGCCAATTAGGCACTTTTTTTTCTTTCGTCAAAAATGCTTGTTTACAGTTTGGGTTAAAAACCCAAACACACCCCCCACCCCCCAATTTGGCATTTTTTTTGTTTATTTCCCCCAATATGCATTTTGAACTATTTACAGTCACTACATGCAGAACCTTTTTTTCTTTTGTTACAGTTTTGGTTCAATTTTGTGGTTAAAAATCCAGACAGAAATTATCCCCCCAATTAGGCACTTTTTTATTTTTCTTTCCTCGAATATGCATTTTGAACTATTTACAGTCACAACGTGGAACTTTTTTTTTAAACTCACGTACCCCCCCCCCCCCTCCCCCTCCACCTACCCCACCCCCACCCCCACCCCAGGGGGCCAATTAGGCACTTTTTTTCTTTCGTCAAAAATGCTTTTTTACAGTTTGGGTTAAAGTTTGTGGTTAAAAACCCAGACAAACACCACCACCCACCCCTACTCCACCCCATGGTGCCAGTTAGGTATTTTTTTTCTCTGCTCAAAATGCATTCTGAAGGATTTATACTGACCACATGTGGAACAAAATGGACTCCACTGACACATCCCCACTCTGCCCCCACCCCTCACAGCCATCCCACCTCCTCCTCACCCAGGGCCATTCATGCAATATTTTTTCTTTGGTACAAAATGCATTTTTAGCCTGACTGTTTATAGTCAGGGCTATAGTCATGACTGTCGTCCGTCCATCTGTCGGTCCATCCATCTGTCTGTAAACAATTGGTTTCCGACTGATAACTCCAGTTTGGATTATTTGATTTCAACCAAAGTTGATATGTGTATTTTCCAGCCAGTTATGCAGACCAGGTTTCAATATAGGTTCCACCACAACCCCCCCCCCCCCCCCCCCCCCCACACACACACACCCCACGCACACACACACATACATACAAACGTGTCACTTAGGCAATTAGTTCCAAAATGCATTTTGAAAGATTGGGAGTTATTACATGCAAAAAAGAAAATTGACTCATATAGCCAACATTGCTTTATGTACTGCATCTTTAAGCCTTTACCTGACACAAGTTGAAGCCAACAGTACAAATTATCTTTCTGAAACATCAGATTTTTTTCATTTTTTATTTACTTCTAACCATGGCTCATTTCTCCTTAATGGAACAAGCTCATCAAGTTTGTTCCATTAATAGGTCATGCGGTATGTTTTGAAGTAGAGAAATGAAAAAATAAAATTTGAATAGCAAATTTTGTATATCACGAGTGCAGATATGGCAGATTCGTTAGGTAAACTGTTAACACAAATGGCTCCGACTATTTTGCGTCTAAGCATTGCCATTCCTGGGACAGTCGGGCTGCATGCGTGACATCACTCTAGTGTTTGTGATTGTGAATGTTTATTATTACTGGCGAAAATATTTAATGCCTTGGGTGAAAGGAAAATCAGCGAAGTATGCCATAGAATGTCACGCTGATATTCACATGATATTCTCATACACCCTGTAGAACTTCATACACCTCAGTGGACTGGCCAATCAGGAATCTTGTATAATTTTAATAGGATAATAAGCAATATTCTCTCGCCCTGCAATACACTCATATAGAAATGTTATAGTGTATTCGTTCTAGACAACATGTATCCCATTTCAATGTGTATTCAAAACCTGTACTTCTCATATATTGTCCAAAAGTGATTGTCGACATCAGAACATAGAGTGTGCACTTGATCAGCATGTCCAATGTTAATGATTTATGCTTCCCGTGCCCATCTTGTGACCTTTATTTACAAAGCAATAAACACGTTTGAAGCGAAATAGATACACAGCGTGGGCGGTTACCGTCAATTGCTTCATAGTTTACCTATTTCCTAACTATATCTCCAGTATACAGGGGCGCGGTGACGTTGCGGTAACCGGTTCTCGTCAGATCACCGAAGTTAAGCAACGTCGAGCCCGGTTAGTCCTCGGATGGTTGACCGTCTGAGTGATCGATTCGGATTCCCGCGTTGTGTCTTTGGGCAAGACACTTAACCCTGATTGTCCACATGGGAGCACGATGACGCCGTGTACTAAGACGTACTGCACGTAGATGGTGCGCATCTCTTCAGCCAGTCTAACCCTGTGTGTGCTGCAGTGCGGAGTTTCGATGTCGGGGAGTTGGCAGCTGCTCGTCGTTGCTCGGTGGTTCTCTCCGGGTACTCCGGCTTCCTCCACCCGTAAAACTGTCACGATCAGGATTAGCCATTGTGCATAAGTATGTGACCTTAAACAACAATAAATAATAAATAAATAAACCTCCGCTATACAAACTCTTTAATGGCTGATATTAACAAACCTTAATTTGTATCAATGCATTTAGAATGTTAGAATTTCGTAATTGTACATGTAAATCATAGTATGGCTTCACAATACATGGCTGCACGGCATATCGATAAACCGATATATACCGGTATTCAAACCAGTATCGATTGAATACCGATGTAATCACATAATTTAGGTTTATCGTCATTATTTATTTCCCCACAATTTAATTTTCAAGATGTTTTGAGTTTTAGCAGTCCCGAATGAATAATAATTTCCTTTTACCCAACGAATCGACCGCATCTGTCCGTGTAATGTCCAAATTCAGGAGCTGAAAAAATATTTTTTAAAAAAAAATGCACGAAAACCATATCATGTGACCCCTCATTACAACGAGCTCTTCGAGCTCGTTCCACTGAGGGGTCACACGTTATTGTTTTACTAAATTTTTTGGAAACATTTGATAAAATATTATTTAAAATAATAAATTTTGATATCGTCTGCGTTGAGTGAAGGGCTATTCGAATTGCATCATCAAGGCATGCTAATTCGTTCCACAGTGATGGCTCAAGTCACGATTGTGGTACGTATGTTCAGATATCTGAACAGTCTTTCGATATACCGGTTTTCTGGAATTTTTTTTTTAAATACCAATACCGGTATTCAGTTTAGAATATCATGCAGCCCTACTTTGCAAAGCAACGGAAGTACATATACGCAGTCACATTTCAACGTGCTCCCTACCTAAAGTTTCGTTTTCAACTCAGATTTTCCACATTACCAATATTGTAATTGTACTTCATATAAAAGGGTAATTTTAACATAAATGATCAAGCATGTAATATGCCAATATCGATTTATTTAACCCTTTAACCAACGCATACGATATCAATTTTTTTTTTATTTTAAATACCATTTTTTTCAAATTTGTTCAAACAATTTCAACAAAACCATATCAGGTGACCACTCGTTGGAACGAGCTCGACGAGCTCGTTACAACGAGGGGTCACATGATATGGTTTTGTTGAAATTTAAAAAAAATAATATTTTTTCAACTGCTGAATTTTCATATTACCCGGGCGGATGCGGGCGATTCGTTGGGTAAAGGGTTAACTTTCAATCGAGTTCGCGTTGATGCTCTTGCAAAATCCACGTGAGGGTGGGCACACGCTATCAAGATGGGGAAATGCTTGTTTCATTTTTCAAAAGATACATGGGGTGGGGGGGGGGGGGGGGGGGGGTGGGGTCTGCCAAAAAATTCCAGACTCAGTGTAGGGGTGGATGAGTCCATTGGCCCGGAAAAAAACGTGGAAATGTCCCAAATTGCAACTTTTTTTCTGCACGTGAATTCATTCAAAGAATGATGTTCTTATACCTTTTAGATGATTCAGGGTGGACATTAGAAACATTAATACACACTGATCAAATTTGAATAATCTGCAATTGAGTTTTGTTATGAACACTTTTTTTTCAATTCAACCAAACTGACTCATGTAGAATTACCCTACTGAATTCAGGTATTAATATACTTTGACAAAATATGTCTTTGCTATATAGTCTTTGGAACCAACTTATTTGAGTTTGCCGAATCCCACAGCTCATCTCTCCGCATGTAAAAAGCAAAAACTACCATATTCATTTTGATTAGTTGATATAAAATGTAAACTTAACTAAAATCAACAAAAACATATTCAACCATGACTTGGTTAAGGAATTTATGTGACAAATCTCTGTTTTGATAACTTTGTTAAATCATTTTACATGGATTTATAACATGAGGTTGAGTTTCAATTTAGAATTATTTCCGTCGTATTAGTTTATGCAGAACAAACTAAAATTTGGGAATGCACAATCGCATAGAAAACGGACCATTGATACTTGGCCAGGTTTCAGCAGAGCTTTGAGCTCCGGAATGAAATATGCGGGGTGGGTTCCCTCGGGAGGGATGAGAAAAATTTACAGGTTTGGGGTGGTGGGTCACCGGCAGGCGGAAACATTTTTTTTAGACCTTGTGTCTGCAAATTTTTTCCAGCCTCCCCCCCCCCCTGAAAGATGCAGTAAATGTTTAACCCTTTACATAGCATAAGGTCCAATACCGACTAATGTTATTCACCCAAATCGCCATTTAGATTGTATTATATTTTCAATTTTGGCCTAAAAACATATCTTATGAACTGTTCTCGTTGGAACGAGCTTGTTGATCTCGTTCCAATGAGGCGTCATAAGCTATGGTTTTAGGCAAACAATGATAAGCTTTAGATACTCAAAAATTGTTTTGCAGGTGTCGTCTGCTATTCGTGAGTTAATTAAAAATTGAATTATATATTAGGCCCACAAAGTTTATCTTCTGTTTCTCATGCCATTTTTTTAAAAAATTCGCTTGTGGTCAGGCGGTTTTGTATTTTATTTTTTATTTTTGTAATTATTTCTTTGCCATCAAAATTTCATGTTTTTGGTTTGTTTTATGTTTTAGGCCTCTTAATCTACAGAATAGCGTGGGTGGTGGCGTATTTCGTCCCTTGAGTGCAAGAGCATTGTAAAGCCTTGTTGCACTCAAGGGACAAATTTATCAATTTTATTAACTTGGGTATAATATCCGACACAATCCATTTAATTTTAATATTTTTTTAATGCTTGCACTGGTTCGGCAGTCAAATGGACCACGCCGGAGTGCTTGAGGAACAGATGTTTAACATTTTTTCGGCCTTAATATAATAATTACATTATTCTATAAGGCCGCCAGGTGGTATTCGGATGAGAGCAACTTGGAGCTGTGTGTAATTCGTTATATAAAATACTTTTAATATAATATCGCACACCTTTTGGGTTGCAGGATTAAATTATTACAAACACTCTTCACATAAATTTGCTATGTTTTTGTCGAGTATCGGTTGACTGACACTTTCACCTTTCTCTGTGGAATAAAGGACCAGCTGTTTGGAAGGGTAAGCATTACATTAAACATAGAGTTTACATTACAACCTGCAATGAAATTGAAACATATCCCTTTTTCAGGTAGAGTTAGCCGAATCACTTGGGGCTGTTGGGGTCATAATATATTCTGACCCAGAGGACTGGTTGGACACGACAGGCGATGCACGTTATCCAGATAGCATGTGGTTACCACCAAGTGGTGTACAGAGAGGATTTGCATACAATAATGTTGGAGATCCTCTGACACCTGGATATCCATCAACAGGTACGTAATATCTAATTTCGCAGTTGCGCGCCTTGACCTTCGATCTTTAGTGTACAGAAGCTTTATAGAAATATCGACAAGTGCATTTTTCTGCGTTTGATTCCATATTAAGACCAGGGGCCAATACTATAATACTTTTACAATTGTATTTTCTAGTTATGACTTTAGATGGGTTAAAATGAACCATTAGCATTTTCAAAGATCTGATTCATTTTAGTCAGTTTTATACTATTCAAAAATAGGGGATATTTGATAAAAGTGAGATATATGAAGAAATGTATTTATATGTTCATCAAAAAGACAGTTGAGGCATTGCACTGTGACATCTGGTGAATAATTTCAGCGATAGTTGGTTGTCCGACAAGCACACATCCCACGCACTGAGCTGTGGAAGACATGGGCGGTCAGTCAGAGAATTTACCATATTCAGTCCAAGATTTCAATACCTTGTAAATTTCTCCTCGGTTCGCGAGGCAAGCGCGGATTCGACGTGGCATACTCCTCACCAAATGTCCAATGTCAGTTTGACTGATGTTATTCATTATTTCTGCAGTGCAGCGGCGAGTTCCTGTACATTGGTGGGGGGCTGTTGTCGCCGCTGTTAGCTCCACCGCAGGCGCCTGCCAAGCATATTCCAGACGTGCGTGATTGGTGAAAGGTCTGAACTTAATGCTGGCCAAGGCAGTGGAGAGATGTTCCTCTCCTGGAGGAGCTCTGTAGCGACACGGGCACTGTGTGCTTTTGCATTGTCACCTTGGAAAATGAATCGACGGCCGTGACGTCTCGCAAATGGCACCAGATGAACTGCAAACATGTTATCACTGTAGTACTGCCCCGTGACACTCCCTTTGATGACATATAATGTTGTTCTACTTGTCATGGTTATGCCTTGCCACACTATAACCAATCCACCACCAAAATGTTCGTGCTGCCTAACGGTTTCGTCATGGTATCGTTCGTACCGCCGCCGCCACACTGTTTCGCGTGTCTTGGAAGTTGAGAGTGAACCTCAATCCATCGGAAAACATGACGTTGCTCCACCGACGATTGTCCCAGCGATGTCGTGCTCCACACCAATTACGCCTTGCTGCGATGTGATGTTCCGTCAAACGTGGAATTATTCGGGGTCGTCGAGCGTACAAATTCCACCTGTGAAGGCGATTTCGGATAGTGTGAACACTGACTAGCACATCTGTCGCTCGGTGCAGCTGCTGTCCAATTTCTGAGTCACGTTGATGACGGTTACGTAATGCTTTTTTCGGACGAAACGGTCCTGGTTAGCAGTTATCGCTCTTGGACGACCTGTCCGACGTCTGTCATCAACATTGCCTATCTGGCGGTAGCGTGACCGCAACCTACTAATCACCGATTGAGTAACGTTGAGAATTTGAGCCACTGCAGTCTGTCTGTTGCCAGCTTCCAACATGCCAACGACACGAAAAACGTTCGTCACGTGTCAGTCTCGCCTACTTCAAAAGTTACGTTTCGACCAGAAACTATTGACGAAGAAGTTTATATCAAGAAAAAAAAACGATGAAACTTCCGAAAAACCCATCCGGTTCAAATGAAAATTTCAAAACGTACCTCCACAGACATTAACGCGGCGCTCATGCGAAAAAAAAACACACTAAACTTGATAACAAATTGATGTGTCCAATCACGCGTATCTAATACCATTTTCCGAAAATATCAACATCAGTTTGGATATGCCCTACTTTTTTGGAATAGTATATTTAAAGGTAAGAAATATAGTTACAGAAAATCAATTGTAAAAGCTTTATAGTATTGTCTCCTGCATGAGTTTTCTCGACTTCCCTTGGGAATCAAATGAATTACAACAGTGATTGTTTACTTTTGTAAACAATCTCTCTTCATCCTGAAAAGTTGGATCCGGTGATCAACATCTGGGGTGGAAGTCCTCTTAAGTGGGCGTCACTGGTATAGAATATTGTCCACACTTAACCCTTTACCCAACGTAACGGCCAAAACCGGCCAGCGCTATTCTCAAAAATCGCTAATTAATTTTTATTATTTTTTTCAATTTTTGTCTCAAAAACATAGGTTATGACCCCTCGTTGGAACGAGGTCGTCGAGCTCGTTCCAACGAAGGGTCACAACCTATGTTTTTGAGACAAAAAATGAAAAAAATTAGTTACTCAAGAATTGTTTTTGCAAGTGTCGTCTGCTTTTCATGTTAGGTAAAGGGTCAACATAATACTAGTATTGCAGTCATGGTGTAGACGCTGATATAAATGAATAAATAAATAAAACGACCTCGTTAATTTGTTCCCATAAAGAGCCATAAACTACGTACATCTTGAAAGAAAACATGTACTAAAAGTAATTGAGGATTACGAGTGTTTTTATCTTCAGTTTGTGCGTGTCAGTGGGTTGGCGTTATTTTCGTTTCCAGTCGTTATCAAATTTATATGACAAGTAAATGGGTGTACATTTTTCACGATCTTTAAAATGCGTTACTATACGGTGGAGGGTCAATGGGTATGTGCACTAGTTAAAATGAACGTACTTATAAATATGGTTTTCACCGAATATCACACGAGCTTTGGCATTTTGTTTTAACGCTTGCAGGACGTATCGGTTCCCAGCGCGGCGAAAACACTGAGCATTTTGTAAAGTGAGACGAAAAAAAAAACTGTTAGAGATTTGGATGCATACTCCCCTCATGTTCACACCCAAACATAGTCAACGCGAGGACATCTTGTATTCAAGTGTAAAGTTATGATTGCAGCATCCGGGAATATTAGCAGTCAGTCTTTTGTCCGTCATTTTGAAATTTGATACATTTCTGTATATCAATATCACGGAGAGGATAGCACATTTAGGGTTTTCACGGCCATCACAAATGGTCGCTGTAGGTAATTCTATTGCAGAAATAGTTATTTCACGTTTTAAGCAAGACATTTGCATGGTGATTCACATGTTGCTTAGTTTTCGTGTGGAAAACAACTAGCAAAATATACATAACACAATATACGGATTTTTCTCTTGTGTGTAAATTATGCAAATTAGCAAAACTGTCCTTCTGTAGCCAAAAAAAAAAACAAAATCACTGTGTCGTCAAAACGCAATTGATTTAAGGCAAATTGCTTTGAAACTTAATTCATTGGTGTTTATAGACAAGGGGAAAATGCTATCACATTTTGAAGATTGACAGTAATAAAAAACTGTCCACTGTCGACCATTTTGTTCAAAGAAATAGCTTTTACAATTTTTAAGCAAGAACTTTTAAATGGTGATTCGGATTTTGATTATGTTTGGTATGGAGAACAACTTGCACAATTTACATAACATAATTTTTTTCCTTCGTGCATAAATTGTGCAAACTCACTAGCATCTTAGTTTCTAAAACTGTTCATCTGTAGAACAAAAAAAATCCCAAATCAACCAAATAACCAAAACTCAATTAATTCATGGTCAATTGCTTGGAAACGTAATTCGGTGGTGTCTATTGACCAAAGGAATGGGATATTACACTATGGGTTTGGACATCAGTCAAAAATGGCCACCATCGGCTATTTGTTCTAAAACTAGTATTTTCCCTTTTCTAAGCAAGGGCTTCCTGACGGTGATTCTGATTTTGATTATCTTTGGTATGAGAAACACAATGTACAAAACATATTATACGTTTTTGTTTCTCTCGTGCATAAATCATGTAATTATCCAGTAATTAAAACCGCCCATCTGTAGAAAAACAATCACCAAACCCTCAAAATCTCGAATAATTTAAGACCACATCTTTTGCAACTTAATACATTTTCGCATATTGACAAGAGAAGGGGGGTGTATTGACACTTTCAAGAATATACCTCAACATTCTATAAATAAGCATGTAATAAGCTTGTCACTTCATTGGTGGTTATTGCACAGGTCGGGGGTCCACCATTCCACAGATGGCTATTTTTACATACATACAGTAAAGCCGCCGTGGACTGGTTGTAATCCACGCGTGAACAGTGATGTCCACACATGGGTTTACCAGGTAATAAAAAATCATCATCAGCAAAATTTTAATTAATGAAGCACCGGGTTGACTAGTCCACGGCGGCTGCACTGTAACTCCATGACAAAATTAATTCCACTTTGGGGTTTTTACAAAATTGACACATTTTATTTTGATAAAAAATATTACACAAAAGCCTGAAAGGATTTTATTTCCGCATTTTGTTTTCAAACTGGACGCTTAAAAAACATTTATTATGTGCCAGCCTGTGAATTATCACAACTTATCTAAAAGATATTTCTCGATATCCATCGACTCGATGGATATCGAAAAATATTCCTCAGTAGCTTCCATAATGACGTCACGCTTCGGCGAATGACGTCGCCTTGAATGAAGATCAGCAGATCTTTGTTATTGTCTTGAAACTGTTTGCCCTCGAATTGGGCTGAATATTACGCAATAAAATGTCACGTAGCATATAAAAAGAATCTACTCTATTTTAGTGAATATCGGGAATTATCTCATGAATGTGGACTGGAAGTTTTATTTTCCACGCGCGTGCGCGAATGAAAAATAATACTTTCATATTCACACGCTTCGGTGCATGACGTCGCCTTGAACGTCGCCTTGGGGGAACGATCAGCAGCTTTTGTTATTGTCTTGAAACTGTTTGCAGTGGAATTGGGCTGAATATTGCGCTGCAAAATGACACGTAGCATATAATAGAAAGAAAATCTACGCCGTTTTAGAGAACATCGTGAATTATCTCATGAGTGTGGACCTGGAAGTATTATTTTTCACTCGCGCGAGTGAAAAATAATACTTCCAGGTCCACACGAATGAGATAATTCACGATATTCACTAAAACAGCGTAGATATCTTCTATATATTAAACACCTGTTTCTGAAATATTTGTTTCAACCGTGAGTATTTCTCCGGAAAGATGACGATCTTCCAAGCACATTTTGAAAAGCGGTACTTCATCTTGTGCCAAAAGATTTTTGTTTCCGTCTATTCCTTCTCAAATCACAATTTTTTTTCCTACTCTTCCGCGCCTCTTTAATAGTTCATAACAGTGTAGCTGGAATTATTACATAATGCTCCATATTCTTTCATGCTATTCCATGTTGTTCAGACTGTATAAAGACACATAATATGGAGATAAATTCTTGACTATGTGCATGATAAAATAGTTTTAAATTCCGTAATGTTTTCGGAACCCGTGAACTACTGGTTCCTCGCAGGCAAAAACTTTAAATGTTATTCATATTTTTTTCTATTTTTTCGTTTATTGACAATTCGGAAAATGTAACAATTGTTTCAGCCACTCCAACATCATCTTAATTCCTCTTGTGAAAGGTGGAGCAGTTCCATTTTGATATGAAACCGTGAATGATTCCTTTATGAAAGCCAACAGTGATTTCCAGTACATACAGTGGTGTTTATGTTTGTTTCAAGACTTCAAACATCTCCTGTTTTTTGTTTAAGAATAAATACATTTTTCTAAGTTATGGTTCAATTATTAATGGTATTTATCAGTTAAAATTCTCAAATTTGGCGTGTTGTATTAATGTATCGTGTTTGTTTTTTCTTATTAACTTCCCTGACACCCACTTCACATGGGGGCGTGAGAACCGTTACTTATTCTCATTATTTATTCAACATTCGTTATCATCCGATAAGGAATACGTAACGGTTGTCACGTCAGTACTTCACACGTTTGTTAAAATTATTTAATACCTGGAAATGTTAGTGGAAATAATTTCCCAAACGTGTGTCATTTATTTTGTAAGAAAACAATGTGCTATTAATTTTGTGATAGAGTTTTATTTCGCGTGCCCGTTAATGAGATACTGGTGTTTGCCAGCCTCCAGCATTCAACTGCCTGTACCATCGTGTATTCGTCGAACAACATTGAGTATAGATGAGTTATTCATCTTTTGAGTGGTTGTTATGACACGGAACATCCAATTCCTCTAAAAAGACCAGTCACGTAACGCGAGGCACAGAGAGTAGACAATGATCAATGACGTCATTGATACACCGAGTTTACGTGGCTTGAGGAATCAGCTAAAAACATATCTACCAAACTGTGCAAAAAGGTCAAATGTGAAAAACAGATTAGGTTTAAGGAACCGGCGACATCGTAACATCAATGGCTGAACATCTTAATCCTACTCCAGTGGAAGCAAAAAAAAAAAAGAAAAAAGAAAAAGAATCAGCCCAGCAAAGTACAAAAGACAATGCTGAACCCAAACCGGAGCATACACAGAAATCGCAGCAGGAAATCTGAGTCAGAGTCAGAAAAGAAAACAAGAAAATTTGAAACAAAAGAAAATAGAGAAAATAAAACCCAAAACAGTTATCAGATAGAACACCCAAGGCCCTTCCAGAACTTGTTACCCGTAACAGATTTGAGGGTTTTGAACTGATGGATGTGGGTGATAGCATCTACGAAATGTTCGGGCAACTACGCTCGACATATCAGAATAGGTCCCCGAGAAATAAATCCCCAAAGAACCTTCCGGGGCTATTTAGCCCAGAAGACCACAATCAAAATCTTCAACTAAATATGGATGATACAGACAAAACTAATATAATACAATGGAATTGCTGACGTTTCAGAGCGAATTTTAATGAACTGGGCCTTCTAAGCCAAAAATAACAACCTGCAGACTTTTGCCTGCAGGAAACTCTTTTAAAGAAACCCGAAACTCAAGATCATTCAACTTTTAAGCATCATACATCGTACAATGCCTGGGCAGATGGTATTGATCCTCATATTCGTGGAACATCTGTCTTAGTTGGAAACGACATTATTCACCGATCTGTACCCTTGAACACAAATTTACAGGGTGTGACTGTACGCCTAACAGTGGACAAAACAGTTACATTATGTTCGATTTACGTTTCACCAGGTAAAACCCTACAACTGAATGATCTTGAGCTGTTGGTCCACCAAATCCAACTCCCTACATTTTGTTGGGTGGTTTTAATGCTGATAGCCCCCGTTGGGGTAATTCCTGCAGTCTAGAAGATGTAAAGGGTAAAATTGTAGAAGAATGTATTACAAAATATAACTTGTGTCTGTTAAATGATGGGTCTGACACTTATCTACATCCCTCATTTGGTTCGTACACATCAATTGATCTTACAATTGCATGCCCTTCTATCTTTCTTGACTTTTCTTGGAAGGTAGAAGACTTGTGCGGGAGTGACCACTTTCCAACTGTGTTGAAGAGTGTAGTCCCGGACGACGATGAGAGGGTGCCCAAGTGGAACTTCAAGAAGGCTGACTGGCATACATCATCGCTTTCTTAACGATTCACATGAGTGAATTTTGAAAAACGTGCTGACCAACTGGAACATTTTACTACAGAACTACTTGACATTGCAAATGCAGCCATTCTTAAAACCTCGGGAAATCCAAAAAGCAGCACAAACTACCGTTTGATAAAGATTGCAAGCAGGCTATAAAGAATCGCAAGAAGACTGAACGGAAATTTAATAAGTCTCCAAGAACAGATAAGCTGGACGAACTACGTATAAATCGGTCAAAATCAAGACGACTTATAAAGTAAAAAAGGAACGTTCTGGGAAATTTATGTTTCTAAACTTAACATATACACGTTCATCAATAGAATTGGGAAAATGATTAAAAAATTAAAGGCAAAGAAACCAAATCAACTGAACAACACCTGGAAAACAACAAACCAATTACATCAAAACAGGAAATCTCAAACAAATCGGCCTCCACATTTTCTAAGCATTCTTCGTCTGAGAATTATAATCCAGAATTCATTAAAATTAAAAAACAGCAGGAAAAACAAACGATTAAATTTACCTCCAATAATTTCGAGGATTACAACTCCACTTTCTCTATGGACAAGTTGGGTAACTCTTTGAAGAGAGCAAAAGATACTGCCAATTGATCCAATGAAATACACTACAAAATTTTAAAACATCTGCCACAATTATCACTTGAGCTTTTATTGCCAATATTTAACGAAATGTGGGTGACTCGCCAGTGTCCACCCTCTTGGCGTCAAACAACAATAATTCCTATTACAAAGCTCGATACAGACCATTGCAATCCAAGTATTTGCAGACCTATTGCACTTGGAAGTTGTCAGTGTAAAACCATGGGAAGGATGATCAATGATCGACTTGATTTCTGGAGCCGAACAATCTGCTTGCGAATGTTCAATGTGGTCTTAGGAGCCATAGAAGTACTGTGGATATTTGGTTAGGCTAGAAACGTTTATATGAAATGCTTTCGCCAGAAAAGAACATGTCGACTTGTGGTCACCATCTTCTTTGATCTGGAAAAGGCATATGATACAACGTGGAAGTTCCCCGTGGGAACCCCGGGAAGTCAGCAGCACTTGTTTACTGTGGTAAACCAGTTCCGCTTTACTAGTAAACTAGGACCCAGTCACCAATGCTTGGGGTGAAAGTCCTCTAAAATGGGCGACATGTTGATCAACGATTGACTAAACTTGACTTCATCTCCATGTTGTGTCACGATTAGCCATGGTGCATAAATATGTGACGTTAACCACCAACAAACAAACAAACAACGTGGAAGTATGGGATTTTAACATGGGATTGAGGGGCGTATAGCTCATCTTATTGAAATCTGTTTAGTGGACCGTCAAGTTGAAGTTTGTGTCGGGTCTATATCATCCGATCCACAGGAGCAACAATTAGGAGTTCCGCAGGGTGGTATTTTATCAGCTACCCTTTTTCAATTAAGAGCAGTGGCATCATCGACGCAATTGAGAATATGGTTGATTCTTCATTGTAAGTTGATTTTTTAATTTGCTACAGCAAAATATGAATGCCATCGAGCGCACACTTCAACTGTATTTAAGCAGAATTCGGAAACTGGCTACAGAAAATGGTTTCAAATGTTCCAAGTCCAAAACAAATTGTGTTCATTTCTGCAAGCTTCGGGGGCACCACCTTAATCCGTAATTTAAATTGTGTGGGCGTCCTATTGAAGTTGTTGAGGAAGTGAAATTCCTAGATTTATTGTTGGACAATAAACTTAATTACATTTCTCACAGAAAACAATTAAAGGTTAAATGTAAAAGGACATTGGGACTTCTGAAGGTAGTTGGTAGCAGTGATTAGGGTGCTGAACAAAAAACAATACTCCATCTGTATAGATCACTTGTTAGATCAAATTACATTACGGTGGTGTAGTTTACGGTTTCACGAGAAACTCATGCCTCATACCACTTGACTCAATCCATAATAGTGGTATAAAAATTAGTCTGGGTGCATTCAGGACTTCGTCAAAAGATTCGATTCTTGTTGAGGCAGGGTAGCCTTCTCTTGAGAAGAGTAAAATTAAGCTGTCCCTCCAATATGTTTCCAAAACAATTAGCTAATCCATCAAATCCCGCTTTTCATTGCGTCTCACATCCTCACAATATAGAATTCTATAACAGACACCAGAAACATATTCCTCCACGGGGAATTAGATTTAAACCCCATATAGAGTCCACCTGGCTTGAATTTGTTTCTATAGAGGAGAATCGTGAGCCACACATTCCTCATTGACATCTAAGGAAACCAACTATCATTTTGGACCCAGCTTCCTCAAATAAGTCTGAGACAAACTCTCTGCAATTTAAACAGAAATATGTAGAAATAAAATATCTAAATACAGTTCTTATACAAGGATCTATACCGACTAATCTAAAGGTGGTGTCAAAGAATCACCAGCCGTTGTTACTGGAGATCGGGTCACCTCAATCAGAATACCAAATCAAAGTTCTTTTTTCACACTTAAAGTTGAAGTTTTACAACTTGCGCTTGAACACATCGTGAATGCACAGGAAAGGAAGTTGATTATTTTTTTCCGACTCTCTTCCCTCTTTGCTAACTTTTCTCAACCTCAAGTTGACGAACCCTCTCATTCTGGAACTTCGTGAGAAGTTGAATATTCTCATGTCTGACCAGATGATATCGTTTTGTGATGGTTATCTGGTCAAATTGGCATCTCCGGTAACACCGGGGCAGACAGTACCGCAAAATGGCCTTACTGAAGCCGATCACTGATTTCAAGATTCCATTCAGTGATTACAAGCCACATCTCAGTAAATACATCAAACCTGTATGGTGCAGAATGGGATGGGGCCACAAAATAACAAGCTCCATCGCTTCCGACCAAATATTTTTTATCACTACTCATCAAGTAACCTTTGTAGAAAAGATCATGTAGTTTGGACATGATGTAATATTGGTCACACAAGAATTACACATTCCTTTTTGTTAGAGGGCAATATGTGGCCAGAATGGGTTCCTTGCCAACAGGTATTGTCAGTGGAGCACATTCTTTTACATTGCACTGGTTTTAATCATGTATGAGGACTGTATTTCACAGTTAGATCTCTAAGAGATCTATTTTCTACGAGCCCGCGCAAAATTCTAGAATTTCTCAAAGTAATCAATCTATTAAATAAATTTTAAAATTGTTTTCATTCTTTTAAACAAGACTCATGTTTCAAATCATCAGGTCGATTTATAAGGATGACATTGTAGTAATATCATCTCTTGTTACTATTAAAACTACTCTTATCTTGAAATATGTTATTGTAATTATTTCCTAATTTTAATCCATCACTTTACTTCATAACTGATAATGACAAAGACATGTTTTACTTTCCAACGTCTCGTTGCGATATAGTATTAGCTGCTGATGTGGTGTTAAGCCCAAATAAATAAATAAATAAATAAATAATATTCTGAATACAACCTGGTATATAGGAAGTACATTATAGGTTATATCCGCGAACATGTATGGGATATGGAGATTTAATACCTGGATGTCGATTTTTAAACACCGAGCCGCAGGCGAGGTGTTCAAATGAGACATCCAGGTATTACATCTCCATATACCATACATGTTGGCTTTTGTCCCGTTTGAAACACAATAAAAACATGGTGGAAATAAATTTGCGAATGCCTTTCTCACTGTCCACAATTGTTTTGTTTTTACAAATGCAGAAGACAACAGATAGAGTTACGTCCCTTGGGTCGTTAAGGAATCGCGTAAACAGTATTTTGCTGACATACCGTCCCCTGAGTTCCAATGGGTTCAGTGTGCCTACTGCCACATAGAACTCACTGGTACTCAGGGGATGAATTATTTTCTCTTATTTTATTTTTCTCAAGTTGTTTCATTTTAATTATTCGACTATTTAATTTATAACGACAAAATATAATGGAATTGTCGAAAACCTGATGATATTTGTGACTATTTTTAGGGTTTTTGCTTCGATATTTATATCGAGGCGGACACACGCGGTAAACTTTCATTTAAGCCATATACCCCGATGTTTCGCGTACGCTTATACCCTGGATGTTGCATGCTCTCATATACCTTGAATACTGGGTGCACCCTTTGCCATGGCTATTTGTCCAAGGCATTCTGGCCAATCAGAAGACAGAATTTATCGGGATACAGGGACAACATATTTTAATATGCGTTTACAATTGTGAAGAGATTCGTATTCGTCCCAAATAACGCAACGGATATCGCGACGAACCGGCAAAAGGATTTCGAGCCGAAAAAAGACCGCCTACGCTTTGAGTATTTCTTTTAGTGCTTTACAAGACAACAGATAAATACACCGCTCAGAACCGAATAGCCTAAACTCTTATCCAGAACTTGAATCATACGTGTAAACTCTGTTTTAATATCTATGGATTTACACTTATGATAATGTTATTCTCTTTCAGAATTCGCTTTCAGACACCGTTGGACGAATCTTACTAAGCCACTACCGAAGATCCCAGCATTGCCGATTAGCTACGCGGACGCCGAAGTGCTTCTAAGGTAAATATATGTGGGTCCTAAAGTAAAGATTGCTCTGCGTAAAGTGGCAGTCCCGAACCCATTTGTAGCCTAGAATAAGATTTTGTGAATTTCGAACGATGCAATAATGTTTGGGGGAAATTTAGAATGTTGGTTTGTGATACCTCGCGGGGAATCGTACTCACGGCAATCCCGTCTGGCAATCAGGAGGCCAACACCTAAACCACTTGACAAAACAATACACCGCCAACCCCCAATCCCCCCCCCCCCCCCCCAAGATTGGCATCTAGAATTTTAGATGAATGATCGGTTCATTTTCCTTTCACCCACAGCATGAATGTGTGGAACGCGCTGGCAAAAGTACGACAAAATTGCTGTGGTTGGCCTCAGGTGAAGACCAGTTTTGGCATGTGTTCGTATTTCGAAGGACATAATCATGTTTTGGAAGAATTTAGAATTTTTGTTTCTAACGTCGCGCCGGGAATCGAACTCTCGGCAATTCGCCTGGCAGGATCAGGAGTCCAACATCTAAACCACTAGACCAGTACACACCGTCAAAACGATGACTGGAATCTGGCTTTTCAGATGAAGTTCTCATGATCACTTGGCTCACTTTCTTTTCGGCAGCAACATGAAAGTGTGGTACGCGTTGTCTACAGTACAACGAAAGTGCTGTGGTTGACTTTAGATGAAGACTGGTACCACCAGTCTACTTGTGTACGGAATTTGACGCTATTATGGTCTGTAATCAGTTTAGCCCTTCAGTAACCCATCGCCTGTGTTTAGATTCACTCGTCCGGAATATTTCATTCGGTGGGAAAAGCGAACCCATGGTTCACTTTTCCTACCAACTGGTATATTCCGGCGATTGAGTATAAAAAATGCCCTAAACATTCACTTTCATTGGTTTAAACAGAATTTATTTCCAACAACATGTAATGAATACAAAGATACAAGAGACACAGATGAGCTTGAGTGGCGGAAACGGATTCGGCAACAAGCTGTGGAACTTATACTAGGCTGTTTCCGTGACACATGCTTCATCACAAAGACTGTATAGATTAACAGACACATTGTACATGTTGCATTTGCATTAAACAACTGAGTGGATAAATATAGAATATACCCATAGTAGTTTGGTGTACCAAATGTTTACTATGAGTGTTGAAGTTGTGTTAACCGCGAGCCTTCGGCTCTCGGTTAACACCACTTCACCACTAGTTGTAAACATTTCGTACACCAAGCTACTTTGGGTATATTTTATTTATACCATGATCGTCAGATTAATAAGAGTTTAAATGTTAAATAAATCTATATTCACACTTGCGAATCTGTTTTTGTTTACATGAGCACCGGTGGGCGGTACTTCCACTGGTAATTTTATCGCCGAAACGAAATTGAAAACGAAACCGCAAATTGCGGGGCCTTTTTCATTTTAATAACATAACATACTGTTTCGCGTTATGGATGCTTTATTAACATGAGACAAAGTGAGTTTGTTAATGTTTGGTAACTTATGAGGTAAACCTAATTAAAAACGTAGTAAATAATAGAGGGTTTCATTTCATTCTTCACGAGGCGACGAGTGATAAATTTAGACAAGTTTGCATTCAAGTAGAGGTCACCAAAGGTCAACTTGGATTTAATTCCACTGTATGTGTAAATTTTTACTATTGAAATCCCACTTCTGGCGTGTTCAGCATGGTTGGTATATAAAGCTAACATTTATGTCATAGGCTTTTTTCCAGTAGAATAGATGATAATCATGGTATAAATTCATTTTCATTGAATCAGCACAAGAAATGTTGCTCAGTCGAGGCTTGATTTGACCGACTCTTTGATGACATTACCATTAGGAATGAACATTTATCACAGTCGTGGTTTTATGATTATGCCACGGAGTTCCACTATGCGTGTTCATATCTTGATGGTTTCAAGGTGAATTAATTACTTAATGATTGAAATATCCATAACCGAAGTACGAATAAATAGCTGTATATATTTGTGAGTGGACGAACCTCATATTGTATTAACGGTTGTCTGCGAACAAACTCCACGAAAAGTGGGTAACCAAGCAGCCCGTAACAGCGTCGAATTCAGAACAGATTTAGACTGGTGAAATGGGAGCTTGAGCTATTCCAAGATGTAAAACATCTGACGGCTTAAAAAACTTTCATCAAATAAGACATTTCTGTGAAATCTTTACCGGGCACGACTAGAGACAACGCTAGCACAGAATGTTTTTTGAATAAATATTTTCATTTCTACCCTCAAAAAGTGTGGGTTCATAAGATAGTTTTTGGAGGCATGGAATGAAATATTATTAAAATCTGAATGGATATTCGATTTGGATCGAATACTTGTTGTAGTCGTGCCTTATTTAATTAACATGCACCGTACACCACATTGGTCATAACGGGTTCCCAACAGCTCAAATCTGGCGCTACCGACGTCCATTGTACGACTGTGTGTGTGACAAAACCCCAAGTATCAAATCTTTTCTCGTAAAAAAAGTATACGATTTCTAGCAGGAGCAAATCGATCTCCAAGCCTCAAATCTAGAGGAAAATGGAACAATTATTGTCACACCCACAAACCCATTAGCCACACCCATGGAGATGATTTTCATTCAAATACAAACATCAGCTGCTTCGTATACAGCTGCAATGCAACCCATGAACATTGAGTTTCGATTTCTCCTTCAGCGTTTTGATTGGTCAGAGTGCCTTTTGATTGGTCTTTTAATTGGTCAGAGTGCCATGGCAAAGTGTGCAACCAACATCCTAGGTATATGAGAGCGTGCAACATCCAGGGTATAAGCGAACGCGAAACATCGGGGATTTATGTTTTTCGCTTCCGATCGCCTCGTTATAAAAATCGAACCCCAAAACCTGAAAATAGTCGTAAATAATATCAGATTTCCGACAATTCGATCATATTTTGCCCTTATAAATTAAATTGTCGAATAATTAAATGAAACAACTTCATAAAAATAAAATTAAGAGCAAATATCGTCCCCTGGGTTTCAATGTGTTAGAACACATTAGAACTCGGGGACGATATGTCAACAAAATACTGTTTGCTCGCTTCCTTAACGACCCAGGGGATGTAACTCTATCTGTTTTGGTCCCACTGATTATGGAGCGTGAGAAACGCGTCTGCAATTTTTTCTCCACTATATTTCTATTGTGTTTCAAACGTGTCAAAAACGTTATCTACGTCAACATGTGTGGTATATGGAGATACAATACCTGGATATCCCATTTAAACACCGAGCAGCAGGCGAGGGTGTTTAAAAACCGACATCCAGGTATTAAATCTCCATATAGGCCTACCATACATGTTGGCGGAGATAACTTATGATGTTTTATTTTTCAGTGCAATGGTTGGAGTTGACGCACCAAACTCCTTTATTGGTGGCCTAAACATAACTTATAAAATTGGGCGAAATAGCACAGTGCCACCAAAAGTGTAAGTACTAATAACTTATGAGATAGGTGCAGGGTTCTCAGTCAAATGAAACAAAACCTCAACGCTTCATCCTATACAAGTATTTAACTAATCACACATGTCAGACAAATGTACTGCTCAAATGTTTGTGCTTCAAAATTACCTACTCAACTTCGCATGCCATTGCTATTGGTGTTTAATGCCCATTTCAGTCTCATGTCCACAACACAATTATATATTCGAGTTTACTAAAGATATCGCTTGGTGGATAGACCATTTGCATTAGGTATTACGGCAGAACACGGCGGTGGGCACAGAGAATTGGAATCAAGGATCCAACAAGGGTTGTTGTTTCCTGTCCCACGTACTGAACCCGAGTTGCGTTCTGTATTTATAACACGATTACACTTGAATTAATGTTCTTCCATGTCAGTTCAATGACAGAAAATGGAAGAGTCCATATTCATTAATTGGAAGTAGTCCAATTAATATGTTCAACGTGCAGCCCGAAGGCTGCACGTGGAAGATATCGATTGGTCTACCCCACATATTCACTTAGCAGCCATCTCACTTAAGAAATTATCTCGTACCATGTCTCTGGACCGGAACGGCAGCCTCTTGGGTTCAAAGAGTTAAGTTGATGAAGCTGATATTTTTTAAGTATACTACTCACATTTTGCTAAGGACCACTCCTACCCATCTATATATTTGATACATAAAAGGTCAAATTGTGTGTATTGTTTTAAGTTTGTTTATTAGTTCATTAAGATTTAACACGACTTTCACAAGCTGTGATCATATCATGTCAGACAATTTTACGCGTGGGGGGGGGGGGGGGGAGTCGGAGTACCCAGAAAGAACAACTGGGCAATGGTGCGTAACTTTCTACCTCTCAAATGTACCCTCCAGGGGGCTCGATAACCGGTTCTCGTCAGATCACCTAAGTTAAGCAAGGTCGAACCCGGTTAGTCCTCGGATGGATGGCCGTCTGAGCGATCGATTCGGACTCCCGCGTTGTGTCCTTGGGCAAGGGACTTAACCCCGATTGTCCACAATGGGGCACGATGACGCCGTGTACTAAGGCGTACTGCACGACGATGGTGCGCATGTCTTCAACCAATCTAACCCTGCCTGTGCTGCAGTGCGGAGTTACGATGTTGGGGAGCTGGCAGCTGCTCGTCGTTGCCGGGTACTCCGGCTTCCTCCACCCTTAAAACTGTCACAGTCATGATTAGCCATTGTGCATAAGTATGTGACCTTAAACACCAATAAATAAATAAATAAATAAATAAATAAATAAATAAAAAAATAAATAAATAAACCCCCTGACACAAGCGTTAGCATTGGTTGAAGATAAGTATTACGTTGACGTGTTGTACATCTATGTTCGACGCGCAGTATTCCCACCGGTCACTTGCCTTCAAGCATGGCTAACCCTGGTTGTACCAAGATGATAAATCAAAGAGTGCGACAGTAACTTGGCATTGTTGAGTGATTTCCTATGGGGACTCTAGCTTTTTCTACCCGTAAATTTGTACAACTTGATATGACCCAGACTATTAAAAGTGGCACTGCTCCCCAATAAATAAACAAACAAATAATGTACCCATATTCCTTTCATGTACAAATTATGTTGACGAATGGGGAGTGATCCTTAGCAAAATGTGAGTAGTATATAGCATTATCACTTACGGCGATCTGTTTATACTCCTGCTTGATACTGATTTGTGTCGAAGCATTTCATCCATGTCATAACGTCAATTAGAAGTGTAACGACCAATCAGATGCGTTCTTACATGACGCACTTGGACGTAGGCCTGATTCCACTTGTGAATTATCTAGCACTTTTCTGAATGTCTGTTAATGTATCTGGTAACGTTGAATACAAACAACAATCTGGTATAAAAGGCTTAAAATCGTTATTATTTCGCGTCAAGTCAGATGAGTTCTGACTTTTGAAACCGACATTTAGCAGGGTTTCCAGGCTTCCACCAGGAGCCTATACTATGAAACTTCTACAATAGTATTTTCTAGAATTGTATTTTCTGCCCATTAATATATCTGACTAAAATGAATCATTAGCATTTTAAAAGATATGGCATTTTTCCAACTGGAAAATGGCCAGATCTTTGAAAATACTAATTGTTCATTTCAACCCAGTTAAAGTCAGCTAGAAAATACAATTCTGGAAAATGCAGTTGTAAAGGTTTTATAGTTTTGGTTGCTGGCCTGTAATATTTGGCCCGATCATGATCAGGAGCTTCTAATCGGACTGAGTACAACACATCAATATTCTCTTGCTTCTATTTTGTGTACCGAATACCTGCACGCGTTTTGCGCGACCGCATCGGAGTGTTGTCCAGGACCAACTTAATTTTGTAGAGACTTTGATGACAAATTTTCGAGAATTCCTGAGTAGACTACATTTTTAACGCAAAAATGTAGAATTAGATTTGGTTTTCGACAAAAGTGATGCGTGGCTGAAAAACTGATTATGTGTTTCAGATCTGTATGCAAATAATTGCATTTGTGTGGATCTAAAATCCATCACACTGGAGTCCCATCAATGGTTTTCTTGAGGAACTTGCTAAACTTCTGGACCTTCAACACGATTGAATTTATTGATTGGGGCCAAGAAGACAACTGCATCTAATTTTATGCGATTATGGCGGAGCTAGAGTTTTGTTCATGCGAGTGGGTTCGGCAGGCTTTCCCTTTGGATGCGTTTATTAATGCATTTTCATCTTTCACCCAAGGAAAAAACAGTTGACACTTGTTTCTATTAACCCTTTACCTAACACGAAAAGCAGACAACACTTGCGAACAAAATTCTTAAATAACTAAAATTTTCCATTTTTTGTCTCAAAAACACAGGTTATGACCCTCTTTGGAACGAGCTCGATGAGCTCGTTCCAAAGAGGGATCATGACCTAATTTTTGAGACAAAAATTGATAAAAAATAATGAAAAATAATTTGCGATTTTTGTGAATAGCGCTGGTCGGATTTGCTGTTACGTTGGGTAAAGGGTTAAAAACTGAACAATTTTCATTTTCTCCTGTAATTTTTATGTGTACCCATACTATGTATGGTACACATAATGCCGGCATCCGGGGTGACCATCCGTCGTCCGTCCGTCCGTCCGTCCGTCCGTCCGTCCGTCCGTCCGTCCGTCCGTCTGTCCGTCCGGCGTCCGTATCCATTTCTTTGTCATTCGATAACTTGAAAAATATTGCTTGGATTGTCAAGTTGCTTAATATTTGTGTTCAGGTTACTGATGTGCCGAGCTGTATAGTTTTTGGTGTAAGTCGGATAATTTGATCCTGAGATATTAACCCTTTATCCTTCAAATTGAAAATTCCTCCAATCTCTTTGGCATTCGATAACTTGAAAAATATTGCTTGGATTGTCAGGTTACTTTATATTTGTGTTCAGGTTACTGATGTGCCGAGCTGTATAGTTTTTGGTGTAAATCTGGTAATTTAATCCTGAGATATTAACCCTTTATCCTTCAAATTGAAAATTCCTCCAATCCCTTGGGCATTCAATATTTTGAAAAATATTGCTTGGATTGTCAAGTTACTTTATATTTGTGTCCAGGTTACTGATGTGCCGAGCTGTATAGTTTTTGGTGTACATCAGATAATTTGATCCTGAGATATTAACCCTTTATCCTTCAAATTGAAAATTCCTCCAATCCCTTTGGCATTCGATAACTTGAAAAATATTGCTTGGATTGTCTAGCTACTTTATATTTGTATTCAGGTTACTGATGTGCCGAGCTGTATAGTTTTTGGTGTAAATCTGATGATTTGATCCCGAGATATTAACCCTTTATCCTTCAAATTGAAAATTCCTTCAATCCCTTTGGCATTCGATAACTTGAAAAATACTACTTGGATTGTCAAGTTACTTTATATTTGTGTTCAGGTTACTGATATGCCGAGCTGTATAGTTTTGGGTGTAAATCTGATAATTTGATTCGAAGATATTAACCCTCTTTATCCTTCAAATTGAAAATTCCTCCAATCCCTTTGGCATGAGATAACTCAAAAAAATATCAATCCGATTGTCATGTTACTTTTTATATTTATTCAGGTTACTGATGTGTTGTGCTGTATAGTTATTTATGTAAATCTGATAATTTGATCGGGAGATATTAACCCTTTATCCATCAAATTAGAACTCCTCCAATCCATTTCTATATGTACCCATACCTTGTATGGTGTACATTATATCAGCATCCGTGGTGACCCTCCGTCATGCAGCTTTCTACTAATTGCGCGTATGGGTACACATCTGACGATTTCATCGGCCTATTTTTATTCTTTTTCATTCCAGGCAGGTGAGATTAAAGTCGTCAAATTACAGAGAACAGCGTAAAATATACAATGTATTTGGTATGATCAGAGGAAACGTGGAACCGGGTAACAATATTTTTTTATATAGGATTACTTTCTCTCTTTCCATTTCCTTGTAATATGGCTCATATGTTTATTCGTTGTGATTCAAAACGACACATTCAAAAGTCACGGCTATCTCCAAGCTCACAGGCCACCAGTCTAATTCCGTAAAGAATCGGGCGCTGGTATAGGCTATTGGTTTATTTTTCGCCGAGTGCACGTAGACTTTATTTTATGTGAGGCCCCTTTACTCAACAAGACACGTACATACTCTTTCGTGCCCCAGCTATAGATATTTCAATTAAATATTTATTTCGTCTCGAAGACATCAAGATGTAAACAAAATTGGTGATACCACGCGGCGAAATCACAAATTTACAGCCAGCCGTGATGATATTTCATTTATAAGTTTTTAGTTTACAAACATGTCTAACAGTATTGTAACGTCATCAAAGATTTAATGTCAAATCAAGTCTCAATTGAGAAACACTTCCTGTGTTGCATCAAAGAAGATTATTATTATCCGTGGTGGGTGAGGGTGTCAGGTGTGGAAATCGCACCCGAGGCTGAGATATTTGAGCCAGACACGAGGCTTGCCAAGTGTCTGAACCAAATAACTTGTCCTGATGGTGAAATTTCCACATCTCACACCCGCCCCAATCAGAGATATTTTATCTCCCTCTCCCTCCACCAAAAACAGTTTGATGTCATCAAAAGTAATTCAGGGACATGGGCAGCTGTATCGAACAAGTGTTTTTTGTCCATTTCTGAAAAAACTGATTTGCTTATCGGAAAGAGCACACAAAAGTTCCGTATATACCACAGGTATATATCGCAGAATTAAAGCCCAACGTCGACAAGACAGGGGTTAAAGATTTGTAGCGAAATGAACACTGACACATTCCGATGATGTCATGTTGTGAATTCTGCAATGTAGTCGCATAACTTTTCGACGGGAATTTCGTGCAACTCGTTCCACTCAAAATGGCGTTCATCTAAACATTCATATAAAAGACTCAAGTGTCCTTCGGCTTTGCGGTCTGTGCTATTTCTGTTTTCTTCGACAAACGCCCGTCTGCTAATAAAGTTTTCAAAACATCACACCACGTTGTTTGCTTATAGAAGAACGTGCGATGATTGAATAGTCCGGCTAATAAGCCGGTCATGTGGGTCATGTGAGATAGATATCTTTATCATATTACTCGTCCGTTTTGTTCACTTTAAAACATTTGATGTTTTGTTTTCATATTTATCAGTGATAAATAAAGCCTTCCGTCAATTTCATTGGTCAATTTCAAAACAATTTGATTGGCTGAACACAATACAACTGGGCAACATTTTCATAATTTGCATAATTAGAGTTGGGAGCTTTCATTGGTCAATTTCAAAACTGGACAATTTAATTGGGTAAACAAAATACAACTGGGTCACATTTGCATAATTTCAGTAGGGAGAATTTACGTTATCTGTCCTATTTAGGGTGGGTTATATTGTATTAACCTTTTACCTACAAGAAAAACACCATTCATTTTTTTTATATTTTTACTTTTTGCTTCCAAAACATAGGTTATGACCCCTCATTGGAACGAGCTCGACGAGCTCGTTCCAATGAGGGGTCATAACTTATGTTTTGGAAGCAAAAGATGAAATTTTTTAGTTATACGGGAATGTTTTTTCGAAGTGCCGTCTGCAACTCAAGTTAGGTGATGGGTTAAAAAGTCATACTACGTGGCTAATTTGTGTGTGTGTGTCATATGATAAATAGAATATGAAATGAGTGTTTTTCTCATTTAATATTTATGAAACTCGTCCGAATTTTCCGTTTGGGCTCGCCAAAACCGAAAATTCTTAGACTCGTTTCATAAATATTATATGAGAAAAACACTCATTCCATATCCTCTATATCTCACATGGCCTTCTCATATGAGACACGCATATTTTGTATAGGAAGTGGGGAGAAAGTGTCATGTGGTCATTGTGCTTGTATACAATCTTTTATCCTGATCCGGTTCGTTTTTGTCGAGGTATAGCTACTCGTCGCGCAAGTTCGACTTGTAGCTATATGTATCCAAAATCCGTCTCGACTCGATAAAAGAATGTGTACAAGCACAATGTGCATATGACACATATATATCTTTAAACGAGCTAACAGGATAAAAGCGACGTTTTCGCCCATGGCCTATGCCTTACTGATGCCTCTTAAACTAGCAAACAGAGCATATAATATTGTCTTTGTAGAAACTCCACTCTAGTGATAAAGTACTGTGTGCAGCTGCAATAAGATTAACCATTAACTAAGACATGTGATAAAATGGACAGTGAGTCGGGTCATGGGAAGATCTTCAGTCACTTTCCATCATTTGTGTCAAATGCAAAGTCTTACATTGATGAACTTCAGATTTTAAGTATATCTGTAAGAATAGAAACGAGGAAGGCGGAACCGGGTGGTATGCCGGTCCACATCTGTCACCACTTAATGTATACATGAACAACACAATCAGTTTACTATTGGAAAATCTCCAGATGTGTCAATTTCCAGGCTTTACCATGAAACATTGATGGAAAATGTAAGCAACTTTACTTCCCATTGGCCAGTCCATTACATTGATCGATTTCTTCCACTTCAACTATCTTCCAAACAGAAGACTAGCCTTCGGTTGGAGTATGGTGGAATTGCAGAAAATAGGACCCAATTAAGACCACACCGTTTCACGCACACCGATAAAAGAGACTGTACTTTTTGTGAGAAAAGATTATTTTCTGCATCGTTAATATTTATTTATTCATTGGTGTTTAAGGTCACATATTTATGCACAATGGCTAATCATGACCGTGACAGTTTTACGTGTGGAGGAAGCCGGAGTACCCGGAGAGACCCACCGACCAACAACGAGCAGCTGCCAGCTCCCCGACATCGTAACTCAGCACTGCAGCACACACAGGGTTAGATTGTTTGAAGACATGCGCACCATCGACGTGCAGTAGGCCTTAGTACACTGAATCATCGTGCCCCAATGTGGACAATCGGAGTTAAGTGCCTTGCCCAAGGACACAACGCGGGAGTCCGAATTTAACGCTCAGACGAACTCAATACATATTTCTATACTTTATATACTATCGCCATCATGTTCATGTTGCATCAAAGTCTCGCTCTTGCTTTTAAGGCCATATCCTGACGAATCGAGATATAGCTTCAGAAACAGGAGTGGGACTTTGATACAATATCTTGTACAGTACGAAAGCCGTAGACTTGTCATTTTCTACGGGTGGGCGATATTTCCACAGACGCAGTAATATCAGATCCAAAAACTAATTACAGGAATACTCATCAAATATTTAATTAATGAAGCACCGGGTACAATCCGGTGCTTCATTTAATAATATGTTGCTGATGATGATTTTTATTACTTGGTAAACGTATGCGTGGACATCACGTGTGGATTATGACCAGTCCACGGTGACTGTACTGCACACACACATTATAGTGATGATCGATTTAACGTATAATTCTCAGTTGTTGTGCCAATTACGTGATTTGTGAACCTTTCAGTTTCAGATTCATTTTTTTATATTCATAAAATGCAGGTTGTTTCACTAGAAACTGTATAAGCTGCCTTGAACATTTCCGATCACCGGATAAAGGTAATGATCGCGTTTGTTCAACATTCCGAAAAGACAGTGCGCTGTAAACGACGTGTTTTATTACCTTGAATGCATCCAATGTTTCAAATACGTAAGCATAAAAGTTAATAATTTAATTATTATACATCTTTTCCACCCATTCAAAGAAAAGAACGTATACCGCCTCTAACAAACGCTTTTTGAAAGCACGTAATGTTCCACAAATGGTAAAGTAAAGAAATTATAACTAAGCACGTGCTCGTATACTTCAGTTGCAAGATACAGATTTATATGAGGAACCCTTGATACACGTATGTTTTCAGGTAATTATGAACTCAATACATTTATTGTTATTTATTGGTGTTTTAAGGTCATATACTTATGCACAATGGCTAATCGTGATCGTGACAGTTTTACGGGTGGAGGAAGCCGGAGTACCCGGAGAGAACTACCTAGCAACGAGGAGCAGCTGCCAGCACCCCAACGTCGTAACTCCGCACAGCAGTCCACGCAGGGTTCGATTGGTTGAAGACATCCGTACCATCGACGTGCAGTACGCTTTAGTACACTGAATCATCGTGCCCCCATGCGGACAATCAGAGTTAAGTGCTTTGCCCAAGGACACAACGCGGGAGTCCGAATTATCGCTCAGACGAACTCAATACATATTATTTGGTACCATGGCTGAAACATTCTGTACCAAGTACTGAATCGCGTCAATCAGCAATATCCCAACCCAGCAAATAGGTATAGATTGGATATTATTTTCTCCAACCACTAAAGTACTGAGACATATATAAAGTCGTGTGAGACAGCTGGAAGAGATATGCCTGACTCACCCCACCCACGTGACGGCGATCTCACCCCCACCCACGTGACCAACCAATATTGGCTTATTAGCATATTTAATCAGCGCGGGAGTATTCAATCATCGCACGTTCTTCTGTAAACAAACAGCATGGTATCACGTTTCGGAAATATTAGCAGACGAAAGTTTGTCGAAGAAAAAAGAAATAAAAACACAGACCGCAAAACCAAAGCCGTCGAAAAATTATGCGAATACATTGCATATTCATAATATGACGTCATCTGAATGTGTCATTGTTCATTTCGCTACAAATGTTCAACCCCTGACTTGCCGGCGTTGTGATTTAATTTTTTGTCAAATACCTATTGTATATACAGAACTTTTGTGCGCGCTTTCCGATAAGCAAATCATTTTTTCAGAAATGGACAACAAAATTGTTTGATATGGCTGCACGTACCTCTGAATTAATTTTGATGATGTCAGACGGTTTTGGTGGGGAGGGAAAAAATATCCCTGATGTGGGCGGGTGTGAGATGGGAAATCTCACCCTCGCGACAAGATATTTGGTCCAGACACTCGGCAAGCCTCTTGCCTGAGCCAAATATCTTGCCCTCTGGTGGAATTTCCCCATCTCACATCCTCACCCACCCAGGATAATAATAATCCAAGTCTTTTGCTTCCAGTTTAGATGCTATACTGTTGAATAGATGAAGGGAATAGTTTTAGAACACACGTAAGTTGACATATTCGAATATTTGACGACAGCTAGGAGTTACAAACCTCATCACATAAACCCTTTATCTAACGAATCGGCAGCATTCGTCCGCGTAATCTACAAATTAAGTAGTAGAAAAAATATATTTTTCAAACACTTCACCTGAAACATATATGACCCCCGCATTGGAAAGAGCCCGCCTTGCTGGTTCCAATGAGTGGGCTACATCCTATTGTTTTGTTGAAATGTTTTGACAAAATTTAAAAAACAATTATTAAAATTATGAATTTTGTTATCGAGTACATTGCGTAAGGGGTTAACTCCATTGCAGTTTACTTTTCGATTAGAAGATCAAACAAAACAAAAGACATTGGAGGCTCGAATGGGAGTGAAAAACGGATCCAAGTTTGGACTGGATACGTCATTGGCTCATAAAGGAACTGAATTTTGGTATTGATTTTCAGATAGGTACGTAGTTATAGGCGCTCATAGAGATGCTTGGGTGTATGGCGCTGTAGATAATGCCGGAGCAACAGCTATAATGATGGAAGTAGCCAGAATCACGATGAAACTTGTAAAAACAGGTAATTGATAGAAAGTACTGCCTCCCTCAAACTCAATGCTGGCCGTGTAAGTGATTTTTCTCTCTCAGTGAAGATTTTTAATAAGCATGGTCTTGATACAGTGCGGCCGTCGTGGAAAGGTCAGAATCCACGCGTGGGAATATTTCCACGCATGCGTTACCCCTGTCCATCTCCGGCATAAAACAATGCAATCGCCTTCAAATTTTCAATGAAAGAAGCACCGGGTACGACCCGGTGCTTCTTTCATTGAATATTTGCTGAAAACTTCTGATTATTGATTGACAAATGTGCCCGTGGGCAAAACTGTCCACGCGTGGATTTCGACCATTCCACGACGACTGTACTGTATGTCCATAAATAATCGGGATAGCAACATCGGGCTCACGTGATGTACAGAATTTAATAGCAACATGATTTGGGAGGACATTGCCATTCATTAACCCCCTGCACACTGATGTCAAAATATCTAACTTTCAGGCTGAAAAAATTTCCCATAATGCAACTAGAAATTTAACCAATTCAATCTCGTTTGACAGAGCTCATTGAGATCTGTCAAACGAGATTGAATTGGTTAAATATCTAGATGCATTATGGGGAAAAGCAGCTTCTTGAAATTTTGGTATTTTGACATCAGAGTGAAGGGGGTTAACGATCTAAAGCTATTTTCTTACTTTCACGGTTCGGAGTGCCGGAAACCCACGGTTTTAATTCGTGATTGCCCTTGGTAAATCCGCATCAGGCCCGTAGAAATGACTGTGGTGTATCGGGATAAACCCTCGCTCTTCCGCTGCCTTGTTTTTTTTTCCGTAGAGCGACTTTCAAAATGTTTGAAAATTTCATTTTTTCCATCTCCAACCTTAAGTAACCATAGGAAACCGTAGACACAGGACACAACCGTAGCATATCCGTAGCCGATCTGGCATTAACTGTGGACAGAAATGGGGACCGATTGACCACGTAATACGCCGGATAGACTACGGATATGCTACGGTTGTGCCCCGGTGTCTACGGTTATGTTATCGTGACATGACTGTGACATAACCATAGAGATCGTAGAAGAACCACTGCAGAACCAATGCATATCCGTAACCCCGTCGGATGACCGTGAATAACCGGTACAGATCGGGACAAACCGCAGTACAACCGTGGCCTATCCATAGCGCTTCCTGTTGTGCCGTAGCATGACCGTAAGAGAACCGTCACATAATCGTAATAATCCTTGGCGAATCCTTGGTACTTCTTTAGCACAACCTTAGTAGATACTTACCGTTTCCTTAGATCTTCCGTAGGCGCCGCAGCCACACCTTAGTGCCACCGTAGCCACACCTTAGTGCCACCGTAGAAATTGAACATTTCGAAGGCCTGAGCGAAGGTTTAGCTATGAAATAGTGTTACAAGTCAATATTAATTATATGTATGTATGATAGTATAGCCAATAGTACTGGTACAACATCGCAATTGCACAAGACTGCTGTAGAATCTAATTCTAGGACAGATAGACCACAGACAAGTAGTGGGTTTGGAGCTTTGGAGATAAGATGGAAGCCGTTGGTAAGACTACCTGTATAGGAGATTGGAATCCTACTTGTGGAATCCCACTTATGGAATCTCTTTTTGGAATCCTTTTTTTTGGAAAATGCCTTCGGCACCCCTTTTTTCCTGAAATGAGGCTAAGAGTCGTATGTGCGAGTCAGTTTTGTTGAAATTTGTTGAAAAACTTGAAAACGTAATGTTTAAATAATGAAGTTTGATATCGTCTGCGTTGTGTAAAGATGTTGAAGAAAGGATCAATAAACGATTCAAAAAGAGAAACTGGAAAATAAACTGATATAAACAATTGTATGCTCAACTGCAAACATCTTTCGACGATCTGCTTCAGAGGCCTTGCAAAATCTCTAGTGCTCATTTTTGGATTTTTGAATAAAGCATATTCATTCGTTTACCAGAAAGTTATTCATTAGGAATTTCTCTGTAATTTGAAGTGTTATGCTATTTTGTAGGTGTGTGGCGACCAAGAAGAACCCTCATTTTTGCGTCCTGGGGTGCCGAGGAATACGGTCTGATGGGGTCAACAGAATGGTTAGAGGTATGGACAAGTCTTTGTTTGAATTCGTTGCCTAATAATTTATTATTGGCTAATTATTTATATGGGAAATATAGAAGATTCGCCCTGCCATGTCACGTCACGTCACCCTATGTCATGGTCCGTGCTAAATAATTTACTACTGGGCCAAAGTTAACCATACTTGGGACATTTTTTTCCTACAGCCTGACAACTGAATTTTGAATTTCGATCAAATTAATCTTTGAGACGGCCAAAAGGAGTGATAACTCAGATAAATGTAAAACAAATCTTCCCCTTCAAAACCATTGTACAGAATGTGTTGATTTTTTCCAAGCAGCGTCTTTCACTCAAACATAGCCATATTTCTTCAGGACAAGTTTCTGCGTCTACATTTGGGCTCCAAAATGTAAACAATTGTAATTTTATTTTTCAGATCCCCAATACAGAATGCAGCATTTTTCACTCATATACATTCACGTTTGTTCAAGCCATGTTTATGTACCATTTTGGGGCTCGATTGGGAGCTCAGAGGATGAATGTGAGCTCCAAAAGGAAATTGTTGTCATTTTTGGGTTATATTCTTTTGAGTTTGACGTGACTTGGTTATTTACACTTCTTCAAATATGTGGGCCATGCCTCATTTTGGTCTCCCCATGGTAGATAACTTATTAAAAAGAATACATTTTTTTGTGAAATTAATACAATGTGTTTCTCCTGTAGAACAAGTGATCAAATTTAAACAAACGTAATAATCAGGTTCCATACCACATGGCGATCCAAGTTTATTCAATTCACTATTACCATACAATTTTTGTCAGTTCCTTCAAGCTCCCGTTCAAAGGCCGACAGCTCTGTAATGGGTCGAGCACTGCACCGGGTATGGTTTGCACTCAGTATTAGCACTAATTTGGATGCGCACAGCCGCAACATAAAACATCCCTAACAACAACATAACACCGACAATTCGTTACATTTTGAGAAGAGAAGCTGCAGATCGAGGACCTAACCACATTAATTATGCTTATGAGAATCACATTAATTCTACTTACGAGTTTCAAACACAGTTGATAAAATCTATTTAAACAAACATTAGAACCAGTTTTCTGAAAGAAGTGATTTAAACATTGGTAGTGCTATCCGGATATGACCGTTAGGTACGTTAAACGGTGAACTCGGCAAGTGTTATGAAATAAATAGCCCCCCTTGAGGGCAACAATACTCGAACCGCAATGTTTTAGCCGGGCGGATGGCTCCTTGTTGCACCGAAGAGGCGCTATAAGAATAAAAAATGTTGATACAAATCATGGATTTATTGAATTCGTGTCTTAACAGTTGAAAATTAACCCCTTAAACCCTGATGGTATCTTTCAGGTCAGTTTAATAACTGCAACTGGAGGCGACCAACTAATATTTTCAACGTGCAGTCTTAGGGCTGCACGTTGAAAATATTGATTGCTCAAACCCACACATTGTCCAAGCAGTCACCATAGTTAATAAAATTATCACGTATCAACATCCTGGACCGGAAAAAACGGCCTCTCGGGTTCAAATGGTTAAAAACAAATATTTTACCCAGTCAGAAAAAAAGGACCAATTACATAAATATATGACACGAAATGGCCTGATGCCTACAGAATCTGTTTAATACAAGAAGTAAAATTCATCCTATCCGGACACATCTTGGCGCTGGATCATCCGCTCCTACCTAATTACAATCGACCTATCCGGAACATTCAAATATCCAAATATATAGGACCATTGAGAATATTTACGGTCCCCAGGAGGTAGAGTGTACGGACTAAAATGTGATATATCGGTCATTCTCCAAGTAACGATTTACACTTTCTATATACATGCAGCAACGAGTCGATTTTTCATATTTCAAGTGAATTTTGGGGCAGTTTTGCATTACCGATGCTGAAGACGATGCCTTTAGCTTGTTGCATATCCCCAACATAAAACATTCCTCTGTTTGGCAATCCTGTTTTCATATATCATCGGCATTTTGGCATGTTTAAAATTTGAAAAACAGCGCACAGTGCATTCAGCAGAGCTTGACCATTAAAAAATGACTTATTCCAAATTCACCAATCGCCTCGCCCCTCAAGCCGAATATCCCACAAAATGTATCATATTGGCCTATTGCATATGTCCAGATTACTGTGAAAATCTAGTTTATCTGATTTTTGATTATTTTTTGCTGAATGCTAAAAAGAATAACGAACGAGTGTGTGCAGGTGATGAAAAAATATCAATCGTTCGAATCATGCGCTGTCATCAAAAGGTAGCTAACCGAACGCCTAGATTAATGCTTAACCTTCAACTGCACAGTTGGACGACCTTTAGAGGAAATTATCCGATCATTTTGCGACGTTATGGTATGATCTTTCAGCATGCGACTGTGGACCCGAGTGTTGTTCTTGAGATTTGAAGGGCTCTTGAATGGTCATTGACACTTAGCCCCGAGGTAACTATCCCAGCCTCGCCCACACGACGATCCTCCAGTAAGATAATTCCATAGTCACGTGGAAGGTATGACAACTTGCGAGATCACAACGAACTTGTCATAAGAGTTTCATATGAGAATTTATTGTACAGGTAGCTTTTAACGCATGAGGGTATTATTTCATTCCGTCCACCGATCTTTTAGCAAAGCATTTAGTGACTTATAACTGTCCCCCTGACAAGTGATGATTAAATAACTCATTGTGTGATCTGTTCAAATACTATATATATCACGTCTTGTAAGACGTTTCCTCGACTCTTACAAAGCCCTCAGACCCCCAGCCTACTTCTGTAAGGAATTCGACGCTGTTGTGGCCTGGAACTAGTCTAGCCTTTAAATAACCCATCGTCTATATTTAGATTCAATAGTCTGGACTATTTCAGATGGTCAGAAAGGCGAACCTACGGTTCGCCTTTCTGACCAACTGATATATTCCATTTGATTCAATCTAAAATATACTTCAAACATTAATTTTCTTTAATTCAATGCAAAACTTTTGATCAATTGGTACTTGATTTTGATGATATGTTCTTCGGGAATGAGGATTAAGCACAGCCGTCGTTTTAAGTATTTCGCCGCGTCATTCCACAAATTGTGTTAGAATCTTGACGTTTTCAACGCGTTTTCAATACTTATTGATTGGAATATCTAATAGTAAGAATATCTGTATATCTTGTGAGTAAACGGATATTACATTTCTGCGTGAAAACTCGACGAAAAGTAGGTAAAGGAATGGCCTACAACGGCGTCAAATTCCTTACAGACTTAGACTTGTGGCCCGAGAGCTTACACTCGCAGGTCTTTATAAAACATGGGCAGCTTTATTTGTTATGCCCATGAGGGGCGAGGTGGCTCGTTGGTTATCACGAGGGTGGTAAGTGGGTATTTGTAGATTTGCTCATATGATATATATGGTTCTGTAATGGTTTGGGCTAGGACTGCACGATATTCTAAACTGAATACCGTTATTCAAAAAGATGCCTGTATATCCAAAGACATCTCAGATATCTGAACACACATACTACAATCGGGACAAGAACCATCACAGTCGGAACGAATTAGCATGCCTTGATGATTCAGTTCGAATAACCCTCTACCCAACGCAGACGATGTCAAAATTTATTGTTTTAAATATTAG
This sequence comes from Pictodentalium vernedei, assembly GCA_031216915.1. NCBI lineage: Eukaryota > Metazoa > Mollusca > Scaphopoda > Dentaliida > Dentaliidae > Pictodentalium > Pictodentalium vernedei. The sequence goes on from CM062292.1 coordinate 173,015,737, forward strand.
TATATCGAATTTTTCCAAAAAATTCAGCAAAACAATATCATTTGACCCTTCATTGTAACGAGCTCGTTCCAATGATGGGTCACATGATATGGTCTTGTTGACATTTTTGAAAATTATTTTTTCAACTGCTGATTTTGTTTATTACACGGGCGGATGCGACCGATTTGTTGGGTAAAGGGGTAATATTCATTCAGGACAACAGATAAAATTCAAAACATCTTGAAAATTAAGTTATGAGTAAATAAATAATGACTTTAAACCTATATTTTTTTGTAATTACACCGGTATTTAATTGATACTGGTTTGAATACCGGTACGTTTCGGATAGTTTATCGATATGCCGTGCAGCCCAAGTTTGATCAATTTCTTCTACATCAACAATCGTTCAAACCACTGAAATATGGTAGATGTGGAAGGAAATTATCTGTACCGGCTGAAGCAGAACTCAATGGTCAAATGCAACTGAATTTGTTCAGATTAGCAAATATTATGTTACAGGAATGCCTATATATTGACAGATTTCTTTGTTACAAATTTAATATCATTGTGCTTTGAAGTAGCATTTCCGTAGAAAAAAATGTAGGTGGGGGACAACGTGCCCATCTCTCTCAGCTCTCATCTCGTTCCACTGCCTCTGAAAACGCGTGACTACTCCAGTCAGTGTCTTCTCTATCAAATTTATTTCATATCATAAGAATTCCTCTCACTGGATGAAAGTATAGGCATGTGCTTACAAAACATTGTGTGTTTTTATTTTGAAGGAATATTACAAAAACATGCAGCATAGAACAGTTGCTTATCTAAATCTGGAATGTTCCATTATAGGTACGTATTTTACAAACAAAATCTTTTTTTGATATGTTTTAGCATTCAACTGAAAAGCATAGTTTTTGTAACGAAATAATTTCATTATCTTATTCTGAGATTGTGATATGGTGTTATGGGTGTGGGAGAATTTCAAAGGGGAAAATGATCTTGCTCAAATTATTTAATTAACGGTATACAGTGTGAGCAGAAGTATCATTTAGTTTTTATTTGTGTATCAGGTATTGACTGAGAATGTGTGTTTCAACTGGTGTAGTTAGTTTTGATTAACCCGTTTAACTCTGGTAGTATCTTCCATGCCAGTTCAATGAAAGCTATTGGAAGAGTCCATATTCATAATCTGGGGTAGACCAATCAATATTTTCAACGTGCAGCCTCACGGCTGCACGTTAAAAATGTTGATCTGTCTACCCCAAACATTTAAGGAGCGGCCATCCTATTTAGTGACGTTATGGCGTATCATGTTCTTGGCCGGAAAAGCGACCGCTCGGATTCAAAGGGTTGAAAACCTCATTAAACTGTTTGTACACAGTGGTCTCCCTTAATCGACAAATGTGTGGTTCGTGACCAGTTGAAAAGCCCGAGAGTACTGAGCGAAATTGCAGGAAACGATAGGGAAGTGCCTTGTTGTGTCCCCAAATACTACACCAGGGTAATACGCAAATAGTCCAGGGCCTGGGTTCCCCAAAGTCCCATGACCCCTGGAGGATCATGCGTAGTGCCCTTTGCAGAAAAGTGAAATGACACAGCTTGGTGCCATCCCAAAATACACTAGTAGTCTGGGGGTCATGCGCAGTATCCCTTACAGAAAGGTAGAATGTCACATCATGGTGTCATCCCAAAATATTTTGAGGTGCGATTCTACTTTTCTGTAAGGGATACTACGTATGATTCCGCAAGCTCCGGGTGATTTCAGTCGACTAGACCCTTCGACTATTTGGGTATTACCCAGGTATACCAGGTGATTTTGGAACAATACATGGTCCTGATCGTACAACTTGGGCATATGCGGGCCACTGATGACTAGTATTTTGTTGACCAGTTTTTTGTGGACAAGTACTTTGTTGGCCAGTATTGGAGATTTTGCAACGGTCCGAGAAGTTATTCGAAAGCGTGACTTCGGTACGACTGGACAGTTCATCTGGGAAATCAAATAATCATTGGACAAAGTAGAGTATCGGATGACCATAGCTCAAGTACACCACTATGCCCACTGCGGCTACAGACTTTTTCAAAAAAGGAATGGACCAAGGGTGGCTTCTCCATCACGTTCACTCGGAACTGAAAGTAGCATGCCGTTATAAACGGGAAGACCTCGTCTACTTGAGAGCGAACATATCGTCCGATGAGTGTATCAAGGAGACATCTTCAATGTTTCAGCATTGCAGATGGTACCAATGTGCACTCAAGAAATGATAGGATAGCAGGATTGGGTACTTCACGCATCTGTATGACGGAGCAGATCAAGAAATACCGTTATTGTATTCCGCAGCGGTGCTACGTCATTTACTTCGCATTCACTTCGAAACCCAATCTCATTTATCTTGATCACTTCCTGGACATTCTCCGGCCCACAGTAAGCCAGCGACATTCGCTGAAGCAAATGTGTACACTCTGGCTGCAACATTGAACCGCGATTTAGATTAGAGAAGATCCTCAGATCTTAAGCTTCAACGTGCCGTTGCCGGTATCTCTGGTGGCGGCTATATGCTTATTCCATTTTTTGCAACTTCTGGTGATATATTTACGTTATGTCAACATCAGCATATACAATAAATGATAAAATTCAGATAGCCAAAGATGTCGAAAGTGATCATAAACACAAATAGATAAATAAATAAACCGTATTGAGTATTCGCAGAAACTATTCAGTAGTATGTATGCATACCTGTGACCGCTACACAACTGATTTTGCTGGAACATCAGCGAAAAGCCGTCTCCACTTCGTCTGCCCCATTCAAGATGGCATTAAGTCAGTCATTGAGATAACGCCTCACAATCCATGACGTTTGATGATGTGCAAGCATCGTTGCGCTTCACAATATCCACAGTGTAACAGCTTTCAATTCGTCAAACGTCATGGCGTTTACCCAACCACGAACACGGTATAATTTTCTAATGTAGGCCCTTGTTTTCTGTCGATAATAACTGAAATATCTTGTAAATATTCAACATTCATTTTCCATATACATCAATGTATATTATTCCCCTGAGATTGCCGCGAGGGAAACACTATTTATTTTGTTACCAATGAGCTTTCCAGCAATCCAGTTGTTTAGAGATCAGTAATGCATAGTGACGTTGTTGAGTACAACTCGGCAACGTTCGATTGTATATATTCACACTTCGGAATAGATTCTGCGTATACGGCTCGATCTCATAGTCTGTGCAAGAGTAGATAATAAATAGTCCACTGCTCGGATTCGAGTGTGATTTTTATCCTCGAGTGGGGTGCGAGGAGGATTATTTCACGAGGCGTTAGCCGAGTGAAATAATCAGCGCGGCCCACGAGAGGATAAAATCGTATTCGAATACGAGCAGTGAACTTTTGTACTTTTTATTTTCTCCTGATTTGTTTTCCCCCAAAAAAACTTTTTAATTGATTCAACTCAGCCGTTTTGTAAACAATAAAACAATAGTCCGTCATCGCTGAGAGTGGAATACGATGCCGTGAGTGAAGTAGTATTCTTGGTCGAGTGGGAGTGGGATTACGATTTGTTTTGGGAGAAGAAAAACGAATGAAAACTATAGAAACTGAATTTACTGCATCCAGTAAATTCAAGTCTGTGTGAAAGTAGTTAAAGCATCAGAATTAAACAAAATAGAAAGCGAAATTATGGCGGCTTATTTTTTGCGTGAAATATTTTTAAAGAAATCAGAAATAGGTTTTCGTTAATAGTATTTAAAGATATTCTTGAATGTGAATCAGATAAATTTTTCCAAGAAACCACAAAACACATATGTTGACAGCATTAAAAGGGTTCGATTAAGGAATCAGAAATGGACATTTTTTGTTCTGCGTCTTATTTGAATGATGTTTAGAGCAGTGATGTGAAGATGGAAAGGGTTAACACTATTCTTACATAAATAAAATCTTTGGAACCCACATTGAAGTCTGGAGAGGGTTAAAAGCATTGAACTGAATAATTTATACTTTATTTCCTTGCAAAGCAAAGGGTTTCTTTCAACTTGGTTTGAGGAATTGACATCTGATTATAATAGCAAGATAACATTTAATGTTTGACAGCTAACTCGACTCTTGTTTACATTGTCTTCAGTGTGAATAAACATAACATAGTATTGCCTGGGGATGATTTACTGTTACAGGACATTGGAGGCTATGAAAGCCATGTGGCCGACTTGGCCATACTCAAGGGCTCTAGCGACCTGAAAAACATAGGATACCTCGAACTTGTGACTGTCTGTTCATATGCCAAACATCAGCGAGATAGGACAATTCGTTTTCAAGTTAACATGCGGACAAGGAAGTACATAGAAGACAGGAGAATAAGAAGAAAAAGAAGAAGGAAGAAAAAGAAACCGTACAAAAGCAATAGTCCGTGTTTCACACAGACTAACAAAATAAAAAAATTATTATACTCTTGTAGACCACGGTAAGCGGTTATGAAAATAGATCAACCGTTTCAACACCAACAGAAAACTCCCCTCACTCTCGGTGTCATACACCCACACAAACAGACACGCAGGAAGTCAGATGATGTCCGTATCTGCGCTATTGTTTCTTCTTGAATACATCCATCAGATAATCACTACTCAAAACCATGCTCAGCGAACACTGACCTTTACTCCATTATCTAACTGACATCAGTCGGAGAACATCCTCACTAAATGGCATTTTAACGTTATTTATGTTTTTGTAGGAAATGTCACATTCAGATCTGCTAGTAATCCGACACTGTATCGAGCAATATATGAAGTAGCCAAGAAGGTATTGGTATTTTAGTGTTGTGTTCGGCACTAATATGTTACTATTTTCTATACTAATGCTTTTAACGGTGAAAAAGTCACAATTTAGTGCATACTGTATGTCAAGCTCTCGGGCCATCAGTATTATTCTACTTGAAATTCGATAATGTTATGGGCGGTATGTTTACCCACTTTTCACGGAGTTTGCGCACAGACGTGTGTTGATACAATGTGATGCCCCTTCCCTCAAAAAGAAGTACATATATTCTTTCGTTGTCTAGTTCTTCATATTCAATCAAAAAGTATTAAATTCACCTTGACAATATCAATCTATTATTACCGTAATTGCCGGAACTACGCAAGGTAATCTTAAAGCTACGGATGTAGTGAGTCTTCTTTCACAATGGTAATGTCATAAAAAAAACTTCCGTCAAATCAAGTCTCGAAATTTCTAGCGTTGATTCAAAGGAAATGAATGTTTGGGTGTTTTTTCGATTCAGTCGTCTGGAACATATCAGTTGGTCGAAAAAGCGAACCTACGGTTCGCTTTTTCGACCAACTGATATTTTACAGACGACTGAATCGAACCGTAGGTTCGCTTTTCCGTCCAACTGAACTATTCCAGACGAGTGAATCTGAAGATAAGCGATGGACTATTTAAGGGATAGCCTAGTTCCATGCCATAAGAGCTTTGAATCCCGTACAGAATTAAGGCCAGTTTACACGATAAAACTTTTGTTCAAAAACCCCATCCAACATTTCGATGATGATGTTCAAAGGAAAATGTTTTATGGTGTACATTGGAATTTGAACATCTGCGAACAAGCGCGAACATGTTGGACGATGTTCGAACATGCACATTAATTTGAACAATGTTTGACGATGTTTTATGTCCCGAAGAACCAATCAGATTACAGCTTTGTGTCATATGGTATATGATATATCAAAAAATCCATAAAATATTCGTAAACAATCATGAACAAAGTTCTATGGTGTAAACAGGGACATCTAGTGACCTTGAACAAGCGCGAACATCATCATACAAATGGAGTTTTTGAACAAAAGTTGTATCGGGTAGTCTGAGAGCTTGACTGTATGGTTGTTGAAAATATTTCACGAATGATGGCAAAAAATAACATGTTTCCACGGGCAGCAACAAATTTCTCGTCTTCACTAGTGAAATAATTTCGGCATTCATTAGAGAGTGCAGATGTTTTATTGTATGTATGTGGCATTTTCTTAGGCCGGGAGTATATAAAACAAACCAATCCTGGATAACTTTGCTCTCGACCTAGGACCGTAACTATCTTTAGGGATTAGGGTGTGTGACCCATGTTCGACCGACCATGACATGAATTTGTCCGACGGTTCTAACGTGCACATAATTAATCTTCTCGGAGGGCTATTCGTACTAGGACTCTAAAATTACATAAATAACTACAGTAATCGCCAGTGCCGTAGCAGACTGTCATGTGTCTACGTTCTTGGGCTGGGCCGACTTACATATCACCACACTGGCAACATCATGTGAGTTTTCACGTCTATTCAGATGGGTATTTGAGCATGCCAAGAATTGAGCAATAGTTTTCTGCCCAATGTCTGCCTGAAAAGACAACGATTTTCTTTCTTCTTTTTGGGTTTGGGTAGTGGGTCGGTGATAACTCCCAGGAATCAGACCTCTGGATTGATTATTCTGTTTGAAAACAAAAACAAGACTAAAACCAACAAAACCCAGACAATTGACTTTCTCTTTTCCCCACTCTTAATTGGAATCGGATTATAAAAGATAGGTTCCCCCTCGGTAAAGTGAACTTAATTTGTCCGTGTAACATAGAAAATCAATGAAATATTTTCACAAAATATTGTTTAACCTTGAAAATGTATTAATTCAATCCAGAAACAGTATCTGATGCACAGCAAATTGCTTAGCATTAAAATTGTAATTTTAACCCTTTACCTAACACGAAAAGCAGACGACATTTGCAATCAAAATTCTTGAACAATTATTTTTTTTCATTTTTTGTCACAAAAACATAGCTTATGACCTCTCATTGGAACGAGCCAAAATTAGTTCGTTCCAATGAGGGGTCATAAGCTATGTTTTTGTGACAAAAAATGAAAAAGTGATGAAAATTGAATGGTGTATTTTGTGAATAGCGCTGGCCGGTTTTGGCCGTTACGCTGGGTAAAGGGTTAAATATTCACGAGTACAGATATGACTTGGTATGTTTTGGAACAGCAGTAATAAATTCGATAATCTCAGTTCACTTACGAACGTTCAGTGCACAGAGCCTGACATGGATCCTCGGCCAAGGAATCGTAGATCTCGTTTCAATTAGTGAGCCATAAGCTATGTTTGTGATGCAAATAAGAAAACTTTCGGTAACTCAAAAAGTTTCTTTGCTGCATGTGTTGTCTTCAAGTCGTGTAAGAATGAAGGTTACAAATTCACATGTGACGGTTGTCTGTGGCACCTGTCTCATATTCGCCACGTGACTCACCGTGATTCTTTTTAGTCAATCGATGAGGGACGGAATAATTTCGTGTTTCTATATTTTTTTTAATAAATACTCCCTGAAATGGATTTTTTTTCGGATGATTCAATTGATTCTATTGAATACTGGAGAGTTTATTGATGATAACATCCAAAACACGCTCGAAGCGTATAACTCCAATCTAATCAAAAAATATTTATATTGTTTGTAAGTTTGTAATAATATTAACTCTTTGGCCTGCCGCTGATTTGTAGCGTTTCACGGGCGAGAAAGCCTTGGTTGCCGCTGTGCGCCAAACTGCCTCCCTATTCCCACGCCTCTTCTCCTCCTCCCAAAACTCTGGGTCGAACTGCTTATGACATACAGTTCCCAATTCTCCCCAATCTCTCCGATAAGCGTATTAACTCTCTCATTTGTATCACCCACTAACCACATGTCCTTCATTCTCCCATCCCCTTCCCCGTTACACTCGCAGTCAATCTTATTCTGTTAGACAGGTGTTTGGGACATTCTAGTAGAAAGTGTTCTAGGATCTCCACCACGCTCAAATTACACATCTGGCACTCCTTTTCACTAGTTTTCCCAGTTTTTCCCCTTAGCTCCAGGGACCGCGACCTCAGCTTGATCAACAGTGGCCCCCAAGAAATACACTTTTACATGTGTTATTTCATTGTGTGATCTTGCTTTCATATCATCCTTTCGTTTACTTGTCCTCAAATTTGCGGCATATTTCGTCCCTTGCAAGTACAAAAGTGCCAACTGAGACACGTGACTGGGTCAGCGCCTTTTAGTTTTCAAGGGACGATTAGCCCATTTTTTTTTTATCATTTTCTTATTCACTGCGATCAGCTCGTTAAGAAGTTGAAAAACAAGAGCAGCTGTTTCAGCTAATCAAGGCAGAGAAGAGAGAAAATGTATCCCCGGTAAGTTTCTATATCGCATAGAAATATCTAATCCGTCGGTTTAGAGAGTCATTTTCTATTACTTCAAACAATGATCGCATATCCTGCAATTGTATTGGGACGTGACAACCGTTACTTATTCCCAGTTCCTTATTCGACATTCGTTATCAACAGATAAAATCGGTTGATAATGAATGTCGAATAAGGAACTGGGAATAAGTAACGGTTGTCACGTTAGTCAATTATATTGCAGAGGTTGTAGAAGCTGGTTCAGCCCACAAAAATACAGTTCTTATCTAGAGGATCTCCAACGAGCTCCTGTTCATATCGAAATTTACAAAACGAGTTCAGTAAATTAGGTCTGAACCGATCTTTTGATGACGAGTTTAAGATTCTATTTATTATATACTATTAAAAAAAAAGTAGGGGATATCCAAACTAATGTGGATATTTTCGGAAAATGGTATTGGATACGCGTGATTGGACACATCAATATGTTACCAAGTTTAGTGTGGATCATGAATGTCACCGGCCCATGAAAACTTCGTGCAGGTTTTTCGCACGAGCGCCGCGTTAATGTCTGTGGGGTACGTTTTGAAATTTTCATTTGTACTGAACGGGCTTTTTCGGAGGTCTCATAGTTCTTTTCTTGGTGTAAACTCGTACATCAGTAGTTTCTGGTCGAAACGTAAGTTTTGAGGTATGCGAAGGCTGACACGTGACGGACCTTTACGTGCCGTTGGCATGTTCGAAGCTGGCAACAGCCAGACTACAGTGGCTCAAATTCCCAACGTTACTCAATCGGTGATTAGCAGGTTGGGGTCACACTACCGTCAGACAGGCAATGTTGATGACAGACGTCAGCCAGGTTGTCCAAGGGCGACAACTGCTAACCAGAATCGTTTCATCCGAACCACGGCATTACGTAACCGCCATTAAAGTGCCTCAGAAATTAGACAGCAGCTGCACCGAGCGACAGATGTGCGAGCCAGTGATCAGACTATCCGAAATCGCCTACACAGCTGGAATTTGTACACTGTACGACCACGAATAATTCCACGTTTGACTGAACTCCACATGGCAGCAAGGCGTAATTGGTGTGGAGCACGACGGCGCTGAGACAATCGTCGGTGGAGCAACATCATCTTTTCCGATGATTCGAGGTTCACTCTCGACTTCCACGACAGGCGAAACAGAGAGTGTTGGCGGCAGAACGAACGATACTATGACGTAACCATTAGGCAGTACTATAGTTGTGGTGGTGGGTCGGTTATGGTGAAGGGAGGCATAAGCATGGCAAGCAGAACAGCATTACATGTCATCCAAGAGCGTGTCACAGGGCAGTGCTGCCATGACGGCATGTCAGCAGCTTATATGGTGCCATCTGCGCGAAGTCACGGCCGTCGATTGATTTTCCAAGATGACACTGCAAGAGCACACAGGGTCCGTGTTGCTATAGAGTTCCTCCAGGAGCAGAACATCACTACACTGCCTTGGTCAGCACTAAGTCCAGGCCTTCCACCAATCGAGCACGTCTGGGATATGCTTGGCAGGCGCCTATGACAATCCAACAGTCCCCTACCAATGTCCAGAAACTCGCCGCTGCACTGCAGGAAGAATGGAATAACATCAGTCAAGCTGGACGATTGGTGAAGACTATGCCACGTCGGATCCGCGCTTGTCTCGCAAACCGAGGAGGATTTACAAGGTATTGAGGTCTTGGAATGAATGTGGTAAATTCTCCAACCGACCGCCCATGTCTTCTACAGCTCAGTGCTCGGAAGGTGTGCTTGTCAGACACCCAACTATCGCTGAAATCACTCACCAGTTGTCACAGTGCAATGCCTCAACTGACTTTTTGATGAAAATATAAATATATTTCTTCATATATCTCATTTTTATCAAATATTCTCTACTTTTTTTAATATTATATAACCGATCCAAAAACCCACACAAGACACTTAAATACATTGAATTACTCCCGGCACTACTTCTGTTAACACATGGCCGTATATTATCATTTTTAATGAATGGGCCTCATAACCATATAAAGGGTCAGCACATACAATAAAATGTTATTAACAGTACACTATTTAGGAATTCATTGGAAAGCTTCATTTATCATAATTTATCAATGTTAGTCTTGACTCCTACAAGTACATACATAAAATGAAAATAAAACATTAGGGAGTCGGTAGGAGAAATTTATTCTTCTTCCCTTTGGGTTCTTCTGACAATGGAGTGGAGGTCCCGTTCCAACCGTGTGCAATATTATTATCACACAAATAGTCTATTTCCCGATCGCGACACAATTACACCAGTGGGTCTAGATTACATAAATAAAATACTGGTAACCCTTTACCTAACCTGAAAAGCAGACTACACTTGTAAAAAAAATTCTTGAATAACTAATTATTTTCATTTTTTGTCTCGAAAACATAGGTTATGACCCATCATTGGAACGAGCTCGACGAGCTCGTTCAATGAGGGGCCATAACCTATGTTTTTGAGACAAAAAATGCTGAAAATTAATTGGCGATTTTTGAGAATAGCGCTGGCCGGTTTTGGCCGTTACGTTGGGTAAAGGGTTAAATCAAGACTGCATCAAAAAAGGAGAAACAAATTAAATATTCTCACTTTTCCTTTTCGACAGATGAGATTCTGCAGTCTTCCTGTGAGGAAAGCGGACAGATAATTACGGACGGATCGCTACTTAGTTGCGATCCTGTCAAAATTCATTGTCTGCTTTTGTTTTCTTAGTACTGTAGACTAAGGTCAGGATTTTGTAATTTATTACACACCCTTGACTGTATTTCTCAAGATCATTTTGTTTTAGTGGCATGCGGTAATTTTAACCAGAAAGCTCCAGTGCGGTCCGATAAAAAGTACCCTTCACATGGTCAAGTTCTCTTGTCAGATTGATTCTCATGCACAGCTCGCAGCGTTCAGTGGCAAATAACCAATAAGAACCTTTGTCGATATTTATCTGTCGGAATTATCGTTTCTCATTACAAAATGTTTGGTGCATAACAATTCTAAAACCTATCGACAGTCATCACAGATACATGATCTTTGCCGGAAAAATGAAAAGTGAAAACTGGGGAGCAGACATGTCCAAAACGTTTCGATATTGGCGTCTGGCACTGGTAGAGTTCCAATAGAATTTTGTAACGGTGTTACCCACAGCGCTGCGTGCTGCCGACCGATCGGATACAAGATCTACTGTGTTATCCTATTCGATTCACACTTCCGCAGTGTAGTAGTACGTCTCCCCACACAAGCCCCCTTCGGAAGCAGGACTTGATCAATTGTGAAAACTGGTTACCGCTAGGTGGATAGACACTGGCGACAGTGCCTGCAGATGGCTGAAACTTAGTTGGTAGTTACTGAGTAACTATCACCGATTTCACATTTAGGAGGTGAATCACCACCCTCCCCCTTACCACCGCCACCCAATCCCATTATTTGAAGAAAGAAATTGTGGAAAAATGATAGACCGGTTTAAGAAAAACTTTTAAATTCTGTTCATTAGTTTATATTCGTGGAACCCATGATTTTTTTACGTGTGTGTGGGGTTTGATGTTGTGGATTTTGGAGGAGGAGGGTGCTAATGTATTAATGCTAAAATGGCTCTGTAGTTTGTTGTATTTTTGGGAAATAAAAAAATGTTTCCACCCACCCTCTACTGAAAGTCTTAAGTAAGGTGGGGGTGAGACCATGAAGGGGTGAGGGGTTCTAAATACATCTGGCCTGATGCAACACATTGTAAATTTATGAGCGACTTCCATGAAAAATACTTATTAGGATATTTAAAATATAGACAGCATTCCAGTATTTTCCCAACATCGATTTATGTGTATCTTTAAATGACAAATTAAGGAATTTTGCTAGTGTTTCTGTTTTGTAAAGAAAGGTGTTATTTTGCTTTAACACTTAGCATCAAACCTAAAGTGGGTCGAGATTACACCAATAAAATACTGTTAAATCAAGACGACATAAAAAAGAAACAAATTAAAATGTTCTCGCTTTTCCTTTTCAGCAGGTGACATTCTGCTGTCTTCTGGGGAGGAAAGAGGATAGATATATACGGACCGATCGCGACTTAGTCGCGATCCGGTCAAAATTCTCTGTCCCATTTTTTTTCTTAATACTGAAGACTGAGATCGTTTTGTATTTTATTACACACCCGTAACTGTATTTCTGAAGATCACACGAGTTTTAGGGGCATGCTGTAATTTTAGCCAAAAAGCTCAAGCGCGATTAGATAAAAAGTACACTTCGTGTGCTCAAGTTATCTTGGTAGACTGATTCTTATAGTTCGCAGCGTTCAGTGGCAAATAACCAATAACCAATGAGCACCTTCTTCATCTATATTTATCTGTCGGAATTAACGTTTCTCATTACAAAATGTTTCTTGAATAACGATGCTAAAATCTATCTCCAGTCCACAAATGAACGATAAGTATACAGAACGACAGTGTTACGACATACACGTGTGAATGGGTTTATCGATATGGCACGAGTGCCAGCACGGAAGGATAGAACGAGAGACCACAGGGCTTGAGTTTTATCGTTCGGCGATGGCACAAGTGCCACATGCGTGTGTCGTTCTGTGTTTATTACACGCCTTCGCATCTTTAAAAACTATTATCAGAAGGACACTCAGCAATTCATCTGACAACTATCAACGAAAAGAACACATTTTATCGCCAACCAAATTTGCGAGGGGAACCAGTGTTCCTATTTCGTCCCCTGTGTTCCAATGTGTTCTATGTGCCTATCGGCAAATAAAACACATTGGAACTCAGGGGACGATTTTCAGCTATTTCTAGGGTTTCAAATTGTAATTGCGTTTCTCGAATTGTAGATAATTCCAGTGGAAATTTCGCTTCTATTTAAAAATCGTCCGTCAACGATTTCCGTTCGGCACATATGTGAGGAACAGATTTTCATTTTCCGCATAGTTTAGTGTTGTTGTAGATGGAGTTTTCATAGGGCAGGCGTGTAATAAAAATAAAACTCATAATTTTTTCTATAGGTCAAGAATCCCAATGAAGAGGAATATGCTAAAGGTTTAAAGAGTCTTTACGATGGTTGGTTAACTCACAGACCTTGGAGACACCACAAGACAAGGGAAAGCCTTCAAATACCATAGTACGACATAATGTTTTCAATTCGATTAACTACATTTTGCTGATTAGTACATTTCATATCAATTTTATTACACAGGTTGCAGATTCTGCATTCAACATTTGGATTTGGTTCACTTTTCTGACTAACTAAAATATTCCGGGCAATTAAATGTGAAAAATGTTTTTTTAACCAACGCAAGAAATACACTACTCAAAGTTTGCTAAGCACCAAGTATATCCAACCGCCTGTTTTACGTTTTATTTGACATATTGTAATGAAAAGTGTACATATTTTTTATTTAATTATATCTTTAATGATTTAAGTACAGAAATTAAGATTTGATTTGGGTTTGACATTATTTTTTAGCTTTTGAATACGATAACCATTGGAAATGGATATTATTGGAAAAAGAGGAAACTTTTCAATTTGCCAAAAAGTTGACGGAGCGAACTGGCATGGGTTCAATATCGAGTATGAGACCCATTGCCGTTAATTACAGCTTGACAACGCCTTCTCATGCTCCCAATCAGGTTCCAGATGGTCCTTTGTGGGACATTGTTCCGCATGGCACCACGCTCCTGGACATTTCTTGGCTGGACTGGACGGACTGAAATTGCAAGCTGCAACTCATTGCAGAAATGTTCGATTGGATTGAGGTCAGGGGATCTTGCTGGCCAGTCCATACGCCCAATCCCCTCCCTCTGTCGGCACTCCATGACAACATGGGCAACATGAGGACTGGCATTATCGTCCATCAGAATGAATCTATCACCCACTGTACCTGCATACAATCTGACGTGGACATCCAGGATCTCATCAATATACCGCTGTGCAGTCAATGTACCACGTTCAAGGACACAGAGCTCTATACGTCCATCCCTGCTGATGCCACCCCAGACCATGACTGAACCCTCCAACATAGCGGTCATGCTCAGCAATGTTGGCAGCATGGAATCGCTCTTCTTGTCTTCTCCATACCCTAGAACGCCTATCTGTGTGGTCTAGGCAGTACCTTGACGCATCTGTAAAAAGGACAGGTCGCCAATCTTCTCTGGTCCATCCAAGGCGATCCGTGGCCCATGCATATCGTGCCTGGTGGTGGTTCTGTGACAGCGGAATGCGAATATATGGTCCTCTCGATCGGAGACCACCTTCATTCAACCTTGCCAGGATAGTCTGAATCGAAACATTTACCCGGATGTATTCTGAAGGTCAATGCAAAGCTGGGTTGCTGTGGCGAAGCGGTTCCTACGGGCCTGAATGATCAAAAACCGGTCTTCAGCTGCAGATGTTGACCTGTCTCTGCCATCACCATTCCATCTTACTGGTGTGCCATACTGCTGAAATCTTGCCCAGGCTCTGGGGATCACCGTATGGTGCACACCAAGGGCTTCACCAACCTGACGATGGGCAGCTGCTTGCTCCACTATCCCTATAGCCCGCCACATTTTAGCTTCAGAAAAATGTCTTCTTACATTTGCTGAAATGAAGATTCAATACCCTACACATGACATGTCATGTACATATAGACAGTACACGAAAGCATCATGAAAATCAAGGGGTACATGCTTTCCCTGGCTATCACGAAAAGTCAGCTTGTCAAGAGAGCTAATGTAAACACTGGGGACCATTTTAATACATTCCTCAATCATATCCACCAAACATATCGCAAATATGTCACAAGCAAATTTCACAATGATGTGTCAAATATTTGGTGCTTAGCAAACTTTGAGTAGAATAATTCTAAATCCAGGCTTAACCATTTGAACACGAGCAGCCGCTTTTCCGCCCAGGAACACGGTACGTCATACATTCATTAAGTAAGATAGCTGTTACATGAATGTGTGGTAGACCAATCAATATTAATGGTCTCCCCTAAATAATAAATATGTACTCTTTCAATTGCTGCCACTGAACTAACACGGAAGATACCACCAGGCTTCAAAAGGGTTAATATGACCGAATCTTTGATGATATTTAACATAATGAAAGAAGAACACACCACAGCCGTAGTTTTATGATTACTCTGTGTAGTTCCACTAATTGTCTTAATATAGCTATTTTTTAAGGTGAAATAAATACTTATTGATTAAATATTTACAACTGGAGCTGGAAAAAATAGCTCTGTCTTTTTGAGTACCGGAACATCATATTGTATTAACGGGCGTCTGTGGACAAACTTCACAAGCAACACATAACAGCGTCGAATTCCGAACAAAATCAGACAAGTGGCTGGAGAGTTTGACAACCAGTATTACAAATTGTCCGTAATTAATTTGTCAGGTACGGATATTAACTCAGGAGCTGAGAACGGCACCTTGAAAAAGGCTTCCCCGTTTTCGCGGAGACGTGACTGGCATTTAGTAATGATTAAATGAAGCGAACGATCAATCGATGAGGAGATTTGAACTTAAGAGACGACTGCTCTGGTCCAGGATTGTGATAGAAGATAATTCATAAACTAGATTCTTGTTTCGTGAATTTGCCTGGCAGATCAATCCAGGCCTGAAAATAAGCAGTCTGACATTTGCAAAATGAGGTCCCCAGAGGGTGAATTTGATGATGCTATCCCATACAGTGGGCCAATTTATCCTCTGGGTACCTCTTTCTGTTTAGTTTTGAGACCCTGATTCAGATTGAGGTTCACAGAGGGTAATTTTTTGATGCTACCCTGCTGTGCAGGGTAGCATCGCTAAATTCACCCTCTGGGGACCTCATTTTGCAGATGTCGGTCTGCTTATTTTCTGGCTTGGATCAATCAATATTTACAACGTACAGCCCCAGGGCTGCTCGTTGGAAACATTAATTGGTCTACACGTTGGAAACATTAATTGGTCTACCCCACCCCAGATATTGAATATGAATTTACCCAATTGATGGAAGCCAACTGGCATGGAAGATACTACCAGGGTTCAAAGGGTTCAATATCTATAATAAAGCACCCAAAGAGTAGTAACAGTTAGAGTTGAAACAAAATGCCTTGTTAGAACGTGTTCCTTTCATCAGCAGTAACTCAAATCTTAGGGAGAATTGGACTTTTAGCCGAAAGATTGACTGTTCGAATTTGACCAGCGATAACTTCGTTGTGCCCTTGGGCTAGACACATAATCCCAATTGTTCACGTGGGGAAATGGTGGGGGGGGGGGGGCACGGTTGCGCCGTGCACTAAGACGTATTGCACGTCGATGGTGTACTTGCCTTCAGCCTCTGCTCGTACGTTGGAGAGTCTGACAGTTTATCGCCGTTGCACGGTGCTTCTCTGGGAATTCCGGCTTCCTCCACCCTAAACTGTCAGACTCGATGTGATCCTGGCTGTTGATTTCAGCTTCATTTTTGACAAATCGTCCACCTGAATCAACAGGTGAGTAGAATGTTTAAATAATTGTGTACTAGCAGCTGTTCTACGTAGTTGTTTTAAACATTTTACTCGACGTTAATTCCAGAAGATGATTTAAAGTAAAATCACGCTCAAGCATACACACACCCCGTCCCTCAATACACACACATTCCCCAACATATCCCAAAATTCGAACCTTAGGTTTCGTTCACCTGAGGCGTTGCAAGACTGAAGAGAGTGGGTCTGTAAATTTAAATTGTGGAAGAGTAATTGAACATTTTGTGGAAGGCGATTCTTACAAATACCTGGAAATGAAAATGCGGGAAAAAACAAAATTAAAGAGAAACTTGAGGAGGAATACAAATACCGGAGAAAGAATATCAATAATTCATAGCTCAACGCTCAAAATAGAGGCAAATATCTCAGGGGCGGAGGAACCGGGGGAACTGAGGGCTTCACCCCCCCCCACCCCCACCCCCCCCGCGCCCCTCGCCCACACTTTTTTTTGCCGGGCCATGTTTTTTGTATGCATATATTTTAACACAACCAATAACTGTTGAAACAAGGGGCGGATCCAGAGCCTCCCCCATATTTTCGCCAGCTATGTTTCTCTCGTACTGGTTTAGTTTCGATGGTTTTCGGATCATTTTTTGCAGTAAGAGGCAGCAAACGGTAAAATGTATACAGTCTGTTAAAAAATCGGTTAACTGAAGTACATCGTAATCTTACAGACATCCAAGTACCAAATCCACTCCCAGACAAGATAATCCACAGGCAGTATAATTGCTGTTAACGTCTGGTAAAGCATACAGGTGAGGTCTATTTATCAGCTTTGGTCGTCACGACCAAAGCTGATGAATAAACCTCACCTGTATCCTTTACCGACGTTTTTTAACGGCTCTCAAAGTGTGAAATCTTTCAAATACATCTCCTGAACAATCTCAAAATATCCGCTCAGATGCATGGAAATAGGGGCTTTGGGGCCCAGGAATTTCAAATTTTCGTACGACGGGCAGATCCATGCTCGGCCCGTCATACCGACGACCATCCATCACCCGATCCAGCCGCCCCTCCCCCTCCACTTTGAAAATCGTTCCGCCGCCCCTGTACATATGCTGTTAACTATTTTGTTCTGTTCTTACGGTGTTGAGATTGGACGAAACAAGAACTTGAGCAACTTAACACTCTTACAAGAAAGTTCATGTCTTGACAACAAAAGTCACCACATCATTAAATCGTTTCTGTTTAACCATTAGTTCGGGGGGGGGGGGGGGCGTTTGTTTGATGTGGAGGCTCTCCATATTATTTCTAGATTCTGTGCATTTCTATTTCTCAGACGATCTTCCTGTTAAGCTTGCCAAGGTGCCCGGCGAAAAGGGACATTTCATAGCTACTTCCAACGTGCCAGCACTGTTGGACAGAATCGCAACCTTTATTTGAGTTTATTGACGACACCTTGAGGCTGGAAGGTACAACTATCCATATCATCCAAGATAACATTTTTGAAATTGGTAAAGGGCCGACATTTAATTTTAAAATGCTATGTGTGGAGCGAAACAGTAATCTTGTGGACTCCTTTGCTTGAATGACAGAATTGGCCTTCAAAGTGAAACTGATGGTTTCCCTTTTGCCGTTCAAGACCAGTCACTTCCTACAGTAAACATATGCACTCTAAAATCAGTTGGGTTAAAAAAACAACCCAAAGCGACTGGTTGAGTGAATAAGAACCCAACTGGGTTCATATTCACTCAACCAACTTGATTTGGGTGAATTTTTAACCCACTGATTTTAGAGTGCACTTACCTAAGGTTCACGGTTTGAACCAAACCAGTTACTGCATATTGCAACCAAGGATAATACCACTGGGCAGTCCCAGTGCGAACCACTGAAAAGGGAATCAGTGCTTGTTTACTGTGGTAGACAAGTTCTGTTTTAGCGGTATAATAGGGCCAGGTACCCCAACACCTGGATAAAGAATGCTCTAAAATAAGCAATAGGGTTATACACGACTGGATGAACTGGGCAAGTTATTTATTTTTCTTGGGCTGTGGTCGTGTATAAAGCCATAGATTGTAAAAGTGTTCTTACATCCCAATAAATGACAGCACACATTGTATAGTGCTGAAGCCTTAAGGAGCACGTGGCTGACGGAAAGGAGTAATTCCTTCTTAATGAAATTCGCATGACAGTTATGACATCTTCCCCCATGTCAGTGTATTTGTGTTCCGTTAACAAATCATTCTACAAGTATTAATATTTTTTCTTTGTTGTTTTTACAGCATTCGTCAGATAAATTCAGCAAGTGATTTTGGTTCTTTCCTCATGTTTGCTGGGATTCCTGCAGTAGATCTTGGCTACGAGTATAACAGTGTAAGCCGATTTGCAGTGTTCAAATAATATTTCACAGATAGCTTGTACATTAGAAGTTCATTGTTATTCGAATGAATTTGGTTGCTAGTTTGCTTGTCAAAAAGCCTTTTCTCTTTTATATTTCTTTCAAATCAAATATTACTTTCATAGGTTTAAAAATGGGACAGGCACGTAAATAAGGATTACCCAGAACTCGTCTCAGATGACATGTTCGATTGACATAATATTCACAAAAGTTATTGCTGAGACTTCTCTCGTTCAAAAGGGGGATCTATAGTGATATGAGTTGAAATTATCCCTTTGAACCCTCGTGGTACCTTCTATGTCAGTTCAATGACAGAAATTGGAAGAGTCCATATTCATTATATGGGGATAGACCAATCTATATTTTCAACGTGCAGCCCTACGGCTGCACGTTGAAAATATTGATTGGTCTACCCCACGCATGCACTTAAAACCCATCGCACTTAATGAAATTATGATGAATCATGTTCCCGGACAGGAAAAACGGTCTCTCGGCTTCAAAGGATTAAGTGTCTGTCGCTTTCTGGTATATGAATGTGGAACGGGTGTGTTAAGTTGTAGGAAGCATTACACTTCATACAAAACTTAACACGCCAATCCAACATTATTACTCTGATAAAGGAAAAGATAATTCATTTCAATTGCTATAATATAATCTAGCGTGGTTGTTTATATTATAATACACAGTGAGGCAGCTGACGTCTTCACCATTTATATCATTGCAGTTGTATCAATTTTTGTGCAATTGACACTTTTATTATTTCAATACGGGCTGATACACACGGTCTCGTATACTCAAGAGAAATACTGGTGTGAACAACCCACGTGAATACTAATTTGTAAATTAATTTATCAATATTATAAGGAAGATAAGTTTCAGTACCGACATACAGTTAATTGGACAGCAATGAATGACTGTTGTTGGTGGGGGGACGTGGCAACCGTTAATTATTCACAGTTCCTTATTCGACATTCATTCTCAACAGATAAAAACGGTTAATAGTGAATGTGGAATAAGGAACTGGGAATAATTGACGGTTGTCAAATCCCCTGTTAGTGTAAACGGTGCATGGAATTGAACAACTTTACAACATACTTGCAACAATTACAGTTTAATTGTAACCTTTTGACACGCCTACAATTATTTTGACAAATGAGCAGGTAGAAAGCAAAAAAACATTAATACGATTGGAAAATTATTCATCGAGTTAAGGTAACCCCCCCCCCCCCCCCCCCCCCCCACCCCGACCAATCATATGCAAGAAAATTGGATATTGTTAAAGCAAATTAAATTATACAATACTGAACACCATATACTGCTCAAGACTTACAGCCTAGCAGGTGTTTCTATTTAACATAAGCATACGACATTTGACTAGAAACAACTGGTAAGATTTTACCAATTTTTCTCGTCACTATTAACCAGACTGCCAGTTTCAGAGTGCTTGTTGTATTACCTAAGTGGTGAGTAGACTTTACATCATATTTCTTTATGTTAAGACAGTGAGGAGTATGTCAATCGTTTTCAGCAAGGATGTATCCTTATGTTATGAACTGGATGGGGACCGTCTTTCCCTTGGCTAATTGATAATCTCATAGCAGACCAATAGGATTATGGAACGATGATAACCCAATACAACACATTATTTCCAAGGGAAACAAAATACAGAATTTTGACTCGCTGAGAGGTACGGTGTAACTTGCAATCCACAGTGGCTTTTTTTTACACCGTGGTTAACCACGGGGTAAAAACAAGAGCACACAATAGCAGGCTATATGGCTAAAAAAAGTACCATTTTTAATTATTAATTTATACCTTCTGCTCGGTTATGTTTGAATAAATATAAAAATACAGGAAATTTAATATTTATGTGCAATAAAATATTACAGATATGGATGTTATTGGACTGGCTCATTGAGCCAGTTCCAATGACATCCATATTTGTCTGCTTTTGTTTATTAAAAAACTTACAAAGTACAAATTTTCTGTCAGTTTTTGCCAACAATGTAGGTTAAAGTATTAAGTACACCAAACTTCTTGGGAATAAATCCGTTATCCTTATGTTTTCCAGGGTTTTATGGGGGTTTACACCGGTCTGGAAACTCATAGAAGCCTCAGGGTGTATGAGTTCCCAAACCGGTGCAAATTCCCATACACCATGAAAAACACAAGGATAACTAATATTATTAGGTCGCCGAGAAATATTGAACAAGGCCAAAACACCTTACCGATTACTTTTTATATAATGAACCAGCAACTGTAAAGAAAAATAAATGACAAACGCTTATTTGCTTAACATGAGGCGATTATTGATATTTTGAAAACAAAATGAAGAAGGGAAGATCACCCTGACTGGCAACCGTATATAGATTTCTCCTGGCTGAATATAGTTTAAACACAGTTGGCATGTGATGTTTTAAAACCAATGGAATTCTCAGAAACATGTTTGAGGTAAGGTAGAGTGCCATATGAGGTTCGTAGAATACAATATCGGGTTTGGTGATGTGGTTTTTGTTCGTATTTTTAAATAATTGTTGGCACTGTATCACCCAACTAAAGGTCATGTATTTAATAGTGGACCTCTCTTACCTGAATAGGCACTGGCAAAGTGACTATTCAACTTTCAGATTAATCAATTAACAGAGATTTTGGCACTTTCCTGTATTCTAGGAATAAACTGAGCATTTACTCTATTATATCTTGTTTGACATAGTTCATGGAGCTCTGTCAGACAAGATATAATAGATGAAATGCCTGTATTGGATGTACTGAGACCAAATAGGTCTACAAATAAGGGGAATTTGGTGACTGTCAAGGTAATTTCTCGACATATTACAAGATCTTTCCTTCAATTAACAGGGGTTTCCTCTACAGCCACTGAACAATTAACTAGCCAAATTTGTACTGAAAGTATGATAAATGGTTTTGTGTTTGAAAGTTATATTCAGTTAACGAGGTTATTTAATTAAGATATATCCAGTTAACCCTTTACTCAACGTAACAGCCAAAACCGGCCAATGCTATTCTCAAAAATCGCCAATTAATTTTTATTATTTTTTCATTTTTAGTTTCAAAAACATAGGTTATGACCTCTCTTTGGAACGCGCTGTACGAGCACGTTTCAAAGAAGGGCCATAATCTATGTTTTTTTAGATAAAAAATGAAAACAATTAGTTATTCAAGAATTCTGTTTACATGTGTCGTCTGCTTTTCATGTTAGGTAAAGGGTTAAGTGGGACCCACTGTACTATGTTTGACTAATTCCCTTGATACATCCATTGAGTGCATCAAGATGCTCTGCAATGTTAAAGTAAAGCAAAGCATTGCAGATGGCACCTTTATGCACCTAAGGGTCGAATACCGGAAACTAAATTGACAAAACTACTTGGCAGAACATGTGAAAAAACAACGTTCATTGTCGCAAGAAATTTTATAGCACATTGTCCCGTGTGTTTCATCTTATTCTCTTTTGTGGACATAAATATTGTTTCAACTAAATTAAACGTTTGTACTTGGGTTACATCGCCCACCCCCTACTCTTCCTATAAAACACTTGATCTTGAGTATGCTTAAAAGCTAATGAAAAGTCCATCTACTGATGCTTTTAAACCCCCACCCGACATAACGGCAAGATTCATCCAGCACCATTCGCAATTATTACTACTTTATAGGGCGCTCCTTGGGTTATTAAAATGATCTGAGGTGGACGATAAGACTCAACAACAGCCCGCAAAAATAGCATTAATAATGAAAACGGCCCGCAAGCCCAGAATTGTGGGTAATTTATGTTCCGGAAAAATGACAATAATGTGCTCGAAATTTTGTTGTCCATTTATTCCAACAAAACGGATTAAACCATGATTTATTTCGGATTATTAACTTCATTTAGGATTTAAAAGTGGTGGTGAGTATTGATACGATAAATAATCTCATTTTATAAATAACAGCGTGAGTTTGTAGTTAAAGCGCTTCAGCCAGATTCCAGCAATCCTATATTTTTATACTGTACCAATGACCCAGACATAGCTGGTGCTAACTCTTAAAATATAGGGCCAAACACAAATTTTGCCCCCTAATCCCCAAAATTTGCATCTAAAACCAAAGAAAACATGTCCTGAATGGCCGTCCACACTTCACCTCTACTGCGCATGCGCAGTGTCAAGGACGTTCCGAAATTGGCGCCATTAATCATTCTAAGTTTAGCCCTTCATCAGTTAACATCTGACTGATCTTTGTGCTTGTAAATCTCAGTTTAAATGATGCCAGACACATAAATATTAGTGAAATGGTGATTCTAAGGAGGATAGAGAAGGAGGAGAGGAAAAATGTGTGACAGAATATTATCAGGGCTGTAACTTAAAATTTTTTAATGAAATTATGTTAAGTTACCTATTTTCGAGGCAGCAGCCATTTTGTTGTCATTCTGATTATTTAGTTACACTGATTTTTCAGTGTTTTCCTCTCTCCCTGTCCTTTAAGTCCCCACTTGCTATTCTCCCATGCTTTTGGCATAGTTTTTGTAATTATTATTACTAAATTTTCTTGGGAGTTTTAGCTGAATAACAGAATGAATTCTGTTCTTTTCCCCATGTTTACGTCTTCACCTACGGGTGGTTAGGCGTTGTGTTCTGCATCTACCATCTGATGTTCTGCAGTTTCTTCCCTGGAAGTCTCTGTTTTGCATCAGATAGTGTATTTTTGGTAACTGATTCCGGGCCTGGGTGCCTGGAGTCTTATTTTAGTGTTTTACATTCATTGTTTACATTTACAACAGCCCTCTGTGTGAGGGGGGGGGGGGGGGGATTTCTGGAAAATAATATCTTGATGTTATTTTAATCATAACTAGATACATTATTATTGTTCGTAAGTGTTTAATAAATTGTTTAAAATATTTTTAAAATTTTTGTCCACACTTAGGCTTGGGATCCATTGGGGCTCAACGTTACTTTTCAGAAACTTGGGCTGTTCTGAAAAAATATTTTTTCAAAATATTTTGATTTCAATTATTTTTTCTATATTAATGGATCATATTATTATTATGTATTTTGATTGCCAGAGGTTAGTGCGAGTACCAGGGCTTGGTTTTCTTTTCACATTGAAAGGATATTGACCAATTGTAATAAGAGGAAGTCTTCCTCTGACTTTTATAATCATTCTATATGTGGTCAGTGTACTCGCATTAACTCCTGTTCTGTATCGTATGATTTCGATGACAATATGGGAAGCGTATGTCACGGTATGTTAGTGGGGAATTGGACACTCCGGTCCTTTTCCCGCAGGGTCACTCTACTTTATCAATTTCTATTTCAGACGATCAAGATTAGGGTGATGTATCTGTGATGTCTTCCAACAGTGTGCCTCCGTCGTCACAATTAATGAAGGGCTAGCGGAAAAGTGTTCATGTAAATACGCCAATTGCCTAAGAGGACCCTAGTAGGTTCGACGGCCTTTGACGTCCGCTAGCTCTCCCGGTGTAGCGTCCATTCATCGAATGGTTCGGCAGCCGGGTTCGTCCGTTGCGGTCTAGAAGGAATTTCGGGGTGATGCGAGCACTATAAATCAACCAATGCACACCCAGTGACGGCGGATCAGAGGGAGAACGGAGGAAGCCTTTTAGTCTGGTTCATAGCTCGTTCTGGTCCATCCGGACGGCGAGCGAGAGAGGCCCCTCTCTCGTACAACAACATCTCGCCCCAGATGTTGTGGTACAAAATGTTTCGCATTCGGAGCATACGTCCGTCGCTCGGGACGCTCCGACATATAGGCAGTCCGGAGTAGACTGTCAATAAGGCTTCCTCATTCTCATGGTAGCGCACACGACCGCTCTTGGCTACGTGACCTCGGATATCCAGTTAGCTTCGCCAGTCAGAGAATCATCGGCGACCAGGTCACACCATCCGGTAGCCAGGGACACGAGGCCTGCAGACTCCGGACGTTCGCATAGAAAGTGTGCGGGAGTCAACGTACACGGAGTTTCCGGCGGCAATGCATCGTAAGACCGCTACTGCACAGGCCTCGGGAACGGACGTGCTTTCCTAAATAGCACAGTTTATCGCAGCATTCCAGCATCAACTGAATCTATCGCATATTTTTTATCCGACGATGCTGGGTCGGGACGCTCCGCGGAAGCGGATACGGACGTCCGAAAATTTCATCCGGTCCGACGGGATACCGAAAGGGATTTGGAGGATTTCGAGCTACCCCTTTCGGAATAAGATATGCTGTTGTGTATGTTATCTGACTTGGTCTTCTACGGCTTCTTTCGTCGGACCAGAATGCTGCTGATAAGAAACTGATAGCGTCGGTGGACTTAGAAATTTTTGGTTCGGTTCAGGGACATCGTCCCTCAGTTCCGACATAGTCCAATAATGTCACACAAACTTTCGAATTATTGAACGACGCTATATATATTATTATTATATGCTTGCTATAACCAAGCATTTCTGGTTTCTTGTTCGCAAAGTTACGGAGATGTCTTTCAAAAGTGTGCCTCTGTCTTCATAGTTAATGAAGAGCTAGCGGCAATAAGTGCTCATGGAATATGTCTATCGCCTAAGAGATCCCTTGTAGGATCGACGGAGTGACATTCGCTAGCTCACCCGGTGTAGCGTGCATTCATCGAATGGTTCGGCTGCCGGGTTCGTCCGTTGCGGTCTAGGAAGGAGATTTGGGTGATGCGAGCACTTTAATTACTTTAGTACTCACCCAGTGACGGCAGATTGAGGACAGATCGGGGGAAGCCTGTTAGTCCGGTTCCTGGCTTGTCCAGGTCCGTCCGGGCTGTGAGCGAGAGAGGTCTCTCTCTCGTCCAACAACATAGGGGACCGCATGTTGTGGTTCAGATATTTTACATTCGGAGCATATGTCTGTCGGTCGGGACGCTCCGTTATATTGACAGTCCGAGAGACTGTCCATAATGCTTCCTCATCCTCACAGCAGGGCACACGACCGCACATTGGCTACGTGACCTCGAGTATCCGATCAGTTTCGTCATTCAGTGATTCCACGGCGAATAGGTCACGCCATCCGGTAGCCAAGGGACACGAGGCCTATACACTCCGTTCGCTCGCATATTGGTAGTATGCACGGGGTAACGATCACGGAGCTTCCAGCGGCAATGCATTGTAGGACCGCTTCTCCTCAGGCCTCAGTGACGGACGTGCTATCCGAGTTAGCACAGTTGTTTCGCAGCATCCCAGCAATCGACAGTTTCTTGGTCGAATCAGGAATTATCCGACGGCGCTGGGTCGGTGCGGTCCGCGGTTGCATCAGGTACGGACGACCGAACGCTTTATAGGGTCCGACAGGATGGCGAAAGGGATTCGAAAGATTTCGAGTTTTCCCTTTCGTAGTTTCGGAAGCTGCCATTCATATCTTCTGGCATTATCTTCCAGTGATTGTTATTTCGGACTACATTGCTGCGATGTTGGATAAGAGACTTATAGCGTCATTGGACACGGAATTTTGGATCGGTTCAGGGACATTGTCCCTGACTTACCGACGCAGTCCAATAATTTCATTACAACATGTGTTTTATTTATCGACGCTATATATGCATACAAGCCTGCTACCAAGCATGATAGTTTAGTTTCTTGTCCGCGTTGCTCATTTCTGCCGTTTTATCATTTATACGAATAGTTTATTTTGGCAGAGCAGGGCATACCGAGAGTTCATATGCGTCTAGGCGGCGTGGTTAAAGACTGGAAATATTCTTTTTCGCCGTCTATGTCTTTTCCAACCTCAGTGTTGGAAACGACAATGATGTCTAGTAGACTTAACTTAGACGCTTTATCATACGTAATCCACCTTACTGAGGCGTTATCATTACGTCTTCAAGAAAAGATTTACGGGGTATTATTCTCAATGTGATTTCTTTTGAGGGCAGTAGTTTGTTCACGTATAACTCCGCCCTTCAGTGGCTGATTGGAGTTGGTTAGACGTGACGCAGCCCTAGCTACATCCACGCGCGTGGATAGTAAGGTTAAGAACTCTCTCAGAGTCGCTTCGTTCTCGGAGAAGCTTCTCTTCGACGGCAACTTTTCAGCAATCCATGAATTGCTCGATTTACACGTTCTCTTGTCTATCTAGTGTTACAAGAGATTCAGACTGGGGCAAACATTCGGTGGTTGACTCAGAGAGTGCCACTGCAGTTGCCGGACCAGAGTGTTGCAGTTATGACGGTTGCCAGTCAAACAGATTGGGATATAATATTGATCCCAACGGATTCGAAGTGCCAGGGTCTTTGGGTTCCGCAGTCTCTAAGCAACCAATTATCTTCCGCGGAATAATGTTTTTTTAGGCTTGCTTTATGTCATTGCATGAACATTATTCAGAAACGCATGTCCAAATCCTGTCCGTTATTTCGACAGTAGTGGCGTATCTCCGGAACCAGGGAGGCACTCATTCGTTTCCGTTATTCAATTTAATGGAAAGAATCCGTCTGTTGGTTATAGTACACCAAGTTCTGTTTCGGTCCGTCATATTCCGGGTCGTCTGATTGTTTTACCGGACTCCCGTTCACTTAGGGGTCGCTTGTTGCCGTCAGAATGGACTCTCAACAAACAAGTATTCAATCAGATTTGCTATCTATGGGAGCGCCCAATGATGAATTATTTACGACACAGCTTGCTAATCAATTGCAGACGTATGTGTTGGCTTGTCCGGATCTCTGAGTTAATGTTGTTAACGCTCTATTGATCTAATAGGACGGAATGATAGGATACGCGTATCCTCCGGCGCTGTTGTTTCGGAAGGTATTGCTAAGATAAACAACCAAAATACATTTCTGTTGATAGCATCTCTATCTTCACAGAGACCGTGGGTAATTTACTCCGTTGTCTACTGTGGGACTCAACGTGAAATCTTCCTCAATGAGAGGATCTTTTTTCGCTGGGTAAATCGTGTCATCTTTATCACAACCCGCAAGGTCGCAACCTTCACGTATTCCGTTGTGTGGTCCGTATTGCATTGTAAGCATTGTACTGGACGAGCTTTGGACGCGATTTCTTACTATAGGAGATCCTCTTCTTCGCTCTTCTATGCGGCTAAAGTGGAGGCTCTTCCGTCGTTGGTGTAGGGATCATTATGTTCATATTGTTGATCCCTCCATACTACTCATTGCAACTTTTTAGTATACTTGTTTGACAAGATCTACTGCAGCCTGTTATTTTTAAGGTTATAGGTTTATGTTACCTCATACCTATGCACTCTAGGATAGTTTACAATTGAGTCTTATGTCTCTTTATCTAAGTCAGTTAGTAACTTTTTGATAAATAGACTTAGAATCTTTAGATTAAATTTCTATATGGAATTTAACTTCGGTTCTTATTTAGCTAAGTCATCATTTGAGCCTCTGGAAACAGTAGTTTTCAAATTCTGACCTTTTAGACAGTAATTCTGTTGGCTTCTCTTTTACTGAAGAGTCAGTGAGTTTCATGCACTATCGATGGATGATTTTCACTTTCGTAGTTTCGGAATCACTACTTCCTTTACTATTTAGGTTGGATTTTTGCATAAGAGTTAGGCTTCTAATATCCGGAACCTATTGTTATTAAGGCCCTTCCGTCTTCGTACGGGCATAGGCCTTTACTCTCTCCGGTTAGAGTTTATGTATTTATAAACAGATATCTGTTTATTACTACGGGCGTAAGCTTCTTCTGTCTTTGATGCCTAATAGAAGGACGTTACGCTCCATTCTATTGCTAATGGATTCTATTAACTGTCGGTACTGCTTATGGTATATCATTCACTCAGCAGTTGTGCTTAAGATTTCGGCTCATGAAGTAAGAGTTCTTCTACATCTTGGGCTTACATTAATAGTGTCGCTATTACAGATTTTTGAAGGCTGCTCATTGCGCTCAGCCATCCACATTCATGAATTTTTATCTCAGAAATATCGAGTCCATATCTGGAAGCCTCTATTGTTAGGTCTATTATCTACTGCTCAGAATGTCATTCACTTAACAGTTGTTACTATAGCTAGGTAGGCTGTCTGTTTCGGCAGTGACTCCGTTCTGCTACCCTCTTCGCTCTGGGCTATTTGACCCAGGGCAAGAAAAAGGGGGGGGGGAGGGTGTTCCCTTGGGTCACCTGTTTTACTATGAAAACAAGGGGATACCTCCTCCGGAGTTAGTAATTCTGAGCTGTTATTGGGATGGTTGTTTAGTGAGAAGTTTATGTTTTAAAAATTCATTCAAGTCTTAGTTTTTAAAGTATAGCTTTTGAATATTGCATGTGTCAACGGACATGATTATGCAATCCTCAGACACTTTTAAGGAGTATAAGAGTCTCTATTCTCTAGACTTACTTTATTTATTGGCTTACTTTAAAAATTATTAGCATAAGGATTATATTGGATATTAATAGAGTACATGGATGTATGATGCTCAATTTTGGAAGGTGTTGTATCTTTCTAATTTATCATAAATAAGAAAGATACATGTAAGGCCTATTACTTCTTTTTCCCTAGAGGGGATGACTCTATTTTATATTATTGAGCGTATTCCATCTTGCTCTATGTCCTTGGCCCTCCAGCCTTTTTACTATTCAGCTATGTCTGGGTCATTGGTACAGTATAAAAATGTTAAAAAATTTATAGTAATTTCTATATTTTTTATACTTACCAATGACCCAGACGGGGATGGCCCTCCCAGGAGTTGGGAACTCTTGCCTCCCCGCTGAGTACATAGCGCTTACCAGGCACTGGTTATTAGAATGATTAATGGCGCCAATTTCGGAACGTCCTTGACACTGCGCATGCGCAGTAGAGGTGAAGTGTGGAGGGCCATTCAGGACATGTTTTCTTTGGTTTTAGATGCAAATTTTGGGGATTGGGGGGCAAAATTTGTGTTTGGCCCTATATTTTAAGAGTTAGCACCAGCTATGTCTGGGTCATTGGTAAGTATAAAAAATATAGAAATTACTATAAATTTTTTAACTTTCGAGTCAACCAAATAAATTGTACTCAACTTTGAACTTTGACCTTTGTTTGTAAATAAACAGACGACAATCCGATTCTTCTATTTCTAAATCAAAAATGTCTCAGTGGCTTGAAATGACGTTCTTCTATTTCTAAATCAAAAATGTCTGCAGTGGCTTGAAATGGCGTTCTTTGGTAAGTGGTAATAATAGTAATAACATATTCCTTTTCGGGCGTCATGGTACATTAACGGCCCTCGAAAAATGATTAACAGCCCCCGGGACCATTAAGTTTAATTTTTCTAGGGCCGTTAATGAACCATAACGCCATCAAAAGAACATGTTATTGTTATATTAACAGTTCAGCACGAGTTGTAATTAACAGTTTAATATTTTTTAAAACGTTTTGCCACAAAAATATTGATTATGACCCCTCATTGGAACGTGCTAATGGAGCTCGTTCCAGTGAGTGGTAATAAGCTACGTTTCTGGGGGGAAATAATATTGTTTTATTATACGCTAAACGAAAGATTATCGAAGAAATTGCGGAAAGATAGAAATCATATCCCCCACTGTGAAGATATAGAAATTTTCACTTTCACGGTACCAATCAAAATGGCGGCTTTCAAAGCACCACTTCAAAGTGAATAGGAGTCAAATTATCACTGGAAATGATCAATGTGTTCTCAAAAGGTATAATGAAAAGAAAATCTAGTGTTTTTGAGTGGATACCGATCATTTCCAACAACAATTCAACACGTATTCACCTTAAATTGATGCATAAAGCTTATATTACGAGCTTTCAGACCATGATTGGACTAGAAACCCACCAGCTGAATCAGATTGCACGACGCTGTCTGTTCCGATTATCTATCAAATCACTTCCGCGCATCAATTATTCAATGCGCTGTTTACTTCCATGCATCAATTCAAGGTTGAAACGAGTGGAATTATCAGATTCTTATAAAAAAAAACGTATAATAAAAAGAAAATCTAGTGTTTTTGATACCGAAAATTATCTCACTTGTGACCGAGACATATGATTATTTTCTCTCGCGCAAGCACTCGCGAAAAATAAACATTTGTCTTGGTCACTCATGAGATAATTTTCGGTATCCACTCAAAGACACTAGATATCCTCTATATGTTTGTAATAGCTGACCTCTATTCGTGATAGGGAAAGGGTAAATATGATAAAGTTAACCATATATAAGATAGAAAGAACAGAAAAAAATATTCAAAAAACAAAAAAGAGTATTCACATATTTCACACGCTGTCCGACTTCTTTGATTTTCTTTCAGAGAAATTTTCCATTCTTGTCGCGCATATATACATGGCCGGTGAGGGAGCAGGGGTACCGGTAGTAAACCCTAGGCCCATGGATTTAGTGGACCCGAGCCTTGCCCATGCTTCGCGACACAAGCTGCTCATTGAATTAGAATACAGTAGCCATTCATTACATAGAAAATGGACGACTTTTGCAAGTCAGATCGGAAAATTTCCCGAGATGTCACAAATTTAACTAATTTTTCTGCAAAATTGCAGATATCTGACATGCCCCCGATTACGTGCACTCGTGCTTGCCTTCTCTCCGCTTCAAGATTACAACCATTATTCGACGCTATAAGCTGGGATATTATGAAAGGGCCCAAGTACCAAAACAAAATTCGCCCGGAGCTCGAATTCTTTTCGTTAGCTCTGCATATGTGTCACACAATTTTCTTCCGAATGATAGCTTGCGCATTGAAATTGGGATCTCTGAGTGTCGGACATCTGCTTTTTGATTTTATTTCGTGTGTTATGAATGACAATCTATGGAAATTCCTATATTGTCTGTTTATGTAATGAGACGTCATTTTGTGTTTTCAAGATTTTTAAAATATTGTTTGGAAGCTTGATTAGTTTTTAAATGGATCTTTGAAAATGCACTAAGTGCAATCGCCTGATGTAAACGCGGGAATGCTGTAGAAGCTATGAAGTTGAAAATCATATTTGATAATCTCATCGAGCTCGTTCCAGTAAGGGATCCAGCACCATATTTTGTTGGTAAAAATTAAAACAACAAACAATTTGAGTGGCAAGTTTTGGCAATGGCGCTGGCGTTACGATGGGTAGAGGATTAAGAAGGACAGGTGGACTGTCCATCATAATTTCGCGGCGCCCCCCCCCCCTCCCCACCTCTGTA
Organism: Pictodentalium vernedei; assembly: GCA_031216915.1. Lineage (NCBI taxonomy): Eukaryota > Metazoa > Mollusca > Scaphopoda > Dentaliida > Dentaliidae > Pictodentalium > Pictodentalium vernedei. The sequence goes on from CM062292.1 coordinate 173,047,854, forward strand.
CCGAGCCACCACTGTAATTTATTCTGAATAATGTCATCAAGGTTTCTGATCAAAATGTCTGGAGCCATAGTTAACCCTCTGCACTCTGATGTCAAAACACCCAAGTTTTCAGCAGCAAATATTTTCCACAATGCAACTGATAATTTAAAAAAATTATATCTTGTTTGGCAGAGCTCATTGAGCTCTGTCAAACAAGATATAATTTGTTAAATTTTTCATGCGGAATGGGCAGTATGGGGACAATGCTGAAAAATTTGAAATACTGCCAGAGTGCTATGAGTTAATACAATTATTGTATCAGCATGGTGTTGCACTCGTCTTCTTATAGTTTTACAATCGCCGAAGCTTAGTATTGATCCTATAAAATATTAAATGGCGGCGACATGGAGTGACTTGAAATAAATCATGACACCCCGTGATACGCTAATTCAGTAGTGCTTGCTTACAGTAGTATAGAAGTTCTGTTTCACTGGTAAAATCGGACCCGTTAACAAACACCAGGGCTTGACGTCATCTGACGTGGGCGACATAGAACTAGCTATTATTTGAAAATAGAATATATTTTCATATTTGGAATTCACTTTAAAAACAATTCTACCATCCAGTACAAGTATTTACATTAGTTTCTTGACTCCTGTACCCCACGTGTCATGTAACTAACTAACCCTGTGCGTTGTTACAGTCATAGTCAGCGTATATTTTCATGTAGTGTTGTGATTTGGAAGTTACCCATTTATTTTTAACCAGACAGTGTGACTAACACCTGTGCATTTATACTTTCTGGTTATAAAAAATATGTTATTAAGGCCACACAAAGTAAATCTTGTGTTTCTCAGGCCATTATTTGTAAAATTGCATGCGGGCGAGCGGTTTTTTATTTTATTTTTTATTTCAGTAATTACTTCTTGGCCATCTAAAGTTTATGTTCTTGGTACAAGTTTTAGGCCTCATAATCTACAGAATACCATGGGTGGTGGTGTATTTCATCCCTTGAGCGCAAGAAGACTTTGCAATGCTAAAGCATTGCAAAGCCTTCTTCCACTCAAGGAACAAATTTATCAATTTTTTAACTTGGGTAAAATATCAGACATAAACATTTAATTTTTATTTTTTTAAGTTTAAATTGGTTATAAAAAGAGAGCATGCGGCAACCAAATGGACCATGTGGGAGGGCCTGAGAAACATATTTTTAATTTTTTTAGGCCTAACCGACTAACTAACTCTGTGCACTGTACAGCCTTAGTCTGTATCAACTCTTTACAAAGCGTAATGGTCAAAACCACCCCATGTGTCATGTAACCAACTAAACCTGTGTTTTGATACAGCTTAAGGCAGTGTATATTTTCATGTAATGTGTGATATGGCAGTTACTATTTTTTTATAACCTCACAGTGTGACTAGCGCTGTGCATTACACAAGGTTAGTCACACTTTCTGGTAATAAAAAATTTCGTTATTAACCGAGAAACTAACCCTGTGCACTGTACAATTTCAGTCTGTATGAACTCTTTACCGAGCGTAATGGTCAAAGACAGCCAGTACTATTCTCAAAAAGCGTTCAAATTCAGCTGATGAACCGTCATTGGAATGGATTGTGGAAAGTTTTTTTTTTGTGATACCAAAAATTAAAACATTCTGTTTTCAATTAATACCCTGTTATAGGTTTTAACGATTGGCCAAACTTGACTTTAAATACTTGTGTTTCGGTCATGTTATTACCATAGCTGCTGAACGGGTCCTTGGACACCAAACAAATAAATGGATACTGATGAATATATTCAGTGATATCCAAGGATGTCATTTGTTCCCTTGTGAATAGTATTGATATGGCTGCTCACAAGCAATTTTGATAATTTCATTCATAGCTTCAAACCCACCCTGATTATCAATTAATCTAGACTTGTGAGGATTTTGCATCTTTTAGGGTTAAATTTTCAAAATCGTTCAAATCAAACCATTGTTGATCCGGTGTGTCCTTCTCATACCTTTCGGTCCGACCTCCCCGCGGGAACCCCGGGAAGTGAAACAGTGCCTGCTCACTGCGGTAAACAGGCTCTGTTTTACTGGTAAAATAGGACCCAGTCACCAATGCTTGGGAGGTGCAAACCCTCTCTAAAATGGACAGCATGGCGTATTAACGTTCACCCTTGGTCTTGAGTTGATACTCATGTTGTAGTCATGATTAGCCATTGTGCAAAAATGTGACCTTAAACACCAATAAATAAATAATATTTCGGTCCGACCATAGTTCAACGCTGTGGAAGGCATTTGGGGGTGAGGGGAGTATTAACCTGCGAAAAACATTGATGTCGAAACGGAGCCCGACCAACCACTCTTCCCTGTAACATGTGGTGAGCTAATCCACCGTTGTGACGTAGTAATTTTAATAAGCATTGTTATTTGGCCTCAGCAGTTTCACGCGTCTAATGATTATGTTTATTTCAGGCGACACTAGCTTTTTATTCGACGTATCACAGTGCATACGATAATTTCGACGTTATGAAATTCTATGATCCGGATTATAAGGTAAGTTGTCAGGGTCCTACTCCCCGCCTCCTACTACTACACACACACGCACCCCCCCCCCCCCCCACACACACGTACGTGCACGCACAAACACACGCAAAAGCACACAATCACCCCCCCCCCCCCCCCACACACACACACACACACACACGCACATGCAAACACAAAAGCACACAATCACCCAAAAGGGAAAAAATGAAAATATTTCGTCAGACCGTAGGTGTGCTGAGTGCAGTTGCCAAATTATTAATATGCTCAAAGACCTTCGCATAATCATAAATAACTGACATAAATACCATGTAGTTTATAGATAAATGGGCCAGACAAGTCTGGAAAATTGTTCCAGCAACCTATAACGCTGTTGTAAAAGCCACGCCATTCTGCCACGATATTTACCATAACATTTTTGATGGTTGTTTCTAATAACGATGATTGTAGATTCGTTGTTTAAATCACTTTGCAGATGGCGCCTTTTCTTCTTTACGAGCTATTCGTCCCTTGGGTGTTACACTCAAGGGGCGAAATAGCTCGTTAAGAAGAAATGGTATGTATTAGAGCGATTTCAAGTCGGTTTGTGATGATTCAACGTTTTTGAACACATGTACATCTTTTTTACCATTGGAACCACAAAGATCTGAGCTTCATTGGCGAACCTGCATGTAGAACAGGCTGAAATTGATGCGATCATTGGAAAAATCATGTTTGAAAGGCAACGGTCATGGAAATTGGAGAAAAATGAGGGAAAACCGATTATATGGAACAGATGACCTTGCCATGCAGTGTACCTTTGTAGTCGCCTAGTATAATAGGTGGCCCACAAGAAGGCTGAGTGACTGAATCCGGGGGGTTAAGATCGCCATAAAATGCCAAGGTCAGGGGTATTGAATCACATTCTGTTATCGCCAAGGGACAGATTTTAAAACTATCTTTTACACAACAAACAGAAGTAATTGTCACTTGCTCGATAAATAAGCCCATGGTATCCTTAGGTTCCGTGCTTTCCACTCAGTCGTTGTTGAATACCAGAGTGGCGCTTGCCATGGACACGGCCTCTAATATTTGATACTTGTTTCAAGAACTAACTACTTCACTAAAACGGCATCCATCCATACATTTTCATATAATATACACGTAGGTTTTAGGACTTTGGTCCCAGTTTATTTGAAAACCGATGATCCATTAAACAGTTTTCCAGACACTGTAACAGGCGTCAAAGGAAAATAGACGTCACATGTCAACAATGGTCTCATGGGGCAACCACAAAATCACTCGTCCGTAAACTTTCCTCTACTCCCGTCACAGTAACTGTTCTTTTTTCAGTCTTTTGGGACGAACTCTTGCGCTTTAACTAAAACTGGGCCCCGCGGGAACCCCGGGAGGTGAAGCAGTGCTTGTTTACTGTGGTAAACAAGCTCTGTTTCACTGGTAAAATAGGGCCCAGTCACTAATGCTTGGGGTGCAAGTCCTCTAAAATAGTCAACATGGGGTATAAATGATTGACTGACCTTGACTTTATCTCCATGTTGTGGTCATGATTAGCCCTTGTGCAGAAGTATGTGACCTTAAACAATAATAAATAAATAATAAATACTAAAACTGGGCGAAAGGTTCTTTTCAAAGAGAATGGTTTATTAACAATGACAATACATGTTATCTTCAAAAACTGTAAATCAAAAACATGTTCTCATCTGAAGAAGGCTCACGCATTATTTCACGCCAACGGCAATTGTTCTGGCAATTGCAGCATTCACTGCATGCTAAACCCATGTTCGTACGCTTGACTACTTGAACTGCATTCCCTGTGTTAACAAACTAAGTGTGTGATATTCCCCAGTTCTTTCGGTGTTGGTTTAGTTTTAGTACAACCGGGCATCACGATCCTGCTGTTATTATATCTCCAAAGAAAATGTAATGGAGGCAAATCGTACGTCGTGAGTTGTCAGTTGTTGGCCCTGATGTGAGCGTAGAAGAAACATCTAGATGCATGTTGCGTAACGTTCCTGGCGGTAGCATTAGTGTCGATTTGTCACCAGGAACCGCCCAAAATTTGTATTGTTTTGTGCTCGGACTTCTTCACATTAACAGCCCCTTGCGTATGCATTGGAAGTACGACGTGACTGCTATTGGGGCATCGCAACCTGTCAGGGCATGCACTGTGGATAGATCTTTAAAGAAACTTTTCCAAATTCCAAAGCAGATAAAATCAATTGCAATCTGTTGCTTCCTATTTACTGAGATTGTTCTGGAAGCATATAGGAGTTTTTATGTTCCCGTCCGATTGCTATATCAGTTCAAGAACATCTGTAACATCAGTTTTAACAACTAACCGAGTGACATTTGGTGCAGTGAGGACTAAGTGCAGAATCATGCACGTGTCGGCATATTCGTGGTCTGAGCTTCATTTCCTAAATTTCTGTTCATGGTCATCTCTTTTCCCATCATCGCGCTTCCACATCTACCCGCTATGACAACAGAATTTGCATCCGAAATTGACAGCACCAAGTTGATGCGAGACAAAAGTGGTCAAAGTATGCTTACTCTGTGAACTCTTCAGAATCTGTGAGACCTCGGGACATCTCTGGTTCCATTTATGACATGTGTGGAACCACCACTTTAGCCATATCTACAACTCACTAGCTGTGTTTCACGAAATCTGTTTTATCTGAACGATCGAATACAGTAGGGGACATACATGCGGCCTTGGAGGAAACCGACAATCCTCTTCTTGATATGGTCTACAAAGTAAGGGAATGTTTGAACACGCGAGCATCGAACTCTTGGATGAACGATATACTAACAATGATTAACTTTGTTGACTCGAGTCCGACCAAACTGCATAACTTCGGCTCGACAGCTTAATGAGATTCCAGCTTCTTCACCAGCTGCGCTCGTGATGTCTTTCCAAACGTCCCATCATTATAGAGCAGGGAGATAGCTCGTATCTCAGACCATCACGGAGAGACGCTGTTTTGCTTCGGAACCACAAGATGTCCTCTGAAACAGAATTTCGGCATCAACTTGAAAGCATTGTTGATTTTGTCACTTGCGTTACGTCTGCAAACATGGAAACCTTGAAACGGAAATCAGGTTTTCAGAACGTTTTCCCCTCGCTTGATTTTGCAGGCCTCTGGTCGAAAATGATTTAGACCAGTTCTTGCTCGTCACTATGCAGGCGATCATATCTCTTTTTATATGTTTTCCAGACGCAAATTCTGAAGTTGCATTGACCAAACTGTCTGGCACATTCCCAACAAGGAGTCTGCCACTGTTCTGAAACAACACCACATATCTTGTTTACGTCAGAGAGCCTTTAAGACTTAACATAAATAGTTGGTATAATGATCTGACATAACGAGAAGGGCGATTCATACCAATTGTTTATGGCGAAAAATACACTAAGGTTTTAAGATCGCCATTTGAGTTGTATTTTAGATGTGCCGTTTTCCTTAGCATACGTTTCGCAGAGACACTTCGAAAATCAATTTCAGAAATGACGCATTGCTTAAACATAACAAGATGAACATACCCCTTAATTTTGAGGGACGAAACCTCCAAGGTGGCCACATAACGGCCATGTTAATTATACTATGTTAATACTCAACCCCCAGGAGCGCTTTAAGACTGATCTTTAACATTCTGCACACATATCGGACACAACAAGAGCATGTTGTTCGTATTATTTTCAACAAAAAATTCAAGATGGCCGAATGGTGAACTGAACTTCCGTCCAAACGCTAAATCTTTAATTTCAACTCTTATTTTTATAAATGTATTTATGTGCATAATGATATAATTGTACAAACACATTTAATGCTTGGTGAATATTAACACATTTAACCCTTTACCCAACGCAGACGATATCAAAATTTATTATTTTAAATATAATTTTTTTTCAAATTTTTCAAAAAATTTCAACAAAACCATATCATGTGACCCCTCGTTGGAATGAGCTCGACGAGCTCGTTCCAACGAGGGGTCACATGATATGGTTTTGTTGAAATTTTTTGAAAAATATTTTTTTCAGCAACTGAATTTGCATATTACGCGGGTTGATGCGCCGATTCGTTGGGTAAAGGGATAAGTGACTATTTTAGCTTAGAACTTTAATGAGATTATAGATGTTGTACTAGGATTATTATATATATCTAGTGCCCAGCGGATCTCAATTTTCGGATCGAATCGAAACCTGAATCTAACCAGACAAAAGAGTTCAAATAAATGGAATCTCAAATCGAATTTCAACGGTACTATAATAATTTATTTTGCCTCACGTTTGTAACATCTGCCGTGATTGGTTAATTTGACACCTTCTAAAAGTCATAGTACTGGAGTTTTGGGGCAAAACACGGGTACTGTCGGAACGTTTTTCCCTGGAGACAAGAGAACGAAGAAAATGTATGCGCCACTTCCTTTGATCAGCGTCGATTGGAATTTCTCAACACCAAACGCTGGCTCCGTGTCCGTTTAACTTTTTTCAACACCGGCAGACACAAACTTACCAACAAATATATCATCTTCAGTGGGTGTATTTTCAATTTTAACTGCAAACAATGAATTCAAAAGAATCAGAAATATTAAAAAACTCACGTGTTGTTCACCACTTCAGTGAATCCTGAATATGAGTCTCAGTTATGACTTCAATCAATTATATTTCCACAAGTTTAGTAATCCTCGTCCTCACTGAACCTCCGCCTCAAGTTCAAAATAAATTGTTTCACTCCGTTTAATTCTATCAACTGCCGTCGTCCGAGAAACATGAATTATATTCCATTAATTTATACCACTTATCACACAAGCATTAACAATGAATTATAACATGAACAGCTGTAAACACTGGCATTTGTTGATATAGAAACTCCCAAAGAGACGGCACTTGTGACAAGTCATTTTCGAAGAGACGTCATTCGTTCGACATGACGTCATGTTTTTGGATTCGACTACATTGTTGTTACAAGATTTATGGCATGCTGCAGTTAACGCTTAACAATGAACGTTATTTTTTGTTCGGCATAATAAAAAAATAATTAGAACGTTTCTTTTCATGTTCTATCGGTCGATTGTACCTGAGTTTGTGTGATTTCTGAAATAAAACCTGAAGCAGCGAAGGTTTTATTTCAGAAATCACACAAACTCAGGTACTATCGACCGATAAAACATGAAAAGAAACGTTCTAATATAAGATAATGCACCTTGCAACAATAGATATTGCACCTTGCAACAATAGATATTGCACCTTACAACAACAAATGTTGCACCTTGCAACAATAAACATTACACCTTCTTGCAACACTAGATATTGCACCCCTTACAACAATAGATTTGCACCTTTCAACAATAAATATTGTAGAGCTGACCGGTATTGAAATTTCAAGTTCGGTTTTGGTATCGGTATTTTTAGAATGCTTCACCTCGGTATCGGTACGGTATTGGGTATCAACAGCATAAAAGTACCCATAGAAATACAAATATCGAATGCTAGTTTTGATATGCTCCCCAGCTGCAGATCGCCCGTTTACAGAATACAGAGTGACCGAATTGTCAAGGTGTTGGAAGTAAGACAGACAATCAACATCGGTGATTTGATGTAACAAAACCTTTTTGTTACATCAAATAACCGGTGGTGACTGCCGCTAGAAATAGAGAGTCCCTGAGCATTTTTGTCAAGAACTCGGTGCAAATAAGTGATCACACCAGCCAGAGTCTGTTTTTTAGTCCCCTACCGGCATCGCCGGAGGGGACTGTAGGTTTGCACTCCGTCCATCCGTCAGTCTGTCAGTCTGTCTCTGTCAGTCTGTCAGTCACACTTTAGTTTTCCGGAGTTTTTTTTTGGAAACGCTTCAACGGAATGATTTCATTTTTGGTAAACTACTATAGAACGATGACTTACAGATCACGCTTGAGTTTCATGCTGATTGCATTATTCTTGTGTGAGTTACGGCCCTTAGAGATATGGAAAAGCACCAAAATATCCGTTTTCCGGAGTTTTTTTGGAAACGCTTCAACGGAATGATTTCATTTTTTGGTAAACTACTATAGAACGATGACTTACAGATCACGCTTGAGTTTCATGCTGATTGCAATATTCTTGTGTGAGTTATAGCCCTTGGAAATATGGAAAAGCGCCAAAATATCAGTTTTCCGGACTTTTTGGGAAACGCTTCAACGGAATGATTTCATTTTTGGTAACCTACTATAGAACGATAACTTGCAGATGAAGTTTGAGTTTCATGCTGATTGCCTTGTTCTTGTGTGAGTTATTGCCCTTGGAAATATGGAAAAGCGCCAAAATATCAGTTTTCCGGACTTTTTCTGGAAATGCTTCAACGGAATGATTTCATTTTTGGTAACCTACTATAGAACGATGACTTACAGATCACGTTTCATTTACACTCTGTCCATCCATCCATCAGCCTGTCAGTCAGTCATACTTTAGTTTTCCGGCCTTTTTTTGGAAACGCTTCAGCGGAATGATTTCATTTTTGGTAACCTTCTATAGAACGATGACTTACAGATCAAGTTTCATTTACACTCTGTCCATCCATCCGTCAGTCTGTCAGTCAGTCTGTTGGCCACACTTTAGTTTTCCGGACTTTTTTTCGAAACGCTTCAACGGAATGATTTCATTTTTGATAACCTACTATAGAACGATGACTTACAGATCAAGTTTCATTTGTATTCTGTCCTTCCGTCAGTCTGTCAGTCATACTTTAGTTTTCCGGACTTTTTTTTGGAAATGCTTCAACCGAATGATTTCATTCTTGGTAACCTACTATAGAACGATGACTTACAGATTATGTTTGAGTTTCATGCTGATTGCATTATTCTTGTGTGAGTTATGGCCCTTGAAAATATGGAAAAGCGCCAAAATATCAGTTTTCTGGACTTTTTTGGAAATGCTTCAACGGAATTCATGCTGATCACATCTAGGTTTTAACATTTGTATAATTATTAATGCTCGTTAGTCCGGTAGGGGACATTGTATTGCTTCAGCGATATGTGCGCTCTTGTTCTAATAAAAAAATTAATAATTTCAGAAAATATTAATTCTTTATAATTATTACCCAAGGACACACCTATTCTTATACTATAATACGGGCCTATAGCCGGACTATTTCATAGACGGAATCAAAGTAGATTAAACAGCAGAACCCCTTGAACACATCTTTCACCATCAGGTCTCCTGTCGGAGCCCTGATGATAGAAGGAAGAGATCAAGAGGGGACGCTTGATGAAATTTTGAGAATATCCTGACTTTTCGTCACAGTACGTGTTCTTTTTTCAATGTTTAGGTGTAATCACTTGCTTTGTTTTTGTCCTTTCAGTTGCATGCCGCTGTCACGCAGGCGTCTGCTGAATTTGTTAGAGTATTAGCCGACTCTCTGCTGATCCCATTTAATGTGAGTGATCAAGCATGGCAGCTACAAGTATCTCACGATGTTCTGAACGACGGATACGGTGATCTTATGAAGAATAACTCCATTCCGTTTGGTGAGTGATTTTGCTTAAAATGAATATTAAATAAAACCACCTTGTCCTGCCACTGTCTGCATCAAGCTCTCGAGTCACCAGTCAGATTCTGTAAGGAATTCGACGTTGTTACGTGTTATTTGTTTACCCACTTTTCGTTGAATTTGCGCATAGACACCGTTGATTTAATGTAATGTCCCTTTACTCACAGAGATATAAGATATTTTCCCGTGAACCAAGCATGGATATTTCGATCAATGAGTATTTAATTAACCTTGAAAACATCAAGGCATTTACAGAACTAGTAGAACAACGCAGCGTAATAATAATACTACAGCTGTGATGAGTGTCATTCATAATTATTTGGTAAAGAAATATGTCTGATAGTATTGATAGAGTCATTAAAGATTCACTCAAATCAAACATTTCTGGCGTTGATTCATAGAAAATGAATGTTTTTGGTATTTTAAATTCAAGGGAACGGAATACTTCAATTGGTGGGAAAAGCGAACCGTTGGTTCGCTTTTCTCACCAATTGAAATATTCTAGACAATTGAATCTAACATATGCAGTGAACTATTTAAATGCTAGACTAATTCCAGGCTTCAGCAGCGTCGCATTCCTTACAGAATTTGACTGGTGGCTTCAGAGCTTACATGCTTATCTGTATGTAAGAACCGATATGCAAATGCAATCAAATAATGCCAGTGATATAATGGTCGGGCGGACAAGGGCCACACCTCCCACTTCGCCACACCTAACATCTGAACCTACAAAGCTCTTCGCTACTTACAAACCAAATCGTTTCTTTCTCTTCTCCTGACTTCCATTTTGTCATTAAAGATTATGAGTGTCACGATTGATGATTTTTCTAATTTTCCTAAACGATTAGACTTTTAAATTCGACTAATCGTATCCTGGTGATCCCATAAGAATATTAAGAAAATATACGTACCCCGAATAATAACTAACATCACGAATGGTCCCCGTTGAATGTAGAGAATTGTGCTTGTTAAAGTGAACCCTTGTGCCGCTTGCACCAGATATTTTACTTTATCTGTTACTAAAAGGGACGTTGGAGTCTGTGGGCACAGGAGCACATGGGGCACATGGGCCATGTGCCCAAACTTTCTACATAATTGAGAGAGAGAGAGAGAGAGAGAGAGAGAGAGAGAGAGCGAGCCAGAGAGAACCATGTGCCCCAACGTTCCACATAATTAGTTGAGAGAGTGAGAAAGAGAGAGAGAGAGAGAGAGAGAGAGAGAGAAAGAGTTTAGGACACCCCCCCCCCCCCCCGCCCACTTCCTCTGCAAGATATGTCTCATGTTGGAAGGCATAATCTATATAGATATATATCTTACGATCCACGTGACCGGCCTATTAGCATATTTAATGAGCGCACGGACTATTTAACCATCGACGTTCTTCCGTAAACTAACAACATGGCATCACGTTTCAGATGAACGTTTGTCGAACAAAATAGAAATAAAAACACAGATCGCAAAACCAAAGGACACTTGACTCTTTTATATGCAGTTTTGGATGAACGCCATTATGAGTGGGGAGAGTTCATTTCAATGTTCATATGGCTGCAAATCTTTGACCCCTGCCTCGTCGGCGTTGGGTTTCAATTTTGTGCTCTTTCCAATAAGCAAATCAGTTTTTTTCGGAAATGGACAAGAAAATGGTTCGATACAGCTGCACCTGCCCATGGATTACGTTTGATGAGTTCAGAGTGTTTTGGTGGGTGGGTGGGTGGGGAGATTATCCCTGATGCGGGTGGGTGTGAGATGGGGAAATCTCACCCTCGAGACAAGATATTTGGTCTAGACACTCGGCAAGCCTCGTGTCTGGCCCAAATATCTTGCCCTCGGGTGAGATTTCCCCACCTCACACCCTCACCACCAGTGATAATAATAATCTTTACCAACCTGTCATTGCAGTCTTAATTGGAATTAGCAGGAGTGGGGTACACGGACTCTTTACTCTTCATTATATATTGTACGCGACGATTACCTCGTTTGATTTTTATCTACTACGGCATTTAAGCCTCTAACGTCAGGAGAAATGTATATATACTTTTTAATACCATGGTTACCTATTCGACTATATATGAAAAGCCTATGACATAAATTTTAGCTTTATACACCAAATGTGGTGAACACGCCAGCAAGTGGGCGTGGTGGCGTTGCGGTAACCGGTTCTCGTCATATCACCGAAGTTAAGCAACGGCGAGCCTGGTTTGTCCTTGGATGGGTGACCGTCTGAGCGATCGATTCGGACTCCCGCGTTGTGTCCTTGGGCAAGACACTTCACCACGATTGTCCACATGGGGGCACGATGACGCCGTGTACTAAGGCGTACTGCAGGTCGATGGTGCGCATGTCTTCAACCAATCTAATCCTGCCCGTGCTGCAGTGGGATAGTCGACTAATCGAATTTTCGTGACAGCTCTAGTGTCGAATTTCCACTGCTACTGTACATAGAGTAAGAATGACCAGGTCTTGAGAACTTTGAACAAACTGAAGATTCCGTAGACTTTTTTTTCTGTGAGCTGATTTTTATTCAGATTTATTGAAGTTATTTATCTATTTATTTATTTATTTATTTATTTATTGGTGTTGTAGGTCACATACTTATGCACAATGTCTAATCGTGACCGTGACAGTTTTACGGGTGGAGGAAGCCGAAGCACCCGGAGAGGACAACCGAGCATCGACGAGCAACTTTCAGCTCCTCAACATTCTAACTCTGTTCAAGCTCCACTCAAGCAGGGCTACAACGGTTGAAGACATGCGCACCATCGACGTGCAGTACGCCCTAGTACACGGCGTCATTGTGCCCCCATGTAGGAATCCGGGATAAATTGCCTTGCCCAAGGACACAAAGCGGGTCGTCCCGGACGGGGATCGAACTCGGGACCTCCAGCATAGAAGTCCAACAGTCTACCACTGAGTCACAGTGCTTCCTATTTATTGAAGTAACAGGCATCTAGATCTCCAACCCGATCCGTTCCATGGATCTGATTGATCGATACCCATGTTAGCATCACTCACTGAAAAAATCAAATGCGGCATATCAGTGAAACATAGTGCGACTTTACTTTATAATTATTTCACTACCAGTATTTTAAACTGCCTTAAATGATATATTTTGGAAAGACATATTTTCGGTGAACGTTCTATACGCGCGGTCTACAGTAAGTGATGGCGTGTTCGCGTCCCTTCTCAAGAGGACATCCATCGAAGCGATTGAACGTATGTACACTGAAGCAAAGATATTATTTTCAAACCCACAAAACAATCATAAAGTGTGTTACAATTAAAACAATTTTTATGTTTCAGATCATTTAACTCATGCCATCAAGAATTTTACCAGTGACGCGGAATTATTTGAGGAAAGAATAAAAGGCATTAATAAAAACGAGTGAGTGTACCCTCTCATGTCACAAAACTTTAGCACCAGTTACTATCAACGGCGCTGCAAACAATGAAGACTGATGGGGGAGTAGCGATTTGTAAACCCGATTTGTTCCAACTGTGATGACTGACGTCCCGGCTGATAAAATATTCCAACTACATCATCAAGGCATTCCCTGAAGGCGTGCCTTGATGGTGAAGTTTGAATATTTGTCAGTCGCAATTATTGTTATAGAACTCACGATTTCTCAGGTATTTATTTGTATTTACATAGAATAGTCGTGACACAGATTCTTATTTAATTAACATGATTGTTCCGGACCGGTGCTCCAAAATCGTAATGTTGAGCCCCCGATAGCCCGAATCGGATACTACAGACCTCCATTTGTATAACCGAAAGTGTGTCTGACTTACGTCTATCCAGGTATCAAATAAAATCATAGTCTTGTAAGAAAGGACCTGATTATAAAGAGCGAATCGATGTCGAAAACACCAAAGCCGATGAAAATGTCGCGACTGGGAAATTTATTGGCGATGTGTATGGCAGGGAGTATCGCACCAGCAAACCCTTCTTAACGGCTGGTGAACAATGACCCTGAACACGTCTTCCGCATACTAAATTCACCACAACCGTGATACGCAGTTAATTTTATACAGGATTTTCTTTCCCAGAATTGCCCATTATCGAGCTCTGCTGATATGACTTCCAACTCTGATATGTCGCTGATTGCATCCGATATGACCCCTGCTAGAGTTGCCCCCTTGATGCGTTTAGGCGCAGCCATTTTGTTTACAGCGAAATCATTCATCGTTGTTATTAGTCGAAAGCAATCAGTTTGTAAAATTGACATTATCAGGCAAAAGGGAGGAGTTTTTGTATGTTGAGGAATAAGTAATGATGACAAAAGTAAGGATTTAGCAGATGAAGAGAAGAAAGAAGAGAGTTGAACAGAAAATTCACCACAAACTACAATTCAGTGACAATCGGATATTCGTAGTGGGAGAAGAGGTAGTTTAGCCGTTCGAACGTTGCGGCTTCTCCGGGGTGGGGGTGGGGGGGGGGGGGTGGCTTGGACGTTTGGTTAGCTGAACCAAGAGTGGGAGAACAGGAAACTTCGGATTGTTTTGGTTTAATAAATAAAGAGATTTTTACTGGTAAGTTCCAGATCGTCCACGATATCAGCCCGAGGTAACTTCACATCAGCCTTCCACTTCCGGTCTCAGGCTGAAATGAAGTTACTTAGGATTGATATCTCGGCTGATATGAAACTAACCAAGTATTAACGTCTAAATATTGGATATTCATGTCTTTTCTCTTATAATAAAAGTCTCTGACTGGCTTCATTCCTGTTGAATGATATACCGCCTCTGATATCCCAGACCAACACTTTTAGAGCGAGCCGCCATTTTGTGCCGTCACGACTAATGTATGACATATTGGTTTTCCTATGAACCTTTCTCACCACAGTATAGTGATATCAGACCCCTGAATTTGCAAACATAAAGACCGTTCTCACATTGGACAGAAAATTCAACGGCTGTGCGGCAAACTTCAAATTTCTATTTCCATAACTACAAGCCAGCAATACAGTGATGCAGGTTTTTTTCGAGTAACGACATTGTAACTTAAATAATGTCTTGTGTTTTCAGTCCCTTTGCTTTACGACTGGTAAATGATCAGCTGACATTACTAGAGAGGGCGTTCCTCGATCCACTCGGTCTACCAGGAAGACAATTTACCAGGTGAGCATCATCGACTTGCACTAACTGTTCAATTACACGATTTGCCACTACTGATTCAATGCTTCGTTTCAGCGCTATCGCGCTCGCGTGCCTGTAATAATAATATATGAAACCTTCAGCTGATTTGCCGCGGTCCTCTAACGAGGACGCCTAGATCAACCTGGTCCCCCCCCCCCCCCCCCGCTCCCTCGGATCACCTTGCATTCACACACAAACTGTTTTATAATTACCTCTATTCGTGCTTTCTCAGCCTCCCTAACTATAATATTGACCCCATCCCTCATGTTTCATCCCATTTTTCCATTAGCGTCTCAATGAGTCATATTCTACTAGCCAAATATTTGGAACATTCTAATATGAAATGTCCTAGAATGTCCATCTCCTAAGCTGCATATTTGGTATTATTTTCGCTATTCGCTGTTACACTATTTTTATGACCCTGCTGAAAGTGCCATTAAAGCTCAATAAATAAATAAAAAAATAAATCGTAGCAACACGAGAACAAATTTTGAACCAAAAATAAATTAGCACTCTAACAGCTGAAGCTTTAGCTTGGACAGTTTTCGAAAATTTCTCCTCAACCTTCATGTTTTCTGGACTAAAATCGCTTTCGGCCAAATTTTGACGGGCTGGATAAGCTGCCATCTCAAAACTAGAAGCCACAGCCGGTGTTATCTGCCTATTGCGCACTGCGCTGTGACTGCATGTTGTGCCTCTGTTCCATGGCCCCAAGATGTATAAAAAAGCAACGTTAGGTAATTTAGGGTTGATAATATAAGAGGATATCTAGTGTTTTTGAGTGGATACCGACGAAAATTATCTCATGAGTGACCGATAGAAATGTTTATTTTTCGCGAGCGTTTGCTCGAGCGAAAATAACCATTTGTCTCGGCCACAAGTGAAATAATTTTCGGTATCCACTCAAAAACTCTAGATTTTCCTTTATTATACGCTTTTTAAAAGAATCGGATAATTCCAATCGTTTCAACCATGAATTGATGTCTAAAAATAAACAGCGCATTAAAACATTGATTCGCGGAAGTGATTTGATTGATCGATACTCGGAACAGATAGCGTCTTGCGATCTGATTCAGTTGGCTGGTTTCCATTACAAACATGGACTGACAGTCCGTAATACGAGTTTTTGGTTTGGTACGTCCTTTGAAAGGGCGTACCAAACCAAAAACTTATATTGCGGTCTTTCAGGCCATGTTTGGACTAGCGAGTTTCATGCATCAATTCAAGGTGATTACGTGTTGAATTATTGCTGGAAATGATCGGTATCCTCTCAAAAACACTAGATTTGCTTTTCATTATACGTTTCTAGAACAAATTGATCATTTTCAGTGATAATTTGTCTCGCATTCACCTTGAAGTGAAGTTCTGAAAACCGCCATTTTGATTGATACCGTGAATTTGAAAATTTCTATATCTTCACTGTGGGGGATACGATTTCTATCTTTCCGCAATTTCGTTTTGCATGTTATAAAAAATATATTTGATTTCCACAACTAACTTGTGATATCTGATTGGAACTAGTTGGACTAGCTTATTTCTGTGGCAGATTGTGAGCCGTGATTGTTTGAACTGACAAATCGAACCACAGGAAAGCCTCCTGATTGTAATTACGTGTATAGCCACATGAATTTGGGTATTTTGTTGAGAAGTAGCTGAACACTCGTGAACATGCGTCCGTGCTTTGGGGAGATTGGTATCTTAGTTACGATAACAGAAAGTAACATGAAGCTGTGACATTTTGCGTCGATTCAAATCTAACTCATCTTCTTTCAATGCTATTAGTTACAAAGTGTTTCAGCAGGGTTTGCAGGGCTATACTACTCTTCTAAGATCCGTATTTCCTGAGGCTGAAATCCGAAGAAAATACGAATCTCAGAAGGCTAGTACAGTCCCGAACACCCTACTGAAACACCGAGTGACATATTTATTACCCTTCCCCTTCAGTGTGTCGAGTTTTGTTTTATTATATAATCCCTAAACGGTATTCCAGTGTCGAAAACCTTGATAAAAGTAATAATTAGAGAAGCTGAAAGAAAATATCTTGCGTTATTATTGAACAAGAAAGATTCGGAGTTATTTCCCTTCGATTGAACTGAAACATTTTGGGAGACTTCAACTCAAGGACATTGGATAATGACGCGTCGTTGTTATTGTGGGACACAAGTTGACTTTATAAGTGCTTTATTCGATACAGTGGTGCGTTGTGTGTCTTGGAGAATCGGGGACACTATATTCAAAATGTGCTTTAATGCGTTTCACTTTAAAGACAATTCATATAACAAGATAGGCTGCATGTTTCTTGAAACCATATCCGATCTGTAGTGTAGAAACGCCACAACAGAGTCCCTCTTCTCGACAGTAAAATCGGTTATTGGGGGTTTATACATATATTTTAGTTCAAGTTTTAGAAATATTCTCAGGAAACAATATTTTCTCACTTTGTTTGCGGCACATTTTTCTGGCCTGCACGTTGAAAATATTGAATAGTCTACCCTACTCATTTGCTTAGCAGGCATCCTCCTTAATACAATTATGACGTATCATTATTCTGGGTTGGAAAAACGGCCTCTCGAGTTCAAGGGGATAAAATCCAGTGCTCTAACTAATGGGCCAGCACGTCCAAAATAATATGTTAGTCGCGTAATATGGTATATACGATGTTTGTTATTTCCATTTTGAAAGAGTGTAACGAAAGATGACGCGGATCAGGCTCGAGAGTTCGAGCCTGATCCGAGTCATCTGCGTTGTTTCCTTTTAGGTGTCGCGACATTACACTTGTCAAGTGGTATTATTGTAACACCTGTCAAGTTCTGGGATATCTACACTTGAACAAAGTGCTAGTTCAGCACTTAGAAAGTGTTAAATACAGCACTTCAAGTGTAGTTTTTAACACTTTAGTTTTTAGCGTGTAGGTCTCATACATACCGGACTAGCAATTGCAATTGATAAGAAATGATAAAATTTTTACGTGTTTAATGTGAAGCGATTGTTTTCTGCCGCCATGTTTGATGGATGAATATACAAAGGGGGAACAATCTGACTGTTAGGCGTGTATAGATTTGAACAGGCTGCTCTCACGATCTCTCAAATACAGTGAAACTCTCAGACGTTTGTAGGAAGTAAAATATAGATTTTTTTTGGATCCATGTCTGTCGTGGCGTTTATTGTTGTTTTTTTAAACTTCCAGACATGTCATCTCAGCGGCTAGTAGCCGTAACATTTACAGTGCTAGAAGCTTTCCTGGTTTGACGGATGGGATGTTTGAAATAGAAAAGACACCAGAGAGATGGGAAGAAATTAAAAAACATTTTTCAGTTGTTGTTCACACAATACGATCAGCTTCATCAACACTTCGGGATGTCGTAAAATTTTTACCAAATCATGTTATATAGGTCTGTATGGGTGAACCCAATATATACTGAGCTAACTAGAAGTGTATAGAAGTATACAAATTACGTTTAAAATATCCCAATTACCTCATCTTTTCTTGCTCTTTCACATAGTCCCTTTATTCGCCGATATTGACTTGAAGTGGTTTGGCTCAAACTCGGATCTACTATGAGTCACCACATTCCAAAGTTCTTCCCGGCATTCTGTCAAATCCATCGACGAGATCTCAGACAGAACACACCTTCCCAGATTCTACGTTCACATTGAGAACTAACAACAAGCGAATCTCAAAGTTCAGGTCGAATCGAATATCACAGGTCTTCAAACTATAAATAGTCTCACACTTGAAAATATTGTCAACCTCCACTCAAGTATTTTATTCAATGGCTGTTGGTCTGTTTTGTCCTTGGGCAAGACACTTCACCCCCACTGTCCACGTGGGGGCACGGTGGCGTTGTGTACTAAGGCGTACTGCACGTCGATGGTGCACCTGTCTTCAACCAATGCTAACCCTGCTTGTGTGGAGTTGGTATGTTGGGGAGCTGACAGTTGCTTGCCGTTGCTCGGTGGTTCTCTCCGGGTACTCCGGCTTCCTCCACCCGTAAAACTGTCATCGTCATGATTAGCCATTGTGCAGAAATATGTGACCTTAAAAACACCAATAAATAAATACTGGTCTGTTTGGGCAAGCCAATCAGAAAATGGAATATTCCAGAATGGAATCAAAGTAGTGTCGGGAGCGGAACCCTCTTGAACTATTCTTCTATCATCAGGTCTCCTGTACAGGAGACCTGATGACAGAAGAATAATTAAAAAAGGAGACACTTGGTTGTATTTTGCGAACATCTCTCGGAAGATTAGAAACTCGGCACGACCGGACTCGAATCGTTGGCTCGATTTCGAATTGAAGCTTGGAAGTACCCTATCCCATTGTCGCCAACACTTCAACCTCGCCAATGTGCAACAGTTCTTGCTAACATTTCACACTACCCTATACCTGTTGGCTGAAAACAAGCCAAGTGTGCTTTCGATATTGTTAAAATAAACCCATATGATGTTGTTTCTTGTAATTTAAGAAAGTTACCTGGACCATAAAGTCCATAAAAAGCACATGAGTTCCAAGGACACCTATAGGTGTTCCAGGCAGTATTACAGTCCCTGGTTTTTCTCCACAACACCACACCAAATATTGGGAAAACGTACATTTTTATTATATTGCAGTATCACATGAACTTATAATAAATATTATATGTATTATCTGTTATGGATAAATAAATGCCTGAAACGCTGTTTCAATAAAATTATATTATTCACTATTTCAAAATATTACTATTTTTAGAGCTAACACTATGCATGCCAATCAACACATTGTTTTGAACAACAAAATTTGAGTTCATATAGGAAGCGTTGTTGCTTTCGCGATTAAGATATACTTTATCGGATAAAACCTGGGGATTTGCGGTCCTCAATGTTCACATCTTTTAGTGATAATGGATACATAAATTTTGTTTCGAAGAAAGTTGCAACTTTCGCAGGAGGGCTTGGCTGAAATATTGTCCACATTACAGCATCGTGACTAAGGATGTGAACGACTGGTGCATCGTGTGTCATGTGCCCCACGTTGAACATGTATATTGGCCTTTATTTATCTTATCTGTACAACCATACCGAAATATCAAAATTACAATTACGGGTTTACTCCATAACACAACATGACATTTAACCAGTCTCATTGAGCTCTGTCAAACAAGATTTAACCCTTTACCTAACCTGATAAGCAGACGACACTTGCAAAAATAATTCTTGAATAACTATTTTTTTCATTTTTTGTCTCAAAAACATAGGTTATGACCCTTCGCTGGAACGATCTCGACGAGCTCGTTCCAACGAGGGGTCATAACCTATGTTTTTGAGACAAAAAATGAAAAAAATAATGAAAATTAATTGGCGATTTTTGAGAATAGCGCTGGCCGGTTTTGGCCCTACGTTAGGTAAAGGGTAATTGGTTAAATTTCATGTTGCATTGTGAGAAATGTCTGCAGGGATGCCGGAAGCACGGGTGGCAAAGGGGCAGTTGCCCTTCCTGCCTTCGGGCCACGGGGGCGAGAGGGGGCAGACAATGCCCTTCCCGGGTTCGTCACTCAATTTTTTTCAATGATTTATTTTCTAAGTAAAGATAAAAAAACACCACAAATCCGTTCTAGGAGCTTTCAAAATTCAATGTGGGAGTTGAGGGAGTTTTGGAGGAGGTGCCCTTCCTATCAATCTCCCCCATATCGGGCCTTCGTCCTTCGAGACAATCATGCTTTGGCATGCTATTACGAGTAAATGACCTTTTCCCGGGTTCTGACCCCCCCCCCCCCCCCCCCCTGTCCTGAAGTGCTTTCTGTGCCACTGAATGTGCGCTGCTTGACGCACAGGGGCTCGTTACAAACAATGACTGAGGAATTAAATAATATTATAAAAGAAGCATAACTGGATACCCCCTGGTATATAATATAATAACAAAAGGGAGGACACACAATTCCTACCTCGATTTTTCAAACGGTTCAAAATATATTCTGCCTACGGTCGGCCATCGACTTCTATGCACCGTTTTGTCAGGAAAAGACTTATCTTCCAGACTTCACACATGTTTTCATTGTATTAAAATAAAATCAATGCACAAAACATGATTTATTGTCACTTTCCTTCGAAAAGAACTCTGGTGGTACCGGAAGCTCGGCTTTCAGCTGTTGAGTCTCATCATCACGTACCCAAGAAAAGCCGGCCCTGAACGTTTCGTCCTCAACGGCGTTTCGTTTTTGTCAGTCATTTCTTCCATATTTAGAGGCCGGAAAGCGGCGGGGAGTGTCTGCCCCGTACAGTTTTGAGAATTTATGTGAAAAATATTCGGCAAATGAGTGTCGACAAATGCTGTTATTATTCTTATCACGGCTTATATGTGTTTACAACTAAATTGCCAGTGTAAGTGTCTATTTTAATGTTTTCAGCCAAACTCCTTGAAACCCCGAAAAAGTAGAACTGTGTACAATCGTTTGGGAATAGTGTTTCTCGTTGGATAATCTGAATTTCAGTTTATAGCAATGAAAACAAATCTCCCACGAAACAATGCGCCACACGCGATCTGAAAATATCAGATTTGTGAGTTTCACTCTTGTTACTGCATGTATATAACATGGATACAATCTCTTGAAGGTAATGCTTTACGCGTGGGGATGGCATAGGGATAGAATGACGTATTCACACAGCTTCGGCGCTCGCAAACTATTACCCCCCCCCCCCCCCCCCACCACCACCACGTGAGGGGGTGTTCCGCTCATAAGGCTGTGAAAGATGCCATCATGGTTCTGCTGCACCCCATGTCTCTTGTCCATTTTTTCACGCAGGGCTATTCCCAATTCGGCGAAGTTGAAATAGGCACAATCCTGTCAGGAGCCGTTGTTTGTTCGCTCCTCAAAAAACGATTAGAAACAAGACAGATGCAGATTATACTTTCCTAATGACGATTCCTCTAACGCCCCCAAAAAGAACACGGCCACCATGGATAAAACCCCACTTGGTTGTTTTCTTTTATTTCTGCATATGGACATTATTCGTTTCTCAAACCATCAGGGGCCCAATGTTGAAAATTGCATAAGAAAAGGAACAAAATCCTCGATTCTTACTAAGATCGTACAAGATGTAGATTTCATGTTCGCCAGTAGAGAATATGCAATGTACATGTAGTTTGGGTTTAGTGACTCTAGGCACTGGAAGGAGCCTCCAACGGAAGAAACAGAGTGCACCTTTAGTGCTTTTTGAGATACCTTGATAAAATGCAACCTTCAATAAAGAAGATTATTTTTTCTGGGTGGGAATGGGGGGAGGGGGGTGGGGTGGGGGAGTCCAGGGTGTCTTCATATACAGATAATGGTTGGGTACCTGTCTCGTTTCTCGACTGAGGCCTATATGCTAGTGTACACGAAGTACAGTTGGTGATCTACGATACATGAATTCAAATTCCTGCAAATACAGACATCTTTCTTCGCTCTCTCTCTCTCTCTCTCTCTCTCTCTCTCTCTCTCTCTCTCTCTCTCTCTCTCTCTCTCTCCCTCGCCCCCCCCCCTCTCTCTTTCTCGCTTCCGTGAGCTTGTGGCTTGGGGATCTCGACTGAGGCCCATATGCTGTGTACACGAAGTACAGTTGGTGATTTACGATACATGAATTCAAATTCCTGCAAATACAGACATCGTCTCTCTCTCTCTCTCTCTCTCTCTCTCTCTCTCTCTCTCTCTCTCTCTCTCTCTCTCTCGTCCCCCCCCCCCCCCCCACTCTCTCTCTTTCTCACTTTCGTGAGCTTGGGGACCCCTTTTGACTGTGTGGGTCCCATATGTCGTCGTGCCATTCCAAGTCGGGGGCTTATGACCATTAACCATCATGGTGCACAGGACAAGCCACTTCTGGACTCGTACATTGTGTGCATCAAGAATGATCCCCAGACATCGTGCAACGTCTGTAGTTAAGGGGAACACTCATGCTGATGTCTAATGCTCGCTTGTGTTTAGTTGTCTCAATTCAAGTATATTTGCATCGTCTCTTGTATTTGACAGTAACATGTGTGTTTCTAATTTTCTGGTCAAGTTTTTGTTGTCAGTATGACATTGTAATTATTGAGGATAATTTCGAGAAATTCTAGAACCATCAGACGATATGTAGCAGTCAAGAATCGGATCACTTGGTTTCTGTGAGTGTTGTGCCTGACACCCTTTCAGGTCCAATGTTTATTTATTTATTTATTTATTTATTTATTTATTTATTTATTTATTTATTTATTTATTCATTCATTCATCTATATATTTTCAAGGTCACATTTCTGCACAATGGATAATCATGACCGAGTTATCCCGGAGAATCGGCTCGGGTCGAATTGTACCGAGGCCGAGTTGCCACGTAACTATATTTTCCATCTGCCACATTGACGGATGCCGAAAGCTGGCGAGACCACGCCGATGCTTCAATGTTTTTTGTGCAGGGAGGGGGGGGGGGGCAGTGGATACGGAGCAGCACCCAGTGGCAGTGTCTAATAATATCAGAGTTTAACATCGTAAGAACTCTGAAACAAGGGGATGGAAGGACGGCCGCCCCTATATCCACACAACAATATATATAATAATCACTATGAAGTTCTCTAACATACTACATGTCCAAAACTCTTCATTGTGGTCCAGGAATTCACTGAAATCACCCAGACCGAACAATATGGCAACCTTGTGTAATCTGTCCTCTCGAAAAGAAGACGCAATTAATTTAAGTACTTTGGCTGAAAACATTAAAATAGACACTTACACTGGCAATTTAGTTGTAAACACACATAAGCCGTGATAAAAATAATAAAAGCATTTATCGTCACTCATTTGCTGAATATTTTTCACATAAATTCTCAAAACTGTTTGAGACAGACGTTCCCCGCCGCTTTCCGACCTCTGAATGTGGCAGAGATGACTGATAAAAACGAAACGCAGTTGCGGACGAAACGTTCAGGGCCGACTTTTCTTGGTGATATGGTGATGTGACTCAACAGCTGAAAGCCAAGCTTCCGGTACCACCAGAGTTCTTTTCGAAGGAAAATGACAATAAATCATGTTTTGTGCATTGATTTTATTTTAATACAATGAAAACATGTGTGAAGTCTGGAAGATAAGTCTTTTCCTGACAAAACGGTGCATAGAAGTCGATGGCCGACCGTAGACAGAAAATATTTTGAACCGTTTGAAAAATCGAGGTAGGAATTGTGTGTCCTCCCTTTTGTTATTATATTATATACCAGGGGGTATCCAGTTATGCTTCTTTTATAATATTATTTAATTCCTCAGTCATTGTTTGTAACGAGCCCCTGTGCTTGACGTCAGTGTTAACGTTGTATATGCTTCGATTTTCATCAGACAGAAAAAAATGAATTAATGCACCAGTTCCCGTATTTTACAATACCGTGTTTCCGGCATGTCCAGTTTTGAGTTTGTTGTTTATTTGTTTTTAACTAGAAGACGGCCGCAATTCTTATATTCTTTGTAAGCGTGTTGTGGATTACTGCAGGCTATTTTTTAATTTTTTCAAACAATCCTATTTTCCAATGTCAGTAGAATTGAGAACTCCAGTGAAATAATTACCGAAGCCGTTCAATCAAGAACATTTTCATCAGAGTTGAGGGGTATGGGTAAAAAAAAATATTTTAATTTTGCAATACGATAGTTTGAATGAGAAATGCGACAAACACACAGCACAAAAATCACAAATAATAACAGTTAACACATTGTGTAGTAGATTTACTACAGTTTTAGTTAACCTTTACCCAACACAGACGATCTCAAAATTTATTATTTTAAATATATATTTTTTTAATTTTCGAAACATTTAAACAAAACTGGAACTAGCGCATTCCAATGAGGGGTCATGCGACCCCTCATTGGAATGAGCTAGTCCCAGTTCCAGCGATGACTCACATGATATGGTTTGTTGAACTTTGTAGAAAAATATTATTTTTTAACTGCTCAATTTGTATATTACGCGGGCGGATGCCTCCATTCGCTAGGTAAGGAGTTATTCTGTTTGATGTTTCAGTTTATTTTTTCTATTTGCCATGACGCGCCCTATCTCCTCAGCCTCAACATGCCCGATCTCCTCAGCCCAACGTGCCCGATCAACTTCAGCCTCAGCAGGTGTACACTGTAAAAAATCACTATAATTTTTTACGGTCATATGACCGGCAGCTAGTTTCCAGGCATATGACCGTAAGCGTTACGGCAAACCGTAAAAAATTAACTGTCATTTGCCGTATATTCCCGTAATTCTTCTTTCACAGTTTGCCGCTATTTGTACGGTCATATGCCTGGAAACTAGCTGCCGGCCATATGACCGTAAAAAATGTCAACCATCATTTGCCTTATTTTCCCGTAAAAATTACCATCAAAATAATTAAGGTCAAAATGAACGGAGGCAGAGTTCCAGCCATATGGCCCTTAATCAACTGAAAACCATAATTTAATTTCAGCCAACATTAACCGCATTTTACCTTGAACCAATAAAAGCATATAGGTATACCGGCCTTAGCGGAGGTCCGTGGCCAGAAGCCATAAGATCCATCGAATATCGGTGACGCAGTACGAGCAGTCTGCTATTCTGCATGATTACCGAAACAATTATACGCATAAAAAATGCCGTTATTTGATTTTCATGTCCAAGACAGAAATGAACATGATTTACTTGGCCACAAACTTACAAATTGATAGTAAAACGTTGTTGTCCGTCTTCAAAAGCATCGGGCGTCCTTCTTGGAAATGGCGACTTCCAGAGTGGCATATGGCAAGGCCGATCCCATAATTCACCATTTTTATCGCCGTGCGACATATTTGGACAGCGTGACGGGAGAAATACGTTCATTGGATCAAATTCGCGGGTTTCTCTACGGCAACACCGTTAAAATTAATTTACGGCCTCGAGACCGTTGTATTTGACAATCATCTGACAGTAGCTAACCGTAGAATTACGGTAATTGTTTACAGTGTGTATTTCTATCCGATGT
The DNA here is from genome assembly GCA_031216915.1 of Pictodentalium vernedei. Classification (NCBI taxonomy): domain Eukaryota; kingdom Metazoa; phylum Mollusca; class Scaphopoda; order Dentaliida; family Dentaliidae; genus Pictodentalium; species Pictodentalium vernedei. The sequence continues at coordinate 173,073,977 of CM062292.1, forward strand.
AACTAAATGGATATGTTTTGCAATATTTTCCGTTTTGTATCAAGAGCCGCAATTGTGTCTTAAGATAGGTGTTGGTAAAACACTGTATGGTTCGGATCATTATATGGTGTATGGGAGGTAACTTGGAATATGCTCGGCATGACTCCATCCATAAGTATATGTTTTAGTCCATTGACACAGTTTGCGGTCATATAAAGTCCGCTTTAAATCTTGTGGAAGTATTCCATATTTTGGCTCTTAATGTACACCATAATTTCATTCGTGCCATTTTTAGAGTGGCAGCTCCATAAAATGTACAAGTTCAGTTTATTTGCTATTTTAGATGTTTCGTTGGTTAGTTAGCTAGTTAGTTATTTGAAATTGATTCTCTTTTCGTTGGACGTTTTACTTTTTACCGTATCGTTCCATCCAACGAGCGAAATATTATTCGTGGGGGTTATTTTGCAGCGAGCCTTCGGAATAGATAGTGGTCGGGAACGCTGGATCGGAGAGAGGAGTTCAGGGGTTTTTCTTGCCTTTCGGTTGTTCCTGGGGAAGCGTGCGCAGTTTTGCCCGAGGGCCTGTGTATGTGTATGGACATTATCGGCGACATAATCAACAAAATAAATGGCCATATCATAACTATATTCTATATCCGTCACTGGCAGGGAAAACATCCTGCAAACAAACAGCATCATTAAGTTATCTGCAAACGTAAAATGGCTCGGTTAATTTTTCAGAAAGTGCCCTCTCAACAGTCCTCGCCCTGCCAATTTGTACATTCTTCATCCCTGATAGTGGTAAAGTATCGGGAAAGTGAAAAGTTACCCGCGCAATGGACATTGTTAAACTTGTGTTCAATTTTGTCAGGGAACTAACTGGAACTGATGAACGTGGCATCAATCTCGGGCAGTTATTTGAAGTGAAGAAAATTACTTAAACATTTGAGTGTATATTCTTCAGTCAAACCCAGGGCAGTAGTAGAAACTAGGAGTATATGTCCAAAACTTACAGAGCTGGGGATTATAGAACCAAGGTGTTATAAGTACTGGGACTGCCCTCATTACCAATATTTCCTCAGTCCCCAGAACCTATATTTCCGGGTATCTATAACACCTTGGCTCAGTAATCTTTGGTTCTATAATCGTTGGCTTATAAGATCAGCACTACCCCCCCCCCCCCCCCAACGTTTCCACCACTCAAGGCTACACTTAAAGAACAATACCATGACACACCATGACATTTACCCAAACTGCACCGCTATCCTAGGGTATTCTGTTGAAAGTGTTGTTAAACCTCATAAAGCAAAGAAACGGACCATGATATTCTCTTATAATGGTTTATTCAATAAATGTTGACGACACATCGGCCCAGATCAGTTAACACATCGCTGCCTGAGTTCCAATGTGTTCTATGTGCCTACTGGAACTCAGGGGATGACATTGTGACAAATGAAGACAGTTTTATAAGGGTTCTTGCCTCTTCGTGCACCGAACTGGAAAAACGAACCACCCCCTCATTTACTCACTAAAAGTCATCCCTCACCAACCATAGCCAAACAGGGGCAAATGTAGGGTATCACGCAGTAACTTCTCATGTAACAAACATATCCTCCAAAAAATAATAGTGAGGTATGTCAGAGGACACCTGAGGCCCCATAAGGCCTGGGCTGACGTGGGGTTATTTAGTCCCGCTGATGAAGTTGCGGGAAAATTAGACCAACGTGGAGGGTCGGAATCCAAGTGTCGCGAACTCGGCGCAGAGAGCTGAGTTAGACCGACGCCGTGATTCCTTCTCTGCCAAATTGGCCTGAAATAGGTTCGATTTCCGTTAGGTGTGATTCCTAATCACTTCAGGCTGTATAATGGAAAGAATGATTTAAAGTAACAACGATTCTTTTATTTACACATAAAAAAATAAATCCGTTTCAATATTTCAACAATCAACAATTCAATTCTTTTCACAGAAAATGGGTCACTACGGTTAAATAATTCTAAACAATCATATAGTCATTCTATAGCCCTGTACTGGCACTATAGTCTACACACTGGAAATGTTACTACCGTGAGCTCGCCATAAGAGCTTCACAAATCTGAAATGTTATTACTGTGAGCTCGCCATAAGAGCTTCACCCGCTTAGGCTCAAATGTCAACGTCTGCGCGTAACTGTACCTCTGGCTGTCGGAGGGTTCCGACCAGCAATGTTCGTCATCTATAAACCACCGTACTTCCGATTTGGGTCAGATATTGTCTACTCATACCTTATGTGCCTTTTGAAAGTCCTCCGTGAAAGTCCTATTGAAGTATCCACCGTTCCTGGTTGAATTCACGATTCACAAATGCCCTTTTTGTGCTAGGGCGAAATTGTCACTCACACCGATCTCCAGTCGGTATTACGATGTTCCGACAGCAAAATAAACTACTCAGAACGCAATCAGGCTGACGCTTCAAAGGGTTAATACGCACAATACAATTAACCTACACTTCTGACTATTGCAGGACGATACCTGCTACTCGACAATCTAAACTTTAACGTTCCACCTGGGGTGTTCCTTCTCACGAATTCGGCCCCGTAGCCGCCTATCAACTTTAAGCTAAATCAGTCATGGAATGCCCTCTCTGGCGATTCCAGCCGTTTCAGGGTCCTGTGATCGAAGGTACCCTTATGCCAGGAAACAGAGTCCGCCTGTCCTGGACTTCACCAACGTGTGTGTGACCCCAAGTGTGTGTCTAATGCTCTGCTCTTCCAGGTATATATATACTTTTTACCCTAAACTGTCAGGTGGACCGACGCTCATCTGTCCACCTGTCAAAACGGTGGGAGATGACGTATATCGAGGTAGAATCAATACAAGTCATCTCGCGCGTGACTTTAACGGTGATTTGTTCCTGCCACGCATTGCTATAACTAATGATCAGGTGACGATACGACAGACATTTCTATCGTTTTCAAATCTCGTTTCTTAATTGACCGTGACGATAAATGAGATTAGACCTTATCTAACATACCGTTTCTCCCCTGGGTCCCTGCGCTAAAGCTGGATATACACCACGTGTGTTTTTCCAGCTTTACAGAGAAGTGAAATTCATGTAGGTTTTTCGCCTTGACGCGGAATATATTTTGAACTTACAATATCTTTAAATATGAGGCCCCTTGTCCCTATATTTAGGCTGGCTTTGCCCTGACAACTCCCTTCCCGAGAGAAACACCCTGTGTATCTCTTAAAACACAAGGGGCAAAGCCACGCACGCTCGCCTCTCACGCCTTTTTACGATCTACCATCATGTTCAAGACTACAAAACTTACCCTAGTGGTCGTGGGGGGTCATGACCGGGCTCATGCGTCGGCCATGTCGATTCCCACGACACACTCGCTACCACATGTTCCCGTCTTGCGGGTTTACATATGATATGGGGAGTAGCCTTATCCTTAGATTTGCAGCACTCTCTATCTCTAATACTATACATTTACACCTAAACATACACATTTTTATACACATTCGCCCATTTTGCAAACAGTTCACTTGGCACTAACTCCGACGAGTAACACTGTCCGCGCCTTTGCGTCAGATGGGTTAATTCCAACGGAGTGTAACTTCGCCTCCCGTTCCCCTATGTCTTGTGAAGGGGCAAACGACCCCTGCATTATGTTGAGCCTCACCCTCGAAAAGCTCAACCAGGGGATTAAAATTGTGACGCACACACTCACACATTCAACACACAGATTTCCCGACCGCGCCTTTGCGACAGACGGGGTTAGTGTGCCTCACACTCACAACAAACTCTCGTCAATAAAAACAAGCGCGGTTTCCCCGGGCCTTAACACCGGGTTTGTGCATCCCGTACTTACAAAACTCGACACACGGGCTCCCCGTCCACGCACACGCGACAGACAGGGCAGTGTATCTCACATTCGCACTCACAACCAACTCTAGTCAGCAGTCAGAGCAATAATAATACTAAAATAAGAAAATTCCTCCGGGCCTTAACACCGAGTTTACGAAGCCCATCACCTCACCCACAAAAATATTTGCGACTGGAGCCCCCGTCCTAGACACCAGGCCCACAGCCCCCCAACTATTGCTTCTTTATAACCACCGACCATTGGTAGGGGCCCGGTTCCCAGTATCCCCTTGGGTAACCCTTGACACACCCCTACTTCTCGCCCCGCCATTTCTACGGGTATTCCACCAGGGTCCCCATACCATGTCGTTGTCGCATTCCCAAGAGCTTCCCTTGGCGCTGTATCCCCCAGGCTCACTCGTCCCGGCGATTACCGTCGTTCGAACGACACGGGCCGTCCTTGGCCCTTGTGCCGTCGACCCCCCGGTCCATTGCGACGACTTCTTGCGCACATTGGGCGCTGTGCGCCCCCGGCACTCTCTACGTGGTATCCGCCACCTAGGATGCTTCTCCTTTGATTTGTGGACCCTTTTCTCGGTCACCTGGGCGCCCACCTTAGCGGTCCCATCCACTTTGACACACTCAACTTGTGTTGACCCGTGCCCTCTCAATTCTGGAGGAGTTTGCCCAGCCATTTGCGTGGGTCTGGCCTCCCCTCTCCACACAGGTGACACCGACTTCTGGGGGAGCTCAACTCCCCCACATAAATTTGCTTGAGGGTCTTTCCCCAATGACCCCATTGGGTTCCCTCGCCGTTTGGCGTTTAGCCTGGACCGCCTGCGGCCCCTTCTCCCTAATTGGACAGGAGTCGTCTCCCTTGAAACTTTGCGACATTTCGTCGTGTAGGGGCCATCCCCTGGACCATCGGACTGGTTCCCCCTGGGAACCTTCCCTTCCTTACTCGGTACGTTACCGAGTGCAACCGCCGGGGGTCCTTGCCCACCGACTTGAACTTCCTTTGCCCTCGTTGGGCCATAACTTGGCCCCCTACCCCTGGACCATAACTCATCAGGGCTTGCCCTCACCCCTGGGATATTACCTATGACCAGGTCATACACAGGTGATTCAATGCACATGGCTTCCACTTCGCCACGATAAAATGGGGTATCCACCGTTATCCTCGCGATGGGGAACCTTCTAACGGTCCCATCTATCAAAATACACAAATGGTCACGACCCAACAATTGCTGGTCGTCAACCAGTTGCCTTCTAACCGCTGCAGAGGAGCACCCAGAATCCCGGAGCAGACGGATCTCCCTTTGTCCCACATACCCTGGGTACACTGGCATATCAACCTTCTCCTGCGAAGTTGTGAGCCTCTCACACATGCCACTTATTATCGGGACAACCTTCCCGCCTTCCAGCCTTAATTCTCCCTCTTGTATACATTCCCGGAGGGGACTGTGTTCTGGACCGATAGTTTGACAGAACGCTGCCGTCTGCCTACTGGGCCCTGGATCTACGCGGTCACCTTGCTTCCAACCCCTTGGCGCTGCGTTCCCGGCCCCCTGCTGAGGTGGCCTAATGTTCCCAGTGGTCCTTACCTGCTTCTGCCAGCAGTCACTGGCAATATGACCCCGCTTGTTGCAGATAAAACAAGTGGTGTCCTTGGGAGCGCTCCCCTTCCGGCTGGTCTGCGACGCAGGAGGGTCGGGGTGGTGTTGCCTTACGGGTGCCATTGCCAACCCGTTTGCCCCACCCCTAGCCAATTTGGGTGCGTTTACACTCCCACCGTGGGCCTCGATGTAGCGTTCTGCCACAGTTGCCATCTCATCATAGGTGGGCGGACCCCTTTCCTTGATGAACAGGCCCAACTCCTTGGAGCATGTAGTTAAAAACTGCTCCCGGAGAAATAGATCTCGCAGGGCTCCATACGACTCATTCACTTCTGCGAGATCAGTCCAGCGGTCAAAGTACCGCCTAGCCCGGGCAAAATACTGAGGTACTGTTTCTCCCTTCTCCTGCTTAATCTCTCGGAACTTGGTCCGGAATCCTTCTTCAGTGAGCTGGTATCTCCGAAGGATGGCATTCTTCAGCTCACTGTAGTCGTTAAGAAGTGCAGGAGGCATACTGGTATAAGCCTCGAGGGCTTTACCTGACAACAGAGGGCTCAAGCACATAGCCCATGTGTCTTCTGGCCACATTTGACTGGAGGCAAAACGCTCGAACCTCTCCAAGTACGAGTCCAAGTCATCTGTGTTTTCATTGAAATGAGCGAGATGGGGGCGTGGGGCATGAATTGCTACCCCTGCACTCCCATCCCCTGAGCGCCGACTTTCATTCTCCACATCGGCCCTTGCTCTGAGGAGCTCTAATTCTCTCTCGTGCCTCTGTTGTTCGAGCTCCCGTTCTGCCTCCCTTGCCTCCCTTGCTAATTGGGCTTCCCTCTCTCTCGCCTCATTTGCTAATTGAATCTCTCTCTCTCTTTCGCCTCTCTTGCGTCTTTCTCACGCTCTCGTTCTAATTGGGCTTCTCTCTCCCTTGCGTCATTGCGTAAGGCAATCTCCTTGGCCTCACGTTTCTGCTCATCTTTAACGAACTTCTGAAGTTCAGCTCCCTCAAGGCCCATTTCCTTGCCTAATGATACCAGTTGGGCGAGGGGTGTAACAACATCCATTTTGATTTTTTCTTTCTATCTTCAACACTCGTCAGAAAGAATGAAGAAGGAAAAGAAAGAAAGAGAAAAAAAATATGGCAATTGATCCTAATTTACCTCTGTAATTGAACGTAATTAAACGCACCAAATATTCTGAAACCTACCGCAGTTATAGTGGCTATTAAGTATCCTTTTGGGGACTACTGTATTGCGATATTAAACCCTTGAACGGCATCAACTGACCGAACGCGTCAAAACCTAAACAGAACCGCCGTTAAAATAAAACAAAATTTCCATATAGCCATTTTTTACCTTTTAGAAATATCCTGGTAGCCACGCCAATCAATGTCAGAGGACACCTGAGGCCACATAAGGCCTGGGCTGACGTGGGGTTATTTAGTCCCGCTGATGAAGTTGCGGGAAAATTAGACCAACGTGGAGGGTCGGAATCCAAGTGTCGCGAACTCGGCGCAGAGAGCTGAGTTAGACCGACGCCGTGATTCCTTCTCTGCCAAATTGGCCTGAAATAGGTTCGATTTCCGTTAGGTGTGATTCCTAATCACTTCAGGCTGTATAATGGAAAGAATGATTTAAAGTAACAACGATTCTTTTATTTACACATAAAAAAATAAATCCGTTTCAATATTTCAACAATCAACAATTCAATTCTTTTCACAGAAAATGGGTCACTACGGTTAAATAATTCTAAACAATCATATAGTCATTCTATAGCCCTGTACTGGCACTATAGTCTACACACTGGAAATGTTACTACCGTGAGCTCGCCATAAGAGCTTCACAAATCTGAAATGTTATTACTGTGAGCTCGCCATAAGAGCTTCACCCGCTTAGGCTCAAATGTCAACGTCTGCGCGTAACTGTACCTCTGGCTGTCGGAGGGTTCCGACCAGCAATGTTCGTCATCTATAAACCACCGTACTTCCGATTTGGGTCAGATATTGTCTACTCATACCTTATGTGCCTTTTGAAAGTCCTCCGTGAAAGTCCTATTGAAGTATCCACCGTTCCTGGTTGAATTCACGATTCACAAATGCCCTTTTTTGTGCTAGGGCGAAATTGTCACTCACACCGATCTCCAGTCGGTATTACGATGTTCCGACAGCAAAATAAACTACTCAGAACGCAATCAGGCTGACGCTTCAAAGGGTTAATACGCACAATACAATTAACCTACACTTCTGACTATTGCAGGACGATACCTGCTACTCGACAATCTAAACTTTAACGTTCCACCTGGGGTGTTCCTTCTCACGAATTCGGCCCCGTAGCCGCCTATCAACTTTAAGCTAAATCAGTCATGGAATGCCCTCTCTGGCGATTCCAGCCGTTTCAGGGTCCTGTGATCGAAGGTACCCTTATGCCAGGAAACAGAGTCCGCCTGTCCTGGACTTCACCAACGTGTGTGTGACCCCAAGTGTGTGTCTAATGCTCTGCTCTTCCAGGTATATATATACTTTTTACCCTAAACTGTCAGGTGGACCGACGCTCATCTGTCCACCTGTCAAAACGGTGGGAGATGACGTATATCGAGGTAGAATCAATACAAGTCATCTCGCGCGTGACTTTAACGGTGATTTGTTCCTGCCACGCATTGCTATAACTAATGATCAGGTGACGATACGACAGCCATTTCTATCGTTTTCAAATCTCGTTTCTTAATTGACCGTGACGATAAATGAGATTAGACCTTATCTAACATACCGTTTCTCCCCTGGGTCCCTGCGCTAAAGCTGGATATACACCACGTGTGTTTTTCCAGCTTTACAGAGAAGTGAAATTCATGTAGGTTTTTCGCCTTGACGCGGAATATATTTTGAACTTACAATATCTTTAAATATGAGGCCCCTTGTCCCTATATTTAGGCTGGCTTTGCCCTGACAAGGTATATAAATAATAAAAATAAATTAGCCGGGATGGAGTAAATATTTCACCCGAGAAAACATATTTGAATTCACCATGTAGTCAGTGAGGTGAAATTGTGCAATTTTAATAAATAACTGTTGGGTGAAAAATATTTTGTGTGTTGTGTTAGTCGTAACACACTCTTCTCGTACTGTATGTGCGGTGCGCCTTCGTACCTTGTACCTTAGGTAACCGGTCAGTGCTATTCACAAGAATCGCCATTCAAATTGACTGTTTTTTCATTCTTTAACCGAAACACATAGCGCCCCCCCCCCCCTCCCACCCCCCACGGGAACAAGCTTGTTCAGCTCGTTCGAATGCGGCGTCATCAGCTATGTTTTGGGGGAAAAAAATGACAATTATGAGTAATTCAAGAATTGTGTTTGTCAGTGTCATCTTCTATTCGTGTTGGCTAAACCGTTAACTGAAACAATGAAGCGCCTCATTGTGCATTAACTCTTTGAACCCGGGAGGTCGCTTTTCCGGTCTAGGAACATGATACGTCATGGTTTCATTAAGTAGGACTGGTGCTAAGTGAATGTAGACCAATCAATATTTTCAATGTGCGGCCCAAAGGCTGCACGCTGAAAATATTAATTGGTCTACACCTATATAATGAATATGGACTATTCCAATTGAACTGACATGGACGGTACCGCCAGGTTCAAAGGGTTAACCTGAGCAACAGAGAGAAAATAAAGAGATAGATAAGTAGAGAGGCGTGTAGATAGTGAGGGAAGAGAAAGGGGAAAAACGGCATAGGGGGAGTGATCGAAAGAAATAAAGAGAGAGAGAGATAGAGGGAGGGAGGGAGATATAAAAAGCTCTCTGGAAAATAAAGCAAATAACTTTATTCTTGCAAACGGATATTCCTTCAGACTATTTGCGGTCAGGAATTGATAAGAGACGTGGCAGAAGGCCAGCTTCTGGTCGGAGAGTTAATTATCAATAACATATGTTCGATTAAATTAGTTCCAGTGCAAAACAAATCACCATTCATCAAAAGTCCTTGAGAAATTATCAGTATAGATCATTTTAAAATATGGCGTGTGAATTCTGTGGTGCGGATTTCGATCATATTGCACATTTTTGAACGCTCTGTGAAAAGCGCATAGTATTTCATTGGAAAAGTCCAGTCGTCCAGTGTAAAAGTAACACGAGACAACCATTAATGAAACAAGCAGCTTTTACATGTATAAGGGTTTTTTTTGTAAATTACCGTACACTAACTGCCCCACCCGCCCACGGGTGAAAATTTGTCAATTGCAAATCAACAGAGATAGTCAAGGTGATTTTAGAAGAAAATGACGCGCTTTCACTCTGTTCTACCGTTCCACTTCTCTCGCCCCATCGCCGTGGAAACCACACTTCCTCCCTCGGTGACCCTCTTTGGACTGAGGTGAGTGGACACTCCACGTTTGGTGATGATTGGATGGACGTTCCAGGGGGAGATCATCAAAGAATCTGTTGAACGAAAATAATGTTTTTCACAGCTGTGTTTCACTGGAAACCCCATCCCGAAGTTGCAGTTCATGGAGTGAGCAGAGTAGATGTGCGAGAGATGGTGGTGATTTGATTAATGGTCTAGAAGGAGTTAATTAAGTTTTTGAGAAGAAATGACGTCTTTTCACCCCCTTTTCACCCACCCCACACCTGTTCCGTCTCGAACAGAAACCACCTCAACCCACCTCCTCCCGCCTCCCCTATTTAACAATATCCGTGTATAGCTGCCACGCATGTTGGTCTCGTAGAAGTACAGTATGTGGAGAGTGGATTGTAACTAAATCACCCGCGGAGTGGAGTTATCACCCAAACTATAGCTTTCAAATTTTGTATATATCAACTAAAAACACAGGCAATGTTTCAGCCAATGGACCTCCGGGTTTAGCCCGGAGGTCCATTGGCTGAAACTTTACTTGTGCTTGTTATGCTTTGCAACAAATTTGCAGTTATTGCTTGGGTGGAATCTCCACTCTGCGGGTGATTTAGTGATAATACACTCTCCACGTACTGTACGGATGGAACACACAAAGTTTTCGTATATTTGGATATGATCATGCACTTTGAATTGCAATAATATTCATAACATTAAAATGTTATTTTTGTTTTTGTGAATATTTATCTTAAAAAAAACGATAAATAAAGAACAAAATGAACAAATTATGTCAACATGACCCATTATAAAACCAGCAACAATAACACTGTAAATATCCAATACTAACAACTGAGAGGTGAGTGAGAATAGAAGTTGACACACAGGCACTTACATTTATTAAAAACCAGTACATCAAGGGCCATAAATCGGCGTATATATTTTTGGTTTTGATTTTCCCATGCCCTCTGTCTTGCGAGCACTATTTTCATTTGATTGCTAGTCAAATTAAAGATTACGCATTCTTTTTTTTAAATTAAACCCTTACCTATCGTAACATCCCAAACCGGCCAGCGCTATTCACAAAAATGGGCATTCAAGTTGTTTTATTCCCGCCAAACAAAGTTCCACGGGGGAAGAAGAAATGTGTCCCGTTCTACCGTCGGGCGATCCGGCAATTCGTAAATTTTGTGATCACGATAACTTGACCACATATAATCGGATTTTGATAAAACTTACTACGTATATACATTGTGATAAAATTTCACTCACACTGGAAGTTCAGCCAGTTTCGTCAATTTCTGTATGAGTTATGTCCTTTTTTGTTGATAATTCGGTGTTTATCTGAAATGACTTTGTAAACCCGAGAACGTGAACAAATATAAATCGAAGTTTCTGTGATCAAACTTGATACATCCACACATTGTGGAAAGACTTCGCTCTGATTCGATGTGCACCCAATTTCGTCAATTTCTGTTACAGTTTTCCCCCTTTTTGTTTAAACTATGTGATTGTCTGATAATGATTTTCTGAACGCTATAACTTGAACAAATATAATTGTCCCTATATCCCGATAAATTCTGTCTTTTGATTAGTCAGAATGCTTTAGACAAATAGCAAAGGGCAAAGGGTGCACCCAGCATCCAAGGTATATGAGAGCGTGCAATATCCAGGGTATATGGGCATGCGAAACATCGGGGGTATATGGTTTAAATGAAAGCATTTTGCTTCCGCACGCCTCGATATAAAAATCGAACAAAAAACCCTGAAAATTGTCAAAATATTATCAGATTTCCGACAATTCGATCATATTTTGCTGCTATAAATTAAATAGTGGAATAATTAAATGAAATAACTTGAGAAAAATAAAATAAGAGCAAATATCGTCCCTTCAGTTCCAATGTGTTCTATGTGCCGGTGGGCACATACATGTAGAACACGATGGAACTCTGGGCACGATATGTCAACAAAATATTGTTCACTCATTTCCTTAACGACCGAAGGGATATAACTCTATCTGTTGTATTCTGCGTTTGTAAAAACAAAACCATTATTCACGAATTTGGTCTGACTGATTGCGGAGCGTGAAAAATGCGTCCACAATTTTTTCTCCACTATGTTTCTATTGGGTTTCGAACGGGGCAAAAACATTATCTCCGTCAACATGTATGGTATATGGAGATTTAGTACCTGGATGTCTCATTTAAACATCTCGTCTGCGCCTCGGTGTTTAAAAGCCGACATCCAGGTATTAAATCTCCATATACCATACATGTTGACGGTGATAACTTATATTGGATTTTCATAAAAGGTGGTACAGCCATGCATTGTTGAAAGATCTCACTCTGGTTGGATATTTAGCTGATTTCGTTAATTTCGGTAGGATTTGTGCCCATGTCTGTTGCAAATTCGGTGTTAATCCGATAATGACTGTGAATGCGATAACCTGAACAACAATAATTGTTTTTTGATAAAACTCGATAAAGGCGTACATTGTGGGTCTCACTCTGAACGGATACGCACCAATTTCGTTGATTTGTTCCATAAATATTTCGATCCACGTGTCTCTGCGTGGCGGGGGCTTTTGCCATCTCATGGAATGTGAATATTTTTCGAACTAATTTCAGTATGTAACCGACATCATTGGCAAAGCTTTAGTAAGTCCCGCGAATCTCAAATCTAAGCGAATCGAATCGAATCTCGGCGCACTTGGAGTTGTAGATATTACACCTTCTTTCAACGGTAAATATTGTCAGTCTCCACTCAAGTATTGGATGAAACGTTGATTCGTCCGTTTGGGCAAATCAGTCTATAATATCGTAATATCCCAAAACGCAATCGTAGCGATAGGAGGGTGTGTCCCCCCCCCCCGCCCCCAATCCTGGCCAAACTTTCCTACAGTTGGACATTCGGAGAGAAAGTCATGAGTAGTTGGGAATTCCATCTATCTGGATTTTAGTGCTTCTTTGGTGATGCTGATGTCTCTTTCACTTCCCAAAATTCCAACTCGGTTTAAAATCGGCAAAAATTCTAACTGTTACGATTTACAACTACAATGTACCCAATATCGAGCTTCATAAGTATGCATGATATCAGTCGGTACAAGATTTTTATAATACGTTTACTTATCGTGATAAAAAAAAATTCTCGAAATGCACTTCAAGAAAATCACATCATGTAAATTCGTTATCCTAAGTTAATTCCATTATTCACAGTTACAAAATGATGAGACATCGAAAATTGATAATTTCTGCATAAAATCTGATTTAATGTTAGGAGGGTGTGAATTGCTCAAAGTTCTCAGTTTGAGCATTTGTATAGCACATATTCAGTTCTCAGAATAATATCAAATAATAATAACATGATAGTTCTATCACAAATGTGTTGGCATTTCAGTTTCTAGAATCGATTTTATGCCCCCTTTCGTGGCTTAATTTTCAAAATTTTTCTCGGTAGTGAATTTCCAACCAGGAGTGCGACCGGGAGGGTGTTTCCCCCCTCCCGGTCCCTCCCCCTGGTTGGAAGTTCTCTGCCCTACATCCTGCAATCGGAAAACTCTGGACACGTCCCTGTTCGGAAGTGGAACATCTATGAATTCTTCTGTCATCAGGTCTTCTGTATAGGATACCTAATGACAAAAGACGAGTTCAAGAGGAGAGATGCTTGTTTGGATTTTGAGAAATTTCGATGATTCGAAAATGTCCGAATCAGCACCACTGGAATCGAATCATGGGGACAATTTCGAATCGAATAGACATTCGATGCTTCGCGGGGTCCTTAGTTTCTGGTAATGGACCCTCACACTGAACCCGAAGATCCACTGACTGAGCCTTTTTGTCATTGTCTTGGTGCAAACTTCTTGCAATAATCCACTCTTCAGACACTTTAACCCTTTACCTAACACGAAAGGCAGACGACACTTGCAAATAAAATTCTTGAATACTTAATTTTTTTAATTTTATGTATCAAAAACATAGCTTATGACACCTCATTGGAACGAGCTCGTTGAGCTCGTTCCAACGAGTGGTCATAAGCTATGTTTTTGAGACAAAAAGTGAAAAAAAATAATGAAAATTGGATGGTGATTTTGTGAATAGCGCTGGCCGTTTTTGGTCGCTACGTTGGGTAAAGGGTTAAATAACGAGCTGTTTTGCGACACGCACGTGATCATCTCTATCTCTCTCGCCCTTCGTTTCCCACGCCTCATTTATGAAATTATTACTTGTATTTACCTGTGATAAAGTGACTTGACTTTCATCGATGGCGAAACTTCGAATTCCTCTCAACGAATTTGTGCTTTCCACAAAAACAAGTTCTGATGTCGAAACTGTCATCCCTGGCTTCTATCGTCATAAAAATCGAATTTCGATAAAGTTATCTCCTTAATTTGAAAGTATTAGATCAGCGGGGAATCAAGTGATTAAGAAAGTGAAAGATCGCTTCAAAAGATTCCTATTTGGCAGTGATTTTTCTAGCTTCTTCGACGCTTCCAATACCACCCTGGCATTCGACTTATTTCTCGATACCTTCTACAAAGCATTCAATGAATCCTTCCCATTAAAAGTAACATCAGTTCCCTCGAAATATATTAAACGCTCGCTCTGGATGAGGGGTGGGCTATTACAGTCTTTCCTGCATAAACAAAATTTATACTCCAAAATGCTGAAATCTCCAGCAGCTCAAAATACAGCGTCTACAAGCAGTACTGTCAAGACCTTCGACCGGATCAAACGTGTATGCAACTCAGATTATTAACATAATATTCATGGCCCGTCGTCCGTCGTCCGTCTGTCCGTCTGTCAACAATTCAATACGGCTCGTATTTATGAACCGATCTTTACGAAACTTCTTGGGTTCCTTTGTTATCACCGTGGGACGAGAACGAGTGTGTTTGGGTGCGGTCCGAAATTGAAGATGGCTACCAACAGCCATTTTGTACCTAAGTTAGTGCAATCTGTTTTTTGTACAGAACTTCTGTATGAAAGTTCTGATTCGAATAATTTTTTGTATGCATGTTCAGTAACATGGAATACATCATATATAATACGGGTTTTTTTCTCGTGCAGAAATTCTGCAAATTAGATGAACTTTCATTTTTTCAGTGCTACTTACACACAGTAAGTACACATGTCAATACGGCTCGGGCTAGGGGTTGTATTTATGAACCGATCTTCACGAAACTTCTTGGGTGCCTTTGTTATCACCTTTGGACGAGAACGAGTCTTTCTGAGTGCAGTTCAAAATTCAATATGGCTGCCGGCGACTATTTTGTACCGATATTAAGTCCAATCAGATTTTTGTACACAACTTCTATACGGCTCAGGCTAGAGGCCGTATTGATGAACCGATCTTCACGAAACTTCTTGGGTACCTTTGTTATCATCACGGGACGAGAACGAGTGTTTTTTGGGTGCGGTCCGAAGTTAAAAATGGCCGCCGGCAGCCATTTTGTACCAAAATTAGTGCAATTTGTTTTTTGTGCAGAACTTCTGTATCAAAGTTCTGATTTGAATAAAGTTTTGTATGAATGTTTAATAACATCGAATACATCACATATAATACGGTTTTTTTTTCTCGTGCAGACATTAAGCAAATTAGGTGGACTTTGATTTATTCAGTGCTACTTATTCACAGTAAGTGCACATGTTAATACGGCTCGGGCTAGGGGCTGTATTTATGAACCGGTCTTCACGAAACTTATTGGGTACATTTGTTATCACCTTGGGACGAGAACGAGTGTTTTGGGATGCGGTCCGAAATTCAAGATAGCCGCAGGTGGCCATTTTGTAGCGAAATTAGGTGCAATCAGTTTTTTGTACATAACTTCTATATGAAGGTTCTGATTTGAATAAATTTTTAATGAATGTTTAGTAACATGGAATACATCACATATAATATGGGGGTTTTTTCTCGTGCAGAAATTATGCAAATTAGATTAACTCTGATTTATTCAGTGCTGCATGTACACAGTAAGTGCACATGTCAATACTGCTCGGGCTATGGGCTGTATTTATGAACCGATCTTCACGAAACTTCTTGGGTACCTTTGTTATCACCTTGGGACGAGAACGAGTGTTTTGGGTGCGGTCCGAAATTCAAGATGGCTGCCGACGCCATTTTGTACCAAAATTAAATACAATCAGTTTTTTGTACAGGACTTCTATATGAAGGTTCTGATTTGAATAAGTTTTTGAATGTATGTTTAGTAACATGGGATACATCACATATAATACGGGGTATTTTTCTCGTGCAGAAATCCTGCAAATTAGATGAACTTTGATTTATTCAGTGCTACTTATACACAGTAAGTGCACATGTCAATACGGCTCGGACTAGAGGCTGTATTTATGAACCGAGCTTCACGAAACTTCTTGGGTACCTTTTTTATCACTTTGCACCTTGGGACAGGGACGAGTGTTTGGGGGTGCCTTTGTTATCACTGTGCTATGAGAACAACTATTTTTGGGTTCAGTCAGACCCACTCTGGGACTCAAAAGGGAAGGTAATTAAAAATCTTTTCCAAAAACACCAGACAAAATAATGTTTCTTGAATTCAGTATCCCTAGGGTATGCATATTTAAATCTGTTGATGCCAAGTTCCTGTGTTAATATTTGTTGTTGCTTGAGGAGGGTAAACATTATTAGTACAACCTGATTTTCTATTTACAATGAGAAAAATAAAACCGCCGCACCCGAGGGAACCCTATGAGATAAAGATAAAAAATTCAAATACCCATATTTTAAGAAGGATTGATCAAATATTTATTAATTAGTATGAATCAACCTTAGAAGGGTTTGAATCAAACAGGCCAAAACAATTTCTAACATTTGGCTTATGGTGCACCATACAAGGATTCCAATTGTAACATTAACCTTATGAAGACTTCTTTTCTAGTTTAGCATCTAACTGTCTCCCACCTTTGCAATACTTTACCTGTACATTTGTTACAGGCTACGGTCAGCATTTATGTACCGACCGTTACAATACTTTATATGTACCTTTGTTATCAGGTCATTACCCAGATGTATGTCATTGCTGTGTCACATACTATACATGTACATGTCTTACACAAGTTGAGCTACAGTGTCATTGACACTTTCATTTGATGATAATAACCTTGTAAACGATCCCAAATCCATTGCCGATAAATTCAGTATATTCTTCGCCAACATTGGGAAATCCGTAGGTGAGCAAGTGCCCGATACGAACATCCATTTTTTCTCATTACTTGAAACAAAGTAACGGACACTCATTATTTCTAACTCCCAACGAATATCCAGGAAGTTATTCTCAACATTTCTAAGTTGTACTCAAAACTAACAAGAGATCAGAGCGAACTGTCCACAAAACTCACGAATGCACTCGCCTATGAAGTTGCCAGCCCATTAACACACATTATTAATATTTTATTTTCATCTGGTCATTTGCCGATGAAAATGAAAATAGCCAAAGTTATACCCATCTTCAAGTCTGGTGATCCTCAGATGTTCAATAACTAATGCCCATCAGTATCTTACCCACGTTCATAAAATTACTGGAGAAATTAATGTACAAAAGACTAGTGGAGTTTATAGATAAAAGTAACATCTTACACAAGTACCAGTTTGGCTTTAGAACAAACCATTTGACTATCCACCCCATATTACACTTACTGAATAGGTGGTAACTGATAATGATAAACCGACAAAGTACTGCACTCTTTCTATATTCTTAGATTTCTCGAAAGCATTCGACACCATTGACCACTCAATCTTACTCCAGGAACTTGAATACTATGGTATTAGAGGTATAGCCCATCAGTGATTTCAAAATTATTCAACCGACCGAAGCCAATTCATCTCGTTCTCAAATACTGATTCAGAAATTTTAACCTTAAATACCGGCGTACCTCAAGGCCCTATTCTTGGTCCCATTCAATTCTTATTGTACATAAACGATATCAGCGACTCTTCTGTGCTAAATTTACTTTCCTTTGCCGATGATACAACGGCTTATAGATCGGGCAACAACCTTAACACTCTTACAGTTAGCGAGAATTCCGAATTAGCCAAGATAAACCACTGGTTTTCTGCCACTAAATTAGCCCCCAACCACACTAAAACTAAATATATGCTACTTCATCCACAAAATGATTCATATAGGGTAAACGAGGTTAAATTATCTCTGAATAATAAAAACATTGAGGCCGTTGGTAACGAACAAGAACAAACCGCTCTAAAATTTCTTAGTGTGTATATGGACGGAAATATGAAATGTAAACATCATATTTCTGTGGTATGCTCCAGAATGGCAAGTGCAGTTTTCGCTCTAAATAGAGCAAAAAAAAAAAAAAAAATTTCTCCCCTCAAAGGCAATGAAAATTTTGTACCTTTCATTGATTCACTGCCATCTCGTATATGATATTCAGGTTTGGGGCCATTGGACTTACAACAACATAATTCTCAAGCTGCAAAATAGAGCTGTCCCAATCATAACTATGAAAGCATAAAATTCACAAATAGACCGCTATTTTCCGTATATACACCGCTGGGTGGCACCAGTCGGCAAGGCGAGGGCTTCGGTGTTCTGGGACTGATGCAAAAACCATTTAACCCTTTACCCAACGTAACGGCCAAAATCGCCCAGCGCTATTCTCAAAAGTCGCCAATTAATTTTCATTATTTTTTCATTTTTGTCTCAAAAACAAAGGTTGTGACCCCTCGCTGGAACGATCTCGTTCCAATTAGGGGTCATAACCTATGTTTTTGAGACAAAAAAATGTTTGCAAGTGTCGTCTGCTTTTCATGTTAGGTAAAGGGTTACTCATGATTAACTATATAAAGAAAGGTGACATTCTAGATGAACAATAATTTATCAAAGAATTATTCAAGTTTGGAAGGGCTATCCAAGCCAAACATCTCGATATACTTCGAGCAAGGGCAATGGTGCTTCTGTTTCAATACAATGGCACATATCTCATGTGGCGGCTGATGTAGAATCAAAACATGGCTTTAAAATACTCCTTCATCCGCCTTACACCCCTGATCTGCCCCCACCCCCACCCCCTACACACACACACTTCTATTTCTTCCTTGAATTTAAATTTCATATGCAATTGAAAGTCTTTGCTTCGAATAATGTGGCGATTGACGCTGGGAAAGCCTTCTGGGGGGGGGGGGGGGGGGGGGGCTCAAAAGGAAGACATTTAAAGACCGACAGTTACTATGCTGGAACATCGCTATACTGGAATTCTGAAGGGTTACTTTGAAAACTAATGTGGAAAACAATGTGGTCTGACAGGACTATCTATGTGTGGCCACGGACCTTTTGATCCACCCTCGTATTATCAATGATAGATGCAAGGCGTGAACATACTTCAAAGGAACTGCGAAGGGAACGGATGTATTTTTTGTTTTGCTCCCGGAGGAAATGAAGCGTGACTAACTGTAAAGATGGCTACCAAGGAGAATATACACGAAAGGAATGATTAAATGGAGGATAAGCAGCTTATGTAAACCTATATAAAGTTAAATCATTGACGAAAAAATAGATGATGCACACACTTGTGATTTTGTGGTGACTGAGGAAGATTAAATTAAAACTCGGGGAAATGATAATATTCAACCATTGGATTCCGTGGTGACTGAGGAAGAGAATATTACAATTCGGGAGAATGGTAATATTCTTCCAATGCATTCCATTCGAATACATGAAATCCGCAACAAAGGTCTCAACATCCAGAAAAGTATCGAAAGGAAAATAACAGGGTTAATGGGTGATATACACAGAATTTTAGTTAAGGACGCAGGAAAATGTATTGTTTTGAAGCTTTGACACAGCGAAGTTCGAAAGTTATGGACAGGATTCACAAAACAATACTGTGACGACGATAAACTTATTGAGAGGAATGGAGTCGTCTGGGAATGTGTTTCCGACCAACACGGTATTGTTGTGGAGGATAAACTGACAGTGCCTAAGTCCAACAAACAGAAGATCAGAATTCATATTAATAGGACCACAAATATCCTCATGATTCAGGAATCAAAAAAAAACGTGAGATGGTGGATTGTGAATCAACTTCCTCTTGTATATAATTTCGGATTCGATACAGCGGTTGATTTATTTATTTATTTATTTATTTATTTATTTATTTATTTATTTATTTATTTATTTATTTATTTATTTATTAGGGTTTAACGGCACTTTGACGGCCAAGGTCATATCGTGTTAGTGACAGTTTTACGGGTGGAGGAAGCTGGAGTACCCGAAGAGAACCGCCTAGCAACGAAAGTAGTAGGAGATGAGATAACCGTCCTTATTGGGGGATCCCGGCAGGGACCCCGGAAGTGACATGTCACGTGACCTAGTAACGTCATGTTTGGTTGTCATGGTAGCCCGCGTGAGCAGCCATCGTGAGACGACATTACCATAGTGAGACGTTGTGTTAGTGCGCATGCGCAGCGCGTGTTGTTAGGGTGATACGTGTTTCCGTCGGCCATTTTGTATACTGGAGGCCGCCATCTTGGTTTCTATGGTGGCAAGTGGTTGCTGTGTTACCCAAATGATTACAACAAGACTGGGGTACGTTTGGAGGGTATGTTCCTTTGTATTAGAGTAATTTGCCGATTCGTAGACTTACCACAAACAACCAGACAAGTTGTACTATTTCGAATTTTTTCAGAATCTTCTTCTATTATCGATGCAATAGATTTTCATCTACCCGACCATGTTCTTTTGTCCTAGTGTATACTCCAGTAGTGTAGAAAAGCCTATCAGCTGGAACAGCTTTGCTTATTGTTACTATAGTTAGCTTTTCTGGTCTGTTCTTGTTAGTTCTTACCCTATTCCTAGGAGAACTTGTTGTTTCAATCATCTAGATCACCCAATCAGTTCACTTTACTGGAGCTAACTAACCAATCAGATTGCTTGATTTCCCGTAATCTGTATGCAGATGCAGAGTTATGTCCCCTTATTATAACAAAAGCCTATATCATTTCCAAAGCCATCATCTGACTGCAGAGCGTGAACACCTGGACAGCAATGGAACTAGCGGACAGACCAGTGAAAGCCATCTCAGCTCTTGGCGTCTCATGCCCTATCTCCTGGGCTATCTAGGAAATAGGCTTGAGCGTTCATCTGAAGCTGGAATTTCAAGTTGATAAGATCACAACACCACCCTCTTCGAGGAGAGGTAGCACTTTTGGTGAAAGGATTCCCTCTCACGCTGGTCCTCACCCGAGGGGGCACGGAGGCACTGAAAAGAGACAGAAAAAGAAGACGAGTCCATCGACCAAGCGCAGGGACGCCCGGCGCTTGGAGGCCTTCCGGAATAAGAAGAAAGAGGTGAATGAGGGGATGGAGATTCTGGAGGCAGCCTCCAGTTCCCCTCCTAATCACACTGGCACACCCAACCAACTGCTGGCTCCCGAGCCGGTGCAGTTGGATGAGGAACGACCGGTGGAGATTGAGGAGGAACTGGAAGTTGCATTTTCACCACCTCCCACCCCTCACTCCCCTCTTCCGTCACTACCGGATAGCCCGGGCAAGGGAAACACAGCGGAACAGCCACCTCAGACCTCAGTCACCATCAGCATAGAGAGCGTAGTGAAATCAAAAGAGAGAGGAAACCCAATCATCGCCAAGGCACAAGACTACATGAAACACTCCAAAGAAATATCCAAAAGGACATCTGAATTAAATCAACAGCTGAACCCAACATCAACATCGCCATCCATATCACCATCCCAGCAACCTCCAAAAAAAAACGAGCCGCACGAAGCATAGGCGGGGATAAGTTGCTTCCTTCCTTCTCTTTCCTTCCTTTATCACGCTCAGACATGACACAACACCTATACAGTCACTAAGGTCGAAAGGGTCTTGCCCCACAGGTCCCTGCGCGCCTTCATTTCATTTCCAAAGCCAATAAGCTATCGAGCAGTTACTGAAAAGTCATTACTCGAACAACTCGAATGGTTCGAGTGACTCGCACATACGACTCTCACAGTGCCGCGGAGAGAAAATATGGGCCCGGGGGGGGGGGGGGGGGATCAATTAGATGGTAACCACCTGGGTCCTCTTATATCAAACCCAACTTACCAAGGACCCATGAAAATATTCACCCTTCCTCCGACCGATATCTATATGACTCAATTGCCTCTCAAAGACTAGATTGGGTTACACAAGAGAATGGTAAGAAGAGATATATATAACTGACCAGGAATATCGAAGCGACACGTCTATATAACTGAATTACAGAACAGCATATTGTGGACGGATCAACCCACGATATATCTAATAACTTAGACAGTTCTTGAAAGGAATATATGCTTACTAGTGAATTCCGGGTCCTGCCTGTCGATTCACACACACCGGGCATTGAAAAAGCTCCCAAACTAGCTGTCCCGGGTGGCGCGGCTTACTACCCCGCCCCCCCCCCCCCCTCTCGACGGCCCTGGACTCTCAGTCTCATTTAGGAAAAGGGATTCTGCTAACTCCCGACGTTTCCATGAGCAATTTCTCGAACGACTCGAAACCCATCGATCAAATGAGCTTTAGAGTAATTACTCGTTCGAGTGACTCGCACATACGACTCTTCGACTCATTTCAGGCTGATTCGTAGTTTGACGGAAACACATATCACCCTAACAAAACGCGCTGCGCATGCGTACTAACACCACGTATCACTATGGTAATGACGTCACAGGATGGCCGCTTACGCGGGCTACAATGCCAGCTGAACATGACGTCACTAGAACACGTGACATGACGTCACTTCCGGGGTCCTCGCCGGGGTCCCCAATAAGGGACGGTTACCTCATCTCCTACTACAAACGACGAGCAGCTGTCAGCTCCCCAACATCGTAACTCCGCACAGTAGCACAGGCAGGGTTAGATTGGTTGAAGACATGCGCACCATCGACGTGCTGTACGCCTTAGTACACTGCGTCGTTGTGTCCCATGTGGACAGTCGGGGTGAAGTGCCTTGCCCAAGGACACAACGCGGGAGTCCGAATCGATCGAGTGAATTAGCACTTGAAAATGGGGATGGAAAAAATAGTGCCAAAACTGTAATTACTCCAATATCCCCAGGGTAAAATCAACTGTGTTGGTGAAATCAAACAAATTGCAGTTTAAAACTCCTAAAAAGACACGTAGTACTTTAACAGAAAAAAGTTACAAGTCTCGACTCTTCTCCTCAACTGTCCAAACAGAGCGATTTTTCGGTTTTTCTGGACGACAAAATACAGTGGACGACTTGAAATTATATAAAAAAAGAACAGGAAAATAGTTTTACAGAAAAGGTGTCGGTAATGAGAAGTGAATTTCAAAATAAGTTGGGTACTACTTCGGAGGATTTTGAAATACAAATAAATATACTGTCGGGAGATGTGCAATTTCTGCAACGTGAGAATGGTAAACTCAAAGGTGAACTAAATGTGTTGAGAGCAAAACTGACGAATCTCTCACAACAAAGCAACCATATCAGAAAAGCACTAAGTAAAAATTAATTTGTTCAAGCAAAATCTGTGAGTAAACTGAATCCTACAGCCGACTTATTCTCTCCCAAAACTGCACACGCCACACAAGAAACAAAAAGCCAAGTACTTCTCGGATGCGAAAACGGAAACATAACATTTCATAGTGATAGCATACCAAACGTCAGTGAAAATAACAAATTTAATCCTTTGAACAATCTGCAAGACATAACTGATGACACTCCCTGTACATCAATAGCAGGGAATCGGATAATGTGGAGAGTAAGTGGCAGAACACACGTACTATACAGGAAGCGTTGCCGACCCAAGAAGTTCTAAACACTTCAAGGACAAGGAAGCAATTCCCAGTGCATCTTATTGTCGGAGATTCAGTAATCGCGACATTAATGCGAAAAAAATGCGAAAAGAGGCGAGTGGGTAAAACCAGTTGTGCTTCCTGATTAAGGGGCAAAGGGTTTACGGAGTGGTTCAAAGAGGAAGCACATTATTACAGTAATGTGGAGAAGGTCACCGTACATGTCGGCATTTAGGCATGCAGAAACAATATTCTGTTTGGGCAAAGTGACATCGACACGTTTCTGTTTTTAATAAAAAGCAAATATCCTGAGGCAGAAGTGCGGTTATCTTCCATCCTTCCCGCTGTGGCTTCTCCGCGCATCAAGGGTGCCATCAGAGAAACCAATCAGAAATTCCATGCGTCTTGTGATAAAACAGGTTGTATATTTATTGACCACACTGCGGCATTTGTGTCTAACAACGGGGTGCCAATGTACAGGGACAGCTTTCACATTAATCCTCTTGGAACAAGATTGCTTGCCGGAAAGATGACTACGATAATTACGACCACAAATCTGGTATCAACACTTCAAGGGAGAGTTATGTAACGAAACGGGATACTAGCATTAAATCGCGTTATGCAAACTTCAGGACTTACCGAAGTTACCTGACGCGAAGACAGTTTGATAATGAACAAAATTATATGCGAACGGCGAACCCATACAATAGGTCGGAACAAAAAACTCAAAGTGAATACAGTGCTAACTCAATTTCTACGCTTTGTTGACAAATTTCCAAATTCATTGGGCTGTTTCAGCGAGGCGTATAAAACTAATTGGGTACAGTTTATACACCTACCTGGGGTGGAAATGAAAAATGTGTGGGGAAGGACTGTGTGTGTGGGGAGGGGGTGGGGTAGGTTGCGTAGGTGTGTTTATGTATGTGAGTGCGGGCATGCGGGTATGCGCGTATGCTTTCATGCAACGATGAATCTGAGTTCTATCGATAGGGGATATGGGTCTTCGTGAAGTGATCAATCTGGTATTTACATAATGTGATATTTGTGAGACAAGTCTAGACTTTCTTTTTCCTGTCTTGTCGAGCATCTGCAGAAAGGAAATGGAAGATTCGGGCGCGTTCCATGAATGTCATATGAGGTGAGCGCAGTTTTTTCATGTTAATAAATTAAAATTAGTCGTCATTTGCTCTAGATGGATTTCCCTTTCCTCTTCCATGTCGTGATTTTGGTTTTCATTGGAGCGAACCCACCGAGCTCGTTCCAATGAGGAGTTCAGGGCGGTGGTTTGGAGAGCGAAAGTGTGTCATTTATTATTAGATATAAAAATATAGAAATCCCTATCGACAATGAGGTGTCCGAATAATAAAACAGGTGAAGTCTCCGTATTAATAAAATATCAACAACTTTCTTTTCCTCTGTCTACGCTATAGTCTGGGCCCCTCGTTGGAATGAACTCGGCGAGCTAGCTCCTACGAGGAGTTAGGGGCTATGGCATGGTGATGAGGAATATCTCTGACATATGTCGAATATAGACATTTGACTTCTAAGCCAGTAATTAAGTATATGAATAATGAATTAGGTTGATTTTCGTAATAGTAGTATAGGTGGATTTTCCTTTTTTCTCTCTTCAAGATGTGGTCTGGGTCCGCTTTGGGGGAGTTAGAGACTATTTCTGGAAGCTGGAAATATCTGGTTTAGAAGACGAAATTCTTTAAAACTCATAAATACAGAAGTGTGAACACTTTGTTCAGCAATAAAGTGTGTGAACTAATGGTGGATATTTTACGCATATCTCTTTTCAACCATTGTTCGTAACAGCACTAGTTCTGTCTTTGGAGCAAACGCTTTGTGTTAATGTGTTTGTATGCCTTTGTTTATAAACGCTCAGAGGTTTATCATTCTAATTCATTTATTCATTCTCCTTGGTGGCCACCCATCTCTTTTTATGTTAGTCTCATTAGCACTTGTAATTGTGTTCCTCTATGCCAACATTTATATCCCCTGGCCATGGGGTTAGAATCAGTTATACAGCATGGAATACACAGTGTTTTGCTAATAAAATCCAATACCCAGAATTCATCCACTTGTTAAATAGACATTAATTTTTTACTTTAACCCTTTACCCAACGAATCGCCCGCATCCGCCCGCGTAATATGCAACCTCAGCAGTTGAAAAAATATTATTTTTCAAAAAATTTTAACAAAACCATATCATGTGACCCCTCGTTGGAACGAGCTCGTCGAGCTCGTTCCAACGAGGGGTCACATGATATGGTTTTGTTGAAATTTTTTGAAAAATTTAAAAAAATGATATTTAAAATAATAAATTTTGATATCGTCTGCGTTGGGTAAAGGGTTAACAGAAACTTGGCATCAACAAAAAAATCAAATGGAAATTCCTGGTTTCACATGCACTGACCTGAGTCGAAACAACTGTCAACGTGCAAAAGGGGGTATTGGATTTTATTATCGGCCTAAGTATTACCGCTTTCTAAAAAACTTTCGAAGTATTGATGATTTAGTTCTACTGGTGGAATTTGATGGGAAGATATTCAATCTTACACGCCCGGTTATTTTCATTTCGGTTAATATTCCGCCAGCAAATTCAAGCTATTGACATCATACACAATTGTACAGTTGTATATATGAAAGGATTGATGCAGAATTATCCAGATATGGAGCAGACAGTCTGTTTATATTAGGTGGAGATTTTATCTCACGGACGGGTGGGAGGCCGGGTTACGTTACAGATGATAGCGATAAGCACGTGCCCCATCCACAAGACTACAACATTGGTACGATTAATGAGAGGGCGAGTTTAGACAAAACAGTGAATGATTTTAGAAGGAAACTCCTCTCATTGTTTCAGGTAGCTCGACTGAAAATAATTAATGTACGGGCACCGGGCGACTATGTTGGTAATTTTGCAAGCTACCAATACAACGGTGCAAGTTCTTTAGCTATATTATAATATCTGACAAGTATTTTTCCGACATGATTATTTCTGTGTAAAAACCCCAAATTAATATTCTGATCACTGTCAACTTTCGCTCCAACTAAACTATCGAACTGCTAATGAACTTACTCTCAAAATGCCCACCAAAACAAAAATGGATACCTAAGAGCGCGGAAAAGGCCTTAGCATCTTTAAACAATGATAACATGCCCACCCAACCGCAGCGCTTTCGAATGAAACTTTTTAGAATAGACAAATCTGGAACAGAAGACGCGGTCAATGATCTGATGTCCATTATTGACTCAATTACTAAATCAGCCACAACGCACATTCCGAGTAGTAAAACTTGGAAAAGACAGAAACGCAAGTGGTTTGATATAGAATGTAAACAACTGAAACAACACATGGATAATTTAGTTCGTTCTCTGAAAACAGCCCCCAAGACAAATCACTCATTGTAAACTATTTTAAAACGAGAAAGATGTACAAAAAAGATACAAAATACAAACGTAAAATGTTTTACAAAAATATCTGCAACCAACTCCACCGCATACAGTCCACAGATTCTAAGACATGTTAGAATATTATTAATCTTCTGAGAGCAAAATAGTCCCCGGGGAATGATCTTGATCCGGATGTTATAGTAGATTGTTTTAAGAATGTATTATTTAAATCCGTACCAGAAAATAGTAACTATCACTGCAAGAGTAAACCGGTGAACATTGAGGTTTCTCTTAATTCGGATAAAATTACAGCGGACGAAATATACAGCTCCCTCCGCCAGCTGAAAAACAATAAATCTACAGGAGCCGACGGCGAATGAACTTTTGAAATTAATAATCCCATACATTAGAGACGAAGTGGTGAAATTGTTTAACCAAGTTCTGGAGTCTCGACATTATCCTATTAGTTGGAGTAGATCAGTTCTCACAACATTATACAAAAAGGTGATGGACACGACCCGAAAAACTATAGCGCTATAGCCCAAAGCAATACCATTGGTAAACTGTTTAATAAGGTAATTAATTCCAGAATTAACAGCTTCCTGGGAGATAATAAAATAATAAGTAAAAATCACTTTGGCTTCCGGAAGGGTTGCAGTGCAATCGATAGTATATTTGTTCTGAAAACTACAATAAATAAATAGAGAAAGCTTAAAAAGCCTCTGTATGTTGTTTTCGTAGATTTCAGAAAAGCATTTGATATTGTAGACAGAACAATACTTTTTCAAAAACTACAACACATTGGTATAAATGGACCGATTCTAGAAACCTTGATTTCAATGTATAAGTCGAGTTTCTACATTTCGAAAACAAACAACGGACTTGGTCCACCTCAACTATCAACCATCGGGGTCAGGCAGGGGTGTAACCTCTCGCCTGCCCTCTTTAAAATATTTATTGATGATTTTAAAGACATATTTGATGATACACGTCAACCAGTCCATCTAAATAATTATTCCTTGAATCATTTACTTTTCGCAAATGATTTTGCATTACTATCGGAATCACCGCAAGTCCTGCAAAATTGTCTAAATCAATTGGTAAATTTCGCTAGAGAAAACAATCTTCATATAGATATAGGTAAAACAAAAAGTATGGTATGCCGTGCTCGCAAATCATCTGTCTCCCCCATTTTACCTAGACTCGCAAAAGCTCGAACACACAAGCAATTTAAACTACTTAGGATTAACAATTTCACAAAATGGTAAATTGCAAGACGGCCAAAAAGACTTGAACATGAAAGGCTTGAGGGCACTATACTTACTGAATAATTCTTTTAATCAGAAATATCGCCTGACAGTACAAGTATATTTAAGTCTTTTCGATAAGTTGATCAAACCCATCTTACTCAATGGGAGTGAAATATGGTCGTTGGAACTTAATCACAAAAGTGTAAGTCGTTCCGCGTGTGAAAATGTTCATATTAAATTTTGCAGACTGTTACTCGGGGTAAATAAGAATGCGTCAAATAATGCAGTACGAGCAGAGTTAGGACGATATCCCTTGTTTATCGACTCAATATTACAACAAATCAAATATTACTGTAAATTAACTTCCCAGGATTCTACCATATTGCTTGGTGAAGCATTTTGTGAAACAAAGAAGTATGACCTCGATAATTTAAAGAAAATTCTGCATTGAATACTTTGGTATATTAGGTATCGAACAACTGTGTCGCAAAAAAGGTATTAAAATGATTTTAACAGGGAAAGTGTTATCATTATACCGGTACACGCGCCGTGTTTAAAACACTCATCCGTATCCGCGCACTTGATTGTTCAGTATGCGTCAATGTGTACAGATTTTGATTAACCGTTGTTCCTGCAAAGTTCAAGCACAGTTTTTCCATTCATTCAAGAAAACAAAACAATGGATCTCTCACTCACCACGGCTTAAATCTCCAATAACCAACGAGATGTGCATTGCAACGAGCTTGGTGGCTCGTTTGAACCGACATTTTTCTTTCAAGTTGTGTAATAAAATGCGCTTGGTTTTAAAATCTATGTTTGCCTCATTAACTGGTAGTGTGATAAATTATTGTTCATATGGTCACAGGTCTTTGCCTTGTTACAATTTATGGGAGAGTGCAAGCACTCTCCCATAAATTTTAATAAGTCAAATCCAAACTGACTGGATAATTTTACTTCCGAGATAATTTTTTATCCTGATTCTTTTTGTATTTTCTGGGTTGGTAAAGCATCATGACAAATTTGATAGAACAATGGCCCGGATGTTCCAGTGACGTCATTTGAATGCATTTCATCCACTGAGTGAGACCGTGCGTTTTAGGATGAAGTGAATTACAGGGGGCAAGTCAGTAACCAACCTCGCTGTCGGTATTCATGAATTTGGACAACCTGCCCCGTGTTGTATCAACTTTGCGTCACTTGATTCGGTGTCACTCGATTTCATCCACTGAGTGGGTCCGTGTGTTTTTAGGATTGAATAAAGGACACGGGGCCAGGGAAAAGGTGGGGGCGCGGGGTTTTAACTTCGGGGCCCGAAACTTGTGGGGGGGGGGGGGGGGCGAGCTTGGCCCAGGAGTCCAGGAATCTTGGGTCAGGCCTGGGACATCAAAAATTTGTACTCCTGGGCTCCGCGATCCCCGAGCGAGAACCTGCAAGATATGTTGTCCGTCGTATTGGAATACTAGTTACCACTCATGTAAAGAAGGAATGAGAGTGTCCCGTGGAGATGCTAAATCTGTTCATAGACTGTTAGGTCACTTGATACCACTGATGAACTTGTAAATTTGAAACATGCTGCTAAAAATCGTTATTTGGAAGGCCAAGAAATAACGTGACTTTTCATCCAAAAAGCCTCCAGAAGTCTCCATTTAAAAACTGATTTGAAACTTTCCTTGGGGAGAATCCCTTCCCCCTATCATCGCTCGTGCCTTCGGCATCTGCATCAATATCACAGAATTAACCCTGGGGCACGAATTTCCTCTCCCCGCCTCTAGAAGGACAGGGTGTAAGTCAGTTATTTATTTATACATTTATTTATTGGTGTTTTAGGTCACATACTTGTGCACAGTGGCTAATCGTGACCGTGACACTTTTACGGGTGGAGGAAGCCTGGGTACCCGGAAAGAACCTCCGGGCATCGACGAGCAACTGTCAGCCCCTCAACATTCTAAGCAGTTCAAGCTCCGCTCAAGCAGGGTTAGAGCGGTTGAAGACATGTGCATCATCGACGTGCAGAACGCCTTAGAACACGGCGTCATCGTGCCCCCATGTAGGCAACCGGGATAAAGTGACTTGCCCAAGGACACAAAGCGGGTCGTCCCAGACGGGGATCGAACTCGGGAGCTCTAGCATAGAAGTCCAACAGTCTACCACTGAGCCACAGCGCTCCCTGTAAGTCACTTACCAACCTGTCGGTATTAATGAATTTGAACAACCTGTCCCGTGTTATATCAACTTTCTGTCACGCTGTTCGGTGTCACTCGGTGTAGCTTGATAGAATTTATGACTATCTCCAACTCGGTTGGTAACTGTTACTTGCAGCACAACCACGGAATATGAAATGTTTAACTCTTTACCTAACATGAAAAGCAGACGACACTTGCAAAAACAAATTCTTGAATAACTAAATTTTTCATTTTTTGTCTCAAAACATAGGTTATTACCCCTCGCTGGAACGAGCTCGACGAGCTCGTTCCAACGAGGGGTCATAACCTATGTTTTGGAGACAATAAATGAAAAAAATAACGAAAATTAATTGTCGACTTTTGAGAATAGCGCTGGCCGGTTTTGACCGTTACGTTTAATAAAGGGTTAAATTGCTATACATGCAATTCAGCATGCACCCCAAATACGGGCTTTCTGCACTCAACCAGTTAAGAGAAGTTTGCGTCTATGAAGCTGATTGAGAGTGGGCGTTCCTCTGCCTCGAGTACCATATCATTCTGTTATAGATAAAGTGGTAATCGAACACCTGACATTTATGCATTGGTCATTACTTGTTAAACAAACTGTGAAATTATTCTTGGTGAAGAAATATCGTGGATGTGTTACTCTTTTGACTTCACGTTTGCCCGATTTGTCAGACAGCGTTGAATGAGACAGTGTATCATTTTTAACTGAACTCCAAACAACAGTTATGCCTTCAAGCGAAACTTTCCAACTGAACAACGAAGATGATGAAATGTATAAAAAGTCGGCGAACAGAAAGATGCTCCTTCTTGGTTCTCTTATTGGGGGAATAGTAGGAATAGGAATCGGCATTCTCATAGGATACTTTGGTATTTGTAATGAAGAAGAAAATGTTAAGGACGGGGTGTGTCTTGAAGGAGTTCCTGAAGGTATTATTCAGGACGGCGATCCTGGTATTACCGATAAACTGTTTGCTGAAATCAAAGCTGAAAATATTGAGAAATATTTACGGTAAGAAATATGAAATTAACTCTTTGAATCCGAAAACCTCTTTTTTCGGTCCATGATAGGACACGTGACAATTTCATAAAGTAAATGGCAGGTCAATGAATATGTGGGGCGGACCAATCAATATTTTCAACGTGCAGCCCCAGTGGGCTGCACGTTGAAAATATTAATTGATCCACCCTAACCTAATGAAGATGGACTCTTCCAACTTATACAATTGAGCTTACATTGGAGATACTGTTAGGGTTTAAGGGTTAAGTCTTGTTTGGGGTCATACATTTGGGTGCACCTAGATGCTATTACGCCTCTCAAACATTCTATAGGACTCCAGGTGTGTTTAGTAGAATTACTTGTCCAACAGAGTCGTATAGATGAATCACACGTATTTTTTTCCGGAAAAAATCATTGTAATATTATATCAGACCTGAAATTTCGGACATTTCAACAACTAATGAGGCTTAAATTATCAGAAATTACTTATGTGAAAATAAAAATTGTCCACGCGAACATGAGGCACATATTTTTGTGCACCCCCCCCCCCCCCTCCATCCCCTCCCCCGACCGAACAAATCCAATCTTCCTTGGGTGTTTATTGGTCGCTGTTGTTTTCTTATGCGATGTCATTTAGGTAGACCTCGTCCCCGTGTCTCCAAGAAGGGCTTCAAAACAATCCCTATACAAATGCAACTGGGACCAATACCACCATCTAGTTTACAATTGTATAACTTTGCCCTTGTTTGCCCTTGAAATTGTTCTGGTTCTCGTCAGATCACCGAAGATAAGTAACGTCGAGCCCGGTTAGTCCTCGGATGGGTGACCGTCTGAGCGATCGATTCGGACTTACGCGTTGTGTCCTTGGGCAAGGCACTTAACCCCCCTCCCCCTCCGAGTGTCCACACGGGGGCACGATGACGCCGAATACTAAGGCGTACTGTACATCGATGTTACGCATGTCTTCAACCAATCTAGCCCTGCCTGTGCTAGACTGCGGAGTTACGATGTTGGGGAGCTGGCAGCTGCTCGTCGTTGCCGGGTACTCCGGCTTCCTCCACCCGTAAAACTGTCACGGTCATGATTAGCCATTGTGCATAAGTGTATGACCTTAAACACCAATAAATAAATAATAAATTGTGATAGTTCTTGTTATCACCAGACTGCACAATTGGTTTACACCCTGACTTCATTTTTGTTAATAATCAATTCAAATCAATTGGGTTGAGTGAATACGAACCCATTTGGGTTCATATTCACTCACCGCAGTTGATTTGGGCTGATTTTCAACCCATCTGATTTCATAGTTTACACTTTCAATCAAGCCGAGAGGTCCTCGGTTCGAATCCCACCTGCGGCAACCGCGTTGTTTCCTTGGGCAAGACACTTCATACCCATTGCCCAGGTGGGGCACGGTGGTGCTGTGTACTAATGCATACGGCACGTCGATGGCGCACTTGTCTTCAACCAATGCTAACCCTGATTGTGAGGAGTTAGTTTGGTGGGGAGCTGACAGTTGCTCGCCGTTACTCGGTGGCTCTCTCCAGGTGCTCCGGCTCCCTCCACCCGCAAAACTGTCTTGATCATGATTAGCCATTGTACAGATATATGTGACCGTAAACACCAATAAATAAATAAATAAATAAATAAATAAATAAATAATTTGGAAAAATATAGAATTGTAATCATTTTTATGGGTTACACTGTCTTGTTTACAAGAGTAACGCAATTATTCTATGGTGGATGGGGATGTTTATGGTAAAATTCTACGTCGACGTTGAACATCATCTTTACCAAACATTGATAATTCAGAATAAGATAGTTTTTGCCACAGATTCAATCTAAAGGGAGCCACTATGTTACAAACAAGCTGATTTGTCGGGACGTGTACT
Source organism: Pictodentalium vernedei (assembly GCA_031216915.1). NCBI lineage: Eukaryota > Metazoa > Mollusca > Scaphopoda > Dentaliida > Dentaliidae > Pictodentalium > Pictodentalium vernedei. The sequence continues at coordinate 173,107,248 of CM062292.1, forward strand.
GCATTTACAAGTAAAATGACAATTGCGTGGCTCTCTAAATACACACACATGTATGTAACAGGATCGTAGTCGCAAGGATGGGGGACTCGCCAGCCGGCTTTCCTGAGAAATGTCAACCTTATATACATTCATGTTTGAAACCCCTAAAACTGGTTCATGTACTCTCTAGGTCTGTCACGAGTTTTTAATTTAGGAATCGATTAATCGTCACAAATAATCGATGATAATCGATTGATCGTACCTAGATGACCCCCATCTCCTTCTCTTTGAAGTCGATAAAAATGAAGTTGAAGTCAGTTGACCTACCTCAAGTAAACAACGAAGACGATCCTCTTTTAGTTACATTCAAAGCTTTGATGTTCTGAACTTTTGAACCGTCAGTGTAATAATCAAGACCGGTCGGCAGTTGCGAACTTCGCAACTGCCGACCGGTCTTGATTATTACACTGACGGTTCAAAAGTTCAAAACATCAAAGCTTTGATGAATGAACCTGAAAGACAAATGCTTCCAATAGCTTATTGGGGTTTAACATCGATGTTCTTAACTCTTTACCTTTAGAAACAATAGTTTTTTCAACATATTTTCTTTTATTATTAAACGTCTAAAACGGGATATAATTTACCGATTATTCGACAACGAAAAATACTAATCGATTTCGCCGTGACCGATCAACAATCGATTAATCGATCAATCGTGATAGCCCTAGTACTCTCACCATGATATTTCCTGGTACATTAGTTAGTTATCTTGGTACTTAAGCCTTCAAAAAATACCCAGGGTGCTGCAATTGGCATGGAAAGATAAGTGTCCTATGGAAGATCCTGGCATTCACCCATGAGGAATACACAATCTTAAACCAGTACGAAGTAAAAGGAAGTTGGGAAACGAATATTCTTCTGCTGCCATTGCATTTTCTTCAGTGAATTACAGACAATACAATGAGGTAATGGAGTTGACACAAGCAATTACCCCCAACCAACTATTGTTGCACAGAAACGTGTACTGCTGGTGGCTGAAAATAACTTTGCTAACATAATATCTATAAAATAATGGTGGGTGTTAGCAGTTTCTAGTTAGCAATTTTTCAAAACTTTCAAATTCTCTTTTTAGACGAGCAATATGCGAATGAAATAAATAGAACTACCGGTATTTTCCAAACAGTCTATGAGATTCCATTTAATCGTTCATGCTTTACAACTAGACGCAATTGCTGTGGAAAGAAATTTCCTCGCTTTCCATCGCCCCTACGTTTCTTTCGTATTTCCTGACGTTGGAGCACCTCAGCAGAGTTACTTCGAACACATGCGCCCTTTTTTCCAGTTGAGTCCTTCACGTCATTCCAGTCGTAAGGTTCCGTAACTAGCGAAGCGGTCACGTTGGCCATCGCCGTGACATGTATCAAAATATTGAAGACCTTTGCACGCTGGATTAGGTGCGTTGCGGGCAGTGCGTTAGACCAGGAATCGGCGATATCTTATTTCTGTCTGCGATGAGAATGGGATGGGTTATAAGTGGTCCTGCTCGACTTTGGACCAAAGGTAACCATTGAATTCGATGGGCCCGATCTACAAGCTGAAACAATTTCTTGCATCTTAGTTTTGACTAGTGTCTTGCACATTGAACTCAGTATTTACATGGAGTATCACCATCCGATACCAAGCGTCGACCATGCAGTGCGAGATTTTTTAACTGCAGGCGGGGGGAGGCAAGGCTTAATTTCACTTTCGGCGCGTCGCTCGCGGTGCACGCGTCGAGTCCGGTGTGCAAGAGGACTTAAGGCCAGGCTCTTGATTCCGTTGTCAATGTGTTACAAAATACGATATTTCAGTGCTGCCTTCAGTGGGTCAAAACTTACTCCTTCGAGAATATTATGATACCTTATGATATCTCCACTCGATTGTATTCATTTCTTTTGCGGCCTTCTTTGCTCATTTATTCATACATCCATGTTTGATTGTGAACTATGTATTCCTCAACGTGTCCGTCACTTGTTGAAGAAAACAGAGAAAAGCTCGAATCATGGAAACAGCCTCATATAAGGTTTTCGCTTGGTACTGAATCCGGTTCCATAACATGTGTCAATATACTGTTATTGTGTACAAACATTTAAATCACTGGAAATAAATATTCTGTAACCCTTTACCTAACATGAAAAGCAGACGACACTTGCAAAAAAAAATAAATTCTCGAATAACTTTTTTTTTTATTTTTGTCTCAAAAGCATAGGTTATGACGCCTCATTGGAACGAGCTCGACGAGCTCGTTCCAATGAGGGGTCATAACCTATGTTTTTGAGACGAAAAATTAAAAAATAATGAAAATTAATTGGTGATTTTTTAGAATAGCGCTGGCAAATTTTTTCCGTTACGTTGGGTAAATGGTTAACCTAAACTATATTAAATTTTCTTTTTGTCCCTTATTGTAAAATTCACAAACCAGCTATATGAAGCAGCTACGTATTATGAAGCAGCTAAATACTGAAGTGAATTCAATGATTTGACACGATCCAGTTTCAGAATATACTACAGAAAAGTGTAAACTCAACACAATTGACAATGTCGCAGGCTACGAAACTTTGTGTTGAATTTTATCCGCCGGTGCAAACGGGAAATATTAATTTTGAGGCGAGCGATATTTCATGAATATCGATAACGGTATCCGACAGCCATTCATGTAGGTATGCATTGACACGAACAGGAGCCGACGCGGACTCGAATTACGGGTTGATAAGTATTTTGAAACTCATTTTAATTACTATCGTATCTTGTATAAGCAAAACAACAGAAAGCAAAGATCAATAACAGGTGTAAGTTTGACCGGAGTTCCTTTTCTTCATAAATGCAGGGCGTCGCACAGAATTTTCCTGATCAGTTACTCGAAATCACTGGTACTTTTGCACTCTACAATTAGTCGGGTTAAAAATTAACCCAAATCATCGGGGTTGAGTGAACCCAATTGGGTTCATATTCACTCAGTCCAGTTGATTTGGTTTGATTTTTAACTCAGCTGATTTTAGAGTGTGCACGTTTAAATCTGAGTCAGAGCTGAGGTAAAGTTTGTCAGTGGCGTAGCCAGAAAATGTTTCACAGGGTGTGCGAGAGCAAGTAGGAAACGGGTTCCCCATGAATAGGGCAAGTCCGCGAGGTACCGTTTAGGATTATAGCATTGCATTAAGATACCGTTAGCATCTGCGCGAGTTCCTAAGGCACGAACAAACACAGGATGTTTGTTTGAGGGTTTCCCAGGTGGTTTGGGTGGAGTGGGGTGGGGTGATGTGTGGGTGTTCTCCCCCCCCCCCCCAGAAAGATTTAATTGTGATATCAAATGAAGCCCTCTGGTTACGTTTGCTTATATAGCCGCCACTGTCGCAGCTATACGTGCTAATCTAATAAACAACAAATGGAAATTAGATCACAACGAAAAACTACCCAAGAGTGGAGTTTCCACCAACATAATGAGAATCAGATTTTGCGAAATAAAACGAAAAAACAAGAGAGACAGAAGTAACGTTTTAGCTCATGAATTTCTGGTCCTACTTGGAAAGCAACTAGATGCGAAACTCTGAATGTCCTTATGTTTTGTGTAAAAAATGTCATTTTCTGGTGGAAATCTGCTCCATGGGTTTTGTAGTAATCCTTCCCGACTCACTGTATGCATTATCTATACCAAGGACTCCCCCAACCTGACAACCCCATCCCAACCCTGCGGGTCAATCCCTGGAAGTAGAGCAGTGCTTGTTTACTGTAGTAGTAGTAAACAAGTTCTGCGTTGCTAGTAAATCAATAGCAGGAGTCCTCCAAAGCGGAAGAACAAGCATAACCGATCAGATAAATTTGACTCTATGTTTGTGTTACGGTCATGATATAGTCACAGTTGCTGGAAATTACCATAAACACCATAAATAAATAATTAAAAAAAAATAGAATGCTTAAATGTTTTCTTTATTTTATGTTCAAGAAGTTGTAAATGTTGGCTCAATGAGGAATATTTGAGGGTTGTGAAAACCCTTCATTTTGTATAACCGCTCTGAAAGGGGGCGCGGTGGCGTTGCGGTAACCGGTTCTCGTCAGATCACCGAAGTTAAGCAACGTCGAGCCCGGTTAGTCCTCGGATGGATGAGCGTCTGTGGTTCTCTCCGGGTACTCCGGCTTTCTCCACCCGTAAAACTGTCACGGTCACGATTAGCCATTGTGCATAAGTATGTGACTTTAAACACCAATAAATAAATAATAATAAATATAACCGCTCTGAATAGGGTTCGATACCAATTTGTTCTATCCCACGCTGTACAAAATAGAGATTCCACTGGTAAATGGGGAAATACTTTTGGAAGGATTACTTAAATTCCAATCCGTAACTCGCAACATCTCAAAGTATCTAAAAATGAGAAAATAGTCATCAATATTTTTATATTAAATCTTCGAGATTGTAGAGAGAAAAAAATCCGCTGTTTAACCCCGTGAACCCTGGTTGTATATTCCATGTCAATTCAATGACAGCAATTGGAAATGTCCATATTCATTATTTGGGGGAGATTAATTAATATTTTCAACGTGCAGCCCCAAGGCTGTGTTGAAGATATTGATTGGTCTACCCCACACATGCACTTAGCACCTATCCTACTTAACCCTTTAACCAACGTAACGATCAAAACCGGCCAGCGCTATTCACAAAAATAGCCAATTAATTCTCATTATTTTTTTCATTTTTTGTCTCAAAAACATAGGTTATGACCCCTCTTTGGAACGAGCTCGTCGAGCTCGTTCCAAAGAGGGGTCATAACCTATGTTTTTGAGACAAAAAATAGTTATTCAAGAATTTTGTTTGCATGTGTCGTCTGCTTTTCATGTTAGGTAAAGGATTAATGGATTTATGATGAATCATGTCTCTGGACCGCAAAAACGGCCTCTCGTGTTCAAAGGGTTAACCCATTGTGTTCCAGTCAATGTCCAAGTGTACAGAAGATTTTATTTGGTGAAGTTAGCCTCCCAAAAAGAAACCAGATTATTTCTTTGCGGAACAGCGCCACCTTTCAGATTCGGGGAAGTTTAACCAGGACCGGATAGCTGAGCTGCATATACGAACTCCAGTTTATAGTCTTATGCGTTCTTGGCCGTTTTTGGGTGAGTGAGGCTTCGAATGGGTCGTTACTTCACTCACTGCGTGGTTGGAACGGGAGCTGTAGCAGGGTATTCCATTCCATTTCCTTTCCTTTTTAGTTTCTTCCCTGTTATTCAGTATTTCTTTAGTTAGGATTGTAGTTGCCTTGCTGTCATGTAAACACATGACAATTTTTTATGGGAGAGGAGTGTTTCTAAGTGGTGAGCACTTGTACTTCAATCCATTTTGTGATTTTGTTAGCAAATAAAATATGTTTAAACTACAACTACACTGGCTTAAATCGAAAGGGCGTCGTCAACTGAATATATGTTATGTATATTTGGGGTTTTCCCGAACCATCCTCTAGCCACCCAAAATAAACGCTCACATATTCACCCGTTTAACCATGTACCCAACATAACGGCCAAAACTGGCCAGCGCGATTCTCAAAAATCGCCAATTAATTTTCATTGTTTTTTCATTTTTTGTCACAAAAACATAGGTTATGACCCGTCGTTGAAACGAGCTCGTCGAGCTCGTTCCATTGAGGAGTCATAACCTATGTTTTTGAGACAAAAAAAATGAAAAATATTAGTTATTCAAGAATTGTTTTGGCAAGTATCGCCTGCTTTTCATGTTAGGTAAAGGGTTAACACCTTCCGGTTAACACCTTCAACGAGCTCGTTCCAACGAGGGATCACATAATATGGTTTTGTTGAAATTTTTTGAAAAATAATATTTTTTTAACTACTCAATTTGCATGTTAAGCGGACGGATGCGGCAGATTCGTTGGGTAAAGGGTTAAGGACAGAAGATTACTCAAGACATCCAATCGCAACGAAGATCGTCGCCGCACATGCAACTGGAGACAGTAACCTATTTCTGGTTCTTTTTCGATACACCATTTTAGTTGGGAGATGGCTGAAAACTGGATATGGAACCCCGAAGATTTAGATTATCCGATTACATTACCGAAAAAATGCGTTGACCAGTACTGGAGAATATGTAAGCGAAATAGTAAATTCCTGAGAAAATGAGCTATGTTTTATACAAAAAGAGTGAACCCAGAAGAGTACTAAAAATTTGTTGGGCGAGTATTGCAATAAAATACAAAAGATGGCAACACTGGCCGCGATGTGGGTATTGTGCGCGCTGTGATAAGTATGGGTTATATACACATGGTGTTTGTAAAAAATCTTTTATCGCGACGAGAGCGTTTTCGGGGGCATATATAGCTACGAGTCGCGCAGCGACGAGTAGCTATGTAGCCCCCGAAAACGCTCGAGTCGCGATAAAAGATTTTTTACAAACACCATGCGTATATAACCCTTTTATCTACACCCCCACCTCCCCCACTCCCGTAAAAAAACAAGTTTTGATTAACAAATGCAGACCACTAAAAATAATCTAGCCTTCAACCAGATAATCACTAATATGAAAAATATCTGGTTATTTGTACTTTCCGACGTTTGACGTCACATTTTGAAAAATGTTGAAGAAACTGAATTCCCAGTGACGTTTGAACGTCAGGATAATTAAAGTCTCGAAGGGTGAAATAATCTCATTTGAAAAAGTGTAAGTTACTAATTTTTACTCTTTTCCGTCAAATTTTATTTTTACAATTCAGTAAGTTTAATTAATGGCCTTCTTTTTTATTCAATACATTTCGATAAATACGCCCCGTTTTATTTGTTTCGATCCGCGGCAGCGATAATTAGTTATTCAAAGTGTTGAATGAAATAGTACGTCATGCAAATTAGATGGGCGTGAACGTTGTACTCTTGCGATATCACGTAACTTTTATTCTTACTGCAGTAACGATAAAAGATTTTTTATTGACGGCGAGTTTTCGATAACGATAAAAGATAAAACGTTACTGTTTTTACGTATAAAGTAGATAAAATAATAACTCTGTTTTAGGGATCATCGAATCTGTTTCTGGTCGAATCGAATCCCGAATCGAACGAGGCAGAGGATTTCGAATCCCGGATTGAATGTCATCACAATTCAAGTTATAGATACTGCAGCGTCTAAAAACCGTAAATTTTGCCAGTCCCCTCGATATTCAACGAAAACTCTCCTGTTTATGCGAATCAGTCAAAAAAAACAGAATATTCCAGAATTGTAAACATTTCGGAAGGGGAACTTGTTTGAATCTTTCCTCTATCATCGTTTCTCCTGTACAGGACCTGGGACCAATACTATAAAAGTTTTACAATTGTATTTTCCGAAATTTTGTTTTCTAAAAGTGTATATAAATGATGAAATGAATCATTACCATTTTCAAAGATATGGCAATTTGCCAACTGGCAAATTGCCACATCTTTGAAAATGCTAATGGTTCAGTTCAGTTAATTAATTCCATAAATAGAAAATACAATTCTGGAAAATACATCTGTAAAAGTTTTATAGCATTGTCCCCTTATGATAGACGAAGAGTTCAAGAGGAGGAGACACTTGGTAGGATTTGAGAACATTTCGACGATTCGAAAAATTTCCCAATCATGGCGACTGGACTCAAATCGGATCATCGGGACTATTTCGCATCGCAGGACCCTAATCGGTGAACAATTTCGACATGTTGTGATGTTTCATATTCCAGTCACGCAAAGACAACAAGAAAATAAAATTAGGCCCACACAAAACATACAACCACTAAATATAACCTAACCATTTACCCAACGCAGACGATATCAAAATTTATTATTTTAAATATCATTTTTTCAATTTTTTTTTCAAAAAAGTTCAACAAAACCATATCATATGGCCCCTCATTGGAACGAACACGACGAGCTCGTTTCAATGAGGGGTCACATGATATGGTTTTGTTGAATTGTTTTGAAAAATAATATTTTTTCAACTGTTGAATATGCGGGCGGAAGCCTGATATTCCATGAATTTGAATAAAATGTCCACAAATTATATACCAAAATGAAGGTCATGATACATAGATTTCACGACAAATATATGTACTCAACTCAGAGTTGACATCAGGCATCAACGGTTACTGGAGGTCTGCTACCGCATTCGTACCAAAACTGATAATCAAATAATATCTCAAGAGAACAACTCCTGGCTAAATAATTATGCTTCGAATATCCAAGATACATTAGACATTCAAAACTATCCAGCAACAGCACTGCGTTTGGGAGTGTTCTGATACCACCTGTGTTTCGAGCGATGAGGTACAGAAATAAATGGTGATTTTGCCTGCCCATTTATATATCAGGCATAGTGTGCTGCCTCTAATATGAGCCTCGCTATCGAAGACCGACAAAACAGGGGTGTAGCCAGGATTTATCAGGTTGGGTAATATTTTTAGGTTTTATGGACCATCTATGACCTAAGGTCACCAGCGACTGTCGCAGTCAAAAACTTGGGAGAGCACAAGATAGAGGGTTTCCCCTCTCGTTACTGGCCATGCTGGACCTCCAACAGATGATGTGTTGAAATGTCAGTCCCATGAGAGTGAGAATCTGTGGCCCCAATGTTCTTTTAAGAAAATTCTAATGAGTAAATTTTGATGACAGAAAAAAATCCAGCTGACATTCTACAGTATTACTTGAAGATCTTAACCCATGTTCAACTAGTTCTATCTTGGACCCAAAAGCAGTAGTATCATTTTTTTGGTGTCCAAAATATATATTATATTTTTTGTGTCCAAGTGTGGACTGATGTTTGCCATGAGTTGCCCTCTTTAATGGGCGGGGAACACGTTATCCTTATAATCCTTCCCCTCGTGGCCAAACTGTTGCTATATTTCGTTAAACTGCATCCGATGTCCAAATTTAAACAGAATCACTGAATATAGTTTTACGAAACGGTTCCTACGTCAAAATAATATTCAATGTTTTTTTCTGTTTATATGTTATGAGATAGCTGTAAAAGTTTCACAATTATTTTTTATATCTATTTTCGAGATTGTCCACGGAGAAAAATTGTTAACATTTTATCGCATACTTCGCACCACACGTAATGTGTAACAGCCTTTAATCTATATATCGCCCCCCATTCAGTGAGCAAAATGTTCCACCGGTTGATAAGAAAAGACTGAAAGAGACTAAATGGATTATTCTTATACCAGCATAGATATTTAGAACCTCAATCCTCAGTAACAGGTCAAACTAGCAGACACTTGCAAACCGGAACTGTTATGTAGAAGATACTTTATGGCAGATATATCACTATAATCGTTTTGTGTTGCTTCTGATAATCCTTCATATATGATGATCAATAATCAAGGGTATAGTCGACTAGCTTAAAAGATTTTGTGCACAGGTATACATGTCCTTGTGTAATCCAGAGAGCCCTTCAATAATATCTTTTAGTAATTGATAAGCTCTTTTTCCGGGAAGTTCATAGAAAGAAAATGTTAAACGCTATGTTAACAGTGGCGAACAGATGTTTTGAAAAGTGGTTGAAAGATGGGGAGGGTGGTGGTGGACAGTGTCCGCATAACAAAGTCTCACAAAGTTACTAATTTAGTGGGTTTCGGTGATTTCGAGGTATTCTATATGATAGCTCTATAAGGAACGTTTTGATCACTACCTATCTTCCACTTTAAAACAAAGATGCGAAAGATGGCAATAATGAATTGAATGATTGCATTTAACTTACTGTACTGAGAATTCAAAATTAGGCAGATAATTCACGCCGGATCGCTACTGTGTCATGATCTACACTGCAAAAAATATAGGTTCGCTTTAGAACCAAAACTGGTTCTAATCTTGTCCCTGAGATGGAACCAGTTCTGTTTATACAGTATTTATTTCAAATCAAACACATTTACCAAGATTAGCGTTCAATTTTAACAGAATATTACTTGAACTGAAGTAGATTCAGCAGTAAACTTGGAGCTTATTCAACGCAGTCGCCAAACATTTTGAAACAAAGGAGACAAGAACAGTTGGCATATCGAACCAGTTTTGGTTCTGTACAGAACCAAAACTGGTTCGATATGCCAACTGTTCATATCTCCTTTGCTTAATAATGATTTGAGACAACCTCGTATAAGCTCTAAACTTACGGCTGAAACCCCCTCAATCTATGTTTAATTCTGTTAATATTTAATGTTAATCTTTATAAATTTATTTGATTTGAAATAAATACTGTTTAAACAGAACTGGTTCCATCTCAGGGACAAGATTAGAACCAGTTTTGGTTCTAAAGAGAACCTATATTTTTTGCAGTGTAGGGTGTATGTGTTTTGCGGCCGTATCGCGATCTGATTGAGAAAGATACCACTTGTTTTGTCACAGAACTGAAAGCACCAGGCTAGCATAAGTTTGGGTCTTGCGAAGCTTCGAAATTGATTCGATTCGAAATAACCCCCATGATTCAATTCGATTTCAATCGCGCCGATTCGAAAATTTTTGAATCGTCGAGTTGTTCTCAAAATCCCACAGAGTGTCTCTTCTTGAACTCTTCTCCTATCATCAGGTCTCCTGTACAGGAGGGAGGGTGGGGAGGGGGGGGGGCGTCCTGTACAGGAGACCTGATGATAGAAGAAGACTTCAAGTAGATCCCGCTTCCGAAATTAAATTGATTCCGTTCTGGAATATTCCGGTTTTTTGCTTGATTTGGACAAGTCGCCATTGCACAAAATACTTGAGTGGAGACTGGCAACATTAAAAGGCCTCTTACAACCCGTCGTGCGTCCTTAGAGATCGTGCGTCCTCAGAGTTCTCGTCAGGCGTAGCGTTGTCGCAGGATGAAAATTAAATCGCAGCGGGCCCGCAAGTGGTCTGTACGCCTTTTTGGAAGTAGAAAGAAGTAAGGAGCACGTACGATCTGTACTTGTGTCGCACACAGTGAGTGAGATAATCGTACGTGTATTGCAAGTGAAGCGTACGTTTTCAGAAATCGTACTCACGAAGTAAGAGAAACGTAAGAGAAACGTAATGAGCACGGAAGTGTTAAGCACGACACTCGTGCGTAAAATTGGTGGAACGCACGGATAATCAAAATAATATAAAAGGGAGCACCGAGTCTCTTCATCATTCACTGTTTTGGCTTCCAAAATGGCACTTCCAAGAAGGTTGCGCCATCGACTTCTACAGCTGCTAATGCTAGAGGAGGCCGAAGATCGTGACGCAATGCTGGCAGTGGTTGCTCGGGATCGCCTGCAAAAGAGGCAAAGAAGAAGGAGGCGTTATTGGGTGAAGCCATGGCTGACCAGAAGGCCTCTGTTTGGCCAGTATGAGACGCTGTTCCAGGAGGTTGACGAACAGTCTACTGGAGACTACTTTGGGTTCATTCGTATGGATAGGAACGTGTTTGCTGAGGTGCTTCAGCGTGTAGCTCCCCGTATCACCAAGGGTCCCAGGTAAGATTAATGATCACCGACACTGTGTATAGCATTGCTTTTAGGATATATTTACATTTACACACTAACTCTTTTGTGTTTTTCGGGTGTTCATGGGTCGTGAACACCCGGTCAAACAATAGAAGTCTATTGATCGACCGGGTGTTCATGTTCCATGAACACCTGTGGAACATGAACACCTCTCCTGTCTAACACCATTAGCAGACGACATTTAAAATATTGTTTGCTGAAAAACTAAAAAGTTTCAATTTTTAATTCCGAAACACAGTTTATGATCCCTCATTGGAGCGAGCTTGTACAGCTTGTTCTAGTGAGGGGTAATAAACTATGTTTTGGAAGCAAAAATTCAAAAAAAAAAATAATTAATTTTTTTTCTACAGTTTTTCAGCTGCTTGTCTTTCCCTCTCTTCACTTCTCCTTCTTTCTTCTGTTTCATCATCCTTGTTCTTCTTCCTTTTTCTGCTAGCTACTTTTGTCTTTGGAGCCATTGTGCACACTGCCGACGTCGACTTTGAACCGAGAGCAGACTGTTCGTATCAGCTTTGATATAGGTGCACGATGCACCTAAGCAAGTACTTGTGACGCACTTTTATCGTGCAGGTCACGTGCGTCGTCTTCGTGTGACGCACTTCACAAGTACGGTAGTAGTACTCGCCACGCACTTTGAAAGTAAGATAAACGCACAGAGGAAGTGCGCTCACCCCACTTTTTGTTAACACGTACATTGAAAGCAATTTGAACGTTCGAGTCTCTTGCGTGGTAAGTACGTCTTCGTGGTAAAATACCCCGGAATTTCTGCATGCTTTTCCTGCGTTACACGCACGCCTAGCGCACTTACTCAGTACTTTTGTCTTGCGTGCTACGAGCGTGCTCCAGGCGTTCTAATTGTCGCAGACAGGTCGTAGTGAAAAACTGGCCGGCCAGTTTTCGGGGTGCGTGCTTTGCGTCGCGTTTGCGTCCACCCAAAAAAGTACGTTCTACGTGCGTGTATCTTACTACTTGGCCAATTTTTTGCACGCAAACCGCTCGTAGAAGCACGCACGGCCGGTTGTAAGAGACCTTTTACGGTTGTAAGATGGTGCAATATCCATAACGTGAAAAGATTTGCTTCGAGATTCGATTCGATTCGATTCGAAATCTGGCGCCTGTCTTCAATCTGAATGACAAATCTTCTTCTGTCCTGTTCTATGTTTTAGTTCTGTTCTGTCTACTCCTAGTTATTTCCCGTGTGCCTCAACCTTGTTATGAAGTTCTCTATTGTCGACTATTTTCGTCAGATGCCAAATGTTTCGTGCGTTCAGTCTTGTCTTGCACGACCCTTCCAAACCTATCCGCCTGCATATAGATGTCTATATTGATCACAGAGATTGCTCACTAATCACTAATGAGCCTAGAGACAAATATGTTTCCTCTTCATATAACTATCTGAACAAGGACTGACGCCCTTTATAGCTTATCGGCTGGCAGAAAATTGGACCATTTACTATTAAAAAAAATATGGGATATTTGATAAAAGTGAGACAGATGATGAAATATATTTATATTTTCATCAAAAAGACAGTTGAGGTATTGCACTGTGACATCTGGTGAATGATTTCATAGATAGTTGGGTGTCTGACAAGAACACATTTCACGCACTGACCCGTAGAAGACATGGACGGTCGGTCAGAGAATTTACCACATCCAGTCCAAGACCTCAATACCTTGTAAATCCTCCTAGGCTCGGGAGACAAGCGCGAATCCGACGTGGCATACTCCTCACCAAACGTCCAATATCAGCTTGACTGATGTTATTCCATTCTCCCTGCACTGCAGCGGCTAGTTCCTGGACATTGGTAGGGGGCTGTTGCCGTTGTCGTAGGCGCCTGCCAAATATATCCCAGACGTGCTCAATTGGTGAAAGGTCTGGACGTAGTGCTGGCCATGGCAGTGTAGTGATGTTCTGTTCCTAGGGGAACTATGTAGGGACATGGGCCCTGTGTGCTCTTGCATTGTCATCTTAGAAAATGAATCAACGGCCGTGATGTCGCGCAAATGGGCCCACATGACCTTCTAACATGTTGTCACGGTAGTACAGTCCCGTGACACGCCCATGGATGACATGTAATGCTGTTCTGATTGTCATGGTTATTCCTCCCCACACCATAACCGATGCACCACCAAAACGATCGTGCTGCTTAACGGTTACATCATGGTATCGTTCATTCCGCTACCGCCACACTCTGTTTTGCCTGTCGTGGAAGTCGAAAGTGAACCTCGATTCATCGGAAAACATGACGTTGCTCCACCGACGATTGTCACAGTGCTGTCGTGCTCCACACCAATTACGCCTTGCTGCGATGTGCCTTTCAGTCAAACGTGGAATTATTCGAGGTCGTCGAGCGTACAAATTCCAGCTGTGTGGGCGATTTAGGATAGTCTGACCACTGACTCGCACATCTATCGCTCGGTGCAGACACTGTCCAATTTCTGAGGCACTTTGGTGGCGATTACGTAATGTTGTGGTTCAGATAAAATGATCCTGGTTAGCAGTTGTCGCCCTTGGACGACTGGACCAACTTCTGCCATCAACATTGCCTGACTGGCAGTAGCGTGATCAAAACCTGTTATTCACCGAATGAGTAACGTTGAGAATTAGAGCCACTGTAGTCTGTCTGTTGCCAGCTTCCAACATGCCAACGGCACGTAAACGTTCGTCACGTGCCAGTCTTCGCATACCTCAAAAGTTTCTTGTCGACCAGAAATTATTGATGAACGAGTTCATACCAAGAAAAAAAAACGACGAGACCTTCGAAAAAGCCCGTCCAGTACAAATAGAAATTTCAAAACGTACCCCACAGACATTAACGCGGCGCTCGTGTGAAAAACCTACACGAAGTTTTCGTGGGCCGGTGACATTCATGATCCACACTAAACTTCGTAACTGATGTGCTCTATCACGCGTATCCAATACCATTTTCCGAGAATATCAACATCAGTTTGGATATCCCCTACCTTTTTTGAATAGTATATTATATTGGTACTGATTAAAATTGTAAAATATGCTAATTTATATTTTACAATTGCAGTCATAATGGGACGAAATTATGCCTTGGATAGAAACATCGGTCTTATGAGTTCAAAGTGTTAACATGTTCATCATACCCCTTATTATAAGAGGTCTATACACTGGGGACTGGTGATGAAATAATAACTGTAGTCTGCAGCCAGTTATTATTTTTTCCTCCCGGTATATTGATATTGTACTGACCCATCTCTCTGTAAGAGTAGACAAAGGCGATACCATTCCAGGATACGGGGCTTCAAAGGATTAACCCTTTACCTAACGAATCGCCACATCCGCCCGCGTAAAATGCAAATTCAGCAGTTCAAAAAATATCATCATTCAAAAAATTTCAACAAAACTATATCATGTGACACCTCGTTGGAACGAGCTCGTCGAGCTCGTTCCAGCGAGGGGTCACATGATATGATTTTGTTGAAATTTTGTTTTAACTTTTAAAAAATGATATTTAAAATAATAAATTTTGATATCGTCTGCGTTGGGTAAAGGGTTAAACTTAAAACACAGTGTACACTCGATGTGATAAGCAACACTGGCTCTAATTATAGTAACACCTCGGGCGGCCCTGATTTGTTTCGGGTGTCAGGTGAAAAGATCTTGATTAACCCAGTGTTAACAAATGCCTCCCTATCCCCCCACTCTTCTTTCCCCACACCCTGAAACGAAATGTTTGATGATATCCCGTTCCCCATTCTTCCCAATTTCTCCGTTATGCATACTAATCCTATCCATTGTGTCACCCAATGACCACATATCCTTCATTATTACGCCAGCCGTATAGATTAGCCAATCAAAGGTCATAACTGGTGACTGAGGAATACAACTACAGTAATGGTCAACAGTGCCCAATATTAATTCTCAATATACTAACACTGACGGTATGTTTAATTGTCACTGCCCGCCATTTTTTTATCGCAAAAAATCGCTGTCTGAATTCGACTGACTACAAAGTTCGGAAGTTTGTTTTCGGTTCAAAGCGTCGGAAGGCAGACAGAATTGTACATGGGGCACACCAAGGTAAAAAACTTTTATAATATGTAGGATTATGTAAAAAATGTTTTTAATCCTTGGACCAAGAAAAAAAGACAATAACATGTAACGCGTATTCTAACTGGCGGAAACATATACCAGGTACGTCTGCTATTTTGAAACATGCAGGCAGTAAGGGTTTGTGCTTTGTTGTTTCCCGTTTGTCGCACAATCTACATCCAGATGCTAAGACTAAAGTTTGAACCAAGGTCACCTCACTTCGACCGGTGAACTTGTGATTAGAATTGTTATGCTACACGCATCGAATATTCGTATTGTCGTATTATCGTCAATATTAAAAAAAATAAAAGGCTTCGTTCGTACCAGTGGCGTACAGAAAGGCAGGAGGAATAACAAAAAGGTGCTGGCGCAGAAATTACGCGAAATTACTACTCTATAATTTCCATCGACAGGCATTGTCAGCACTGTCAATGTGATAGCTAAAAGTAGAAATTTTCTTGTTTAAAAATGTAAACATTTTCGATAGACTTTCTGGCTGGAGTAAACATAAAACGTAAAGATAGGTATATAACGGACCCGGGAAAACCGATTTGTCATTTAAAACAGACCGGCAATAATTCAAACGCTGCCAAATTAAGCATGAAGTTTAATGTCCATTATAACAGACAATATTCTCCTGCAAATCGTTATCTATGTAATTATGGCCAGTTAATAGCTAATTGTTGGAAAACAGTGCACCTCACATGTTCTGGACGCGTACCCATTCCACGCATCTATCCTGTCACCGAATGTCACGGAGATACCAGAATTCGAGTCTTTCAAAGAAACTTAAAGGCGAGTATTAAATTGAGATGGATCTAAACGGCCGAGTTCAAGAGAAGCTATTAAACTGAGAATAAATGTTCTGGCTATGGAAATAAATACCGGGGAGTTGCTCGAAAAATTCATTCCAGCCAATTCCAGTCTGAAAGTGTGTAAGGCTGTGGGTCGTTGCGAGTAGATGGAGATGTCCCATGCTATAGGTTAGAGGTGGTGCCGCATCGGTGCGAAAGTATAGGCACGTTGTGATCATAGGGGAGGCACAGAGCTCATATTTAGAATAGGAGCAGTCACGGGCCAAATCGGTGGCCATATATGAGAATAGGATCAGAAACACGAAGTACGAGGTCATGGAGCTATTCACATTTAGGTAACAGGCATTACCTGTTTTAGAAGGCAAGCCATACATAGGCAGAGTAGATTTTTCCTGTATGACCATTGTTCTGAGACATACATAAGGGAGATTTAACTCCATTGGTGGCGACTGCTTATGTGAAAAGCGTCAAATAAAGTGACAATAAGCTAGTGGCCGTGCGACGGCAGTGGCAGAGTGACATTCCGCCAAATGTTTGAGCAGAGGTGTCCGATAAAGTGATAATATGTTAGTGGCCGTGCGACGGCAGTGGAAAGGTGAAGTGAAGAGGCGACCAAGGAACAAATACCAGCGAAAAAGGGTGAAGAACCAGCGACAACAGAGAATACGGGCCCGCAAGAGACACAAAATCTGTATGGGTAGGGGTTGATTGACGTTTTGTTTTCTTATTCTTTTGGATGCCATGTGAGTCACAAATTATCATACTTATTTATTTGTATATGTATTAAAATTGTTGTTTTCAGTGAACCCCTGTTGAATTATGCTTTTCGAGAAGTTATTAACCTCTTCGGGATAAGAACCACCCCAACAAAAGTGAAACGGGCGGGTTCTTTACGGCGAGACATACGTTTACGCACGGATTCAGGCGACACACCTCGAGTTTCAACTGAATACGCGGCGTAAATCTATTTCCCCCATCAACGACAAAGCCCTGGTTTCCGACAAGCACATCATGGTAGAAACACCTGTCATTAAATGATAACTATTCTAAGCGTTCTGATGGTGAGCGCTAAAAGTGCCCACTGCGCTGGTGTCCAGAAGCGAGGCTTATTGAACGACTTCAGATACAAGCTGAGACTGAGTAATCACACGAGAAGTCCACAATATCACCCTCGGCATCGCTCTCACGGGCTTGGGTCGTTTTGAATAACATTAACAAGAATCCTCCAACAGACATAACAAAAAGTGACACACAGCATTCAATCGAATCGTGTAACATGCTGTAGAGTTTATTCTATAGAGATACGACCGACACTGAAATATTGAATTAACACTGAATCAATGAATTTTGAGGCCATTTGAATTTAATTCTATATTTATGTTTAGCTAACAATCATATAGATTTTAGCCTGAAAACCACGAGAAACGGTACGTATCACATAATGTGTTCCGATTCCGTATCATATAGACGACTCATTCTGATTCCGTATCATATAGACGACTCGTTTCCGGTAGCGCTACGGGCTATCATAACAGGCACACAGATACATTCTATGTGCGTTTCAGTGGTCGACCGAACGTTATGTCCCAAAAATGTTTGAAAAAATTTAACCCTTTACATATCATGAAAAGCAGACGACACTTGCAAAAAGAATTCTTGAATAACTAATTTGTTTCATTTTTTGTCTCAAAAACATAGGCTATGATCCCTCGTTGGAACGAGCTCGACGAGCTCGTTCCAACGAGGGATCATAGCCTATGTTTTTGAGACAAAAAATGAAAATTAATTGGTAATTTTTTTTAAGAATAGCATTGGCCGGTTTTGGCCGTTACGTTCGTTGGGTGAAGGGTTAATATTTAATCTGTTTACGTTACAGAATTGTTAGATAAATGAATTATCATGATAATGTGTATGTCCTGTGATTTGTATCAGATTCTCGGTGGTGTCAAAAAAATGGGACCACAACTCGCCGCCGGCTCGTTGAGATCCCATTCTGAACACCACCGAGAATCTGATACAAACCACAGGACAGACACAGTATCATGATAATCTATATGTAGCAATTCTTCATTACATGCCAAGAATGGCGGACGGGCGCTAAAAACTAATGATCTTTAATATGTGTTTTTCAGGGAGTTGGCTGAAATGCCAAGGTTGTCGGGTACACCTTATGATTATAAATCGGCAAAAATCCTGTATGACTTCTGGACAGATCATGGCGCAGACGAAGTAACTATGGTTCCCTATGATATTCTACTTTCGTACACAAACGTTTCTGATCCAAGCAGAGTGTATTTGTTCGACAACAACGGCACCGTTCAACACGAAACATCTGCTACTGAAGTAAATTTGACTCACTGGGAGAACAAGAAAGACCTCATTCCGCCGATTCTTGCTTACACTGCTGCAGGAGATGTAACCGTAAGTTAACAGAGTTACAATATTTGGAAACATGAGTTTTATTAGTTGCTATTTTCTAATATTCAGGAACTTTTATCTGCAATAAACAAATATTCAGTTGGAATATTAATCAAGCGTGGCCGCTTCAGGCCTGTAAAAATTATTAAGTTGATGCATGCACCTCGAAAATGGGTTACTTTAACGTTTGAGGGCAAATCATTTTTTTCTCAGTTTTTTAAGAATTAGAATGTTAAAGTGCTACTGAAATGCACAACTGTGTTAGTACAAAGGATGTGATGAGAAATCTAGAATCCCACAGCTTACATTAAGGAAGTGAGCCGACGATGCGCTGTGATGTAATACAACATTGGAAAGGGCTCTTTTCAGTGGTGTCTCTCTTCACACCAATTTATGCCCAAAGCCAAAGAATATTACACGCTTTATGATTGATCACATAAGATTTTCTTTCCTATAATTTCCCATCGTCAAACTCGGCTGATATGGCTTCAAACTCGGCGGATATGACGCCGATAACGGTCGATATGGTCGTAACCAATTTGTTTACGTCGAAATGTTCAGTTTCGTCGAACGCAAAACTAATTAATCCTGTACCTAACATGAAAGCAGACGACACTTGCAAAAAACATTCTTGAATGACTAATTATTTTCATTTTTTGTCTCAAACAACTATGTTATGACCCCTCATTGGAACGAGCTTGTTCCAACGAGGGCTCATAACCTATGTTTTGAGAAAAAAAATGAAAAAATAATGAAAATTAATTGGCGATTTTTGAGAATAGCGCTGGTCAGTTTTTGGCCGTTACGTTGGGTAAAGGTTTAAAATGTTTAGTTATGCGTTGTTACCTGGCATGGTGGAGTGGAGTTGAAACAGTTTTGTATGATGAGGAATTAATGATGGCTTTAAGTAATGATTAGGTGGATAAAGCGAAGAAAATAGAGAGTTATACTGAAAATAATCGCAAACTGGAATTCAGAATCGTAAAAGCAGATTCGTCGTTGTGGAAGAAGAATCTTTGAACACGTAAGTGTTTCTTCAAATTTGGAAAGAGATGGTAGTCACCAAGTGACTACCATCTCTTTCTAAATTTGAAGAAACACTTACGTGGTCAGAGTGACCGCCATCCCTTTCCAAATGTGAAGAAACACTTACGTGGTCAAAGATTTCAGGATGATGAGGAACGTACTGCTGCTGTGGAGGCTTGGCTACAGGACCAAGATATGGACTTCTACACACGCGGCATCAACGACTGGCAGACCAGGTGGAACAAGTATATTGAATTAGAGTGACCACCATCCCTTTCCAAATGTGAAGAAACACTTACGTGGTCAAAGATTTCAAGATGACGAGGAACGTACTGCTGCTGTGGAGGCTTGGCTACAGGACCAAGATATGGACTTCTACACACGCGGCATCAACGACTGGCAGATCAGGTGGAACAAGTATATTGAATTACAAGGGGACTATGTTGAAAAATAAATATGTTCTGTACCGATATTCCAGCTTTATTTATGTTAAGCTCAAACCTTTTTGACATCCCCTCGTATGATCAGGCGATCTGACCTCGTCAACGAGACAGAATACTACTCACTTTACTATCATAATAATCTCCATGTATTCATAGCTGTCGCTATCGGTGGCAATCAATAGAAAAGCAGAGGACATCCATGTTTCCACTAAATACAGTCATTTGGAAGGTAAAGAATCCCCTCAATAGTTGAATCGCATGGTGAGTTTCATAACACGACTTTGAGATTTTTGTGCAGAGTACTGATAATTGGAAACTGAGGGTCGCGTTTTCTGAAAACGATCGCCCCATGCTCAATTTGTTTTTCATTTGACATTAACCCTTTACCTAACATGAAAAGCAGACGACACTTGCAAAAAAAATTCTTGAATAACTAATTTTTTTCATTTTTTGTCTCAAAAACATAAGTTATGACCCCTCGTTGGAACGAGCTCGACGAGCTCGTTCCAACGAGGGGTCATAACCTATGTTTTTGAGACAAAAAATGAAAATATAATGAAAATTTATTGGCGATTTTTGAGAATAGCGCTGGCCGGTTTTGGTCGTTACGTTGGGTAAAGGGTTAATACACCTGTTGTTAAATGCCTAAGTGGTTAGCGCGACACTCGGGGCGTTTATGCATGGACGTTACCAAATTATATCTTAGCAATAGTTTCAGATGTAGCACGTACCATTCGAGTATTTGCCCTTCTACTTGCGCATCCATTAACTCTTAACCCTTTGAGTTTATTAAACTATTTTAATCAAAGCTAGTCATGGTTGCTGCCAAGCAGTCATGACCAGATTTGATAAGAAATTTATCTAAATTTAACTAAAGAAATCATTGGTGCAAATATCCATTCAATTTACAGACGTACAATTAGGTTAATTGTGCCCAAATCACACTTATTTCAATGGTAGGAAATGCAGCATGCAAGGAGTTAAATGTATGACGTTGATACGATGTACCTTTGTAAGTACCCGTCACCCTCTTTGAAAATCTCGAATCCTTAAGATCACATCGAATCTTCAAAGCTTTGATGAGACTAGTTTATGATGCATTTCACTGGTTGTACACACGCGAATACTTAATAACTTGAGCTGAAACGGTTAACCGATTAATCGATTAATCAATGATCAACATCTTGATCGATCCAAAATGTAATTGATCGATTAACAGTTACTTTTGAACTACTGTATTATATGGGTTAACAAAGGAACAAACTTGCTCCAAAACAGGCAGATATTCTCATACTGACTCACATCAATTATATGAGACAGAGTAAAGCATGTAAATTACTTGCTGACATACTTGTTTACTTGCATGATCATCATACAGTATCAGTAGCTGGAAATGGTCATTCTCAACCCTTTACCCATTGCGGGTAGAAGACGATACTTGCAAAATAAATTAATGAATTACTAAAAATTTTAAATTTTTGTCTCAAAAACGTACTTTATGACCCCTCGTGGGAACGAGCTCAACGACCTCGTTCAATGAGGGGTCATAAGCTATGTTTTTGAGACAAAAATTGAAAACATAAAAAATTTGATGGGAGATTTTTGTATATAGGCCTAGTCGGTTTTGTTTGTTACGTTGGGTAAAGGGTTCATGCTGTAAATCATAAACCGTATGGCAGTTATTCAGATATCTATTTGGACAAGTGATTAATCGGTTAACCAAGGTTAATCCACGTGATTAATCGACCAAGAAAACCCCTTAACCGTTTCAGCTCTACTAATAACCTTGAACTGGATATCTGACAGTTATTCTCAGCAGTTTGGGTGGTCTTACTAGATACTGGAATTTCATCATCCCGTCTTTTCGTATTATTACATTTAATTTAGTTGATTTACGCTGTATTCCCATAGAGTTGGTATGACCCACCAGTCTATTCAATGGGATTGCTGGAGCGCTCATGTCACATGTAGAAGAGTGTCTTAGATGGAGCAGAACTTGCATAAGGTATCACTGAACTAAATATTTGAATTAGAAATACCCGCCTTGAAATGGAAGTGATGCAATCCCTAAAAATAAATTGCCTGGGAAAATAAATTGTTTCAATAAATGTTTGAAGCATTCGATTGTCATCTTGCATTATTGATGAATATTCCAGATCAAAAAGAGGTTGATTGGATGACTTTTGGACTTGAAAATACAATTTACATTTGGTGTGTTTTTGTGGGGAATTCCCTGGAAAATATGCGCACGTGACCGGCACTTCCATTGCTGCCAATTTTTCTCTCTTATTTGTTACATGACCCCCTGTTTTGGAATCAGAAAAAGTTGTCTGAAGGGCTATACTTGACAAAGATATTTGAATGCCAAAATTAAAGTGATGCGATCATTTTTTTTTTTTTTTTTTTTGCCTGAACGTTATAATGGTCGCCTATGGAAAAATATTTAGTTCCGTGATACCATAAACGATACACAATAAATAAAAATCATCGAAAGCTTTGAACGTCCCCACACATTGCAATTGCAAATCACCTTTTAATGAGTATACTTGGAGGTCTGAGAAATACGAATATGTTGATGATGTTTACATTTTTCGTGGCAATGCAAATTGAATATTTACAACATATTCTAGTTATCATAATTGACAAAAGACATTGCCGAAATTGGAAAGATGATACATTGTTATTAGGTTTCGTCTGAGGTAAAAACACGACGCTTTATGACGTGAAAGCGCTTACGCTGTGACTGCGGATTTGGCTGATCCAGTATTGGCAGTAAACAAAACCGAATGACAATCCAGACTGATTGGCTGTGGTAATAATGTGTCTATATGCCACTGAATATTTAAAAAAATGATGAATACAACATCACACAATTTAATTTAAACAGTAAAGGAATATATCCATAATGTGCAGCACAAAAGCACACCGGTTTTTATACGCCCGTCATTTTTTGACGGACGTATTATGTAATGGCGTTGTCCGTCTGTCTGACAAGAGCAGGTAATTCCGTTTTGTATTTCCAGAGTTATGTCCCCTTTTAGTACTTGAAACATCATAGTATTGTGCCGCCTACTCCTTCAACATTTTTCATGCTATATTGTTCAAACTTTGCACACATGGTGGTCACCAATTGCCGTTGTGCATGTGACACGAGCAGGTAACTCCATTCTGTATTTCCAGAGCTATGCCCATTTTAGTACTCAAAATTATTTATTTATTGGTGTTTAAGGTCACATATTTCTGCACAATGGCTAACCATGACCGTGACAGCTTTACGGGTGGAAGAAGCCGGAGTACCCGGAGAGAACTACCGAGCAACGGCGAGCAACTGTCAGCTCCCCAACATACCAACTCCACACAAGCAGGGTTAGCATTGGTTGAAGACAGGTGCACCATCGACGTGCAGTACGCCTTAGTACACAGCGTCACCGTGCCCCCACATGGGCAATGGGGGTGAAGTGTCTTGCCCAAGGACACAACGCGGTTGCCGCAGGTGGGATTCGAACCGAGGACCTCTCGGCTTGCAGCCTGCACCTCTACCAACTGAGCCACCGCGCCCCAGTACTCAAAACAGTACAGTATTGAGTCGCCTTCTCCTTCAACATTTTATATGCTATATTGTTCAAACTTTGTACACATGTTGATCATCAATTGCCGTTGTGCATGTGACAAGAGCAGGAAACTCTGTTTTGTATTTCCAGAGTTGTGCCCCCTTTTATTATTTCAATCATTACACTATTGTGTCGCTTACCCCTCCAACATTTTACTTGCTTTATTGTTCAAACTTTGCACCCTTGTTGATCATCAATTGTCGTTGTGCATGTGTCAGGAGCAGATAATTCCATTTTATTTTTAAACGACGAGAATCCTCGCCATTAAAAGCTGCTATGATTCTCAAAATGTCCTTTTCCTGGCGCCATCTATCGTCAATCGTTATCAATGAAGTTAACCCGTCAATGAATGGACGCTACCATTGTAAACGGCGAGGAGAATCTTCTACACCTAAATATTTCCATTCTGCATTCTAAAATTTCACAAAAACAATATGAAATGTGTGCACACAAGCATACAATTTGAAACCCTTTACCCAAGACAGGGCAGGGGAATGTGCAATGAACGGGGGCGGGGGGGGGGGGGGGGGGGGAAGACATAGTCGAGTCAACAAAAATTTCAAACTTTACCCCAGAGAAACTTGTGCATGTTCCAATTTTGACGAGCGTATGTTGCCCCGCTAGGCGGTGCTCTTGTTATATCTTGTTTGTAAAATTGTCGTCTCGAAAATCTGCGCACGATAATTACATCGCCTGAGCCTCGTTTGTGGCAGGCATGATATGAAATTCAGGCTGTTATTTGCCGTCGAGCAAGAATTGATCTGCAAACTACAGTGGTATTGCGGAGCTACCTGTGGTTGTCTTATAATGAAATACGATACGAAGGCGGATGTTTATAAAAGTCATAAAAATCTCAAAACGTGTGCAAACGACGTGGATTGGATACAACTGAATGTCATAGTCGGGCACCGCCAACCATAGTATCCACTTGACGAGTGTAAATATATACCTATTTGACTGGAAGCCGAAGACAATGTGTCTAAACACAAACACAGAAATTTTCATAGATTCTGAAAGAAGAGTTTGCAAAATTTGACACCGCTGAACATGTAAGAACTTGTCGAAAAGCTCTCCATAGATTTTTAGTGCACTTACATGACAGTAAAACAAATACTATTTACAAATTTATCACCCCGGTGTTTGCTGTTAAATTGTTTAGAATTAGGAAGCTGATTAATGATTGCCAGATCAGGGTTTCAAGACGAGACCATATTTTACTTTATTGCAAGTATATGGTATCACAGTACTAAATATTTACCCATAGATGACCATTATAACTTTCAAACGAAAAAAAAATATGATCGCATCACTTTAATTTGGGTAGTCAAATATCTTTGTCTGCCCGAAAACATGGGGTCATGCAACAAATGAGTGAGAAAAACTGACAGGAACGGAAGTACTGGTCACGTGCACAAAAACTGACAGGAAGGGAAGTACCGGTCACGTGCACATGTTTTTCAGGGAATTCCCAACAAAAGCACATCTGTAGTTAATTCTGTTTTTACGTCCAAAACGTCATCAAGTCACCCTCTTTATTTATCTGGAATATTCAATAATAATGCAAGATGTCAGCAGAATGTTTTTGCTGTTTATTAAAGCAACATATTTTCCCAAGCCTGTTACCCGCCTTGAAAGTGCAAGTTTTCAAGACGGGTAACTCTAATTCAAATATTTACTACAGTGATACCTATAATCCACCCCAACCCTGCCAAAGATACATTTTACCTCTTCCATGCCATAAAAGACTCGTTTCTGCATTAGAATTCACTTTTTGGCTTCGGCTGAGACAAAAACATGGGACTTTTGTTCTTTTAAAGACAAGTGTCCAAACTGTGTCAAACGGCTTAAAAACTGGCATTTTGATATTGAAAATAAATTAAATGAACTGAACTGTAAATGGGACGATGACGATACTTCAGTTATCCACGAAATTGAAACTTTGGAAACCGAATTTTTGGATCATAAGAAACAAAACAATTAACGGTAGGATTTTAGGAGCCAAATCGAAATGGAAGACGAGATGAAAAGCCGACCAAATACTTTTGCAACGTCGAAAAAAGGCATTATACGGAAAAAATAATCTCAAAACTGGTGACAGCTAATGGACACAAGACAGTAAATGTAACAGAAAAATCAAGTGAACACAAATCTTTTTACCCAAATCTCTACTCGTCCAAAATTGATCCCTCAAAAATACTACACGAACACACGAATGCCTTCTTCGAGGAAAGTAGCCCTTTCTTAGACATTTTAGATGAAGAAGAAAGTCGTTTATTGGAGGGCCCACTAACTTATTCTGAATGCCTACCAGCCCCGAAAAACATGAAAAATAATAAAAGCCCAGGTTCTGACGGTTTCACCGTTGAGTTTTATAAATTCTTGTGGAATGGACTTGGCTGTTTCGTAATTAATTCCCTAAATCATTGTTACACATTAAACGAATTATCAAATCCACAGCGTGTACAGGTGTTATCATCTGCATTTTAAAGCCAAATAAACTAAAAGAATTTATAAAAAAAAAAATTGGAGACTCATATCATTAATTAATGTAGATACAAAAATGGCTTCTGCAGTTATTGCTAATCAATTAAAAAGGTCATGCTAAAATTAATATCCGAAACGCAGTTAGGTTTTATGAAAGAAAGATATATTGAGGAGTCTACTCGGTTAACATTAGATTTAATTGAAAAATGTGAAAAGGGAAATAAATCGGAACTTTTTGTTCTATTATAGATTTTGAAAAAGCTTTTGATTCTTTGGAATGAATATTCATAGAAAAAAACGCTAAAGTTCTTCAAATTTGGTCCATCCATTATAAGGTAGTTTAAAGATTTTTCAATAACATTTTTATTTACGTTTTAAACAATGGACACTCAGAAAAAAATTAATTTGCAGAGCTCGTTCCAATGAGGGGTCATAACTTATGTTTTTGAGACAAAAAATGAAAAAATAATGAAAATTAATTGGCGATTTTTGAGAATAGCGTTGGCCGGTTTTTGTTCGTTACGTCGGGTAAAGGGTTAAACACAGATCTCGAAGACGTAAACCATTTTGCGACTCTCTCAGGTCCCAAAGTTAATTTTGATAAGACGTAAATTCTATGGATAGCTCCAAAAATCTTAACAAAGTAAAAAAGGTCCCGTGCAACCACAGTGGCAGGTTCACAATAGTAGGTATCCAGTATGACATATTCTCAGAAGACTACACAATACAAAATGTCCCTAATAAGGCGGAAAAGATCGATAAACTTCTCAACGACTGGTCGTTAAGGGGTCTATCACTAACAGGAAAAACAGCAGTGATAAAAAACCCAGAATTACCCATTTTAATACACTGCCTATCAGTCTTACCTGACCCTCTTGAAAACATATTAAACAAACTACAGACTTCATTCTTCAAGTTTTTATGGGCTGGGGAATGTGAACAAATTAAAAAAAAAATATTCCTATAAATCCGATAGACTGGGTGGCATTAAGTTCCCGTACCTTAGATAATGCAGTTACTCGCTAAAAATATTCTGGACCAAGAAACTTTAAACCCCAATATTATTGCGCCTTGGAAAAT
The DNA here is from genome assembly GCA_031216915.1 of Pictodentalium vernedei. Taxonomy (NCBI): domain Eukaryota; kingdom Metazoa; phylum Mollusca; class Scaphopoda; order Dentaliida; family Dentaliidae; genus Pictodentalium; species Pictodentalium vernedei. Next base: position 173,134,644 of record CM062292.1, read on the forward strand.
GCTGTTATTGGATGACTTTGAAAGGTATGGCAGTTACAAGATATGGTCCTTGAGTAGGGAGGGTTTACTGAAATTGGGGTACGCACTAATAGAGTTTGGAGAACAGTCTTCAAGGCCTGGTCACTGTTGGCAAAACTCTCCTCTTCAAATTCAGGCGAAATATGCGCCCAATCTATTTTCTACAATAAAATATATAAATCGACAATAAGCTATTTTTTTATCAGAAATGGTTAAAAATGATATCCTTTTGTGAATGAAATCCTAAAGGACAAGGAAATTTTCTACACTTTGACGAACTTTGTGCGAGATATGCCTTCTCTACTTCTCGTTCTAATAGGTGCTTTGCTGTTTCATCATAGCTGCTTTGCTGGAAAATGTAATATTTCACTCCCTTTGTCAGGACAGTATTTTCTTCTGGGACTTCAGGAAAAAAATTATAACCCATTAGATAAACATGTAACAGATTTCTGTTACTCCTCTTAAAAAAAAAATACATTTATTCCTGCAAGTTGATAAGATGTCAGCCAACCATCCCAAGTTTCTTGGTTCAGTTACGATTTTACCGTGATGTGGAGCTTCAGTCACTCTACAATTACCCCCCAAAGAAGCAGGATAATATAAGATTAAGATCGGCGTCGGGAAAAGGCCTTTTTGACGGCTAAATAAACCTCAGTCCAAAAATACTTACTCTCTTTTTTATTTTTTTATTTGTATTTTTATCCTGTGACAACTATTTTGAAACATTTATTTATTTATTTATTTAATTATTTATTTATTATTTATTTATTTATTTATTTATTTATCTATTTATTTATTTATTGGTGTTTAAGGTCACATATCTCTGCACAATGGTTAATCATGACCACGACAGTTTTTCGGGTGGTGGAAGTCAGAGTACCCGGACAGAACCACTGAGCAACGGCTCCCCAACATACGAACTCCACACAAGCAAGGTTAGCATTGATTGACGACAGGTGCACCATCAACGTGCAGGATGCCTTAGTACACAACGCCACCGTGCCCCCACGTGGGCAATGGGGGTGAAATGTCTTGCCCAAGGACACAACGCTGTTTCCGGAGGTGGGATTCGAATCGAGGACCTCTCGGCTTGTAGCCTGCACATCTACCTATTGAGCCATCGCGCCCCCTGCAACATTTAGTAAATAGTATGTACAGTGAGTGTTGCGAACAGTGACGTATACTCCAGAAACTACTTGTATACTTTTAGTTACAACGTACTTACTTTATATCCGAATAAAAAAAGAGAACTCTCTGTATTGTAATGTCGGTAAAAACGTTTTTAAAGTTTTCTGTAGCGAAATTAACTCACCCTGCAACTGGTAATTTAATCTCGTGTGACAGAGCTCCATGATCTTAATAATCGTTAGTCTACTCGTCATATAGATGCTATAGTAAAATATTATATCTCACGTGACCTTCTAGGCTCCTGATTGGACGAATGCTGCACACCTATTTCGTGTAGTTTGCATCCACAGAACTGATCAGGCACTACACCCAGGCACTACACGTTTTCTATTTTTAGCACACTACTATATCAGTTTTCTTTTCATAGTGGGCGAATAAAACTAATCAGGCTAAATTTAAATATCGATTCACAGAGGCACAACATCCACAAAACGACCCGGAAAGAAATCATTGTGGAAAAATGTATCGCTTTTCCATTGTTGAAGTCACATTTTCAGAGGCGTTCATATTATTTCTTGAGAAGATGATCCATACCTCGTTTCGAAGAGAATAATCCATACCTGGGCACAACATTCATGAGAACGCGTCCGGATATGAAAAATCGTTTGATTCGCTGCTCATATTATTTCGCTATTTAATTATATGTTTTGGGCAGTAAACGAATAAATAATGGAATTCATTTGAATCTTCGGAGTTTTGTATCCCGTACTGACCCATTCGGTAATGTATATGTGTGACAAATGCGTGGAAATTATCAAACTGCGTTGTTGTCAAATTTCGAAAATTTTAGCTTTCATTCGCAAGTTGCGCGATTCTAGAATACCGTTTGGGGGAAATGTTTTGTTTACCCTTGCCGACCGATTCAAAATTTGTCTTCTGCTCATATCAATAATCCAAGTTAGCCGTGTTTTGGAAGAAGAAAATGTTTTGTGAAAACTACATGGTATTTGTTTCTATATAACGCTGGTTGGTAGGGCTGCTACCTTGGTAATAGATCAACAAATTGGACAGATGTTTTTCTTGATGGGTGTTCCATATAATATAACGATTAGTGCATGTCTTGTCGTTGACTACGCCCATATAGTGCCCAGTGAGGTGGTGTAGTTCCATCCGCTTCGCGGCGGGAACTACTCCACCTCACTGGGCACTATATGGGCGTAGTCAACTCCAAGCCATGCACTAGTCCTTAAGTAACCATCGGTGGGGTATGGAATACATACACAGAACGGCACATGCGTGTGAATGGGTTAATCGATATGGCACAAGTGTCAGCGCGGAAGGTTAAAACGAGAGGCCACAGGACTCGAGTTTTATGTGTTCCATGATGGCACAAGTGCCATATCGATTAACCCATTCACACGCACGTGTCGTTCTGTGTTTATTACACGCCTTCACGTCTATAAAAACAGTTACTGGAAGGGTACTCAGCAATTCTTTTGACCACTAACAACACAAAGAACATTTTGTCGCCAACCAAAGTTGCAAGTGGAACCCGTGTTATTATTTCGTCCGCTCAGTTCCAATGTCTTCCGTGTGCCTACTGGCACATAGAACACATTGAAACTCAAGAGACGGTGTTTAGCTATCGCTAACGATTCAAATTGTAATTCCCATGCACGATTTGAATGAATGAATGAATGAATGAATGAATGAATGAATGAATGAATGAATGAATGAATGAATGAATGAATGAATGAATGAATGAATGAATGAATGATGCTTTATTTCCGGTACAAGTAATACAATGTACATGTAGAGAAAATATTAATAACTATATTAATAACAACAATATTGCTTATACCGTGGGGAGATTGCATATCCTGAAAGGACGTCAATGGGCAGTCCCCCATAACAAATATTGCACACATTCTACACTGTTTGATAGCAAAAAAGTATCAACTGATCACAACCCTCGGCCCAGCAAATACAGTAAAAACAACAGGCCATATAAAACTTTACGTTAAAGAAAAGGAATTGGGGACAAGATGACAGCAAGATGAACGCTTACGTTGGTCGAGAGAACGAGAACTTCCTCACGAGCGAGGTGTGTATATTGTGCCTTTGTCGCCTAATTCCAATATTTACCCTACTCCCTGTGCTTAGAACAAACGACACTCTCCGAGAAAATTTCATGCAATTAAATTTTTTTTTTTTTTTTTATTTATTTATTTATTTTTTTTTTTTTTGCCCCCCCCCCCCCCCCCCCCGAGAGCATGGGCTATAACCCCTCACCGGAACGAGCCCAGAGAGCTTCGCTTACTCCAGTAAGGTTTTATACAACCCATGCCCCGGGAGCATCAAAAAGTCTAAAAATATTGAATGTGTATTTTGTTTGTAGAAAATTTCAATGAAATTTCGCTTCTGTTTAAAAATAGCCTGTCGACGATTTCCGCATGGTTTAGTGTTGCTTTAGATGGGGATTACATAGAACAGGTGTGTAATAATAATCGCAATTAACCATGTATTGGGTGCACCTATGTTTTAGTTGTATGCAAAGATGGTGCATTATCTGGGTATCTGAAAGCAAACCATGTGCACTAGCGTTCAACCAATCATTGAAATTGACAGTAAACACATAAATTCGAAAAGTGCAAGTGCGTTACAACGCAATGACATGAAATCTATTGTTTGAAAAAAAATAATTTATTGCAACATTTCGAAATAAATTTTTAAGCCGAAACTCAGGAAGTACCTCAAATCTCTCTTAACCTTGTTATCTACCGTTCAAGTATTTGCACAATAACTCTGAATATTTTTAACTTCTTTCACGGCCGCCGATATACTTTTATTTTCAAAAGATATATTTATCTCCCTTTGCGAATTCGGTTCAATGATGAAACTACATATACCTAGGAGGCTACGTAAGTTACCAGGGTAAATAGAGATTTAGTAACTGGACAACTGTTTTAAAGCCCGAGGCCAAGCCGACATCCAGATTTTAAATCTCCTTGTATCATGAATATTGCTGTAGATAATGATTTTGTCCCGCTTTCTGCTATACCGAGATGTATGTGTGTTTCAATATACTCATTTAATACGCCTGATCTGGAGCAAATACTATAAAACTTTTACAAATGTATCTTCTAGATTTGTATTTTCTGCCTATTAATATAACTGACTAAAATGAATCATTAGCATGTTAAAAGATGTGGCAATTTGCCAACTGGCAAATTACCACATCTTTGAAAATGCTAATGGTTCATTTCAACCCATTTAAAGTCATAACCAGAAAATGCAATTCTAGAAAATACAATTGTAAAAGTTTTATAGTTTTGGCCCCTGGTCTAACCGATATGCCGGAATATGATAACCCAAATTGATTGCATGTTGTAATAATTTGTCCTTATGACTGTGGGTATTTTAAAAACTAAAATTTCAACAATAAATCGGATCGAGCCAGTCGGGTTCAAGGTTTTTCTTAGCTCCTGAATGTGGTACGAGTGGGCAACTGGAAACAACGCGACGTCTAATCACCAGCATTCTTTAAAATAGCTAACGTAATTGCTATTTGTTCGGTCACTTTAGCCAATTAGAAGAGTCGTTACGTGCTGATAAAGGGGAAACGGTCTTATAACACCGTAAACATAATTAAAATTCAATTTACGAAGTTTCAAATGCCCTTGACACAAAAAAACCCAGATTTCAAAGAAAACATTTCTGAATAGATTTACTAAATTAGTAAACAATAACCTACCAATGAATGCAGTGTTCCGTTATTTTTAAATTTTGATACACTTGCACTATTTTTTTTGGCACTGATTTATCATCGACATGTTTAACGATCAGTTATCGAGTATTTCTTTGTTCTGAATGCCATAAATGAAAATCTCTCTAAATACCATTGTAATATACACCTGTAGCCAACAAAGCAAGCCACAAAAGAAAATGAGCGTTTTATATATGATAGGTACCAGTGTTGTAGAGAAGAATGAGTCGGAGGGGGGGGGGGGGGGCTTGCTTCCTCCAAAGTTTGACGGAATTTCAGAGTTTAGTAAAGGTTTACTCACACGACGGGAACATCGCAATAGAAATAATTGTCAATCGTCAGTAAGGAATAAGATGTTATGCATTTTAGACACCGTTTGTTTCAAAAAACAAACTGTCCGTTAAGTGCAACAAGGCACCATCTACAATGCCAAATCATTCCAGATGGCGCCTTGTTGTACTTCGGGGACGAAATCCGAGTTAAAAGGGAGACAAATCGCTTAATATGGAGGATTGAGACGAGGCCGCGAAGTTTCCACAGGAATTAACGATGTTGCACATCGCTACTTTTCTGGGAAAAGTCAGGGTCTTAACTCCACCAGAGAAAACTAGACTCATTTTTCAGGACATGGATACAGGTGTTAAGTACGGAAACAGAACCCATGCAGTTATTGTCAAATTTCTTCAAAGCTTTTCGCCGAGTATGGATTCCGGCAGCGAATCCCCGCCGTGTTTAACATATATATCCATTGGCTCGATCTCTACATGTGTTTTCTATGCATTTTGGAGATACTTCTATTTATTATCTTAGTGGAAACTTCATTTTTTCGTTATCACTTTTCTTGTTCCGTTTTTATCGGCACATTCTCAATTTTGACCGTTCTGTCTTTTCCACAAAAATGTGTTGGCTTTGAGAAGGATTATGCAAGAACCCAGTTAAATAACGATACAATATCAACCAATCCCAAGGTCGTCCATGTGGCTATGGGTGGACAATATGAATAAACACTGTGCTGTATAATAATACCATTCCACTTTAATCCAAAATAAAGAGCATCTGAATTTTTCTGGGACGTAAACTAAAACAATATTCACAAGTAGCAGTGATATATTTAATTGTACAAGCTCCTTGGTATTCCCGTTTCGTCCAAAGGAAACGTAGGTTGTTAGAAAAAAGCTCTAATTTTCATGCTACCCCACCCCCTTTCCTTTTTGTTTTCTTCTGATGAAGTTCTCCTATTTAACTCCTTGTACAAACGCTGAAGAAAAGTTACCATTTTATTTACTAATTTTAGTGCCCTAATTTACCCCACGTTCTACCAGTCTATATACCATTTCCAGTGCAATCCAAAATCTCTACCTCAACCTCAGAACGAGTCTTTAACTATCAAAGTTATCGTTGACGTTGTGAAAATGTAAAAGAGAGAGAGTGCCGAAAACCTGAATGGTGGTTTGTTTCGCTTTGAACATACGTCGTTGTTTATAAATTGTCTAAAAATAGATAATTTTATTTCTGCTGCAAAATATTTATACAGCAAGGAGATAAAAATTAATTTCTACCTGAATCAATTAAATGGTTAAGATATTTTATGGATGTAAACATTTTGGAAACTAACACACACGCCTGTTTTAGTGTCATTTGTATGTGTGTTGTCGAAATGATATGAAGCATAAGCATGATAAAGCAATGAAGAAAAATCTAGTTATGCTTCAGTCAAATATTTACAGACTGACTTGAGACAATAACCAAATAGTTTGAAAGTCAAGAGGTATTAAATCGGTATTTTGATAACCTAACAAGGTTATGTGTGGATTGTTTTCCGATATTTTATAACTTAACCATTTCCACCAAGTGTTTCTGAACGGTACTGTCGACCAGAAAAATACCTACTTGAAAAATTCATTTTGCAATTTTTTTAAAGCTCGTCGAGCTCGTTCCAACGAGGCGTCATAGCCTATGTTTTTGAGACAAAAAATGGAAAAAAATAATGAAAATTAATTGGCGATTTTTGAGAATAGCGCTGGCCGGTTTTGGCCGTTACGTTGGGTAAAGGGTTAAGGTTGATACTAATCTTTTCTCGTCAGTTCTCATTTCTGTTTCTTTCACAAAATTTAATATGCAGTTTTGTTGAAGTAGGTAAGCAGTTATTTAATGAAACTATTGCGACGATGAGAGAAACTGTCTTCACCCAGAGCTCATTTTTTGGCACGCATGCAGAGTTAATTTTCAATTTACCGAATTGTATTTACACGTAACCATTTTTAATTACAAAGTTGCAAGGACATATCGTTCCTATGAAGCATAAAAGTACCAATTCCAATGCTTCAACATTGTAATTGGCACCTGTTTGCTTTCGAAGGACAATATTATAGTTATCGGTGCTATATTTTGCTGAAATATTGTTGACTTTGCAGGGAGAACTCGTGTATGCAAACTATGGACGTGAGGAAGATTTTCAAGTACTACAAAACAGTGGTGTTAAAATTGATGGGAAAGTCGTCATTTGTCGATTTGGCAACGGGTACAGAGGAAATAAGGTATGTACAGAAACATTGTTTACCTTATTTCACTGTTTTATAATATGGTGAAAGATCGTTGGTAATGTGCATTGCTCTAACTCTGTTTTTCTCCAACGAAGCTCAACACCACTAGTATTACCTTACCTTCATCCCATTCGACTTCGTCTTTCAACCCTTTACCCAACGTAATGGCCAAAACTGACCAGCGCTATTCTCAAAAATGCCAATTAATTTTCATTATTTTTTCATTTGTGTCTCAAAGACATAGGTTATGACCCCTCATTGGAACGAGCTCGTCGAGCTCGTTCCAATGAGGGGTCATAACCTATGTTTTTGAGACAAAAATGAAAAAAATTAGTTATTCAAGAATTTTTTAGCTAGTGTCGTCTGATTTTCATGTTAGGTAAAGGGTGAAATGTCCCCCCCCCCCCCCCCCCCCAACATTGTACCATCAAATGAAATTGCCATTGTTGCCATGATTCATACCCATGACGAGAGAGTTTCCTTCGCCGCCACTTTCTTGCGAAAATATGCTAAACCATACACACCACTCAGCCACCAGTAAACCTGTTCACATTGACCCGGCTCAGACTCAAAGTTAGGATCTCAAAATTTTCCGACATGGTGGGGCGAGAATTAAAACTTGTCGATAGTGTCGCAAACGTTCGCTTATTATTATTATTATTTTAAAGAATTACCTTCATTTAATGAAGGTTTCGTATACATGACTATTCAAATGGCATACACTTATAAAAAAACGTTTTCATTCAAAGAGTATTTGAAACAGAGGGGTATTTTTGAATAATGGTTTTTCCAAATGGACAATTTGTTTTTCAAATTTCCGGCTTTTAAGGGCAATTCACATGACAAAAAATAAACCTGGTACATTTTTAATCGGGGAATAAATTTTAATCCAGGAGTAAATTGAAAAAGTACTCTGCATTTACATGCTCTTGTACAAATACGATATTTTTCGATTTGATGGCATTTTTACAATCGGGAGAAATTCACATTGTCGCAAAATTCCAGTTTAATCCTGGATTTTTCGTAAATACACCACCTCACTAGCTGAAGTATTTCTAAAAATTTTAATCAAAGATTTTACCTAAAATCCTGAATTAAAATCCTTTACATGGCTGCGAAATTGACTAGGGTTATTTTTTTAATCTTGGATGTGCTAAAATCTAGGATTATATCTCCCCATGTGAATGGGGTATAATTTAGTTAAACTGTTTCCGACTGACAATCAACATTTACTACAGACATGGCCATGAGGGACGACTCGCCCCCCCCCCCCCCCCCGCATACTTTCCCTCGAACCCCGACTAACTCCGATACTGACTCTGACTCGGTCTGTCGCTGGTCGAGCGGTATATTTGGCTCAGAAAAGTTCCACGGTAGTTTCGCAAGGTGGCTGGATCAAAAGAAAACTCAATGTCGTTTTTGTGTGCGGTGTGGGAAGGGACTGTTGAAATACTATTGTACGGGACGCTAAATATTTATGATGTAGTGCAATGCCATGATGTATCATGGGGGAGGCACTTTTGGAGGCCAAATGTCTAATGAATAATTGTTTGTTTTTTCCTCTTTCGATGCAACCGGAAGCAGCAGTGTTCAAATATTTAACAAAAGGTGAGTCTAACAAGAATGAATGAGCAAACCCAGATTTTCACCTGGTCCTGGAGAATGTAGTCAAAAACCTTTTCCTATGGGCCGGGCTACGACTCTGGCATCAACGTCATCAGGTGTTCTTGCTTATGTTTGCATATTTTGCACAAAAGCCAGAAAAAAGTGTAAGATAGCTGAGTTACCCTTATTAACTGCGAGTATGCCTGCGTAGATGGGAACATTAAATATGCTGAGAACATTCTAAATGGTGAATCCATGCATGCGAAAATTGGGAACATTGATTTCCATTCAAAAGATGTGAAATACCATAATGCATGTAAAAGAGAATACCTGCAATTCTGCAGTGAAAGAGCAGACGAAATCAAAGTCAATGGCAAGTAAGGGTAATGTGTAAGATATGGCTGAGAACATTCTAAATGGTGAATCCATGCATGCGAAAATTGGGAACATTGATTGCCATTCAAAAAATGTGAAATGCCATAATGCATGTAAAAGAGAATACCTCAATCAGGACCGTTCTGCAGTGAAAGGGCAGACGAAATCAAAGTCAATGACAAGTAAGGGTAATGTGTAAGATATGGCTTTTGGACTTTTGTTTTCATATATTCAGACATCGGTTATTGACAATAATTGACCGCAATACCTAGGTTCAGTACATCATCAGTGTTGTCAATTTGTGGATGTGGATAGGGTTGGTTGCTAATGATGAAAATGTAAATGTTGTTCCATTAGTCCCAAAACTGCCAGGGAGAAAGTCATAAATACCTTTGGTGACAAAGCTGGGTTCGCAATAAGTTATATGAAGCAAGGTTTGTTGCTGTACAGTACGTCGCCAGAGTTCCTAAAGGCACATAGACCACATTGGAACTCAGTGGACGAGTAGCAAAACAAATGAGGCTGAGGATATGCGAATAGATAGACACAGTATTTCGTCAGACGAGCTCAAAGTTGTAGAATCGGCCAATATCTTGTTTTCATCCTTACTCGGCATAACGAAGTCAAGCCCAGATCTCACAGCTTCCTTGTCCTTGTCTGGCTTTAACAGAGAGCAAGCTGAACCTCCTGTTTTTCTGATAAGGTTCTATCAGATCTTGATTTTTGGTTTTATGAAAGATGTTCCTGAGAAGGTGAGAAGGGAGGTCTGTCTTTAGCGCAGGATGCACTTTACTGTGCAACGAAAGGTAGAATCTAACCAGCAAAGCATCTTTGCACTGGTGTAGGAAAGGTCTAACTAGTAGGAGGAAAGTTGCTGATATTTTGAATAGGTTTGGACACTCAGTAAGTTACAATGTGGCAGAATTCGTTGAAACCGAGATAGTATCCTCTATATTAGACAAGGATGGGTTCTGAGATGATCTCCTGCAGCTCTCAGGTTTCAGTACTAGAACCGCATTTGATAATTATGATGAGTTAACAGAAACCTTATCCGACAAAGACACCCCCACATGATACAGTGGGCATCTGTTACGGAGTTATCAGAGCCACTTGATCCACATTATGTCATTGAGACTGAGAATGTCCACTGCAAAGCGAAGAAGGCGTCAGTGCAACCCACAAGTAGAACACAGTACCGTATAAGAGGAGACCACCCATGTTTGCCTTTTCATATCATGTATATGAGGTTAATTCTCCAGAAAACCCGGAAACCTTCCAACAAAGGAACCAAATATGGATGCTGCCCTGTTTTTTACGAAACGACACACCCATGTGGAAGGGATGGCATTCTCTTGCTCACGAAGATGGCCTTCCACTGCAGACAGTAGGATATAGAATTATGGAGAACATAGAAACACTACGCTGGGGTAACAAGTTACACGTGCGTGTGGAGAAGAGTACGCTGTTGTCCATTATGATCTGGCTATTGCACCAACGCCTTTAATCTGATGAACTCAATCTTCTTAGCAACACATCGCCCCAATTATGCCAGATGGATGACCATGTTCCACTTCAATTTGCCGAATACTCATGAAGGGATCTGAGGCATATTTAATAGAAGAGCTATTTCTATTCGGCGCATAGCAAATAATTTCTCATGCGGTGTTGTAAATCTGACACCGGAACATGCTGTTAATAAAGATGCAGCATCAGGACAAGGTGGGATTGCAACATTTACTCAGTGTATTGAGGCTAGGAAAAGGTGGCCACTTACCAGATCTTTCGGAGGAGCTGTTGTATGGTGTCTCCTTGATACGGGTGGTCTTACACTCAATGAGGAAACTTCACAAGACCTGGTGCCATACAGAGTGAAGCGGGACAACGTGGACTTGTAGACAGTTGTGCGAAGTCTGGAAGAAACCTTGAATCCATTTCAAGATAACCTGTCTGACCTTCACTGCCTCTCAACTGGTCGTACAACCTCTGCTGTGGTAGAAGATGACCTCACGGGTGTCGTAGACAAAGTGAAGCAATGGTATCAAGAATTTGTCACACAGTGCCAGGCTGACACAAAACGTTTTTAAAAACAAATGAAACGTCGCAAAGTCAAAAACGTCACAAATGATGCAATAAAGACAATGATTTCAACAAAGTACCAGAAAATAAAAGAGGCCAGAGGCACAGGTGACCCTTTTGACAGACTGCTTTTCCTTGCAATGACAAAGAATGTCGATTTGGTTAACGTCCTATCCTTTCCTCTCACAGAAGTTCCGCTCTCACTTTGTCGCATCAGTGGAGTCATGATCAAAACATACACATCCGCCTTATTGAGGAGACTGGAAGCGCTGGGGACTGACAACACGGAACATTCTCTTGCCGATGTCTACATCGTAGACGCCATGTTCTTTTTGCGTACACTACCAGAACTACCTCCAACATTTGGTGGCATTGCAAGACTCATCCTTCAGCAGGCTTGTTCCTTTGGTAAGGTGGTCCACAATGATTGTGACACAAACAATGATGGACCATCTATCAAAGGGTATGAGTGCCAGGAAAGAGGAGACCATGAAGTTAGATACACTATCACCTTGCCTTCTCAACGAAAACTACGAGATTTCAACAGAGCTCGTCTGTCAGCCTCATTCAAAAGTGCTGTTCATTAGAGAAGAATGGATGCCTTTGATCTATGATGATTTGTTAGATGAATATATGGTCTACTATGCTCTTGAAGATAGTTGTTATTTGTTTACATCTAATGAAGGAAATACCCATCGCCAGGAGGTACAGAAACTGACGACTGGACATGAGGACGGTTACAACAGAATCACCTTCCATGTCGACTTTATTGGGAAGCATTGGCGGGACAATTCTCTTACTGTTGTTTTCCGTATCTGAGATACGGGCGTCTTTATACTACCGCTTCATCATGGGACGCACCTGAATGCTACCATGTGGATGGATATTGGCACAAGTTCAAGGAACACCAGACGCCTTAGAAACATTTCAGAGCTTGTCCAGACTCTGACACCACCCGTTTGTTATGCTCCCCAAGCCTTCCACGCCTTCACTGGTTGTTATTATTCTGCAGACTTACTCTGAAAAGCAAAGGAATTGCCATATGACCCCGTGATCAAAAATGAAAAATATATATCAGCATTCATTGAACTTGATCAAGTGAAACGGTGGAACCCCAACTAAGGGGTATTCAGAGAGACAGATGCGAATGAAACTCGCTTTCTCGTCTTCAAGACATTATACGCCCCATGCAACGCTCAAATTAAATCTGCTGATCGATGCTCTCCACCCCCATACAAGGACGTTCTTGGAACAAAATATCAAGAGGGCAAACTATGTTGTATATCAGTGGAAAAATGCCAGGAATGACAATCCAGGATAATCATATTCAGATCACAGGTAGTACTTGTAGTATGCGGTATACGAATATCGGTATATGGTGTAATTTGGCATTTGACCTTTCGCATGACCTTTCCCAAAGCCGATACCCTCAAGTGTTTCCAGAAATATCCATGTCTACATCATAGATGTAGACATGGATATTTGTGGAAACACAAATATCCATGTCGATTGCCTTATTATATGTCAGATAAAAAGTGAAGAAAATTATATTCACCACTTGTCAGCACATGCTTTGTCTTCTGCGTTACTTCTGTTTATACCCTCAAATTTTCCCTTGACCTTTACCCAAGGGATGCAATAAGATTAGCCTATATGCACTAGAAAACTGCATTCACTATCTTCCTCAGTAAATAAAACATTAGGCATAACTAAATCCACGGCAATTTTCCATTTTTTTTAAGTTTCATTAACATAACTCCTTGTTTCGCAACTCGAACAGTTTAGGAAATATTCGCCATTTTCTGTCAAATGTCTTCACATTTTACAGTAAAGAAGAAAATAGAAATTGTACTTATTTATTTGCAATGATATTAATTTCAGCTAATACTCATTAGATACTATGAATAGTCGTTGATAGTAGGCCAGTTTCAATGATTAGAGGTAATAATCTAAGTCAGAGAGCCCTGCGATGGATTCTAGACGTTAGAATTTTTGCATTCTTATGAATTTTTAGTATTTTCTTGAAAATTTGTAAAACGCACTTATTCGTCCTTTGACCTTGACCCCTGGCCTTGTCCACCGCTGGCAACTCTTAAGGATTGCCTTTTCTTACAGGCCATGGTATGTCCTTTCAAAAATGCCCACCAGCCACCTGGCCACTTATTTCCGATAAGTGACCCGAGCTCTTGGACTATCTGTTTGCTGATGCAAAACAGGAGAGAAAAATGAAGCTTTAGAATTCAACTATCAAAGGTACTTTTCACCTTGATTTGTTAGACTTTTTGTGACCCATAAGCTGACTGCCACACTTTCTCTCCAATGGAATAGCTGAGTTACAGGAAGCAAAGGTTAAAAATGTACTGAAACTGAAGCTTACATTTCGAGACGTAATGCAGTTAAGACCTGTTTTTTCCAGGTCAAGGTAGCCGAATCATTTGGAGCTGTTGGGGTCATAATATATTCTGACCCAGCCGATTGGGTGGACTCAACTGCCGATACTTTTTATCCAGACAGCATGTGGCTTCCACCAGGTGGTGTACAAAGAGGAAGTGCATACAGTGGTGATGGTGATCCCCTAACGCCTGGATATCCAGCAACAGGTATGTTCTGTGTAATGATAAAAATATAAATACGCTTCTTGACTTCCCATTTATTCACTGTAAATAGCTTTGTGAATTGTGTATGCGACGATCCAATATCTAGGAATGGTTGTCGGCCTGTCATAGGTACTTGTTTTTTTAAACAATTCGAAACTCCTCAACTTCGCAGAATTTAGACAAATAATTCACGCCATCGGCCAAGCAAGCCAAGTCATCTTACAGGAATTAGGTAAACAGTTGCAGATTATTTGACTACAACAACAGATGCGACGAAACGGGGTGGGGCGATGTGGGCACATCCCTCCGCACACACACGCATCCCAGAACACATTCGTTCCCATAAACGTGAGCAGATTGGGTGTTTTACAGTTAGAGATTATGAAATTATGCCAGTATACTTACTCTAAAATCAGATGAGTTAAAATTTACTCAAATCAACTGGGTTGAGTGAATATGAACCCAAAGGGGTTCATATTCACTCAACCCAGTTGATTTGATTTGATTTTTAACCCAATTTCATTCCAGAGTGCGGGGAGTAATTTTCTGCATTATCTACAACTGTCCACAAATTGAGTTATATTTGGCAATTGAATCCCAACGCTGTTCGATTCGGTCTATCTATTCTACTTCAGCCATCGTACAAACCGAAGGCAAGCCTTTGGGCAGGAAATTGGTCAAGTAAAGGGGTAGACCTACGGATGACCAGATCGCGATATGCACACAAGAAAGACAGCAAGCGGGTACTCGTTCATTTGTTGACATACGATTATGGTGTATATAATATATTTATCGACGATCGCCTTCCCACCCAACACACACAACACACAAACATTTTAAGACCTTTCACCACAATGATCAAGACCTAAGAATTCAGGAAATGGCATTTATGTGGACCCGTTTCAGATTTTCCGTACGTGGTTGAACCACGGACCATCTTTGATATTTGTAACTGAAAGCACTCACACTGAGCTTCCACTGAAGACAGCTGTCCGGTGTTGGACCATTGAAGATTATTTTAAGATCGCATTGTAAGAGTAGACATGAATGTGAACGCTTGTGAACTACTTAACCCTTTGAACACTAGCGACCGTTTTTCCGGCCAGGAACATGATGCGTCATAACGTCATTATATAGGATGAATGTTGAGTAAATGTGTGGGGTAGACCAATCAAGGGCTGCACGTTGAAAATATTGATTGGTCAACCCCAAATAATGAATATGGACTCTTCTAATTGCTGCCATTGAACTGACATGGAAGATACCACGAGAGTTCAAAGGGTTAATGAACATTAGGAGAACACTCAAGGGCTTAACATTTATGGACGCTTTTGGGAACATTTGACTTCTAATTGGTTGTTCAAGTCTGGTGTGTTGTTTTGAACAGAAATCATGTTAGGGCTCTATTGTGTGCAAGCATTGATCAACCAATATTTTTCAGTTTGTGAGCGATGTTTTGTCATGCTGTTGACCAACCCCTGATAAGTTTGTTTATTTTAAATGTCAACCGCTAAAAGGATAAGGCAGGGAGTCATTAAGCCACCCCAAGTCATGAACGCCTTGTGTCAGGGTCTGGCTTCCCTTTTGTTATTTGGGCAGTTTGGAGTGGTGCGAAGCGCACCTTTTTTCCGCCTTGGTTGTGATGTTAGATGTTTGTGGTATGATTGAATAGAGGATGGGCTGTCATATATTGATGAAACAGGGTCTCTCTTCATCCAGATCAATAGACTCTTCATCTGGTTCGTCCTCGAAGAATTGGATGAATCAAGGTTTTGCGATGTTGCTGAAGTATTCTTTGTACTCTGCTATATTATCAATATTATATCTTATCTTCTGAGATTTGTCTGTTTATTGATGGTATGCAGTACGTGGAGGGTGGATTGTCACCAAATCACCCATGCAGTGGAGATATCACCCAAGGTACTACTCTCAAATTTTGTACATAAACACAAGAAGCACAAGCAAAGTTTCAACCAATGGACTTCCGGGTTTAACCCGAGGTCCGTTGAGTGAGACTTTGCTTATGCTAATTACGCTTTGCAACACATTGGCAATTATGGCTTGAGAGAAATCATCACTCCGTGGGTGATTCATTGATAATACACGCTCCGTGTATTGTAGAGTACCGATCGTGATGGGAAATGGGGATGGCCCATTTTTCTTTGTCTTGATAAAGACTTGATTTCGCAATATTTTATTCATGAAATCTCGACCCACTGATCTAATTAGAATTACGTGATATAATTATATGATAAATAATTCAAAAACTGAGTATTCCGTATGTTAACTAACATACCCATTTAGGTTAGGGTCTGTCGGTGGCCGAGTGGCATGCGTGGTTCAGTGTAGTTTCACTGGTCTAAGTTTGTCGCAACTAGATCGCGATCTGGTGGAAAGGATACCATTTTTGTGGCTATAGTACTGTAGTTCTGCTAGGTTTTGGAATGGCATTGTCGAACGGCGCTTCGCAGTCTCCAGCTCCTTCCATTTTCTCCTCTGGAGAAAAATGGTTGAAGGGGCGTAAGTCAGAGAAAGAGGGTTTAGAAGTGGTAACCTTCTTCTTCAGATTACTCCTCCTTTTGTTGAACCTTGCCTGCATGAGTGTGCGCGTCTGGCGACCCTGTGATTGGTTGATGGGGCTGGTGTGTGTGTTTGTTTTTCTTTCTTGTCAACATATTCTAGCACGCCCGCTACATTTGTCAGTTCCATCTCCAGGTGTTGTCCGTGTAGCAAGCGTCCTTATCCCGAATGGTTCTTTCATTTCCTGAGGATGGAAATCTCTGAACGTTGATTGTGAGCTACCATTTTGTATTATACAGTCCAGTCTACATATATAGTACCATACATGCAGATGTGGTTGGAGAAGGTCTCTCTGAGTGGAACATTTTTCAATCTCTTTTTCAGATCTTTGTTTCACCACGTGAGACTGACTGAAATAATAATATTTATTATATGCTAGCTTGTGAATTATCGCAAATTATCCAAAAGATATCTCTCGATATCTATCGGCTCGATAGATATCGAGAAATATTTCTCAGTAGCTTCCTAAATGACGTCACGCTAGGCCACATCACGTCGCCTTGAAGGAACGATCAGGTGATCTTTGTTATTGTTTTGAAAGGTACGCATTTGGGATCGAATTGGGCTGAATATTGTGCAATAAAATGTCTCATAGCATATGATAAAAAGAAAATCTACTCTATTTTAGTCAGTATCTGCAATTATCTCATGAGTGTGGACCTGAAACTTTTATTTTTCACGCGCGCTTGCGCGAGTGAAAAATAATACTTTTAGGTCCACACGGTGAATTTTTTTCAGTACCTTCCTAAATGACGTTACGCTTCGGCGCATGACGTCGCCTTGAACGTCGTCCTGAAACATAACTGTTTGCAGTGAAATTGGGCTGAATATTGCACAGTAAAACGTCAAGTAGCATATAATAAAAAGAAAATCTACACTATTTTAGTGAATATCGCAAGCGCTCGTGAAAAATAAAACTTTCAGATCCACACTCATGAGATAATTCCCGATATTCACAAAAATCAAGCACTAGCTATCATATTCAAATTTTATGGCAGTGTATACTTTTCAATTTTGTTTTCTTCCAGAGTTTGCTTTCAGGCACAAACAAGAAAATCTCACTAATCCGCTGCCGAAAATTCCAGCAGTGCCAATTGGATATGGAGATGCCCAAATACTTCTGGGGTAAATATATTTTGATTTTAAATTAACACGTGTTCGATTCATTGTTCTTACCATTGCAAAGCCTTTGATAGTGGAGTGTGATGTGCAACACCTCTCCCTGTAAAATCTATTACGGGAGAATTAAAATGCTGTGTCTTATAACGTACCCTCAAATACATTGCAAGGTGACTTCCTTGACTTCCAGACAAGTCTCGCAACTCCTGTAGCTGCTGTAATGTCGAGGATCGTCCCAAAAATATCCAGCATGAGGTTAACAAGAGCCATTTGGAAAAAATGCAGAGTATGGCAGAGCCGTTCCTACTTCCCTTCCACACACATCAACTACACTTCCATCACAACACTCATTGGAATTCCATAACAGCCCGCTTATCCCACGTGCAATACTGTGATAATAAAGGTGGGCACTTTCTCGTTCAGATCGCGATCACGCGCTTTAACTCTTAAACCTCTAAGTATTTTAAGTATTTTAGCCATGACTAGATTTTATGAAAATCCATCTTAACTTAACTCAAGAAATCAATGCAAGGTGTTAAACAGAAAGTTGAAAGTTTATAAGTAAAACATTCCGATAACAAGACTTAATCTAGAAAATCGATGGGAGATTCCAATTATTTTGCATTTCTTTTTTCCTTAAGTGAGATTGTCCTGTGATCGAAAGGGGACGGATAATTTCGATCGGATCGCGATCCGTTCGAAATTCTCTGTCCGCTTCTTAAATCACAGTAGTGTAATGCACATACGGCAAGTCAACAGTCATATTGATTTTTTTTATTTATTAAATTTATTGGTGTTTAAGGTCACATATTTCTGCACAATGCCTAGTCATGATAACGACAGTTTTACGGATGGAGGAAGCAGTAGTACCCGGAGAGAGCCAGCTACCAACGGCGAGCAACTGCCAGCTGCCCAACATACTAACTCCACACAAACAGGGTTAGCATTGGTCGAAGACAAGTGCACAATCGACGTGCAGTTCGCCTTGATACACAACGTCAACCTGCCCCCCCCCCCCCCCCACGTGGGCAATGGTGTGCAATGTCTTGCCCAAGGACACAACGCGGTTGCCGCAGGTGGGATTCGAACCGAGGACCTCTCGGATTGCAGTCTGCGCCTCTACCTATTGAGCCACCGCCCCTCCCCAACAATCTTAAATAAGAAGGAGATAAATATATACTGTAGCATATGGGCCAAATTCGCTGCAACATTAAGGACCATCCGTGGGAACATATGGAAGTGGCGCAGTGCTCTTTTACAGTGGTAAACAAGCTTTACTTTACTGGTAAAATAGAATCCGTAACCAACGCTTGGGGTGAAAGTCCTCTGAAGTCGGCACCATGGGTATAAACGGTTGGATAAATTTGACTTCATACCTTGGTTGCAGCCATAATGTAGACATAGAGGCTGAACGTGACATTAAACACCAATATAAACAAATAAATAGCATGAAAGATATTCATAATTTACCTTATGCGAAATTAATTACAATTATTGTTACTTCTTATCATTTTTTTTATTCGAAGCAGAACAAATTTGCTTTTAGAAAGAGCTTTAACCCTTTACCCGACATAACGGCCAAAATCGGCCAGCGCTATTCACCAAACTCACCATTCAATTTTCGTTATTTTTCGTCTCAAAAATGTAGCTTATGACCTCTAATTGGAACGAGCTCGCCGAGCTCGTTCCAATGAGAAGTCATAAGCTGTGTTTTTGAAGCAAAAAAATTAAAATATTTAGTTATTCAAGAATTTTGTTTGCAAGTGTCGTTTGCTTTTCATGTCAGGTAAAGGGTTAAAGCTTCAAATGAATTGTTTTACAGCTCAGTATATGATGACTGCACTCCGTGATTCCAGTTGGCTTCCAGAAACTGCCGACGACAGATTATGTGTAAAACTTTGTGCTTTCACTGAAGGTAGATAAGCTTGAGAATCTGGTCATTTGCAGAAAACTTTATCTGAGTACTTTTCAGTGTCAGATTCCTGGACAACAGTCTGGACATTGCTGTGTCGATAAGTAGAAAGCTTCATTCTATAAAGATTCTACAGATGTTTTATTTATTTTTCAGTGCAATGCTTGGGATTGACGCACCAAAGAATTTTACTGGTGCACTGAACATTACGTACAAACTTGGGCAAGCTGGGGCAAATAAGTCGAGTGAAGTGTAAGTATGGATAACGTTTTTTTTTCTGTGACTACAGTTTCAACCCTTTCTAAATTTTTGCATGGAGAAAAATACAATAGACGTGCAGATGATAAACAGCAAGTTGGTAGGGATTGAGAATCCGTTGCTAACATTGTTCATGGTGTTGTGGGCATACTTAGATTTTTAGATTTATCGAAGCTGTCCTTCCTCCTCTGCTCGACCACCAGCAATAGGAGGAGGATAGTCGGCTGTGACAAAAGTAAGCATCACATTTCTCGTGTCTGGTTTCATTCTCCACCGTGGATGAGCTACACGTATATGATTCTTATGTTATACTCTAACGGTCACTTTCTACTTAGCCCTTTACCTAACATGAAAGGCAGACGACACTTGCGACACTTGCAAATATAATTCTTGAATAATTAACTAATTTTTTTTGCGTCAAAAACATAGCTTATGGCCCTCATTGGAACGATCGCAACGAGTGGTCATAAGCTATGTTTTTGAGACAAAAAATGAAAAAAATAATGAAAATTCAATGGCGATTCTTGTGAAAGGCGCTGGCCGGTTTTTGCCATTACGTTGGGTAAAGGGTTAACTTTACTGGTAAATTAAATTGAGTCTTATCACAATACGTAGTTCTGGCTACACAAACAGAACATCTAACAAACCAATCCCTCCCCTTTCTTCTTTCTTTTTAACTTAAAAAGCAGATTGTTTGTTTCAAAATTTCGCAGTAGAGTTCAAGAATTCTATCAACCTTCATTTAACCCTTTGAACTCTGGTGGTATATTCCATATTAGTTCAATGGCAGCAACTGGAATAGTCCATGCTCATTATTTAGGGTAGACCAATTAATATTTTCAACGTGCAGCCTCGGGGCTGCACGTTGAAAATATTGATTGGTCTACCACACACATGCACTCAGCATCCATCCTATTTAATGAAATTATGACGTATCATGTTCCTGGCTGGAAAAACGGCCGCTAGGGTCAAAGGGTTACGTCACAAAGTATGTGATGGTCGTGTGTGAGTTAATTCTGATTCGGAGACGTTTTACATAAGCTATTAAGTTTGGTTTCCAACCCACTCCTTCTTCTTTGGCATTTTGCACACACAACTGTTACTATAGATATATGTTCTTCATTTCTTTTAGCAATCTTTTGTACCTTGGAAAACCGAATATGAATAAACATTGTTTGAACTATGCTGCTAGGGAGGAGAAATATACTATTCAAAAAAGTAGGGTATATCCAAACGGATGTTGATATTTTCGGAAAATGGTATTGGATATGCGTGATTTGACACTTCAATGTGTTACTTAGTTTAGTGTGGATCATTAATGTCACAAGTCCACGAAAACTTTCTTACAGGTTTTTCGCACGAGCGCCGAGTTAATGTCTGGTATGTTTTGAAATTTTAATTTGTACTGGACGGGCTTTTTCGGAGGTCTCATCGTTCCTTTCTTGGTATAAAATCTTTCATCAATAGTTTCTGGTCGAAACGTAACTTCTGAGGTATGCGAAGACTGAGAGGTGACGAACGTTTACGTGTCGTTGGCATGTTGGAAGCTGGCAACAAACATCCTGCAGTGGCTCAAATTCTCAACATTACTCAATCGGTGATTAGTAGGTTGTGGTCATGCTACCGTCAGACAGGCAATGCTGATGACAGACGCCGGTCAGTCGTCTAAGGGCGACAACTGCAACCAGGATCGTTTCATCCCAACCACAGCATTACGTAACCGCCATCAAAGTGCCTCAGAAATTGGACAGCAGCTGCACCGAGCGACAGATGTGCGAGTCAGTGGTCTTACTATCCGAAATCGCCTACACAACTGGAATTTGTACGCTCGACGACCTCGATTTAAGTCCACGTTTGACTGAACGTCACATCGCAGCAAGGCGTAATTGGCGTGGAGCACGACAGCGCTGGGACAATCGTCGGTGGAGCAATGTCATGTTCTCCGATGAATCGAGGTTCACTATCGACTTCCACGACAGGCGAAACAGCGTGAGGCGGCGGAAAGAATGATACCATGACGTAACCGTTAGGCAGCACGATCGTTTTGGTGGTGGATCGGTTATGGTGTGGGGAGGCATAACTATGACAAGCAGAACAACATTACATATCATCCAAGGGAGTGTCACAGGGCAGTACTACCTTGGCAACATGTTAGCAGCTCACGTGGTGCCATTTGTGCGACGGCATGGGCGTCGATTCATTTTCCAGATGACAATGCAAGCGCACACAGAGCCCATGTCGCTACAGAGTTCCCCCAGGAGCAGAACATCACTACACTGCCTTGGCCAGCACAAAGTCCAGACCTTTCACCAACCGAGCACGTCTGGGATATGCTTGAAAGGCAACGACAACACCTCCCTACAACGTCCAGGAACTCGCCGCTGCTCTGCAGGAAGCTGATATTAGACGTCTGGTGAGGAGTATGGCGCGTCGGATCCGCTCTTGTCCCGGGAACCGATGAGGATTTACAAGGTATTGAGGTCTTGGACTGAATGTGGTAAATTCTCTGACTGACCGCCCATGTCTTCTACACCCCAGTACGTGGAATGTGTGCTTGCCAGACACCCAACTATCGCTGCAATCATTCACCAGATGTCACAGTGCAATGCCTCAACTGTATTTTTGATGAAAATATAAATATATTTCTTCATATATCTCATTTTTATCAGATATCCCCTACTTTTTTTTTAATAGTGTACTAAAACAATTTAATTAACATTGAATATCTTCGCTGATATAAACTTGATTCGTGTTTTTAGTTGAATACGTTATTGTATTGTACGATAACTTTCAGTTTATCCGCGTTTGAGGGTTAATTCCGAACTAATATACAATGCTTTGCAATTTGTTAATTATAAAATCGCTAAATGTTAGCTCCAGAATGAAAAACTGGGCACAATATTCTACATTGGTTCACCCATTTCGGTTACATCAGTCTTCCCATAATTACTGGGATAGCCCCGCAAAATAAGAAAGAATTTATTGATTATGAAGACCAGTGGTGTGGCAGGTGTTTCTAGTCAAGTATGGGCTGCCTATTCAGGTAGACGACACTTGATTAGAAATAACTGTTCGGGTTATATAACTTTTTTCTGTCCTCTGTTATATAAAACATTCAAAATAACATCTAAGGCGAGAAGAGCTGACTTTAAGCTTCTGGGTGCTTAATGTTTGAATCGGTTAACCCTTCAAGGAAACAACAGCTGCCGGGCTATTTAAAAGACGAATGGGCATTAATGTCATACAAAACAGCAAAGTGCAACATAAAGATGACGTCAGGCCCGTGCATACCTGCTGTGTATACAGCTGGACATTCATTCTGATAGGTTACTAGATCACATTCACCACAAACGATGTCAGGCGACTGGAGTTGGCATGCACAGTTTGACTTTATTAGAATGTCACATGCAAGCATGGAAATGTAAACACTAAGTGGAAAAACTATGAACGTACAGTACATGAGGAGTAGATTCTTACTAAATCACTCGTGGTGTAGATTCTTCATTCAGACAAAAAATTCTTACCTTGGAAAAAGCATTAGAACGACGAGCAAAGTTTCAGCTAAGGGGTCTCCGGGTTAAACGCTGAGGTCCTTTGACTAAAGCTGTGCTTGTCCTTTACATGCATTGCCACTAGAATCGATTATTATTATTGGGTGGAAACTGCGTCCCACGAGTGTTTTAGTGATAATTCACTCTCCATGTGCGGCTTAATGCCTGTTGCTGCCAATAACCTATCACATTAACCCTTTACCTAACATGAAAAGCAGACGACACTTGCAAAAAAAATTCTTGAATAACTAATTTTTTTTCATTTTTTGTCTCAAAAACATGGGTTATGACCCCTCATTGGAACGAGCTCGACGAGCTCGTTCCAACGAGGGGTCATAACCTATGTTTTTGAGACAAAAAATGAAAAAATAATGAAAATTTATTGGCGATTTTTGAGAATAGCGCTGGGCGGTTTTGGCCGTTACTTTGGGTAAAGGGTTAAGTAGAGCTGAAATTGCATACATGTCGTAACAGAAACCGCAATCCGGAAAAATCTGAAATCCATCCAAGAAACTGGAATTCTAGTAGATTATACGATATATGAAGATTATAAGTCTTAAACTGGATTTTGAACCGAAGAAATGTAAGATCCTCGTCATATACTGTCTGTTTGCAATCTTAATAATGTAGAAGCACAGGAAAGGTGTGACATAATCATTTGTTCCGTAATTTCCCCCACCCAAAACGCCATGTTGTATTGATAAATAAAGAATACGAGGAGCCGGGTAGTAACCCCAGTAGTATTTGACCAGTCTAATGCTAACAACATAAGATGCCCATTCAGTTGAAATAATATATGTCAGTCATTTATAGACGTAATGAGAGCGCCCCATTGAAGCACCTCAAACTGTTTCATTCCATTCATTTCCCCCTTGGATTCGAGGAAATGACGACCCGTGTTATTTCATTTTTTCTCAATTTTGTCTACAAAGTTCGCAGATGTCGTCAGGGTCCGGTTTTATGCTTTTTAACACAAATTGAAAAAAAAATGACTCGAGGGAAACCCCGCTCCTGAAGTGTTTTAGTAACAATCCATTCTTCACGTACTGCAGATGTGAATTTTGAAAGTAAAAATGTTTGTTAGATTTTAAAATTTCAACGTATCCCCACATTTACACACATACACCCCCCCCCCCTCCCACGCACGCACGCACGCACGCACGCACGCACGCACGCACGCACGCACGCACGCACGCACGCACACACACACACCTACACACACACAGATACACATACTCACAAATCCCAAACAAGCTCCCGCCAGCAACTGTGATGTCAGAATATGAAGATATGATAAAGCTCAGCAATGTAACCCTTCCATATATTTTTATTGCAGGCGAGTAAAGTCGACCAATTACAATGAAGTCCGCAGAATATACAATGTGTTTGGAATGGTTACAGGACTTATAGAACCAGGTAACAACTTACCCAGATACTGAATATGTTATTGACTCACACGAGTCATTTACTGAATTTTTGTTTGTTGTTTGTTTTGTTTAGTGTTATTAGTCATCGAACCCGTTCAAGCCAGAAAATAAGCAGTCTGACATCTGCAAAATGAGGTCCCCATAGGGTGCATTTAGTGATGCTACCCTGCATAGCAGGGTAGCATCACTAAATTTACCCTCTGGAAACCTCAATCTAAATAAAGGTCTCAAAACTGAACAGAAAGAGGTACCCAGAGGATAATTGGCCCGTTGTATAGGATAGCATCATCAAATTCACCCTCTGGGGACCTCATTCTGCAAATGTCAGCCTGCTTATTTTCAGGCTTGAACCCGTTCCCATAATGGTTCATTAGCAAAGTTCCATGTAAGAAAAAAGGGAGAAGGTTATTTGGAAGAGATATTGCTGCTCTTGTCAGTTTGTTGTACAAGGTAAACGTTTAATGGATTTAATACCAAAATGCTGATGCATCAGTTTACACAGCGTGATACGAAACTGAATACCGGTATCAGATAGTCACATGTATACAGACGGTTGCACACTGCACGTTGTCTCTGAATTATACCCTCTTGGAGAAACATTGCTATGGGTAAAGGGATATGGATTTTATCCTTAGCGATAAACCAAATGTTCCAAAACATACTCGTAACTTTCTGTCTTATAAATTGTATCATGCTTTATTCGCTAGGAGGGAGCACGGTAGCCAATCCTGGAAATAAGAAATCTGTCATTTGCAGAATGAGGCCCCTAAAAGGAGAATTTGCTGATGCTATCCCATACAGTGGGCGAATTTATCCTTTGGCTACTGCTTTCACTTTCGGCCTGAGACCATGATTCAAATTGAGATTCACAGAGGGTAAGATTAGTGATCCTTCCCTGATGTGCAGTGTAGCATCACCAAATTCACCCTCGGTGTACCTCATTGTGCAGATGACAGTCTGCTTATTTCCAGGCTTCGCGGTGGCTTAGTAGTCAGAACACCAGACGTTAAACCGAAAGGTCGACGGTTCGGTCCTGACCTGCGGTAATTGTGTTGTGTCCTTGGGCAAGACACTTAAACCCGATTGCCCACGTCGTGGCGCTGTGTACTAAGGGGCACTGCATGTCGGTGGTGCACTTGCTTCAACCCCTGCTAACTCGCCTCGTGCTGGGCTAGTTAGTTGGAGTTCGAAAGGTGAAGCGAATTTTCCTTGTTTATTTTCACCTTTGTTACACCATCTTAGCAAAGTCGATTATTAGTTTTAACCGTTTTCCCAACGTAAAGGCCAAACCCGGCCAGCGCTATTCTCAAAAATCTCCAATTAATTTTCATTATTTTTTCATTTTTTGTCTCAAAAACATAGGTTATGACACCTCATTGGAACGAGTTTAGCTCGTTCCAACGAAGGGTCATAACCTATGTTTTTGAGACAAAAAAATGAAAAAAAACTTAGTTATTCAAGAATTTTTTTTATAAGTGTCGTCTGCTTTTCATGTTAGGTAAAGGGTTATTTATTTATTTATTTATTTATTTATTTATTTATTTATTTATTTATTGGTGTTTAAGGTTACATACCTATGCACAATGGCTAATCGTGACCGTGGCATTTTTACTGGGGAGGAAGCCGGAGTACCCGGAGAGAACCACCGAGCATCGACGAGCAACTGTCAGCTCCTCAACATTCTAACTCCGTTCAAGCTCCGCTCAAGAAGGATTACAGCGGTTGCTGTACGCCTTAGTACACGGCGTCATCGTGCCCCCATATAGGCAGCGGGATAAAGTGCCTTGCGGGTAAAGTGGTACATAGTTTATAAACAGGGTTAGATGTGTGCGGCCACAGTACCCACTTAACGAGCGTTTTCACATTTGTGTAGAAAGCCTGGGAATAGTAATAATAGTGAACACAAAGATCTATAACTCATTCTGTTATACAGGTGAGAAAATCTAGTGAAATACCATTAATGTCTGCCTCTCCATCATCTTTTGTTTGACTGAAGGACAGTTTATTACTGACATTATAATTCATCGGCCGTATCATACATCATTGTGCCATATCTGGCGGGGCTGTTATTTATATCATTTATGAGATCCAGTGCTAGATGTTGGAAAACTGAATAACTTTAGAAAGCATTTCGGCGAACTTCTGAACTGTACTTTCTGAAAGGTAGAGGCTAAAATTCCTTGGGTCGGGGGGGGGGGGGGGGGGTGATGGGTGACGCATTTCTAGATTTTTTGCTTGGCCGGCCAGAACAGTACCATTACCCGATAATTGCCTTCGAAGAATGCAAATATTAAATGATTTTTATTGGAACACGTGTACGCAGTTTTACGTCTTTTTGTTTTTAAGTTGTTTTTTGAGGGGGTGGGGGAGGGATGGGGGTGGCAGGGCGAGGTGGGTCGTTGCATCTCCGAATTTCTGTCGGTTATAATATAGGATTCAAGACGCTGAATGATGCTTTCTGGTGCCTTCTTGGACACTCACCACCTGGAAGAAATTTTCAATTCACTTTCTTTCCAACAACATTGTAGAATCTCACCTGTCGAAAAAAGAAGTGCGGGACGGTTGAATATCAAATTCCTTTCTGTTCGTTTTTCTTGAATCAGTCTTGTTTGTGCGCTAGCAATATTTTATTTATGAAATAATCTCAGTCCACTTGTGTTGTAAGTGTTGTAAGTGAGTCAGGAGAGAGAGAGAGAGAGAGAGAGAGAGAGAGAGAGAGAGAGAGAGACTTAGATAAAGAAGCTGAATGATAATTTATGCTTTTTTCTTGATTTTTCTTTCAGATCGGTATGTAGTTGTTGGCGCGCATAGAGATACATGGGTGTACGGTGCGGTAGACAACACTGGAGGGTCAGCTGTCATGATGGAAGTGTCTAGAGCTGTAATGAAACTTGCAAAAGAAGGTAAATACCTGGATCCATCACCTCGAGCTCTCGGGCCACCAGTCTAATTCTATTCAGAACTCGACGCTGTTGCAAGGTTGTTTGTTTACACACTTTGCATGGAATATACGCGCAAACGACCATTGATGAAATGATATGTCCTTTTACTCATAAAGATACACGGATATTCTTTTGTGTTTCAGTTATAGATATCCCATCCAACAAGCATTTACTTCGCCTTCAAAACACACCCCAAAGTATTAAAATAATTAGTGAAACTACGCGGCGTAATCATACGGCACGGGTGAGTCTTGATTTCAGATGGTAGTGTTATCAAACATTCCATCAAATCAAGTATCGATTGAATGATATTTCTAGCACTGATTCAAAGAAAATGAATCTGTATGATATTTTTAGATCCAATCGTCTGGAATATATCAGCTGGGTGGAAAAGCGAACCAAAGGTTCGCTTTTCCAGCCAGCTGATATATTCCTGCTATGATATATAGACAATATACATATAGTGTTTTTTTTATATCTGGTTTATATAACGAGTTGAAATATAGTTAATATTTTCGAGGCTCTGCCGAGAAAATATTAACTATATTTCAACGAGTTGTATAAACCAGATATAAAAAAACACTATATGTATATTGTTTTTATCTGATAACAAACAGCAGTTTCAATAGTTGAGGCTTATATTCACTTTTATGCTCATTCCCACGGGACGCCGTAGAAAATGAGACAAAGCAAACGCGATCTTTTGGTTGTTGCTGTACAGGCAAAACCACTGGTTGCAGTTGATCTATTATTCATGTCTTTTTTAGCTCTTCCTGGCGACGATGATAAAGTGTATTCAATCGAGAAGTTTCCAATTGCCATTATTTATGGTCCACTTTTGTTTTTGTTTACAATTCGTACAAAACGTTTTTTTTTCACGTAGCAGACGAACGTGTAATTGGAGCAGTACTTTGATCGTGGACGTAGACGTAGCTATAAATAGCGCATTACACATTACTGACAGTCTAGTAATTTCTACATAAGGTTTTGAACGAAGTAGGTTGTAATTATTTCTTTATTTCAGCAAAATAAACTGAAAATTTACATGTTTATACTTATAGAAAATATGTCATATATATTTCGATTAAATTTCACTTGCTCCTTCAACGTAGAATTCAAACTTGCATTACGAAGTTTATGAATGAATGAAAATGGAATCGAACGAGGTCAAAGGTCGTTCGCATAAATTATAATTATATACAACACCCGTTGTATATACTTCAAGTATATACAACGGGTGTTATACTCTATGGTTATCAGATAAAATATGATATGATATGTTTATTCGCAAGAAAACAGTGTTTACAAATGTACACATATATTTATACAGTATTCACGTTCATAGTCCGGGACGACACGCGTTGTTATCCCGGTTGCCTACATTGAGGCTCGATGACTCCGCGTACTAAGGCGTACTGCACGTAGCTAGTGCACATGTATTCAACTGCTGTGACCCAGCCCTGGCGGAGCTTGAACAGAGTTAGAATGTTGAGGAGCTGACATTTGCTCGTCGATGCCCAGTGGTTCTCTCCGGGTACCCCGGCATCCTCCACCCGTAAAACTGTCACGGTCACGATTAGCTATTTTGCATAAGTATGTGACCTTAAACACCAATAAATAAATAAATAAAAAATAAATTCACGTTCATAAGACAATAGAAACACAAACAGACAATCATCCAATACAATAATTATACTGGCATGGAAAGGCAAAGGCAGATTGGCTGTCTCCCTGCCTTCCCATATATAAGGAGTAATGGACAACATGAAGAAAGAAGGGTGAAAAATAAGAAAAGACAAGAAAGAAAAAAAAGAGCAAAAAGTAAAAAAAAAAAACAACAACGCATGTGCAACATTGTTCTTTCCAGTTTTCCATTCATAGCAATCACTACAGCAAACGTTGAAAAACCTGTAAGGGTGGGTGCAATTGATAGCTGATTTCTAAAAGAAGAAGAAGCGGGCCCAGCCAAAGACGAATCAATAACTTATATATTACGGGTTCAGTGTATACACCTATGCACTTATGTACGGCCCCACTGAACATATACAGTATATATATACATATAAATGCAGGATGACACGCGTACGCACGCACGCACGCACGCACGCACGCACGCACACATGCATGGTGTGAATCTAAACGTAGGCGATGGGCTATTTTAGAGATAGACTGGTTCTAGGCCATAACAGCGTCGACTTTCTTACAGAATTAGACTGGTGGTTTGACAGCTGGCCACTATCTGCGTGGATAACAAATGTAGACTTTCTGACCGTGATATTTTAGCAGAATGTTTAGATTCATTTGCCTATGGCTCTGTGTTGTTTTAATGGTTAAACTATGCCCGCTGATAGCTTAGCGAAACCTGGAGGCATTTGCCACTACAACACATCACAGCAGGGTTACTTTTAAGGAAAGTGGCCTTAGGAGGCTCGTTCTTTCCTCGTACAAATTTTGCATGTACAAAGGGGCTCATGAAGGAGGGTATGGAGGTCTATATTTAATCACGTGAAATCAAGAGTATGCGCTCTAAGGTCCCTTGCAGGATTTGTATCAGAGTATCCAATTGCTCGTTTTTTTTTAATCTTTTCTAACAGAGATCACCATAATTATAATCACGAATGAAGGAAATAAATTCTAAAAAGAATTTTTAGTGGTGTCGGTACAGGCCTGCGAAATTTAGAAATTAATAATCGCTATCCGAAAACAGGTCACCTTGACCTTTTAACTCTCTCTACACGGATTGCGAGAACCCCCCCCCCCCAAAAAAAAAAAAAAAAAAAAAATCAACCTAGAGTTTTTTCCCAAAATGCACTAGAAATTTAAACAATTCAGTCTTGTTTGACAGAGCTCGTTGAGCTCTGTCAAGCAAGATTGAATTGGATAATTTGCCTTATGGGGAAAATTAGCTACAAAATATTTCAGTCACTTGGCATCAGTATATGGAGGGTTAAGGAAACCTATTTCAGTTTTTAAGCAACGGAAAGAGGAGGTAATATCGATATGTTTACCATTATTAACGCAAATGTTGTGATGAGAATTAAAAATATTGAAGCTTGTTTCATAAAGCTAATAATGCTACATGTGTTGTAATGTGGGTCAATGGGACTTTTTCAACCGTGTATTAAATCACCACATTTCTTCGCACACGTTTCATCGCCATTATAAATAGGACATGGTCTGAAAGTGTTTAACCCTTTACCCAACGTAACGGCCAAAACCGGCCAGCGCTATTCTCAAAAATCGCCAGTTAATTTTCAAAATATTTTCATTTTTTGTCTCAAAAACATAGGTTATGACCCCCTCGTTGGAACGAGCTCGACGAGCTCGTTCCAACGAGGGGTCATAACCTATGTTTTTGAGACAAAAAATGAAAAAAATTAGTTATTCAAGAATTTTTTTTGCAAGTGTCGTCTGCTTTTCATGTTGGGTAAAGGGTTAAACATAAATACCAAGGGCTAAGCGAGTTTGCTTTGCCGCTGTTTTACAGAGGTCAAGTAATCCAGGCGAACAAAAAAGCAGTCGCCCAAGTTATTTTGATTCGAACGAAACGACCCTTCACCCATTTTCTGCGGGCGTGCATCAAGTACTCAATTTCTTCTTTATTTTTATAGAGACAAATGTGATAATGAGATATCGAATCTTCTGTGCTAATTAGCGATGTTTATCACAATTTTAAATACATCTTTCAGTTGCCCGACGTAATGTTTTTTCGTTCTTTTTCGACATTCTTAGTAATCTATTATAAATCGGAAATCCGTATTCCGTCCATTCCATTCAACTAGAAATTCCAGCTTTGATTATGTCCTTTGATATGCAATGGGCTACGTTTTCAGTACGTGTGTGGGCCCGCGCAATATTAACTCCTAGCACCCTGGTGGTATTTCCAGATTTTCGTCATTGCCTCCATATGGCCCATGCAGCATGAAAAATTTAACTAATTATATCTTGTTTGACAGAGCTCAATGAGCTCTGTCAAACAACATATAATTTTTTAAATTCTCAGTTGCATTGTGGGAAAAATTTGCTGCTGAAAACTTTGGTATCTTGACATCGGAGTACAGAGTGTTAATAAACCAACAACGTTCAACGATCAAGTCAAGCTTCAGTGTAAGCTTATTGTCTTCAATTTCACTTGAGTCCGGATTCGGCAATACACCAATTGGTTCAAATTTGTGTCGAATGAAAAGACGGTCGGGGTGAAAAAAAGAGCCGTATGCCTTGATATATTTGTTTATCTATTGATGAGGTTGAAGAGGATCGATAAAAAAAGTATCAAAAGTAAATAACAGTTTTCCGAGTTCTCAGAAGTGACGAGCACCTGTGGTCGGCGTCAATATTACAAACTTTGCAACTAAATAGATATTATTTTGTAATTAGTATTCCAATAGAAATTATTTTATTTCACATTTTTCTGAACTGTGATTTCCGATGATGAATTATGGAGGTAAATATTCCACTAAACGGTAAAATAACTTTCTTGGGGTGTTAAAGCTTTTGAGAGAATGCGTGTGTCAGAATATTTTAAACTCCACTCCATCGTGCACCCTTTTTGTTGTAAATATAAATATGTTTAACCCCGTTTCTAAGGACTGATTTACAAGCTGGACACTTGGAAACAAAAATCAAAAGAATTCGACGAAAACTATATCATGTGACCCATCAGTGGAAAGCGCTCGTTGCAAGGGTGTGGGGGGGGGGGGGGGGGGGCACAAGATATAGTTTTACTGGAATGTTTTTGAAAATTTTGAAAAAAAATTAAAATGACAAAATTTTGATATCGTGTGCGTGCATTTGGGAAAAGGGCCACATTGACGTTAACGATACTTGGTTGGTGTTTGTTGTGCTACGACGAGGAAATCAGAGTATCCGACATAATAAAAGGTATCCGGTCTCCAGCTGGATCCGATATTCGACTCCTAGATAAATAAATTACTTGCAAACCCTGTTTCTTAACCCTTTACCCAACGAATCGGCCTCATCCGCCCGCGTAATATGCAAATTCAGCAGCTGAAAAAATATTATTTTTAAAAAAATTTCAACAAAACCATATCATGTGACCCCTCGTAGGAACGAGCTCTACGAGCTCGTTCCAACTGGGGGTCACATGATATGGTTTTGTTGAAATTTTTTGAAGAATTTCAAAAAATGATATTTAAAATAATAAATTTTGATATCGTCTGCGTTGGTGGGTTAACCACATGATATAGTAAATAACAATTGAGTGTGGGGAATTCTAGAACCTTTCACCTCCTGAGATTATTAAATAAGCAGTTCTCTCTCAATTACATCACATTTTCATGCACAAACTGTTCAAGTTGAACCATTACAAAAGTACATATTTTGTAACTCTCTTCAGATGTTAAACTTAAAATGTTTCAGATATATGGCGGCCGAAAAGAACCTTGATTTTTGCATCCTGGAGTGGCGAGGAATACGGTCTGATTGGGGCCACAGAATGGATCGAGGTATGAACAAGACTGGTTTGACATGACTATCTGATCATGTCTGTTGATGTACATTTTTCATATTCATAGCAATCCAGAAATCCCTTTATTAGACAAACTGCCTACCAAGAATGCTGCTTTAATCCGTGTACAACCTAGCTCACGACGAGGAAGCCTAGAACATGCAATGTATAACTAGATACGTCTTCGTGTTTTGGCTAAAATGAGTAATTATTGAAGCTTTTAACAAGAGACAAATTATTTTCTTTATAGTAGTAATTGATTTTAATTAATCTTTTGCTCGATTAAGCGTTCTGAAAAGAATGAATGGCAAAACTTACTTCCATACAAACTAATCTAAACAGATCTGTAGAACACTGGGTATCATGCTACATGGTGGCATGATACATAGAAACACAGTCCTCTGATCACAAAATAGTTTTTTTCACGATACGATCGCGGATCGATCAGGTTACACTTACACCAGTTTGTCGAGATTTCTTAAATAAAATCCTGCGAAATCAAGACAGTATCAAAACAAATAAAAAACTTACAGGTGAGATTCTTTTGTATTGCGGAAAGGAAAGCGGACAGATACTTACGACCTGATCGCGACCAAGTCGCGATCAGATCGTAATTATCTGTCCGCTTTTGTAATACAAAATACTTTCCCATAAAATAGTGGTAACCCAGTATTACCAACCGGTTGTAATTTACCACAAAAGATAATTTTGTATCTTAATTGTTATTTTTTTGTTATATTTACCTTTGTTTCTAATCAACAGTTTGTAACCCATTACTACAGCGGTTTCAAGCTGCGTGGCGATTAGCCTCTACCCCATGTGTTGCATTTTTTTCTGAAGATCTCAGATGCTGGAGCCCAAACTCTCCGATACACTAAGCAAAGAGTTCACAAAACAACTATGTTTTCAGAAAGCCAACGGAACCCCCAAAGGCCCACACGTTGCACGTAAGTCCCCCCCCCCCCCCCCCCCCCATCCCTCCACACACATTCCCGGCAGTTTAGAATCAAGAACTACAGTTTACACTCCGGGTATTAATTATAAATTAATCAGGTACCCCAACTCCTTCTGTCTCACGCAGTGTAGCGAATTTCATGCGCTCTATAAATCATTATTGCATTGAAAGCGCATATCTGAAACATTCGAAGTCAATGTTGCATAACCGATAATTGAAGGTTCTTTAAGTGGTTGAGGGCTAATTTTTGGTAGTCTGAATTTGTTCATCAAAATTTGTTTTATTACAAATTATTGGAGAGTGCCAACTAAATATGAAACATGAGCAAGGAAATTGTTCACTTTTGCTCTCGTACCCTCATTTTTTTAAAGCCATGTTAGTGGCTTCTAGCAGGGGACGCGGTAGCTCAGTAGGTAGAGGTGCAGGCTGCAAGCCGAGAGGTCCTCGATTCGAATCCCACCTGCGACAACCGTGTTGTGTCCTTGGGTAAGACACTTCACTTCCATTGCCTGCGTGGGGCCATGGTGGCGTTGTGTACTAAGGGGTACTACACGTCTATAGTGCACCTGTCTTCAACCAATGCTAACCCTTCGTGTGTGAGGTTGGTATGTTGGGGAGCTAACAGTTGCTCGCCGTTGCTTGATGATTCTTTCCGGGTACCCCAGCTTCCTCCACTCGTAAAACTGTCATGGTCATGATTAGGCATTGTGCAGAAATATGTGATCTTAAACACCAGTAGATAATAAATAATAATATATTGGCTTCTAGCACTCAAATAACTCAAATAGTTAATGATATCGGAGTGTCTTGTATATGGTTGGTCGAGGTGAGTTTTTTACAACTCGATGAATAATTTTCCTATCGTATGAATGTATTTGCTTTGTCCTGCCTGTTTGTCAAATGAAATGATGTGGATATGTCCAATGGAGCAATTAAACTGTAATTGCTGCAGTTGGGTTGTTAGTTAGTATTCATTTGGGATGTTAACACTAGATTTTCACCCGATTGTTCTAGACGGAATGCATTAACCCATTGAACTCTAGGTGTATCTGCCATGTCAGTTCAACGACAGCATTTAAAAGAGCCCATATTCATTATTTGAGGAAGACCAATCCGTATGTTCAACGTGCAGCCTTTTGGTCTATTGATTGGTCTACCCCACACATTTACTGAACAGCCATTCTATTTAATGACGTCATGACGTATCATGTTCCTGGCCGGAAAAGCGGCCGCTCGGGTTCAGAGGATTAACCTCTGTTGAAAATAATAAAACTTCCGTATGCGCAAAAAGTTGATAAGCTTGCAGTGACATAAATGACGGAGACTTTGGCCACGTAAGGGTATATTATGATACAAGCAAACACTCGGAATTAAATTATAACAATTGAAATGAATAATCTGAGCTTTGTCAGAGTAAAAATATGGGAGATGCGTGATAAGTTTGGTATGAAGTGCTACACACTTCAAAGAACTTAACACCCACATCCCACATTCATATAAAACGACAAATTCGTTTCAGTTCTAAAAACAAATGTGCTTCTTATTTACGATAGGACTACAATACGGCCGCCGTGGACTGGTCACTTTCCACGGGTGGGAAATATGTCCACGGGTGCAATAATATTAGATTCCAAACACTAATTATAGGAATAATTATCAAAAATTTAATTTATGAAGCACAACTCTGTGCTTCATTATTTAAAATTTTGCTGATGATAATTTTTATTACCTGGTCAACGTATGCGTGGACATCACTGCCCACGCGTGGATTACGGCCAGTCCACTCGACTATACTGTACGGGTCAGTATGTCCCGAACCAACCGCAATACCTTGCAGTGATTGGTCAATGCCTCGTTGATTTTATTTTATGTCGCCGGGCACGCGCATATGTCTACTGTCAGCGATTCTTATGTCCACTGCCAAGGAAAGCGTCTCGTTGCCATGAGCAACGGTTCATCACAATGTCTTTTTTCACTTTAAATCAACTGAGACAAATACATTGAACTGAAGTAAAATACACACAAAAGTACCGTTATTACGTACAAATAGATTAGTTATGTAAACATGGGTAATTATTTATGAAACCGATTAGATTTTAAGGTCTCTTTTCATTAATTTATTGTAACATAAACTGAAACGAATCGAGATCACCTCGCCCCGTTGATTGCGTACGTAAATATTGAATAAAGGGAAATCACTCCAGTCTGTTATGATTAAAGTTAACACCTTACCGAAACAACATCTGCTTTCTAAATAAAAGATTTTTTTCCAATTCAGTTTTACTTGAGTAAGAACGGGACATATACGTTATTCTGTTTGTTGACAGGGGACATGGTCTCACGTTTCCTGCATGAAACATATATTCAACCTCGGCTGACGCCTCGGTTGAATATAAATTTAATGCAGGGAACGTGAGACCAAGTCTCCTGTCAACAAACAGAATAACTTATAATATCTAACAGAACAACACATTCAGGGTCTTCTTATCTGCCTTTTTAGGCTCCCATAGATTGCATTCTAAGGCCCATGTTTTCTAAAACTCTCTTTGCAAAGAACCTGCGGTCCCATCCGATCCTCTCTCCCTCGAACACCCCGAATTCTCACTATGAATTACATACGCCCGTGATAAGGGTCTCATCGAAGATCTAACTACGGGACCTGCCTTATAAAAACAAGTACCGAGGTAAACCGCGGTATTGTCACAAGTCACCCTGGTTTACCATGGTGATTTTGTGATGACACCATGGGTTTTCATTAGTGTACCGTGGTGCTTCTATATTAGGGCGAGGCTGTTAGTACCGCACCTTATCACGCTTGTTATAGTGGTGGGTTATAAGTTATTGTTTGGAAAAAATAGGAATGTACTTGTTGTATGGGGAAATGTGAGCACTGATGCGTACAACTTGTGTTTGTTGAAACAGGCACGAAGTAGCACACATAATGGAATGCGATGAAACTATTTTAATAAACAATAACATGGACTAATTAACCGGCTAAATAATGTCTTTAGAGTGTTACCCACTTCCTGTGGCTCAGTGGAGGTGATAATGTGAACTAAAATGTTATATTCTGTTTTTATCTTGAAGGATTTTTACAGTAATTTACAGCACAGAACCATTGCGTATCTAAATCTGGACTGTGCCGTTATTGGTACGTAAATTATGAACACTACAAACTTAAACTAACGAATATTTTTCTCTATCCAGTCGTTTATCACTTGGTGTGGGATTCAGCGACAGCACATACATGTTATGTTTTTTTTCTTTTATTCTTGCGTGATTATGTCAGGAAGTTAAAATAATTTTATATTTTGGAAACTCGAATTGCAATAAATAAATAAATAAATAAATAAATAAATAAATAAATAAATAAATAAATATGTTTATGGTTATGTCTTCAAGGCTTCACCTACATTTGGTTTCGAATAGCTAAAACATCAATGCTTCTTACCGTAGCAAATCTTGTGTGATAATGGTGCAGAGTATCTCCATTGAGTCGCCATTTCATATGAAGTTTATGCTACGAGTTTACGAAATCGGCCTGAGCCGAGATTTATCTCGTTAGTGAACGAAGCTCAGCAATTTCATGTCCATTCGTAACGAATTGGTGATTTTTTGTTTTTTATTACATAAACATAATGTGTAATTTAACCTTTTAGCCAAGAAAACTACTGAAGCTGGCCAGATTTGTTCACCATAAAATTGCCATCCAAATTTCAATATTTTAAAAAAATGTTCCCCAATACGTAGCTTATAATCCCCGCACTGGAATGATCTCGTTCCAGTGAGGGGTCATAAGCTATGTTTTCAAAATTGAAAATAAAAATATTTAGTTACTCAGGAAATATTTCCGCAAATGTCGTCTGCTATGTTTCTGTAGACAGTTTATGAAAAATAAGAGAAGATTAATTCCGTTCTAATTCCGAAATCAATTCCTTCACAACGTTGCCACGACGACGTTTACTTCTGACGTCATTCCCGTATTAGACGTGTTGTGAACGGTATTTTTCGTAATGAGCTATTTGATGGTGATTATGTGTAGTGATTAACCGATAAGGATTTGCCGATTAGATGATGGCGCAATCGGCCGATTTTGAGTACCGGTGTCATATAGTCACAACCAAAAGGAGTAGTATGCTCAAGAATGCATAGAATAGGGTTAGTTTTACAGTACAGTCAGGTTGATTGGTGCGTTGACCTCAAGAGCATGTCACTGTGTGTATTAAAATAAAAATACCACATCATCGGAAAGAAATTAACAGGGCAGCGTCTTCAATCAATAATCAAAGACGCCATGCTGTAATCCCTTCACCTACACGAAAAGCAGACGACACCTGCAAACAAAATTCTTGAATAACTAAATATTTCATTTTTTGTCTCAAAACATAGCTTATGACGTCATTGGAACGAGCTCATCGAGCTCGTTCCAAGATGGGTCATAAGCTATGTTTTTGAGACAAAAAAATTTTTTAAAAAATAATGAAAATTGAATGGTGATTTTTGTAAGTAGCGCTGGCCGGTTTTTGCCGTTACGTTGGGTAAATGGTTAACTTGTTTCTGCTGATGTCGTATTTCATAGAGTCATCACTTGACACGTGGCACCTGTGTCTTGAGCAGCTATCAAGGTGAAGATCAGACCAATCAATGAGATAAGACCAATCACGATTCCCGCCAATCATTATGGCAACTTTTAAAGCTTGAAACTGCTTGTATGAGGTCGTGAATCAAACACAAATACAAACAATTTCGACCAAATGGTGTTCCAAGTAACCATCGGCACGAACCGATGTTCAAACACTTCTACCGATGGTCAACCGATGGCTTAAAATCGACCGATGTCAGATGCCATTGCCAAACATAGGTTAATCACTAATTATGTGATAAACTCGCCGTCTCGAGATTTCTTCGGAATGTTTTAATATATCTGATAAGGCACCCTGCTATCTCAGTATTCTTTACAGATTAGTTTTTTTTCAGATTTGGACTTTAAGCTTGTATAATACTTACCCCGTGTGTTTATTTCTGGGCAGACAATGGTTAAATGTTGAATGCATGTATTCGGATGAATATTAGCAGTTTTAGCATGATTAGATGAAATGGGTGCGGCATTGCCTTGGCCGGTGTATGCTTATCCCTGACTTATGTCGTCATGAAATTCGACTTTAGATATAAGTATCTCCCTTGAAATTATTAAACGCGCAAGGAACGTCCAATTAAGCAGCAAGTAATTTTTGAAAAAACACCTATGTCCCATGACATCAGTAGAAAATTAAGCCAAGGTTCCTTTTGTTTCTTTTAACACACGAAAGCAACATACAGCTTCGGGAACTGTCTCTTGTTTTCGTTTATTAAAAGTAATAAAAGGAAGGGTGGCTTTTTATTGCAAACTAATTAGAAGCAACGAGTTAACAAATGTTCCGTTATTAAAAATAGCAGTATCACACCCCTTAAACTCAGTCCACTTCGACTCTTTGCTACGCAAATGTGTTTTTACAGAATTGTGCCAGTCTTTTATTCAGCCCATGAAAAAAATTAACAAATCTCACCTCCAAAACGTTTATTTTAATGGAAAGGAGAGTGTCTGTATTATATGGCAGTATGCCCACACTATTGATACAATGAATAATCAAAATGTTACAGAACATCAACAGATGGTGAAAATGCCGCTTTCTTATTTGTAAAAAGGGTTTCAGTAGAGAGTAATAGTCAAATGTTCAAACTCACTGGAGAAAAAACTGTAAAAATCCAGCTCTTGTATTTTTATGCTCCTCTACAGGAAATACACAGAACGACACACGCGTGTGAATGGGTTAACCGATATGGCACGAGTGCCAGCGCGAAAGGATAAAACGAGAGGCCGCGGGCCTCGCGTTTTATCCTTCCGAGATGGCACAAGTGCCATTTCGATTAACCCATTCACACGCGTGTCGTTCTCTGTTCATTACACGCCTTCGCGTCTATAAAAAAAACAAGTATTAGAAGGACACTCAGCGATTCATTTGACAACTATCAACACAAAGAACACATTTTATCGCCAACCAAATTTCCGAGGGGAACCCGTGTAACTATTTCGTCCCCTGAGTTCCAATGTGTTCTATGTGCCTAGTGGCACATAGAACACATTGGAACTCAGGGACGGTTTTCAGCTATCGCTAGCCATTTCAATTGTAATTGCGTTGCACTATTTGTAGAAAATTCCAGTGCAATTTCGCTTCTATTTAACGGTAGTCCGTCAACAATTTCCATTCCGCATATATGTGCGTAACAGATTTTCCTTTTCCGTGCGATTTAGTGCTGCTGTAGATGGTGATTACATTGAACAGGCGTGTAATAAAATACCTGTCGTTTGTGAAATGATGCGCACATCGATTAGACAAAATCGCAAACATTTCGAAATTTCAATCTTTATATGAAATTGCCATACGCTTAATGTTAAATTACTGACCGATTTTGGAAATTAAGAGCAGCTAACTTTCCTGAAAATTGCTTCCAATGATGAGATTTGTCAGTCGTGTGTTATGCGATATGCTGTGAGAAATTGCTCTCTGGGAATTATAATAACCATTTTCTGTGTTTTATTAGATTTTTTCTTTCATTTTTTGTATCTTATTTCATTTGTATATTTTAAAATAATACCGTAATAATAGAAAACTAACAACAAAAACAATTTGGCGAATAGTCGTAAAATTTGTAACGGTGTGCCGGGTAGGTAATCTGTAATCTTGTTCATACATAATGCGGGAGCTGGTAGGTTTTACAGAGTTAGGAAATATAAGATGATGTAAATCTTTTTTTCCCATCATTTCTGTGCACGACATTGGTTGTAAAGCCACACATGCTGCTAAGATTCTCTCTGCCATATATGCGTTTGCTGCACAGATGGTGTGTCATATCACGGTATAGCTTACATTGAGTAACAATGACTAAGGAACGGTGACTCGCTGTAGGAGAACTTCTCTGAATTTGCCTGGTGAAAAAGACTTGCAGTCCGTTTAACCATTTGATACTTTAATTATCCTGACGTTCAAACGTCACTGGGAATTCAGTTTCTTCAACGTTTTTCCAAATCCGACGTCAAACGTCGGAATGTACAAATAACAAAATATTTTTCACATTAGTGATTATCTGGTTGAGGGCTAGATTATTTTGGTGGTCTGAATTTGTTATTCAAAACTTGTTTTGTTACAAATTATTGGAGAGTGCCCAGAGGCACTCTCCAATAATTTGTAATAAAACAAATTTATGTAAACAAAATATTTGTGTTTGACTGAATATGAAATGTAAGCAAGGAAAGTGTTGGCTTTTGCTCTGGTATCCTCATTTTTTGAAAGCCCCGATAGTGGCTTCTAGCACTCAACCAGTTAAGAAGTCTTGACAGCAGGATTATATTAGTATTTTTTAAGCTGTGATAACATTTGGCTCAACGGTTGTCACTGAACACTATTCGGGGGAAAATAGGAATTGAGGTTAAAACTTTAACAAATCGAAGAATAATAACAAAACAAATGACCACAAAGTATCAACGCGCTGTTCGATTTCGTAAGTCATAGGACGTACAAAAGTATCAATGCGCTGCTTGATTTCGTACGTCATAAGACGTTCAAACGTATCAAAGGATTAATGTATAGATATTATCATAACAGTGTGTTGATCGGTGTCGTAGTATCACGTCGAGTTGAGGTGGCCAGATTTTCGGATCACACGAGCTGCCTGCGGCAGCTCGTGTGATCCGAAAATCTGGCCACCTCAACGAGCCGTGATGCGACGACACGGATCAACACACTGTTATGATGATATGTTTATCATATGACACGCAAATAGTAACATAATTTGCTCACTTCGATTCACTGGCCGTTATAAATTAGATACGTTTCCTAAAAATACACCACCGTTAGTACTATTCCCATCAGTTTGTGGAATCGTGTCAGTTGTATCAGTTCCAGCAGTCGCCTTATCCCCAAAGTTCAAACTTATCGGTATATTATTGTCATCCTTGTTGTCCGCAATCTCCGTTAATTCAAAATCCGTTAAAAACATTGTTTCGATGTCAAATTCACCCAAATTTGCCATTTTAATTAATATGCGGTGAAAAGCCGGTTACAAAATAGCAGACGAAACAACAACGACTTCCCCAGTTTCGAAAACTATTCACGGAAACTCTCGGATATTTCCGTGGGAGTGTGATATGGATTTTTGATTTCCGTAAGAGTGTGATATGGACTTTTGATCCGGAAAAATCTCACCCGGTGTGATACAACAGTTTGGAAAACATCGTCAAACAGTAGTGATATTTAGGGTAAAAATGTCATAGTCATATGATGAAAAATGGTATTTATGTAACTCTATAAATATACTAGTTTTTCTACCCGGTGGCAATTAGTCTTCTCTTCTATAACCGTCTCTTCTAAAAGGCATTACTATAATGGCGTGTAACCGTAAACATACTCCAGAGTCAAACGCTAGCTAGAACCCATTGTGACAGTGCGAGTATATACTGGATTTGTGACGAAAAAAAAAGTGCTTAGCAACAGACCACGTCTCAGGCGAACCACGGTGTATATATGGGTGTATACTGGGAAGCGATTGTGTATGGGGGGGGGGGGGGGGAGCGAAAGGGTGTGTGTGTGAGGGTTTAGATATGTATAAGGGGCGTCTGGTGCATGGGTGTGACGGGGTGTATGCGTGTACGTGTGCTTTCTCTATCTCGTGGGTTCAGTTCACTACTTACAAGCTCAAACGTTTTAATTCTCTTATTATTTCAATGTTTTTACTTCATACTATTCTTTTAAGCCATACCATTTTGTATCACATTTGGTTGTGCAATAAAGTTTTATTATTATTACTACTATAAGTATAAGTATATCTATAAGTATACTGAAAAACATGTCGGTAGAACTGAGATGTATATAATATATAGTTTGCTAAAATGAAAGTGACATATTTATTATTTATTGGGGTTTAAGGTCACACATTTCTGCACAATGGCTAATCATGACCATGACAGTTTTACGGGTGGAGGGAGCCGGAGTAAGCGGAGAGAACCACCGAGCAACGGCGAGCAACTGTCAGCTCCCCAACATACTAACTCCACACAAGCAGGGTTAGCATTGGTTGAAGACAAGTGCGCCATCGACGTGCAGTACGCCTTAGTACACGGCGTCACCGTGCCCCCAGATGAGCAATGGGGTGAAGTGTTTTGCCCAAGGAATAAGCGCGGTTGCCGCAGGTGGGATTCGAACCGAGGACCTCTCGTCTTGCAGCCTGCCCCTCTACTTAATGAGCCACCGTGCCCCCTTGAAATTGACATAAATTAAGGTTAACCCTATAGACCCTGGTTTTACCTGCCATGTCAGTTCAACTGGAAGCAATTGGAAGAGCCCATATTCATTATTAAGGGGTAGACCAATTAATATTTCCAGCGTGCAGCCTTGTGGCTGCACGTTCTAAATATTGATTGGTCCA
This sequence comes from Pictodentalium vernedei, assembly GCA_031216915.1. Lineage (NCBI taxonomy): Eukaryota > Metazoa > Mollusca > Scaphopoda > Dentaliida > Dentaliidae > Pictodentalium > Pictodentalium vernedei. The sequence continues at coordinate 173,178,425 of CM062292.1, forward strand.
GACCAAACATTCACTTAGCAGTCATCATACTTAATGAAATTATGGCATATCATGTTCCCACATCGGTCTCTCGTGTGCAAATGGTTAAATTTGCAGACAGTGTTGGGACACGATTGAAATAAAAATGGATATGTACAACCACCTGAGCTTGTGATGAGGTTTGCTAGATACAAAGTAACTCTGTAACCGACTGGAACAGCAATACCACAGGTATTCGATACGTGCCAAAGATCATGAAAATGGTGTACTTGAAGATTTTTTGACAAATTATGTATTTTCCAATGATTATGTTTTATAAGGGAGACAAGGTAATGAACTCCCTGTCTTGGAAGATATCTACCTGCCTTATTCAAACTCACAGAAAAAAACAAACGCGTGAATTTGGAGTCAAGATAATGATGTCATCCGACAGCTAAGACATTAAGCTTTACGTTGGCACACCACTTGCCAAATTAAATACTTTTTAACGCTAAAACAGATCAAATATATCCCGGGAACGAGTCACTTTTCTCTAGGTAGGACACGGCTGTAGACAGTGAGTAGACTTCCCATTGCTTGCTAAATTTGTGACAGAAGAATACGGGAATCCCCGGGAATCATTCATTTTATTTTTAATTATCGACCAATGGGATGACGAAGTCAGGTTTATCCACCAATGAGATGGCGAGGTCAAGTTCGATGCGATATCGTACAAGTATGGCGACGGAAGGAAATTTCGACTTGTATTGAAGAGAATTGCAAATGCATATTTTCAATATTATAACGTCCAAGAGGTCCTGAAGCCCCAATACCGTACTGTATGATTCGTGTGGCGACGTTTAGATAGAGTGACAGTCGAAGTTAAAAAATTGGACGTTCCGTTTGATAGATTTGATCAATTGTTTTGATCGGTCCAAGTCAACTTTCTGTCAACAGTCGTTTCCGACTTAGAAAAAGTGACTCATTCCCGAGATATATTTGACCCTTTCAGCGTTAAAAAGTGTTTTATTGGGAAAGTGGTGTACCAACGTAAAGCTTAATGCCTTATCTGTTGGGTAACGTCAATATCTCGACAACAAATTCACGTGTTTGTTTTTTCTTTGAGTTTGAATAAGGCAGGCAGATATATTCCAAGCCAGGGAGTTCATTACATTGTCTCTCTTATTATATATAATCACGGGAAAATACATAATTTGTCAAAAAATCTTCAAATACACCAATTTTCATGATCTTTGGGGCTTGTCGAACACCTGTGAGCAATACATATCATTGCTTTACTTTTACTTAATTATCACATGTATTTGACCATGTGACATGGCTTCCACAGTCACTGAAAACAAATCTCTGTCGGATGGCCTGTGAGCGCACATTTTTATTTCTACTGTGTCACAAATGATGACACATTATTTTATATCAACATGGCTTGTGTGCTCGAAGATTCGAGATGCATGATCTCATGGATTCGAGATGCTCGATCTCAATGAGATGCATGATCTCATTGGTTGACATCCAATCCTCTCCCTGACTTTTCCTCGTCATGAAAATCGACTTTTGATAAAGTTATCTCCCTTGAAATTGTTAGATGAGCTTGGAAAGTCTAATCAACAAACACATAATTGTTGAGGAAATACCTAAGATATTAGTAGAAAATAAAGCAAAGTTTCCTTTTGTTGCTTTTAACAAACAAAAAAACGTTCAGCTCTCATAACTATCGGTTGTTCTCGTTTATTAAAAGTGACAAAAGGAAACTGGGCTTTTTTATGACAAGCCAATTACAGGTAACTAGTTCACAGATAATCCGTCATTAAGAATATCTATCTTTATCGAATCTACCAACACAAAACGTTCAATTGTCTTTTTGTTTAGGGGATGTGTTTTTACAGTAATTTGCAGGTTTTTATTCTTTCCAGGAAAGAAATTAGCAAATTTCACCTTCTAGAATTTTATATTAAGGGCATTGTCTGTTGTATATGTCACGATGCGCACATTGTTGATCTGATGAACAGATAAAAAGTTAAAGAACATCAAAAGATGGCGAAAATGTCGTTTTCTTATTTCCAAGTGGGTTTCAACAGAGAAAAATAGCCAAACATTCAAACGAATTGGGAAAAATTTGTAAAAAGCCAGCTTCTGTGTTTTTATACTACTCTATAGGAAAATGACAGGCGTTTGTGAATGAGGCGCTCATCGGTGATACAATTCTGCTTACATTTCGACATTTCTATTTTTATATGAAATTTCCATACCCTTAGTGATAAAGTTACTGACAACTTTTGGAAATTAAAGGAGGCACACTTCCCGTAAATCTCTTCCTGTAACGAAAATTATCAGCCTCGCCATTGGTCATCAAAACATTTTCCGAGGGTTCTACTTTGCATACTTTGACTCTTAACCTGCTGAGTATTTTTCTAGATATTTGTCATCAAATCTAGTCATGGCTGCTTTCAAGCAGCCATGACTAGATTTGATGAAAAATTAATATAAATGTACCACAATAAATCATTAGTGAAAAACATCCATTCAATTTACATAGTGCAAATACGATTAACCCTTTACCTAACATGAAAAGCAGACGACATTTGCAAACAAAATTCTTGAATAACTATTTTTTTTTTCATTTTTTGTCTCCAAAACACGGGTTATGACCCCTCATTGGACCGAGCGAGACGAGCTCGTTCCAAAGTGGGGTCACAACTTATGTTTTTGAGACAAACAATGAAAAAATAATGAATATGCCTGCAGCATGCAAAGAGTTATTGTAAATTAGTACAGAAAAGTCGGTAGGAAACGTAAATAAAACTAGAGTTGATTCTTTAGTTGAGAAAGAGATTATAATATATCTCAGTGATAGAATTTATATTAAGTTCATTTCCGCCATGTTTCTTTGAAGGCTTTTTATTTTTTATATCATGCGTTCTACTTTATCTTGAAAACATTCGGAGAATTCATCAAAGTCCAGATTAACGGCATGAATCCATCAGTATCACTTTCTGTTCACTCCAATGTCTGTCGTTGTATCGGGTCGCTGTGCATAGCATAATCACATTTTGCATAATGTTGCATAATGTACGAAGTAATTAGTACTGCAACCATGAGAAAATTAACGATGAACCACAGACATATTATTCAAATCTACCTACCCCAACTTTATTTTTCTACGAAAACATCTTGCTCTGGCACAAACGAAGAAACAACAATTTTAATTTTGTTTCTGAAAATTGTTCAGTGAGAAAGGGACGGTTCTAGCCAGTGGCAATGTATTTTATTTCTGAACGTTATTGAATAGCAAATCTTACCTCCATGACGTTTATTTTAATAGACAGGACAGTGCCTGTATTACATGTCACGATGCACACACTGTTGATATAGTGGACAGAAAAAAAGTTACAGGAGATCCCATGATGGTGAAAATGACGTTTTCTTATTTTTAAATGGGTTTAACTCTTTTGGCGCGACAGGCGACTAAAGTCGACAGACGGCAGGCCGTGGAAAAGTACTGCAGTAGTCATTTTAGCCAACTGTGTGTGTCCATTTCCAAGTGCTTTTAACCCTTTACCCAACGCAGACGATATCAATATTTATTATTTTAAATATCATTTTTTTCAGATTTTTCAAAAAAATTCAACAAAACCATATCATGTGACCCCTCGTTGGACCGAGCTCGTTCCAACGAGGGGTCACATGATATGGTTTTGTTGAAATTGTTTGAAAAATAATATTTTTTTCAACTGCTGAAGTTGCATATTACGCGGGGGGGGGGGGGGGTGCGGCTGATTCGTTGGGTAAAGGGTTGAACAAACATACGTATTCCTATGTTTCATGCACCATTTATGTCCTGTCCATGAACAACTATACCGCCCCTTGAAAGTATAAAGGTGCCATTTAAATATATACAGGAGATCATTTAAAAAAAACTGTCAATGAGATCATTAGAACATATTTTAAAATAATAACGCTTTAGTCTAACAACCTATACTTTTTGTAAAATTCCTGATGAATATTAGGCGCTAAGAATTCTGTTTCTCAGATTATTCCGCGCCAAAAGAGTTAAACAGAGAATAATAGTCTAACGTTGGGTCTGATTGGGAAAAAAATTGTACAAAGCCAGCTTCTGCATTTTTATACTACTCTGCTTGAAAATGACTGAAGTTTGTGAAATGATGAACACATCGATGATAAAAATTCGGTAATATTTCGAAATTTCTTTTTTATATGACATTCACAAACAATTAGTGTTAAATTTACTGAAAGCTTTGAGAAATTAAGGGGAGTTAACATTCCAGTAAATCCTTTCCAATGATGAAAATTTTCAGCCATGATAAGCAGAAACAATCGGCTCGGAGCTTCGTCAAGTATTTCCGAATCAAATTGCTCTCCTACCTTTACGAGTATTACCTGTGCAATTGCATCCAACTGCCAACGTTTGTTAAAAACGCACATCACATATTTTTTACAGTAGTTTCTTTTTTTTTATTTTGTAGGGGACGTTACGTTTAGGGCTTTGGGTAGTCCGTCACTCTACCGATCATTATATAATGCAGCAAAAAGGGTAATGTATTCTACAGTATAGTGCATTAAAAATTCTTTATCCTTTTCCTAGTACTAATTTTGGAATGACGCAAATTGGGAAAAAAATGTAGCAAGGCGCGGCTTTGCAAATCTGAAGGCATAATAATAAAATAGCTGGCAAAACATTGAGGACAAATACTTTATTGGATTAAATAAAATTCGGTGCGGGCTCCAACTGTTTCTGAACCAAACGCCAAGAGAGTTGATCCAAATACCGTCCGTCTCCAAAAGCACATGACTGTTTTAGTTCCGAGGTCATTTTTTGTTAACGCAGGCTGGACTCCGTTAACCCTTTACTCATCGATTCGGCCAAAACCGGCCAGCGCTGTTCACAAGAATTACCGTCCAATTTTCATTATTTTTTTCACTTTTTGTCTCAAAAACATAGCTTATGACCCCATTGGAATGAGCTCAACGAGCTCGTTCCGATGAGGGGTCATAAGCTATGTTTTGGACGCAAAAAACGAAAAAAGTACTTATTCAAGAATTTTATTTGCAAATGTCTTCCTTTCGTGTTAGGTAAAGGGTTAACCTTTTACTTAACGAATCGGCTGCATCCGGATAATATACAAATTGAGCTGTTGAAAATAGGTATTTTTCAAACAGTCTCAACAAAGCCATATCATGTGACCCCCCCCCAACCACCCGCACCCCCACCCCCATCCCCCGCGGAACGAGCTCGTTCCAATGAGGTCGGGGGTCACATGATATGGTTTTGTTGATTATTTGTAATTTAAAATTTGAAAAGATAATATTTAAAATAGTAAATAAATTTTTATATCATGTGCGTTGGGTGAAGGGTTGACGCTATTTTTTTTTTTTTTTTTTTTGTCGTTTGGGAAGTGCAGGGGTTGTCACATAAACAGAAATTTAGCTTCTTGATTAACATCATATAAAACAATTTATATCAACAAAGAGTGCAATAATTCAGTGACGTAAACCTTTTACTAGTTCAAGTTGTTGATCGATTTACAGGTGATATCTCCACCCTCTTTAATAGTGGTGTGATCTCTTTTTCCGTCGTCACCTTGGTGATAGCTAGTGCTTTTGGGTAACTCTGGCTCCAGATGATCCGCGACGATAATCGATAGGGGCGTGCAAATCCGAATGGTCCCTAATATTAGACTAACGTTCCAATTATATCATCAAGGTATGCCTTTGACGAAATCATGTCTTGATGATGCAGTCGGAATATTAGTCATTTGGGATAATAGTTCAAAACAAATCGTTCTTGGAATTTGTGTCGTGTGTATAAATACATGTGGCAGTCGTTACGCATTGACTTCCCAAACTTTTTATTTACCTTAGCACGTATCGTGTACTTTTCATTTACTAAACACGCATCGTTAAGGGCGCCGGAAGCGGGAGGGGTGGTAGAGGTGCAGCTGTCCCCTTATCCCCAAACTAGGCGATCTACGGGTAGTGCATGCCACCTTTCGCCAGAAGAGCAGGAGTGGAAACGACTTTACTTTTCGAGAACTTCAACTGAGAAACTCTCGAGCAATTTGTTTCTAACGAACTTTGGTGTGCCGATGCTAATGAGCCTTTTTCGAAACTGCCATTTTGGCTTTTAATCTATGCAAAGTGCCTGTTCACTGTGGTAAACAGCTCTGTTTTACTGGTAAAATAGGACCCAGTCACCAATGCTTCGGAGGTGCAAACCCTCTCTAAAATTGGCAACATGGCTTGTTAACGCTCACCCCTGGTCTTGAGTTGATACTCATGTTGTGGTCATGATTAGCCATTGTGCAAAAATATGAGACCTTAAACACCAATAAATAAATAAATAATTTATGCAAGGTCACAGGTCGAGAGGTGTAAACATTTCAAGGAAACACGTTGTCAGCAATGGGAGAAGAGAGTGAGTGACTCATTACGTTCATTAATGCGAATTAAAAACAGGTTTAGCAAGGTTACCGTTTGTCTAAGACTATGGCAATATTGTGTGAAAACTTTCATTATTTCGAATTGAGTTCCTGTCGACTTAAATGGTGTTTGAATGCCCGCTATGTCATGACTCTATGGCCGTGAGCACTGTTTTGACAACTTTAGGGGATTCCCCCTAGCCGAGAAACTCCGTTCGACGAGTGTTTCCTTGTTGCCACTCAAAACAAATCCGGGCCCCGTAAAAAAAGTCTTTAAGCCTCCGGGATCCCATCGTTTAAAGTCGTCTAGGGTTGCCCCTTCAGTTAATTCGAATGATGACATCGGTTCTACGAAGTTAAACATGATATTTGCCAAAACTAGTTGTCTTGGCTGACACAGAACTCTCCACGAGGAACATGGAAATCACTTTGTTTATACCTTGCGACCTCTGACCTTGCATAGATTAAAAGCCAGGATGGCAGTTTCGATAAAGGCTTATAGGGGAGGAGGTTATCACGTGTGACGGAGACTGGTCAATAATCATCAAACAAAGGTCCTCTGCAAGCGCTGGTTGAGTTTTACAGTTTTATATACATACATATACAGAACGACATGTGTGCGCGAATGGGTTAATCGATATGGCACGAGTGCCAGCGCGGAAGGATAGAACGAGAGGCCACTGGCCTGAAGTTTTATCCTTCCACGACGGAACAAGTGCCATATCGATTAACTTATTCACACATGCGTGTCGTTCTGTGTTTATTACATGCCTTCACGTCAATAAAAAAAACAATTATTAGAAGCATACTCAGCAAGTCAATTTACAACTATCAACAAAAAGAACACATTTTATCGCCAACCAAATTTGCGAGGGGAACCCGTGTTACTATTTCGTCCCCTGAGACCAAAGGTGTTCTATGTGCCCAGTGGCACATAGAACACATTGGAACTCAGGGGACGATTTCAGCTGTCCTTAGTGATTCAAATTGTAATGGCGTTGCACGATTTGTATAAGATTCCAGTGAACTTTCGCTTCTATTTAAGAATAGTTCGTCATCGATTTCCGTTCCGCACATATGTGCGAAACAGATTTTCATTTTCCGTATGGTTTAGTGTTGCTGTAGATGGGAGTTACAAAGAACAGGCGTGTAATAAATATATAAATTGTCCCTGATGTACAACAAGGTGCCATCTGCAATGCTTTAGTATTGCAGATGGCACCTTGTTCCACTGAAGCTGCGATATCTAATGTCAATACGATTGAGTGTCACATTACGATTTAGGATGCGTTATAAACCCCAGGTCTTAACTAATACCCGCAGTAGAGTACCCTTTTGATACCCAAGCTCGCCCCCATCGGATACTTCTGGCGCCTTTGCGTATCGTACTCCAAACTGACTATGCTGGGTCCCCAACAACTCGAATCAGGCACCGCAGACCTACATTTGTGTGTTCGAGTTTTTGTGTGTCGTCATAAGTCCAGTTATCAAATCTAGTCAGGCGCGGATCAATATCTCAACTCCAATTCAGACGAAAATGTCCCGACTGGAAAAATCATATCCTGCAGCCCCATAAAGTTCCCCTTCATACCTCCCACCCCTTAGTTAACCCTTTACCCAATGAATCGGCCACATCCGCCCGCGTAATATGCAAATTCAGCAGTTGAAAAAATATTATTTTTCAAACAATTTCAACAAAACCATATCACGGGACCCCTCGTTGGAACGAGCTCGTCGAGCTCGTTCCAACGAGGGGTCACATGATATGTTTTTTGTTGATTTTCTTGAAACAATTTGAAAAAATGATATTTAAAATAATAAATTTTGATATCGTTTGCGTTGGGTAAAGGGTTAAGTCCCCCTCTGGCCGCAACCCCGAGAACGATAATTAGTGGAAACTGTTTAAAGTATGCTATGTGAGCAAGAATTCACCAATTCACACTTGAATATTAACACTGAAGTACTATGACTATACTTACAGGTCACGAACCCAAATAAACAGGAACACGATAATGGTTCAAAAACGGTTTTCGACAGTTGGTTAAGTCACAGACCGTGGTTGCACCACGAAACAAATGAGAACCTTCAAATACCAGAGTAAGTAATTTCAGCACATGGACACCGCTTCATATGGGGATAAATCCAATATCAATCGGAGATTAGTGATGGTCCGATATGCTTGGTATCGGAAAAGTCGATAACCGATAAATTTTATTGCAACAACGGCCATAAAAACGAAGTAACTGTTCAAATCGCGATTGTCATGTTAGATTCATACAGTCGCGGTGGATTAGTCGTAATCCACACCTGGATAGTGATGTCCACGCATGCGTTTAACAGGTAATATAAATCATCATCAGGGGCCCGGTCGATTCACTCTCGGCACAGCACAAACTCTGACGGAACAGGGATTCCCCACAATCAACCACGAACAGAACATGTGACGGGACTGTGCCGACCGGCGCAAATTTACACCTCCTCGCGAGGTGGTGCAAGATTTGTGCCGTGACGTCATTCGACAAAATGTCTGACAGACAGACGATGTTTCAATGCGACTCCATCATTTTTTGTTTACTTTCGCTTACAACTGAGCTATCCTGGTTGATTCACCGGTACAAGTGACGTCATAACTTTGTTACAATTTGTGCTGTGCCGAGAGTGAATCAACCGGGCCCCAGCAAAATTTTAATTTACGAAACACCGGCTTGTACCCGGTGCTTCATTAATTAAATTGTTGTTGATTATTGGTGTAATTAGTGGTTGGAATCTCATATTATTGCATTCGTGGAAATATTGCCCACCCGTGGAAAATGACCAGTCCACGGGGACCATACTGGAGTGAGGGTAGTAAGGGTATTTTATAATATCTTGCTTTCAAACTGATTTTTTGTGAATATAACCAGGGGCGACGGAACGATTTTCAAAGTGGGGGGCTGGATCGGGCGATGGATGCCGTCGTACGAAAATTTTAAATTCCAGGGTTCCCGAAAACCCCCATTTCCATGCATCTGAGCGGATATTTTGAGATTCTTCAGGACATGTATTTGAAAGATTTCACACTTTGAGAGCAGTTAAAAAACGTCGGTAAACCATACAGGTGAGGTCAATTTATCAGCTTTGGTCGTAACGACCAATGCTGATAAATATACGCCACCTGTATGCTTTACCAGACGTTAACAGGAATTATACTGTCTGTGGATTATCTTGTATGTGGTGGATTTGGTACTTGTATATCTGTAAGATTACGATCTATTTCAGTTAACCGATTTTTTAACAGACTGTATACATTTTAGCGTTTGCTGCCACTTACTGCAAAAAATGATCCGAAATCCATCGAAACTGAACCAGTACGAGAGCAACATAGCTGGCGAAAATATGGGAGAGGCTCTGGATCCGCCCCTTGTTTCACCAGTCATTGGTTGTGTTAAAATAAATGCATACAAAAAAACATGGCCCGGCAAAAAAGTGGGAGGGCTGAAGCCCCCCCCCCCCCCCCCCTTCCCAGCTTCCCCCCCCCCCCCGGTTCCGCCGCCCCTAATAACGGTATATACAGATTATCACCACAGTGTGTGTCTCCGGGAATTCAGATCAAGTCGAGTTGTAGGAACAGAATAGTATTTCAACGAGCCCGTTAGGGCGAGTCGAAATGCGATTCTGTGCCTACAACGAGGCTTGATCAGAATTTCCGGAGACACACACTGTGGTGATGATAAATTTATCTCACATTATTGACCACAAAATGTGTTATAAAACTAAGAGGAACTTTTTCTTTTGCCTTATCGATGGAAAGACGCAAATTGAAAAATAGAATAGCGTTCATTGATCTCCATATTGAGGTCAGTGATGACGTTACACTTAGAGAAAATTACGTCACTGGGATTAACTTTACTGAATACTGTCTTGCGAAGTGGAGCAACTGTGTGTTTCGTCAACGTGAATTTGGTTGTTACTTTTGCAATAATTACTGGTGAATTAACATCCCTATTGGTGTAAAGGTTTATTATATTTTAAAATATGCCGTTCATCGTTTATTGAGGTGGAGTTTTCCACATTTCATAGCGAAAGCTAATCCTTTAACTTCAAGAGAGAAGCCTCGACTCGAGCGTTCAGAAAAAGTGCGCATAATTTAACTGTTCGTTGAGTTAACTTCCCCAGTGACATTTTAGCATGCCGAGCATAATAAATACGTTACAGGGCGTTTAGTTGGCAGATACAGTGTCATATACGGCTCAGAGAAAACAATATTAGGTTCGGCTTCGCCTCACCTAATATTGTTTTCTCTGAAGGGAAAACCGCAAAGCGATCGAAAAATTATATTAATACCGTTGTTTTTTCAACAGCAGAATCACGCGCTTGTATCAGGGGCCCTTGATACGGATTCGGAACAAGGGCTCAGATACATTAAACTTTAGTTGCGTAACAGTGCAAAAACGCCCCGATTGTGAGATAAAACGCGATATTGATTCCAATAACGTTACCTGTATTCAAATTCAAGTACCACGTAACTATAAAGCATACAGACATTTGACTTTCTGAAATCTTGTGTCAGTAGTGAGTGAGGTCATTCGTCCATTGAAAGCATAAAGATGTCAACTACAAAGGCACCTTTACAATTTCAAGGGACGATTTAATATTAAATTGTAAAATCAACTTCGTTGACCCCAGAGCTAATGTTTCAGATATTATCGAGTTCTTTGAACCCGAAATGAAGTTATTGGATATCGGCCTTTTTTTCTTTTTTTTTTTTTTTTTGTTTATACCAACATAATATATCAGACCTATCTGCCGATATTGATAATTGTAATCGTAATCGTCCAATCACTAATTGATTTAAATTGTGTATATTTATTAACTCTTCGCTCAACACAACTAGAAGGTGGCACTTCTATATTTCCACATAATCTTCATCAAATAAGACAGAGCACAAAGCAGTTGGAGTACGGGGGGAGCAGGAATCAATGACCACAATCGGTGATTTTCAAATATTTCCCGAGCGCCGCAGGCGTAAGTGAACTATAGGGAAAACTCCAACCAACCCCAATACATACACGTCATGAAGAAAAGCCAGAAGCCAGGAAAATGTCCAAAATTAAATCCCCGAAAGCTGAATTTGTCACCCGTGAATAACAACCCGTAGCTCCTGTTATACAAAAGCTCATGTTAAGTGTTCATACTTTGTTATGAAAGCCAGGCGACTGAACCGAGTATTTCCCGCTAATGTGTCAAGACAGTATTTAATCAGAGGCATGGGGTATGTGTCTTTGCAAGGTAATGCATTTGCGCTTCGAAAATCTAAATACCATCTCACTGAACCACACCGTTTGCGAAAGAGAACAGGTGATGACGCCCATTCGAAAACAGAGGGTTGGGTGATCCCTGCCTTGAGCATTTTTTTAAAATAGTTTTTCCTCTTCATCTATAAAACAAAGAGGGGCCGCTTCACCCGTGTATAAAATGGCTTGGCATATCCAATGTCAATGTGGTGTTCACGAGCCATGAAGTTTCTCAAATCATACTCATGTTTACCAAAAACATCATTGTACTTTACCAATAACTGTTCGAGTTGAGTGGGGTCTCTCCCAGTGTTAATAAAATGTCTTAGATTTTTCAAAAAGCTCCCTCGTATGAGAATGTTTTACAGACTGTTGAATGTCCGTATCTTCTGAAAGGTTAATCCATAGAAAGAATACAGATAATCCCCACATCCCATCCAACCATCCGGCCTGGATTCATTACACCATATCTGTCTCCAACATTAAAGAAGGTCATTACAGAGTCTATATTTTCAGGACGTGCAGTGCGAGGGATCAGAAAATCTTGTGCTAAATGTGGTTATTTATTTATTTATTATTTATTGGGGTTTGGTGACACTTTCGACAGCCAGGGTCACCTCGTGTTGGGCAGTGTTACGGGTGGAGGAAGCCGGAGTACCCGGAGAGAACCTCCGATAACGTCGAGCAACTGTCAGACTCCCCAACGTACTAAATCCACACAAGCAGGGTTAGCATTCAGTTTGGTTGAAGACAAGTGCACCATCGACGTGCAGTACTCCTTAGTACACAACGCCAACGTGCCGCCACATGGGCGGTTGGGATTGAGTGTCTTGTCCAAGGACACAACGCGGTTGCCACAGGTGGGATTCGAACCGAGGATTTTTCGGCTTGCAGCTAGCATCTCTACCTACTGAGCCACCGCGCTCCCGAATTACAACTTTTTCAGGTAATCTGACTTGAACAACTGTCCTCCTCTTCCGGAAGTGTCTCAGTTGAATAGGAATTTTCTCTTTTGTCCTCCCCAAGGTACATTATATTTTGAGCCAAATCTAACTGAGTATGAAGACAAGATCCAATATTGTTGGAGTGGAAACTGGCGCTACATAAGAATTTCTGATGGACCAATAGTTTCAAACTTTCATTTCAATTGGCCCTACTATTTGCCCAGCGACAGTTGATAATTCGATGCCTTCAGTACCGACTTTAATACCCTTTACCCAACGCAGACGACATCAAAATTTATTATTTTAAATATCATTTTTTCCAATTTTTCAAAAACTTTCAACAAAACCATATCATGTGGCCCCTCGTTGGAACGAGCTCGTTCCAACGAGGGGTCACGTGATATGGTTTTGTTGAAATTAAAAAAAAATACTATTTTTTCAACTGCTGAATTTGCATATTGCGCGCGATTCGTTGGGTAAAGGGTTAATACCCTTCAAAATGTGTGGGGTGCTTCAAAAAGCTCTAAAAATCAATCTGAAAACACGGCTACTTGTGCTCTCGTGCCAACAAGAGCATCTAATTTTACATTTTCTAGAATTACCGGTACTGTATAATATAATAAGGCATCAAGCTGATTAACTGTAATCCTATCAGATGATTCCTCATTCCACTTTTCCTCATCCTGTATAAAAGCTCTATGGAACTTGTCCCTAGCAATGACTGGGTTAAGGCCTATGGAGTCGACAGACGACGGCCAACTCGTCCGACTAGTTCCCATTTAAATCGTCTCCCGAGTCATCCATGAATTTGACTGATGAATGCTTTTTATTTAGCGCGTGTATATTGGGACAATAATTGTCCCAGTTCATGTAGTAGTGAATTTTCAGGTCGATTCAATTGACTTCGAAAACGACAAAAATGGAACCGCATATATATACTGGATCCATTAATATGCGGAATTCGTTATTACTTCTCCTTTTCATTTTTCCTATTATATTCCATTTACATAAACTGTTTCTATAATGCGCAATCATTATAAGCTGGCATATGGCATAAACATTTATAATTTTATGGCGTACTTGAGTATTTTGCAATACATTCCGCCCAGAAATCACATCGGCATTTTTAGGAGGAAACGCGGTGTCACTTGGGCTGGTTCCCTTTAGCACGTCACGGTTTTCTCGTACTAATGCCAGATTCAGAAGAAGTACAGACAAAAAAAAAATCTATTTGGTGCAATAACTCGGCCAGTACGCCAAACATTCATCTTGGCGTGTTCTGCGACGTTATCGCCGTTGTCCGCAATGCGATGACTTAAGATTTCACATTACGTATTTCCACACAAGAAGTCCTTTTTTAAACCATTTTTGTTACGAAACATTCTTCCTCGATTATATTAGCTGAGATGCCTACGTGAATATTTCCCCCAGTTCGCGATATGTCTGAAACCTACATTTGAGCACTCTACATTGTTTTTTCTGTATGTAGGATGGGCGATAGTTTTCCAAGCTCTTTTTCACATTGAAATCTCTCCCCCCCCCCCCCCCCCCCCAAAGTGTAGCCACCCCACTCCCTGTCCAATAAGCTTGAAAATCTTTAAAAAGAATTTTCGGGAACTGCCACTGACAATACTTTGATATGGTACCGGTGCATTTCCTCTCGAAACCACCTCGGCACGGGAGTTTTGTCTCAAGTCGAGTTCTGTTCGGGGACGATTCATCAATAAAAGCTGATCTTTTTTGAGGGCGGGGCTGGGGGGGGGGGGGTCTTGTGTGGGATGGGGCCGTTTCGAGTGTTTTCGAATGGAGATATTAACCCGTCATAGTTTGGATCCATGTCCAATAAACTTGAAATTATTTTACAATAATTTTTTGTGAAACACCAGACACAATGTTTTGAGATGTGGTATTCATCTTCTTTTAGTGACAGAGAATGTGTTTTTTTTTGTATAAGTTCTAACACAAAGAAATTGCACGATGCATGCACAAAACAAGAATGTGTCATGCACATTTTCTTGCGCGCGTGTGCTTGAACAAAACGTTTTCTTGTTAACTGTAGAAATTTGTATGATTTGGTGACAATGATGGCATGGGTGACTTCAAGGCTGACCGGTTGTCGTGTTGGGCGTTCTCGTGAGAAATACGACATGGAATCACTGGCCAAACAACTCCTCCTGTCAGGTTAGGGCGAATGGCTTTAGGTGTCGTGTGTTCATCTAGCAATTGGGGAATTTTTAATGTCAAAATAGCCATACAGTCATTTTAATTTGATAAAGCTGTATCTATTGATTTAAACTCATTGGCTGTTTCTTCGGTAAATTTACTAAATTTCGTAATCATTTGTGGCACAATATTTTGATGCTCTATGGGCTGAGTGGCCTGTGCACCTTCTTCGGACTGACTTCAGGGCCACATGAGTAGATGCTCTCACATCCCTCCTAGGGGAGGTATAAATTGGCGCAATCTAATTCCTGTGGACATAACTCAACCAGACTGCACGATGCCTCAACCCTGCACAAAATTGGCTCTTTACAACGTAAGGTCTCTCAAATAAAGGACCACTGATATCTGTCATTTTGTAGAGGATAAATCTGTAGACTTATAACGGAAACCTGGCTGCATGGTGACGACAGAGATAAGCCATTCTTAGCAAAACTGATTTCCAGTTGGTACAATATTGTGCATTTAGCGCGTGGTAGTAGAGGAGGGGGTGTCGCAATAGCGTATCAAAGCGGTTTGAATGTAAAGCACCAATCCAATTCTGCAATTAAAATGCCATCCTTTGAATGTTTTGATTGCCTTGTAACGAATGAGACCACTTTTCGTCTTATTGTAGTATATAGACCACCACCGTCAAAAGTGAATAAACTCACGACCACGCAGTTCTTGTCTGAGTTTTCTGATTTTCTTTTGGATTATGCCTCATACGGTGGAAATTTATTGATAATTGGCGACGTCAATTTTCATGTCGATCAACATGATGATAGAGATGATAACCTATTCTTGAAATTAACAAATTCTTTTGGATATAAACAACATGTTAATGTGCCAACACATTTAAAGGGTCATACTCTGGATCTTATGTTTACTAGATCGTGTGACAAGTCACTCATCCAAGATATTTCAACCTGGGACGCTGCTATCTCAGATCACTTTGCTGTTTTGACATCACTTCAACTGTCTAAACAAAACAAACCAGCAGGCTTACAGATGCGGAATCTCAAGAAAACTTACGTAAATTGTTTTGTGAATGACATCAATGTTTCGACACTATCTTCGCTGGATGTGCCAGACGACGTGATCGCTAAGGTCCAACAGTATAATGGGGTACTATCTCAGTTGTTGGACAAGCATGCCCCTGTTAAGACCAAAAGTGTTAGACTTCGTGAAAAGGCTAACTGGTTCAATGATGACATCAAAGAAAACAAACAGAAAATGCGTCGGTTAGAACGACTGCCCAATAAAACTAAATTAACAGTTCATCGTCAGATGCTATGTGAACAAAAGATTTTTCTTAATAGACTCACCGAGTCAGCAAACACTTCGTATTATAATGGGTGTATCGATGCATGTACCGACAGCAAATCCCTTTTTTCGGTTACTAATAATCTCCTTGGTGAAAGTAGGACGAACCTATTACCTGAGCACATGACAACATTAGAACTGACCAATAGATTTGGGAATTACTTTATCAATAAAGTGGAACTCATAAACAAAAGCATTGAGGCTACAATTAAACCAACTTTCGATCATTTGTTTATCGGCTGCACATGGTCAGAGTTCACTGCAGTAAATGAGCTCGAAGTGAAAAAGTTAATTTTGATGAGTCCAAGCAAGACAAATGACCTAGATCTCATTCCTACGTCGCTGGTTAAAACAGCGGTTGATTGTCTATCACCTTCCATTACAAACATTATTCAATCATCGCTCCAGGAAGGTTGTGTACCAACAGAGCTGAAAATAGCCCTGGTTTCACCATTAATCAAGAAACCGTCTCTTGATCCAGATATCCTGAAAAATTATCGTCCTGTTTCCAGTCTACCCTTTATATCCAAAATTTTAGAAAAGGTGGTTGCCAAACAACTTATGCAATACCTCTCAACAAAGTACCTATTGGAACCATATCAATCGGCCTATCAGGCGAATCATAGTACGGAAACTACTCTTTCAAGGGTCTGTAATGAAAAAATATGTTCATTAGGTGAACGTAGATCAGTCCTTCTGGTCTTATTGGATCTTTCCACTGCCTTTGATACCGTTGATCATTCCCTTCTCTTATCCATAATGCAGCAGCTTGGAATCAACGGAAAAGTTCCTGCCTGGTTCCAGTCTTATCTTTCGTTACGTGAACAACAAGTAACCATTTCTAAAACGAACTCTGACAGTAAAGTATTAACGTGTGGAGTTCCACGGGGCTCCGTTCTTGGGCCGATATTGTTTACACTTTATACAGCGTCATTGGGAAAGTTGCTGGGGCAGATCGGTGTTCCTTACCATTTGTATGCTGATGACACTCAGTTGTATTTGTCACTAGACCCTTCAATTGGATCTGACCCTATAGCTTCAGTTGCGATAATGGAAGATTGTGTACACAAGGTTAGGGGCTGGATGGCCAGTCATAGACTTAAAATGAATGATGATAAGACCGAGGTACTAGTCATTTCGCGTTTAAAGAGTCTATCAGATTTGCAAATCAAGTCACTTGTTATCGGAATTCTACACAAAATGTATCAAACAGTGCTCGTAACATTGGCATGATATTTGACTCTCATCTGTCAATGGAGGAAAATGTCAATACTATTTGCACGCGCTGTTTCATGCAAATTAGGAACCTGAGATATCTTCGTCGTTACCTCTACACTAAGTCATTGGAAACAGTAGTTCATGCTTTTATCTCATCTCACTTGGATTTTTCCAACTCACTTCTTATCGGGTTGCCACAGTCATATATTTCAAAACTACAGAATATTCAAAATACAGCTGCACATATCATCACAGGCTCTAACCGCTATGATTTTATAACACCACTACCAAAAAAAATTCACTGGCTCCCTGTACGACAGCGGATTATTTTCAAAATTTTGGTTTTGGTATTTAAATGCATTCATGGCTGGCTCGGCTCCTAGGTACTTACAAGACCGTCTGGCAATTAAAAAACCTGAAAGGAACTTGCGCTCCTCCTCACAAATCAAGCTTCAGATGCCCTGCTCTAGGTCCACTTTTGTGAATAACAGAGCTTTCTCTTTCGATGGACCTGCACTTTGGAATAATTTACCAGTTCAGGTTCAGGGATCGAAAGATCTCAACCAATTCAAAAAAAAAATTAAAATCACATCTTTTCAGAGAGGCTTTTGACAGTATGTAACCTGCTGGCCTTCACACCTTTCTCAGTCTGTATATTGCCTTGATAGTCATGAGCTCATTGTTTATTTAACTGTTCAGCGTTTTAGAGCACTTTGTGATTTTACGCTTTATAAAATTTCCTTATTATTATTATTATTATTATTAATTATTATTATTATTATTATTATTATTAATTATTATTATTATTATTATTATTATTATTATTATTATTATTGTGGCCGTGGATGTGGGATGTCACATGTAAGTAACGCCAATTGAGTGGGACCCCTAGGCACTGATTGACATGAAGCTTTTTTTCTAAATAGCTTGATATATATATGAACCACTTTACTTGGTCAATGGCTTTTTCTACTGTTTTGGGACACTGAATGCCTCGCCTCTTTATTTAATGCGTCATGACAAAACAGCATAACGGACCGACGGAACACGTGCTCTTTGGACAGATGCACAAAATTGCATTTTGACACAATATTATCAGTCCATTCTTCTAAAGTCATATCTCGTTGCCGATGGGCTTGGTTGAATGTCCTTTGAGTTGCGCCAGGCACTTCGTACTTCCCAGAGTGTTTTTCTAATTTGTCCAAAATCTAGACAAAATAGATTCGGGAGTCTTGGTGGAGTATTGTTGCGAAGTACTCGCTGAGTTTGCCGTCAACGCAACAACAGAGGTTCTCTCTACAATACTTTCATGTCCATGCTTGCATATTTGCGAAACGCACGAACTTCATTTCAAATGCTTGCCAATTGGTGGTTCAGTTAGGCTACGGACAAGATTGGGCATCCTACATGAGTAACGATCTGGGTAGTTACCAGCATCGCGATTCCAATCTGGCGCTCTCTAACGTCTTGCATCTGGGGCCTCGATACCTAAGACCGACGTAAAACAGGTCTTTGGTGATAGAAATATCTATCACTTCTGCGTCTTTGTTTCTGAATGGGGCGCCGGTCGTCAAATCCACCTCATCCAGTAGAGGGTGTATTACCACCGAATATACTGGGAAACTTATCCGGTGATACCTTAGTTCTGACCTGACTCCAGTCATCCTGAGAAGTACCCAGACAGTCATCTGATTCAATTGATTTATGCAGGTGTAAGACCCTGCATCTGGATCCTGGTCGATCCTATTCGCAATCGGTACTGTACTTGGAAATGTTCTGCTTCTAGTGTGCCAAGCAGGATGCAATGAGGGATCGACCCGAGAATCCCACCTCCCTTCCCCTGCTGTATCACGAGCGCCCCTGTGCCCAATGCCCCTACTAACTGGTTTTGAGGCATCAGCGTCGCCATCTCATCACCGGGTAATCGGTTTCAAGGCAACAGGAAAAATGGGAATGCGCATTATCATCACCTGGGCAATGAGGTGCAAAATAAATGGTACTCAAGAGGGTTATTGTATCCTTCAAACCTGACCCCCCCCCCCCCCCCCCCCCCCCTACTGAGAGAGGTCTCTGTGAAATTCCCAAATTGAACAAGTGTTGTGAACAATTGTCAGTTCAGGAGACATCCTGGCGAAACAAAAAATCCCATGAAATCGCATGAATTTATATTAACTTGGGCTCGGGAACGAATGTTGCCCGATTTTGATCGTTTGAAACAGCTCGTCCCTTGAGTTCCAATGTGTTCTATGTGCCTACTGGCACATAGAACACATTGGAACTCAGGGGACGAGCTGTCGCCATTATCGCAATGTAACTCCAATGAGGTCAACAAAGTTTCAAAGAAAATGATATCAAGAAAAAGTTCCCGAAATATATTTACAAAAGTTTCGTTGAAACGAAAAATTAATTTTGTAAATATCCTGGGCCAAAAAAAAACAACAAAAAACAAATGTGGACAGCTGTTACACAATATGAATAAACTTTCAATATTTCTGTTTGTTTGAGAAGTGGCACTTAGTGTAGTCACAGAGTTGAAGTTGCACCTATGGTGGGCTCATTTCTTGAAGCCAAATATCCCCATAACCCTATTATAGCATCTGTGTCTGGTCTTGGACTACACAACATTATTTTACCTTCTGTTGGGAATATGTTCATTGGATGTGTTTCTGTTACTATAAATTGTCATTTTCGGTTGTTAGCATTTCAATTTAGGCCAGCATCGATGCTTCAAACCCATCTATTGCAGAACAGTTATTGGTTTCGCATATTCTGTTGCATCGTGATAACTTCCATTAAATATTATAGTGTAGGTACAACTTATTTTGGGATTTTTTGGGGGATTTTTTTTTTTTTTAACTTTTGGCCAACAATTACTTAATTTCTAGCTGAAAGAATTTCCGTTTGGCTGAACTTTTGTATATTTTAAGACTTTATACGTTTGACTTAGTTTGTTTAGTTCGGATACCCCCATGACGTTTATATTACATATATGTCCTGTTTAGGTCAACGACAACTGTATTTAACCCTTACGCTGTGTTTCAGTTTAATTTTTAAATAACGCTTCCCATGGCTTTTATATTTTTGCCTTGTTTTTTAAAAGTCAGTTTAGAATTCGTCAAGTGAAAATTTTGTTAATTTTATTTTAATTTTTTTTATTTTTATTTTTTTTGTAAAGATTTTATTTTGCAAATGAAATGGAACTCCCTTGATACAGTTATCATGGAGTTTGTCGAAGTACCTGTATTAGAGCGGAATGTAGGTGAGTGTTGGAGTTTAAATCCAATTTATATGGTATGCTTTAACAGATATGAAAAAGCAGATGTGCTTTCCACAGATCTGCTTTATACGTTTACACTGTGTATAAAAATAGACCTGTTTGCTGAATGTGACTCCCAAATTGAGTATTGATTGGTCAGTTGCGTCTGCTAAAGCAGACGAACATATCCAAATTGCCCTGTTTCACATTTGGCTAGCAGATACCCTGATTTGGATGATATGTTTCAGCAGTTGCGCTGAGGCAGATGTAAAAAAAACATATTGTGTAAATTGGCTTTTAGTATCCTTCTTGTTAAAAACTGAAGTACCCATAAACTATAACTATTTGCCAAAGGTGTTGTTTTCCTCAGAAAAGTTTTTTTTTTTCACAGAATTGGAAAGATAACAGAAGGGAGTGATTATGGTCCATTTCTCATATTTGCTGGGATTCCTGCCGTAGATATCAGATACGACCATAAAAAGGTATGTAGTGGTGTGAGTGTGGTATTTAACTTTCAACCAACGCACGCGATATCAAAATTTGTTAATTTAATCAATTTTTTCAATTTTTTCGTTCGAATGAGGTGGTCACATTTAGTTTTGTTGATTTTTTTACTGCTGCATCTATAATGCTTCAGATTCGTTGGGTAAAAGGTTAATCCTTTCAACCCATTACACACAAATTGTCTCGCTAAGAAACAGTAGACTTCGATCACACACTGTACAACAAATCGATATAAAGGATCAGCAATAATGTAATCCTACAGCTCTATGGGTCTGTAGGATTGAATCATTGCTGAACCACCCTTTCAGTACCAAATGCATTCTCCAAGTTTGGTGTAAATTAAATTCTTTAGAATACTATTCTGGTTCTCTGCGTTGAAAGTTTTAACCCTTTACCAATAGTAACGACCAAAACCGCCCAGCGCTATTCACAAAAATCGCCAATTAATTTTCATTATTTTTTTCATTTTTTTGTCTCAAAAACATAGGTTATGACCCCTCATTGGAACGAGCTCGTTCCAATGAGGGGTCATAACCTATGTTTTTGAGACAAAAATGAAAAATGTAGTTACTCAAGAATTTTATTTGCAAGTATCGTCTGCTTTACGTGTTAAGTAAAGGGTTAATTGGGTGGTCGGGAGCGCATTGGCTCAGTGGTTACGGCATTGGATTTCAAACCGAGAGGTCCACAGTTGGATTCCAGAGGGGCAACTGTGTTGTGTCATTGGTCAAAGCACATAATCTTGATTGCCCACTTGGGGGCACATTGGTTCTGTGTACTAAGGCGCACTGCACGTCGATGGTGCACTTGTCTTCAACCACTGCTGACCCTGCTTGTGTGGAGTTATTACGTTCCAGAGTGACAGTTGCTCGCAGTTGACCGGTGGTTCTCTCCGGGTACCCAGGTTTTCTCAACTCGTAAAACTGTCCGGCACGAGGTGACCCTGGCTGTCGAAAGTGTCGTTCAACCCCAATAAATAAATAAATTGGGTGTTATGCGGTAGACGCTAACTACGAGTTCTGTTTTCTTCACTTGGTGAGGCTGTGCCATTATACACCAAAACTGAGCTCAAATTGCCAAGCATGTAAAGGATTTACGATGAAGAATTAAATCATACTCTCATATATCTTAACGTGTACAAATGTCCGAGAGAGTGAGTGATTTTAACATTCCACATACACACTGTGTCTATACCATACATCACTTGTTTGAATATATACATGGTTAACAGTTGGAGTGATCTCCCATTTGAAGAATGGGACATTTTGGAATTATATCATTATTAACCTCTGCATTTGCCATTTCAGTATAAAGAAAACGTAGTTGGAACGATATATTTGTTACTCCGTTTACTGACAACAATGTGTCAGCAAAGATCAAGTCTGTGAGTGCCTTGAATAAATTACTTATTCACTCCGGGTACATTGACACAAATGTTATTCACTGCCCAGCATTTGCGGTTCCTTTTTAAATGCTTCTTTCATTACGTTGAAGATATGTCGTTTTACAATACTCTGTTAGAAGGAGACTTCATCCGTTTTAAAGTGTAAATAACTTAACCCAACAGACAGATCTTGCTAAAATAATTCTTGAATAACTAGATGTTTTATTCTTTGCCTCCCAAACATAGCTTATGACCCAATAAGCTGTGTTTTGGAGGCAAATATTGAACCCTTAGGTAGAACAAGATGCTTTAGGATTGCAAATGACCCTTGTTCCTCTCATGAACGATATATACATATATACATAGTAAAGTTTAATTTTGAGTGTGAATAGTGCTGGGCAGATAGGATCGTCACGTTAGGTAAAGGGTTAACACAATGTCATTAGCAGAAGCAAAATAACATATTTTATACATGCTCGAAGGGAAAGCATCGAAACAAATGATAAAACTACCAAGTAATGTTGCAAAATGATGTAATTTATCCGCCCATCTAACCCACGTATTAGAAAACACTTCAAGATTTTCTTTTTTTCAGAAAGAACAATATACAAATAGAATATACCCAATGTAGCTTGGTGTACCAAAGGTTCACCACGAGTGGTGAACATTTGGTACACCAAGCTACTTTGGGTATATTTTATTTATACCATGATCGTCAGATTATTAAGAGTCGCTATTATTTTTTCTCGATTTTACTGAGCAGCAGACCTACATATGTGCGAATCTGTTTTTGTTTACATGAGTATCGGTGGACGGTACTTCCACTGTCAGTTTTATCGCCGAAACGAAATGGAAAAAGAAACAGAGCCTTTTTCGTTTTAATAACATAATAGCATACTATTTCGAGTTATGGGTGCTTTATTAACACGAGACAATGCCTGTTTGTTATTTTTTGGCATTTTATGAGGTAAACCCATTTAAAAACGTAATAAATAATTGCCACTTTCATTTCACTCTTCGCGAGGCGACGTGCGATAAATTTAGACAAGTTTGCATTCAGGTCGACGTCACCAAAGGTCAGCTTGGGTGTAGTTCTACTGTAGGTGTAACTTTTTACCACTGAAATCCCGTTGCTGGCGTGTTAACCACGGTTGGTGTGTAAAGCAGAAATTTATGTCATAGGCTTTTCATATATAGTAGAACAGGTAATCATGGTAAAAAAATATTTTATGTATATTAACCTCGAGAACTGTTTTAATGTTCATGGTATTTGCTCATTTAAAAAAAGTAATTTTGAATACATCGAACGGATTGTTTAGGTTTTGAACTCATCTCGACAGAGTCGACATGCTCGTTCAAATGATGAGTCATAAGTTATGGTTTGGAGGAAAATTGAAAAAGAGCATTTGTTAAATATGTTAAATATATCTTTTTCAGGGTTCATTATCATTTTATTCAACGTATCACAGTGCATACGATACATTTGACGTCATCAAGTATTATGATCCCGACTATAAGGTATGATCCCATTAATTCATTTCTGAGTAGCTAAAAAGTACCAGTTCTTCTTTAAGTTCAATTAAAGTTGCCTCTAAAGTTTGCTTCAGGCGTATTGTCTCATCTCAATTTGTTTCTAGAGACAGGAGCAAGCTATTTCTAACGAATGGTACAGCACTTGGAATATATCGGGACAGTACACTGTGTTCGCAAAGCAATAGCTGACAATTTTCGTCATTGGAAGGGATTTACAGCAACGTTAGCTCCCCTAAACCCTTAACCTAACATGAAAAGCAGACGACACTTGCAAATAAAATTCTTGAATAACTACTTTTTTTCATTTTTTGTCTCAAAAACATAGGTTATAACCCCTCATTGGAACGAGCTCGATGAGCTCGTTCCAATGAGGGGTCATGACCTATGTTTTTGAGACAAAAAATGAAAAAATAATGAAAATTAATTGGCGATTTTTGAGAATAGCGCTGGCCCGTTTTGGCCGTTACGTTAGTTAAAGGGTTAATTTTCTAACGCAGTTATAAAATTTAACGCTTAGAGTTCGGGATTTTCATACAAAAATTGAAATTTCGCAATATTAGCGAAGTTGTATCATGGATATGCGCATCGTTTCAGACACTTCGGGCGTTTTCCTGCAGAGTAGTATAAAAATGCAGACGGTGGCTTTTTACAATCCAACCTTTGGCACTATTTGCCCTTTCGTGCATGTCTGCTTCGGTGGCATCAGGCTTGGCCGATCCGGAGACAGACTATACTTGTTTAGGCAGGCTCGATCGGGGACACAACTATAACAAGTGGGATACCATACTTGCCTAAAGAACAACGAGGACCACCCATAGAATCATCTCCATCTTCAACTTCCCGAGAGAGACTAAACATGTCAATGAAGGAAAGTGGATAATCTCAACGAGCTATATTATAGAAGTGGCAGACTTTATATGCCTGATGAACAGACAAAGAATCGATCGACGGGGTGGCGGGCTGCGCCCTGGTGGCTTTCCTGGTTCCTTTGCTTCCTTTCCTGTGCGGTTGCTGGGTATGCAAAGTGCCATTGAACTGCTGAAGAGGTCATATGGGGTCAGTTTATCCCACACCGTGCCCGCGCACCATTGGCGCACAAAATCCTACCCCTTGCTTGTAACTTGTAATAAAAAGTTCACTTTATTTTCTACTGATATCAAAAGTGTTTTCTAAATAATTACATGCTGACACGTCTAATAATTTTAGGGGAGATTACTTTATCGAAAGTCGATTTTTACGACGAGATTAGTCAAGGATGTGTGTCTTTCGCGATCAGATCGCGATCTGCACGCGACACCCTCGCACCAACGTGAGGAGAAATCGTGAGTAAAATATTGCGAAATCATGGTTGAATCAAGCAAAATAAACGAAATAGCATTCACTATTCTGATATTTAATGTTTAATGCATGTGATTGTACGGTGTGATAGAGAGGAAAGCGACCAGTCGCGATTTGGTCGAAATTCTCTATTCGGTTTTCGGAGATGCACAGTTCTGTTCCGAGACAAAAAATCTTCAGGGTTTCCTTTCTCATTGGTATACCCAGCCCAGACATGATTCAAAAGCACGGCGTAATAAATATCGTATCCCACAAGTAAAACAGAGGAAATGATTTTTGCGTTCGAATACGCGATGAATACATTTATATTTTTGCAAAACACGAATTATCATACGACATCATAACTGACATCAGTCCGTGTACTGCATGGAGTTTACAGAGATGTACAATGTGTCGATAAAATTCGAACGGTATTCATCTATTCGTTTTAATTTGTTGTCAAGTGGAAGATTTGTGAATCTTTATTCACTGAAGCAATATTTTGCCATAAATATTGTGCGTGTTCATTTTATCTCATCATTCCGTTTCAGAAGGGTATTACAAATTCTGAAATTGTTCTGATCTTATTTGGGAAATAGTCCGGGCACATTAGACATAAAAATGAGAAAGTAAGGAAAAAAATCGGAGAAAGCTGATTTTTTTTATATGTTTCCGGGACACACATTGCGGATAAAGTGTGAAAAGTCCCCGCGAATCCGAGTTGAGCTTTTTTAGTTATAGCGTTTTTTTGATGAAAAAAAATGTAAAAAAAAATTCGACCCAGCTCCATATTTCTCATTCTTATTCGCCTTAGGAGGGTGAGAATCATAAATATCGTGCTGAATTATATTGAGAATACATATCCCCAACAGAAAATGCCAACTTTGTACCAATCCTCACACTCAATGGTGAAATATTCACGAAAATGTACAAAATTACGAAAAAAAATTTATTGTTTTCATACACACAACGGTACACAACGTCCATTAAATCAAATCTACGACTACTTTGGGAGTTAAATTATATATCAAAAATTGCAGAAAAGCAGTGGCTTTATAATGATATATAACAATAGTCATTTATTCCATAATGAACTGGTGAAACGTGTGAAATATTAACCATACCCCCTAAACTCAAATTCAAACGGCATCGACTTTTCTCATTCAAATACCGTATTATAGCATCATTGTTTCAATTTCCATGTTCGATTAAATCACATAATGTGGTGTTCGCCTACACTCAAGATGCATTGGCATGTAATGTGTGCACGCCCTTGATGTGTACTTATAAACAAATTTGTATTAGACTCGGCGGCTTCCATATGATTATGTCATATTTAGGGGCAATTGGTTCGATCATGGCTGGTAGCGGCTTGGATGAACTTTGGGGGACTGTTTATGCTGGTGGGTCAATCCATCATTTGATCAGTGGTCATGCATATTCAAGAGCATTTCGTGCCCATTTGCTAACACAAATTGCCATTACAAAACTTGTGTTTGAAGAAAGCCGAACACTAGATAACATAGACTGCACAGAAGTCAATGAAATATTATGTGGACTTGCCAGAGGTGACTGTACAACAGCTGACGCTGTCAATCAAGAAAGTGTCAACCATCTTCTGTCAAAATTACACGAACTGCTCCAGAATGCGTCCGTAGGACGCACGGGAAAGCTTTGGGTACAATACTACGAGCAAATAGGTCTTCTCCAGTTGTTCTTGAGAGCAGAGAGCACAGGCGACTGGGAACTCCACACATATTGTGTTCGCAATATGATTCCAGTATTTCACGCAGGTGGTCATTTTGCATACGCAAAAAGTTCTCATCTCTATTTGCAGCAGATGAATGAGCTAACAGAAATAATGCAACAGGATGATTTGAAGTTGTTCACTGAGAAAGGTTACTTTACCATAAGGCGCTCAGATAAATTCTGGGACGGGATATATTCTGATCAGACCATAGAGCAGTGTTTAATGAGAATGTTCAAGCTCCCTGGTGGTCTCACACATGGCAGGGGAATAACCGATAGCACTGTTGCGAAATGGGTACATGGACTACCTCTTTGCCTTCCGATATGTAATGCTCTCGAAAATTGTGTTCATGTTCATACTGGTCATGGCGAACAACATCGGGATCTCCGTCAAAGTTCACAATTGACTGATGCCAATGATATCACCAAATTATTGAACTGGCTCAGAGTGCATTCCCCCTTTCAGAATAGAGATCCACTACAATTAGTCTCTATAGCGAACGGGCTTGTGGCCGACGAAACTGTGAAACTGTGACCAAGTTCGCAAAATTGGTGAATGTTGCGTATCGAATGTTGTAAGCAAAACGTTCAACAGCATCAAACTACGACGTGTTGACACTGTGAAGTCTTTCGCATCGATGGCAAATAGCATCAAAGTCCGTGGAAGTAAGGTAGTGATTGACCCCACAATTCTGTTCAACCGCATCACATGTGTTATTCAGTCACAAGCAGAGATGGAAGAGTATCTCAAATATGAACTCGCCCCGAAACCACCAGCATTGTTTGATTCTGCTGGAATGAGGAAGACACAGAAAAGCACGCTCGGTAAGATCCTCAAAACATACGGTTCCGAGCAAACTAAAATCCCAGAACATTCTCTGTTTGTTGTAGATGGTGGATTTTTATTGAGGGCAGTTGTATGGCCTAAACAGTCGTCATATAAGGACATATGTACATCATATTCCAATTATCTAGTGACACATTTTGGGGCGAACGTCGTGGTTGTTTTTGATGGTTATGCTTGTACAATGTCGACAAAGGGCATGGAACAAGCCCGTAGATCTAAAGACAGGTATTCCATTGATATCAATATCTCACCCGAGTTACCAGCCACCACACCACAATCCGATTTCCTTGCAAATGCCAAGAACAAAACCCAACTGATCGATCTTCTAATGCAGGAGCTATCTGCTATCAATATTCAGTCCAAGCAGGCCGAGGCTGATGCTGATGTACTGATAGCCGAAACTGCACTTGACATCGCTCAAGATGACAACAATGTTGTCGTTGTGGGAACAGACACAGACTTG
Organism: Pictodentalium vernedei; assembly: GCA_031216915.1. Taxonomy (NCBI): domain Eukaryota; kingdom Metazoa; phylum Mollusca; class Scaphopoda; order Dentaliida; family Dentaliidae; genus Pictodentalium; species Pictodentalium vernedei. The sequence goes on from CM062292.1 coordinate 173,206,851, forward strand.
TTAGTCATTCTTACCTCTCGAGTTCAACCGGGATGTAATATTCACATGATGTATTCCATTACCCCAAACTTGCTAGTTTCAGTTAGTGAAATAGCAACCAAAATGGGTGACCATAGAAGCAACCTCCTTGTAGCACATTCTATAAGTGGTTGTGACACTACTTCTGCACTCTTTCGAGTTGGTAAGAAGAAAGTATTCAGTACAATTGTCTCCGATGTTACTAGCGACTCACAACAGTATGTCAACACAATTTTGGCGGATGACAGTACACCAAGTGCAGTAGCCGCTGCCGGGGAACAACTTCTCCTGATCTTATACGGGAGTAAAACTGTTTCCTCTCTCGACCAATATAGATATGTCACTTACAAGCGTTATGTAGCAAAATCTAAACTGAATAAACCCATCGACCTAGCCTCACTCCCACCAAGCAGCGATGCTGCACAACAACATGTCTACAGATGTTATCTCCAGTTCCAACAATGGCTGGGCACTTCGCTTCCTCCGACGGATTGGGGGTGGTCGCTAGACAATGGACTTCTTGTACCGACTGCAGCCACAGAGCCATGTGCCCCCGATAACCTACTGAATCTGATCAGTTGTGGTTGCAAGAGTGCTTGTACAAAAAGGTGTGGGTGTAAGAAGGCAGGACTCTCTTGCTCAGGTTTGTGTAATTGCAGTTCGGATTCTTGTAACAACCACAGAAACACTGTCCTGTCGGAAATTTCTGAGTTCGATGAATAATATGTATATAGGTCATGTCATTTCTGTATATAGCGTTGATAATAGTCAATGTAACTTAATCCATGTTGATTGATTTGTACATTCTGTAAATATTATTTATTGATTTTTGTACGTTCTGTAAATATTATTTATTGATATAATGCTGCCAGACACAGACGTGTCTGTTCGGTCCCAAGCCCGAAAATAGTTGAGTTCTCATGCTGACGAATTTTATGCCAAAAGGGGAACTCGGCCAGAAGCAGAGGGGGTCTTCCATAATGTCTATTTTGTAAGCAATGATAAAAGTCTTCAAATGGTGGTGGATTTTTTATCGTCTGTCCAACTAACATCCCGTTCTGTACTACGACCCTTTGGGCAAATCCGTTAGGAAAATCGTCATTTTTTGCGTAAATCCGATACTTTTTTGTGAATTTTCAATAATTTTTCGCAGAAATTGTCACAGAATGCACATTTTCCTCTAGATAAATGTATATTAGACATTATGTAGCTCGAAATACGCGTAAACAAAAAATACAGTTGGATCAATTCGAGGTTACAAAGTTCGTGCGATTTTTTTTTTGATTTTTTTCAAACGCGTTTTCGAAAAAAGGCTGTAGAAAAAAAAGCTCAACTGGGATTTTAGGGGACTTTTGTCCAATCGTTCAGTGACATGTACTCGACATTCCCTTAAAAAATCAGCTTTCTCCGATTTTTTTCCCTAGTGAAACCTAATGTTCTTGGGCTAAAAGGGTACAGGGCTCTTCTTGTTGGTAATATTCGCGCCTTTTAGGTCCAGAATTGAGAATTTCTGTCAGTTTAGCGGGCCTTTAAATTCCACAAAATTCATAGCAGTAAGCGATGTTCCATAAATTACAGGGACTGTTCCTTTATTAGGGGACGTGACAAGCGTTACTGTTTCCCATTTCCTTTTTCGACATTTGTTATGAACCGATTTTATCCGTTGATAACGAATGTCGAATAAGGCACTGGGAAGAAGTGACGCTTCACTCGTCCGTCCTTGATCAGTAGGCACAAAAGATAATTTGATTTCTTTTTATACTTTTTTATCCAATTTCAAAGCGAATGAACCCTTAAAGGACCAGTAAAGTTCTGATCCACATTGACAGTTGACACCCTGTGGCTTTGCAGTTGTTTCTAGGCAAGTCTTGACTACCTAAAATGCAACCAAGACTAATCCAGAAACAAATGCCACGGTGAACTAGAGGTATACGACACCCAAACAGTTAAATATTCACCGTTATTTACGTATCCTATTTCTGATATATATATTTACCAACTCTGTTCGTACTCCAGTAAGTTAAGGAGCTCGGTTTCTCGGTTGTTAGAACACCGAAGTCGACGTTTCGATCCTGACCGGCAGAAACTACATTGTGGCCTTCATTGCAAAAAATATAGGTTCTCTTTAGAACCAAAACTGGTTCTAATCTTGTCCCTGAGATGGAACCAGTTCTGTTTAAACAGTATTTATTTCAATTCAAATAAATTTACCAAGATTGCATTCAATTTTAACAGAATATTACATGAACTGAAGTAGATTCAGCAGTAAACTTGGAGCTTATTCAACGCAGTCGCCAAACATTTTGAAACAAAGGAGATATGAACAGTGGGCATATCGAACCAGTTTTGGTTCTGTATAGAACCAAAACTGGTTCGATATGCCAACTGTTCATATCTCCTTTGCTTAATAATGATTTGAGACAACCTCGTATAAGCTCTAAACTTACGGCTGAAACCCCCTCAATTTATGTTTAATTCTGTTAATATTTAATGTTAATCTTTATAAATTTATTTGATTTGAAGTAAATACTGTTTAAACAGAACTGCTTCCATCTCAAGGACAAGATTAGAACCAGTTTTGGTTCTAAAGAGAACCTATATTTTTTGCAGTGTTGGACAAGACACTTAATCCCGATTTCCCAGACGGGACATGACTGCGCTGCATACTAAGCCGTATTCACGTTGATGGTGCACTTTCCTTCATCCTCTGCTCAGTCTGCTTTTGCAGAGTTAGTAAGTTGAAAGGTCTGACAGTTGCTTGTCGCCGATGCTCAATGATTTTCTCCGGTTACTCCGGCTTCTTCCACCTATGAAATTGTCTGACATCATGTGTCTTGGCAGTTGAAAGCGTCGTTAAACCTGATTAAGTAAATAAACAAACAAATTCGTGTAGCTTTGACCCAGTGGCGTAGACACAGAGAGTCTTGTTTGGGGGGGCTTACCCTTCCCCCTGAAATATTTGGTGTCCCAAAAAACATGGCCATATTCCAAGTTTCACATAACATATAAAGCCCTAAAATGGTCTCCAATCAAACCTGAATATAAGCAACCTGTCATTTGCAAAATGGGGTCCCCAGAGGGTGAATGTGCTGATGCTATCCCATACAGGGGGCCAGTTTATCCTGTAGTTACATATTTCTGTTTTGGCATGAGACCTTGATTCAGACTGAGGTTCACATAGGGTGAATTTTGTGATGCTACCCTGCTGTGCAGGGTACCATTACCAAATTCACCCTCTGGGGACCTCATTTTACAGATGACAGTCTGCTTATTTTCAGGCTTGTCTCCAATATAGGGCTACATACTGTACAAATGCCACAGACTCGCTCTTGGCGTACTGAATTGTGCAAAACATCCTTGGAGGTGGAAGGCTTGTCAAAACTAGTGTACTCCAGCTGTTACCCCTCCTCTCACTTCCGTTCGAGGGAAGTGGCAGGAGAGGTAACAACCAGAAGGTCCTAGTTAAGAATACGGAAGGCCTCCACCCCATTCCAGAACGGCCTTCCAAATATCATGTTTGCCTCCTTTCATGGCTAGGATACACCCTATTATAGAGTCCTGGCTACGCACCTGCTTTGACCAGTTCGGTAGACTGGAAATTTTCGAATTGGGAATTAATGACAAATTGTGCCCAGATCTCATTGGGGATGGGACCCATCTTCGGCCCCTGTCACAGCATAATGACATAAACACTTGAAATAAACTCCAGTATTTTGAGGTTTTTCTTCTTAGTAAATTAAAAGCGGTTGTAATTTCAAATTTATACAGGCCTAACTAAGTTATAGCCGCTACAAAGCAGCCTTCAGTGAATTCAACGAATAGTTTAAAACATACTCAGGAGGGTAAGCGTGAGATAGCAACCCGTGCTGGCTTGCATTGATTCCGGTTGTGTTTGTTTGTACCGTAAACGATGTTTTTCACTTTCCTTTTAAGCTCCATACCACTGTTGGTCAGGTGTCCGTAGAATTCGTAAGAATATTATCTGACTCCTTAATGATACCTTTTAATGTGAGCGATTGTGCTTGGCAGCTCGAAGTGTCACATGATACACTGAAGAAGGTATATGCAGAGCTCATGGAGGCTAACTCTATAGAATTCGGTGAGTACGTTTGTTCCTTACAGGACAGTAACTGTCCACCACCCCACCCGCCACCTCTTCCTCTCTCTCTCTCATTCGTTCACCTCCACCCCACCCACCCACCACCACCACCTCTCTCTCTCTCTCTCTCTCTCTCTCTCTCTCTCTCTCTCTCTCTCTCTCTCATTCGTTCATTTATCCATTCATATGTATGTATGTGTTTATATTTTGAAGACCACAGTCAGAGGAATTTAGAAAGTTGATATCTGGTCCCGCGCCAGGGATTTAAAACACTAGACCAACAGAAAAATTAGGGTTTAAATCTGGTGGTGAGTTGAAGTCGTCTTTCAATTAACCCTTTACCTAACCTTAAAAGCAGACGACACTTGCAAAAATAATTCTTGAATAACTATTTTTTTTCATTTTTTGTCTCAAAAACATAGGTTATGACCCCTCGTTGGAACGAGTTCGACAAGCTCGTTCCAACGATGGGTCATAACCTATGTTTTTGAGACAAAAATGAAAAAAATAATGAAAATTAATTGGCGATTTTTGAGAATAGCGCTGGCCGGTTTTGGCCGTTATGTTAGGTAAAGGGTTAAATTTGGGATGTTGTTGCCTGACCCACCGCCAGCAACTCAATACACAGCAACACTGCCCGGAAACCAGAAGTCTACTTAGACCTAACCCACGGGGCTAACACAACATCATCAAAAGCGATGGATCGGGTCTAGTATTCAGTTGAAGTTCATTTGGTTACTTGGTTTACAGTCGGCCACTTACTCTCGGCCATTAATAAATATAAAGAAGGTAGCGTATAACACTCGAGGGTCCGTTAGTGAGAGAAACCCCCGTCTCGTCTTTGGAAAATTTTATGTTTCAGTCGATTCCCGGCAGGTATATTATAATCTCACACCTGTCTTATATGGTGTATATCTGTCCATATCGTGCAATAAGGCATAAATTAGTTTAAACGATATTTTTCTGGACAACGATCGCCAACTCGATGTTGTGGGTTCCGGAAGGAGTCGCCCGATAACATCGTTCCTACCTGTAAAATCGTCAAACATTCAAAACAAATCTCGATTGATTGCCTTGAAAAGAAAATAAATGTTTATGGGATTTTGGGGGGATCAGTTGTATGGAATATTTCAGTTAGTTGGAAAAGGAAACTGTATACGACGGACTATTTAACCCTTAAGTACACACACACTCTCAATCTGCCACTCTTATATTGCTTTGAAAAAGTTGCACACAAGTGTATTCTTCCTTAACTGGTTGAGTGCTAGAAGCCACTCTCAGGGCATTCAAAAAAATGAGGGTACCAAAGCAAAAGCCAAATTTTCCTTGCTTATGTTTTCTGTTCAGTAAATGTAAATTTATTTCTTAAGGTTTAACGACTCTTTAACAGCCAAGGTCATATCGTGTCGGTGACAATTTTACGAGTGGAGGAAGCCGGAATACCATAAGAGAACCACCCAGCAACGATGAGCAGCTCCCAGCTCCCCAACATCTTAACTCCGAACTGCAGCACAGGTAGGGTTAGATTGGTTGAAGACATACGCACCATCGACGTGTAGTACGCCTTAGTACACGGCGTCATCGTGCCGCCATGTGGACATGTACACGCCCATACAGACAATCGGGGTTAAGTGCCTTGCCCATGGACACAATGTGGGAGTCCGAATCGATCGCTCAGACGGTCGCCCATCCAAGGACTAACCGAGCTCGACGTTGCTTACCTTCGGTGATCTGACGAGAACCGGTTACCGCAACGCCACCGCCGTCCCCTAAGCAAATGTAAATAAAACTTTGTTTATACAAGTTTGTTCTATTACAAATTGTTGGAGAATGTCTGCCTGTATAACAAACTTTGACCATTAGTTAAGAACTCTACCATTAGGCTACCTTGACAACGTTTTTACATCATTGTTGGCTGCCTGTACAGGCAGCCAACAATGATGAATAAACTCTGTCAAGTCATCTGCACCTGTGTATATGTATGCACATGTATGATAGTTATTATTGTGAAAAATAATTTGGGAACTAAAGGGTTCCAGTCCATAACAACGTCAAATTCCTTCCACGATTTGACTGGTGGCTTCAGAGCTTGATTGTTGGTGTTTTAAATGTCTGTCTGCTCGTGAAATTATTTTACTGGTTGTACGTGTTGATCCTTAACCTAACGCAGTGACCAAAACTTGTCAGCCCTATTCACAAAATTCACCCTTCAAATTTCTTTTTATTCATTTTTTTCTCAAGATTCTTATGGGCTCGTTCCAATGGGTCAGTCGTAAGCTATGTTTTTAAACAAAAAAATTCAACTTTCTAGTTATTTGAGGACATGTTTTTGCAAGTGTAATCTGGAATCCCTGTTAGGAAAAGGGTTACACTTTGTCCGTGGGAATCTCGGGAAGTGGAGCAGTTCTTGTTTACTACTGAAAACAAGTTCTGTTTCACTAATAAAATAGGACACGGAACCAACGCTTGGGATGAAAGTCTTCCAAAGTGCGCTCTTATTCATTTATTTATTTATTAGCCCGACTGTTTACAGTCAGGGCTATATTCATGACTTTCGTCTGTCCGGCGGTCCGTCCGCCCGCCCATGTCTACATTTGAGACATAAAGTGATACAGTGTACGTATGAGTGTTCCTTAGGTGATATTTTATGTGGTAAACCACACTTTAGTGTTTGTCAAAAACTACTCAATGCGTTGTCAGTTTCAGTATGGGAGAAAATACCCCATTAGCTAGTCCATGCAAAATCAAGTTTCGGATCTAAAATACAACATGAGGCATTCTTGGATATAAATCTTACCACAAAGGGTTGGTCAAAGTACCATCTAGGGTCAGTAGGACACGGACTAAGTTACCACATATGGAAGTAACCACATAAGAACTACTGAATGTGTGTTCGTCCGTCCGTCTGTCGGTCTGTTAACATTTAGAGTTTTGGTTAAAGTTTGTGGTTAAATTTTTTTAGTGAAGGTTAAAGTTTTTTTCTTTTTAATTAATATTAATTACTGTTGATTGTATCATTCTTATTGTGTTGTACGTTATTTTGGGAGATATTTAACCCTTTTTTGTTGTCAATTGAACTTAGACTAAAGTTTTTGGTCAAAGTTTTTTGTTCACAAAGTTACACCTTTAATTCTTCAAATAGTTTAGTGGAATGTCATTGTTTCTCATTTGGGACAGTTTCGACTGTCTACCGAAGCTTTTTACTGTGATTTTAATTCATATTGGCATGATTTTTACCTCTTTTAAACATGTTTTCAGACTTAGTTTCTTTGTATGTGAATTTAGGCTTTTACCACATACTTTGTTACTTTAATTCTTGCATGGTAAATACAGCTTAAGAATTGCATTTACATCAGCAAATTCTTTTATCGGTTTTAGGAAATATTCAACCCTCCTTTTACAGTCAATTTTACTTTGTACTCCCAGCTTAAAGTTTCGGATTAAAGTTTTGCTTTTCAAGGTTGTACCTTTCATTCTTCAAACACTGTGTTACAACGTCATTTTTTAGCCCGACTGTTTACAGCCAGGGCTATAGTCATGACTTCCGTCCGCCCATCCATCTGTCCGTCTGTTAACATTTAGAGTTTTGGTTAAAGTTTGTGGTTAAATTTTTTTAGTGAAGGTTAAAGTTTTTTTCTTTTTAATTAATATTAATTACTGTTGATTGTATCATTCTTATTGTGTTGTACGTTATTTTGGGAGATATTTAACCCTTTTTTGTTGTCAATTGAACTTAGACTAAAGTTTTTGGTCAAAGTTTTTTGTTCACAAAGTTACACCTTTAATTCTTCAAATAGTTTAGTGGAATGTCATTGTTTCTCATTTGGGACAGTTTCGACTGTCTACCGAAGCTTTTTACTGTGATTTTAATTCATATTGGCATGATTTTTACCTCTTTTAAACATGTTTTCAGACTTAGTTTCTTTGTATGTGAATTTAGGCTTTTACCACATACTTTGTTACTTTAATTCTTGCATGGTAAATACAGCTTAAGAATTGCATTTACATCAGCAAATTCTTTTATCGGTTTTAGGAAATATTCAACCCTCCTTTTACAGTCAATTTTACTTTGTACTCCCAGCTTAAAGTTTCGGATTAAAGTTTTGCTTTTCAAGGTTGTACCTTTCATTCTTCAAACACTGTGTTACAACGTCATTTTTTAGCCCGACTGTTTACAGCCAGGGCTATAGTCATGACTTCCGTCCGCCCATCCATCTGTCCGTCTGTTAACATTTAGAGTTTGGGTTGAAGTTTGTGGTTAAAGTTTTTTACTGAAGGTTAATGTTTTTTTTTCCTTTTTAATTAATATTAATTACTATTGATTGTATCATTCTCATTATGTTTCATCTTAATTGGGGAAATATTTAAACCTTTTTTGCAGTCAATTTAACTTAGAACTTCCAGGTTAAAGGGTTTTTTTAAGCTTTCTGTTTACAATTTTACACCTTTAATTCTTCAAACAGTTTAGTGGAATTTCATTGTTTCTCATTTTGGGCAATGTCTTCTTCTACTGAAGCTTTCTACAGTGATTTTAATTAATACTGGCATGATTTTAACCCCTTTTAAACATGTTTTCAGACTTTTACCACATACTTTGCAACTTTAATTCTTGCATGCTCAATACAACTTAATGATTTATTTATTTATTAAGGTTTAACGACACATTAACAACCAAGGCCATATTGTGTCGGTGAGTTTTACGAGTGGAGGAAGCCGGAGTACCGGGAGAGAACCACCGAGCAACGACGAGTAGCTTCCAGCTCCCCAACTTCGTAACTCCGCACTGCAGCACAGGCAGGGTTAGATTGGTTGAAGACATGCGCACCATCGACGTGCAGTACGCCTTAGTGCACGGCGTCATCGTGCCCCCATGTGGACAATCGGGGTTAAGTGCCTTGCCCAAGGACACAACGCGGAAGTCTGAATTGATCTCTCAGACGGTCAATCATCCAAGGACTAACCGGATCGGCGTTGCTTAACTTCGGTGATCTGACGAGAACCGGTTATCGCAACGCCACCGCGCCCCCAACTTGATGATTGTATTTACATCAGTGATTTCTTTTATTGGTTTTAGGAAATATTTAACCATTTTTGCAGTCAATTTTACTTAGTATTCTCAGCTTAAAGTTTCTGTTTCAAGTTTTGCCTTTCAAGGTTGTATCTTTCATTCTCCAAACACTGTGTTACAGTGTCATTGTTTTTCATTTGGGGCAAGGCCTACTGAACCTGTATACTGTGGTTTCAAATAATACTGGCATTAATTTAACCCATTTCAAAATGGTTTTCGAACTTAGTTTCTTTAAATTTGAAATTAGGCTTCTGTCACATACTTTGTTACTTTTTATCCCCACGCAAGGGAGGGATATAGCGAAGAGCTCTGTCCATCTGTCCGTCTGTCCATCCATCAGAACTTTGCGCATGGCATAACGGATTTCAATTGTTTTTGGTATATGTCTCTACAGCAACAATGTCTATGTCAAGTTCGAAGGCCATCGATATCTCTTCAAAATTATGGGAGTTATTGCCCTTTGTTATAAAAACATTCTGTTAATCTTGTTACGGCATATTTTCTTTCGAAAAGATGAAAAAAACAGAACATTTTTCTTGTCACTTTTTACCAAAATTATTTTTCTGTAGTATTATAATAGAAGATAGTAGAAGAGAATGTTTTATGTACTGCATCTTTAACCCTTTACCTAACACAAGTTGAAGCCAACAAAACAAATTATTTTTCTGAAACATCAGATTTGTTCATTTTTTACTTCTAACCATTGCTTATTAGTCCTTATTGGAACAAGCTCATCAAGCTTGTTCCATTAATAGGTCATGAGGTATGTTTTGGGGTAGAAAAATTAAAAAATAAAATCTGAATAGCAATTTTTGTATATCAAAGGTGCAGATATGGCAGATTCGTAAGGTAAACGGTTAACCCTTTACCCAACGTAACGGCCAAAACCGGCCAGCGCTATTCCCAAATATCGCCAATTAATTTTCAAAATATTTTCATTTTTTGTCTCAAAAACATAGGTTATGACCCCTCGTTGGAACGAGCTCTTCGAGCTCGTTCCAACGAAGGGTCATAACCTATGTTTTTGAGACAAAAAATGAAAAAAATTAGTTATTCAAGAATTTTTTTTGCAAGTGTCGTCTGCTTTTCATGTTAGGTAAAGGGTTAACAAAAAACCGCACAGTCTATTTTGTGTCTAAGCATTGTCATGGGACAGTTGGGCTCTATGCGTGACATCACTCTAGTTTATTTATTTATTTATTTATTTATTTATTTATTTATTTATTGACCCTTTATTTTGTTTAGTGGTGCTTAAGGTCACTTTCCGCATCTTTGACTACCTCGTGACCCAACATACTGATGAAGTGAAGTTTAGCCAATCGTTTTTACCTATGCTGCCCACTTGAGAGGACTTTCACTCAAGGCGTTGGTCCCGCGTCCTATTTTACTAGTAAATCAGAGCTTGTTTACCGCAGTAAACAAGCACTACCCCACTTACCAGGATTCCCAAGGGGATTTAATTGCTAAATGTATACTTCAAGGCTTTCCTTTTGTGTTGCTGGGTTAAATACACAACGGCTGGGCCGGCTGAGAGCCTAAAATCTATTTTGAAGAATCAAACCAACTCAAACGAGTTTCTATATCTTTTATTATAACTTCTTTGATTTGCAAGACGCTACTGGTGTTTGTTATTAGGTTACTTTTGGCGGGAAGAGTTCCTTACTACTCCCCATGTATACATCCCTACTTCTGATGTTTCATAACGGTTACGAATTTTACGTTGCAGGTCAGTTAACCAGTGCTGTGGAGAACTTCACTCGTGACGCGAAAGAATTTCAGGAAAGAATGGACACCATCAATAACAACAAGTGAGTGCGTTTATGTGACCTCTTATAGAAAAAATGTTATCGGGTATTATATATGTTCAGTATGACCGCCGTGGACTGGTCACTTTCCATGGGTGGGTAATATTTCCACGGACACAATAATATTAGATTTAAAACACTAATTATAGAAATAATCATCAAATATTTTAATTAACCCTTTGAACTCTAGTGGTATTATCTTCCATGCCAGTATAATGGCAGCAATTAGAAGAGTCCATATTCATTATGTGGGGTAGATCAATTAATATTTTCAACGTGCAGCCTCGAGGCTGTACGTTGAAAATATTGATTGGTCTACCCCCACACATTTACTGAACAGACATCCTATTTAATGACGTAATGATGTATCATGTTCCTGGCCGGAAAAAAGGCCGCGGGAGTTCAAAAGGTTAATGAAGCACCGGGTACAGCCCGGTACTTCATTCATTAACATTTTCCTAATGATGATTTTTATTACCTGGTAAATGCTTGCGTGGCCATCACTGCCCACACGTGGATTACGACCAGTCCACGGCTGCTGTACTGTATCAACGTTTGTTTACCACTGAGCTGGCGGAATGGGATGTCGGGAAGCAGTACCCCGTCCACCCCAAACACACACACATATATACACGCGCACTTTCTTCCATAAACATGTGACTTGATAACACCATAAGTTAAAACATAACTTATGTGATGATAGTATTCGTACTATTTGATTTTACAAATTCAATAATAAAGACAACAGATTTAACGATGACTTGTTTATGTAATTGAGTGTGACGTTCGACAATATCATAACATCCTCCCTCTTATTTAAAGATCTACACTGTAAGTTTAAATGAAGGAGGTAACCTATTAATTTCAAATTGGTCGTGGAATTCTTGAAGTACATTGGAAATTATTATATTTTGTTGGGAATTTGGTAACTCGACCAGAACGAGTCTGATAACCAGGTGGCTCTGATGAGTCAGATTCATGTGAATTGGTGCGCTCTGTGGAACGGATCAATTCACCGGGATCTGAAATATTTTCATCAAAGTTTTCTAAAACTTCTGTTTCGTTGGGGAAGTATTCATTTGTGGTACGAAGATGCACTCTATTTCGTCGATATGTTTGGCCTGCAGGTGTACGGACAACGCAAGATCTTGGCTGAGGTAATTTCTCAATTACTACAGCTGGTTTCCAAATTTTACTTTTTAAGTCCAGCATTCGGACTGATTGACCATTGTCAAGTGGGGCAAGTGATTTGGTTCCAACATTATGAAACTGTTTTTGTTTAGACTGTTTTTCAACCAAATGATCATGAACATTTTTAACTTTTACAACATTTTGAGTTAACTGAATTTCTGAAGTAGGTACTACAGATCTTAACCTTCTACCCATCAATATTTGAGCAGGAGATACATTTAACCCTTCCATAGGAATGTTTCTCATTTCCAATATAGACAAATAAGGATCTGTACCTGCATGTTTAGATTTTTTAAGTACACGCTTGACAGATTGAATAGTTTTTTCAACAAGGCCATTTGGGCGGGGGTAATGGGGACTGGATGTGACATGCTGAAAATTCCAGTCTTGGGAAAATTTAGCAAATTCTGCGCTGCTAAATTGTGGACCATTGTCACTCATGACGACTTCAGGAATTCCATGTCGACCAAAAAATGATTTCAGAGAAGTAATGACTTGACTACTTTTACTGTTCTGTGACAGTAATGCGGTTTCAAAGTATTTTGAAAAGTAGTCAACACATATGAGATAATTTTGCTGATTAAATGTGAATAGGTCTATGCCTACTTTCTGCTAGGGACGATCAGGCACACTATGTGTAATAAGGGGTTCATTGGTTTGTGATTTCTGAAATGTATTACACGATTCACATCGCGACACTATATCGGTAATTTGTGTATTCATTCCAGGCCAAAATAAAACGTCACGACCACGACGTTTTGAGCGTTCAATCCCTTGATGACTGCTGTGAATTTTATCTAACATTTCTCTGCGAAGGGATGTAGGCACGATCAACCGTTCACTTCTCAGGAGTATACCATCTAAGTAGGAAATCTCTTCCTTACAATCATAGTATGGTCTAAGTTCAGCACAGACTGAAGATCTATCACTAGGCCAACCATCTAGAACAACTTCTCTTAGCTTTTGAAGTGTAGGGTCTTTAAGTGTTTCAGTCTTGAAACTTTGAAGTTTCTCGTTACTAACAGGTATGTTATTCAAGGTATGAACATTAAATTCGTCAGTCTCAGGTGGTGTCACTGGACGTGCAGCTCGACTTAAAGTGTCAGCAATCAATAGTTCACTACCAGCCTTATATTTAACAATAAGGTCATATTTCTGTATTTTAAGCATCATGCGCTGAATACGAGGTGGTGATGAAGATAACGGTTTTCGAAAGAGGCTTTCAAGCGACTTATGGTCAGTTTCAACATTCACGGTTTTCCCATAAATATATTGATGGAACTTAGTACAGCCGAAAACAATGGCTAATAGTTCTTTTTCGATTTGTCCATAGTTTTGTTCAGATTTGTTCAAAGAACGTGATGAATAAGCTACAGGCTTTTCATTCTGTAATAATGAAGCACCAAGACCGTCTTTAGACGCATCAACAGTAAGAGTTATCGGTTTCTCTACATCAAAATGTTGTAATACGGGAGAGTTTGTAACAAGTCTTTTTATATTGTCAAAACATTCTTCTTGTTCTCTTTCCCAATGCCATTCCACATCTTTCTCGAAAAGTATGCGTAGCGGCTTATTCACTGTTGATAAATTCGGTATAAATTTCGCGACATAATTTACCATGCCAAGCAGTCCTTGAACGTCTTGCTTACATGTCGGTGTAGGCATTTCAGTAATACCCTCAATATGTTCTTTAGTGGGGGAAATTCCATCTTTACCAACTTCATGTCCAAGATAGACAATCTTCTCCAAACCAATCTGACATTTGGTTTCTGATTTATTCAGTTTCAAATTGGACTGTTGCGCTCTATCTAATACGCGTCTGAGTCTGGTATTATGTTCTTCGATATTTTCTCCCCATACAATAATGTCGTCTACAACTACGTCAACACCTTCAATGTCATCGAATAACGGCCCCAAGGTGTATTAAAGGTAAGTAATTTAGAGCTCGGCTCGTCGACCGTAAGCTGCCAGAATCCTGACGAAGCATCTAACTTGCTGATTATTGTAGCACGTCCAAATTTACTGGTGACTTCATCAAGTGTTTTTGTAGGATGATACTCTCGCTTAATTGCTTTGTTCAAGTCTCTTGGATCAAGGCACACTCTAACCTTGTCACGCTTTTCGACAATGACTATCGAATTCACCCAGTCCGTCGGTTCAGTAACGCGCTCAATAACATCAGCGTCGATCATTCTATCGAGTTCCACGCGCACTTTATCTTTTAATGCGAATGGTATGCGTCTCGGCGGATACACCACAGGTTTTACTGAAGGATCTATTTCAATTTTGTGTTCACCTTCAAGACAACCTATGCCTTGAAAAACATCAAGATATTCTTCTAATATGTCGATCGGGTTTTCTGATTCTGACTGTACTGTTTTATTGATCGCATAAACACGCTGAACAAGATTGAGTTCGAGACAACTTTTCAAACCCAACACAGGAATAACATTTCCTTCAACAATATAAAACCTCAGTAACAAAATACTTCCCTTTATGTGTAAGGACTATATCGGCCTTACCCATCGTACGGATATTATGGCCAGAATAGGCCACTAGCTTGCACATTGATTTTGCTTTCACGATTACATTACCGGATATTTTATCAAACACACTTTTCAGCAACACGTTACATTGCGCACCGGTTTCAATCTTCAGTTTCGCAGATTTATCATTTAATTTTACATTCACGGACCAGTCGGCTTCATGCGTAGGCGTAGAATATACTGCACCGATGAAAAAACATTCTTAGTCATTGGTATCTAAGTCATGCGACTCGTGTACTGTATGTATATGTGGCTTACACTGGCTACTTTGTGGTTTACTTCGACACATATTGGAAAAATGATTCAGTTTTTACATTTATGGCAAGATTTACCATAGGCAGGACATTGTTGGTTAAATTTGTGAGTCTTTCCACATTTACCACATGCACTAGTAGACACATACTTATCAGGACCATTTTTGTTAAGATTTTTATTTGGGTATTTTCTATTTGGTTTCTTCACAAAAGCTATTGTGGCTTCTTCTGCAGTTATTTGTTTTATTTGTGTTGTACTGGCTTCAGCAGCGCGGCAAATGTCAATAGCTTTCTTTAATGATAGGTCACTCTCACGAAGTAATCTGGCTCTAACTGTATCTGAGATAATACCACAAACAATTCTGTCTCTAATCAATGAATCATTTAATTCACCAAATTCACAACTCATTGACTTCACCCTTAAATCAGTGACAAATGCGTCGACAGGTTCACCCTCATTTTGGACTCAAGTATTAAAAATATGTCTCTCGTAGGTCACATTTTTTCGGGGGTTGCAATAATTTTCGAACCTCTGATAAATAGCATTCAATTCTTCCTTATCGTCTGGTTTTTCCCACTCGAAGGTATTATAGATTTCTACCGAATCCGGACCAATAACATGTAAAAGAGTCATTGCCTTTATTTTTTCGGGCTTAGTCTGTATTCCAGAGGCAAACAAATAAATTTCGAACGCTTGCTTGAATTTTCGCCAATTTTCTGCGAGATTCCCAATCAAGGCCAAGGGCGATGGAGGCGGGAGTTGATCCATTACTATTTCTTTGTTTTCGTATATTAATTTATATTATTTCTTCTATTGCTTCTCATATATCTTCCTCCGTAAGTTCTTCCAAATATCTGACACCATGTGATGATAGTATTCGTACTATTTGATTTTATAAATTCAATAATGAAGACAACAGATTTAACGATGACTTGTTTATGTAATTGAGTGTGACGTTCGACTTGATCGAAACAGGGTTACACCGAACTCGATAATAACCGGAGTAGTGTGTTCCATTACTAAGGTGTATACACCACATAACAATATCATAACAACTTAGAGCATTCAAATGTGTTGATATGCAATTATTAATTTAGCTGCATGTGGCCATTGAATTCACCCTTCAGCCGGATCTGGTCTAGTTTTTCTTCGTCAACCGTTTTCCAAGTCGAAGGCTAGAAGCAAAAGGCAACGCAAACTATGACCAGATCATAACATTCATACCAGCAAAGGGTGACAAGTGTGTATTTGAACATTTGTTGAATTTAGATTAAATATGGAGCGTGACAAGACACACTACCAACTGTTTAGAAGGTATATGATATTAATTGCTTACAGGCTGCTGAGTGATATTCCTGCCTCAGAAAGCAAATATCGTGTCGCAAGAGTGTAGGTTCCTTTGATCAAATGTTTCGTTTACACAAAATCACGTTTTACATTGTCGTCCAGGGTAAACTCCCTGTGACTTTTTCATTAACTGGTTGAGTGCTAGAAGCCACTGCCAGGCCTTTGAGAAAAATGAGGCCACCAGAGCCAAAACAACATTTTTCCTGCTCACGTTTCATATTCAGTCATGATGCAAATATTTTTTTGTTTATATATTTTGTTTATATAAATTTGTTTTCTTACAAATTGGGTCCGTGGGCACTCACGAATATTTTTTCTAAAAATAAATTTCGAATGACAAATTCAGTCCATCCAAAATAACCTAGCACTGAACCAGTTAAATCTAGTTGTGGCTCCTTCAAAGCATCTATGACTGAATTTTGTGAAAAAAATGTTTTTAAAAACTCAACAGGTTAAGAATTAATTGCACTTCCCGCTCCCCCTCCCAATACATACACAAATGCACTTCAGCGCCTTCCAATGCATTCATCAAGTTCTAAGAATCAGGGAAATGACATTTTGATGGAATTCTTTTTCAGGTTTTCAGTTGTTTTTCCCATGGAAACGAACTGTGGTATGTCCAGTGCGTCTTACACAGATGTGCCCACCCAACCTCCTACAAACAGACACACGTTTATTGAGCCTCCACCGCCTCTGCTTTGACATTACAATCAAATACGGCACACTGCGAATTGTAGTAAACAGAGCAAGGCGCATAATCCCGATTTTAAAACGCTAATGATTCATTTTAGTCAGTTATATTAATAGGTAGAAAATACAATTCTAGGAAATACAATTGTAAAAGTTTTATAGTATTGGCTCCTGGTCGCTTCCTTGTAGGGAGTGACGGGTGGGGTAACAAGTGAATCTTCGAATTGTAGGAAACAAAGAGACACACTCAAATTCCTGTTAACGTGATAATATTTTTTCGACCCGTAACCTGTATTTTGAAATTATCGAGGATTGCTAACCATGAACATCGCCCTTGTTCGTATCAACAAATCGACCATGTCGATCTAACACATACCTTCTTTCACTTCTGTTTGTATTTGGCTGTTGCCAAAGACATATATGGGCTCACAATAAAACGCGGTTTTGGCACTTGAAACTGACGAATAAACACTCCCTGTAGAAACCGTGTATCCTCGATTGCGCCACCCAAAAGAATCATATTTCCCTAAAGAAAGGGTGTCGATAGAGTACCGTTTGCCTTTGATTTGAATGATATTTCTTTATTTAATATATCTTGTATATTTTCAGCCCCTTAGCTATACGATTGATAAATGATCAACTCCTTTTACTTGAGAGATCTTTCATCGATCCACTCGGTCTGCCAGGAAGACCATTTACAAGGTAAGTCAGTCCTTCACTAGAGTAACGTTGAAGAATGTGAAAATTTGCTTTCGCAATGACAAACTGTTGTGGGTACATTACCTTTTTTAAAAATTCTAAATAATTTTTGGAAACGTTTCCAAGGGTAGACATATGCAATACAGAAAATGTAGAATGACAAATAATACGAATTGCCCCATAAATTTTATTTGAAGCTATTGGGATTAAAAACCATGTACCTAAACTAACAGTCATATACACCAGAAATATTTACCCCCAAAAAATCGTCATTCAGATTACTGGGTTTTTTTTGCTCCAGACCATAATTTATGACTCATCATTGGAACGAGCTCTTTGAGATCGTTCCAATGATGGGACATAAGCTATGTATTGGAAGCGAAAAGGTGAAAACGTATAGTATTCAAGAGTTGTTCTTTCTTCGGGTGTCTTCTGTCGTCATAGATGCCAGGAGTTTGGAATGCCAAGTCAGTTTTGGAGTCCATCATAGACATAGAGAATCAGGATGGTCAAATTGGTAACATGATGTATCGATGTCCACAGATCATGTTCGCATGGCTAAGTTCAACGGACTGTAGTGTCTCACGAAATTTCTCATCATTGATTTTATATCAGCAATTCAAGGCATTATGCATGATACTTGATACTTTTTTGTTGGATTGAAAGTAAACACATTTTTCAACATTGTAAACGCCGACATTTAACTCTAAACCTGCTGAGTATTTTCAAAATATTTTTCACCAAATCTAGTCATGGCTGCTGTAGAGCAGCCATGACTAAATTTGATGAAAAATTCATCCAAATTTAACTCAAGTAATCATTGGTCAAAATGTCCATTCAATTTTCGGGGAAAACTTTGATTAAATGTGCTGAAATTATACTTATTTCTGTGGCAAGAGATTTTATGCCCAGGGCAGGAATATCCATCAGTCAGCAGCATGCACGGAGTTTAAAGTGATTGTTTTTTTTTTAATTTTGTTCATTTGAGCACCTTGACTGGCGATTTGGGCTCTGTCAGATCTACGTGAAAGGGCAAGAATGACCACATTGTCAGCAATGAGGCGAGTGTCATTGTCACACGGGCACCCTACCCGCTTCGTCGTTCTTGGGTTGATTAACAGTTGAAGAGTTAATAGTAATATGGAAGACGCCATTATGACTGTGTGTTAATGTACTTGTATCCCAACATCTCTAAATGGAATTAGCTTGGTCTGTAGTCGCCTGCCTCGTCACAGCGATCAGCTGTGAGCCGTTTTATACCGGACAGTAAGAATAGGAACCAAGGAAACATTAGTCATTTTAATTGCCTATACTGCTTTATTTTACCATTTCACTGTAAAATATTTCGAATCTCGTGGAGGGGGTCAAATGTCATGAAAAACATAAAGGGGAATTTTTGCATTAGTTGTCAGAACGGAAAACAATTTCAAACTGTGATATTTGGACTTATTCATCTCCTTCAGTTTATGACTCGGGTAATGTGTGCATGTGATTTTTTTTTTATTTTCAGGCACGTCGTCTCTGCAACAAGCAATCGTGATGCCTACGGTGCTAGCGGCTTTCCTGGGCTGACAGATGGGATGTTTGAAATAGAGAAGGCGCCAGAAAAATGGGAGGAAGTGAAGCAACATTTCTCGGTTGTTGTACATGCAATAAGATCAGCTTCATCAACACTTCGGGATGTGGTAAAATTTTTACCGCATCGTGTCAGTTAGGTCTGTATGGATGGTGGAGTGAATTAACTCTTAACTAACTAGAGATATAAAAGTATACAATGAACGCGGGGCCAAAAATGCGTATTCTGTTAGGCCTTTCAAAGTAGATCTTCTGTTTCTCGAGCCATTTTTTTGTAAAATTATTTGTGGGCGGACGGTTTTTTATTTTATTTTTTATTTTTGTAATTATTTCTTTGCCAGCAAACGTTCATGTTCTTGGTTTGTTTTATGTTTTAGGCCTCATAATCTACAGAATGGGTGGTAGTGTATTTCGTCCCTTGAGTGCAAGAAGGCTTTGCAATGCTGACGCATTGCAAAGCCTTGTTGCACTCAAGGGACAAATTTATCAATTTATTATCTTGGTTAAAATATCAGACATGAACCATTCATTTTGTGTTTTTTAAGTTTGCATTGGTTATAAAAAGAGAGAATGCGGCCTCCAAAAGGACCATGATGGAGGGCCTGAGAAACGGATGTTTAAGATTTTTAACTTTTGTGGCCTCACTAAATGATTATCGTGGAATCAGATGAAGGGAACTGGGGCACATCGCGTCGGTGATGTATCTACACTCTTTCAAAGTGCATGTTACATGATTACCTAAGCACCCAGGCCAACAGTCATATTCTGTAAGGAATTCGTCGATGTTATGGTCTGGAATCTGTCTAGTCGCCAAACAGGTCATCGCCTTTATATGGTTAGATTCACTCATTTGACCAACTGAAACATTCTAGTCCTAACAAAGAATCTAAAAAATACCATAAATATTCACTTTCTTTAAATCAACACAAGATATGTTTCTCAATCAAGACCTGATGTCACTGAATCTTTAATGTCTCCACTAATACTATTAGACATGTTTGGTTACTAAATAATTATAAAGACTCATCACAGCTGTTTTATGATTGTGTCTCGTTGTTCCACCAATTGTGTTGATACTCTGATGTTTTTAAGGAGAACGAAATACTTTTTATTGGAATATCTGTATCAGGAGCACGAAATAATATATGTATATCTTTGTGAGTAAAGGGACGTCATATGAAATCAACTCCAAGAAAAGTGGGTAAACAAATACTCCATAACAGCGTCGAATTCCTAACAGAATTAGGCTGGTAACCTGAGAGTTTGATGATTACCTATGGATTTAAAATTATGAGAGTTTGCCGATATGTCAGTTTAAGGCATACCTGTAATAATTTGTCTGCAGATGTAGACGAATTTTAGTTGCATTTGCACACTGAATAGTCTGTCTGCAAATACACACAAATTTAGTTGCATTTGGACAAGGAAACCTGGCGATTTTATTATAAATGTGGTAAGCTGTGATAAAACCTGGCTATTTTTATAACAAAAGTGGGAGTTTTGACAAACTCGTCAGTTACGACAAAAGTGGGCGCAACACTCTCCCGCGTCGTGAAAATAATATGCTATCGAAGAATCTCCGGTTGTGTCAGATTGCATCCCTGAAGATTCACACTATTCATTTATTATTGTAGAAATTCACTTCATTGCACTGAAATGTCAACGCCATTGATCAATTTAATTTGTGGTTTGAAATCCATTTTTAGAGAACTCAGAACTCGTTCTAAAAATGCCATTGGTAAGAGTTCTTATTCTTTCAACATAAAAATAAAAAAAAACTCATTCATGTAAACAGATTATACAGACAGATATAATTTGTCAGACATTTTTTATATTTTTATAATATGTAAGTAATAAACTTTCTTGTACATTCTGGAAAAGGTACTTTCGACTTATACCCAGAACGACACACGTGTATGAATGGGTTAATCGACATGGCACGAGCCACAGACCTCGAGTTTTATCCTTCCGCGATGGCTCAGGTGCTATGTCGATTAACCCATTTACACGCATGTGTCTTTCTGTGTTTTTACGCACCCTCACGTCTGTTAAAACTATTATTAGAAGGAAGGACACTCAGCAATTCATTTGACTACTATCAACAAATTCAGCACATTTTATTGCCAACCAAATTTGCGAAGGAAACCCGTGTTACTATTTCGTCCCCTGAGTTCCAGTGTGTTCTATGTGCCTAGTGGCACGTAGAACACATTGGAACTCAGGGGACGATATATAGCTATTGTTAGGGATTCAAACTGTAATTGTGGCGCACGATTTGTAGAAAATTCCAGTAAAATTTCGATTCTATTATTTAAAAATAGTCCGTCAACGATTTCCGTTCCGCACATTTGTGCGGGACAGATTTTCATTTTCCGCATGGTTTAGTGTTGCTGTAGATGGGGATTTCATAGAACAGGAGTGTAATAAAAATGTACCCTTATTGAAATGAGCTGATACATCAAAACTGTTTACAGTTAGGGGCGTTGTCTGGCGTAGTTGTGTTTTTTCTCTGACTGGGTTCGACATTTCCAACACGAATTTGCATTTCAAAAGTTGGGTGGGATATTAGTAGATGGAGTCCCACAATCAACTATGAAAACCCCCCAAAATGAATGTCTCTTCCCCATATCTAAAGTAACGGTCAAAACATACCAGCGCTATTCACACAAACTGTCATTCCAATTTTAATACGTTTTTAATTTTTGCCTAAAAAAACGTGGTGTATCACCCCTCATTTCAAGAAGCTCAAAGAGCTCGTCCCAATGAGTGGTCATAAGCTATGTTTTTGAGAGAAAACAAATGAAGTTTTCATGTTAATCGTGAATTTGTTGCAGGCGTCGTCTGCTATTCGGGATGGGCTTAATATTCTACATTCTGTCTATTCCGATTGTTGTTGTTGTTTTCCACCAGCTTGCATAGTCCTACGATTAAGTAGAATAGGTCCGACAGAACTCTAAATTCCCGTTCAAATCCATAATTGTGGCGTACTCTGTGCCTCTATATGTCACGTGACCAATGTTTAAATAAAACAGTACGACAGCAAAATAAATTTCAACAAAACCATTTGGGGAAACCAGCGTCGCCCGACGCCCCAACAGTACGTGGAGAGTGTATTATCACCAAATCACCCACAGAGTGGAGATTCCACCCAAGCAATAATTGCGAATTTGCTGCAAAGCATAACCAGCACAAGCAAAGTTTCAGCCAATGGACCTCCGGGTTAAACCCGGAGGTCCATTGACTGAAACATTGCTTGTGTTTTTTGTCGATGTGAACACAATTTGAAAGTTATAGCTTGGGTGATAACCCCACTCCGCGGGTGATTTAGTTGCAATCCACTCTCCGCGTACTGTACATCTACACCAACGGGTACACTATTAAATTACAAAATAATGTGACCCTGGTTGTTGAAAGTGTCGTTGAACCGTGATAAACAAACACTATTGGATCTGAACCTCGAAGCGATGGGGTATTTACATGTGCGTTATGTTTTCGAACAACAGAGTACGTGTGCTAACTTCTGAAAACTGTAAAACAGAGAATTGATCTGGTGTACCCTGTTGCATGAAACTGATGAATCCACTGTTTATTGAATCGTATGTTTTGTTTAAGTCTTTCCTGTAGCTTGTGGAAAATATTGCCCGTAAAATTATATAGAAGAATACATTACATCAACTATAAAATGTTGAACACCAAGCACTGTACCTGTGTTAAAATATTAGATAGTTTTGACAAAGTTTATGGAGTCGATAACACTTAGAATTTATTTATTTATATGGGTTTAACGACATTTGAACAGCCAAGGTTATATCGTGTCGGTGACAGTGTTACGTGTGGAGGAAGCCGGAGTACCCGGAGAGAACCACCGAGCAACGACGAGCAGCTACCAGCTCCCCAACATCGTAAGTCCGCACTACACCACAGGTAGGGTTAGATTGGTTGCAGACATGCGCACCATCGACGTGCAGTACGCCTTAGCACACGGCGTTGTCGTGCCCCCATGTGGACAATTGTTGTGAGGCGCCTTGCCCAGGGACACAACGCGAGAGTCCGAATCGATCCCTCAGACGGTCACCCATCCAAGGATTAACCGGGCTTGACGTTACATAACTTCGGTGATCTGGCTAACACTTAGAAATTCCCGAATCAAAGCACAGTGAGTACTCGCAAAATGATTTGATATAGGTTCCTGCGAAGCTTTGGTTCGATTCGAAATGTTCGCGATGATGTGATTAGATTCGCATCTTCGTTGATTCAGACATTTTTAAATCGCTGAAATTTTCTCAAAATACTACCAAGTATCTCCTCTTCTTGGACTTTACTTCTGTCATCAGGTCTCCTGGACAGGAGACCTGATGATAGAAGAATAGTTCAAGGAGATTGTGCCTATGAGAATGCCTTCATTTCGTTTCATGAATAAATCCGCGTTTTCGGGTGACTTTTCCGCACAGACGAGTCTCTCTTAAGTGCAATATTTGAGTGACGACACGCAATATTTACGATGGTACAAATGTGCAATATCTGCAACACGAAGAGTGGCGAAATTCTATTCGATGTTTGACTCGATTCGAAATCTTTAGTCCGATTGGAGTCGAGATTCGATCCGACCAGACATTTTAGATTCGCGTGGCCCTAATTTGGTACCCAACCACCCGACTGTGACATCTACCACACACGAAGGCACACATGCTAGAAGAGTGGAAGCTTGATGGACCAGCCAGCAAATGTGCAGGTCATGGATTTGTGGGAGATCTTCCTGGTGCTCCATGAAATGCTAATTGGCTTGTTGGGTTCTCATATTTCCTCTTGTCAAACAAATATCGAAAGGGGCTTATGTCCACCCGTTGAGTGGCCGAGTAACAAATCACGTGTGCATACTGTGAGTTCGTTATCTCTAGAGTCAAAATGGTAGCTTACCATCATGTTCGGCATGTATAGTACGGCTAAGGCGATTATAAAGAGACAAATTACAGCCAACATCAGCAATCTGCAGTCTGTGGGAAATCGCACTCTTGTTGGCAATGAATGACCAGACGTACCTCGTGACAAACCGGTTATGCTGAAATGTGAGAGTTGCTCGAGACCTCTCTCAGCTGATTTGGAGTTACCCACCTTGCTGCGGAATTGACACAAAATAATACATCAAACAACGATGTTATAAAATACAGTTGCTTAATAACTGGACAGTAGTAACACGTGTATTAGCTAGCTACATTTGATTAAAGATAGGAAATTTGATCTTCCCTCAAAATACATTTTTTTAAAAATGTTATTCAAGAAATACAATGATACAGAATAATATAATTTATGACCACCGCATATTGCAATTGCTCCAAACAATCAGCATCTGCACAGCAGTTTTCAATTTTTCAAGACAAGGTGTGCATCAAGAAGGCATCCTTGATTGTCAGTCAACTCATTGTTGTCATCTAATTATCTATCAAGCTTTCCACAAAGGAAAAAATAAAGTAGTTCTTTTGCAATTGTTAACCCGTTACCAAACGCAGACGATATCAAAATTTATTATTTTAAATATCATTTTTTCCAGTTTTTCAAAATATTTCAACAAAACCATATCATGTGACCCCTCATATGAAAGGGGCTCGACTAGGGGTCACATGATATGGTTTCGTTGAAATGTTTTGAAAAATAATATTTGTTCAACTGCTGAATTTGCATATTACGAGGGCGGATACGGCCGATTCGTTGGGTAAAGAGTTAAGGAACTCTCTGGAATCGTGTGTAGAGATTCCTTTATCTGCACAATCTGGGAACAGGCTGCAAATGTTCTTAAAGATATTGAACGATTGTTGGTCTTAAACCCTCTCTGGTTCTTATAATGATCAATGTGATCCCTGTTGCATATAGTGATCAGTGTGATCCATGGCGATTATAGTGACCAACATGGTGCATCTCTGAAGAACAATGTTTCAAAAAGGAGCTGCCAGAAGTAAACGATTTGATGGGCATTACTACAATACTTCCAAATCAGAGGCAATTGCGAAAACTTATTGCCGAACTTTCTTGCACAGCGCTCAACTCATTCAAACTCACATCCCATTTTGCGCGCAACAGCCTGATAAATCCAGTCTTGATAGTATTTAATTTGTTACCTAACCGAAGGGCCCAATCTTCCCAGCAATGTAGACAGAAATGGACTTTCAATTTATTTTTCTTCAGTTATTGCTTAAAAATTGCTTGCGACCTGTTTTGGGATGAACTTGGAGCGAGGAGTCGTAAGCTATGTTTTGGAAATAAAAAATAAATAAATTGAAACTCTTTATTAATTTTTCGAAAAATATTATGTGATCCGATTTTCGTTTGGTACAAATGTCAATACCTGGTGGTGGCTCATCTTTCTCTAATACAACCTGAGGACGAGTTCGATAGAAAAAAATTATATGTTTTGCCTAAAACGCTCGACCAGCTCGTTCCGATGTGGCGCCGAAAGCTATGTTTTGGTCGCAGAAATTGAAAACACGGATTGTGAATACGGCTGGGTGGATATGGCAACCTGAGGACGAGTTCGATAGAAAAACATTATATGTTTTGCCTAAAACGCTCGACCAGCTCGTTCCGATGTGGCGCCGAAAGCTATGTTTTGGTCGCAGAAATTGAAAACATGGATTGTGAATACGGCTGGGTGGATATGGCGGTTACGATGGGTAACGTGTTGAGAAAATCAGTTAATTGTCAGATGTTTAACAAATTAACGAATATTCCCCACAGGTTAACCTTTTACCTAACACGAAAAGCAGACGACACTTGCAAAAAAAAATTCTTGAACAACTATTTTTTTTTCATTTTTTGTCTCAAAAACATGGGTTATGACCCCTCATTGGAACGAGCTCGACGAGCTCGTTCCAATGAGGGGTCATAACCTATGTTTTTGAGACAAAAAATGAAAAAATAATGAAAATTAACTGGCGATTTTTGAGAATAGCGCTGATCGGTTTTTACGTTGGGTAAAGGGTTAATGTCATTGATGCAGCTGTTCTGTTCTCTAAGGCTGAACGAAATTATTGAATATTCCCATTCTTCTGTGGTTTCCAAACCTGAGGGTGGGCTCTTTCATTTTGTTAGGATGAGTAGCGGCACTATATGCACTTTGTTCAGGAAAACCGTTTTGCATTAAACATTCTATCACTTCTAAACATCAATAGGCATGAGAGTGACATGACTTTTTCTCATAATAAAGTCGCTACTCATTAACATCAACTCTGTAGATGGTTGGTTTGTATGGGTCGATGTACAGATCTGGAAATTTCTTGTAATGTTGGTCGACATTTGGTTTCTTACCGCACGCTGCCACAAGAAGAATTAATGCACCGACGACTCCCAAAGCTCCACCAACGATGGCCAGGAAGAAAGACCACGAAAATGACCAACCATCGGCCTTTCTTTGGAAAGCATATAAAACCGAAGCAATGATGACACATACTCCTGCAATAAAAAAAAACAAAACCCAGATTTATAAACAAAATGCGTAATTATTATTTAATTTACATCACATACTTCTCCATTTGAAATGGGTAAATGGGGGAGGCAACTGCTGATATAATTTATAGTCCCATCTTATTTCCTTAACGACCCCTAAGTAATTTAGGCCAATATATCCAACTTACTTTCAGTTCCAATTTTTTCCCCATAATGCAGCTAGGAATTTAATCAATTCAATCTTTTTGACAGAGTTCATTAAGCTCCGTGAAAAAAGATTCAATTGGTAAAATTCGTTCTTGCCTTTAGGGAAAGGTTTGCTGCGTGAACTGTTGATATTTTTGGCATCAATGTGCGGAATGTTAATTCAATTGTAACAAACTGTGACATCTTGGGTTTCCCTGGTTGCACAACTAATGTCCCATGTAGGCCCACAATGGACTGGCGTATTGGTTTGCAGTTTACCATCATTTTATACATCAGCTTATACAATTGATACGAAACTTGATCTGTTAATCTGTTTACCCTTTATCAAAGATGTCTAGGGGAGATAATTACGAAGTAAATGAAGCGAAGGTAAATTATCCCACCCGGTGACCGACGTGAAAAGCCAACTGTCCCTGAGCAGAGAGATAAATATTGCAGGCAGCCTAAAGATCCGCATATTTTGCAATCGAGACGAGCGGGTAACAAAGCTGCTGCTGCTGCTGCTGCTGCTGCTGCTATGGAGTTCGTCGCACAAACACGTGTTTGTGTCCATTCTGCACGGTTATTCTATGCTTTCGCCAAATCCACATGGACTGAAGATTGGACATTGTGTGAGAAAAGAAGAATGATGAACCTTTTACCAAGTCTAAACTTGGACATTAAAACCATGCCGTAATATAACTTTTGGTGTTGTGCGTCCTGAGGCCTCATGGCTTCGGGATGTACCACACAAAAAAACGAGTTTGGGCTACATTTTCCCAATACAACTGAACGACACTTTCTCAAAAAACTGAAAATATTTATTTCTTACCTCACATAGATAGATTACGACGCCTCATTAAACGAGCACAACCAGTTTGCGGCAATTAGTGGGGAAATATTAGTGGGTTTTCAAAACACGAATTGGTACTTCGCTACAGACGGTAAGGTCAGAAGTAAAACACTTGATCAGTAACATAGATATTTCAATCTTTGTATTGCTAGAAATTCTGAGGATTTAATTAATTGGAACCATTGTAGGGGCAGTTAATCCAGACTGATAATTTGTGGAAATTCACACTGAATAAATTTGAGTTAACGCGAATGGAAACTATGTGGAATTGATACGGTTTATTTGAGCTGAAGTTCTCTCTTGTACTTTTTATTTGGAATAATTATATATTTAATTATTTGCAGTTGATGTTTATGAGTTATCAGCGGTTTTCCGTGGGGGCATGACGGCGCTGTGTACTAATGCGTACTGTACGTTGATTGTGCATTGTCTTCAGCCAATGTTGACCCTGCTTGTGTGGAGTTAGTATGTTGGGGAGTCTGACCGGTGCTCGCCATTGCCCGATGGTTCTCTCCTTGCACCCCGGTTTCCCCACCCGTAAAACTGCTCGACACGAAGTGACCCAGGCTATCGAAAGTGCCGTTAAACCCCCAATAACAACTATAACAATAATCAGCGGTTTTCAGTAGTGTGCGACGAACTGACACGACAAATATTGGGCGCATGCTATCGCTTGAGAACGAAAGCGTTCCATAAACGCAGATTTCTAGGGGCTAGAATTCTTATTGAAAGCGAGACATCCATGCAGTTAAATGGAAATGTGGATAGGTTATTAAACGAGAAACCTTTCATTCAGATATATGAAGTTAGTATTGAAAAATACTCATGTCATTACTTTCATGAAAGACAACCAGATTTTTGGTTAGGAGGTTACTTTGCGAAAACTCAATTAAGCTCGAATTGTCTGGAGTGAATGTAATTTCCTTTCATCTGGACAGTTACAAGGCACGTTCAACAACTGAAGTGCGGGGAAGTTAAATTAAATTCACTTCTTAGTACAGTTTATATAAACTGAACCTCCCTTCCTTATCGGACAGCTGATTTACTTTTATGAGAAACATTCAGACCTTTGGAGACACTCGAAAACCGGATTAATTTCTTTGTTGTAATAACAGACTTTAATAAAAAGTTAAACATAAATTTAATTTTGGTTTCCCTTCTTCATGCAATATCAAAACCAATATACAGAGACGGCGGAAGTTCTATAAAAGTGGAGGGCGCAAATTTTCAAGGCTACAGTGGTTCGGCTCATTGGGAGAAACAGTTACAATCGTATATCGGTATTTATTTATTTATTGGGGTTTAAGGTCACATACTTATGCACAGTGGCTAGTCGTGACCGTGGCAGTTTTACGGGTGGAGGAAGCCGGAGTACCCAGAG
Source organism: Pictodentalium vernedei (assembly GCA_031216915.1). Lineage (NCBI taxonomy): Eukaryota > Metazoa > Mollusca > Scaphopoda > Dentaliida > Dentaliidae > Pictodentalium > Pictodentalium vernedei. The sequence goes on from CM062292.1 coordinate 173,236,001, forward strand.
AGAACCACCGAGGAACGACGAGCAGCTGTCAGCTCTTCAACATCGCAACTTTGAACTCTGCACTGCGGCACAGGCAGGGTTAGATTGGTTGTAGACATGCGCACCATCGACGTGCAGTACGCCTTAGTACACAGCGTCATCGTGTCCCCATGTAGGCAATTGGGGTTCAGTGCTTTGCCCAAGGACACAACGCGGGAGCACGAATCAGTCGCTGAATTGGTCACCCATCCAACTACTAACCGCGCTCGGCGTTGCTTAACTTCGGTTATCTGACGAGAACCGATTACTTGACGCCACCACGCCTCCATCGTATATCGGTAAATGTACCGTGATACACTATGGTGTCTCGTTTAGATGAGCAAGCCACGGTGTGGTCACTGTCCTGTCCATTTCTTCTACATCAATCATCTTCCAACCCCTTTAATGTGGACCATCGGGTTGGAAGATGGTCGAAGTAGAAGAAACGGACCGAAGCGATCGAAGGTGGGATTCGTTGACAACTGTTGTTTGGATTTGCAAATAATATATTACAGGAATGCCTTATACTGGAACGTTTGCATGCGCCTATTTTAACTCATGTGTAACCGCGCAACATGTCTGTGGAGAAAGTGGAGGGCACGTGTCCCCTGTATCCCCCTGGTTCCACAGCCTCTACCTATATAAAAATATCAAAGAAATACCATTCGTTTGACATCTTATCAGCGTACTGAATGTTTTACTTTAGAACATTTTGTTACTGTATGAATCAAGAACTGTTCGGTTGCACTTTACATTTACATGTATGTTCCATCTCTAGTATATGGGGATTGTATCACCTCCCCTTATGGCATATAGCACCATTACGCTCTTGGCTTGAACAGGGACACTGGATATCATGAAAGAGTTTTTATTTTAATGCCGATAAAATAGACGCGCATGTGCAAGAGGGGTTAATTGGTGGGTAGGTCACTTACAGGTGCACATTAAAATTAGTTGGATTAAAAATAAACCCAAATCAACTGGGTTGAGTGAACATTCACTCAAGCCGGCTGTTTGGGTTCATTTTAACGCAGCAGATTTTAGAGTGTGCTTGATGGTTTTCGTGTTTTTGAGTGGACATCAGCTTTATCTCATTCGCAGCGACGGGAGACCCTTTTTTTCTCATTCGCGGCTTCTCATTAAAACATTTCATGTAATTCTGTATTTGAATGGCCTGCTTGGGTTATTTCCAATGAGGGGAAACATGCCACGTACTTGTTAGAAAATTACGTTTCATTTTTATTCTCTTAAATTTTATTTTCGTGTTAGTTTATTTTTGTTTCACGCCTGTTCTATGAAATCCCCATCTACAGCAACACTAAACCATGCCGAAAATGAAAATCCGTTCCGCACACATGTGTGGAACGGAAATCGTTGACGGACTATTTTTAAATCGAAGCGAAATTTCGATGAAATTTACTACAAATCATGCACGGCAGTTACAATTTGAATCGCTAGCGATAGCTAAAAATAGTAACACGGGTTCCCCTCGCAAATTTGGTTGGCGATAAAATATGTTCTTTTGTTGATAGTCCCCCCCCCCCCCCCCCCGAGTTCCAATGTGTTCAGAGTGCCTACTGACACACAGAACACATTGGAACTCGGGGGACAAGTTGTCAAATGAATTGCTGTGTCCTAATAATTTCTTTTATAGACGTGAAGGCGTGTAACAAACACAGAACGACACACGCGTGTCAATGGGTTAATCGATATGGCACTTGTGCCATCGCGGAAGGATAAAACTCGAGGCCTGTGACCTCTCGTTCTATCCTGCCGCGCTAGCGCTCGTGCCATATCGATTAACCCGTTCTCATCCTGTGTTGTTCTGCGTATGAACTCGGAAAACGATTCTAAAGATTACATATATAATGTAGAAAGTGGTTATAGTAATTTCTGTCAGCTGGCGCTTTAAGGTTTTACTATTAATACTTGCCTCCTATCAAACTGACAATCGCAAGTGTAATCATCACCGTTCTAAAATGCAATCCGACTCCGGCGTGAACGTAGGCTGGAATGAACACCAGAACAAACAACAACAAAGCCAATCCAGCGACCATCAATCCCCGAACCACTTGAAACCAAACTGAAACAGAAAACATTGAAAATACATATCCATTGTCACACACTCTCTGCACTTTGAGTACGAAACCGTTGTGAGAATACATTTTGCCTAACATTAGTGTCCTTCCACTTGTTGATACAACAGGAAAGCCCACTTAAATTGATAACTCCTAATTGAAAAACCTTGTAAATTGAATATAATATTCAAACATCAAACCATTTACCATAGCTTCAATCCAAATTTCGCCTGTTCATTGCAAAGAGGTTTTCGGACACACACCTGTTAAGTGAATAAAATTGTAGCAATATGATGAGAAATTACCCAAACAGTCATCAAATTCCCCCTTGTATATAGACCTATTTGGCCTTACTGCCACCAATATGGGCATTTAATCTACGAGTTCTGTCAAACAAGTCATAATAGAATAAATGCTCAGTTTTTGCTATAGAATACAGGACAGTGACCAAATCCGTGTTAACCCTTTACCTAACCTGAAAAGCAGACGACACTTGCAAAAACAATTCGTGAATAACTAATTTTTTTTCATTTTTTTGTCTCAACAACATAAGTTATGACCCCTCATTGGAACGAGCTCGACGAGCTCGTTCCAACGAGGGGTCATAACCTATGTTTTTGAGACAAAAAATGAAAATATAATGAAAATGTACTGGAGATTTTTAAGAATAACCCTGGCCCGTTTTGGCCGTTATGTTGGGTAAAGGGTTAACAGAATACTCCTATTATTTGAATTACTTTCACTGCCAAAGTGACTCTTCAGTTAACAAGGTTCCACTGTAATAAAGTTCACGGCATGCTCCTGTGTTTTACAACGTGTATCAGCATACGTATCTTTGTTCCATAGAACGCTTGCACAAATAAGAGACTTTTGATTTCTGCCTTAAAGGATGTTAATGGTGGACTGTTCGGACACTCCTTGACTGCATTTGTCAGAGCATTTCATAATTTTGGTGTCGCGATTGAAAACCTCTGTCACCACCTTTGATCAGTTTTGACATTGGTTGAATTAAGTTAAATTCATTCGAAAAGCGGAGTTGCCTGACTGGCACATAGAGAGCGGGCAAATCGGAAAGGTAAGACGGCGCCAAACCATACAAACGTCGTTATGTTAGCACGTATATTTTAAACTGCATTCATTGGTGAATGGGGAACGGATGTAGACAGAAAAAAACGTACTGGTGTAGTATAACTAAACATCCTGCTCTTCGTAGCAAAACATGCTGCACAGGTTTGAATATGCTGAATATTTTCAAGTGATATTTTTATAGCCATCAGTTGTCATCTAAAAAGTCATGACTTTTGGGCCGAAGCTTCTTGTTGGGAAAGAAATACTCATACAGCTGGGTGCCATCGGTATAAAAGTAAACTTGAAGTTGAAAACAAATTCCAACCCGTTGAACGAGGTATTAATATAGTGCGTATATCTCAACTGAGGAGCTTTCTTAGCCCTTGAAAGTCCATATTTATTATTTGGGGGTAGGCCAATTAATATTTTCAACGTGCAGCCTTAGGGCTGCACGTTGAAAAAATGGTTTGGTCTACACCACACATTTACCTTGCAGCCACCCCCCCCCCCCCCCCCCTTAATCACATTATGACGTAGCTTGTGACCCGGCCGGAAAAACGGCATCTGGAGTTCAAAGGATTAATTTTATATCCCATGGACTAATTTTCCAAAATGCCCTCCAACTATGGTCGAGTACGGCTCACGAAATGTCCCATGTCGGCGAAAGCTCGAGTGCATATATATGGCTGCAAATGGAACCTAGATAGAAGGAACACCACGACTACAACGACGAGTGCAAATCTCTCAAAAGATTTATGGCATGCTCATCAACTGCTGAATTGTCCATTACATAAATACTTCTTTATGCATACCGGATGTGGGCGAGGTAGCTCAGTAGGTAGAGGTGCAGGCTGCAAGCCGAGTGGCCCTCCATTCGAATCCAACCTGCGGAAACCGCGTTGTATCCTTGGGCAAGACACAATACATTGCCCACGTGAGGGCACGATGCCGATGTGTATTAAGGCGTACTGCAAGTCGATGGTGCACTTGTCTTCAACCAATGCTAACCCTGCTTGTGTAGCATTAGTATGTTGGGGAGCCTGATAGTTGCTCGCCGTTGCTCGGTGGTTCTCTCCAGGCTTCATCCACCCATAAAACTGTCCGATGACCCTGTTTCGAAAGTGTCGTTAAACCCCAATAAATAATAATATATGCACACTGGATCGGATATATTAATCTTCAGGAACATTAACGGCCAAAAGCAAATGCCACATTACTTGTTGATTGTTTACTGATTACTGGCTACACGAAATGAAACAATATCGTTGGATTAGATTGACGAGTTTCTGGATCACTTTTATCATTTGATCATACCACCTTTTTTAACCCTTTACCTAACACGAAAGGCAGAAGACACTCTCAAACGAAATTATTGAATAACTATTTTCTTCCTTATTTTGTGTCAAAACGTAACTTGTGACCACTCATTGGGACGAGCCCAACGGGCTCGTTCCAATGAGGGGTCATAAGTTATGTTTTTTGAGACAAAATGAAAACTGAATAGTGATTTTTCTGAATCGCGCCTGTCGGGTTTGGCCGTTACGTTAGTAAAGGGTTAAAACACGCTCGGGGGGGGGGGGGCTGTAAAGCATGATCATTCGAACTCCCGTGGGAATCCCCGGGAAATAGATCATGGCTTGTATACTGTGGTAAACAATTTCTACTTTGCGAGTAAAATAAGAACCCGGTAAACAAAACCTGGGATGGAATTTATCTAACATGGGAAGCACAGGTTTAAACTATTGGCTATACTTGACTTCATACCTGTGTTACCGTCATGCTATAGCCTGATGAGGAACGTGTCATTAAACACCAATAGATAAATACGATCATTAAATAACTTTCCGGAGGTAACCTCTGGTGTATTTGTAGTCTCGTGCGATATTTGAACCCTGATCACTGTTCATACATACACATTTCGAACGCTGTGTATCGAAAAAATATGTTTTGGCTAGCGGCAGGGGGTGGGGGCTTGGCCTCCGTAAAATTTCCGCCCCCTCCAAAAGAACACCATTGACCAGATGCAAGTTTCACACAACATAAAATGGTCTCCAATATGGGGACTACACACGCTACAAATGCACTAAATTTTACAAAACTTTCTCAGAGGTGTGGGAGGTGTTAATCCTAACTAGGACGCTCCGGTCGTTGTCCCTCCTCCTCCCACTTCCTCCGGAGGATCCTAGTTAGAACAAGGGGAGGTCCCCGATACCCCACCCAACAGCCTTGCGAATATCACCCACCCCTCCCGAAAAAGAAAAAAAAAATCTCGAATACTTCGGAATCTCTATGACGTTGGGAACTTGTAGGTGCTTTTGCGTGACGAACTTACAGGTTTTATAGAGTGAATGGCGAAAAAAATATAACCATTGAAAATTGTGCTGTGGCGTACGGCGCCCTCGGACACCACTGAATTTTGTTTCAAACTGACAGAACGAAACTTGACGAGCATAAATAGTTCTTGTCGTTTTGTAGAGTGTATTTGATAACTGTTTTATGCACTGTTGATTATACAGGTCGAGATTTATAGTTTACACGTCATTTTTAAACCCTCCAATTTCACACTTTATTGCTCTATCGTTTCTTCACCATTAATGACTTTACAACAGGTTTAACGAATCATCATGGCATAAACATTCCGAAATTTAAAAAGATGTTTATCAAGTTGCTATCAATTCTGTACATCATCGTCTGTTCACTTTTCTTTGTCGCAAATTTCTATGTTACTCAGTCGAGCCGCAGAATACTGTGGACAATCCATACTCTGAGAGATGTAGACTGGGTGTTCGGTTTACCGGCAAATTTCTAATCTGAAAATTCGGCTTACTTATCTCACGTGGCTGTTGGGGCATTGGACTGCAGATCGAAGGGTCGACGGTTAGATCCCGGCCCGCGACATCTGCGTTGTGTCCTTGAGCAATCAACTTTATTCCGATTGTCCTCGTGTGAATACGGTGATGCTGTATACAAGGGCGAATAGCAATGTGCAATGGCACACTCCACTTCTCTTCAACCATGTTGGGAGCGCGGTGGCTCAGTAGTATACTGTTGGACTTCTATGCTAGAGGTCCCGAGTTCGATCCCCGTCCGGGACAACCCGCGTTGTGTCCTTGGGTATGGCACTTTATCCCAGTTGCCTACATGGGGGCACGATGGCGCCGTGTACTAAGGCGTACTGCACGTCGATGGTGCACATGTCTTCAACCGCTGTAACCCTGCTTGAGCGGAGCTTGAACAGAGTTAGAATGTTGAGGAGCTGACAGTTGCTCGCCTATGCTCGGTGGTTCTCTTCTGGTACTCCGGCTTCCTCCACCCGTAAAACTGTCACGGTCACGATTAGCCATTGTGCCATTGTGCATAAGTATGTGACCTTAAACACCAATAAGTAAATAAATAAATCTTCAACCATGCCACCCTGCTTGTGTCGGGACAGGGGCGACGGAAGCTCAAAAAATGTGGATGAGCACACATTTACAATGCTATAATGGTTCGACCCAGTGAGAAAAACGTTACAATCGTATATCGATAAATGTACCATGACTCGCTATAGTCTCTGGTTTAGATGAATATGCCGCCGTGTGGTCACTGTCTTGTCCATTTCTTCTACTTAACCATCGGGTTGGAAGATGGATGAAGTAGAAGAAACGGACTGAAGCCACAAATATTGTTTGGATTTGCAAATAATGTTACAGGAATGCCTGTATTTTGACACGTTTGGGTGCGCCCATTTTAACTCATTGTGTAACTGCGAAACATATCTGTGGAAAAAAAGAGGAGACGCATGTGCCCCCTGCCACCCCCTCCCCTCCCCCGGTTGCGCCGCCGCTGTGTGTCGGGGCAGTAAGTTGGAGAGACCAACAATGGGGATCGCCATTGCTCGGTTATTTTCTCTGTATATTCCTATTTCCTCCACTCGTAAAACAAACAACGGAACAGTCTGCGCTGTGTACTTGGACAAACAACTTTATTCCGATTGACCTGGAAGGAGAACGGCGATGCTGTGTATTAGAGCGAATAGCACATCGATGGCACACTTCCATTCAACCATGCTAATCTAGCTTGTGTCAGGATAGTAAGTTAGAGTGATTATCGTCGATGGCACACTTCCCTTCAACCAAGCTACCCCTGTTTGTGTTGGGATAGTAAGTTGGAGAGACCAACAATGAGGATCTCTCTCTCTCTCTCTCTCTCTCTCTCTCTCTCTCTCTCTCTCTCTCTCTCTCTCCCTCTCTCTCTCTTCCTCTCTCTCTCTGTATTCCGATATCCTCTACCCGTAAAACTGCCCAATACGGACATAACCTAAAACAAACAACGGTCAAATTTGCGTTGTGTCCTTGGGCAAACAACTTTATTCTGATTGTCCTTATGGGAGCACATTGATGCTCTGTACTAGGGCGAACAGCACGTCGATGGCACACTTCCCTTAAACCATGCTAACCTTGTTTGTGTCGGGATTATAAGTTGGGGAGACCAACAATGGGGATCGCAAGTGCTCGGTGATTCTCTCTGTGTATTCCGATTTCATCCACCTGTAAAATTGCCCGACACGGACATGACCTAAAACAAACTACGGAAGAGTCTGCGATTTCAGTTCTCTCGTTACATACACACCGTGCGTAAATGTAATGGCAGTGATGATAAAACAAGGTTTATTTTTTTGGAAGATCTGTTGTTCAGGAGCGACGCTAGGGAAGGAGCATATGCCTCAGCACTGTCTCCCCATGGGGAAATGTGACACTTTCGAGGTAAATCAACCCTTTGAACTCTAGTGGTATTTTCCATGCCAGTTCAAAGGCAGCAGTTAGAAAAGTACACATTCATTATTTGGGGTAGACCAATCAATATTTTCAACGTGCAGCCTCGAGGCTGCACGTTGAAAATATTGATTGGTCTGCCCCACACATTTACTGAACAGCCATCCTATTTAATTTCGTAATGATGTAACATGTTCCTAGCCGGAAAAGCGGCCGCTAGGGTTCATAGGGTTAACTAAAATATGTCTTCCATATCTGTAAAGCCTGTTTCACACTAAACACAATGTGTGCGTGGCGAGCGATCCTGCAAAGTAATGCATCATTATTTCTCATTGCAGTCGTCATATTAGGTATATATAATGGAATGAGGTTGAAATACATATAATTTTCTTCATCATCGTGCACGTGACAGCCATGACAGTGTTTGTAATTTTCCTCTCAGTGGAGACACGATGCAATATGACGGTAACATTTCTGTTGTATCATCTCATCCAGAGGAATAAATCGTCTCCTGTGTTGAACAAGGTGCTATCTGCAATGCTTTAGCTTTGCAGATGGCACCTTGTTCCTATCCAAGGACGAAATACCGTCCGAAGATATCAGTTGTGCCCCCAGATAGTTGAGTCTGCAATCTGACCCATTATGCCGTGAAACACGTTGAAGACGCCGAGACTAATGTGCAAAAATAAACATATATCATTGATTATAATTCTGACGTAACAAATCGTTTCGTCAGAATTAAAATTAATGATTGTATGTTTCACCATGGACATTTAAATCAGTTTTATTATTGTCTTTGTTTGATAGTAAGGTTGAAATTAGACTTTTCAAAATGAAAACTGAGAAGAAACAACCGTAATTATAAATTGCTTGGATCGCTTGTATGACTTGTTTTGCACCCTCTGTGTTATAGCATTTACAAGCTACCAGCATTCCGAAATAGTTTTCTGAGCTGCGATATTCAAATACGCAACGTGCACTGGTTACTTTTTAGACAGACAAGGGGAATCAAATAAAAATTTGCTCAAATAATATGTTTGAAGTTTTTGAGAGCAAATTAAGCCTGCTGCAAAGGTCAATTGGCAAAGAAGTGTGGATTTGTGCATTATGTTCCAGTCTATATGAAACCCATCAGAACTGACTGGGTGCATAGGACCTTCATGGTATAATAAGTATATGTTTCATATTCTCTTCACCGATACAGTTTCACGGTTTAGAACGGCGCGGGTTTGATTACTATAGTGTGCCCTGTGGCACTCCAGTTTCATTAAAAATTCGCAAAACTCGTTCTTAGTGAAAACTTCAATCAGTTATGAAGTATTCCCTCGCGGGAAGACGGTTTAAACTTTCGTTTTAGTCGCACATCAGTAATCGGATACTGTTTCATAGTGAAGGGACTGAATCTGAAGTGCAAAAAGTGTGCTGTGTGTAGGCCCCTGCGAATATTCGATTGTTCGAGTCGAAGTCGAGTCGATTAACAAATTCGAGTCGAAAATAAAATCACGAATCTAAAAATAGAATATGAAAAAAAACTTATCAATAAAAGTCCCGGTATTCGAACATTCGTCATTTAGTACTGGCTAAAGTGTCAAAACAATGCGAGGAATTGAATACAAGTCGTCAACATGGAAGTTACATTGTATTACCGATGTCATTTGGAATCACGCGTGTCGCGTGATTCCAAATGACATCGGTAATACACTCATATTTTATAGTAGATAAAGCCACGGCTACACACACGTGTAATACACGTAAGACAAAACCTAAGCGACGGTGGCAGCATCTCACCTCTGGTGCACTTCAGTAAGAAGCATCCATCGCTTCATGATAAGGCAAGATCGGACGATGTCAAGCTTAAAGTCAAGATGGAAGCGGAGCAATCACAGGTACATACAAATTCGTTGTCTCCTTTTCAACCATGCGTTCAAGTGTGCTGCAATGTTAACGTTCGAACTGTTCAGTTTTAAAATGAATATGTGGATAAATCATCAGTACAATGCCAAAACAATCCTTATGTTGTTATTTTAAACTGGAAATATCGCGTGCGAAACCGCTCTTGTACACCTGGTTTCGGCTAACTTGGTTCGAATTCGTTGCCCGGTCGACTCGAACACTTTTTTGGCATGTTCGAGTGGAAAGGCGAGTCCAAAAAAATCCATATTCACAGGGGCCTAGCTATGTGTGTATGGGAGCGGAGGGGTCACGTGACGATAGTGTGGGGAGGTTCGCGTTTTTCGGGGGCAATCAGCGAACTCTGTACAGATTGAGTAAGACTGTCCTTGGATTAATCCCCTTTAAAGCGTGATGCCATTTGGGAAGTGAAACTACAGGGCAGGGAAGGAGGGTATCTTTCACCATTCCGTTACATCGTTGTGTGAGGTAGAGGCCGATACAAAAATATTTAAGGAGGGGGGGAAACTTTATAGGGAGATGGTTGATAATCCATTGCGTTCACGCCCAAACCCCATGCTGACATCAGCAGGAGGATATGAATAACCTGGAATAAAACCTCATTGTACTTGTTCTTGTAGTTTACATCCATGTATTTTTGAATCCCGGGATATTATTACGACACAGTTTTTACACTAGATTACTAAGCTGAATGTGACAACCGGCAACCGTTAATGGTGGTATCTGGCCTGATCCAGTGGAAGGGGTACATTCTATAAAATAAACTCGGTTAAACAAGACGATCATTGTCGGTCTCATGAAATGGATGGACACACAGTTATCCCCTTGATAAACCGAGTTAATATGGTTCGAGGAATGGGTTAAAGCCAACAAATAGTTTGGTTTGGAATTATCATTGAGAAGAAATAGTTATTTTTTCATCCAAACGCATTTCCCTGTGGTGTTTTGGATAAAAGCAGTGAAAAAAACTTCCGTTTATTGAAATGAGTGAAGAAAGTATTAACCCTTTACCTTACGAATCGGAGGCATTCACAAGCAAAATTTACAAGTTAAGTTTTATTTTTTATTTAATTTTACCCCAAATATATCACGTGATACCTCGCCAAGCTCGTTCCATTGAGGGGTATTATGATACGTTTTCTTGATTTTTTTTTTTAAATTTGAAGAAAAAATAATAATTAAAATAAGAAATTTTGATACGATGGGCGTTGGCAAAGGGGTTAAAGTAGAAGACAGAAGTACATAAAATCAAGACCATATCGCATCAAATGGATTAGGACGAGCCAAGCACTTGGAAAATGTAAATGATAGGCGAGGGAGCGCGGTGGCTTAGTGGTCACGGCATTGGATTTCAAACTGAAAGGTCCGCGTTTCGATCTCCGCTACGGGTAACTGCGTTGTTTTCTTGGGCAAGGTACTTAACCCTTTACCTAACCCAAATGCAGACGACACTTGCAAACAAAATTCTTGAATAACTAATTTTATTCATTTTTTGTTTCAAAAACATAGGTTATGACCCCTCATTGGAACGAGCTCGTCGAGCTCGTTCCAACGAGGCGTCATAACCTATGTTTTTGAGACAAAAAAAAAGAAAAACTAACGAAAATTAATTGGCGATTTTTGTGAATAGTGCTGGCCGGTTTTGGCCGTTACGTTGGGTAAAGGGTTAATCCCGTTTGCCCACACAGGGACACGGTGGCGCTGTGGTGCCAAGGCGTATCGCACGTCGGTGGTGCACTCGTCTTCAACAACTGCTAACCCTGTTTGTGCGGAGATAGTACGTGGGGAATCTGACAGATGCGCGCCGCTGCTCGGTGGTTCCCTCCAGGTACTCCTGCTTCCTCCACCCGTAATACTGTACAACAAGAGCTGGCCCTGGCTGTTGAAAGCGTCGTCAAACCTCAATAAAAATGATAAGCGATGGGGCAATGTGAATCCAACACGATGCAAAAAGAGAAAGACGAAAATTTATCGAATTTCGTATACGGAGCAATAGGAGTTGTGGAGTTTCAAAACGTGGTTCTCTGAATTAAAGAACGAGAAAGCAGAAAGGACAGATGAAATTCCCAACGTTTTCCAGGGTGTATGGGAATTTACACTGGTTTAGGGGCCCATATACCCTGAGGCGAAGCCGAAGGGTGTATGAGTACCCAGACCGGTGTAAACTCCTATACACCCTGATGAAAAAACACAAGGATAACGGATTTATTTCCAAGGATTGTGGTGTACTTAATACTTTAACCTAAATTGTGGGAAAAAACTGACAGAAAATTTGCATTTTGTAAGTTTCTTAATGAAACCAGACAAATGTGGATGTCATTGGAACCGGCTCAATGAGCCATTTCCAATGACATCCATATCTGTAATATTTCATTACACATAAATATTAAATTTCCTGTATTTTTATTTTTGTTCTAACATAACCGAGCAGAAGGTACAAATTAATAATTAAAAATGGGTACTTTTGTTGGCCACATAGCCTGCTATTGTGTATTCTTGTTTGTACACCGTGGTTAACCACAGTGTATAAAAGCTACTGTCGACTGAAAGTTACAACGTACCTCTCACCCAATCAAAATGCAGTATTTTGTTTCATTTGGAAATAAAAACACTTGACCACGTCATTCAACTTGGTCAAAGGAAAACAAGAGGTTCCCAAGGAGTGAAGAAAAAGTATAAAAGCTGTCATTTTAACACAATTAGGGAGGATAAGGAAGAACTGGATAATTACATGTGAATATCAGTCAGTAGCAACTTTGGAAAGTAAAGACCTATAAGCAGAGTAGAGGCGGTGGTCAGAGAGGAGGGAGAGATCCAGAATGGTTTCAGGAAAGGGAGGCGAGTCGCGCACCAACTTTTCACACTATCTCAACTGACAGAATCAACGGAATCCAAAAAGAAAGAGATGCTTGTGGCCTTCCTGGGTATAAAAAAAACAAATGGACAGATATGGGGATGTGGTTGACAGCTGAGGGCTTTGGACCAGAAAGTTGAGTTTGTTAGAATCTTGAAAGCACCGTGTAACGGGTTACCTTATAACAAAGCCTATGACCAAAGACCCCCAAACAGGGGTGTGTACTTTCACTAATTCTTCATGTATTATAAATGAATGATTTAGGAGATGCACTCCTGTGAAACGAGGGGAGGTACCAGTCCAAATAGTGACATGGAGATCCCAATGTTATTTTTCTATAGCTAGGATCCGAAAGCGAAGTGGGCTAGAGAAAATTCTGGCAATTATTTGGAGAAAAGGAACAAATGGAGACTCGAAATAAAATTCGAACTCAAGCAAGGTAAAACCCGTGGTAGTGTGATCTTTTCCGGAATGTGACTACGAGGATTAGGAGGTCAATATAAACATATTGGGAAAAGGCATCTATCGAAACCACACAAATAAACTGAGTGCGGAAGTAATTCCTCTTCACCAAACGGTTCTGAAATGTTTGGATACTCTGTAGAAATTTGTAGGTAAGGCATCGGGCAATGCCACAGCACTGGAAGTATGCAATCAGAGATGAGCTAGCGTGGATGAGGAACTGTTATCTTACCTATTTGTTTAACCCTTTACCTAACATGAAAAGCAGACGACACTTGCAAAAAAAATTCTTGAATAACTAATCTTTTTTCATTTTTTGTCTGAAAAACATAGGTTATGACCCCTCGTTGGAACGAGCTCGACGAGCTCGTTCCAACGAGGGGTCATAACCTATGTTTTTAAGACAAAAAATGAAAATATTTTGAAAATTAATTGGCGATTTTTGAGAATAGCGCTGGCCGGTTTTGGCCGTTACGTTGGGTAAAGGGTTAATCTCCCTAACAACCGATGATGTAAAAGAACGTTTCAAATTATTGGGAGTCCAATATTTAGACAGGATAGGTCGGATGAGTGAGAGAGTTTATGGAAAACTATTCCATAGAGATCTCAGACTCAGAAAGAAAGGGAAACAGACCAGGGTGAAAAAATTCGTCGGAGGAGAATCATGGAGGATTGTAAATGAAATTGGCGAGAGGAGGTCAGAGCAAAAAGGTCTCTGGGCTGGTTCCGTGATAAGGAAAAGCCAGTATTTCAGAAATACCTGGATGGCACATATGTGTGTGGGTGGGGTCACTGTTTTTCAAACACCGGCCGATGCCGCTGGAGCTGTGGAGGGAAATTGGGAAAGACGGCGGCAAGGAGTGTCAAATGCACTATGGGAGTAATGAGGACCCTGGAGCACTTTCTTTTAGACAGGGTATTCACTGGAACTGGGATGCGTGAATGATAGGTGGTTATTTGGTAATACAAAAGAGAGTTTGCAATGTTGGTCAGTGAAACTGGGAAGATGAAAGTACATGACAGCATCAATAAGGGGCGATGCAGAGAGCGACATTTGGAAGCACAGTGGTAATCAAGGTCGTCTCGTCTGAGAACCGAGTGGGTAACAAATCAGCGGTTGGCCGAAGTGTTATTGTTATTATTACTACATGAAAAGTATAATGTTTTGCGTCATGAATATATTAGCAATTAACGATCACAGATCTACGGAAGAGCATTAGAGCCATTCCGTAGAGCAAAAGTTTCGTTCGATCAATGGATATCTCGACTTTTTATCTCAAGGTCTCGATATTTCAACATTTTTATCTCGCGAGTTATTGTTTCTATTCGGGCCATTCCATAAAGGAAAATATTCGTTCGAAATAAGCGAGAGGTCGATTTTTAATTGTAAAGTGTAAAAGTTAATTATGACGGGGATTGTGTTTTAACCCTTTGAACTCTAGTGGTATCTTCCATGACAGTTCAATGGCAGCAGTTAAGAGAGTCCATATTCATTATTTAGGGGTAGATCAATCAATATTTTCAACGTGCAGCCTCGGGGCTGCACGTTGAAAATATAGATTGGTCTACCCCACACATTTACTGAACAGCCATCATATTTTAGGACGTTATGACGTATCATGTTCCTGGTCGGAAACGCGACCGCACGGATTCAAAGGATTTTAAACAAACTTTGGCAGGTATAAGGCTTCATGGCTGAGAAGTTTCGTCATTAGAAGAGACTTACGGGAAAGTTAGGTCCCCTTTATTTCATAACCTGCCAGAATATTTAACACTCAGGTTATGGGAATTCCATATAAAGATTGAAATTTCGATATATTAGTGAAGTTTTATCCTCGATGTGCGCATCATTTCACAAACTTCAGGCATTTTCCAGCATAGTGGAATAAAAATTCAAAAGCGGACTTTTTAACTTTCCCCCCATTCAGTTTAAACGTTTGACTATTATTCTCTGTTGAACCCCCTTGTAAACTTAATAAAACGGCGTTTTCATCATCTTTTGATGTTTTGTAATTTTCGTTCTGTTCATTATATCAACTGTGTACGCATCGTGACATATAATACAGGCACTGTCCTTTCCATTGATGCAAAATGTCTAGAAGGTGAGATTTGTTATTTTTTTCTGGAAAGTGGTCAGTTGCTTAATTGTTTCTAATTAGCTTGCCATAAAAAAGCCAAGTTTCCTTTTGCAACTTTTAATAAACAAAAACAGCAGCCAGCTCCAAGAGCATCGCATCATTCCACCCAAGCCTTGCGTCGCTTAGCTGTGTCTTAATTGCAACTTGCCTTGACACCCCATAACTCACTCTACCATCGATATTGAAAATCGAAAAAAAACCCAAAACAAAAGGAAGAACAACCCCCCACCCCTATCCTACCCCCTACCCCCCCCCCCCCAAAAAAAAAAAAAACCCACAAATATTCACGACTCTGAGTACAAGTCTGCCAAGGTGACAGTCTGAATTTTCGATTTTGTTGTTTAAAAGTGCTTATAATTCCCATAATCTTTCTCACTCTGGCTAAATGTAGAGTGTAAAGATAGGTATATGACGGGCCCCGAAAATCGATTTGTCACTTAAGCAGACAAGCAACAATTCAAACGCTGCTAATTATGCATGAAATTTAATGTCCATTATGGCGCATTTGTTGAACGTCACATGGTCTATAACTGATTAAAGGAGTAAGAGAGACAGTGTTCTCCTGCAAGTCGTTATCTGTGTGATTATGGCCAGTTAATAGGTAATTGTTGTAAAAACAGAACATCGCACATGTCCTGGACACACACCCATATTACGCATTTAGCCTGTCAGCGAAATGTCAGGAGATACCAAAATTCGAGTCTTTCAAAGGAACTTTAAAGCGAATATTAAATTAAGATAGGTCTGAGCGACCAAGTTCAAGAGAAGCAATTAAACTGAGAATTAATGTTCTGGCTATCGAAATAAAAATTGGGGAATTTCTCGAGAATTTCTTTCCTGTCTGAAGGTGTGTAAGACTGTGGGTCTCGGCGAGGAAATGGGGATGCCCCATGCTATATGTTAGAGGAGGTGCCGCATCGGTGCGAAAGTATAGGCACATTGTAATGTTAGGGGAGCCACAGAGCTCATATTTAGAATAGTAGCAGTCGCGGGTCAAGTCGGTGGCCATATCCGAGTGTTGGATCAGAAATAGGAAGTACGAGCTCAGGGAGCTATTAGTATTTAGGAAGACGGCATACCTGTTGTAGAAGGCAACAAATACGTAGGCAGAGTTGGCTTGCCTGTATGAACATTATTCTGAGATAAACGTAGGGGAGAGTTTAACCTCATTGGTCGCGACTGCTTGAGTGACAAGCGTCCAGTAAAGTGACAATAAGCAAGTGGCCATGCGACGTCAGTGGAAGAGTGACATTCCGTCATTTGTTAGAGAGAAGGCGACATAGTAAAGTGACAACACGTTAGCGGTCGTGCTACAGCAGTCGTAGAGTGACATTCCATCACATGTTGAGTGAAAACGTCCGGTCAAGTGACAATAAGATAGTGGCTGTGCGACGGCAGTGAAAGAGTGAAGTGAAGAGGTGACTAAAGAACAAACACCAGCGAGAAGGAAGGAAAACCAGCGACAGCAGAGAATGCGGACCCGCAAGTAACCCAAAAACTGTGCGGGTAGGGGGTGATTGACGTTTTGTTTTCTGATTCATTGGATTTAATAGAAGTTACAAATTACCATATTCATTTATATATGTATTGAGATTGTTGTTTTGGTGAACCCCTGTTGATTGATGCTTTTTGACGAAAGGTCACTGACCCCTTCAGAATAAGGACCACCCCAACAAAAGTGAAACGGGCGGGTTCGTTACGGTGAGACATGCGCTCACGCACGGATTCTGGCGACACTCCTAGAGTTATGGCTGAATTCGCGGCGTGAATCTATTTCCTCCAGCAGCGGCAAAGCCACGGTTTCCGACAAAGTCTTTCTGATTCTCAGATGGTAAGATACTCGCCTGTTCTTGTTGAGTATTTCTTGTTCTCCGGCTGCTGAAATCCCAAAACTGGCCAACGTGATAAGACACTGATATTGAGCATTTCATAAAATCTAAACAACCAAACCTAAATATGGCGCATGTCCAGGTATCGTACTGAACAAGCCCGAAGGTAGGATCTAAAAACAATTCGATATGGTTGGGCGAGAGTTAAAATTTTCCGACTGTATTCCCGAGTCATCGATCGTGGGAACGAACTTGAAACATAACGCAATATATTTCTTAACCCTTTACCTAACACGAAAGGCAGACGACACCTGCAAATAAAATTCTTGAAGCACTAATTGTTTTGATTTTCTGCGTCAACAACATAGCTTATGACCCCTTATTGGAACGAGCTCGTTGAGCTCGTTCCAATGAGGGGTCATCAGCTATGTTTTTGTGACAAAAAAATGCAAAAATAATAAAAACTGAATGGTGAATTTTGTGAATAGCGCTGGCCGGTGTTGGCCGTTACGTTGGGTAAAGGGTAAAACAATTATAAATGAAGCGGGTTGGAAACGTTCGTTTATTATTGTTGTTTTAACTCTTAACCCGCTGGGTATTTTCAAGACATCTTTCATCAAATCTAGTCATGACAAGATTTGATGAAAAATTCTTCTACATTTAATTCAAGATATCTTTGAGGAAAAAATCCATTGAATTTACAGGGAGAAACTTGGATTAAATATGCCCAAATTATACTTATATCAGAAGCAAGCAAAATCCTGTCCTGGGCAGGAATATCCGCCAGCAGCATGCAAGGAGTTAAGGACTTATTTTCATTTAACGAAAGTAATTCATTAAAATAATAACAATACGTTAAATTTGTTCGTGTACATGACCACTCAATTGTCATATACTTTTAAGGAGGGATTTCATACAAAGAACATTTGAAACATAATGATATTTTTTGCATAATGAAAATTGTGGTTTCGCCAAATGGTCAACTCTTTCATTCCTTTTTTAAATTGGTGGCTTTCAGAGAAAATATTGGTGTTCGAACCACCAACAATTGTCCCGACAGAGCACAAAATTTCCCGACAGACAGGGTCATGAGGGAGCGACCCCCCCCCCCCCCCCCCCCCCCAACACACACACATACTAGTTTCGGACGTGGCGCTGAAAGAGTTAATTATTTGACTGACTCAACCCTATTCAAAGAAACATCGACAGTAAAAATCGTATTTCAGAGTAATTTTATCAAATAAATTATTACTATCTTACCCTCGACTTGTGTTTTTACTGGCCATCGATGGCATTCGTACCCTTCTGTAATATCCGTACATTCTGCATTGACCCAGAGCCCCTCATACCTCTGATCGTCGTGAAACCAATAAGGCGAACAGAATCCAACCACTAAAAGAATACATCCAATTAGCAAGGCAATTAGTGCCAGCATAGCAAGAGCCGCCTCCCTTAACTTGGAAGCCATGTTTTCCCCAGAGGTTTGCCTTGATAAGTTGTGTATTATAACATGCAGAAAGTTTGTCAATGGGGTAGGAATTTGAATGACAAATACAAACGAATGTAACCCACTGTGCAAGTGCTTTTGATGGTTTATTCAATCAGTCACGTGGTTATCCATACTAGACAGACAACTTTTAAATAGGTGTGCCTTTGACAAGAGAATACACTATATTCATATCTATTTTTAAATTATTTTGAAAACGAGCTTCTGCTTTAATTGAAATGTCATCCGGAAAAAATAAATGTTTTGTCAGAATGTTGTAGAGTGGGAATGTATAAGTTTAACGCTCCCGAACCGTTTACCTAGCGTAACTTCTATACCTTGCAAGCGCAATTCACAAACATCTATTTTCAATTTTATTACTTCTTTCAGTTTTTGACTAAAAAAACATAGCTTATGATCCCTTCACTGGAACGAGCTCGTTCAGCTCGGTCCAATGAAGGGTCATAAGCTATGCTGCTGAGGCAAAAAATTAAAACATTTAGATACTCATTTGTAATTATTATTTTGCTAGTGTCGTCTTATAGCTGTGTTGGATAAAGGATTAACAATAGCTAACACTAAAGTAACTCAGGGGAGGCGCCAAAGAAGGTCGGGGCACCCTCTCCCCCGTCATGTAGAGTTAGCCCGCCCCGCCCCGCCCCGCCCCCATCACGGAAACGGCCTCCTTTATTGTGTTCTAGTAGTAGGAGATGTGGAGATCGGCCGGCCCAAGCTGGGCGGATCTCATTGGGGATCTCGTATGTGACGTCGTAGTCACGTGACCTATTTACGATCGTTTGGTTGGTATGGTAGCCCGCGCGAGCGTCATCCCCATAGTGATAGTGGTCTTAGTGCGCATGCGCAGCACGTGTTGTTAGGGTGAGGTTTCGCTCCACAGTTTACAGGCATTTGCAAAAATGGAGAGCGTGGTGGCTCACTGGTAGACTGTTGGACTTCTATGCTAGAGGTCCCGAGACGACCCGCGTTGTGTCATTGGGCAAGGCACTTTATACCGATTGCCTATATGGGGGTACGATGACGCCGTGTACCAAGGCGTGCTGCACGTCGATGGTGCGCATGTCTTCAACCACTGTAACCCTGCTTGAGCGGAGCTTGAATAGAGTTAGAATGTTGAGGTGCTGACAGTTGCTCGTCGATGCTCGGTGGTTCTCTCCGGGTACTCCAGCTTTCTCCACCCGTAAAACTGCCACGGGCACGATTTGCCATTGTGCATAAGTATGTGACCTTAAATAATAATAATAATAATAATAATAGTTTACAAAAATGACATGCCATGCACTCTCTTCAAATGCAAGTATTTTGTAACTTAGTTTTCTAACACATAACATGACATGTATTACATCTCCCAAATCCACAAAACAACATATAACACTACCTGACTGAGTAGAAATAAACAATCTGCATGTGGGTGAAATAATTTATTGTCAAAGGCAAGACTTTAACCTGCAAAATTGCATGAAAAAATGCCGAAACCAGTCATTTTCAGCCATCAAGCAGCCTCAAAAGCAGAATTCTCCCACCACCCCCACTTACCTACCCCTGTTGCATAGCATCCCCTGTTTCTAAAATGCAAACAAAAATATTTCTATGTTTCCATTTCATTTTTTAGTAACATGCCTGGTAACAAACCCGTGTAAAATGGCATTTAAAGAAACAGCCAATTTTTCGAAGCCACTGTTTCCCATAATTCATCTGGTAATTTAGCCCAATGCCTCAGACTCCAGCTTTGGGACCAAAACTTCAAATTCTCTTGTCCAACAAATAGCCTAATGTAATCATATATCTGATACTAAAAATATATCGCCAGTTCACATGGCATTAGTTTTAAAATATGCCTTATGTTTAGAATTTCAATGGTGCGAAACTGTAGAGCGGAATTTTGTATACTGGAGGCCGCCATCTTGGTTTCTATGGTAGCGCGTGATTGTTATGTCACCCAAAACCTTCTAATAGGGCCAAAAAGCCTCTAAAAGATGTGTTCGATTGGATGGAAGTAGTTTTCTGGCTCGTTTACTTCGTAGAATTACCCCCAAATAACCCGACAATCTCCCCAAATCAACCAAAATGTCTTTTTTTGGTACGGATTCCCCAGAATCCCTTTTAGTAGCACGTGGTGCTATACGACCGAGAGGTCTCCTGGGGGTAAGTTCGAGTAAACTGGGGTAGTTAACTGGATCGGATAGTTCCTATTTGTCTTGTTCGGATTCCTTTGGAATCCTCGGTTTCTATTTGTTGTCCCCTAGTAGCCTCCTTTTTCTGCCTATCCTGGTCTTACTATAGCTTATTTTCTCCATTCCTTGGTCTGTCCTGCCTGTCCATATTATGACTTCCGCGACCTTCCTATAAAGTATTCCTACTTTCCTAGACGTGTTCGTGTGCTAGTACACAATGTGTACACATCACATACGACACATGGGCTCAGACGGTGAAAAGGGGATTCTAGAACGATAGTTGGAAAGGGATTCCATGGAATGATGTTTGGTGGAATGTGCGTGGAGCTAGTACACATTGTGTCACAATGTGTACACATTACAGTTAACACACAGGCATCCTGGATGTGCCAATATGTTATTGTGTGCTAGTGCACAATATGCGCACATCACAAAGACACATACAGGTATTCGAGGACACTTATGACAATGTGATGTACTATTGGAGGATAAATTAGAGGATATCTTTTGGGGGATAGTAACTGTTGTTGTAGGTACCTATGGCTTCTATACCTGGGTACTTCACGCTACACCCGGATACTTCTGTGGGAAAGGTATAAAACAGGCGTGAGCTCGGCATTGAACCCATTTGTGTCCCAATCGTCGTCGAGTGAAGACATGTTACCAGTTATTTCCGAGAATTGACAATGCCACAAGACACAAGAAGGGCCATTGGCGCCAGAAAAGGAGTAGGTTCCAATGCAGATATTGTAAAACGTTGTTTTCCTGACCATACAATAGGAAGTGACATGATGACCATTATTGTCCCCAGAGGGATAACAAAATAGATCGACAAGAGAAGTACAATTTACAGAGAGATACTGAAGACCTGCGATCAATGACCGACAGGAATAAAGTACTTCTAGAATTTTTACGCGATGCTGACAAGGAGGAAATAGATGGCGTTCTTCGTGCTGCTGATGAAGATTTGATTACCTGTTTGTGTAGATGTGCAGTTAACATCATCGAAGACAGGATACCACTGAATCTGACAGAATTTGATGATCTGCGAAAACAAGAACGTGTATTGAAGCTGCTTACCTACAAAGATGGATCACTAGATATATAGAGAAGTATGTTACGAAGGAGTTGCTTTCTTTCGTCATTCATCACTCCAGTTGTAGCCCTGAAAAATGTATAAAAGGGATATACCGACACCAAATACTCATTTGTTTCCTGACCGTCATCTAGTGAAGACTTCGCAATTCATCGTTGCAGATATTGTGGAAAAGACTTCTCTAAAAGCATTACACGCAAAAGACGCGAAGATGATTACTGTCCCATGAGACAATCGGAAAAACCAAAGAGCACTGAATGACTCGCCAGGAATCCAGATATACTGCGACTTCTATCTCATGCTGGCCGACGTGAAGCAGAACGTGATCAAGACGGCTAATGATGATTTGATAGAATGTATATGTCACTGTGCTCGGAACGTATTGGATTATAATGTGTCAATGACTAAATCCGGTAGATCTCAGCTGGTTCCATGCAAGCACCAGAGTAGGAGGATAACAAATGATAAACTGTCTTATCGAAAAAGAAGGTGAATCATACAGAAGGATTTTTAGGGAAACTGCTAAAACCCGTCGCCAGTGGATTGTCAGATATCCTCGGCCTATGAAGGGTGTGCTCGCAACAAAATTGTCGTTTGTAATCTAACCTGCGAAGAGAGCGGACGCAATGCAATCCTGTCGTCGTTGTTCACCGAGAAACTATTCACCAATGGAAGAATCGGAATCCGTGGAGCCGTCGAAACTATTTCAAGAAGAAGGAACCAGTGGACGATTCAGTTGGAAATATCGTCAGAAATGCCTACAATGATTACCAAGAAGAATTTGAAAACCTCATGAATAGTTATATCGACGATGGATGAATAAAAAAGATGCAGTTAAAGAAGAATCATATCACTTGAAAGCAGTGTCAGAGAAGCTATCGGTGTAAAATACATTATCCCTTTACCTACATGAAAAGCAGACGATACTTGCAAAACACATTCTTGAATAACTGATTTTTGTCTCAAAAACATAGCTTATGAACCCTCGTTGGAACGAGCTCGTTCCAACGAGGGGCCATAACCTATGTTTTGGAGACAAAAAAATGAAAAAATAATGAAAATTAATTGGCGATTTTTTAGAACAGCGCTGGTCGGTTTTGGCCGTTACGATGGGTAAAGGGTTAATACCTTAGAGCACATTACGATTTTTTGCAGGAACGCGATTCACAAGAAAATTCAACAGACTGCTAAACGTCTACGTGAAGAAGAGGAATGTGACTTTGTAGAGTCCCAGACATACGCCTTGGAAAAGGGAAAATTTGTTTTTGACGACCTCCTGGCAAAATATTCATTCGAAGTGGAAGGTTGTGATGATGATGAAGAAGATTAGGAGCCAAGGAGAAAAAAACGTATAAAAAGATCGTTCGTAGGATAATAAACTCATTTATGTTCTGACCGCCGAAGAGCGAAGATGTCTGTTTGTTTCCGCGACAGTGCTAAAATTAAAAGATGACTTACACATACAGATCTTAGACAATGATGCCGGATTGAAGCTGACTTCCCAGGAATTGGACCAAGAATAAACCTAAACCAGCTCACGGGCGTTGTGGGGAAAGAAACTGAAATATGTGGAGACACCGTATGGTATGAGCCATCTGTTAACCAAAGAAGAGAACGAATAGTCAAAGAACGAAGTTACCGATCACGAAGTGTTGGTCTTACCTGCCCACCACACGCCACAAATCAAATCAACCAACAAAGCTAAGCGACCAGCGTTCAATGAGCGACCGTGTTTTATCAAGAATCCAGCCAGAGTCAAACAGAGGGAAGACGGTCTGATGAAGGATAAAGAAGAAGTCTTTGATGAACCGGGAATAAATAACGGTTGTCACGTTCGTGTTATATACTGTGATTGTGACAAAACAAAAAAAAAGAATTTAATGTTATATCTTGTTTTCTTTTTTTAAATGGAAATACCCGGATGTAGAAGCCACGGGTTCCTACGACACTACCCCCAAAATATATCCTTCAATACATATCCTCCAATAGTACATCACCATGTCATAGGTATCCTCAAATACCCGTATGTGCCTTTGTAATGTGCGCACGTTGTGCACTATGCACAAGCACGCATCCAAGATGTAAGAAAAAAACGTCCGTGCAAAAATTTGCTAATTACCTGATAATAAGTTGAATTGTTCCACTCCTTATTTACAAAATAAATACTTCATTGGGAATTCTTGTCATATTAAGCTGATGATCCTTATTTAAATTGCATAATCGGCCATCGATTCAGGCATGAAGCCAGGGATCTATGTTTGGAAGCGTTCTGGCATATTCTTTAGAGGGTCCCAGCTTGATGTATCTGATTGGATGGGTAAGAAAGAGGCTATAGAATGGGAAAGTATGGGAGGGATATGGAATTGGCTTCTCGTCCTATTGAGGCGAAGGATCTGACTTGGAGACATTTTTAAGTAATACGCCCAAATGGAGCTATCTGGAGACATTTCGAGGCCCAGTAGAATGTTCATTTACACTAAATGTGATATGCTATCTGTAATTACATCAATTGCTGTTCTTATTAGGGGCCCACGGGTTGGGGTACAAGCCACCTTTTACCTTCACCAACTCCACACGCCCATCCGTGGCTACGCCACTGCATTGATTGAACCCTTTACCCAACGTAACGGCCAAAACCGGCCAGCGCTATTCTCAAAAATCGCCAATTAATTTTCAAAATATTTTCATTTTTTGTCTCAAAAACATAGGTTATGACCCCTCGTTGGAACGAGCTCGTCGAGCTCGTTCCAACGAGGGGTCATAACCTATGTTTTTGAGACAAAAAATGAAAAAAATTAGTTATTCAAGAATTTTTTTGGCAAGTGTCGTCTGCTTTTCATGTTAGGTAAAGGGTTAAGAAAACGTGGTGCTGCGACTCTGATATAATAATGCAATGTTACCGTTTAGAATCCACCACAGTGCTCTCTGATTTACATTACATACCGTCATCTGGACTTAATTTGCTTAAAGTTCTGCTATCGACGCCCTCGTCACCCTATTTGCAAACATGCTTCACTGCCACCATCACGTCGGTTCCGTCTTACCAAGTCCAGTTACACATGCACTGCTTTTTCTCTCCCACGTTTAACCCGACTATCATCTACCAAACAATTAATTTCTGACTCGACATTTACATTATAAAGTTCTCGCACTCTATTTTTATCAAAATCAGCTAGCTCTCTCCCGCCAAACAATTCTTACATCGATTTCTCTATCTAACGAGTTCAATCAGCTCTCCACAGCTCCTATCTGTTTAGCATTTATAACTAGCGCCCATGTACCATCCGTTGTTCACGGCTGTCAACTGACACAACTTTGGCGACCTTCGTCTACTCCCCAATATATACAGTACGAAAGCAATCAATTTAGCAATAAGTGTTCTCTTTGAAATCTAACATTTTGGCCAATAGAGATGTCTTTTAACGAAGACTCCTTTTGTTTAAGTTTACTTGACATTCTAATGACGTTCTGTTATACATGTTGTTTAGGTAATATATGCGATTAATAATTTACAGAACATTTCGACTGACAATTCTGGTGAACGTCCCAAAGGGCATGTGTTTTTTAAAAAACACTAGAGCTGAAACGGTTAAGGGTTTTTCTTGATCGATTAATCACGTGGATTAACCTTGGTTAACTGATTAATCACTTGTTCAAACAAATATCTGAATAATTTGCCATACCGTTGATGACTTACAGCATGAACTCTTTACCCAATATAACAAACAAAACCGACTAGGCCAATATACAAAAATCTCCATTGAAATTTATTTTCAATTTTTGTCTCAAAAACATAGCTTATGACCCTTCATTGGAACGAGTTCGTTGAGCTCGTTCCAATGAAGCGCCATAAGCTGTTTTTGAGACAATTTTTTTTTAGTAATTCATGAATTTATTTTGCAAGTATCGTCTGCTACCCGCAATGGGTAAAGGGTTAAGAATGACCATTTTCAGTTACTGATAAAGTATGATGATCATGCAAGTAAACATGCATGTATCTTGCATGCTTTGCCCTGTCTCATATAATTGCTGTGAGTCAGTGTGACAATGTTTGCCTATTTTAGAGCAAATTTGTTCCTTTGTTGACCCAAAAATAAATTAGTTCAAAAGTAACGCTTAATCGAACAATTGCTTTTTGGATCGATCAAGATGATGATCATTGATTAATCGATTAATCGGTTAACCGTTTCAGCTCTAGAAAGCACCAATTCATCACCAAATGAAATTGGGCGTTACACATAATGGCCAATTTGCCTTAGCTGGGGTGCTAATTACTACATTTAAACGAATGTGAACATTATATGCAAATTGGCTGTTCGAGAAGTATCGCCACGCTTCTCTAAGACGACTGATTGCCAAAAACCATTAAACCTCCACACTGAACACTATTTCTAATTTCACAATATTGGCTATTTTTCAGCGTAATTCGTTGAAAACATGGGAATATGCAAAATTTATCCGAGGATATTCAAGCAAACAAAGACATTTTGTCATGCCATCGCTTAACTCATTGACACTCCCTCCCTCACCCATCCCCGATTATTTTTTTTTATTATTTTATTGTTGTCAATAAATTTGGAAGCATGGCATTTCAGGTTTGATGTTCTCTGGAGGCTCTTGGTGGCGTAATTTTTGTTTTGTACTCGTCTGCATATTGATTTGTCTGGTGATCGTCTAGTGGGATTATCAAGATGTCGAAAGTAAATACGATGTCGGAAGCAGGCGCCAAGGGTATTGGACATCATCTCGACTCTAGGGCTGCATTTGATGGCGATGATGTTCTGTGGCACGTTAAAGCTGTAGATAAAAATCAAGGGTATATCACCCTTTACTTAACACGAATAGAAGACACTTGGAAAACAATTTCGAGAATAACTAAACATTTTTATTTTTTGTCCCCAAAAACATAACTTATGACCAGGTCTGGCATTCCTTAGGAGTACAGGAGTGCTGCACGCCTACTGCACGCCTAGAAAAAAGGCGGGCAATTTTTTGCACCCCTTGATATTCTGGAATGCCATACATGTTTTGGACTGCATTTAAAATCTGTTACCATTAATCATCATCCGTTGCATCATCCACTGCGCGAAACGAGACTTGGGGGCAAGGACGTGGGGAGGGAGTCCACGCTTATTGGCCAGATCCTGGGTCGGATTGCGTCTTTGTACATGACCAGAATGTTTTCCAGTCAAAATATTTGCTCAGTTTTGTCTTCCGATTTTTTAAAAAGGAAGGCCAATTTATAACGGTCCACGGGAGACCAGAACATAAGCTATATATAACTGTATGCATGGAGTACGGTATTATCTGTGATTTATAACACACGGGCATCCATTAGCCTTGGCATCCCGGATAATACCGTGTCCCTCGTCGAGAATGTTTTGAAAAGAAAACTGAGTAACAAAAACAGTGGCCCCCCCCCCCCTCCCCCCCCCCCCCCCCCCCATCCAGGATAAGCCGAAGCGAGAGGATGCTACAACTCTTCTGTAAAATTGGAAGATCATTGAACATAAAGGCTTACAATCGTGGGATGATTACCGGAGAATAAATATGGGTTCTATATGGCCTCTTAGACCATGGGTCTAGACTTTCTATGGCTTAATATACATGATTCCTGGCTCATATAACTACCGTGGGGCTCCCAGTCTTCTTGCTCCTATAGCTCCAATATGCCCGTTGCTTCAAGGTTCTGTGTTGCTTGAACAGTAGCTTTCTGGCTTCTAAGAATTCCTCGCCTTGCTTAATACTATCTAATACAAATATTAAAGACTTCCTGGATTCTCGTTCGGACACACATGTTGAGGAACTCTCCTTTTTTATTATAAGATTTATTGGGCACAATATAGCCTCTGTTAGGCGGCTATATACTGCCATTTCGCCACCCTGGAGTGGAGGAGGGGCAGTGTATAGTCATCTCATAGACTAGTATATACCTGGCCCCAGTGTTGGGGAAATGCTATAGCGTCACCACCGTATTTGAAATTATAAATAACTGATCCCATTATTTACTGCCTTCTTATCATGCAGTGCAATGTGGAATACGAAGTGAGGCGTACCTTTCAATGTATGTTTGGTTGTTTCTATGGTATTTGGCCTTGACGGAAACAACGTTTCGACAAGGAACAGCAGGAAACCTATTTGCAGTAAAGCTACAAATATAAGCTTGATCTCGGGACAATTCCATGG
This sequence comes from Pictodentalium vernedei, assembly GCA_031216915.1. Classification (NCBI taxonomy): domain Eukaryota; kingdom Metazoa; phylum Mollusca; class Scaphopoda; order Dentaliida; family Dentaliidae; genus Pictodentalium; species Pictodentalium vernedei. The sequence continues at coordinate 173,264,073 of CM062292.1, forward strand.
GGAGTTTAAAGCCTACTTCGATGTCAGCGTTCCTTACTCTCGTCCTTTCAATGCATCGTCGCAGTATCTCACCCACGCCGAGTTCTGACGTCATGCAAGTTTGACCGACATGCTTTCAATTTTGTTACTGACAACTACATGTTTATTATTTCATGATTACTGATCGGAATTTTGAAATTGACACACGCAATTGTGAAAGCGTTTTCTGAAATACACGATTCTGCAAAAGGTTTCAGTGAAATGTTATTAGTTTTTTTTATTTTCAATTTCGGTGGCCCGTGTCGAAAATGTGTTAATCACCGATCGCCCAAAACGAGATCAAAGACTGGCGCCGAAGATTAATAACGGACAGAGAATCTCCTAAAAATATCCAAGCGCAATCCTAAAATGCAATAAATCAAGTCTTTTTTCACGTTTTATGAGAGAAATATGTCCAATTGTATCATTAAATCGTTTATAGGTATATGTGGGTGAGACATTTTTGATGTATATACGGACAAAATACAGACTAAGTAAAATATTTGTCACTATTTTCCGCGGACGTACTTTTGTCTTTGCGACTTGGGAAAATCCATGGTGCTAAATACGGCGAAAGAGTTTTGTGTAATGAGGTCACGTGGTCGGGTCCGATACCCAATCTCGCAGTAGATTTAATGGGGTGTCGATTTTACAGATTATATAGGCAGTGTACACGCATGCAAAGCGAATCACAGCTTCCTGGATCCTAGGTATGTGAAGGCACAACATATATGCAACTATTCCTTATAGTTTTCTTACAATTCTTCCATTTTCCTCTGTTTTCAGCTACACTTTTTCGTAGTTTCTCCACTTTTTTGACCCGAAAGCATTCTTTGACAGATTATTATTCTCATCGTGCGAACCAATGTGTTCATGATAGACATAGCCTACCAATGGACGTGTAAAGGTCCCTTTTTATTTCATTCATTTTTTTATTTCATCATTCTGGTCTGCGGCATGTGTAAGGTTCATTACAATAATCTGTAACAGGGACTGGCTAAAAACTGTTTACAACCAAAGGAATCAGTGGGGGCACCATCAAAAACTTTTGAGTCTGCAGGTTTTGAATCCGTAGATATCACATGCATGTCAGTGATGGTGAAGGTCGACTATCATGGGAAACAAACAACACTCCGCTCCTCTCCTCACCAACGTAAATCAACTTTTAAAAATTATGCTTTGTGTAAATCGGGTTGTTGGGGTATCATTTTGAATAAATAAAATACAAATATTAACGCTGTTGTTGTATATTGTATGCCTGTTTATTGGGGGTTAGCGACACTTTCAACGGCCGTGTCATATCTTGTCGGATGTTGTTGCATTAGAAACGGGATGATAAAAAAATTAACTGAGTTTTCTAGAGAGAGTATGCCTATTTCAAGGATTAACTTTCAGAAACTTAAGAAAACTATTTGGAGATTAATTAAGATAGGTCTGAAATATTTAAAAAATCCATTATTTTCCAACCCATCATTATTAGAAAATCTAAAAAAAAAAATCTTCGTGACTATGATATTGTATTGATAGAAAATATAAAGGTCAGATATCATTCAGAGACCGTTTTTGAGTTGTACTGTTGAAAAGAAATTATGTGGATGGAAGTGGGGTGGGTTATTTACTCGGGAAACACTCAAACCGCCCTCTGGTTGAACCGTCCTCTGCAGTTTTACCCAAACCGGCCGCTACTTTTTGGCCCAAACCGGCCGCTAATTAACCCAAACCGTCCCTTATAAAAAAGTACCATGGTAAACCATGGTAAATCCCAAAATACTCTGGTAATATATAAAAATTATTTATTTCCCTCTTTTTTTAATATTTTAAACTGAATTTTTATTATTTTGAGTAAATAATAAGTTATTTTCGAAAATTTGAGAGTTTTTCAAAATCATTTTTCATGTTTGTTTTCAATAATTACTTATCGCTGAGTAAACATTATTTGAGTACATTTAATTGGTTGTGATTATTTGTAAAATGTTTGTTTCATTATCTCTTATAATAATATTCATAAACATCGCTCCGACAAGAATTTATTTAAAGTCATTCATATCAAAGATCAAATATAAACATCGCCACGCCAAGAATTTATTTAAAACTATTCCTATCTGACCTAGCGATAGTTCATAAATATCATTTTGTTACCAAATGTTCAACATCTGGTAGTAAAAAAATATTTATAAACGTCGCTCCGACAATTATTCAAAATTAAACGTTAAATTATTCATGTATTATATGTTACTATATTTTTCAGAACATTTTTGTTGACAATATATAATGTTTGTATACTTTATGAAGAAAGTGTTAAAAATAAAAGCAAATATTGTGAAAATATTGTTCCTTCTTGAAGTTCTTCTTGTTTCCCACATAGACCTAATGGTCACAATTTATAGAGGATGGAATGGGCCAAATTACGTAGAGGACGGCTCGGGCACTGTATAGGACGGTTCGGGTGCTGTGGAGGACGGTTCGGACTAAATATAGAGAATCCTGGACTCTTCGCCGGAAGACAACTTCGCCGAACTTTTTTTCGGGACAGATCGCCGGAAAATTGGACGTTTCGCCGGAAAATGTATGCCAATTCGCCGAACTTTTGGACACTTCGCCGAACTTTTGGACACTTCGCCGGACTTTTGGACACTTCGCCGGATTACCAAGGACAATTCGCCGGATGATTTACAAAATTATTTTGGACGATTCGCCGGAACGTTTCTGGACGATTCGCCAGAAAGAATTTTGCAAGTCAGAGTAAATTAAGAAGATGGTTTTGAAGAGAGGGCTTTGAGTAATGAGGAGACAAAATAAAACAAAGCATGACGTTTATTCATCTTTAGAAATGAGAAGAAAACACTAAATACAACAGCACTAGAGTATTATCTACATTTATGGGGGTACATAGCACTGGAAATTAACAGAACAACTAATAATCAAAGGAATACACTCACGACATGAAGTATGGCTAATAATCTAAAGAATACTCTTCTTCCCCCACCCTTCCCTGCAACTCTAAGTATCTTGTAACTTCTGTTGATGCTCCCTCGCTGACTTGTCGAGGCACCGCTTGCTTCAAGCGTTCCGATCCGTATGCTGGTTCTGAATAATTCCAGTTAAGCTAGGATCTATAACTTTTCCTTAGGAATATTCTCTGATGAATCCCTATTTTCTTTTATTTATATTTATATTTATATTTACCCTCAGTCTAAAGGGTGTATTCAAAGGGGAATGCACTCTATTTAGGCTGCCCAATTAATTATATTGAAATATTTATTCATGTGGTAGATTATGTCCTATATTTCCATTTCCGGGGTATGGAGGAAGCTCAGAATTGGCTTGTGTCATTTAGAAGAAGGCGTGTTCTTTTCAGGTGTAACTGATGTAGGAATTCTCTACTGTGTAGCTCCAAGGCTTGTATATCCTCTTCTTCCAGGGTTAGGTATTCTGTTAATTTCGGATGTGAGCAATCTAGTATAAGCTGGGTAAAGAGCTCTGGATTTTCAAGAAGCTGGGTGGGATTATGTAGTGTCTGTAGCCTGTTCAGCTTTCTTTTTACCTGCCTTCTTTCATCTTCAAACACTTGGCATTCAGAGATAAAGTGTTGTCTATCTTCTTCCTTGATTTTACATAGTTGACAGGTTGGATCCACTGAATATTGGTTAAAGGCTGTCCTATTAGTTTGCAATATATAGGTTCCGGTGAGTAGCCTGGCCTTTATTTCAGATCTTGAAGTATCATGAATGTTCCTGTGGACGTATCTATATACGTTATGTGTTTTATTCATTTCTACAGCTCCGGGGTTAGATACTATGTTTTTGTCTCAATCTCTTCAAACCACTTTGCTTTGGTGACCTTCTGGATAGCTGTGTTTAGTAAATTCTTCCACATTGCTCTGTTTGGAGGTTGCTTAAGGGGGTCATATGCAGTTGGAAGTTCATATTGCTCTAGGAGTTGTCGGGTGTGGGAAAACCAGCTTTTGTCATTAATATTTCTCATAGCAAGTTGTCTCATTGCAATGTCATATTCCACAGATGTGTTGTCACATACAATTCGATAGAATAGATTCAATCGGTTTTTATTGATTATTGTAGCAATATCTGGTACCCCCATAAGTGATGTAACTGCAACCGTTGCTGTTCTGGCAGGTGGATGTTGTATCTGTCGTAAAATACTAAGTTGATGTTTTTCAAGTTTCTTTCTGTTGGTAGTTAATAGGAGGACTTCCAGTCCATAAGTTATTCTAGGGATAACGTACAGCATCCAGAGTTGCGATTTAATTGCTTGAGTAATTCCAGTTTTTCCGTGCAAACCTGCACCCATCAGTGAGTAGACTGTTCTTCTTGACAGCTGATTTTTTTTGTCTGTATCTGGTAAGTTCTTCTTGTTTCTAGATATTCCTAAGTGTTCTACACTAACCGGGTGCGCTATGTCCATTCCATACATTTTGTATTGCTTTTTTGAATTAGTATTGTATTCGATGACGTTGCTCTTTGTTGGATTTACTAGATATCTGGATGCCTTTGAAAACTCTTCAACTTCACTTATCATCTGCTGCATTTCAGTGGGTCGATGCGCCAGTAGAGCCAGGTCGTCAGCACATGTTGTGTGTGGAATATTTACTGTGCCGATTCGAGCTCCTTCGTACTTTTCTTCAAGTTGTAAAAGCAGAGGGTTGTTGTAATGTTTGTAATGGGAAGTTGACAGAATTCCTCCTTGTAGTACCCCTTGTGTGATGTTAAATGTGTAAGATTTTGTCCCTGCCCATTTCACTCTCGACGTGGCATCTGTGTAAATGTCTTTGATAACTAACCATTCAAGATTCTGTATACCATCTAGATAGAGTCTATGGAATAATATAGTGTGGTCTACTACATCAAAGGCTTTCTGTGCATCCAATGTTGTAAATACAAGTTTCCTCTTCTCAATCTTGGCTTCATTAAAGCATTCTGTTACAACTAGAGCAGCATTATTTTATAGAGTATTTTCCTTTGGTAAAGCCAGTTTGTAGTTTAGATTGAATGTCCTTAATCAGTTTCTCATGTCGCTTAAGCAGTATATGTTCCAGGACTTTTAGAAGGATATTTGTGACTGTAATTCCTCGGTAGTTTGAAGGGTTACTTAGGTCCCCTTTCTTGAAGACTGGAGTTAAAATTCCTTCTTTCATGATGGATGGAACTTTCCCGCTTTTTAATATAATATTCATAAAATGTGTAAGTGGTAGTTTAAGGACCGGTAAGGCAACTTTAAGATGTTCTCCGGTAATGCCTAGTGAGTCTGCGGCCTTATTATTTGACAATTTCTTTACGGCATCCTCCAGTTCAGTAATTGTGATTGTATCAGGTGGTGTTCTATTTCGTAAGCATATATCTTCAATGTATAGAAGATCCATCTCGGCACTAAATAAGTGCTCATCATGAAATGTGCTGTTTTTCGTAGGAGTTGCCAAGGTAGTAAAATGCTCGGCCCAGCCTTTGGTAATAGCGTGCGGTGACGTCAGGGCACGATCGCCGATAACTGGTTCTGAGGTTGTACAAGTTTTGGTAGCTCGTTGTTGTTTGATGATGCTATAGAAAGTCTTGGGGTCATTTGATGAAATCGTCAATTTTTCCAATCTTGTCTTCGTCCTTCTATATGCATCTTGGCGCTGAAGTTTTTGTAGTGCCCGCTTAGCCTTTTTTGAATTAACATAATCTGGTCCTCCATCTCGTAGTTTTCCTGCCTTCTTCCACTTCCACCACATCAACTTGTTGACCTTAATCGCCTCTATTATCTCAGGATTACGAGTCTTCATGTGCCGTTTTTTGACTGCTATTTTGTCTTTGTATCCTGGTATACTTTTTCGTGTTGCATCCTTCAGAGTCCTTGCCAGCTGGACAATATATTGTTGTAGTTGTCCTTCGTTTGTCCCCTCTTCTTGTACACATTCGAGGTTTTCTTCAATCGCCTTACAATACTCGTATTTTGAGCATTTATCCCAGCGCGGTTTCACTTGGATAGCCGCCTCTTTCTGTTTTCTCTGGACGTTTACATTTAAAATAACTTCCACTGGCACATGGTCTGAATGGTTTTTCTCGTCCATCTCAAAAGTGCTTACCTGGGTTACTATTGTTTTAGCAGTATCATTATATGCAATGTAATCAATTTCTGCAGCATGTTTCTCGTCAACGTGATAAAAGGTTGATCTTCCAGATTGCTTAACAGAGAGATTATTTTCTTTGAAGAGAGATATCAGTTTACTATCTCTATCATTACCAGGTCTGGCATTCAGTGAGGCATTCATGTCCCCACATAGTATGGTGGCATGTTCCAGCTGGAATATTGATATTATCTCTGCTATCTCGTCCAGAGTAGATACGAAGTCCTCTTTTGTAGAGTTACCTCGTGCTGATAGATACACGCAAATGATACATATAGGGATTTCTGTCAAGATCTCTAAAACAGTGATTCTATTTCCCCCATCCGGGTGTTTCTTGATTTGGATATTAAGTCTGCTGTTAAATAAAACTGCCACCCCTCCATAGCCTCTGGGTACCTGTAATGGCGTAATGGGATTATATGTATCTACTGACTTGGCATGGACTAGGTGTGTATTGGAGAGGTCTGTCAGGAAGTTATGATGGAATTGAAAGAGCCAATGCTCTTGTATACATAAAATGTCAGCTTCCCCTAGAAGTTCCTGTAGATAAAGCGTGTTCGTCTTCGCATTTTTTACATTAAACGTCCTCAGTAGGGGCTGTTTTGTGTGTAATGGCGTCGGGTCTGCCGGCCCCTGTTGCGGTGAGGTAGTGGTCTCTTCTGCCAATGTCCGGTTTGGGCTCGGCCATATCCTAAAAAAGAAGCCTCGGAACCTTTGTTCTCTTGCCCTTGAGGCTGTGGATGATTATCAACTGACACATTGGTTAGAGCTGGAGAGAGGTACATTTTATGTGCTTCAGTGTCATTGAAAGTCACTTTTTTTTGAGTTGAATGACGTCTTCCACGCTGCTGTCGATTTGATTTGCCCTGGAGGCGTGGTGGGGGCTCATAAGTACCATGTATTCCCCTTGACCATCTGTTACGCGGCTGTTTATCTGATTTACCATTGCCGTGATCTGGGAGTGATTGAGCTCTTTTTTGATTATATCGAGTTGATTTTTCCTTCTCGTCTGGTAAATTTTTTTGTTTCTCTCTCAGACGGCTTCTGATTAAGCGTGTCGTATTTATGGTGATTTGTTATGTTCTGCATGCAAGGTTGATTCTTGCAGCTTGTATTATCTTGAGAATTATTTTGCATCGCAGATCATTGGGGTTGATTCCATGACTGCATAGGAGGCTGGAATCTGGGTTGAAATATGCCACTTGGATGATGAATTGTTGGTGGATATGTTCCTAAAAACGGATGCCAGTCGGCATGAATATGTTGATGGTTTGGTGCAAATAAGGGTGAAGCTCCCTCTATATTTGTAGGGCCTCTAGCCTGAAGCACAAGTGTTTCGATGGCTGTCATTCTTTGTTGCAGTTGTTGCAGTTCAATCCGATTCATTTGGTGATGGAGGGCCTGTATGTCAGTATTCTGATTCTGGTACATGTTTTGTACTGGGGCTCTACCTCCTACGTCGTTAAGGGGGGCACCCTTCTGTAAGTATGCTGGAGGTTCTACATCAGTGGTACTGTTGAAGGTATTTGCGTGTATTTTGAGGATTCTATTTGAATTTTCTAGGTCCCGTACCTTTGTTTCGAGCTTCGTTATCACAATTTGAGCCAAGTTCAGCTGCTCTCCTACATCTGTACCATGAGTGGACTGTGATTTCCTTTGTTTTGTTTTAGGCTTATCTCGCTTTGTCTTATGGCTGTGCTCACCTTGTGTTTTCTTACTAGGAGTGAGAATAGGATCATGTTCCTGTGTATACAACATGGGTGATGGTGGTTGGCTATATATTTGTCCTATTGTGTCAATAGGAGTCTGTCTATTATTAGTTAGATTTTGATCTACATCATTTGGCAGAGGCTCTGGATGCGGGGAGTCAGGTACTTCCCCATTTAGTTCCTCCTCTGTACTGTCATGGTGTACATGGTTATAAGGGTCACTGTCCATAGGGTCCTTATCCTCCTGAGTGGGTATCATTTGGATGTCTGGAGGGTTCAAATCAGTAGCTCCCGATCACATCGAGTTATCTGTAGACTTTAATGTATCATCTATGTCTGTAGGATTGTTGATGGTTAAGTGACGACATGAGAGGCAGCTATATTGGGGACCGCCCGCTTCATAAAAGTCACTCAAAGCAGAATCAAGTTGTTCGCAATCCTCATGATACCACTGATTGCATATGTCACAAGCTAGACCATCTCCGACGTAAAGTTTACAATGGGGGCAAACCGCTAAGGCGCTGTCATCTGACTTGGGATCAGAGGCGTCCAGGATTATCCCTTCTTCTAGAGCCATCATACTCGTGCTGGCTTCGGGCTGGTCTAAGCTCTTTGTTACACATCGATCAATAAGCGCTGCAATGTGTTTGTCGAGTTTGCTCATATGAGGTTTCTGAGAAATTGTATTTATGATGCCTGGTAAAATCTCATCATGAAATAACGGGGTACTTCTTCCGCTTACAAGTAGGGATGATTGTGTGTGGTATAGGTTAATTGTAAACGTAAGGCGTCTGCCTGGTTTTCCTGTAGTAAATCTGTTAAAGGCTTTTAAAATTAATGCTGGAGAGTTACCAGTCTTCTCTATGACTGTTATGACTTCAGCATACAGTTGGTATTTCTCAGCAAAAGTGGGGTCAAACAACTTGTTAATCAGTTCTTGTTTAATAAATTCGTAGCAGCCTGTACTGCATTCATTTTTCAATTGTCTACCTGCATCTTTTGGTATTATGTTGATGAACGGCCTGTTACAGGCCTGTCGCTTCTTAGCCAGAGATTCATCTCGGTTCAGTACATAATTCTTTGTCTTTGTGGCAAGTGGTTCTATGCCAGGTGCTACTGATGGTTCAGGTTGTGTAGCAGGCTGGCTCAACATGTATCCGGGTGTTGTTACCTGCCATTTCTTCAGGACAACAAGCACGACTGAGCTTCCTCTGGGGTGAGATATATGGGATACCTACTTTTAACCAAAAAATCTGTTTTGCCCTAGAGACGGGCTATTTTATTATGACTTAATTTAACTGTCTGCGGCCAGTATTTATTGGACTTAAATTCAAAATTTTCCAAGTTAGGTGATGTCAGATTTCTGTTTCAGCTAAGTATAATTCTGGTAGGGTTAGAGATTGCTGTGGAAATTGTTTGTTTTCATTAAAAGATATGTCTATCACATAATATAATTTTCGGTGCTATATGCCCCATCATAAAGTCGCCATTTTAGTACTGTGTACTGTCACAACAAAACAAAGCCATCAATCACCCTTTCAAGTAGTGCGGCCTCTAATCAGTCACAAAGTAGGTGTTTTAGTTGAAATATACTTCATCTAATCTACATCACCCAAACTAAATTTTATTTTTTTAAAAACTCCGGCGAAATGAACCTCCGGCGAATTTCGACTCCGGCGAACTGTCCAGTCCGGCGAAGTTGTTTTCCGGCGAAGAGTCCATTCCCCAAAAAAGAGGCCGGTTTGGGTCAAATTGCAGAGGACGGTTCGGCCAGACGGACGGTTTGGGTGTAATTCTTCTCGCGGCCCGTGAAGTCTTCAACCACATCCAACCAAGGGTCTTGTTTCGATGTGTCGAGTTTTGTGGGAGTGTAAAATATGAAAGATTTCTCTTGAATCCAAGATGTCAGCCTCCTTGTTTGGCGGTGTCCTCCGAACTTTTTGTCGACTGGATAAACACAGAGCAATTTGTCGTAATATTTATTCAACTAGAAAGGTAAAACATATGCTAAACGTACCGAGTAGAAGTTAGTTGGTCGAATGTTTCTTTGTAGTTTGTTTAAAAAGTATCCAGGTTTGACCCCTTCCGTCACCTGTTTTCGTTGTACATGGCGATAATAACCAAATACATCAGTGTTCATGACATGGCACTTTACAACAACTAGCAAACTTTCAACTCATATACCACCAGGTCTTTCTCGGTCTTTTATCATTTATAAGTTGAATTTATATGCTCGTGACTATTCGAGAAAATATGAATAAATCTGGATGGAAAATCAACACAACTGCATTTTGTGTTAATTCACGCTAGGCTATACATAATATAACAAAACTTGTTGTGACCTGTGGGTAAATAGACGATTTTAAAATTCACTTGACGAGAAATCACACAAGTAATCAGAGCCCAGGTGCTTAGTCCATCATCAGCAGGGTGGCCAGGGCCTCCTATATATAGGCTATAATGACCAGAGCATGCGATGAGATAATGTGGTGCTTGTATGGAAAGTGGAATACAAATTCTTTTGGTATTTGAAGATAGTCTTAGCTTCAAGATACACCTGGTAAGTTACATGTACCTATAAGTACAGTCAAGGTGCCAATAGCGGATCAGTTTTTTTCGTTTTTCGTGTTATTTTGCTTCTGTTATTTTTTTTCAAATTTCAAGCGTGTTCTGTGGTAAGAACAATTCTTCCTCTACATAACTGGCACCAACCTTTTTTAAAACTATAATGGATGGAAGACTTAATTGATTAGTCTCGTGTACCACCGTCGGGTGCCAATAGCAGATCACTTCCACCAATAGCGGATCACGTGATTCAATTTGATTCTACCTGTTAGGATGGACACTTTCTCCCTATTATTTACTGGTTTTGAATCGCAAAACATATTTCAGATTGTTTTCAGACAGGCTGGTAGCCAAAAAAAATTACAGTATAGACTGGTGGCGCTAACGAATGGTGGGGGTGGGGGGGGGGGGGGGGGGGGGGGGGGTAGGATGATGGCACAAAGTGTTGTGCATCGTCATGTTTGATCAGATATGTATCCTGTGCAATTCAACAATTCGAGGCGTACAATTCACTAGTCGCGAGAGCTTGAAAATCGTAAATGGAGGCTGGTGGTACCAACAACGGGGGTGGGGTGGGGGGGGGTGCTCTCACCCCTGGTACTAATGCAGATTCCCTTTTGTGTGATGAGTCCTTGTGTTAAAAATGTTTCGGCACCACCCCTGTTCTACGAGTATTAACCGCAAATGCCAGAACTTAATGAATGTCATATCCAAAACTTTTGATTGCAACAGCATGGCGATCTGTGACATATCATCGATCTATCAACAAATACCGGCGATGTCCATCAGAGACATCATCTGATGAAACTGGTCATATTTTTAAATGCTGTCAGACACTTCTGAGGAGGGGCTACACCACCTCCTTGGACGGACCTGGCCAGTCAGAAATGCTCGTGTTTTCCTATGGGGTCCGAGCCTTTCAGTGAGGGGTTGTAGCCCCATCCTCCCGATCACACATGGAACATCATTTACAGCAAGCCCCCAATTACTGCACACTCACTCTCTTTGTCAAATCATTTTCCTTATGCTGATGGTGATGGAGGTGAGATTCTTTGTGTTTTTAGGTCAATTAGTGAGTTCAATAGCTGGTCATTGCAACAGCCTTGGGGCTATCCAACAATGTGTCGCAAGTTCCAGTTTTCAGCAAATTCAGGTTTGACAAACTTGTCGAGCAGACAATGGATTGTCTATCTGGTTTATAAGAAGCAAGAACCATATGTCAGATTTATTTATTTATTTTGATTGGTGTTTAACGACACTTTAACAGCTAGGGCACATTGTGTCGGTAACAGGCTTACATACGACAGAAGCCAAGGCAGCCAGAAGAAACAACTGAGCAACAACAAATGCATGCAAGCTCTCCAACATCATCACTCCAGACTCTACTAAGCACTGCATGACAGTACCATGCACTGCGGAGCACAGGCTGGGTTAGATAGGTTGGAGACACGTGCACCCCAGCGTTCACCCCTCCCACACACACACATACATGGGCAATATCGGGGTAAATTGCATTGCCCAGGGACACAGGAGCAGGTTGACTAATTTACAAACAGATAAAAATTAAGTGACAGCAGCATTTTCGTAATTAAAATTTCTACAATCTGCAAACTCCTTCAGCTTCTCTGACCATTTTTGAAGTTCCCAAGCTAATAAATTTTTACAGTATGGGTTCCAGGCACGTAGCCACAGAGGGCGGGGGGGTATGTTCCCCCCCCCCCAAATTGAGCTGTGCCCCCTCAAAGAGAGAGAGAGAAAGAGGGAGAGGGCGGGAGGGGAGAGAGATTAAACGTGATAATAGAAGTATATAAAATACAAAGAGAGCCCACGCTGCCGAAGTGATGTCGCATTTTCAGTAGGGCTGCCATATACCTGGTCACTGATTAGGCTAACCAGAGCGGATCTTGCCAGAATTCCTGGCAAGATCTGCTCCAGCTAGCCTAATCAGTGACCAGGTAGGCCCCTAAATTAAAAGGCAGTGGGCTCCAGGGGTCGGTTGGCTTCATGAAGCTTCTCACATTTTGCACCCCCACCCCCCCCCCCCCCCCCAAAGTCTTGTCCACTGTCCAGGGTACTCCCAACGGGTGAGCCGCCATTGGTCTTTAAACTTGAAAGTCGCAACATCCTGGTTAAAAATATCAAGTTTTGCTAGTACTGTAAAAAGGATGACAATTTTCACTCCAAAACCTACCAGAATGCACCATTTGAGACCCAGATTTTCATATTTTATTGGGATGAGAACCCCCCCTCAATACGCTCGTGCCTACGGCACTTGCACCCGATGCCTGCGGCATCTGGTGGCTTGACCCCCCCTCACCCCCCAAATTGTCCTTTGCCCCCCATCCCCCCCCCCCCCCCCCCCCCCCCGAAAAAATCCTGGCTACGCCCATGATGGGTTCACATGGCACAATTGCCTCACGGCAAACTCAACCAACAGCAAGTTAGAAAAATATTCTTTTACTCCAGTAACTTTGAAAAAAGTAAAATATATTGCTCTTAGAAAGAGATACTGTAACACTATGAATGCATGTCACAAAATAAACCGTAAGTATAAAACAAAATATAATAGCTTAACTTTACTTTTAACCTAAAATAACACATCCAAAAGGGAACTTTCCATCCCTGTAAACAAAACAAAATAAATTAAAAAATAAAAAATCGAAACAAACAAATATGAACACAAAATTGTAGGAGTGTAGACGCGCCATTTTTCCACATTGTTTTGCAAAATGAGCTAACTTGCACTTGCAAGATACTATCTTTGACCTGCAAGTTACAGTTGAAACTAGAAGTCCTGTCACAAGTAGTGCGCTTATCTGGGCTTAATTGCGCGTTGGATTTGCGCGCAAATGCCATATCGAATGACATCCAAAGCACGGCAGGTTCTCTTGGTTACTCATAGCAAACACATGCAATGTTTCTGCCAATGGACCTCTGGGTTACCCGGAGGTCCATTGGCTGAAACATTGCATCTGCACAGGCCATATGTACAGAATTTGATAGCCTTACTATGGTCATAACGCGTACATTAACGCGCATATCAACGTGCTATTTGTGCGCATCTCGTGACAGGACTTCTAGTTTTAACTGTAGGTAACTTGCACGTGCATTCATGATGGCGCAAAGTGTTGTGCATCGTCATGTTTGATCAGATATGTATCCTGTGCAATTCAACAATTCGAGGCGTACAACTCACTAGTCGCGAGAGCTTGAAAATCGTAAATGGAGGCTGGTGGCACCAACAACGGGGGTGGGGTGGGGGGGGTGCTCTCACCCCTGGTACTAACGCAGATTCCCTTTTGTGTGATGAGTCCTTGTGTTAAAAATGTTTCGGCACCACCCCTGTTCTACGAGTATTAACCGCAAATGCCAGAACTTAATGAATGTCATATCCAAAACTTTTGATTGCAACAGCATGGCGATCTGTGACATATCATCGATCTATCAACAAATACCGGCGATGTCCATCAGAGACGTCATCTGATGAAACTGGTCACATTTTTAAATGATGTCAGACACTTCTGAGGAGGGGCTACACAACCTCCTTGGACGGACCTGGCCAGTCAGAAATGCTCGTGTTTTCCTACGGGGTCCGAGCCTTTCAGTGAGGGCTTGTAGCCCCATCCTCCCAATCACACATGGAACATCATTTACAGCAAGCCCCCAATTACTGCACACTCACTCTCTTTGTCAAATCATTTTCCTTATGCTGATGGTGATGGAGGTGAGATTCTTTGTGTTTTTAGGTCAATTAGTGAGTTCAATAGCTGGTCATCGCAACAGCCTTGGGGCTACCCAACAATGTGTCGCAAGTTCCAGTTTTCAGCAAATTCAGGTTTGACAAACTTGTCGAGCAGACAATGGATTGTCTATCTGGTTTATAAGAAGCAAGAACCATATGTCGGATTTATTTATTTATTTTGATTGGTGTTTAACGACACTTTAACAGCTAGGGCACATTGTGTCAGTAACAGGCTTACATACGACAGAAGCCAAGGCAGCCAGAAGAAACAACTGAGCAACAACAAATGCATGCAAGCTCTCCAATGTCATCACTCCAGACTCTACTAAGCACTGCATGACAGTACCATGCACTGCGGAGCACAGGCTGGGTTAGATAGGTTGGAGACACGTGCACCCCAGCATTCACCCCCCCCCCCCCCCCCTCCCAGCACACTCACATACATGGGCAATATCGGGGTAAATTGCATTGCCCAGGGACACAGGAGCAGGTTGACTAATTTACAAACAGATAAAAATTAAGTGACAGCAGCATTTTCGTAATTAAAATTTCTACAATCTGCAAACTCCTTCAGCTTCACTGACGATTTTTGAAGTTCCCAAGCTAATAAATTTTTACAGTATGGGTTCCAGGCACGTAGCCACAGGGGGGGGGATGTTCCCCCCCCCCCCCAAATTGAGCTGTGCCCCCTCAAAGAGAGAGAGAGAGAAAGAGGGAGAGGGCGGGAGGGGAGAGAGATGAAACGTGATAATAGAAGTATATAAAATACAAAGAGAGCCCACGCTGCCGAAGTGATGTCGCATTTTCAGTAGGGCTGCCATATACCTGGTCACTGATTAGGCTAACCAGAGTGGATCTTGCCAGAATTCCTGGCAAGATCTGCTCCAGCTAGCCTAATCAGTGACCAGGTAGGCCCCTAAATTAAAAGGCAGCGGGCTCCAGGGGTCGGTTGGCTTCATGTAGCTTCTCACATTTTGCACCCCCCCTCCCCCAGGACTTGTCCAGGGTACTCCCAACGGGTGAGCCGCCATTGGTCTTTAAACTTGAAAGTCGCAACATCCTGGTTAAAAATATCAAGTTTTGCTAGTACTGTAAAAAGGAAGACAATTTTCACTCCAAAACCTACCAGAATGCACCATTTGAGACCTAGATTTTCATATTTTATTGGGATGAGAACCCTCCCTTAATACGCTCGTGCCTACGGCACTCGCACCAGATGCCTGCGGCATCTGGTGGCTTAACCCCCCCTCCCCCCCCAAATTGTCCTTTGCCCCCTCCCCCCCCCCCCCCTGAAAAATCCTGGCTACGCGCATGATGGGTTCACATGGCACAATTGTCTCACGGCAAACTCAACCAACAGCAAGTTAGAAAAATATTCTTTTACTCCAGTAACTTTGAAAAAAGTAAAATATATTGCTCTTAGAAAGAGATACTGTAACACTATGAATGCATGTCACAAAATAAACCATAAGTATAAAACAAAATATAATAGCTTAACTTTACTTTTAACCTAAAATAACAAATCCAAAAGGGAACTTTCCATCCCTGTAAACAAAACAAAATAAATTAAAAAATAAAAAATCGAAACAAACAAATATGAACACAAAATTGTAGGAGTGTAGACGCGCCATTTTTCCACATTGTTTTGCAAAATGAGCTAACTTGCACTTGCAAGATACTATCTTTGACCTGCAAGTTAGGTAACTTGCACGTGCATTCAAGTTGTCTTACTTGCATGTGTTAGATATGGTATGGTATCTTGCACGTGTAGGCTAACAAAATTACACGCTCAGTTTACTATCTTTCATCTGCCTGCTAGTCACTATCTTTTCACCTGTTAGATACTATGTTGCACCCCAAAGATACAAATCAGATACCTGCAAATTTTACAATTAAAAAAAAAAGAAACAAAAATGAGCATAATATTGTTGGAGCGTAAAAGCGCAAGTCGTGTATTTTTGTGCGCTGGCTATTTTCGTTGCGTTAGCCGTGTGAATGGTAATCGATGACACAAATCATAAAATATCAAATAAAATGACTTTTGAAAACAGTTGACAATACAGCATAGACATCAGAAATTAGACCTGTGCTGCTCAGATGCAAAATCACAATAAATGAATATCCATAGCACTCCCTTCTGGTATGTTGCTCAGGACGTCTCTGAGTTTTGAATGTATGCTTTGTATGTCAGGATGAGTTATAAAATAGTTACATGGGATGACAACCCTGCCACCTTGTTCACTCGGTGCTGGCCACGGCTGGAAACTTGGGGTGGGTTGCCCTGTCACTTCTGCGGTGATAGTTCCTTTTTCCATTACGGAACAGAAGAAACCACCAATACATCTTGGGACGTGCCCAGTTGGCAAACCTGCAACATCCTTCAACTTCAAATGTCGTTTGTCATCAGTAACCATGTCTCTATTATCAGTCGGATATGAATCGAGGGGTGGTATCCACACTAAACAGGCATCGTTATCTTGAAATTTGTATATTCTGGCTCAATACGGAGGCGCGTTGTTGGTGTAGTGGGAGGTGGCTTTATTTTAAAAGCATGATATCCTTTGATGGCAGAGTTTTTTTAGCATCAGGCACGGAGATGCATCATCTTTCTTTTCTCTTGTGGCCTGAAATGTAAAAGGTGACTTGTCAACTGGTTGTCATGCCTTGGGAATCACAACACAACAGTGTGAAAGGAAGTAAAATTCTGGAACAGCTACATTCATTTGTCAAAATAGAGTCTTGCTTTATCCCAAACATTACAGTTAAAACTAGAAGTCCTGTCACGAATAGTGCGCTTATCTAGGCTTAATTGCGCAAATGGCATCCAAAGTACGGCAGGTTCTCTTGGTTACTCATAGCAAACACATGCAATGTTTCTGCCAATGGACCTCCGGGTTACCCGGAGGTCCATTGGCTGAAACATTGCTTGTGCACAGGCCATATGTACGGAATTTGATAGCTTTACTTGGGCCACAACATGCACATTAACGCGCATATCAACATGCTATTTGTGCGCATTTCATGACAGGACTTCTAGTTTTAACTGTAGGTTGTACATTGTATCATATTACATGTTGTGGCCAGATATTAGAAATCATTTCTGTTGGAACTTCATAGTTTTACCTGTATGCATTAAACAGCACTGCCGCCATGTTATCAGTTTCTGACCAGTCAATTTCAACCCCTCTCGGTATGCATAGCGCCTGAAGGGGTTAAACTGACGGGACATTGATAGATAAAGGAAACATATATCGCGCACCTTAGTTGTTAACTCCTGAAGGCAACAAAGATGGGTCACTCACATTTTCAAGAAAGGAATACTATTAGGTTTATGACCCATCATTGTCAACCCCTCCCGACATGACGTCTAAAGGGGTTAAAACTGATGGGGAATTGACAGATGAAGGGGATATATATTGTTCATTCCTTTCAAAAAAAATTGGCACTGAACTTGTCTCATATAGTGGGCAAGTTGGGAAAACTCCAGCTTCAGCAACCCGGCATTTCAATTTAATCTCAAATCATTTCTCAGCAGAACTGGCTCAGATATGTCGCCACTTTAGAACTATTCTGTCCCATTTATACTCTGTTCTAGGGTGCAATTGAGACAGAATTGTTTTAACCCTTTACCCAACATAACGGCCAAAACCGGCCAGCGCTATTCTCAAAAATCGCCAATTAATTTTCATTATTTTTTTCATTTTTTGTCTCAAAAACATAGGTTATGACCCCTCTTTGGAACGAGCTTGTCGAGCTCGTTCCAACGAGGGGTCATAACCTATGTTTTTGAGACAAAAAATGAAAAAAATTAGTTATTCAAGAATTATTTTTGCAAGTGTCGTCTGCTTTTCACGTTAGGTAAAGGGTTAAGGCGGTGGTATCCTTGAGAATGCAACGTCATTGAAATTAGCTAAAAGTTTTATAGGATTTTGATGAGGATTTTTTTGGGTGAAAATCACTCCAAAATAAAGAAAATAAATTTATCAAAATTCAGTTGCTTTTTCGCTGCTTTAAAACCATTCTGTCCGAAGTGCACTCTCTTGTTGAGTGCACTTAGGATAGATTGGTTTTTCAGGCGACAATTTGTTTTCGATTGGGGACAAATAATTAAGAAACAATTTTCTATAAAATTGTGTGTGGCAATGTTTTGCTCTGAGCACACCATGTCATCTAAAAACCCATATCAAATACACATGTTGTTTCCTGGTGTCATTCTTATTGATTCCCAGATGAAATATTTATAGATATGTGATTTACTTAATAATGTGCCTAAGATTCAATGTTGAAAGCCCAATTTTTTAACTAGATGGCCTAATCACGATCTGCAAAGAAACAATTTAGACTCATGAACAGTCCGGACAACAGAAGGGCGCATTGTCATCAATCACTTGAGATAAGCACTCTGCATGAATCCACCCATCACACTCATCACACTGAACCCATGTTTTTTCAGCATTTGCCTCTACATGTAAGTCTTCCTGCCAAGTTATCGAACAATCTCGGCAGTATTCTTCACTGGTGGTAACGCAGGGTTCATCTTTTGATATTTTTTTCACAATGCCTTTCCCCTTAGTAGGATTACTTTTGGATTTTCCCTTTTTCCCACCTCCTGAAGATTTTGCCTCGGCCGCTTTCTGTCGTCTTAAATGCGCTTTCTTTGCTTTTTCTCCTTTTCGGCTAATTTCTTTATTTTTTCAAGTTCTTTCAGAGACAGGGTCCTAATGCTATCACTAGATGTCAAATGATGAGGCAAGGTTGTTAATAATGTCTGTTTGGGTGGTTTATCGCTTCCAGCTTCCTGTGCTGCTGGATACATCGACGTTTCTTTCAATGCAGGTGATATTCCCAATAATGTTGGTGGCTCTTCAAAAGACTGATCTTGCAGTGTAACCTCTGCCAAAATGTCCAAGGGGGTGGTTATTTCAGAAGTCGATGGCCCCTCATCTTCGCTGGCATGCACTTTTTTGTGAAGTTTTGTAAAAACATCAAAACAGGGCGACTGTCCCTCTACATGTATATCATACTTTTCTTCAATTCTTTTCTGGTATTTTTCTCTGACTGGTGTACTCAAAGTTTCCGAAAAAACCTCTAATAGTCCTCTGGCTTTTTCTCTGTCATCCAATTCCCGTGTGGGTACAATGTAAGACTCGGGAGCATGAATAGGGTTTATTGTGGTGGTTTCAGGACTTGAGAAAGTGAGCCCAGGTTTCAGTATCTCTGTGGTGATCACTGAGCTATCAACCGGATATATACCAGAAGCTTTGAAGGCATTAATTACTGTGAGAGGCTTATAAAATAACATGAATGCTTCTTTCAGCTTTTCAGCAAAGTTCTCCTTACTAATAATTTTACCAGGGTTCTCCCGTGCATACTTTCTTGCAACCAAATGCCATTTTCCTTTTAGCGGACCGAAAACACCCTTGTCCAATGGCTGCATCAGATGTGTTGCGTTGGGCACAATCCGATACAGTTCTATTCCTTTTTCGACTGCTGACATGAAAACAGAATGGCTCCCATGAGAACTCGCATTATCGAGAAGTAGAACTACAGGCCTCTCTCTACCAGAATGTTTATCAAAGTGCTTGATGAATTTATCAAACATACAAGCATCCATCCACCCTTTTTTCGTGTAGCCAATTTCACTGCCTTCTATTGCTCCAGTAAGAGGGTTATATCCTTTGTGGGCGTGGTGCAGGATAAACAAAGAAAGATGACATCATTTCCCCTGCAGCATTCCCACAGAACATTACAGTCAATCGTCGTTTGCCACTTGATATCTGTGGAGTTGGTATTTTTCGGTTGGCTGGACCTATCGCTTTACTTTTATTGTAGTCCATATTAAAGCTGCTCTCGTCACAATTCCAAATTTGTTTGGGCTTTTCTATACATTCCAAGCGACTTAGAAAGTCTCTGAATTTCCCATACCATTCGTCGTCACCTGCTTGGTCAATTTCGTGCGCTTAAGTTCGAGCGGCACCTCAGTGCTTGTCCCAATAATATGTCGGGTTCTGTTCGTAAATGCTCTGTACCAACTCTTACCTGGTCTCCCGTCCTTGAATGGCATTTTCCTTTTCTCTTTTTAGCTGCGACTAGCAGCTCTATAAGTGGCAATGTCGGTGTGTCTGTTTGTCGGTCGGTCTGTCTGTGACCAACGAGTTTCAAAACTCAATAACTTTTGAAATACTTGATGGAATGACTTTATATTTGGCATGTAAGTGTATCTTACTGATGTCTAGCCACTGTTCAATGCATGTGTTGTTCCAAGTATTTGTCTTGGAGTTATGGCCCTTCATGAACTTAGAATGTCGGTTGGTCTGTCTGTGACCAACAAGTTTCAAAACTCAATAACTTTTGAAATACTTGATGGATTGGAATGACTTTATAATTGGCATGTAAGTGTATCTTTTTGATGTCTAGCCACTGTTCAATGCATGTGTTGTTCCAAATATTTTTCTTGGAGTTATGGCCCTTGATGAAATTAGAATTTTGTGAAATTGCACCACCCGTCGCAGCTACGGCGTCGATGTCGCGATTTTTTAACAACATCTTGCACAAAGTAAAGAAATTCACACACCCTGACCCCCATTCCTCTCTGTGCCATCTAGCTCAACCATATAGCCATATTTTCCTCTTCTTCCCCTGTGAACACCGTGTCAGGACCTTTCACCTTACTCATGCCCACTTCACTGCTATGCCGTCTGTGTAAAAATCCATATGACAAACCATATTCTTTAGCGGCTTGTCTTAAAGACATATGTTTCTCACTTACACTGTACAGTGCCCTGCAGACTTTTTCTTTCATGTCCGGAGTCATTCGTCGACCTCGATCATACTTTTTCTTCACTCCTCCAGCAGCTTTCTGCACTGGGCTGTTAGGGAGCTTCTTTGGACCCATCTATAAATAACTGTATCCTAAAATTTGAAGATTAGATCTGAGTCAGTGCACGTGGTTGAATGCAGATGTGTGGGCAACTTATCCTTAATTGGATGCCTATTAATAGTGATGGCCTAACAGATTTGATAATCAGAATATTTGAATGGAACTCATGATAGGGATGGTGTACTTCCCATTACGTTACAATAGCAAAATCTTGAACAGAAATCTTTCACGCAAAACAGGGGCGCCAGAAGCATTTATTCATTGGTTTGGCAGAAATATGCCAATGGAATATTGCGAATACCCTTGGTATAAGCTCGTCCTGAAATAGGGTCACTACTTTCGGGTTTACAGGTTTTCCGTCTGGGAAATTTGAGAAATTGCTAACCTTTAAGCGCTAATTGGGGCAATCTGGTGTCTTATTAAGTCAGCGAATTGCGCAGGGTTAGCGCTCAGAGATTGAAGGTCAATTAGGGGTTGCAGTTTGTTATTTTGAATCAATCATTTGCAGACCCAGGTTTAGAGAACTTGGGTCCGGACCAGTTCCGACGCCTGCCAAACCATGCCGAGACTAGTAATAGGCACCCAAAAGTAAGGTATTGAAATGCTCAATTCCCGCCTTTATTAGTGTCAGTTTTATTACAAGGTGTAAAGCACTTAGACAGCAAGAGGCAAGTCGCTAGGAAAAATTTTATGGATGTTTCAGAGAAAAACATTTTGTAGCTAAAATGTTTTTCGTAAACAGAAAACTTTTGTAGAGAGGCCATTCTGTAGACACGTGTTAGTCATTTCGTGAATAAGATGGGTGGTGGAAGAGATAGGGGCGGATCCAATGTTTCTTACAAGAGGAGGCTCATCGTGGTTAGATCCTGAGCTACAAAGTGGTAAGGTGTATAGGATGAGCTCGTCAGCTCGAGACCAGTTTTCTCTGTTAATGATGGTTGGAGAACATGATATCTCTGAGGATTTTTTTTTAAATACGGGGAGCTGAAGAAAAATTCTATGCTAGTGAGGAAAACCCATTGTCAAATACAACAGCCTAATTCGCCGGGGAAGTTACTTGTACAAGACACCACAGCCTGGACAATTTCTGAAGTTTCTCAGTGAAAGCCATGCAAACACGAAGATGATTGGAACCTTATGATCAAACAGGTTCCAATGATATCTAAATTTACATAGTTTTACTGAAAAGACAATATTCACAAAATGTTGAATTCTGTTTGGAAAAGTTGAGTTGGGTGAAGAAGTTCGGTGTTTTATGCTTATAATCAGTTTGTTCCAGTGTATCTCAGAAAATAGTTGTGGTCTGCGTTGGGTGTCCCCTCCCCCCCCTCTCTCTAATTCCCCAACTGATCTTTGGAGATTTGATGGGTATCTCTCAATGAAATCATGCAAATGTGGTTATCATTGGACCGGCTCGGTGAGCTCCAATGATATCCATATGTCCATGGTTGTAATATGCAACATTCAATATATTTCAGATTTTAGGAGCCCAATTTGTGTGAACTTTTTGGGCGTTTTCTGCCACTTTGTTGGATAAAGGATCAATGTGCTTTCTCTTCCGATAATCGCAGGGAATCGGCGGCAAGCCCTTATATTATCGTAACTGCTAGTGAGTCGTGGGGGATATATTTTACTTTTTCTGCACAAACTGAAATCGGAACACAGCACTCGAAGTTTGTCAGTTAGCATTTTGAACGCTAACTACTTTTAAAACACAAAATACCGAGTGGTAGGCCTAGACTTTCACTGCAAGTTGCTCAAGAATTTGTATGGTCGCCGAGTGAATTCTATCAGTTACATGTATTTTATTCATTTTTTTAGCTCACCTGACTGAAAGTCAGGGTGAGCTTTTCTTATCACTCTTCGTCCGTCGTCCGTCTGTCCGTCGTCCTGCATGAAGGTGGTGTTTGAGCCTCTTTCTCCTAAACCACTGGCCATATTTTAATTAAATTTCATGTAAGTAGTGGTTATATACTGGCATTTTGATTTTTATGCAAATTAGGTTTCGGCTTATATTGAGCAGAGGGGTGTGGAAAAAATGGCCAAATTTTTTGAAAATCTTCTAATGAACCACCAGTAGCAGAGACTTGATATATGGTATACAGAGTCCTTTTGAGGTTTGGAATGAAGTTTGTTCAAGAGAAGTTTGTCGGGCATTATTTGCCTTCGTTATGGGAGGGACAAAAATTTTGGCCACGCCTAAAATTTCTATTTTCAGAACCGTGAGGTCGATTTGAACCAAATTTGATATGAGATGATAATGGGTCATAAGTAGTTGATTGATGCAAAAAAATTTTTTCTCATTGCCCCATGGGAACCTCGGGAGCTAAAAATAGGAAAAACCTTGAAACTGCCATATCTCCAAAACTACACGCACAGAGAATTCTTTGTATAAAGCTTACTTTTATCCAGTAGAATAGAATGGTTAAAAAAATCCCTATTGGTTTGATCACAAGGTACTTTTTTCAGGACTTTGAAAAAGTGCTGAGTCAGCACTTTTTAACACCGTAGGCAATGGGAAAAACATTAAAAAATCTTCTCCAGATCCAGCAGGCAGAATCTTTTGATATTTGGTATGCAACATTGTAGGGTGGATCTGATTCAAGTTTGTTCAAATCGGCCCCCTGGATTCATATTTGGGCTCAGTATAGGAGCCCGATTTAGAACTTAGTGCATTTCATGCAAATTTCTTAAAAAATCTTCTCCTGCAGATCCAGCAGGCAGAATCTTCTGATATTTGGTATGCAACATTGTGGGGTGGATCTGATTCAAGTTTGTTCAAATCGGCCCCCTGGATTCATATTTGGGCTCACTATAGAAGCCCGAATTCGAACTTAGTGCATTTCAGGCAAATTCTTGAAAAATCTTCTTCTCCAGTTCCAGCAGGCAGAATCTTTTGAAATTTGGTATGCAACATTGTCGGGTGGATCTGATTCAAGTTTGTTCAAATCGGACCCCTGGGTTTATATTTGGGCTCAGTATAGGAGCCCAAATTTGAACTTAGTTCATTTCAGGCAAATTTCTTTGAAAATCTTCTTCTCAAGATCCAGCAGGCAGAATCTTTTGATATTGGATATGCACCATGCTTAGGGGGGTGAGATTCAAGTTTGTTCAAGCCAAGTCCCTGGGTTCATATTTGGGCTCACTGTGGTAGCCCGAATTATAACTTAGTTCAAAATGAGGAATTTTCTTTAAAAATCTTCTTCAGATCTAGCAGTCAGAATGTTTTGATATTTGGTATGCAGCATCCTTAGGGGGGTGAGATTCAAGTGTGTTCAAGCCATGTCCCTAGGTCCATATTTGGGCTCACTGTGGGAGCCCGAATGATAACTTAGTTCAAAATGAGGAATTTTCTTTAAAAATCTTCTTCAGATCCAGCAGTCGGAATGTTTTGATATTTGGTATGCAGCATCCTTAGGGGGGTGAGATTCAAGTTTGTTCAAGCCATGTCCCTAGGTCCATATTTGGACTCACTGTGGGAGCTCAAATTGTAACTTAGTTCAAAATGAGGAATTTTCTTAAAAAATCTTCTCCTTCAGATCGAGCAGTCAGAATGTTTTGATATTTGGTGTACAGCATCCTTAGGGGGGGGGTGAGATTCAATTTTGTTAAAGCCAAGTCCCTGAGTTCATATATGGGCTCCCTGTGGGTGCCCGAATTATAACTTAGTTCAATATGAGGAATATTCTTTAAAAATCTTTTTTTTTTAGATCCACTGGTCAGAATCTTTGGATATTGGAATGGTATAAGCTTTTCTTAGGAGGAGCGGACGCAACTTGTTGAAATCAATTCTCTGGGTTGATATTTAGGCTACCATGTCAGGTGAGCACCCACAGGCCCCCTGGGGCCTCTTGTTTTCTTAACTTTCTTATAGCTTGGAACACTACATTTGAAAAATTATTAGCAAATTTCGATGGGAATGTGGAAATGATCATGTGGGTGGCATATTTGCACTATCCGAAACAACACATGCAAATAATTCGTTTCATATGTCATCACAGTAAACAAAATTGAGTTTGCCGATTATCGGAAGAGAAAGCACATTGATCCTTTCCTCATTTTTTGCAGTGCGTGATCTGCTAATGGGTAGTTGACCGAGGCACGCGGATCGAAGTTTATTTCATCTTTTCGTGTCTGATTGGTCTGGACTTTTTTATAATTAGATTGCCTATATTCTAACCTTCAAAATGACACCAAACACCATAAGCTTTAACTTTTGTTCAGCTGGTGAACTTCGTGTTTGGTTTTTGTTTCCGTTTCAGTTCTTGGAAAAACTTCCCCAAATTGGAAGGGGTTTGTTTGTACTTCCTACTTTCATTTTCAGTATTAAACGGCAGACTTCACAGGTGATATTCTTCCGGTTGCTAAACATTGCCCATACCTACATGACTGTGGACTCGGTTCATAAATCAAACAATCACTTTTAATTCAACGTGATCATTCATGACTGAGTGATCCGCTAATGGAGTTGATCCGCTACTGGCACCTTGACTGTAATATGAAAATAGTATGAATATGGTAGCAGACTTCCAGGAACCATTGGTGTGTACTGTCAGCTCTGTGAGTTGATTGCATACATGTATACAGTACACGCCAGGGGGATGATCCCGCGATCGCCCATCACCGGTACGAGGAAAAGAGATTAAAATGACCCGGCGGCGTCCAGCGTCGATGCGGTGTCGAATTTTACCACTGCGATCTCCAGGATAAGAGATTAATGCTCATTGGGACAGTAGCGATTCTGATGTATCAAGTGCTAATATATTTCCTGTGCATTATCGCTCGTCACCGCGTTAGCATTTTCTGATGTAAATGTATTAATGCAAAGCAATGTCTGAAACACAAGTAACCAACTCAAAATTGAATATGAAGCATGTCGAGTCAGTTTTATCGACATTAAATATTTTTTCTCATCACTGTCAAGACAGCAAACACACTCTACAACATTTTCAATTAAAGTACAATCTTCTTCGGAAACTCCCCGGGACGTTTCGAAATCAAACATGGGAAAAGTTTCTCTTTTGGGTAATCTGCTGCCCCGAATAAATATGTGAAGGTGATATTTTTAGACAGCAATATGTTAAGAACGATGCTCGTCTGACTGAAAACAAACAGTGGTCATTTTCCGTTATTTATTTCTACAAGTAACTCAAGTGCGCTGGAAAAAACATCATTGTGATGTCAGCAGCCATGTGCTTCAAACTGCGCAAATTGTGTTCAGACCCGGCGATTCCGTTCCATCAACTCGACCCGTCAGAAATTATTTTCTCCTCATATACCGCATACCGCAGCGTGCTCATGCACATCGACTGAATTATGAATAAATCTGTGTTTAGCACATGGAAATAATAATAAAAATAAATAAAATAAATAAATAGTAAATATTCATTGTTGACGTTTTGAGGGCCTGGTCGGATCCTAACATATATCAGCAAAGAGAAGAATTCCAATCTTCTTAATGTTCGCGGCTTGAATATTTTACCTGCAGCGTTCACGTGGAATGCGTGAGTACTCTGTTAGCTGGATAATCTAGCATACTAAAAGAATAATCATTTGGGATACACATTAGCAATTTTAGCTTCAAAGCGTTGTTTGAGCCCACATGCCCATTGCCTTCTCAGTGATCTCCAAATAAGATCACCTGCATCACGTTCTCAAATTGGAAAAATGTTACTCTTAATTTTTAACTTAAAAAAACGCATAAAAACAGCGGGGTTTGAATTCGAGAGAGCATACTTCCTAACGACGGAAAACGGTCAATCTCATTCGCTAAATGGAACACGGAGTACAAAAAACACAGTTTCCAGACTGCGTATTTCTGCCTCACTGCATGGATCCAATTTCTTTCGCATTGAAAACGCAGTGCATAATGAAATATAATATTTCTCGTCGCAAGATTTCCTTTCGTTTTGTGTACTAGAATCAAGTGTTCCGTGAATCTTTCGTTTATACATGCGTGGGTCATTGGGCGGATGTTTTCTTGTGGAAAATGCGCCCCCCGCACATACACCTCCCCTCTCAAGTGATGCACCCCCACCCCCCCCCCCCCCCACCCCACACACACACACACTCACTCCCCCGCCACATCGATTCTCTGGGAACGGAGGGCTGCAGTCGTCCCGGCCTCATATGCCTATGGTTCTTGAAAAAAAAATGGACACCACCCCACCCATCATTAACGAGCTATATGCATTCCGTGGTTCTGATTAAACGTGTTTTTACGGTTCTGGTATAAGTTCACCTTTCTCACTTCATCTCAAATGTCTTTGACTGCCAGAGTCTTATTGTCCAGCGGTTCTGTTTTGAAGTAAAATTCGAGCTAAACCGTCCATATCAATAGGCTACTAAGAATAACATAGGTTTATTACAATAATCGGTAGCTGATTAAACTTCTGATCACTAATCCTATTGCGGTGACTGTCTAATTAAAAAGATTATTGCCAATGATTTTAATTGCTAAACAAACTCCTAGAATTATTAATTATAGTTAAATGTGCTAACTCCAAGGATGTTGAGGTGTAACTTCTCTATCCAAAGTCGACTAATTGGGAATAAGTGTCAAAATTATCAGCTGTCCGAATTCAATGAACTATTTCTTGAGTTGAAGAAAAAAACCTGATTCTAATCCTTCAACACGCCTAAGACATGAAAGTATCAGATCACAAACAGTCACTGAGGGTCGCGAAACCATTCCGCACCTCCAGCATGATTCTAAATTTCATTTGTCTGTGTTTTCAAAGCAAGGCTGTTATCCAGAAGCGAAGCTAGGATTTCTTATTATTGGGGGGGGGGGGGGGGGCATTGTTTGTTTTGGCGGGGGGAGGGGGTAGCCAGGTCGATACATGCCATATGCATATCCGATGGCCATAGGCCTGAGGTGGGTGTGGCCTTCCCGCTGGTGGAGCTTCGATGGAATTGTAGATCAGTCCTACTTCACTATTTTTGAAAGTGCAAAGTCTCTGACGGAACTTCCATTTATTCAACTGCAGGGGATGTAAATATACCAGGTGCATAGTCGGGATGGGGGGGGGGGGGGGGGGGGCTCTTGCATAGAGTCAATGTTTTTTTTTTGTGGGGAACAACAACACTGAATTGTACTGGTTATCCCCCCCCCCCCCCCCCCCCCCCACACACACACACTCCGCCGGTCTTCTTCACATGATATTGTAGACTCTAGGCATTGTTGATGCAGTGCTCGACTGTGCATGTTCATGATTCATAATTGCCATAATTTGCCTACAGTACACACTGAGTGGCTGGGATAAGAAGAGGGGTAAGTATTGGTTGATTACGACAAAAACACTCATTTAGTGGAGTTTCCACTCACACGGTGTGCTCAGGTTCTGTGAAAAAAGCTTACAACACACTGGATACAAACTTCAACTTGAACGACTCCAGAATTCGTTTCAAAGCCTCTAGACTAAAATACTAAGTTATGTTATTTTACTTTAACCCAGCGGGGCGAACTGTGCGGAGCGAAAAGCATTCAAATGATAAAATGGCCGACTCCTTATACACGTGTTGTTTGAAAGTTGTGAAAAAATAATGCCCTCGTATTTAAAAAACACACTTTCAGGGGCGTTCTTTTATATGATATTGGTGAATAAATAGTCAAAATGTACGATCACTGTTTTTCTTTCATTCGAATGTGCTTTTCTTTAACCATTTAACTCAGAAATGCATGTCCGATCAGAATATCGATTCACCCCAAAACAGCCAACTTTGTGGCGAGAGAACGTAACCCGTAAAATTGGCTTTTGACTGATTTCTGATGTTAGGGAAATAACTTGTGTTTGAAGTAATTTGGCTATCGCCGATGGACATGGCAGCCTTTTTATTTGTTTATTTTTCATAATAATTTTATCAATTGACAGTAATATTTCTATCGACACCCAACCGGGGGGGGGGGGATAATTGAGATACATTTTTTTTTGCCCAACCCCACTTTTGAAAATGGAAGTAGTTTTAATCATTTAATTATTTGTTAACCCTTGGCTGCATTCAATGGTAGGTTAAACAGATATTTCTGTAAAAAATTTTGCTTGCAACTTAATTATAGCTCAGGTCGTGAGCTCTCGTTGGCCCAAGCGCGTTCCAGTTTAGAGTCCACAGACATGTTTTTTCGAGAAATCATTTTTAAAAAAATAATTGAATATGCCTAGGGATCGGACCATCGCTTTCTGAATTAAAAAAAAAAATAAGCCTATATAATTTCATTTTCACTCTTAACCGAAAATGGGGCAAAGTAGGCCTGTATAGCTTCACCAAACTATATTGCAGGACGTTAATTTTGTTGGGGGGGGGGGAGGGGGGGGGACTAATCCGACTGAATCCTTCAGGACAGTCATTGATGGACCTTGAAATACTCTGCTTCTTTTAGCTACCAGGGATTTCGCAAGGTACTCTGTAGGCTATATTTCCATAAAATAAAAGACGGGTGGAGTTGAGACTGTAGGCTTATATAATACTTTTCGTTCTCAGTTTGATGCGCTGAGGATTTACCCGCACAGACCAGGTCTCTTCTTGTGATAGTGTTGATCTGTTCACATCCATTTATATCTCCGCACACTTTTGTTTCAAATTTTTTACTTTTGTCGATTTGAAAAGGGGGGGGGGGGGGGGGGATTTCGCTTTCTATAAGTACATGTTGCCTACTCTGTGTTTTCTTTGGAATTATGGTTATGGATTTAACACTTGTTCTTGTGTTTCCATTTCATATATAAAGTTGACTTTAATGTCGCCGAAGTTTCGATAAATTGGAACTTTTCAGATCCACGCAGCGTCAAATGTCAACATTGTGTCAGTAACGATATTTTTTAATTTATTTCCGATTTGAATTGCATGTGAGATTGCTGCCTATACTGTTTAATCTGAGTATTTTCATTCTGATCAAACGCTGCATGGAGGTTGAATAATATCGTTTTTTAAAAATCTTTTAAAGTGTTTTTAAATGCTGACGAGACTCAACCGGCCCACAAATTCGCTCATAAGCCGATTTCTGAAACCTATAATATGATCAGAAATATAGTTTATTTGAGTTTCCCACGGCGTTTGCAAATGGGCGTCAACGGCGTTTGGGCCTTTGGGTTCAAAATTCTCGCGAATAATTTATTGTTCAGCTTTCACACAAATGCGTATTTTTATTACAGAACACCAAGTACATGTGTGTCTAAAAATTTAAACTTTCATTATAAATAGCGGAGCGTTCCGAATTCGCTCGCAACATTTTCGATACACTGTCAGTTCGGCATTCTGTGGAGAGCTTTCTTTCTTTCCAACCATGCCTGCCTCTCCCACAGTTGCCCCATTAGAACGGCTGCGATTAATAGTAGGCTAATATTCTCGGAAAGCAAACGTCTTTACTTCTGTCTTCTCCTACCACACGTACGTAACGTCCTTTACAAAATACTGGGCGTAGGTTCCCACTGCAGTGTGGTTTTGGGAAATCCACTCTTGTCTTCAAAACGTATAAATTTTGCACAGGCCACAGCTGTTCGATGCTCTTACTTGTTGTTTCTTGACGAAGAGAAATGGCTCGAAACGCGGCAAGCAAAAATTCCACACGTGATACAGACATCTTGTGTCAAATTCGTCACAAATAGTCGCAATACGAAACGCGGTGGCGACGCCGGGTTTTATTCGGAAGCCGACAGTTCTCACCTACAGCAATTATCTGTACCTAATGATTAATCGGACTAATCTTTTACGCACCAGGATGCAGGGTCGACGCCGGGATATTGTTCCAGGGTCATCCCAGGTTTCCACAGGTTTTTGGAGAGGAAAATAAAAAAATTGTCCCGGTGATGGGTGATCACTGGTTCATCCCCCTGGCGTGTACTGTATGTTTCATGTTCTATACATTTACATCACAACCTTCATTTTGGTGTTTAATTTGTGTATATTTAATTTGAATTTATGGAATATAAGAGGTGGGAAATTCAAAGTAAACAAATTTTCCTTACTTATGTACGTAGCACCTTAATGGCACAATCACTGAGATTGCAAAAGCCTGAAATTGGCCTTTAAAGGTTAAGGACAATAAGGTATGTTTCGAACAAGTTCCAAAATTACTGTATATGTTGATATTATTTATGTTGGCAAAACAATACCAATGTTGAGCTGATTGGCAGTAGTGTTCCGACGATCAGAACTGGCTACCACAATTGGCTGATTGTGGGCAATCAGACTGACAACCACAACAGCTCCTAAAACATTGGTTCAACCGATTGTTGCCAAGCATTTTGTGATGATTCATAAACCGCATTTTATTATCTTCTGCAATTGTTCAATTGAATGTCAATGATACCATTCAGTTAAGTTGAAAAACCAGCACAATGTGTATTCTTAATCTCTCTCAATGCCCCTTGACGGGATATACAAGTTAAACGACATGTGAAGCTTACAGTTGAGCATACTTGCGGCAATCACCAGTTCATACCAGAAAGGTGAAGGTTGCACTCCATTGTCTCAGGCTGCAGTAAAAATTAACAGTTGCGTGCACTTGGGTGGTAAACGTGGCTCTGAGAGCCACGTTTACCGCTCAAGTATGCTTGACTTGTAATTTTACTGGACCCCAGTCAACAGAGTTTAACATTGAAATATGTTCAATTTAATGCTGTTCTTTCAAGCTAGGCTTGACGTATCTAGTAGTCAACAGACTGTAAACACTGTAAAATGTGTTCAGTTTAATGCAGTTCTTTACGAGCCATCACTTGTCAAGAAGTGCACAGTATTACAATCGGCATCGGAATCGACCGATTGTGAACTCAAATAACCAGTAATTGGTCAGTGGCCATTTTTGGTAATCGGTCAGTGGCATTTTTGGTGCTGTGAATGATAAAAGAACAACTTATTCTATATTTTCCTGGTATGAATTTTCCTTTTGTTCTGTCAGACAATCTCAGTCAAGCCAGATACCGAGTATTGAACAAATACCATGGTATATCTCCTAAAAAATACCAAAACTGATATTTAACTCAAAATTCCTTCCCTCATCCATTCCCATAAAAAGACCCTAATTTCCCTAGGTCTAAAACTAATGTACATGTATAAAAAGATATTGCTTTTAAACAAATAGTGGAGACACATAACTAATTCCTTAAGCATGTTGTTAAAATTTTACAGTATACATGTACATGTAATTGTATATCAAGTACATGTAAATCAATGCTAGGAAACAATTTACAGTTCTGTCATCACAATAGTGATCACTTTGTCAGTCTGATTGCAATCTACATGTAGTCTTAACACAGATCAGAGCTGGGCAGTTTTCCAATTCGCTTCCAGTTTTTGCATCAAACTGGAATACTGAACCCAGGGGTCGATTTAACTTTTAAGAATTGAATAGCAGTTTACTAACGTTGATAAATTTTGATTAGCATTTCCTATTATTTATATATTTTTGTCAGGTGAAATTGATTAGCTGTAGTTGAAAATAGCTATGTGAATCCAGTTAAATTGAGCTCTTACTGAAGCGCACGACCCAGTAAAAAAATGACCTAACAGTTTTACTGTGTTTGTGCATAAACTGATCTAACTACTTTACTGGGAGGGAACTGGAGCGGTGGCCCCTATGGATTTTCATCAGAATTAGCAACTGATCCACTAAATCACCCATAGAGTGGAGATTCCACCCAAGCAATAAATGCAAATTTGTTGTGAGTAATGACTCATAACAAGCACAAGCAAAGTTCCAGCAAATGGACCTCCAGGTTAAACCCGGAGGCCCATTGGCTGAAAAAATTGCTCATGTTTTTTGTCCATATATACAGAATTTGAATGGGATAACTCCACTCCACATGTGATTTAGTTACAATTCACTCTCCACATACCGTAAATGTACTTACAGACAGTGCTTTTTGTGGTGAGTGTTCAGGCCTGGCATTCTGAGAAATGCAGGAGGGCAAAAAATCGCTCTCCTCAATCAGCTTAGGAGAGCAATTAGCTTTACACAGCATTTCAAGTATCCAGTTGAACGAACTCATTGAAACTGAAACCAACAGACTACATCAGTGATTTTATTAACTTTACTAAGGTAAAGTGAAATCTCTTAGACATCTAGATGTCTCACTCAACAATCGAACACACACATGACAAGACCTGTGTGTGTACCCAGACCTGTTGTCCAAGAAAGTCATACGCCTACCACTACCACCTTCAACCCCCCAAAGGGGGTTGAAGGTGGTAGTAGTAGGCGTATGACTTTCTTGGACAACAGGTCTGCTTGAATCTACAGTCACATCCTCGTGCAAGTGCTTCAAGTGACAGGATAGTAGTAATGGTAGTATATTATAGTGTCAATATTCCTTGAATAATTACCCCTCAAACTGTGATGTCAGTTGTTGAATTTGAAACTGACAGAAAAGAAAATATTGCTGTGACCCATTTTGCTTGAAATGATTGCAACTGTGTTTGGGTATGGTTGCAGCCATTACCTTTTACCACTAAACCACTTTCAAAATGAAATTACGTGATGTTATGTGACTTCGAAGTTAAATTACATTTTTGCTTTACAGCAAAAATTGAATGTGAGCACAATACAAAATATTACATGTAATCTCAATCATCCAAGACCAAAATATTTAGGAGGGCAATTTTTCGCTCTCCTTAATTCTTTCAGGAGGGCAGTAAGGAGAGCTAAAAAATCGCTCTCCTGAAATTGCCAAGCCTGAGTGTTGTTGTTCAATCTATTGCAGGTTTTTCCAGGTTAAGGAGCCTGAAGTGTTGTTTACTATATACATGAATATTCTTAACCCACAGAAAACCAGAACTGAAACCAATGTTTTTTCTAAAACTGAAGCGAAACTTGAATCTGAAAAATCATAACCTCCCATCTCTAACACACATCCATGA
This sequence comes from Pictodentalium vernedei, assembly GCA_031216915.1. NCBI lineage: Eukaryota > Metazoa > Mollusca > Scaphopoda > Dentaliida > Dentaliidae > Pictodentalium > Pictodentalium vernedei. Next base: position 173,297,963 of record CM062292.1, read on the forward strand.
TCCTCCCAATGGATTGAGATTTCATGAATAGAATATTGTGAAAGCAATCTTGATCAAATAGAGATAAAAAACAAACAAATATATTATCTGAGATTCCATGTTCTCGAATTTGTTATTCAACGTATAGGATACTCTACAGTGCTTTTGGGAGAAAAGTGGCCAGAGAATGACGATTTACGACCCAGTCACAATTACATCAAAATTCCCTGTAGACTTTTGTAATCACAGTACTGTATTAACAGGTCTTTAGATTGGCTTTATTTGGGCACAACAGGTGAGGGGCACAGGAGTGTCCAGAACCATCATGCTGGTCAATAAGTCATGGTTCATTCCAGCAGGAGAACTTTTTAATTACTAGTGGTATACATGTAGACTTAAACCTAGCCAGTGGATTGTGATATAAAGAGAATTTTGTGAAGTCAAGACAGCATCAAGAAAAACAAAAATAGCATCTAAGTTTCAGTGTTCACGCAATTCTTTTTTCGACAAGTGAGATTGTACATTGTTTCGTAAGAAAATAGTGGTGAGAATTTAGTAAAGATTGTGAGCTACAATACAGTCGCCATGGACCAATCATAATTCACACAGCAGTGATGTCCACACATGCACTTACCGGGTAATAAAAATTATCGTCAGCAAAATTATAATTAATGAAGCACCGGTGTTTCATTAATTAAATTGTCGATGATTATTCCTGTAATTAATATTGCGTCCGTGAAATATTTCCCACCCATGGAAAGTGACCAGTCCACGGCAGCCATACTGTACATATAGTTGTGTTTCAGTCAAATTTCTCTCTCCGTTTTTAACTTGACAGAGTCAAGCTGAGCTATTGCCATCACTTCCAGTTTGGTGTTGTATGTACATACATCCACAATTTCCTTTTGCACGCCGCACAGATCGCTTTTGCAATCAGATTGCTTTCAAATGAGTTATGCTTGTTTGGGGTGTCCTCTATGTGGGAGCTATCACTTTTCTTCTATTTTCGTCCAAAAAATTGCCATTACATGTACAATGTAGCTACGACCTTCAATCTTAGTGGATTTGTGCATCAGCAGTTTCCTTTGGCACATCCTATAAGGTACATTCATGAATGGATCGCTTTGAAACTTGGTATGTTTTTGGGGTTGATCTTCAGATGGGAGCTCTTTTCATTTCCATCTAAATAATTGCCATTAGCAACAACCTTCAACTTTACCTTTTTGTGCATTGACAATTTCCTTTGGCACAATGCACTGGTCACATTTATGATCTGATTGCTTTAAAACTTGGTGTGCTGGTTTCAAGCAACCTTCAGATGCAAGCTATTGATTTTCTTTCATTTTCATCGATAAATGTTGCTGTCAGCAATGATAATTGCACTTTGACAATTTTTGCATTGATACAACATTTTTCTTTGGCACACTTTGCAGGATGCATTTATGAATGGATCGGTTTGAAACTTGGTATGCGTGTTTGGGGTGAGTTCTAGATGAGACCTACAGATTTTCTTCCATTTCCAAAAAAAAATGTTGCCGTTAGCAATAACCTTCATTTTTGCCATTTTGTCCATTGACAAGTCAATTTGAAACACCGCACAGTTTACGTTTACGATTTGATCACTTTGAAGCATGGTGTGCTTGTTTGGAGTGACCTCTAGATGGGAGCTTTGATTTTCTTTCACTTCTCTGAGTTCTCTCAAAAGTAAAAAATTGTTGCCGAATATTGACTTGCTGTTAGCAATGGCCTAAAAGTTGAACTCATTGCATTTGTGCATCAACATTTTCCTTTGACAAGCCCTGCTGGTTGAATTTACGAATGGATCAGTTTGGAACTTGGTATGCATGTTTGGGGGTAACCTCAAGATGTGAGCTATCGATTTTCTTCCATTTCCATCCAAAAAGTTGCTTTCACTCAGCAATGACCTTTAAAATGATTGCATTTGTGTATCAACATATTCCTTTGGCATGCGATACAGGGCACATTTAAGAATGAATTGCTTTGAAACTTGGTTCAAGTTCATCAAAAAAACATTGCCATAGCAACAGCCTTTGAACTTGGTGCATTTGTACATCTACATATTCATTTGGCACGCCAAGTAGGACAAATTTATGAATAGATTGCTTTGAAACTTGGTATGCTTGTTCGGGATGACATTTAGATAAGAGCTGTTGATTTTCTTTTATTTCCATCAAAAATTGTCATTAGCACCAACCTTTGAACTTTGTGCATAAATTTGTGCAGCAACCTATTTCTTATGCACTCCCTACAGGGCATATTTATGAATGGATTGTTTTGAAACTTGGCAGCTTATGAAATACAGTTAAAACTGGAAGTCCTGTCATGAACTGTGCGCTTATCTAGGCTTAATTGCACATATGAATTGCACGCAATTGCCATACCGAATGGCATCCAAAGCACGGCAGGTTCTCCTGGTTGCTCATAGCAAACACATGCAATGTTTCTGCCAGTGGACCACCGGGTTACCCGGAGGTCCATTGGCTGAAACATTGCTTGTGCACAGGCCACATGGTACAGAATTTGATAGCCTTACTATGGTCCTAACACGTAGATCGACATGCTTTTTGTGCACATTCATGACAGGACTTCTAGTTTTAACTGTAAACATTCAAGAATAAAGATTGCACTGCATGGCTTTGGAACAATCTAATATATAAATGCGAATGTCTTTCTATATCTCTCTCTATCTCTCTATCTATCTTTGTTCCGGGTGAACTCCTCCGTTTCTCGACCGATCAATCTCAAATTTCGTACACGGGGGTAATTCGTCCCTGCGAGTAACATGGGATGGGTGCCGTGCCCACGCAGGGTGACATTGACCATGAAATTGATGACCTTGACGTTTTATTTCAAAAACGGCCGGGCCAATCAGGCTGAAATTTCATATGTGCGGGTGTATTGACCCATCGATCATTTTGACTTTATCGGGGTGACCTTGAAATTGGTGACCATGACCTTTTATTTCGAAAACGGCTGGGCCGATCGGGCTAAAATTTCATATATGCGGGTATATTGGCCCGTGTTGGGTGACCTTGAAATTGGTGACCTTGACCTTCTATTTCGAAAACGGCTGAGGCCGATCATATCTGAGGGTATATTGATATAACCATCTTCTCCCGTGCAATGCCGGGTAACACCCGCTAGTATGTTATAAATGACAGAATCAGTTACATAATTCAAATCATGTGCAACATGTAGTTCAAGTTTGTCAAGTTGAGCTACATGTACAGTTGAAACTAGAAGTCCTGTCAGTGTATTGTGCACTATTTTGAAGTAATAGCTCACTGAGTGAGTGCACTTTTTGTCGCTATCAAGCTCAAACTGCCCCATTAGAGTAACTCAATTCCTGTAGAAAAAAGTGTGCCTAACAATTCTATATTAATAAATAGAGATCATTAACATCATTCCTAATCTCTACTGGGATATACAGGCCTGGCATTCTATAGGAGTGCCGGAGTTCTGCAATTAGAAAAAATTGAGGAGGGCAATTTTTTGCACCCCTTGATTTTCTGGAATGCCAGACCTGTTTGGGACTGCGTTTAAAATCTGTTATCATTTGCCACAGTTGCATTGATTCGCAATAATTCATAACCCATTCTGTGTCGCATTTCACTACATTTTGATTGTAGAAGACAGTCGCATAAGAATTGAATGCAACATTTTTAATAATGAGACTATGTATATGCCAATTTTTCCACTGCGTAGCTGAATGTAGTCCAATTTTTCAATCACAATATTAATACCTTGAAGTAAATATACAGTACACAGAGAGAGTATTGTCAATAAATCACATGTGGAGTGATGATTTCTCTCAAGCAATAAATGCTGTTTTGATGCAAAATGTAATTAGCATAAGCAAAGTTTCAGCCAATGGACCTCCGGGTAAACCCTCCACGTCCTGTAGCCAAAATAGCACACAAGTATATGTATTGAAAATTCCAGGTGCAATTGCACTCCCAAGCAATCTGCGGAGGGCAATTGTTTTTCACTGCTTGATTTTCTAGACTGCCAGGCCTGGATACATGTAATGACGTAAATAGATATTAAAATTTGACTGCATATACAGAATGAAGAGAGCGGATTACTACTTAATCACAGCGCCATATATTCTCCACCCGAAAAGTATTTCAAATTGTTCTTAACAGCACAAGAAACACTTGCAGACTTTCATCACATGGACCACCGGGTGTGAGGAAAGTTTGCAAGTGCATCTGGTGTCTTGTCCTCAGGAATTGTAAATAATTAGCAATGAAAACTGAAACCAAAAACCCGACTTTGAATGAAACCCAAACCCAAATCGGAACCGACATGATATTTGAAAACCACCCATCTCTAAAAATTACTGAGTGAAAAATCTATCCCACAGCGATTTAGTAACAATTCACCCTCTACATACTATAGTCTCAACATTCTCTTTCAGTCTTTCTGTTTGATCAGTCCAGTTCGTGATTTCACTACCAACCTCACTAATAGCACATTACATGTATATATTGCATTGCACAGCACCAACGGTCTTGTCTGTTTCAGACGACTTCATTCTTCTGCAGTATGAAGTGCATTAACTAACGAGCATTTTCTGTGTTAATTGTGACAGGTCTTCTAGTTTCAACTGTACAGTGTCATTGACACTTTCATTTGTCATCAATGCACTGTGTATATAATTCCACAAGTTTTTAGACCTCTTTGGTCTTATTAGTGAATGATTACATACATGTATGTACTAACTTTTGTCCGCTTATGCTTTGGGCTGCACGATATTCTAAACTGAATACCGGTATCAAAATTCAAAAAAATTCTGTGGTATACTGGTATATCAAAAGACTGGTCCGATATCAGAACATACATGTACGAACCACAATCGGGACTTGAGCCATCACAGTCAGCATATTTTGATGATGCAGATCGAATAACCCTTTACCCAATGCAGAAATTTCAACAAATCAATATGTGACCCCCTCATTGGAACGAGCTCAACAAGCTTGTTCCAATGAGGGGTCACATGATATGGTTTCATTGAAATGTGTTCGAAAAATAAGATTTTTATACTGTACCAATGACCCAGACATAGCTGGTGCTAACTCTTAAAAATCTAGGGCCAAACACAAATTTTGCCCCCCAATCCCCAAAATTTGCATCTAAAACCAAAGAAATCATGTCCTGAATGGCCCTCCATACTTTGCCTCTACTGCGCATGCGCAGTGTCAAGGAAGTCCCGAAATTGGCGCCAATTATCATTCTTTGTTTGGCCCTTCATCAGTTCACATCTGACTGATCTTTGTGCTTGTAAATCTCAGTTTAAATGATGCCAGACACATAAATATTACAGAAATGGTGGATCTAAAGAGGAAATAGAAGGAGGAGAGGAAAAATGAGTGACAGAAAATAATCAGGGCTGTAACTTAAAATTTTTTTATGAAATTATGTTAAGTTACCTATTTTCGAGGCATGGGCCTGTTGTTGTCATTCTTGCTATAAAGTTACACTGCTTGTTCAGTGTTTCCTCTCTCCCTTTCCTTTAAGTCCCCCCTTGCTATTCTCCCATGCTTTTGGCATATTTTCTGTAATATTATTACTAAAATTTCTTGGGAGTTTTAGCTGGGTAACAGAATGAATTCTGTTCTTTTCCCCATGTTTACGTCCTCACCCATGGGTGTTTAGGCGTAGTGTTCTGCATCTACCATCTGATGTTCTACAGTTTCTTCCCTGGAAGTCTCTGTTTTGCATCAGATAGTGTATTATTGGTAACTGATTTCGGGCCATGGTTATCAGTGCCTGGAGTCATGTTTCTGGTGTTTATACACTTCTTGTTTACATTGACAACAGTCTCTGTGGAGGGGGATTTCTTGTCTTTGTGTTAGTTTAATCATAACAAGATACATTATTATTATTCATAAGTGTTGCATTAATTTTTTAAAATATTTTTAAAATTTTTGTCCACACTTAGGCTTGGGATCCATTGGGGTTCAACGTTACTTTTCAGAAACAGGGCTTTTCTGAAAAAATATTTTTTCAAAAAATTTTTTTTGATTTCAATTATTTTTTCTATGTTAATGGATCATGTTATTATGTATCTTTGTTTTCAGGGGTTGGTGCGAGTACTAGGACTTTTTGATTTATTTTCACAATGAAAGGATATTGTTCAAATTGTAATAAGAGGAAATCTTCCTCTGACTTTCATAATCATTGTATTAACTGTAGTCAGTGTACTCGCACTAACTCCTGTTCAGTATGTGTCAATTGGGATGACAAACATGGGAAACGTGTGTCACGGTATGTTGTTAGCGGGGAAATGGCCATGCCGGTCCTTTCTCCGCAGGGTCACTCTAGTTTATCAATCTCTATTTCAGAGGAACAAGAACAGGGTGATGTTTCCGTGATGTCTTCCAAAAGTGTGCCTCCGTCGTCACAATTAAATGAAGAGCTAGCGGCAAAGTGCTCATGGAAATAACGTCAATTGCCTAAGAGGTCCCTAGTAGGATCGACGGCGTTGACGTCCGCTAGCTCGCCCGGTGTAGCGTCCATTCATCGAATGGTTCGGCAGCCGGGTTCGTCCGTTGCTGTCCAGGAAAGAGTTTTGGGTGATGCGAGCACTATAAATCAACAAAGTGCACACCCAGTGACGGCGGATCAGAGGAGAGAACGGAGGAAGCCTATTAGTCCAGTTCCTAGCTCGTCCAGGTCCATCCGGGCTGCGAGCGAGAGAGGCCCCTCTCTCGTACAACAACATCTGGGACCAGATATTGTGGTACAAAACGTTTCGCATTCGGAGCATACGTCCGCCGCTCGGGACGCTCCGTTATATAGACAGTCCGGAGAGACTGTCGATAAGGCTTCCTCATCCTCACGGCAGAGCACACGACCGCACCTTGGCTACGTGACCACGGATATCCAGCCAGCTTCGCCAATCAGAGAATCCACGGCGACCAGGTCACGCCATCCGGTAGCCAGGGACACAAGGCCTGTAGACTCCGGACGTTCGCATAAGAGAAGTATGCAGGAGTCAACATACACGGAGCTTCCAGCGGCAAAGCAACGTAAGCCCGCTACTCCACAGGCCTCAGTGACGGACGTGCTATCCCAAATAGCACAACTTATCGCAGCATCCCAGCAACGACAGAATCTCTGTCGGATCAGGTAATATCCGACGAAGCATCAGGTACGGACTACCGATAACTTCATAGGGTCCGACAGGATGGCGAAAGGGATTCAGAGGATTTTGAGCTTTCCCTTTCGGAACAACATAAGCTGCCGTACATTTCATCCGGCATTATCTTTCAGAGGTTGTTTCATCGGACCAGAATGCTGCGATGCCGGATAATTAAGAGACTGATAGCGTCTTTGGACACAAGAATTTTTTTGATCAGTTCAGGGACATTGTCCCTGAGTTTCCGACACAGTCCAATAATGTCACAGGAACATTCGAATTATTGAACGACGCTATATATATGCTTGCTACTAAACAAGCAAGTCTGGTTTCTTGTTCACAAAAGTTTTCGTGATGTCTTCCAAAAGTGTGCCTCCTTCGTCATAGTTAAATGAAGAGCTAGCGGCAATAAGTGCTCATGGAAATACGTCAATTGCCTAAGAGGTCCCTAGAAGGATCGACGGCGTTGACATCCGCCAGCTCGCCCGGTGTAGCGTCCATTCGTCGAAGGGTTCGGTGGCCGGGTTTGTCCGTTGCGGTCCAGGAAGGAGATTTGGGTGATGCGAGCACTATAATAAGACAAAAGTGCACACCCAGTGACGACGGATCAGAGGAGAGATCGGAGGAAGCCTATTAGTCCGGTTCCTAGCTCGTCCAGGTCCATCCGGGCTGCGAGCGAGAGAGGTCCCTCTCTCGTACAACAACATCTGGGACCAGATGTTGTGGTATAAAACGTTTGCATTCGGAGCATACGTCCGCCGCTCGGGACACTCCGTTATATAGACAGTGCGGAGAGACTGTCGATAAGGCTTCCTCATCCTCACGGCAGCGCACACGACCGCACCTTGGCTACGTGACTACGGATATCCAGCCAGCTTCGCCAATCAGGGATTCCATGGCGACCAGGTCACGCCATCCGGTAGCCAGGGACACGAGGCCTGTAGACTCTGGACGTTCGCATAAAAGAAGTATGCAGGAGTCAATGTACACGGAGCTACCAGCGGCAAAGCAACGTAAGACCGCTAATCTACAGGCCTCAGTGACGGACGTGCTATCCCAAATAGCACAACTTATCACAGCATCCCAGCAAACGACAGAATCTCTGTCAGATCAGGAATAATCCGACGACGCTGGGGCGGTACGCTCCGCTGAATCATCAGGTACGGACGACCGAGAGCTTCATAGGGTCCGACAGGATGGCGAAAGGGATTCGGAGGATTTCGAGCTTTCCCTTTCGGAACAACATAAGCTGCCGTAGATTTCATCCGGCATTATCTTCCAGAGGTTGTTCCGTCGGACTAGAATGCTGCGATGCCGGATAAGAGACTGATAGCGTCATTGGCCACAGAATTTGTTTTTGATCGGTTCAGGGACATCGTCCCTGAGTTTTCCGACGCAGTCCAATAATGTCACAAGAACATTCGAATTATTGAACGACGCTATATATAAGCTTGCTACCAAAACAGGCAAGTCTGGTTTCTTGTCCGCAAATGCTCTAAATCTGCCTTTCATCAATTCAAGGAATAAATTCGAAACGGCAGGACAGGGCATACCGAGAGTTCCTCTGCGTCTAGACGACGAGGCTGAAGACTTGGAATTGTCTATACCGTCGTCTATGTCATTTCCAACCACGACATTGGAAACGACAATAATGTCTAACAGACTTAACTTAGACGCTTTATCATACGCAGACCACCTTACTAAGGCGTTTTCATTACGTCTTCAAGGGAAAGAATTCCAGGATACAATCCTCATTGAGACTTCTTTCAAGGGCAGTAGATTATTCCACGTATAACTCCGCCCTTTCAGTGGCAAACCTGGAGTTGGTTAGACGTGACGCAGCCCAAGCTACATCCACGCGCGTGGATAGTAAGGTGAAGAACTCTCTCAGAGTTGCTTCGGTCTACGGAGAAGCTTCTCTTTGACGGCAAGCTTTCAGCAATTTTTAGATGTTCTCTTGTCTAATCAAGTGTAACAAGAGATTCAGACTTGGGAAAACATTCAGTGGTTGACTTAGGGAGTTCCACTGCAGTTGCCAGAACCGAGTTTTACGATTATGACGGATGCCAGTCAAACAGGTTGGGGTACAACATTGATCCCAACGGATTCGAAGTGTCAGGGTCTTTGGGATCCGCAGTTTCTAGGCAAGCACATAAACATCCAAGAAATGATGTCAATTTGGCTTGCACTACGTCATTGGATGAACATTATTCAGAAAGCACATGTCCAAATCCTGTCCGATAATACGACAGTAGTTGCGTATATCCGGAACCAGGGAGGCACTCATTCCGTTCCGTTATTCAATTTAACGGAAAGAATCCTTCTGTTTGTTCTAGAACACCAAGTTCTGCTTTCGGTCCATCATATTCCGGGTCGTCTGAATGTATTAGCAGACTCCCTTTCACGGAAGGGTCACTTGTTGCCGTCAGAATGGACTCTCAACAAACAGGTATTCAATCAGATTTGCTACCAATGGGAGCGGCCAATGATAGACTTATTTGCGACACAACTCAACAATCAGTTGCAGACGTATGTGTCACCATGTCCGGATCCCCGAGCATATGCAGTAGATGCTCTATCGATCTCGTGGGTCGGAATGATAGGATATGCGTATCCTCCAGAGCCGTTGATTCAGCAAATATTGCTAAAGATAAAACAATCACAATGCAAAATTCTGTTGGTAGCATCTCTGTCTCCACAGAGACTGTGGATAAATCTACTCAGGTGTCTGCTGTGGGATTTTCTGCGAAAACTTCCTCCACGAGAGGATCTTCTTTCGCAGGGGAATTGCGTCAACTTCATCACAACTCGCAAGGTCTCAGCCTTCACATATTTCCGTTGTGCGGTCCTTCTTGCACCGCAAGCATTGTACAGGACGAGCAGTGGATGCGATTTCTAACTGTAGGAGGACCTCCTCTTCGCTAAACTATGTGGCTAAGTGGAAGGCCTTTCGTCGTTGGTGTAGGGATCATTCTGTTGATATTTTTTATCCCTCCATACCAGACATTGCAATCTTTCTTGTATACTTGTTTGACAAGATCATCTGCAGCCTGTTACTATTAAGGGTTATAGGTTTATGTTATCTGATACCTATGCACACCATGATAGTTTACAATTGGATCTGATGTCTCTTTATCTAAATTAGTTAGAAACTTCTCGATAAATAGACCTAGAACCCTTAGATTAATTCCTAAATGGAGTTTAGTTTGGGTTCTTCTTAAACTAAAAGAAAAGCCATTTGAGCCTCTTGAGACAGTAGATTTCAAATTCTTGTCTTATAAGACAGCATTTCTCTTAGCTTTCTCGTCTGCTAGAAGAGTCAGTGAGCTTCATGCGCTCTCGGTGGACGATTCTCACTATCGTAGTGTCGGGAACACTATTACCTTTACTACTAATGTTGGATTTTTGGCTAAGCAGGAGGCTCCTAATAAATATCCGGAACCTATTGTTATTAAGGCCCTTCTGTCTTCAAACAGGCATAGGCCTTTACTCTGTCCGGTTAGAGCTTTACGTATTTATAAACAAAGATCTCAGTTTATCAGAAAGGGACGAAAACGCTTCTTTCTGTCTCTGATGCCTAATAGAAAGGACATTACGGTCCATTCTATTGCTAGATGGATTCAATTAACTATCCGTACTGCTTATGATAATCTATCTTCAACTCAGCAGTCTGTGCTTAAGATTTCGGCTCATGAAGTAACAGCTCTTTCTACATCTTAGGCTTATGCAAATAGTGTTGCTATTGCAGATTTAAGGAAGGCTGCATATTGGTCTCAGCCATCCACATTCACGAATTTTTATCTCAGAAATATTGAGTCCATTTCTGGAGACCTGCATTGTTTAGGTCCGTTATCTGTTGCTCAGAATGTCGTTCTCTGAACAGTTACAATTATAGTTATGCAGGCTTTCTGTTCAGGCAGTGACTCCGTCCTGCTGCCCTCTTCGCTCTGGGCTATTTGACCCAGGGCAAGGGGAAGGGGGGGGAGGGTGTTCCCTTAGGTCACCTGATTTATAGTGAAAAGCAAGGGGATACCTCCTCCGGAGTCAGTAATTCTGAGTTGTTACCGGGATGGTTTTAAGTGTAAAGTTAATGTTTAAAAATTCATTCATGTCATATTTTTAAAGTATAGCTTGGTGTGAAGCATTTGTATATGTCACGTGTCAAACAGGCGTTAATATACAATCCTCAGACACTTTTAAAAGAGTAAAAAGAGTCTCAGTTCTCTGGACTATCTTTATTTATTGGCTTACTTTAAAATAATCAGTATAAAGGATATACTGGATGTTAATAGAGATCATGAATGTTATTATGGACAATTATGGAGGGTGTTGTGTCTTTCTAATTTATCATAAAATAAGAAAAATACATGTAAAGGCTAATGCTCCTTTTCTCCTCGAGGGGATGATTCAATTTTATATAGTTGAGCTTATTGGACTTTCCTCTATGTCCTAGGCCCTCCAGCCTTTTTACTATTCAGCTATGTCTGGGTCATTGGTACAGTATAAAAATGTTAAAAAATTTATAGTAATTTATATATTTTTTATACTTACCAATGACCCAGACGGGGATGGCCCTCCCAGGAGTTGGGAACTCATACCTCCCCACTGAGTACATAGCGCTGTCCAGGCACTGCTTGTAAGAATGATAACTGGCGCCAATTTCGGGACCTCCTTGACACTGCGCATGTGCAGTAGAGGCAAAGTATGGAGGGCCATTCAGGACATGATTTCTTTGGTTTTAGATGCAAATTTTGGGGATTGGGGGGCAAAATTTGTGTTTGGCCCTAGATTTTTAAGAGTTAGCACCAGCTATGTCTGGGTCATTGGTAAGTATAAAAAATATATAAATTACTATAAATTTTTTAACTTTTCAACTGCTGACTTTGTATATTACATGGGTGGGTGTGACCGATTTGTCGGGTATAGAGATAATATTATTCATTCGGGACTACAGTTGAAATTCACGACATCTTGAAAATTAAATTGTGGATAAATAAGTAATGATGATAATAATAATAATAATAATAATAATAATAATAATAATTGATTTTGTAAAAGCATAAAACCACGAAGAGTGCCCTAAAACGCTTCACAGAAATAAAATACACTTTTCTGAAAATAAAGAGTCACATGTTTCAGTTTCCTTTAGGGAGGTTCAGGAGAATGCTTCAGTAAATAGGAAAGTTTTAAGATTTCTTTTGAAGATGTTGATAGTTTCTGAATTTCTGACACTAATAGGCAACTCATTCCACAATCTTGGACCCACGATGGAGAACACACGATCATTAGCCAGATTAGATCTGCTAAAAGGTATGACTAGTTGAATTTGATCTTTAGATCTCAGACTGCGTGATGGAGTGTATACAGTGATGAAATCTTGCAGGTAAACTGGAGCCAGTTTGTGGATACATTTGAATACTAAGATCAATATTTTGAAATTAATTCTCTGTTTAACTGGAAGCCAATGTAATTGTCTTAAAACAGGTGTTATGTGTTCAGAGCATTTGGTACCAGTAATTATCGTAGCAGCAATATTCTGAACTTTTTGAAGCTTCTGAATCAAATACTGCGGCAGCCCCACTAACACTGAATTACAATAGTCTAGTTGTGAGGTGATGAAGGAATGCACAAGTTTTTCAAGAGCTGACTGGTTAAGATAAGTTCTCAGTCTTCCAATATTCCGAAGCTGCCAGTAACATTTTTGACATATTTTATTGATATGGATGTCTAGCTTTAAATTTGAGTCCATAATCAGTCCAATATTCCTGGCCGATTCACTTTTCATGGTGATGTTGTTTCCAACCTGAATTGATGTAACAGTGGGTGTAGGCATGCGAACCCTGGATATCACTAAGAATTCTGTTTTAGAGTCATTCATTTTCAGTTTAAAATCTATCATCCATTCCCGCACCAGATTTATGCAAGTTTCCATGTTGCTGACTGCAGTGATTGAGTCACTTTGAAGAGATGAATTAAATGTAATGTACAGTTGGGTATCATCAGCATACAGATGATATGATATGCCATGCCTGTTAAGAAGACGACCCAGAGATGAAGTGTACTGAGTAAACAAAAGTGGACCAAGAACTGAGCCCTGAGGAACACCACACTTTAACATCTTGCTTTCTGAACCGGTCTTGTTGATATATATTTGTTGACTGCGACCTTCTAGATATGATGCAAACCATGATAAGACAGTTCCACATATGCCGTGCTGTGTCAATGTCTGCAAAAGAATATCATGGTCGACTGTGTCGAATGCTGCTGACAAATCCAAGAGAACAAGCAGTACAGCCTTACCCTCAGACACTGATTTAACAATGTCGTTGTTGACTCGCAGTAAAGCTGTCTCTGTACTGTGATTGGCTCTGTATGCAGACTGGAAAGGCTCTAAAAGATCATATTTTTATACTGTACCAATGACCCAGACTTAGCTGGTGCTAACTCTAAAAAATCTAGGGCCAAACACAAATTTTGCCCCCCAATCCCCAAAATTTGCATCTAAAACCAAAAGAAATCATGTCCTAAAGGACCTCCATACTTTGCCCCCACTGCGCATGCGCAGTGTCAAGGATGTTCCGAAATTGGCGCCAATCACCATTCTTTGTTTGGCCCTTCATCAGTTAACATCTCACTGATCTTTGTGCTTGTAAATCTCAGTTTAAATGATGCCAGACACATAAATATTGGAGAAATGGTGATTCTAAGGAGGATAGAGAAGGAGGAGAGGAAAAAGGAGTGACAGAAAATAATCAGGGCTGTAACTTAAAATTTTGTTATAAAATTATGTTAAGTTGCCTATTTTCGAGGCATGGGCCTGTTGTTGTCATTCTTACTTTGAAGTTGCACTGCTTATTCAGTGTCTCCTCTCTCCTTATCCTGTAAGTCCCCCCTTGCTATTCTCCCATTCTTTTGGCATATTTTTGAGTAAGATTACTCCTAAAATGTCTTGGGAGAATTAGCTTGGTTACAGAATGAATTCTGTTATTTTCCCCATGTTTACGTTTTCACCCATGGGTGTTTAGACGTTGTGTTCTGCATCTACCATCTGATGTTCTGCAGATTCTTCTCTGGAAGTCTCTGTTTTGCATCAGATAGTGTGTAATTTTGATAACTGATTTCGGGCCAGTATTGTCAGTGCCTGGAGTCATGTTTTCTGGTGTTTATACACTTCTTGTTTACATTGGCAACAGTCTCTTTTGAGGGGGACTTTTTGCCTTTGGAGTAGTTTATCTCACTACAAGATACATTATTATTATCCGGAAGTGTTGCAATAATTATTTAAAATAATTTTAAAATTTTTGACCACACTTACCCTTGGGATCCATTGGGGCTCAACGTTACTTTTCAGAAACTTGGGCTTCGCTGAAAAAATATTTTTCAAAAATTATTTTGAATTTCATTTGCTTTTTTCAATATTAATGGATCATGTTATTATGTATCTTTGTGTTTAGGGGTTTGTGCGAGTACTAGGACTTGTTGTTTTTTCACAATGAAGGGACATTGTTCAAATTGTAATAGGAAGAAATCTTCCTCTGACCTTCATGATCATTGTATTAATTGTAGTCAGTGTACTCGCACTAACTCCTGTTCAATATGTCAATATTGGGATGACAAACATTGGAAACGTGTGTCACGGTATGTTGTTAGTGGAGAAGGGGCTATACCGGTCCTTTCTCCGCAGGGTCACTCTAGTCTATCAGTTTCTATTTCAGAGGAACAAGAACAGGGTGATGTTTCCATGTTATCTTCCAAGAGTGCGCTTCCGTCGTCGAATTGAATGAAGAGTTAGCGGCAAAAGTGCTCATGGAGATACGACAGTTGCCTAAGAGGTCCCTAGTAGGATCCACGGCACTGTCATCCGCTAGCTCGCCCGGTGTAGCGTCCATTCACCGAATGGTTCGGCAGCCGGGTTCGTCCGTTGCGGTCCAGGAGGAAATGTTGGGTGATGCGAGCACTATAAATATACTAGGTGCACACCCAGTGACGGCGGATGTTAGGAGAGATCGGAGGAAGCCTACTAGTCCGGTTCCTAGCTCGTCCAGGTCCAGCCGTGCCGCGAGCGAGAGAGGCCCCTCTCTCGTACAACAACATCTGGGACCTGATGTTGTGGTACAAAATGTGTCGCAAGCGCAGCACACGTCCGTCGCTCGGGACGCTCCGTTGTTTAGGCAGTCCGTGGAGACTACGCAGGCTTCCTCATCCTCTCACCAGCGCACACGACCGTACCTTGGCTATGTGACCGCGGAGATTCTACCAGCTTCGCCGATAAAGGATTCTTCGGTGACCAGGTCACGCCATCCGGTAGCCAGGGACACGAGGCCGGTAGACTCCGGACGTTCGCATAGGAAGAGTATGCGGGAGTCAGTTGATGCGGAGCTTCCCTCGGCGAAGCAGCGAAAGACCGCCACTCTGCAGGCCTCGATGACGGACGTGCTTGCTCAGATAGCACAAATTATCGCAGCATCCCAGCAGCTGACAGAATCGGTGTCGGATCGGGAATTATCCGGCGGCGCTGGTTCGGTACGCTCCGCCGAAGCATCGGGTGCGGACGACCGGGAGCATCATGAGGTCCGAACGGATGGTGAAAGGGATACGGATGACTTGGAGCTATCCCTTTCGGAACAACATAAAGCTGCTGTGGATTTTATCCGGCACTTCCTTCCTCACGTAGTTCCGTCAGGCCAGACTGCTGCGGTTCCGGACAAGAGAATAATAGCGTCATTGGACACTGAATTCTTTGAGCGGTTCAGAGACATTGTCCCTGAGTTTCCGTCTCAGTCCAATAATGTCACAAGAACATTTGAATTATTGAACGACGCTATATTCAAGCTTGCTTCCAAAACAGGCAAAGCTGGTTTCTTGTCCTCCAATGCTCTTAACCTGCCTTTCATTAATGCAAAGGAATAAATTCGATACGGCAGGTCAGGGTATTCCGAGACTTCCTCTGCGTCTTGACGACGAGGCGGAAGACTTAGAATTGTCATTACCGTCGTCTATGTCCGTTCCAACCGCGGTGTTGGATACAACAATCACGTCTAACAGGGCCAGTTTAGACGCTTTATCTTACGCAGACCACCTTACAAAGGCGTTATCGCTGCGTCTTCAAGGGAAAGAATTCCAGGATATACAATCCTCATTAAGACTTCTTTCAAGGGCAGTGGCTTATTCCATGTATAACTCCGCCCTTTCAGTGGCAAACCTGGAGTTGGTTAGACGTGACGCAGCCTTAGCTACATCCACACGCGTGGACAGTAAGGTGAAGAACTCTCTCAGAGTCGCTTCGGTCTCCGGAGAACTTCTATTCGACGGCAAGCTTTCTGCAATCTACGATAAAATTACGAAGAAAGCTTCAGATTCTTTGTTGTTTAAATCCGCTTCCAAAAAGTCGGATACGACAGAGAAGAATAAGACAGGCACTTCTGGGTCTAATGCGCCCAAGAAAGGTTCCTATAGAGGTTCCGGTGCATCCTCCTGGTCTTATTCAAGAGACCGTCAAGGCAGCGACTCTCGTGCGGGACGTCCTTCGGGCCGGGACAATCGGTCGGACGCCCCGAGGTCGATGGGACGAGGTGCGGGTTGTGGAGGACGTGGTTTCTCCTCCCGCAGGCCTCGCAGGTTCAGGAAGTGATGGCTTCAACCTCTATCGCGTTCCGGTTGGCGGAAGGTTGTCGAGTTTTTCAGAGGAGTGGGCGTCGATTACGGACGACCCTTGGGTGAGAGGGGTGATTTCGGAAGGTCTAAGAATATCCTTCAAACGAAAGCCTCCGTTAACTCGAAGTCCAAAATGGACTCAACTTCCGTCAAATCCACAGAAAAGAGAAGCTCTCTTATCGGAGGTGCAGTCTCTTTTAATCAAGAATGCGGTAGAGGTCGTAGAAGACCAGGAAACACCGGGATTCTACAGCCATCTGTTTCTGGTTCCCAAACCAGACGGCTTGTTCCGTCCAGTCATAGATTTGAGCTGGATTAACAAGCTGATCGTCGCTCCGAAATTTTATATGGAGACGATTCGGTCAGTCAGAGCGAGTATTCGGGTGAACGATTATGCTACAAGCATAGATCTCAAGGATGTGTACTTTCATGTCATGGTACATCCGACATTCAGAAAGTATCTACGCTTCGCAGTCCTAGGAGTTGTGTATCAATTCCGGGCGATGTGCTTTGGATTGAACCTAGCACCCTGGGCTTTCACTCGGGTAATGAACTCGGTAATGATGTATTTCTGAGCTCATTCGTCTGCGGCAACGTCGGCCTACCTGGACGATATTCTTCAGAGGTACGGCAACGAGTTAACGCTTCAGAACGATGTGCAGAATCTGCTTCTATTGCTCCGACGTCTCGGTTTTGTTATAAACGAGGAGAAGTTGGATCTGGTGCCGTCCAAGTCATTCACTCATCTGGGAATGAGCTTCGAGACTCACAACAATCTCGTTCGTCTGCCGTTAACCAGAGCGAAATTAGTCAGTTGTTACGCTCGCTATTGTCTTCATGCAGACAAAGTCACAGCGAGGGAGTTTATGAGACTGATAGGTTTGTGCGGAGCCGCCGCGGATCTCATTCCGATGGGGCGGTTGCACACTCGTCCTCTCCAAATTTTCTTAACTCAGAATTGGAGTGTGAAGATTCATTCGCTCGACATAGATGTTCTCTTGTCAGATCAAGTGAAACAAGAGATTCAGACTTGGGCAAACATTCAGTGGTTAACTCAGGGAGTTCCACTGCAGTTGCCGGATCCAAGTTTTACCATTATGACGGATGCCAGTCAAACAGGTTGGGGTGCAACATTGATCCCAACGGATTCGAGATGCCAGGGTCCTTGGGATCCACAGTTCCTAACCAAGCACATAAACATCAAGGAAATGATGTCAATTTGGCTTGCGTTACGTCATTGGATGGACATTATTCACAAAGCTCATGTCCAAATTCTGTCCGACAATACGACAGTAGTGGCGTATATACGGAACCAGGGAGGCACTCATTCCGTTCCGTTATTCAATCTAACGGAGAGAATCCTTCTGTTTGCTCTAGAACATCAGGTTCTACTTTCGATCTGTCATATACCGGGTCGTCTGAATGTACTAGCAGACTCCCTTTCACGGAAGGGTCGCTTGTTGTCGTCGGAGTGGACTCTCAACAAACAAGTATTCAATCAGATTTGCTACCAGTGGGAACGGCCAATGATAGACTTATTTGTGACACATCTCAACAATCAGTTGCAGTCGTATGTGTCACCGTGCCCGGATCCAAGAGCATTTGCAGTAGACGCTCTATCGATCTCATGGGACGGAATGATAGGATATGCATATCCTCCAGTGCCGTTGATTCAGCAAATATTGCTAAAGATAAAACAATCTCAGTGCAAGATTCTGTTGGTAGCATCTCTGTCTCCACAGAGACCGTGGATAAATCTACTCAGGTGTCTGTTGTGGGACCTACCGCGAAAGCTTCCTCCACGGGAGGATCTTCTTTCGCAGGGGAAACCGCGTCGACTTCATCACAACCCGCAAGGTCTCAACCTTCACGTTTTTCCGTTGTGCGGTCCTTCTTGCATGGCAAGCACTTTACAGGACGAGCAGTGGATGCGATTTCTAACTGTAGGAGGCCCTCCTCTTCGCTAAATTATGCGGCTAAGTGGAAGGTTTTTCGCCGTTGGTGTAGGGATCATTCTGTTGATATTTTTGATCCCTCCATACCAGACATTGCAAACTTTCTAGTATACTTGTTTGACGAAATCATACTGCAGCCTGTTACTATTAAGGGTTATAGGTCTATGTTATCTGATACCTATGCACATCACGATAGTTTACAAATTGGATCTAATGTCTCTTTATCTAAGTTAGTTAGAAACTTCTCGATAAATAGACCCAGAACTCTTAGATTAATTCCTAAGTGGAATTTAGCTTGGGTTCTTCTTAAACTTAAGGAAAAGCCATTTGAGCCTCTTGGGACAGTAGATTTCAAATTCTTGTCGTATAAGACAGCTTTTCTCTTAGCTTTCTCTTCTGCTAGAAGAGTCAGTGAGCTTCATGCACTATCGGTGGACCATTCTCACTATCGTAGTGTCGGGAACACTATCACCTTCACTACTAATGTTGGATTTTTAGCTAAGAATCAGGCTCCTAATAAATATCCGGAACCTATTGTTATTAAGGCTCTTCCGTCTTCAGACGGGCGTAGGCCTTTACTCTGTCCTGTTAGAGCTTTACGCATTTATAAACAGAGATCTCAGTTTATCAGAAAGGGACGAAAACGTTTCTTTCTGTCTCTGATGCCTAATAGAAAGGACATTTCGGTCCATTCTATTGCTAGATGGATTCAATTAACTATCCGTACTGCTTATGAAAGTTTATCTTCTTCCCAGCAGTCTGTGCTTAAGATTTCGGCTCATGAAGTAAGAGTTCTTTCTACATCTTGGGCTTATGCTAATAGTGTGGCTATTACAGATTTAATGAAGGCTGCTTATTGGTCTCAGCCAGCCATATTCACAAATTTTTATCTCAGAAATATTGAGTCCATTTCTGGAGACCTGCATTGTTTAGGTCCGTTATCTGTTGCTCAGAATGTCGTCCACTAAACAGTTGCAACTATAGTTATGCAGGCTTTCTGTTCCGGCAGTGACTCCGTCCTGCTGCCCTCTTCGCTCTGGGCTATTTGACCCAGGGCAAGGGGAAGGGGGGGAGGGTGTTCCCTTAGGTCACCTGCTTTATAGTGAAAAGCAAGGGAATTCCTCCTCCGGAGTCAGTAATTCTGAGTCGTTTCCAGGATGGTTTTAAAGTGTAATATTAATGTTAAAAATTCATTCATGTCATATTTTTAAAGTGTAGCTCGGTGTGAAGCATTTGTATATGTCAAGTGTCAAACGGGCGTTAATATACAATCCTCGGACACTTTTAATGAATATAAAGAGTCTCAATTCTCTGGACTAACTTTATTTATTGGCTTACTTTAAAAATAATTAGTATAATGGGTTATACTGGATGTTAATAGAGAACATGAATGTTATTGTGCTCAATTATGAAGGGTATTGTATCTTTCTAATTTATAATAAAATAAGAAAGATACATGTAAAGCCAAATACTCCTTTTCTCCTTGAGGGGTTCACTCTATATTATATAGTTGAGCTTATTGGATTTTCCTCTATGTCCTAGGCCCTCCAGCCTTTTTACTATTCAGCTAAGTCTGGGTCATTGGTACAGTATAAAAATGTTAAAAAATTTATAGTAATTTATATATTTTTTA
The DNA here is from genome assembly GCA_031216915.1 of Pictodentalium vernedei. NCBI lineage: Eukaryota > Metazoa > Mollusca > Scaphopoda > Dentaliida > Dentaliidae > Pictodentalium > Pictodentalium vernedei. The sequence continues at coordinate 173,318,349 of CM062292.1, forward strand.
TACTTACCAATGACCCAGACGGGGATGGCCCTCCCAGGAGTTGGGAACTCTTACCTCCCCGCTGAGTACATAGCGCTGACCAGGCACTGCCAGTAAGAATGGTGATTGGCGCCAATTTCGGAATGTCCTTGACACTGCGCATGTGCAGTGGGGGCAAAGTATGGAGGTCCTTTAGGACATGATTTCTTTTGGTTTTAGATGCAAATTTTGGGGATTGGGGGGCAAAATTTGTGTTTGGCCCTAGATTTTTTAGAGTTAGCACCAGCTAAGTCTGGGTCATTGGTAAGTATAAAAAATATATAAATTACTATAAATTTTTTAACTTTCATGCAGATGTTTTTTGAGTTGTGAAGCAACAACCTTTTCCAACAATTTAGACAGGAAGGAGAGGTTCGATACTGGTCGATAATTCTTCAGGTTGTCAGGATCAAGAGATGGCTTCTTGATGAGTGGAGTAACAAGTGCTTTTTTCAGTGGGCGTGGAACAAATCCCTCATGAAGGGATGCAGATATAATAGATGATATGGCTGGCAGAAGATGATCAATTGTCTCTTTCAGAAGGAATGTTGGAATTTCATCTAGATCATTGGATTTACTGGATGATGACAAAATCATTTTTCGAATATCTTCTTCCAAGACAGTGTGAAAACTGGAAAAATCTCTTTTTATGTCAAGTTGATCAAACTCTGGTGGTTCACGTGATGGTATACTATCCAGGATTAATTGAATTTGGGTTATGAAAAAATCACTGAATTTTTCCAGAATTTCATTGGTATTTAGATGATCTGGGAGAATGACTTTTTGTTCTTTACCAAGGAGACTATTGGTTACCGAGAATAACACCCTAGTATTTGATGACCCCTCTATCAGAGAATTGTAGTACTCCCTCTTCGCGTTTTTGATGATCTTATTAGTTGTATTTCTTTGGTGGCAGAACATCTGCCGGTGAATCTCAAGCTTCGTTTTGTTGTATAGACGCTCAAGTCTGCGACGCTGTTGTTTAGCAGCTCTAACGTCTTCTGTAAACCACTCCACTTTTTCCCTATGAGTTATAACTTTTGACTTTGGTGGTGCATGTTCAGCCATGATGCCCTTAAGAGTTTCTTCAAATAAAGATAACAGTTGCTCAGATGATCCATAACTACTACAAAAATAATTTGGAGACAGTGTTGATGAACTTATATCCATTTTCAAGGAATCAATGTTGATGCATTTATATTTTCGATAAGTAATTTTCTTGGGAGGAATTTTGGAGGTTGCTAGTGTCAATTCAGCCAAGACTGCATAGTGATCAGATAATGCTGGATCTGTGACATAGATGTTTTGTACTGACGTGCTGTTACTTTGATGAACAAGAATTAGATCCAAGGTGTGTCCTCTGTTGTGGGTAGGTTTCAAAACCAGTTGCGAATAGCCGAATGAATCGAACAGATTAGTAAATTGCTTCGTAAAAGTGTCATTTAAATTGTCAACATGGATATTGAAGTTGCCGGCAATAGCTATATCTCCTCCATACAAGGCATAGAAGGACAGACATTCTGAGAATTCATTTAAAAATTGTGCTGATGTAAGTTTGTTTCTTTTTGATGGTGGCGGTCGGTAAACTATGAGTAATCGAAGTGAACTATTAGTCGACATGAGGCAGTCTAGCATTTCAAAAGATGGCTGAGTTTTATAGGTGTCAGGATGATGTTTTACTTTTAGGGCATTGCTGTGGATGACAGCTACACCACCACCTCGGCTCCCCCGTGAGTTATGTAAAATGGAGAAACCTGGTGGCAATAGTTGTCCAATAGAAAAACTGTCACTATCATTTTCTTTCAACCATGTTTCCGTTAGAGCCAAAACACTGAGATTGTTGTCTTGTATGAAGTCCTTTAGGTCATGTTCCTTTCCAGCAACAGATCTTGTATTCAGTAGTCCGAAGTTCAAAAGAGGTACTTTTTTCTGGGAAAGAGTAGTGGTATCTATGCTGATAACATGAATGTTGTTGGTATTCACACCAGAGTTAATAGGCTTTGGTCTTATTGCTTGTCTGTGTTGAATTTTTAATCTCTTTGGTTGGTATACTTTATCTGAGCTGTTGTTGGTAAAACAAAATTCTGGTTTTAGTATTCTTTGTTTTTTCAAGGCCTTAAAAACATATGCTTTAGGTCGATGCTTAAGGTGATCCATTGTGTTGTTAATTGAATGGAGCTCATCTGAGGGGTAATTAAATAAACACATTTTAATTGTCATTACTGAACCACATGAATGTAATGGCACTAGTTGTGTCTCTCATTAGCAGTGAATAGAGTGGCAAATGGGTTTAACAGTCCCAATCTGGTTCAGAACAATAGGTGTTATAATCAGGATTAACTCTGCACTTGAGGAAAGAATCCAAGATGGAGAAATATTCAGTTAATTTCAGAGTTTTTTTTTTTGTTAAAAAACACAAAAATAAGGAAAAATTTTATCTTCAAAGTCACATCAAAATAATGCACAACTTGTAAGGAATATGTACTGCAATTTCCAGCAGATAAATCCAAAAATGTCCAGTAGAAAACTATGAAACAGCAGGAGCTCAAAAAAGTGTGACCACACTTGGTGGCAATACAACAAAAAAATATTGCCACCAAAAATAAACTAATATTTTTGTAATTTCACCGATATTCAATCGATATTGGTTTGATTACCGGTATGTATCAGTTTATCGATAAACTATGCAGCCCTATTTATGCTCATTTAGCTGTGTTAAGATTGATACATGTGTATACGTACATGTAATAGAGTAAATTCTCAACTGATCTGTCAAGAATGAAGTCAAATAACCATATTTTGTTTAATTGAATATTCCTGCTGAGTACTGATAATTATAAATTTTCTCTCCATGTTCTGCACTTTATTATTTCGGAAAATGACTTGAAGCATACATGTAGATTGTTCATTCTGTTATGAGCTTTATATCGATGGTTTATGAAAAGAATTTTTGTTAAATCATTGTTGGTTTAATTTTAGTTGAATCAGCAGGATACGACAGCATCAGAATTGCCAGAAGAGGAATACACAGGAGTCGAAATATCATCAGAAGACTTCAAATTTGCAGAAAAACTTCTCCGACAGAAAACAGTTCCTGAACCTCCCAAACATGCAAGTTATCCAACTCCATCTGGTTGGGTTCCTCCAAAAGGTCAGTTCTGTCTGTTATCCCCAAAGTACATGTAATATATGTTATGTATCCTTGTGATGTTTATTTTTGGGAGTGCAGTGGACTTATGTTTCTGGCTTCATTGTTATTATTGCCATTATAATAATTGGTACTTAGTGTAAGTCCAGGAAGCCTTGGAATAAAGGCTTGTTGTTTGCCGATAGTCATGGCACTCCTTCAATACTTGTACTATGGGATGCAAACGTTGGAAATGGGTGTCGACCTTTGTAGTGGGCGGTGAAGTTCCGATGGGAGCCTTCACCACTGGCTAATGCTAGTCTTTCAGTCTCTTTTTCATAGGAACAAGAACATGGTGATGGTACTTTGACACCTGTCCATTACATGCTGCTGTCGTCGCACTCTGGTGAGTAAAATAGAGCTAGCTGCCAAAGTGCTCATGATATTATGCACAGGATTAAAGCTGAGAAGCTCAATTCTCTGCATGCAGTTTGCCCGACCGGTGCTGTGGTGGTCCCTTTTTAGGGAGCCGAGACGCCGGGTAGGGCCATTGCGGTTGAGTAGTATAATGTGGTTAGAGCAAGCACCTTATAATCTTATAATATAAAGCTCACCCAGCGATGATGGCAATAAGGAGAAGAAGCCATTAAGGTTCTCTACAGGTTGCTCGGCGAGAAGTTTGGTCAGATTGCGAGTTGGAGAACCCTCTCCATCCTGTTAGCAATCGGGGTCAACTGAGTCCATTGCGAGAAACTATAATGAGTCAGAACATGCGTCGGGATGTTCCTTCCACAATGCAACTGGCGTCAGTTGTGGTTATGCTTCTTCTTCTAACATGGAAGCGAACGCAAAGGGGATCAGCCTACAAGTTTCTCAATGGAATACTCGGCAAGATCTGGGGCCAAATCACGAGCTGGAGAGTGTTCTCCATCCCGTTAGCAGTCGGGGTCGACTGTTTGTTCGTTGTGAGAAACTTCAATGAGTTGGAGCAATGCTCCTTCCACACTTCAGCCGGGGTCGGCTGTTGTTACGGCTTCCTCTACTTCCATGGCTTCTTCCTCTGCTTCATCGACGAAGCACGTTAGACCAAAGGCTAGCTATTCGACTTTGCTAATTCATGCTGTTCCACAGAGATGTTCCCAGTCTTCACCATTGAAGTCGGATTAACCTGTAGCTAGTCGTTCGAGGCATTTTTATATGGGACATGCATCGAAAGATCTGGGGACAGATCTCAGTCCTGTGAGCAGCATATGGTGAAGAAGCGGATAATCGCTGTGCTTCAAGCCTCATTCACGGATATGTTGCCACAGATTGCGCAGCATATCGTAGCATTCCAGTAGTCGCGGGTTCTGTCGTGAACAATCTCCGGTAGTGAGCTGTCGGGCGGTGCTGGGTTGGTCCAGTCATCTGTACATTCGGATGGTGTTGACCATGTTTTAGATGGAACATTCAGATGGTGAGAGGGCTACAGAGGTTGATTCTCCATCCCTCACGGAACGTCACATTAAGACTATGAATTTTTATTCATAAGCTCTTCGAATCTTGTTCCATCTGAACAAAAGTCTGCGTTTGCTAGGCAAAAAACAGCTTACGGTACCGGCCGAAGGAAAAGACGAAGATCTTTTCTTCCTGGATTCGAGCTTGAATTTCAAATCCTACCAGGTCCATGCAGTTGGGAAAATTTGTGTCATGGAGGCTCCAATTGGGAATTTATTTTAGAACAGAAGAAACACAGAGAATAAAAAAATGTTTATTATCTTCAGATTGAACTGAGATTTGCAGATATTATCAAGAGCCAAACACAAATTTTGAACCCCCCAATCCCCAAACTTGATATTATCAAGGGCCAAACACAAATTTTGAACCCCCCAATCCCCAAAATTTGCATACAGAACTGAAAATTAAAAGTCCTATCTAGCCCTCAATACTTATACCATCTGCCCATGCACAGCAGTCAAGAAAAGACCGGAATTGGTGTCAACCTCATTCTTTGTAGATGAGCGTACTAAATAATAACTCAGCTGGGAGGTATGAGTGCCCACTCATGGGAGGGCCATCCCCGTCTGGCCATTGGAAAGTATAAAAAATATACAAATTACTTTAATTTCTCATATTTTTATACTAATAACCAATGGCCCAGACTAGCTGAATCATAAAAAGGTGGAGGGCCTAGGACTTAAGAATTAGCAGACCAAATATAGCTCCTAAGCCTGCATTCCAAGGAGATAAGAAGATTAAAATTAAAAGAATTACATGTATGTCTCTCAAAACAACAATAGAGAAGACATATCATCAATAAGGAGCCATATCTAAGTAATTCCGTAATCTTAGCTTAAATGATTATGATTAATTATTAATGATTATGCTAATTGGGTGTAACAAGCCGCCAATTTAAGGCTATACCGGGCTAAGCCCCTTAAATCAGGATGGCGTATTCAAGAGTGAGAGACTAACCCCCACAAACTCACACCATATATATATATATATAAACAAGCTGTATCTAAGATCAGTAATAATGTACATACAAAAACAGCCTTACTTATAGTTACACACTTATTTTCAAGCTGGGTGAGATGAAGAAAAATCACCTCCCCCCCCCCCTACCCTTTTTTTTGAAGGAATATTCTTCAAAACAAAGAGGGAAGTGCTCTGGAATCAGTGAAAAGCGGTACCAAATAATCAATATATATTTGCCAAACATGCACCCAGGTATTAATTATTATTACTTATTGGTGCCTAACGCCACTTCAGAAGCTAAGGCTATTGTGGCGATCCCAGTTATTAACAGGGCACGCTTCTAAAGTATACCTGAATCGGAATACGTAGATAGGTCGAAAACCGGTCAGGCTTGTCATTTTGAGGCGGGCGATCGCCCCGGGCCACAGTCGCCCACCTGAGTTCAAAATTCTGCGGAAGGTAAACGTCTGCCTAACCCTGATTTGTTTGTCCCATTAATTCAGTCGTGGGCACCTGAAAATCGGCCGTCTCAAACGGCAATTTTCGTGGATTGAAGACGGTAACAAAGCGCAATTGTGAAGTTTGTAGTGTGTCGTTGATGCAGTCACCCAGAGACCGTAAGTAACATTCCAAATACTAGTGAGAGGTCTGCCATTTCAAAAGCTGTAATTAGTTATTACATTGTTCATCAGACTGTGACAACTCTCACGTCACACACGATTACAGGACATATCATCCCAAGCCATTTCGACCCCTGATGATTCGCCTGGGATGTATCGTCCCAAAATCAAAGCCAGGACGATTCGTCCCCAAATCTGATTGATTCGTCCCAAGTTATCGGCATCTGGTGGTGAGCACAGTGTCCTGGCTTGTACGGTCATCATGTGGTGTATACATACATGCTTAGTTATTTGGATGCAAGATAACTAGAACACTCACTGTTAGTGAGTGTCGGTAACCTGGTATCTTACATCGAAATATTCAAGCCTGCATCTATACATTATGTGACGATGTACATCATAATTACACAAAACATTAGTTCAACGTTCTGAACGTAGTGTCTACCCCTCTACTGTAGAGAGGTAGCCACTACGTTCAGATCACTGAACTAACAAAACATGTACCTTAAAATGATATTAGTTGTCTTCCCAGCAGGCTGAAACAAAATGGCCCTCACAAACCATAAAAGGCCCTCCTGGGGTCATTTAGGCGAACCCTAAATAGCCCTCCTGAACCATAATGGCCCTCCTGCAATTTTCAAAATGACAAGCCTGACCAGTGATGTAACGTGTACAACCATATACTTGTCCAATTGAGATCCAATGGAAAGTATCTGTTAGAGCAAACACGCTTCTAAGGCAACCAACAGGCGACCCTGTTCAGGTGTACAATTAATTCCAATAATAAAACTCCAGTTGAACTGTACGAATATACGAGAATGTGATTTCTCCAGTGTACCGTCTGTTGGAAGAAACCTGGACTTACAACATAGAACGAGCTATGATTAACAGACTCGTCGCGGACCATCCCCAAAATAATTAATTGTTGCTTGGTCCATAACAAAAAATGACTATTCGGAGAAAGAATATACATGTACTACTCCGAATAATTCCTCTCGAACTCCTCTCACAAGCATTGTGTTAGTTATCAAATAGTATAGGAACCGCAGGGCTCCGTCACGTCTGACTGACTCCATAATGCCACTAAGGACGGAGAGGGACATGATGAACAAATAATATACCATAGACATAATATCCAGTCTCTAAGGTGGAAATATAATCCACAGCAATAGATTGGACAGAAATGAAAAGGGAGACGAAAACATGTACAGTGTTCTGACACCCAATCATAAAAACCTAGATGAATTCTTACGTTTGATCTGATATCAGGAAATATATTCCTGAGAATGAGATTAGTATAGTCGTTTGAAGAAACGCTCATTAATCACACTAGGTTGATATGGCGTCATCAATAGGGCATATCACCTCAGATAACTAACACCGAACCATACCAGTAGGAAGAGAATAACCTCCTCTAACATAATGGTATCATGTCCGATAGAACAATGAACTCAGCCTAGCTGAAGCAGCTAAAGGTTTTCCTATCCGTGAAGACAATTAAAAGGCTGATAACTGTGGCCTTAGAAGCTCACTAAGGAGACTTACAACGCCAGCCATAGCTTATAAGTCTTCATCTCTGTGAAGACAGATATATTGTTATAAGTTAAGACCTTGAAAGCTCACTGAACGGAGACTTAAGATAGGGAATGAAGATAGGGAATGAAGAACAGCTATATTAACAGCCCTAAATTCACAAAGAGACAGTAGTCTCAAGAGATTTCAGTTATGTCATTACATAAATACTGAAAAAACATCGCTCATGATTCTAGCTAGGCTACTAAGGTGTAAACAATAAGACTCAAGTCTATGACACCTAGAAAAACAAACCGAAAAGCACTCTTCCTTTAGCAGTTTTATTCCCAAAAAGACAGCGGTCAGAGCCTAGCTAACGTAGCTTAGATGTCTTTATCTCCGTGAAGACAGATATCTCAGTGTAACTTGCGACATTGAAAGCTCACTAAACGGAGACTTACAACCATCGTCACGCATGGTAGGGATTGATGAGCCGCTATAATAACAGCTGTAATTCCCAAAGAGACAGTAGTCTCAAGGTAACTATGCAATGATGAGTTCTTTGTCTGCGTGAAGACATATCTGTGTCACTTGTGGCCTTTGAAAGCTCACTAAATGGAGACTTACAACACTAGCCGCTAATGTATAAGAAAAGACCGCTGTAACAATACATAAGGCTACTAAGGCATCCACAATGGTATTAAATGTACTGACGCCAACAACCGAGAAGGAAACGACGTACCTATTCCCTCTAACAGCTCTATTCCAAACAAGACAGCTGTCTCAGCCTATGCACTATGGAACCTCTATTCGTAAAGAATAGGGCATAGCATTTCTTATACTATTGCTAAGGCAAGGAAGGCATTGTTAACCGGAACAAAAGCCCTCGACACCTGAGCCAAAAGATCCGGGAATGAAAGATCTTCGTCTTTCCATTGCCCAGTATGATAAGCTGTTTTGCCTGGCAAATGCAGACTTATATTCAGATGGAACAATATTCTAAGAGCTTAAGAACTAAAGTTTCATAGTCTTAAAATGCCCTTCTGTGAGGGATGGAGACTCACACTCCATAGCCCTTTCACCATCCAAATGTTCCATCTGAAAATATGGTCAACTCCATCCAACTGATCGGATGACTGGACCAACACAGCACTGTCCAACAGCTCACCATCAGAGTCTGTTAAATGGTAGTACCAGCGACTACTGGAATGCTGCGATACGTAGAGCAATCCACGACAATCAGTCTGTGACCGAGGCTAGCAGAACAATGATAATACACTTGTTACCATAAGCTGCTCATGGGATGGAGATCTGGCCCCAGATCCTCGACACATGTCCTGTATAAAAAAGCCTCAAACGACTGACTTTCGACCCGAACATGCGAAGTCAGATAGCTGGTCTGCAGTCAACGTGCTTCATTAATGAAGCAGGGGAAGATGCCATAGCTGCAACCGGATCCGGCTGCAGTGTGGAAGGAGCGTCCCGAACCACAAGCGTGAACGGGCATCCCAACTCACTGAAGTTTCTTGAATCTAAAACTATCGACTCTGACTGCTGATGGAAAGGAGATGGTTCTCCAGCTCGTGGTCTGCTCCAGGCCTTGATGAGCATTCCGTTAGAAACTTGTAGGTATCTATCCCTTATCGTGCATGTTCATGGAAGAAGAGAAAGCCGTAACCACAACTGATCCGGCTGAGGTGCAGAAGAAGCATCCCGACTAGGATGGATGCTCCTACTCAATGAAGTTTCTTACAACACAAAACAGTCGTCCCCAACTGTCAATGGGAAGAAAAATGCTCTGGACTTGTGATCTGTCTCCAGATCTCGCCGAGTATCCCGCTTAGAAACTTCTAGGCTAATCCTCTTTCGTGCGCTTCCATGTAAGTAGAAGAAGCCATAACTGCAGCCGTCCCCGGTTGCAGTGTGGAAGGAACATATTGATGCGTGTTTCAACTCAATATGGTTTCTCACAATGGACACAGTTGGCCCCGGCTGTTAACGTGACGGAGAGGGCTCTCCAAAGGGTGATCTGACCCCAGATCTAGCTGAGCGTCCCGTAGAGAAACTTCTGGCTTCTTCTACGTGCACAATTGACCTGACCGACCCAGCACTGTCCGACAGCTCACCACCGGAGTCTGCGGGATGCTGCGCTTGCACTTGCTGGGATGCTACGATGAGCTGCACAATCTGCAACAGCAAGTCAGTTACCGAGGCTTGAGGAGCAGCAGTCTTCCGTATTATGCCGCTTGCTGCTACTGGGACGAAGATCCGGACAGAGATCTACACTCCGAACATCCCAATGATTGATGCCTCGGATCACTAGCTACCGGATGGGCCGACTTCACATGCAAAGACTGGATACTTCTTCTGGTGGCTGCCTGGATATCCGAAGTCGAGTAGCTAGTATGACGTTGTGTGTGCTATATCTGCCTGAGGAAGAAGCCACAACTGTAGCCGACCCTGGCTGCAGTTTAGAAGGAGCGGCAAGTGTGGACGTTAGCTCGTACACAGGCAAGTTTATCAAACAACATTTGGCCCCAAATTTTGTGGGTTAGAGAGGGACCTCTCCCGCTCGCTGTCTTTTCAGAACTCGCCAAGCCTTCCTAAGATAAACTTGCAAAATACTACACAAGCAAGTTTCTCAACAACATTTGGCCCCAAATGTTGCTGAGTTAGAGAGGGGCCTCTCCTGCTTGCAGTCTTAGCAGACCTCGCCGAGCCTCCCTAAGAGAAACTTGCAGGCTTCCTCGATATTTCCGTCGTCGCTGGGTGAGCTTTAGTTTTTGAGGTGCTCGCTCTACCCAGATCTACTGTTCCCTCAATTGTAATGGACTTACCTGGTGTCACGGCTCCCACGAACAGAGTAACCGCTTCTCCGGTCGAGCTAGCTGCTTGCAAAGGATAAGAGCACTAACGAGAGGCCTTATCCCTTGCTTATATTGATGATCACCTTGCAGCTAGCTCTATTTGCTCATCAGAGTGCAACGACGGTAGCTCACTTTGGATGGGTGTCACAAAACCATCACCATGTTCTTGTTCCTCTAAAATAGAAACTGAAAAACTTGGATTATAGCGCGGCGAGCTCCGGCATAGGAACCTCACCAACAACAACGTATCGTGACACCCATCTCCAACTTTTGGCATCCCAATTAACACATGTAGGACAAAAATCCATAGGAGTGCATCGACTACAGGCAAGGCAACAAGCATGTAAATCTGAGGTAGACTTCCTCACCTTGCATTAGAGTAGTAAGCTTACATAATTACAAGCAAAATACAAAGTCGATAGCACTCCTACAAACTCCACAATAAAATATATGATAAAGATACATGAATAATAGCAATCAAAAGTAAATTAGAAAAATTAAATCAAAAATTTTTTCGAAATTTTTTTGAAAAAGCCTAAGTTCCCAAAGGGAACATGATGAGCCCAGGGGCATCCTGATAGAGCCTAAGTGTGGACAGAATCCAAATTGTTTTAGCTACACTACTGGAATCATAATCAATGTATCCTACAATAATCCTACAGTAATATAATACTAAATACTACATATATTTGAGGACGTTGCCAATGTAAACAACATCAAAGGAAAAAACCAGAAACAAGACATCAGGAACACAAAAAGGCCCAAAGTCATTAACCGATTTAAATGCTACCAGATGTAAAGCTAAATCTTCCAACAAAGAAAAAACGATAATCGGATAGAAGATGCAAGACCAGAATGACCTAACAACCCTAGGGTGAGGACGTAATCATGGGGATAAACAGAATAAACATTCTGTAATACATGTTAAACTCCCAAGAAATTTAATAAAAAATTTCAATAAAAAATAGCCAAAAAGCTTAGGAGATTAACAGGAGGGCTTCAAGGAAGAATAGCGAAGGAACACTTAACAAACAGTGGATAAATCATTAGCAAGAATGATGATGTCAGGTATATGTCCCGAAATTGGGAAACATGATATTAATTTTTATAATTATTTTAAAGTTACAGCCCTGAACGTTTCCAACCACTGTTGTTCACTTCCATCATCCATTTACAGCCCTGGATCCACCAATTCTTTCACTGATTTGTGTCTGGCATCCTCATAAAAGGAGATTTAAAAGCACAGATGTCAGTTCATTGTTACTGACTTTAGGGCCAAGCAAAGAATGAGGTTTGCGCCAATTCCGGTCTCTTCCTGACTGCTGCGCATGTGCAGGTGGTAAAAGTATGGAGGGCCAGATAGGACTTTTAATATTTTTATACTGTACCAATGACCCAGACATAGCTGGTGCTAACTCTTAAAAATCTAGGGCCAAACACAAATTTTGCCCCCAATCCCCAAAATTTGCATCTAAAACCAAAGAAATCATGTCCTGAATGGCCCTCCATACTTCACCTCAACTGCGCATGCGCAGTGTCAAGGACGTCCCAAAATTGGCGCCATTAATCATTCTTTGGTTGGCCCTTCATCAGTTAACATCTGACTGATCTTTGTGCTTGTAAATCTCAGTTTAAATGATGCCAGACACATAAATATTAGAGAAATGGTGGTTCTAAGGAGGATATAGAAGGAGGAGAGGAAAAATGAGTGACAGAAAATAATCAGGGCTGTAACTTAAAATTTTTTAATGAAATTGTGTTAAGTTACCTATTTTCGAGGCAACGGCCTGTTGTGGTCATTCTTGCTATAAAGTTACACTGCTTGTTCAGTGTTTTCCTCTCTCCCTTTCCTTTAAGTCCCCCCTTGCTATTCTCCCATGCTTTTGGCATATTTTCTGTAATATTATTACTAAAATTTCTTGGGAGTTTTAGCTGGATATCAGAATGAATTCTGTTCTTTTCCCCATGTTTACGTCTTCACCCTTGGGTGTTTAGGCGTACCATCTGATGTTCTGTAGTTTCTTCCCTGGAAGTCTCTGTTTTGCATCAGATAGTGTAATATTGGTAACTGATTTCGGGCCAGGGTTATCAGTGCCTGGAGTCATGTTTTTGGTGTTTTTACACTTCTTGTTTACATTGACAACAGCCTCTGTGTGAGGGGGATTTCTTGAAAATAATATCTTGATGTTAGTTTAATCATATCTAGATACATTATTATTATTCGTAAGTGTTGCATTAAATTTTTTAAAATATTTTTTAAATTTTTGTCCACACTTAGGCTTGGGATCCATTGGGGCTCAACGTTACTTTTCAGAAACTTGGGCTTTTCTGAAAAAATATTTTTTCAAAAAATTATTTTGATTTCAATTATTTTTTCTATGTTAATGGATCATGTTATTATGTATTTTGATTTGCAGGGGTTGGTGCGAGTACTAGGACTTTGTTTTCTTTTCACAATGAAAGGATATTGTTCAATTGGATTAAGAGGAAATCTTCCTCTGACTTTCATAATCATTGCATAAATGTAGTCAGTGTACTTGCACTAACTCCTGTTCAGTATGTGTTATTTTCGATGACAACATGGAAAGCGTGTGTCACGGTATGTTAGGGGGAAATGGCCATGCCGGTCCTTTCCCCGCAGGGTCACTCTAGTTTATCAATCTCTATTTCAGACGATCAAGATCAGGGTGATGTATCCGTGATGTCTTCCAAAAGTGTGCCTCCGTCGTCACAATTAATGAAGAGCTAGCGGAAAAGTGCTCATGGAAATACGTCAATTGCCTAAGAGGTCCCTAGTAGGATCGACGGCCTTTGATGTCCGCTAGCTCGCCCGGTGTAGCATCTATTCATCGATTGGTTCGGCAGCCGGGTTCGTCCGTTGCGGTCTAGAAGCAGTTTTGGGTGATGCGAGCACTATAAAACAACCAAGTGCACACCCAGTGACAGCGGATTAGAGGAGAGAACGGAGGAAGCCTATTAGTCTGGTTCATAGCTCGTCCAGGCCCATCCGGGCTGCGAGCGAGAGAGGCCCCTCTCTCGTACAACAACATCTGGCCCCAGATATTGTGGTACAAAATGTTTCGCATTCGGAGCATACGTCCGCCGCTCGGGACGCTCCGTTATATAGAGAGTCCGGAGAGACTGTCAATAAGGCTTCCTCATTCTCATGGCAGCGCACACGACTGCACCTTGGCTACGTGACCTCCGATATCCAGTCAATTTCGCCAATCAAAGAATACGCGGCGACCAGGTCACGCCATCCGGTAGCCAGGGACACGAGGCCTGTAGACTCCGGACGTTCGCATAAGAAAAGTATGCAGGAGTCAACGTACACGGAGCTTCCAGCGGCAAAGCATCGTAAGACCGCTACTGCACAGGCCTCAGTGACGGACGTGCTATCCCGAATAGCACAACTTATCGCAGCATCCCAGCAACGACAGTATCTCTGTCGCATCATGTAATATCGGACGACGCTGGGTCGGGACGCTCCGCTGAAGCATCAGGTACGGACGTCCGAAAACATCATATGGTCCAACAGGATGGCGAAAGGGATTCGGAGGATTTCGAGCTTTCCCTTTTGGAACAACATAAGCTGCTGTATATGTCATCCGGCTTTATCTTCTAGAGGTTGTTTCGTCGGACCACAATGCTGCGATGCCGGATAAGAGACTGATAGCGTCGGTGGACACAAACATTTTTTGGATCGGTTCAGGGACATCGTCCCTCAGTTCCGACACAGTCCAATAATGTCACAGGAACTTTCGAATTATTGAACGACGCTATTTATATATATATATGCTTGCTATTAACAAGCAAGTCTGGTTTCTTGTTCGCAAAGTTACTGAGATGTCTTTCAAAAGTGTGCCTCTGTCGTCATAGTTGAATGATGAGCTAGCGGCAATAAGTGCTCATGGAATACGTCACTCGCCTAAGAGGTTCCTAGTAGGATCGACGGCGTTGACATTCGCTAGCTCACCCGGTGTAGCGTCCATTCATCGAATGGTTCGGCAGCCGGGTTCGTCCGTTGCGGTCCAGGAAGGAGATATGGGTGATGCGAGCACTATAATAGACAATAGTACACACCCAGTGACGACGGATTAGAGGAGAGATCGGAGGAAGCCTGTTAGTCCGGTTCCTAGCTCATCCAGGTCCGTCTGGGCTGCGAGCGAGAGAGGTCCCTCTCTCGTACAACAACATCTGGGACCGGATGTTGTGGTACAAACGTTTCGCATTCGGAGCATATGTCCGCCGCCCGGGACGCTCCGTTATATAGACAGTACGAGAGACTGTCGATAATGCTTCCTCATCACGGCAGCGCACACGACCGCAACTTGGCTATGTGACCTCGAGTATCCTGTCAGCTTCGTCATTCAGTGATTCCACGGCGAACAGGTCACGCCATCCGGTAGCCAAGGGACACGAGGCCTGTACACTCCGGTCGCTCGCGTAATAGAAGTATACACGGGGTAACGAACACGGAGCTTCCAGCGGCAAAGCATCGTAAGACCGCTTCTCCACAGGCCTCAGTTACGGACGTGCTATCCAAAATAGCACAGCTTATCGCAGCATCCCAGCAAACGAAAGAATCTCTGTCGGATGAGGAATAATCCGACGACGCTGGGTCGGTTTGCTCCGCTGATGCATCAGGTATGGATGACCGAACACTTCATAGGGTCTGACAGGATGGCGAAAGGGATTCGGACGAGTTCAAGCTTTCCCTTTCGGAACAACAGAAGATGTCATACATTTCTTCCGGCATTATCTTCCAGAGGTTGTTCCGTCGGACTAGAATGCTGCGATGCTGGATAAGAGACTAATAGCGTCATTGGACACAGAGTTTTTGATCGGTTCAGGGACATCGTCCCTGAGTTGCCGACACAGTCCAATAATGTCACTAGAACTTTCGAATTATTGTACGACGCTATATATATATAAGCTTGCTACCAAAACACACTAGTCTAGTTTCTTGTCCGCAAATGCTCTAATCTGCCTTTCATCAATTCCACGAATAATTTGAAATGGCAGGACAGGGCATACTGAGAGTTCCTCTGCGTCTTGACGACGAGGCTGAAGACTGGGTATTGTTTTTTTCGCCGTATATGTCAATTCCAACCACGACGTTGGAAACGACAATGATGTCTAATAGACTTAACTTAGACACTTATCATATGTAGACCACCTTACTGAGGCGTTATCATTACGTCTTCAAGAGAAAGAATTCCAGGATATGATTCTTAATGAGATTTCTTTCAAGGGCAGTAGTTTTCCACGTATAACTCCGCCCTTCGTGGCAACCTGGAGTTGGTTAGACGTGACGCAGCCCTAGCTACATCCACGCGTGTGGATAGTAAGGTGAAGAACTCTCTCAAAGTCGCTTCGGTCTCGGAGAAGCTTCTCTTCGACGGCAACCTTTCAGCAATCTATGAATTGCTCGATATACACGTTCTCTTGTCAATCAAGTGTAACAAGAGATTCAAACTTGGGCAAACATTCGGTGGTTGACTCAGAGAGTTCCACTGTAGTTGCCGGATCCGAGTTTTTCGATTATGACGGATGCCAGTCAAACAGGTTGGGGCACAATATTGATCCCAACGGATTCGAAGTGCCAGGGTCTTTGGGTTCCGCAGTTTTTAGGCAAGCACTTAACTTCCAACAAATGATATTATTTTGACTTGCACTACGTCATTGGATGAACATTATTCAGAGACGCATGTCCAAATCCTGTCCGATAATATGACAGTAGTTGCGTATATCCGGAACCAGGGAGGCACTCATTCGGTTCCGTTATTGAATTTAACGGAAAGAATCCTTCTGTTTGTTATAGAACACCAAGTTCTGTTTCGGTCCGTCATATTCTGGGTCATCGGATTGTATTAGCAGGCTCCCTTTCACGTAACGGTCGATTGTTGCCATCAGAATGGACTCTCAACAAACAGGTATTCAATCCGATTTGCTACCAATGGGAGCGCCCAGTGATAAATGTATTTGCGACACAACTCACCAATCAATTGCAGACGTATGTGTCACCGTCTCCGGATCCCCGAGCATATGTAGTTAACGCTCTATCGATCTAGTAGGACGAGATGATAGGATATGCGTATCCTCCAGCGCTGTTGATTCAGCAAGTATTGCTAGGATTTTACATTCACAATACAATTCTGTTGGTAGCATCTCTGTCTCCACAGAGACCGTGGATAAATTTACTTAGGTGTCTGCTGTGGGACTTACCGCGAAAACTTCCGACACGAGAGGATCTTTTTTCGCTGGGAAAATCGTGTCATCTTCATCACAACCCGCAAGGTCTCAACCTTCACGTATTCCGTTGTGCGGTCCTTCTTGCATGGCAAGCATTGTACAGGACGAGCAGTGGACGCTATTTCTAACTGTAGGAGGACCTCCTCTTCGCTATACTATGCGGCTAAAGTGGAGGGTCTTCCGTCGTTGGTGTAGGGATCTTTATGTTGATATTTTTTATCCCTCCATACCAAACATTGCAAACTTTCTAGTATACTTGTTTGACGAGATCAACTGCAGCCAATTACTATTAAAGGTTATAGGTCTATGTTATCTGATTCCTATGCACACCATGATAGTTTACAATTGAGCCTAATGTCTCTTTATCTAAGTTAGTTTGAAACTTTTCGATAAATAGACCTAGAATCCTTAGATTAATTCCTATACGGAATTTAGCTTGGGTTCTTGTTAAACTAAAGCAACCATTTGAACCTCTTGAGACAGTAGTTTCAAATTCTGGCCTTTTAAGACAGCAATTCTCTTAGTCTTCTCTTCTGCTGAAGAGTCAGTGAGCTTCATGCACTATCGGCGGACGATTCTCACTTTCGTAGTATCGGGAACTCTATTACCTTTACTACTAATGTTGGATTTTTGGTTAAGAATCAGGCTCCTAATAAATATCCGGAACCTATTGTTTTTAAGGTCCTTCCGTCTTCGAACGGGCATAGGCCTTTACTCTGTCCGGCTAGACCTTTATGTATTTATTAACAGATCTCAGTTTATCAGTCAGGACGTAAAGCTTCTTCTGGCTCTGATGCCTAATAGAAAGGTCATTACGGTCCATTCTATTGCTAAATGCATTCAATTAACTATCGGTACTGCTTAGGATAATCTATCATTAACTAAGCAGTCTGTGCTTAAGATTTCGGCTCATGAAGTAAGAGCTCTTCTACATCTTGGGCTTACGTAAATAGTGTTGCTATAATAGATTTAAAGAAGGCTGCATATTGGTCTCAGCCATCCACATTCACGAATTTTTATCTCAGAAATATCGAGTCCATTTCTGGAGGCCTGCATTGTTAGGTCCATTATCGGCTGCTCAGAATGTCGATCACTTAACAATTGCAACTATAGCTATGTAGGCTTTATGTTCCGGCAGTGACTCCGTCCTACTGCCCTCTTCGCTCTGGGCTATTTGACCCAGGGCAAGGGAAAGGGGGGGGGGGGGAGGGTGTTCCCTTGGGTCACCTGTTTTATTGTGAAAACAAGGGGATACCTCCTCCGGAGTCAGTAATTCTGAGCTGTTACTGGGATGGTTTTAAAGTGAAAAGTTATGGTTTAAAAATTCATTCATGTCATAGTTTTAAAGTATAGCATTTGAATATGTCACGTGTCAAACGGGCGTTATTATACTATCCTCGGACACTTTTAAAAGAGTATAAAGAGTCCCAATTCTCTGGACTAACTTTATTTATTGGCTTACTTTAAAAATAATTAGTATAAGAATTATACTGGATATTAATAGAGAATATGGATGTTATGATGCTCAATTATAGAAGGTATTGTCTCTTTCTAATTTATCATAAATAAGAAAGATACATGTAAAGCCTAATACTCCTTTTCTCCTCGAGGGGATGACTCTATTTTATATAGTTGAGCTTATTGGATTTTCCTCTATGTCCTGGGCCCTCCAGCCTTTTTACTATTCAGCTATGTCTGGGTCATTGGTACAGTATAAAAATGTTAAAAAATTTATAGTAATTTATATATTTTTTATACTTACCAATGACCCAGACAGGGATGGCCCTCCCAGGAGTTGGGAACTCATACCTCCCCGCTGAGGACATAGCGCTTACCAGGCACTGATTGTAAGAATGATTAATGGTGCCAATTTCGGGACGTCCTTGACACTCCGCATGCGCAGTTGAGGTGAAGTATGGAGGGCCATTCAGGACATGATTTCTTTGGTTTTAGATGCAAATTTTGGGGATTGGGGGGCAAAATTTGTGTTTGGCCCTAGATTTTTAAGAGTTAGCACCAGCTATGTCTGGATCATTGGTAAGTATAAAAAATATATAAATTACTATAAATTTTTTAACTTTCGGTTTTGTATACAAATTTCGGGGATTGGGGGGTTCAAAATTTGTGTTTGGCCCTTGATAATATCGAGTTTGCACCAGCTAGTCTGGGCCATTGGTTATTAGTATAAAAATATGGCCTGATTATTTGTTTTAATAATCAATAATCGACAGTCAATCGATTAATCGTATCATATACCATACGGGGATTTTTCTTGAAACTGCCAACAAAATATTCACTTTCTGTTAGTGAGTTACTAAATATTTAGATATAGACAAATGTCGTTTCTAAGGAACCAGATTGCCTTATATTATACAACGCCTATCAACAGACTCCCTATAAAAAATTATCATTTGTTGTCCCCAATGTGGAACACATACATGTACATGTACTAAGGCAGGGAAGAAATTCTCAGAATTTCTTCCCTGCCTTAGTGTGTATTCCTCAAAATCAGTAAAACTAAATCCACATGACAAACCAGGTCTAATATTGCATCTCCCTTTTCCTAACACATACAAATAGATATTTTAGACATGAAAAAGGATACAACTTTAACAAATATAGCACTACAGTTAAAACTAGAAGTCCTGTCACGAATAGTGCGCTTTTCTAGGCTTAATTGCGAGCTGGAATTGCGCGCAATTGCCATATTGAATGGCATCCACAGCACGGCAGGTTCTCCTGGTTACTCATAGCAAACACAAGCAATGTTTCTGCCAATGGACCTCTGGGTTACCCAGAGGTCCATTGGCTGAAACATTGCTTGTGCACAGGCCATATGTACAGAATTTGATAGTTTTACTTGGGTCATAACGCGTACATTAACGCGAATATGCACGTGCTATTTGTGCGCATTTCATGACAGGACTTCTAGTTTTAACTGTATGTTCTGGTCGACAAAACCCTCGGTTATGAAACATAAGATCAGCAATTATTCGACTAGATGAAACACTAATCGATTACTCATGTTATCAATGATTAATCAACTAATCGATTATTTGCTGCACCTCTAGGCCTGAAAGACTATTTTAATTTTTTTGGTTTGGTAGGTCCTTTCAAAGGATGTACCAAACCCAAAAATTAAGATACAGTCTTTCAGGCCATGTTTGGACTAGAAAGGAGACTGATAATTTTTCACTTATAGTGTCCCAGTCAGGATCTGGTCAAAATGCTGTGTCTGCTTTTGCGATCATAGGTATGTGCATGTACACCAGATTTGTAATGATGTGTTCATTCTGATGAAGAAATTCATTTAACTATAAAAATGCTAGTATTTTTCAATTGATGGCCGGGAGTGCAGGATAGAATGTTGAGGTCTAAAGAATGGAATTTGTTTGTTGGGTGCAGAGTTTTAATTGGTTCTTGAAGTAAACCAAATTTCTGTTTGCATGCTTGAATGTTATAGATGTTCATTAAACTTTCTGAATGGAAGATTTTTATAATTATATCTCAGTAACTGATAAGGCTGAAATATTTCTTCTTTTTTTTCTTCAGAGGGCATCTCACTTCCATATTACGTAAGCAGAACCAAAAACCATATGCTACCAGTTTATTTAGAATTAAGAAATGGAGGAAGCAGAAAGCTGGTAAAAATTAGAAAAATAGATGGAGACATTTGGGTAAGCTTTAGACTGATTTGGTTTGTTGATAACTGCTAGAGAAGAGTTGATTTGACAAAAAAATGATCAACTGTTCCTTTGTTCATTCCCATAATCCCATGCATGCTGGTGCATAATACAATGCATATAATAATAATAAATACAAATAATACAATGAATACTGGTGCATACACTAAAATGTGAACAATACATGTACACAGGCCTGGCATTTTTAAAAATGCAGGATGGCCAAAATTCGCTCTCCTCCAATAGCCTAGGAGAGTGATTAGCTCTCCTCAAGCCCACAAAAGCTAAAAGTGGCAACATGAAGTTGTACTATTAGTGAATTCTACCTAATGGGCTTTGTACATTTTATTTGGTGCTGCTAACAAGGTAGTCTCTGTGAGACGGCTACACTGCCCCTCCCACACCTCCGGGCCTTAAAGGCCCGGAGGTGTGGGAGGAGCAGTGTGGCCATCTTACAGAGACCACTAACATGGCAGAGATCTGAAAACCTGTAGGTTTTCTGAAAAGGCTGTTGTGGTAATCATTATTTTCTAAGGCTAGGGGTGCTATTTTTCACTCTCCTCAATTTTTTTAAGGCAAGCAGTAGGCGAGCGAATAAATCGCTCTCCTGAAAATGCGAGGCCTGATGTACACCATGAACTATACTGGAACTCAACAATATACATGTAATAGTGTACTTCACTTCAAAAGTTAACGAGCAATATACATGCATTGGTGTATTGGATGCACTGAGACCAAATCGGTCTGTTAACCAAGGGGATTTGGGGGGTAATTTCTTGACATATTAAAAGATGATTTACATGTATTCAATTAACAGGAGGTTACTCTATAACCAATATGCTATTAACATGTCATATTTGCACTGATGATATGGTAAAGGGTTTGGTGTTTGATAATTATATTCAATCAACAGGGTTATTTAGTGAAGAGATACATAAATTAAGTGGGCTCCCCTATGTTAGTGTTGTGGGCAGAAGAGAATATATATGCTATAGAAGAGTTGATTTGACAAAAAAACGATCAACTGTTCCTTTTTTCATTCCCACGATCCCATCTGTTGAGTAATTGATTGGTTCATCACCATGTTTTCCACATTCACAGAAATAGCTTGTTCCTTTCCTCGTATTTAGACATTGCATTGGGAGAGTTGAGGTAATAGAACATGACTACCCCCCTCCCAATTCCAATTGAAATCCGTTCTGAGTCTATTTGCCTCATCCAACTGTTTAGTTAACTGGTAAAGTGCTAATTATTTTTGG
Source organism: Pictodentalium vernedei (assembly GCA_031216915.1). Classification (NCBI taxonomy): domain Eukaryota; kingdom Metazoa; phylum Mollusca; class Scaphopoda; order Dentaliida; family Dentaliidae; genus Pictodentalium; species Pictodentalium vernedei. Next base: position 173,340,147 of record CM062292.1, read on the forward strand.
TCCTGAAATTTCCTTGTGCATCTTTGCCTTGTTACAATCTATGGGAGAGTGCTATAGGCACTCTCCCTTTACTTGTAACAAGGCAAATCCTAACAGATTAAATAATATCACTTCAAAGATAATATATAGCACATCCACAGAATATGAAACCTTTAAATTGCGGTACCGCCACTTTCGAATAAAAAACAAATATGGGCTTCCAGCATTCTACCAGTTAACAAACAGAATCTGAAACATAAAAGTCAGAATTTGGTGAAAGGTTGTCCATTTGAGAAGATTCTAGTTTGCATGAGCTGTGTGTGCTCGAAGTACAAAAAGCCTCCAACGTACAACTGCCCACTAGTGTGCCATACATGTAATAGTTCAAATCCATTTTCTTTGGCCCCAATCACCTAGTGAAGCTACATGTATGGTACAGCCACAGTGGACTGGTTGCAGTCCACAAATGGCAGTGATTTCCACGCTTATGTTTACTGGGTAACAAAAATCATCATCAGCAAAATTTTAATTATTGAAGCACCAGGTTGTTCTCAGTGCTTCATTAATTAAATTTTTGATGATTATTCCTATAAGTAGTGGTTGGAATCTAATATTATTGTGTCTGTGGAAATATTGCCCACCTGTGGTAAGTGACCTGCAGTCCAAGGCAGCCATATTAGTATACTGAACCACACAACCACTCAGCCTCTGGTACTTTTTAGCTATAGGGTCTGCTGTGGCTCAGTGATGAGCATAGTTTAGTATTGTTTCAAAAGCTGGTTGGTGCTGAATGAAACTCTCCCATTATGACATTTGCAAAATTATCAGCATCCTTTCTCGACACTCTTATGCTATCAAGGGACTTGTACATCATCACCACTGATACAAGATTCCAGAAGTAAAATGCCTGCATGAATTAAGGTATTTGGATTGAAAGCTTGGTGACTGTATTAAAAATAAAATAATAGAAACAAGCTATGAATTGTAAAAAGAATATGATTTCATTTTTAGCTCACCAGGCCTAAAAGGCCAGGTGAGCTTTTGCCATCACTTGGCGTCTGCTGTCGTTGTCGTCTGTCATCTGTCGTCCATAAACTTTTCACATTTTCATCTTCTTCTCTGGGACTACTGAGCCAAGGTGAACCAAACTTGGCAGGAATGGTCTGTGTAAGGTCCCCCTACAGCAATCCTCATTTTGTTTCCGTCTATTGAAAAACATGGCTGCCAGAGGCATTCTTTGATTCTAATTGGTGGAGTTTCAAAAATCTTCTCCTCTGAAACTACAAGGCCGAATGTTTTGAAATTTCACATTATTGATGACTCTACCAATGATCCTCATGTAATGTTGATCGGTTTACAGACATGGCCACAATTGTGGCTTATGGTTACTACAGGAACCCTATGGGAAATCACATTTTCATTTTCTTCTCTGGAACTACTGAACCGATGTAAACCAAACTTGGCAGGAATGGTCTATGGGAGGTACTCTACGAATGATCCTCATTTTGTTCCCGTTGGATGAAAAACATGGCTGCCAGATGGCTGATTCTGATTGGTGGATTTTGAAAAATCTTCTCCTCTGAAACCACAGGGCCAAATGTTTTGAAACTTCATTTGCTTGATGACTGGGACACCCTCTACCAACTGTCCTCATTTAATATTGATCGGGTTACAAACATGGCTGCAATTGCTGCTTATCGTTACTATAGAAACCCTATAGGAAATCCCATTTTCATCTTCTTCTCTGGAACTGCTGAGCCGATGTGAACCAACCTTGGCTGGAATGGTCTATGGAAGGTTCTCTACAACTGTTTCTCATTTTGTTCCTATTGGATGAAAAACATGGCTGCCAGAGGCATTCTTTGATTCTGATTGGTCGATTTTGAAAAATCTTCTCTGAAACTACAAGGCCAAATGTTTTGAAACCTCACATGTTTGATGACTGGGACACCCTCTACCAACGATCCTCATGCAATGTTTATCGGGTTGCAAACATGCCACAATTGCAGCTTATAGTGACCATAGAAATCCTATGGGAAATCACATTTTTGTGTTCTATTCTGCTAGGTGAGTGATTACAGGTTCTTTAGAGCCACTTGTTGGAATTCACTTTAAAAAAATCTCCACAATCCAGTATAAGTATTTCCATTAGTTCCTTGAATCCTACACCCTATATAACATGTAGCCAACTAACCCTGTGCATTTTTACAGCCCCAAAACCCAAAAACCTTTAGCACAGTCTACAGGTCATATTTATGGAGGGATTTCATTGTAACTTGGTAGGTTGACTTCATATAATGTCTAGATGAGAACATCCCCTTTTGGACTCGATTGGGCAACAGTGATGGCTACAGGGGCCTGAAGCCCGAAAGCCTTTAACACAGTCTGCAGGTCATATTTATGAAGGGATTTCATTGTAACTTGGTAGTATGACTCCAAATAATGTCTAGATGAGAACATCCCCTTTTGGTCACGATCATTCATCCTTGATGGCTGCCCGAGCCCAAAACCCAAAAACCTTTAGCATAGTCTGTAGGTCGTATTTATGGAAGGATTTTATTGTAACTTGTTAGGTTGACTCCATATAATGCCTAGATGATGACATCCCCTTTTGGTCATGATTGGTCAACTGTGATGGCTACAGGGGCCCGAAGCCTGAAAACTTTGAGCACAGTCTGCAGGCCATGTTGGAATTCACTTTAAAAAAAATCTCCACAATCCAGTATAAGTATTTCCATTAGCTTGAAATTCTACACACTATGTAACATGTAGCCAACTAACCCTGTGCATTTTTACAGCCTTACTCAGTGTATATTTCATGTAGTGTGTGATATGGCAGTCGATCAACTGATCTTGTGCAATGCCTGGAGTTAATCAGTATACATGTGTGTTAGCTTACCAACTAACTCTGTACAATGCACAGGTTTAGTGACTTTTCTGTCTGGTTATAAATAGAATCCTCTCTATCATGTGACTTAACCCTATGCATTGCATAGCCTTAACAACTTTACCCAATGCAGGCAGTATCAAAATTTATTATTTTAAATATCATTTTTTCAAATTTTAAAAAAAATTTCAACAAAACCATATCATGTGACTCCTCGTTGGAACGAGCTCAACGAGCTCGTTCCAATGAGGGGGTCACATAATATGGTTTTGTTGAAATTTTTGGAAAAATAATATTTTTTCGACTGCTGAATTTGCATATTACATGGGTGGATGCGGCCGATTCGTTGGGTAAAGGGTTAATGAGCTTACATTTTCATGTCTTGCATGATATGGTAGTTAGCAGTTTTTTATAACTAGAAAGTGTGACTGAATAACTAATCTTGTGCGCTGTACAACCTTAATGGAAATCTCATCTCTACCATATTTTTACCTGCGTCGCCAGCGGCAGAGCAGGTCTAGTAACCGCTCGACTCCGTCCCTCCGTCAGTCTGTCCATCCGTCAGTCTGTCCGAAACACTTCTTCCGTCAAAGTTTTCTTGGCTTCTATGAAAGGGAATGATTTTATATTTGGTCTGCTGCTTCATAATGATGAGTTGTATCGTCTGTCTAATTTTCAGATCTGCCGTGCAGCCACTTCCTGTTTGCCGATACTTTGAAGTCTGTTCATCTCTGTAATCAATTGCATGCAGCGACGCAGGTCCAGACCCGGTATTGGTCTTGGCTTGTTTCCCATTGTAATGGCCAAAACGAGCCAGTACTATTCTCAGAAAGCATTCAAACTCACCTTATGACCCCTCATTAGAATGGACTGTGAAAAGCTTTTTTTAGTTAATTTCCAAAATGAAAACATATTCTATTTTCAATTAATAGTTTGTTGAGTGTGGTATCGCTTGGTGAAGCAGTGCTTGTTTACTGTGATAAACAGGGATGAAAGTCCTCTAAAGTGGACAAAGTTGGTATAAACGATTGGCTGGACTTGACTTTATATCCATGTTGTGGTCACAATTAGCCATTGTGTAGAAATATGTGACTGTAAACACCAATAAATAAATAGTGTGGAAACCAGTATGTCCACAAACAGTTTAGTTTGGAACTAGAATATTACAGAAAATTGGTGATTTGCACAGTTCCCGTATACAGGAACCCTATTATATTGAATAGCCACAAAACAGGTACCACTGGCGGTGATCGAACCATGGATCTTTTGGTTTGAGGTTGAATGCCATAACTGCTGAGCCACCGCACACCCTGCAAAGTAGTAATAATAAATCTTCACGTTTCCTTAAATAAAAAATAATATAAGATACTCTTGAGTATGGATACTTGAGGTATTTTACATGAGACTATATGCTATGTAACCAACTTCATGATTTGATTACTGGATTGTGTTCTGCACTGTCAGAATATTTTGTTCATTGCTGATGTACATGAATAGGCACCTGGACATTTGGGCAAACTTTGGATTTTGACACTGGGTTTGGAGGTTTTAGCACCTGTATTTTGACATGTCTGGCACCTGATGCCAAACCACTCACACTCCTCAAATGCAAAAATGCATGTATCCACAGTCATATGCTGGTGAAAATAGTTAATACATGTAATAAAAGAACACACATTATTTTGGTTTGGACAAGGATGATTTGTGTCAACTGTTGATCAGCTCGGACGCTCCACTGGACTCTCTGTGAGTACCACTAATTACAGCCAGAATGATTTTACCAATCAAGTTATAGGGCACGCTAAAATGCCTAAATGTAAACAACACCAGAGACTGGTCCAGCGTCCTAAAAGATATCAAAGGCAGCAGCCAGACCATCGGTCTCTCTGAGCAGCGGTAGCACTTTAGCCCAACCGGGATGTGTTCCACACCCAGAGGACCCTGAAAGGGTCAAGTGCAGGAGGAGGAAGAAATGCCCTTCCACTAAGTGCCAGGATGCCAAGCGCCTAGAAGCCTGGAGGAGAAAGTCTGAAGAAAACCCGAAAGAGGAGCCCGAGCCCAAAACCCAAAAACCTTTAGCATAATCTAAAGGTCGTATTTATGGAAGGATTTTATTGTAACTTGTTAGGTTGACTCCATATTATGCCTAGATCATGACATCCCCTTTTGGTCGTGATTGGTCAACTGTGATGGCTACAGTGGCCCGAAGCCTGAAAACTTTGAGCACAGTCTACAGGCCATGTTGGAATTCACTTTAAAAAAACTTCCACAATCCAGTATAAGTATTTCCATTAGCTTGAAATTCTACACACTATGTAAATGTAGCCAACTAACCCTGTGCATTTTTACAGCCTTACTCAGTGTATATTTCATGTAGTGTGTGATATGGCAGTCTATCAACTGATCTTGTGCAATGCCTGGAGTTAATCAGTATACATGTGTGTTAGCTTATCAACTAACTCTGTACAATGCACAGGTTTAGTGACTTTTCTGTCTGGTTATAAATAGAATCTTCTCTATCATGTGACTTAACCCTATGCATTGCATAGTCTTAACCCTTTACCCAATGCAGGCAGTATCAAAATTTATTATTTTAAATATCATTTTTTCAAATTTTAAAAAAAATTTCAACAAAACCATATCATGTGACTCCTTGTTGGAATGAGCTCAACGAGCTCGTTCCAATGAGGGGGGTCACATAATATGGTTTTGTTGAAATTTTTGGAAAAATAATATTTTTTCGACTGCTGAATTTGCATATTACACGGGTGGATGCGGCCGATTCGTTGGGTAAAGGGTTAATGAGCTTACATTTTCATGTCTTGTGTGATATGGCAGTTAGCAGTTTTTTATAACTAGAAAGTGTGACTGAATAACTAATCGTGTGCGCTGTACAACCTTAATGGAAATCTCATCTCTACCATATTTTTACCTGCGTCGTCAGCGGCAGAGCAGGTCTAGTAACCGCTTGACTCCGTCCCTCCGTCAGTCCGTCCATCCTTCAGTCCATCCGAAACACTTCTTCCGTCAAAGTTTTCTTGGCTTCTATGAAAGGGAATGATTTTATATTTGGTCTGCTGCTTCATAATGATGAGTTGTATCGTCTATCTAATTTTCAGATCTGCCGTGCAGCCACTTCCTGTTTGCCGATACTTTGAAGTCTTTTCATCTCTGTAATCAATTGCATGCAGCGACGCAGGTCCAGACCCGGTATTGGTCTTGGCTTGTTTCCCATTGTAATGGCCAAAACGAGCCAGTACTATTCTCAGAAAGCATTCAAACTCACCTTATGACCCCTCATTAGAATGGACTGTGAAAAGCTTTTTTTAGTTAATTTCCAAAATGAAAACATATTCTATTTTCAATTAATAGTTTGTTTAGTGTGGTATCCCTTGGTGAAGCAGTGCTTGTTTACTGTGATAAACAGGGATGAAAGTCCTCTAAAGTGGACAAAGTTGGTATAAACGATTGACTGGACTTGACTTCATATCCATGTTGTGGTCACAATTAGCCATTGTGTAGAAATATGTGATTGTAAACACCAATAAATAAATAGTGTGGAAACCAGTATGTCCACAAACAGTTTAATTTGGAAGTAGAATATTACAGAAAATTGGTGATTTGCACAGTTCCCGTATACAGTGGAACCCTATTATATTTAATAGCCACAACACAGGTACCACTGGCGGTGATCGAACCATGGATCTTTTGGTTTGAGGTTGAATGCCATAACTGCTGAGCCACCGCACACCCTGCAAAGTAGTAATAATAAATCTTCACATTTCCTTAAATAAAAAATAATATAAGATACTCTTGAGTATGGATACTTGAGGTATTTTACATGAGACTATATGCTATGTAACCAACTTCATGATTTGATTACTGGATTGTGTTCTGCACTGTCAGAATATTTTGTTCATTGCTGATGTACATGAATTGGCACCTGGACATTTGGGCAAACTTTGGATTTTGACACTGGGTTTGGAGGTTTTTGCACCTGTATTTTGACATGTCTGGCACCTGATGCCAAACCACTCACACTCCTCAAATGCAAAAATACATGTATCCACAGTCATATGCTGGTGAAAATAGTTAATACATGTAATAAAAGAACACAGATTATTTTGGTTTGGACAAGGATGATTTGTGTCAACTGTTGATCAGCTCGGACGCTCCACTGGACTCTCTGTGAGTACCACTAATTACAGCCAGAATGATTTTACCAATCAAGTTATTGGGCACGCTAAAATGCCTAAATGTAAACAACACCAGAGACTGGTCCAGCATCAGAAAAGATATCAAAGGCAGCAGCCAGACCATCGGTCTCTCTGAGGAGCAGTAGCACCTTAGCCCAACCGGGATCTGGTCCACACCCAGAGGACCCTAAAAGGGTCAAGTGCAGGAGGAGGAAGAAATGCCCTTCCACTAAGTGCCAGGATACCAAGTGCCTAGAAGCCTGGAGGAGAAAGTCTGAAGAAAACCCGAAAGAGGAGGAAATGGAGATCCACTCCCCCATCCAGATGGAGAAACCAACACCAGACACCACCCAGTCATCAAATGCCTCCCTGTCCAGTTCAGTCTCCAGCTTGGACCCCCACTCTAAGGAGGAACATGATAAAGAATTGAGTAACCTCGCCTACCATCTGGAACAACAGATCATGGAAGTAGAAGAGTCAACCGTCACCTCTCCAGTTGAAACCGAGATAACAACACAACTCCAGGAAAACCCTCTTTCAATGCTCAAAACGACTATCAGCAAGGCCGTGAAATCCCTAGATTTCCAATTGGCAGACGTAAAAAATAAAGCAGACGAACTACAGTCCAAAATTATGGCATGAAATCAAAATCAGGATCTGCAACCAAACACCATCACGGAACAGCAGCCCCCACCAAGAAAACTCAAGGAAACCCCACCTCTACAGCCACCTCCAAAGAAGAAATTGGAAGAAACAAAAGAAGTAGGAAGCAAACCAGCCGAGCAGCCACCAGTCCACTAAGGGCAGTATGCGTACGGGCAATAGAATACCAACATCTATCCACTTATGGGATGCATGTCGCATCCCCAAGTGCAGATTCTATCGGAGTGGTTTGGACAAGTGGCAGTTTCTTTTTGGTGCATTGTAGATAAAAGTTCTTGCCCAGCTGGGTTGGTAGAATTTTAAGAATATTCCAGTCCTTAAAGATTGCTATACTCTTCACTTTAACCCTTTCCTTAATATAAACACCAAAATCAACCAGTACTATTCACAAATATTGCCATTAAATTTTTGTCTCAAAAACATAGCTTATGACACCTCATTTGAACAAACTTGTTGAGGTTGTTCCAATGAGGTCTCCTGAGGCCCCACAAAGTACAATGTAGATCTTCTGTTTCTCAGGCCATTTTTTTTTAAATTGCATGTGGGCGGGCATTTTTTATTTTATTTTTGTAATTATTTCTTTGCCATTAAAAGTTCATGGTTTGTTTTATGTTTTAGTCCTCATAATCTACAAAAAAGCATGGGTGATGGTATATTTCGTCCCTTGAATGCAAGAAGGATTTGCAATGCTAAAGCATTGCAAAGCCTTGTTGCACTCCAGGGCCAAATGTAGCAATTTTATTAACTTGGGTAAAATACCAGAAATGAACCATTAATTTTTTTTTTTTAAATTTGCTTAGGTTAGAAAAAGAGAGCATGCGGCAGCCAAAAGGACCACATGGGAAGGCCTGAGAAACATTTTTAGGCCAAAGCTATATTCTTGAGACAGAAAAATTGAAACTTTTATTTTTCAAGAAATCTGTTTGCAAGTGTCATCTGCTACTTCATGTTGAGTTGTGGTTTAAATCTTTACCCAATATGTTCAGCATATCAAAATTTATTTTAATTTTTGTTATTTCAAATTTTTCCAAAAATTTTGACAAAACCCTCTATGTATCCCACCTATTGGGATCAAGCTTGACAAGCTCGTTCCAATGAGAGGTCACATGATATGGTTTTGTTGAAATTTTTTAATTTTTAGCTCAACTTTGGCGAAGCCATATTTGAGCTTTTGTCATGGCCTGTCGTCCGTCTGTCCGTACGACAACAATTGGATACGGCTCGGGCTAGAGGCCGTATTTATGAACCGATCTTTACGAAACTTCTTGGGTACCTTTGCTATGACCGTGGGATGAGAACGAGTGTTTTTGGGTGCGGTCCGAAATTCAAGATGGCCGCCAGCTGCCATTTTGTACCGACGATGCATAAATCTGTTTTTTGTACAGAACTTCCATATGAAAGCTCTGATTTGAATAATTTTTTGTATGAATGTTTAGTACCATGGGATACATCACATATAATACGGGTTTTTTTCACGTGCGTAAATTGTGCAAATTAGACTAATTTTGATGTTTTTTGGTGTTACTTTCAGCACTGTAAGTGCAAATGCCAATACGGCTCGGGCTAGAGGCCGTATTTATGAACCGATCTTTACGAAACTTCTTGGGTACCTTTGGTATCACCGTGGGACGAGAATGAGTGTTTTGGGGTCCGGTCCGAAATTCAAGATGGCCGATGGCAGCCATTTTGTACAAAATTAGGTGCAATCAGATTTTTGCACAGAACTTCCATATGAAAGCGCTGATTTGAATAATTTTTTGTGTGAATGTTTAGTACCATGGGATACATCACATATAATACGGGTTTTTTTCTCGTGCAGAAATTATGCAAATTAGATGAACTTTGATTTTTTCATTGCGACTTACACACAGTAAGTACACATGGCAATACGGCTCGGGCTAGAGTCTGTATTTATGAACTGATCTTCACGAAATGTCTTGGGTACCTTTGTTATCACCTTGGGATGAGAACAAGTGTTTCTGGGTGCGGTCTAAAATTCAAGATGGCTGCCAGTGGCCATTTTGTACCAAAATTAGGTCTAATCAGTTTTTTGTACACAACTTCTATACGGCTCAGACTAGAGGCCATATTTATGAACCAATCTTTACGAAACTTCTTGGGTACCTTTGTTATCACCGTGGGATGAGAGCGAGTGTTTTTGGGTGTGGTCCGAAATTCAAGATGGCCACCAGCAGCCATTTTGTACCAAAATTAGTGCAATCAGTCTTTTGTACAGAACTTCTGTATGAAAGTTTTGATTTGAATAAATTTTTGTATGAATGTTTAGTAACATGGAATACATCACATATTGTAAGGGTTTTTTTTTTCGTGCAGAAATTATGCAAATTAGATGAACTTTGATTTATTCAGTGCTACTTACACAATGTAAGCACCCATGTCAATACGGCTCAGGGTAGAGGCTGTATTTATGAACCGATCTTCACAAAACTTCTTGGGTACCTTTGTTATCACCTTGTGACGAGAATGAGTGTTTCTGGGTGTGGTCCAAAATTCAAGATGGCTGGCAGTGGCCATTTTGTACCAAAATTTGGTCCAATCAGTTTTTTGTCACAAGTTCTATACAGCTCGTATTTATGAACTGATCTTCACAAACCTTCTTGGGTACCTTTGTTTTCACCTTGGGACAGGAACGAGTGTGTTTTGGGGTGCCTTTGTTATCACTGTGCTATGAGAACAAATATTTTGGGGTTCAGTCAGGCCCACTCTGGGACTCAAGATTTCTTTTCTAGTTTAGCATCTGACTGTAGCCCACCTTTACAATACTTTACCTATACATTTGTTACAGGCAACGGTCAGTATTTATGTACAGACCGTTACAATACTTTATATTTACCTTTGTTATCAGGTCATTACCTAGATGTTTGTCATTGCTGTGTCACATACTATACATGTACATGTCTTTGTCTTGACAAGTAGACCTACAGTGTCATTGACACTTTCATTTTTATTTTCACTTTCTTAATTTGTAAATTACACAGGTGGATGATGCCAATTCATTAGGTAAAGGGTTAAGCAGAGTTTGTAGTGTAACCCAACATACATGCACAGTACAGCCACCATAGACTGGTTGTAATCCATGTGTGGGCAGTGATGTCCATGCAAGCGTTTACCAGGTAATAAAAATCATTATCAGCAAAATGTTAATTAACTCTTAACCCACTGAGTATTTTAAAGATATTTTTCATCAAATTTAGTCATGGCTGCTCAGTAGCAGCCATGACTAAATCTGTTGAAAAATTTATCAAAATTTAACTAAAAAAATCATTGGTGAAACAATCCATTCAATTTACTGGGTAGAAAGTGACCAGTCCACGGTGGCCGTACTGTATGTTGTTTTGCACAACTCCAAGACATCTGCCAAATATTATATACTACTCAAATTTAAAGTTTGCTAAGCACCACATATTTGACACATCATTGTAAAATTTGATTGTGATATATTTGTGATATTTTGGTGGATATGATTGAGGGATGTATTGAGATGGTCCCCAGTGTTTACATTAGCTCTCTTGACAGGCAGACTTTTCGTGACAGTCATGGAAGGCATGTACCCCTTGATTTTCATGATGCTTTCATGTACTGTCTACATGTACATGAAATGTGTAGGGTATTCAATCTTCATTTCAACACAAACCCTTGTGATTTAATGATTGAATATGGCGAATGCAAATGTAAGAAGCCATTTGTCTGAAGCAGAAATGTGGCTGGCTGTAGGGATGGTGGAGCAAGGGGCTACCTGTCGTCAGATTGATGAAGCCCTTGGTGTGCACCATATGGTGATCATCAGGCCTGAGCAAGATTTCCGCAGTATGGCACACCAGTAATATGGCATGGTGGTGGCAGAGACAGGGCAACATCTGCAGTTGAAGACCAGTTTTTGATCATTTAGGCCCATAGGAACCACTTTGCCACAGCAACCAAGCTTCGCAGTGATCTTCTGAATGCAGCCAGGTAAATGTTTCGACACAGACTATCCGGGCAAGGTTGCACGAAGGTGGTCTCCGATTGAGAACACCATGTATTTGCATTCCGCTGTCCCAGAACCACCACTAGGCACGATATGAATGGGTCATGGACCATGTTGGATGGACCAGAGAAGATTGGCAACCTGTCCTTTTTACAGATGAGTCAAGGTACTGCCTAGACTACACAGGTGGGTGTTCTAGGGTATGGAGAAAACCAGGAGAGCGATTCCAAGCAGTCAACATTGCTGAGCATCACCGCAATGGTGGAGGGTCAATAATGGTCTGGTGTGGCATCAGCTGGGATGGACGTTCAGAGCTCTATGTCCTTGACCGTGGTACATTGACTGCACAGCGGTATATTGATGAGATCCTGGATGCCCACATCAGATTGTATGCAGGTGCAGTGGGTGATAGATTCATTCTGATTGACGATAAATGCCCGTCCTCATGTTGCCCATGCTGTCCGGGAGTACCGACAGAGGAAGGGGATTGAGCGTATGAACTGGCCAACAAGATTCCTTGACCTCGATCCAATCGAACATGTCGGGAATGAGTTGCAGCTTGCAATTTCAGCCCATCCAGTCCAGCCAAGAAGTGTTCAGGAGCTTGGTGCCATTCTGGTCCAAGAATGGAACAACATCCCACATAGAACCATTCAGAACCTGATTGGGGGCATGAGAAGGAATTGTCAAGCTGTATTTAACCATAATGGGTCTCATACTCAATACTGAACCCATACCAGTTCGCCCCGTCAACTTTTTGGCAAATTTGAAAAATATCCTCTTTTACCAATAATATCCTTTTTCCATGGTTATCGAATTCAAAAGCTAAAAAATAATGTCAAACACAAACAAAATCTTTATTTCTGTACCTAAATCATTAAAGATATGATTAAATAACAAATATAAACACTTTTCATAACAATATTTCAACTAAAACGTAAAACAGGTAGTTTGATATACTTGGTGCTTAGCAAACTTTGAGTAGTATATATACTGCACCCAGTTTTAAAATGCACTTCCATGATTAATAGTCCTTGGGTTATTAAGATATCAGAGAGATAACCTTCAAACCTAAATATATTAACGAAATCAGTTTAGGCTACACAAACTTGATCTTCTGTTTCTCAGGCCATTATTTGTAAAATTGAATGCGGGCGCACGTTTTTTTATTTTATTTTTTCTGTAATTATTTCTTTGCCATCAAAAGTTCATGTTCTTGGTTTATGTTTTAGGCCTCATAATCTACGGAATAGCACAGGTGGTGGTCTATTTCGTCCCTTGAGAGCAAGAAGGCTTAGCAATGCTAAAGCATTGCAAAGCCTTCTTGCACTCAAGGGACAAATTTTTTTAACTTGTGTAAAATATGAGACATAAGCCATTTAATTTTACTTTTTTTAAGTTTACATTCGTTATAAAAAGAGCACATGCGGCAGCCAAAAGGACCATGCAGGAGGGCCTGAGAAACATATTTTTATTTTTTTAGACCTTATATAAAAAATATTTCAACTCAGTAAATATTGATAATTTTATTTATTTTCGATTTATAATTCAATTTGTAAGTTTCTATTTCTTTTTTTCATTTGTGATAGGCACTTGAGGCAGAAATAAGGAAATATTTAGAGAAAGCAAGTGGAAAAATGGTGGTGACTCAAGTTCATGAAGTTGGAAGATTCATCCGAATAAAAGGACTGCACATTGACAATGTTGCTAAATTTCTCTTGGAAAAAGGATTTTGATCTTACTGATAGAATTTAATTTTCTCATAAAAATGAAAAAGAACTCTATCTGTTAGTGCTAGATGGTACCACCTTTCTCAGATACAAGTAAAAGTAAAAATATGAAGCCAATACAAATCATTATTTAGGATTCGCAACACACCATGCATGCACAAGTTAAGGAAGGTAGAGTTTTGAAGCAATATTTAACCAAAAACGTAATCAAATCCTTAGCACGATGATGCCATGTACTAAGGCATACAGCACGTTGATGGTGTGCATGTCTTCAACCAGTCTAACCCTGCTTGTGCTACAGTGCAGAGTTATTAAGTTGGGGAGCTGGCAGCTACTCGTCGTTGCACAGTGGTTCTCTCTGGGTACTCTGGCTTCCTCCACCTGTAATACTGTTACCAACACGATATGACCCTGGCTGTTAAAGTGTCGTTAAACCCTAATAAATAAATCAAATCCTTAATTTGTATGCAAGTTGATGTCACTGCTTTTGATAATACTGATTTCCTGTTCCCTATTTGGGCTTTATTCTGAAGTGCAGGTACCAAAACTCAAAGCCTTCATAATTCTCTAGATGGATGTCATATTTTCTTTGAAGTAAAATTATACAGGTTGTAGGGATTTTCCTTGTTATAGTTAGTGGGAGAGTGCACGTGGATGGAGAATGAGGCAATGTTTTTTTTTTAACTGGTAGAGTGCCACAAGCCACTATCATGGCTCTACTGAAAAGTGCTGAAAGCCCCTATAGTGGCTTTACGCTGTATGCATTAGCTTAATGTTTGTTCCACAGTAGAACCAAAAATGCTATAATTGTTTTTTTTACAATTTATTGGAGAGTGCCAACAGGCACTCTCCAATAAATTGTAACAAATCAATTATTTATGAAAAAAATATTTCTAAACCAAGGCTCCCCTTACTGGTAGCAATAGAATCTTTAAAAAAATATTCATGTTATTAATCACTCTTGAAAAATAATTGAACAATTGACCAGTTAATCCATGTGAATGCATTTCATCGAATTGTCATATCACTCTTGATGATAGTGCTGTGTTTTGGTTTGTGCAATAAAAAATAGCTCTTTATTTAAATCACTTGTTGGTCACTTTTTATTGGAATATTATAGGGTAAATTGGTCATTCCCACCCTGATGGGTTCTGATATAGTGTATTGCAATCTTGACCTCTGCTGTGGGACAAATATATATGCACCCTTTGAACAACACATGTTGATATCATGCCCAGAGACAAGGTTTTGACTTCAATAAACCATCTCTCTCTCACCACTCCTATGGTTGTAATAACCTACATATATACCAATTATCACAGGTATCAAGCAGGGTTTCCGCTACCATGGATGAGGGTCCATCCACCAGACAAATATATTCCCATTGCCGATCACTTACTGATAAAGCATAAAATCTGGTTGAAAAAACAAAACAACATGACGCCATAAAATTCTAGTCAAGACACGGTCATTCTCCCAACAAAGTTGACACATTTTAGAAGCCCGGTTTACAGAATTGGCATTCTGCAACTTAAGATTGTCGAGTGTCATTTGGAAGCTATCGCTATTTTCCACTGTTTGCCGATTGGTAAGATTCACATGCCGATTGTTGCGACGAAATGGCAATAGCTTTGGGTGTTTCCCCGCAGATTTGACATAATTATTCTCAAAAAATTGTTCACATTAAAACATGAATTGCCATCTCAAATGCAAGGAAATGGCCTTCCTGCAGTGTTCAGTTCTAAAATTTTCTTCTTTTGGTGCAAACCATGGTCATGCCAGGCGATCTGTGATTTTCCCCTCCTACTGGAGCCACTAATTTATTCCTAGTGGAAACCCTATATCACTACCATTGGCACTACTGTTAGGTCTGGTACATGGGAAGCATCTCAAACTTGGGCAGCCACTGCCATACAAGGGCATCCATACATTGATATATATCAGTGGTGGCCAATGTTTGTGAGATGGTAGAAATACAATACACAAATTTGTTGTTGTTAGTCTGTGTAAATTTCTATTCCAACCTAGGCTATTGCAAGCCCAGATCACCTTAGTGGAGCCAGAGTCTTCGGAAGACAAGGTCTTGAATTTACCTTGGGCCTGCAGAGTTAAAATTCCAATATTTATTGTGGTTGTTATTTTTGGCAATTATGTCCTGTACTATATCTCATATTTGTTAAACTACACTTCATTTCCAATATGACCCTGACTGCTGAATGTGTTGTTAATCCCAATAAACAAGCTACACTTCATTGTATTATTATTATGCTGAAACCTGGGTGCTGAAAGTTTAATACATTACCAAAATTACATTTCACCAAGGAAACGACCTTGATAAGCTTGCAGCTTCCTGTCGAATCCACACATATGTTTTTGCTGTATGTAGTATCTATGTATATTGGAAATAAATATTGTTTAAACTAAAATTACATTTCATTTTGCATTCTTTTACATTGTAAGCTGCTTGTCAAAATTTTAGTACACCAGCAGTGTTCACGCTGGGCTCAAAATTTCTTTAGCCATTTTGTTAGCCACAGGTAAACTTTTTTTAGCCACTTCAAATATTTTTTAGCCACCAGCAGGGGAAGATAATGAGAGATTTTTTCCGACCAGAGATCAGTTTAATTGAAATAGTAAAGAGCAAAACATAAACAAAACTATTAACAGACAGCGATGACACAACTTATTTTCAAAAGGAATTAAAAAAATTCTGCGACTCTGCATATTCTAAAGCAAAAGTGTCATCGAACTTAAATTCATCCATTGGTATGCTTTCTGAAGAAATTTTCATTAGAACATTAATACAGTGGAGCCCACTTAATTGGATATCTCTTAATTGTATATCCCTGTTAATTGAATATAATTTTCAAACACAAAACCATTTACCATACCTTCAGTACAAATTTGATTTGTTAATTGCATATGGGTTGTAGAGTAAACTCCTGTTAATTGTATATAAATTTTTGTAATATGTCGAAAAAATTACCGTGACACGCACCAAATTCCCCTTATTTATCAACCTTTTTGGCCTCACTACATCCAATACAGACAATTATTCTATTATATCTTGTTTGACAGAGCTCTATGAGCTCTGTCAAACAAGATATAATAGAATAAATGCTCAGTTTACCTCCAAAACACAGGAAACTGACCAAATCCCTGTTAATTGTATACTCCTGTTAATTGAATAATTTTCACCAGCAAAATGGATATTCAGTTAAGAGGATTCTACTGTATAGTCCACAGAGAGTCCATTTCTGGTTAGTTTTGATGAGGTTTTGTACAGAAAATGCCCTCACACAGTCCACTGTTGAAACAGGAACACAATACAAAATTCTAGCGAGTCGGCTCACAATTGGAAAAAACTGCATCTGCCTCAAAGCTAACTGTACATAGTCATTGATATCATTTAAATCCTTCTCTCCTTTAGCCATTGCATTGAACGTTTTCATCTCAGATGAAAAATCGTCAAACATTATTTCCTTTTCTTGGAATTTCTGATAGAATCCAAATAACACCTTTGCGTTTTTGTCCATTTGTTTAGCCGTACATAATGGATCAAATAACAGCATGTGTTTGTACGAGTAAATTATTCTTTAATTGCCTGTAGCCAATTTGATGACATAAATGTGAAGCTACTGAAAAGGCCGACATGGAGGTGTGAATACAGCCCTACCACTTATTAATCCCACATGCCATGTGAGACTCAATGTGGGAATTACGTAAACTGCATTAACTTTGCTGAACAAGGTCATTTCTACCCAAGAGACAAAAATTTTTTTTCGCCAACCATTGACTCTTTTTTTAACTTTTTTTTGCCACTTTCTTTTTTTTTTCCGCAATTTGTGAAAAATGGCTATCGACAGCATGAACACTGTACATCACCTAGCAACTAGTTTAACCCTTTACCAATCAGGAACAGTAGATGGCACTTCCAAATAATTTCTTGATTAACTAAAAACAAAATAAAAAAAAGTTTTTTGTCTCCCAGCACATAGCTTATGACCCCTCATTGGAATGACCTTGGTAAATGGGTGACCGTCTGAGCGATCAATTTGGACTCCTTCGTTGTGTCCTTGGGCAAGGCGCTTAACCCTGTTGTCCACATGGGGGCACGATGATGCTGTGTACTAAGGCATACTGCACATCGATGGTACGCATGTCTTCAACCAATCTAACCCTGCCTGTGCTGCAGTGCGGAGTTGCGATGTTGGGGAGCTGGCAGCTGCTCATCATTGCTTGGTGGTTCTCTCCAAGTACTCCGGTTTCCTCTACCCGTAAAACTGCCACGGTCATGATTAGCCATTGTGCATAAGTCTGTGACCTTAAACACCAGTAAATAAATAAATAAATAATAATACAAATTTTACTCTTTTTAACATTTACATTAGGGAGTAAACATTTTTGAATGAATAAGAAATATTGTGATTTACCGGGTATGTCAGAATTATGCTGACAACTCTCAAATTTCTCAACTATACATGTACAAAACCTCTATGGCCCCATGTACTTTCAATATATAACTTTAATATGTTGAGAACATGGTTGCTCATTAGTTAGAGCATTGGACTTAAACTGAAGGATCAACAGTTTGATCCTGACCTACATCATTTGTGTTGTGTCCTAGGGCAAGACACTTAATTCTCGATTGCCTATGTAGGGGCATGGTGGTGCTGTATACTTGCATTCATCTGCTGCTAACTCTGCTTGTCTCCTATGGAAACCCTGGAAAGTGAAGCAGTACTTGTTTACTGTGGTATACAAGCTCTGTTTTACTCGGTAAAATTACTAGAATAGTAGCCAGTCACCAATGCCTGGGGTGGAAGTCCTCAAAAATGGGCAACATTGGTATAAACAATTGGCTGGACTTGACTTTATGCTGCGGTCACAATTAGCCATTGTGCAGAAATATGTGACCTTAAACAAGAAGAAATAAATAGCAAGTTAGTAAGAGAGTCTGACAGATGCTTGCTGCTGTGTGGTGGTTCTCTCCAGGTAGTCTGATTTCCTCACCCTGTAAACTGTCCCAATCTCCTGGGCTGTTAAAAGTGTCATTTAACCCCATTAAACAAACACAAATATTTAATCTGTTATATCTTGTTTGACAGAGCTCCATGAGCTCTGTCAAACAAGATGCAATAGAATAAATTGCTCAGTTTATTACAAGAATATCAGAAAATGACCCCATTCTAGTTAACTGAATACTCCTGTTAAATGAATATTGTTCTTTGGTAAGTGGTATTCAATTAACAAGGTTTCACTGTATTGTGGATTGTGAGTTCTTTGGTTTGGGTTGCTTGCAGTAATACTGATTAAATTGTTGAAATACTGCAGGAAGTTTATAAGGTACATGTACTCTTGCACTTAAGGACTCAATTGAATGACTGCTTCTCAAATTGCCCACACCGGGGCACCATGGCACTGTGTACTAAGGCATGCTGCACATCGATGGTGCACTTGTCTTCAACTAATGCTAACCCTACTTGTGCAGAGTTAGTTTGTTGGGGAGTCTGACATTTGCTTGCCACTACCTGGTGCTTCTCTCCGGGTACTGCGGCTTCCTCCACCCGCAAAACTCTCTGACATGAGATGACGCTGACCATCAAAAGTATCGCTAAAATCACAATAAAACATTGACTACTCTCCAACTAGAATTTTCTGGTTATTACCCATGTCAGGCTTGGGGCGAATACTTTGTAAATGTATTCGAATACGAATACTTTGAAATTTCATGAATATGAATACGAATACAAATACACAAATTTTCAAATGTATTTGAATACGAATACAAATACATTATAATGTATTCATGAATACATTTTTGAATACTTGAATACTTTTTAAATTAGAAGTATTTATAGCAAGGCCTTTACGTTTTTTGTTTGTTGGGTTAAAAGTCATTTTTAAACTGATGGTCCTTTAGCTGAAGCTTTAATTGTGCTTTCCATGCTTTGTTGGAAAACTAGAGTAATTACCTGACGGGAAATAAACTTTGTGGGTGTCATAGTAATTAGACTACTCTCCATGGACAACACATCACAAAATGTGAGTGGATTACCTCGAAAAAATCACAGACTGAACGTTAAGTATCAATTGCAATGACACCACATAAGAAGGACTAATAAAGTTTTAGCCAATGCACTTCATGGTTAAGCCTGAGGTCTGTTGGCTGAAAGTTTGCTAAATAAATAAATAAATAAATAAACTTTAAATAAATAAACTTTAAATAAATAAACTTTAAATAAATCCAAAAATTTTAGAATATAATATCATTGAATAACTGAGTTGTGTCCAATAACACAAGTTTTTTTGTTTTATTTTTATTGTCCATGCTTTCAACCATTTGAAAAGCCATGGGGATATGTGACCATTGTTACATAAATAGGTTGAATTGTGACAAGTTAATTGATAATTAAGTCTATTGTCTGCTTTCAATGCATCAATTTCAGACAAGGTGTTTGGTGGTCCCATGTTACCTCATTTCCCTTCAACGGGAGCATGATGGCTCAGGTGTTATGCAATTGTGATTTCAAACTGAAAGATTCATGGCTTGATCCCACCAGGGGTAAATCCATTGGCACTTCATCCCGATTGCCTTTTCAGGGACATGGTGGCACCATGTACTGAGGCGTACTGCATGTCAATGATGCACTTGTCTTCAACCAGTGCTATCCCTGCTTGTGTGGAGTTAGCACACTGAGGAGATTGATAGTTACTTGCCATTGCTCAGTGGTTCTCTCCGGGTACTCGGCTTTCTCCACCTGTAAAACTGTCGGACACACAGTGACCCAGGCTTTTGAAAGTGTTGTTACACCCAATAAATAAATAAATATTTCCCTTAAAAGCGCAGATGCGTGGTGTAACAACTGGAGAGGGGGCGCGGTGGCTCAGTTGGTAGAGGTGCAGGCTGCAAGCCGAGAGGTCCTCGGTTCGAATCCCACCTGCGGCAACTGCATTGTGTCCTTGGGCAGGACACTTCACCCCAATTGCCTACATGGGGGCACGTTGACGCTGTGTACTGAGGTGTACTGCACGTCGATGGTGCGCATGTCTTCAACCAATCTAACCCTGCCTGTGCTGTGGTGCCGAGTTTAGAGTTACTATGTTGGAGAGCTGACAGCTGCTCATCATTGCTCGGTGGTTCTCTCCGGGTACTCCGGCTTCCTCCACCCGTAAAACTGTCACGGTCACGGTTAGCCATTGTGCATAAGTATGTGACCTTAAACACCAATAAATAAATAAATAACAACTGGAGAGCCCTTGCTAGAGCAACTAGTTGAACCTGGTCAGTCAAATGTTTTTGAGAACTAAGTCTCAAAATTGAAAGAGTGATTTCTGAGGGCTCTGTATTGGTCCTCACATGATTCAAAAAATAAAATCCATAAAACTCTTGAAATTTAATTCCCAAAATTGTGTGTAGAGCATGTTTTGTACAAAGGAAGAAAAGGTTTAGCCTCTTGGGTGCAAATTTGAGTGAAAGGATGCAAAAAATTTCAACTAAACCATATCATGTGACGCGTCGTTGGAACGAGCTCGACGAGCTCGTTCCAACGAGGGGTCATATGATATTGTTTTGTTGAAATTTTTTAATAAATTAATATTTTTTCAACTGCTGAATTTGCATATTACGCAGGCGGATGTGGGAGATTTGTTGGGTAAAGGGTTAAACAAGGATATACATCAGTGCTTAGAGTCTGAGACATGCAGTCGCATCTACACACCTGTCGCATGCCTCACTAAAACATACGGAATGTGAAAATGAGCATGCCTCGACCCTTCCAAATCACACCTTTTACACTGGTGTGATGGCTGATCACTTTCCCACTAAAGTGCCTTCTCATCGGATGTCACTATTCATGGCATTGGCTCCTGATTCATAAAACTTGAAAAAAGTAGCCCAATTTCAACTGCAGAACCCCTAGTAATTGATCTCATCCAAGTCACTCACATATAGGTGAAAACACTTTATATAGAAGACCCGACAGATTGGATCAATATGCTGAAACATCCAGCCATTCTCACACTGGTGCAGTTACCCACTTTTTAAGTGCATGTACCAAGTATGTGACCTGAAACACCAATAAATAAATAAATAGGTGCATGTACACAGTGGTATGAGATGAATTTACAGAAACATTCATTTTCTACACACTTCTACCGTCTTATTATTTTCCAGTCATAAGTCGTCATCATTTAAGTTGTATGTGAATCCCCAAACAGTAACTACCAAACAATAGGGTGATGCACATACAGTTAAAACTAGAAGTCATGTCATGAATTGTGTGCTTATCTAGGCTTGATTGCACGTAGGAATTGCGCACAATTGCCATATTGAATGGCATCCAAAGCACGGCAGGTTCACTCGGTTACTCATTGAAAACACTGGCAATGTTTCTGCCAATGGACCTCCGGGTTACCCGGAGGCCCATTGGCTGAAACACTGCTTGTGCACAGGCCATATGTACAGAATTTGATAGATTTACTATGGTCATAACGCGTAGATTAACACACAGATCGACATGCTATTTGTGCACATTTCATGACAGGACTTCCAGTTCTAACTGTAATCCTAAAAAATAACCACATTAAATGTGACTTCAAGAACTTAGCACCAAGACAGAACTTAAAACAAAATTGTTGATCACTGCAGTGCACAGCCCGTCACCATAACTCATGTTACCTTCTAGAAATAGAAATAGTCCTAACTAGGAACCTCCATTCAATACCTTCTTTTCCCATTTCCCTGGAGGGAAGTAGGAGAAGGTAATGACCTGAGGGACCTATTTAGGACTATAGAAATAGTACCCTCTACGTACTGAGAGATGTGTATTTTTGCACCTCTATGGATTTAAGAATCCAAGGAATGATACATGTGACTAAAGTTACTGGAAGTGCATATTAAAAGTTACAAATTGCCGGTGTAGGAAGCCTGGGTTGTGAAGATTGTTTTTTGTTGTAAGAACAAGTTGTGTTGTACAGTGGAACCCACTTAATTGGATATTTCTTAACTGAATAACCCTGTTAATTGAATATAATTTCCCAACACAAAACCATTTACCATACCTCCAGTACAAATTTGACCTGTTAATTGAATATAGGTTATAGAGTAAACTCCTGTTAATTGAATAAAAAATCTTGTAACCGGTCGAGAAATTACCCTGACTCGCCCCAGTT
Organism: Pictodentalium vernedei; assembly: GCA_031216915.1. Taxonomy (NCBI): domain Eukaryota; kingdom Metazoa; phylum Mollusca; class Scaphopoda; order Dentaliida; family Dentaliidae; genus Pictodentalium; species Pictodentalium vernedei. The sequence goes on from CM062292.1 coordinate 173,362,764, forward strand.
TTCCTTTGTTTATAGACCTATTTAGACTCAATACATCCAATACAGGCATTTAATTTATTACAACTTGTTTGACAGAGCTCACAGAGCTCTGTCAAACAAGATATAATAGAATAAATGATAAGTTTAATTTTCTTTGGTAAAGTGGTTATTCAATTAACAGGGTTCCACTGTACTGGTAAAATAGGACCTGGTAAACAAAGCCTTGTGGCTTTTCCCCCAAAGTAGCTGCATATGTACAGTATAAACAACTGGCTTAATATACTTATGCAGCAGTCCTGATGTAGCCATAGATGCTGAAAGTGACCATAGACTTCAATAAATAAATATACAATTTGCCAGTTAATTATTCTCAGCTCTTCAGACTTGAATTATTTTGTCATTTTTCTTTCTCTCAATTTCATTGCAACTAGATGTGTCCAGATAATTGGGGAATGTGGCAACAAGCCAGAAAATAAGCAGGCTGACATCTGCAAAATGAGGTCCCCAGAGGGTGAATTTAGTGATGCTACCCTGCTGTACAGGGTAGCATCACTAAATTTACCCTCTGTGAACCTCAATCTGAATCACGGTCTCAAAACTAAACAGAAAGTGGTACCCAGAGGATAAAAAGGCCCACTGTATACGATAGCATGATCAAATTCACCCTCTGGGGACCTCATTCTGCAAATGTCAGATGGTTTATTTTGAGGCCTGTGTGGCAACATTATTTCCATGACCTTATCGACAAAATTAAAAGGAAAAATTTGAGAATCATTGAAACTACTTTTAACTGATGTGTTGTAAAAATTCTCAATACTTTTTTGATTTCTTGTTTGATTTGCCATGAGAAAAATTGTGTGGAAATTAATGAATGAAATTACCAAAATATTTGTAAATTTGTTTTTGATTCCATTGATGTGGTAGTTCACATTATCTTTCTAATCTTGAATTATTAAAGTTTTGAAAAAATCATGGAAAAGTCATGAAATGATCTTAGAATTTTTTTTTTAAATGTGTGTTAAACCTGATCCTTGGGACCTGCAAAGCTTTAAAGATCAATTTGATTTGGAAACATCCTGATGATTTGATTCAAATCACGTGATTTAGAAATGTTTAAATAGTCGAAATGTTAGAATTCTACCAAGCATCTTTTCCTGAACTCTGCTTCAGTCATCAGGTCTCCAGCTGTATAGGAGATCTGATGATAGAAGAAGAAGTCAAGGTGGTTCCACTTCCAAACCTACTTTAACCCTTTACCTAACTTGAAAATCAGATGACACTTGCCAAAAAAAATTCATGAATAACTAATTTCTTATTTTTTGTTTCAAAAACATAGGTTATGACCCCTCATTGGAACGAGCTCGATGAGCTCATTCCAGCAAGGGGTCATAACCTATGTTTTTTAAGACAAAAAATGAAAAAATAATGGAAATTCGCGATTTTTGAGAATAGCGCTGGCCGGTTTCTGCCGTTACATTGGGTAAAGGGTTAATTCAGTTATGGAATAGTCTGCTCTTTTTAATTCTCTAGTCCAAACAGCAGGGTTACTGTGGTTGAAGACATGTGCACCACTGACGTGCAGTACGCCTTAGTACACTGTGTCATCGTGCCCCCATGTAGGCGACCGGGATAAAGTGCCTTGCCCAAGGACAGGACATAGGTCGTCCCAGATGGGGATCGAACTCGGGACCTCTAGCATAGTAGTCTACCACAGAACCACCGCGCTCCCCAATGTACAGGGTTAGTCACATAATAGAGATGATCATATTTATAACCAGAAAGAAAAGAGTGACTAACCCTGTGCATTGCAAAGAGTTAATTAGTTCTTTAGCTAACATACTTTTGCTGGGCATTGCACAGGACAAGTTGATAGGCTGCCCTATCATACACTGCATGAAAATATACACTGACTAAGGCTATAAAACTGTACAGGTTTAGTTGGTTACATGCTACATAGGGTGCAGGAACAAGCTCTGTTTCACTGGTAAAATAGGACCAAGTCACTAATGCTTGGGTTGTAAGTCCTCTAAAATAGGCAACATGGGGTATAAACAATTGAATGACCTTGACTTTATTTCCTCGTTGTGGTCATGATTAGCCATTGTACAGAAGTATTTGAGCTTAAACACCAATAAATAAATAAATAAATGGAAATACTTTTACTTGATTGTCGGCAGTTTTTGAAGTGAATTCCAAAAATGAAGACATATTCTATTTTCAATTAATAGCTTCTTGGAAGTGGCCTGCCAGATAATACCGAAATTTGCATCCCAGTGTAAATGGAATAAAATCCTTCTGATGAATGGACCTGTTTAACCCTTTACCCAAACGTAACTGCCAAAACCGGCCAGCACTATTCTAAAAAATCGCCATTTAATTTTCATTGTTTGTCTCAAAAACATAGATTATGACCCCTCGTTGGAACGAGCTCATCGAGCTCGTTCCAATGAGGGGTCATAACCTATGTTTTTTAGACAAAAAATGAAAAAAATTAATTATTCAAGAATTTTTTTTGCAAGTGTCATCTGCTTTTCATGTTAGGTAAAGGGTTAACTTATAACTTAGATTGCTGGGGATAGGGGATTTGCTCTGAATTCGAACACAACGATGAAATTGAGATTCCACTCAAGTATAAACTTGAAATGACTTCATTCATGGAAAAGCATGTGAAACCGGAATGTGAAGGGAGCCAGTTGAAGTAACTAAATGAGATGGGTATCAAGAAATCATCAATACAAAATTGGTTAATATTTTATTATGTTCAATAACAACACATATTTCTGCCTCTATCTATTTGTCTATAAATACTGCCCCATTGCCTCTAACCTTGTTCCCAACTCGATAGCAGACAACACATGCAAACTAAATTCTTGAACAACTAACAGATTTTCTCTTTTTTTGGCCTCAAATGCATAGCTTGTAATTCTTATCAGAATGAGCTCAATGAATCAATTCCAACAAGGGGCCCATAACTTATGTTTTAGGCAAATATTGAAAATATAAAAAAATTTGAATGTCGATTTTATTTCTGTGAAGAGTACTTGTGCTGGTCAGTTATGCCTGTTAACATTTGGGAAAGGTTGAGACATGCTGATGTTAGCAGTTCTATGATTTTGGGATGGAATTCCAACATAAATTCTATAATTACGCAGCTTTTCCAGAGCCTGTTAACCCTTTACCTAACGTAACGGCCAAAACCGGCCAGCGCTATTCTCAAAAATCACCAATTAATTTTCATTATTTTTTTTCATTTTTTGTCTCAAAAACATAGGTTATGACCCCTCGTTGGAACGAGCTCGTCGAGCTCATTCCAATGAGGGGTCATAACCTATGTTTTTGAGACAAAAAATGAAAAAAATTAGTTATTCAAAAATTATGTTTGCAAGTGTCGTCTGCTTTTCAGGTTAGGTAAAGACCAAATTTCCATACTTTTTTTGATTTGGGGAAAACAAAACAGCAGTTTTTCAGGAGTTTCTATTAAAGTAAAAAAAAACAACATTGTGCCCCGGTATGCTTTGCCAGGGTGAAGTTAAACGAACTTTCAGTTTAATGCTCTGCACTCTGATGTTGAAATATCAAAATTTCAACCTGCATTTTTTTCCATAATGCAGCTCAGCATTCAACCAATTCAATAAAAGATTCAATTGGTTAAATTTCTAGATGCATTATGAGAAGAATATGCTGTTTGAAATGTTGATATTTTGACATCAATGCGCTGGGGTAACGAGGTTAAAAAGGTGTCTGCAAATTAAGATCTTGAACTAAACAAGAAAATATCTTGAAAACCGAAAGGACTAGGAATAGCCTGTAATTTTAACTTCTATTATCATCAAGTACTCAGCCTGAGGAGGAGTGAAAATAAAATGAATACATTGTTTTCAGATATTTCTTGATATCTTTTTCCCCATTTAACACAAAATGTGACAAACAAAATGTATGTCTTTTAAAAGAACACAAAATGTTCAGTCAGGGCTCAAATGAGTTATTATTTAAAAAAAAAAATAATTGAGAATTAATTTGATTGACACAATCAAAGTGATAAAAAAAAATGGCATTATCATGTACATAGTGAAAACCACTCTGGGAATGATTGGTAGTTACATTTGATGTTTTTGATTACCTCCACAGTAGAGTTTGTAACACACATGAAGTGGGGTGCATAGCACAGGGTTCCAACTCTAAACGAAAAGTCTTTGAATTTTGGCCCCTCCTTGAAAAGTGCTTGAATTTGTGTCTAACCTTGAAAAAGTTCTTAATTCTCCGCCGCCACCCTTGAAAAGTACTTGAATTAAGTTTACCTATAAGCTTTTTGAGACAAGAAGTTTCATGATAACCTACCCCACATTCATTTTATAGCACAAAATCGTTCAGGAATCACATCTTATTGATCTCTTTATTATTCCCTGATGGAACATTGTGCCATCTGCAATGCTTTAGCATTGCAGATGGCACCTTGTTGCGCTCAGGGACGATATATAAATGGCTCGTTGGGGTGTTTCCGTAAATCAAGTTCTTGAGGCTGAAATGGGGGCGCGGTGGCTCAGGTGGTAGAGGTGAGGCTGCAAGCCGAGAGGTTCTCGGTTCGAATCCCACCTGCGGCACCCGCGTTGTGTCCTTGGGCAAGACACTTCATCCCCATTGCCCATCTAGGGGTACGGTGACGTCGTGTACTAAGGCGTACTGCACGTCGATGAAGCACTTGTCTTCAACCAATGCTAACCCTGCTTGTATGGAGTTAGTATGTTGGGGAGCTGACAGTTGCTCGCCATTGCTCGGTGGTTCTCTCCGGGTACTCCGGCTTCCTCCACCCGTAAAACTGTCACGGTCATGGTTAGCCATTGTGCAGAAACATGTAACCTTAAAACCCCAATAAATAAATAAATAAATAAATGAGGCTGAAATTCTTTGGGCTGTTCCTGGTGTTGTAAGTTCATATGAAAATTATAATAGTCCTTCAAATTCGTGGTCCTAGTTCTTGAAAAATGCTAAAATAGTACTTGAATTTGATTCTCTAATATCAGTGGAAACCCTGTAACACAATAAAGCCATAGATAACCCTTTACCTAACCTGAAAAGCAGACGACATTTGCAAAAATAATTCTTGAATAACTAATTTTTTTCATTTTTTGTCTAAAAAACAGGTTATGACCCCTCGATGGAACGAGCTCGTTCCAACGAGGGGTCATAACCTATGTTTTTGAGACAAAAAATGAAAAAAATAATGAAAATTAATTGGCGATTTTTGAGAATAGCGCTGGCCGGTTTTTGCCATTACGTTAGGTAAAGGGTTAACTATATTTTATCTCCATCTGCAACCCTACCCTTTTCTGGCGGATGTCAAAATACTGAACTTTCAAGAACCACACTTTCTAAATAATGCAACTAGAAATTTAACCAATTCAGTCTTGTTCGACAGAGCTCAATGTTGAATTTTTCGACATCAGTGTTCAGAGGGTTAATTAGAGTTTGATGCCTGTAATTTGAGCTTTATTGTAGAATAAGGCCATTGGCACCAGAAGGAATTTGGGGTGATAGGGCAGTTCATATGAGTAGGCGCTTGGAATGACGTGTACATACCTTGTGCAAGGCTTTGGTTTGAGCGAAACAAATCCAAGTGCATTAACGGCTACGTGTATGTACACGAGACACCTTACAGATTTATTTTATGACCACTCATTGGAATGAACCCTGCGAGCTCATTCCACTGAGAGGCCAGACTGTTTTAGGGAAGAAAGGAAAGAAAAGTTGAGTTTATTTATACTGCTCTGTGGAGTTGTGTCAGGTGTAGGATCAGAAGAGTTGAATCTTGTAACATAAGGATTTAAATAATTTAAAGGACCTCCGTGTGGAGAGATTCTTCCGGAAAACATATTTGCTTGTTGGTGTCTCTTCCACAGTGCAATATCTGCACTTTACTGGCCTTGTGACAAAAATCAAAGACAGTCGCTGTCCCGGAGTTTGAGTACCCTTGTACCCTGTCTTGAAACAATCATACTTCATGTCTCACTTTGCACCCCTGGGTGTGTGTGGGGGGTGGGGGGGGCGTGAATACAGAGGTCGAATCCCAGGGGGTGTTTTATCGGAATCCCCCACGGAAGCCAGAAAATAAGCAAACTGACATCTGCAAAATGACGTCCCCAGAGGGTGAATTTAGTGATGCTACCCTGCACAGCAGGGTAGCATCACTAAATGTACCCTCTGTGAACCTCAATCTGAATCAGGGTCTCAAAACTAAACAGGAGGTACCCAGAGGATAAATATGAGATAGCATCATCAAATTCACCCTCTGGGGACCTCATACTGCAAATGTCAGACTGCTTATTTTATGGCTCCCCCCCCCCCCCGGGAACCCCGGAAAGTGAAGCGGTGCTTGTAATCTGTGGTAAAGAAGCTTTGTTTTACTTGTAAAATAGTAGCCAGTCACTAATGCCCGGGGTGGAATTCCTCCAAAATGGGCAACATGGGTATAAACGATTGACTAAACTAGACTTTATCTCCGTGTTGCAGTCACAATTAGCCATTGTGCAGAAATAAGTGACCTTAAATACCAATAAATAATTAAATAACTTTTGTCGGAACAATTTTAGGCCTGAAGATTTCAAAGATATTCATAAAAATTTAAAATGTTGGTGAGAATCAAGGAGATTGCATCTTTTAGATACCCAGTGATATTAAGTGAAGATACACCCTTACTTAAAACTGTGGTCAACAATTACATCACGAATTTTCCAACAGAACTGCAGATTACAACCAGAGGCGGACTGGCCGTATGGTCCACTGGGAAAATTCCCAGTGGCCCCCTATTGGGATATCCCCCCCCCCCCCCCCCCGGGAAAAAAACATTTCGATATCATATATACCAGCAGTCTTGTCTGACTCCCCGTGGGAACCCCGGGAAGTAAGCAGCACTTGTTTACTGCGGTAAACCAGTTCCGCTTTACTAGTAAAATAGGACCCAGTCACCAATGCTTGGGGTGAAAGTCCTCTAAAATGGGCAACATGTTGATCAACGATTGACTATCCTTGACTTCATCGCCATGTTGTGTCACGATTAGCCATTGTGCATAAATATGTGACGTTAACCACCAACAAACAAACAGTCTTGTCTGACACTAATCTCTCAGATGAACGGAAGCAGCGTCCCTTCGATTTCAAAAATCTAAATTTTCTCCGTTTGAGCCGAATCGATGGGTACCCCCCCCCCCCCCCCCCCCCCCACACACACACACACCCGGTAGAACCACTTTTGTCGAATAATCGATGAAGATGATAAAAAATGCCATCGAAATGTCCTCTATGTGGACTGTCATTGATCGCTCAAATTCAAGGAGGCCGCGTTCGTTCAGTTCGCAAAATCAAAATTTCCTCCGAGTCTTTAGCCCCCTTGGTGCATTCCCCAGTAACTTTTCTTGGCCCAGTCCGCCCCTGATTACAACAAAATAATGCAACATAATTAAATTCCTGATGCGGCATGTTTTGCCAGGCAGACGTTACAGACTTTCTGGACTTCACTCAGAGTGGACATATTGCAACCACATGTGAATAGAGTGATGTGCTGTTTATATCTTAACAGAATTTCCGCTAAAATAAGTAGCAACAACTAACACCCGATCACGTCAAATATCGAGATCATGCGTTAGTTTTTGTAATTTATTTTAACCAAAATTTTGTTCAGATGTATAAAGCGTAGAATCCCCGTTGAAACCCCGAAAGTGAAGCGGTGTTTGTTTTTTGTTTTTTTTTTTTGTGGTAAACAAGCTGTTTTACTGGTAAAATAGGACCCAGTCACCAATTCCTGGGGTGGAAGTCCTCTAGAATGGGCAACATGGGTATAAACTATGAGCTAAACTTTACTTTATCTCCATGTTGCGGTCACGATTAGCTATTGTGCAGAAATAAGTGACTTTAATACTAACAAATAAATAAATAAATAAAAGCGCAGAAAAAGCCCAGAGAAGGCGGTAAAGCATCAAAACACCTACAGGTTACCGCCATGTTCTAGAGTGTGACCTATCGGGTTATGATGTGAGCGTTAATTTCTGGACCTGCACCTGGCATATCCAGTAAGCATTATTCACAAACATTGCCATTCAAATTGCGTTTTTACACGATACGATTTTCCCTCAAAACACAGCTCATGGTCCCCCCCCCCCCCCCTCATTGGAATGAACTCGTGTAGCTCGTTTCAGCAGGTATTAAAAAGTAATTGATAAGTTTTGAAGTAGGTCTGTTTCACGCGTCAGGGATGTTGCCAAAGAGTACGTGTATTTTTCCGATGGTCTTTAACAGATAAATTGATAATCGCATATACTTCGGGTGTCGGAAAATTAATGTTTCTGTAAATTAAATTCTGCTGAATATATATATCTTTCCACAAGAAAGGTCACACAATTTCGTTAGACCGTTCTGTAATGGGTGTGAGTATCAGGATTTGAAAAAAAAATGAAATGCAATCCTTGCCTTCTGCTTCCTCTAATTCACTGTCTACTGGGGCGTACTGCACGTCGATGGTGCACTTGCCTCCAACCCTGTTTGTGCGGAGTCAGCACGAAGGAAAGACTGACATTTGCTCGCCGCTGGTCTGTGGGTCTCTCCTGATACTCCGGCTTCCCCCTCCCGTAAAACTGTCCGACACGACGTGACCCTGGCTGTTGAAAGTGTCGTTAAACCCTTATAAATAAATAAGTGGGGCGGTGACCTTCTTGTCCCTTTTGTTCACCTGCCCGTGATGCAGTTCAAGGATGTTTCTAACTGTATTAGTGATACCCATTTCACTCTCTTCTTTTGTGTGTGGAAGCCAAGTTACACGTCTCTCGTTTTGCATGTGATAGAATAACAGTTTATCCGCTATCAGATCGGTTCAATTTTACTTCGTCTCTCATTTCAAACTCTTCAGATATATCACCATGGCGTGCCCAAGGTTCCTCTTCTCCACGTGCAAAAAATCCAAATATGATCGCACCAAAAGCCGCAAAACCAGTGCAGACGAAAAACACATAGCGCCATTCCTCTGCTGTTTTCTGGAAACAGATAAATGAAATCCTTCAGCTGGAACATGTACACCCTGAATCAAAATTAGCGCTTCACTAAAGTTACCAGCCCTCGAAATTGGCTGTAATGTGATGGCAAATTCTACAATCATGCCAACTTAATTATATAGCAAAAAGTAAAAATGTATTAAACAGAGAATACTAATATAACACTAAATTTTAAACTACACCCTCAGCTAAATATCTAGTAGTAGCAGGCCTGGCATTTTCAGGAGAGCGATTTATTTGCTCGCCTACTGCTCGCCTTAAAAAAATGAGGAGGGCGAAAAATAGACCTCTCAGCCTTAGGAAATAATGATTACCACAACATCCTATTCCTAAAACCCATAGGTTTTCAAATCTCTTCTCTGTTTGGGTCTCTGCGAGATGGCCAGTCTGCCCCTCCCACACCTCCGGGCCTTGCCAAGGCCCGGAGGTGTGGGAGGGGCAGTGCAACCATCTCACAGAGACCACCTTGTTAGCAGCACCAAATAAAATGTAGAAAGCCCACTAGGCAGAATTCATTAATAGTACAACTTCATTTTGCCACTTTTAACTTATGTGACCATGAGGAGAGCCAATCGTTCCCCTAGTCCATGTGAGGAGAGCGATTTTTAGCCCTCCTGCATTTTTAAGAATGCCAGGCCTGGAGTAGACCTTTCAAATGATTTCAATTAGAATACCCACGTCAATAGGATCAGTAAAACGGCAAACCAGACACTGGGTTTTCTCCACCGAAATGTCAAAGAACATTCCCAGTCTCTAAGAATAGCTGCTTGCAAATCCCTAGTCGATCATAACTTTAGTACTGCTCTTCGGTGTGGTCTCCGCACATGGAAGTCCTGAAATATCTAACTGGACCATGAGTGATTTCCGTCAGACTTTGGGTGTCACTTCAATGATGAGCTACCTCGAATGGCGTTCCATTGAACTGCGCAGAAAAGATGCCAGACTATCTCTAATATTCAAAATTACCCACGATCTGGTCGTCATTCCATTACTTACATACCTTACCCTGAACACAAAACAATCTAGAACAGGTCATATGTCTCACTACAGATATCAGTAACTGCTGACTAATATAAGTTCTCATTTTTCCCTGCACAATTACCCACTAGAACAGGTGGTTACCTCCTGATATTGCAAATACGTGAAAACTAGAACACCTCAATCTTGCAGTTGGTTAACATCGAACGCTCTGCTTAACCCCCACCACCCTGTTTTTTTTTCTCTTAACCTAACTCGACACTGTTGTTCATGTTTTTTTTTTACAATTTACAACTTTTCTTCGAACACTCTCACCTGTGCGACATTATGTCCTCGAGACCCTGGTTCGTCAGTATTGGAAGTTAGATAAATAGCATAACCTCTCATCTTTCACGGCAAGAAGACGACACTTGCAAACAAATACGTGTATGCCTTAAGATTTTCATGTTTCGCCTCAAAAATGTAGCTTATTACTGACACCACAGGGAGCATAAGCAATGTTTGGGAGGCAAATATTTATAAAAAGGAAATGAATTGTGATTTATTCTTTTGCGAATGGCGCATGTGGTTTTTCGCCGTTACGTTATGAAATGATAAGGATTAACGAAACGTTTACATCAAAAAGGATATGGAAACTCGCGGAAAGGTAGGGAAAACTAATAATTTATTTTCTAGAACCTGAAATTGATTTTTAATAGACTAAAGAAAGGCTGTGGAATTATGTGATTTATGTTGATCGTTTGTCCCAAACCTGAAACTCTATCCACTGGCATGATCTATTGAAGCTATATATGGAAGTAGGGGCATCGCGAAGATAAAGTATTGGGGGCGGGTTGTAAACCTGATTAGTCCGACTTTGATGTATCAAGACCAACTGATAAAATTGTCGAGCTACATCATCAAGACATCCTCTGTTGAAGGCATGCTTTGGTGATGTAGTTGAAATATTTGTCAGTAGGGATTAAAGTTCAAAACTTGGGTACTGTACACCGGACTAGACAAGGTCATAGCCTAGAACAGTTCTCGAAGGAGAGATACTAAAAAATTCGGAGCATCTCATGTCTCTGGGGAGTTTTATTTTTATCAAGAAGCCAAATTCTTAAAAATACAAGAGATGAAATTTGTTGCACTAAACTCTTCATTAATCTTCAAGTTCTTGCTGTCCTGTATTAAGGAAAGGAAAATGACCGTTATTGAACCCTTTTTAGAAAGGCCCTACAGTCTTCTGAGAAACTTCCTCGCATTAGTGCAGCCCATGCGCCATGTATAGTGTAAGCAACATCCGTGTAATACTGTGGTGAACAGAATGTAAAGTGAAAGAATGGCAACTACCAAAGTAGCTGTGACCATTCGATCTGGACAAAATGAGTATATGAAATCACTCGTATACCACAAGAATAATCTTGCCAAAGCGAACAAACACTTAATAACCCTGTTCACATACTAGGCGTAATATACACCAACACCGATAGATCATACACTCGGAACATTTGATCCCAAACGTACATGGTAACATACACGTCTTCTGCTGAGGCAGGTCACACCTAAAATCATAGAAATGGAAATATAACATTCGCCACGAGGTGCGTATTTACTTTTCGGAGGCTTTATGAGCATTGTCCAATGTGGAACAAACATCACCACTGATGTAGTCCAAACATAGCCTGGAAGACCTATTTTATTTTTTTGTTTTGTACGTCCCTGGAAGGACGTACGAAACAGAAAAATTAAAATACGATCTTTCAGGCCATGTTTGGACTAACACCCATACTGAGTTTGACGTAGATTATGACGCATCAGGTTGCTGCGATATATTTTCAGCCTTTTTGTACATGTTTCAGTGTAGATATTGTGACGATTTCAATTAATTTATGTCTCTGTTCTACAGAGGGGCGGAATTACCTTCGAATCAAAACAAACTTGGAATTTAGAAATATCCTGCCAAGAATCTAGAACGTCATTGAATATGGGAATTTTTCTCGAAGAACATTGAAAGTTGTTATTTCGGGCGATCAGGAGACTCAAATCAGCAATATTCAGCTTGGCTTACAGCGAGCTAAATCTTACTGAAATGGATCTTCTCTCAAACTATCTCTAACAGAAAGCATGCCCAATAGAAAGAGAATCGTGCATATATATAGGCCTGCAGTTAAAACTAGAAGTCCTGTCACGAACTGTGCGCTTATCTAGGCTTAATTGCGAGTATGAATTGCGCGCAATTGCCATACCGAATGGCATCCAAAGCACTGCAGGTTCTCCTGGTTACTCACAGCAAACACAGGCAATGATTCTGCCAATGGACCTCCGGGTTACCCGGAGGTCCATTGGCTGAAACATTTCTTGTGCACAGGGGTCATATGTACAGAATTTGATGGCCTTACTGTGGTCATAACGCGTAGATTAACGCGCAAATCTAAGTGCTATTTGTGCGCATTTCATGACAGGACTTCTAGTTTTAACTGTAGGTTGTGAATATATCATAATATGGTACTCATTAAAACTGGAAATATTGAGTACATGTATATTGCTTTGGCGTACATGTATGTTCTTATAACAATAGTTATCTCTTAGAAGGCCTCTCTTGTTCTAGCCTCAGAATATGTTTGATAAGCCTCGAATTCAATTGAAATCTATTTGCCTGTTCGACAAATTGATTTCACTTGAATGATAAGCCTCGAATTTCTCCCTTGCAAAAATACTGCATGCACATGTCCTCGAAGGTCCTTGAATTGACAACTCATTCAAGTGCGGGAACTCTATACCGACTCTTGATGTTACTGGTGTGTTGTTACTGTAATTACGGTATGGCGGTAAGTTAGGACCAGTCTGTTCGACAAACTGATTTCAATTGAATGAAATAAAATTATAGTTTTAAAAAACTGTGACTATGAGGTACAATAAAAATTACCTTCTTGGAACGAAAAATTGGCGAGAGACTGGGCGTCATGTCGGTGTCCGTTGGATAACAGGTACACACTAAAAACTAAAGTGTTAAAACTGACACTTTTTAGGTGTTAAACCCATTCTAACACTTAGGGTTTGATTTGAACACTCAAAGTGCAATGCTTTAAGCACTTAGACATTACAATCGTCAGACATCTGAAACTTGAATGGATGGCACTTCCCATGTGTCTAGCATTGGTGGTTCTTCCAGAATCGTCCATAATTTGATTTGCGCTTGGTGGGTACATAATTAAAAGGACACAACGCAGATGACGCGGATCAGGCTCGAGGCTTCGAGCCTGATCCGCGTCATCTGCGTTGTTTCCTTTTAAGTGTCGCGACATTACACTTGTCAAGTGGTATTATTGTAACACCTGTCAAGTTCTGGGACATCTACACTTGAACAAAGTGCTAGTTCAGCACTTAAAAAGTGTAAAATACAGCACTTCAGGTGTAGTTTTTAACACTTTAGTTTTTAGCGTGTACAGTTAACAGTCATTTTTTTTATCACAGAGAAGCGCTAAAAAGCTGGGTTCAGTTTACTGCCCCCCCCCCCCCCTTTTGTGTCTACCGGGGGAGCATCGGGTAGTATTTGCGATCCGCATGGACTCCACTATCTGAGGTAGTGGATGTCCATGTGTTAGCGAAGATAAGGCCACACCTCAAACCTACAGCTATAACTCTTGCGCGGATCTCCTAATGTGTGAGCTAATGAAATCAGCTTGCAACGACTAGACGGGGTATGCTCGCCATAAATTACCGCTACCCACGATTGACGCTCAAAAAAACCTAAAACCAGGATCCATCCGGGACATTGTGTGTGGAGTTAACACCACAATGAAGAAAAACTCCCACAACGCTGGATTGTTCTCGCTACTAGTTACACAATGTAGCTTTCCTAAGACCAGAGAGGCGGGTAAATTAGTAGGCCAGCCATTAGAAAACAATTTTAACAACCTAGGAAGTTGGGTCTTATTTGCTACGTGGGTCTTTTGGGTCATTCATTGTTCAAGTGGGTCAACAATAGTGTACAGAAACTGAACTAAAATAACTTGTTCAATGATTGGGTAGCCTTTCATAAAATGAGAATAACTTACATTAGGAGTTAACTTTCCGGCTACTATTGGAGCCACCATGCCCGGTACTGTCGCAACAGTGTTTGTTATACCAACTAAAACTCCGGCGTACCTAAAACGAACGATTAGGCTGAATAACAATGTTCAAATGTGCATCTCTAGTAGACGGTTAAAGTTTTTCTCTTATCGGTAAAAAAACCATACGCGCCTTGTTTTGATCTTTTGGTTCTGCTTATCAAAGACTGGGGGCGATTTTTATGGGTCTGCCGTTCTTCTAAATACGACATGGCTGACAATTTTCGTCACTGTGAGAGATTTACAGGAAAGTTTGTTAGCTCCACTTAATGTTTTAAAGTTGTCAGTGAACTTAACACATTTTCCCCCAATCAATTTGAACATTTGGCTGTTAATCTATGTTTAAACCCATTTAAAAGTAATAAAACATTTTCACCAAGTTCTGATGTTCTGTAACTTTTCTCTGTTTAATATTTCAACAATGTGTACACCGTACGTATAATAGACATTATCCTTTCCATTAACTGGTAGAGTGCTGGAAGCCCATATTTGGGCTTTATTATGAAGTGCAGGTACTGCAACTTAAAGGCTTCAAATCCATGGGGTGTGCTCCATATTATCTCTGAGGTGATATTATTTAGTCTGTTGAGTTTTTCTTTGTTACAATTTACAGGAGAGTGCCCACAGGCACTCTCCTATAAATTTTAACAAGGCAAAGACATGTGAACAAATTTTGGTGGCCAAAAATAATTTACCACTCTACCAGTTAATATAATAGTCTCGGAGGAACGATTTGCTACTTTTTTCTGGGAAGAATAAAAACATGCACATTACTGTGAAAACATATTCGCTAAACAAACAGCCAAAGTAGGAAGTTATTTAGTTGCTTCAGAAACCAAGTTTCCTTTTTTAACATTTAATAAACGAAAACAACTGACGGCTCTGATAGAGCTGTCCGTTGTTTTCGTTTATTAATAGTAACAAAAGCAAACTTCTCTTTATTTTTTAATGATGTCATAGTTGTTTTCTCAACAATTAGCCTACACGCTTCTTAATTGGACCTCCCTCGACCGTCCAATAATTTGAGGGAGATAACTTTATCAAAAATCGATTTTCATGACGGGGTAAGTCAGGTAAGACTTGCGCCTTCGTTGACCATTCCTTGCAAAGTAAAATGCGTACTTTGTGTTGGAGTGAGTGCATATCCTCATTAAACCTGGTATGAGAAAGTACCCTTGGAGAATCCATGAAGTTCATCATTGCCTGTTTACTTTTGTAAACAAGCTATGTTCACTGATTAAGTAAAACCCGGTAACTAGGTAACTAAAACCTACATGGATAGAAGAAGTCATCTACGTGGGAAGCATACTGATGGCGTGATAAAGTATTTAAAATAAATCAAAATATATATACATGTATATATAAGTCTGTATACCTCTTTATTTGCTGTACGCGAAGATTCAATGGTATAGGTGAATTTTAAGTTACATAACTCATAGGCTCATTTGGTACTTACCTACTGGACGAGTGGACCTCGACTGAGACACTTTCTAAATCAGCAGAAACTTGCCCCAATGAGAAAATCTGTAGCTCTTGGACCACAAAAGGATTACTTCGTTGCCCATGATCCGCACATTTGCTCCTTAGTTAGTAGATTATCCGGTTTTCAAAGTATATATATACAGTACGGCCGCCGTGGACTGGTCACATTCTACGGGTGGGCAATAATTCCTTGGACGCAATAATTTTATATTCCATACACCAATTATAGGAATAATCATCAAAACTTTTAACCCTTTACCTAACCTGAAAAGCAGACGACACTTGCAAAAATAATTCTTGAATAACTAATTTTTTTCATTTTTTTTGTCTCCAAAACATAGGTTATGACCCCTCGTTGGAACGAGCTCGACGAGCTCGTTCCAACGAGGGGTCATAACCTATGTTTTTGAGACAAAAAATGAAAAAAATAATGAAAATTAATTGGCGATTTTTGAGAATAGCGCTGGCCGGTTTTGGCCGTTACGTTAGGTAAAGGGTTAATTAATGAAGCACCGTGTACAACCAGGTTCTTCATTAATTAAAATGTTTCTGATAATGATTTTTATTACCTGGTAATGATAATGATTGTTATTACCTGGGAAACGCATGGACATCATCACTCACGCGTGGATTACGACCAGTCCTCGGTGACTATACTGTATATATAGTCGCATTATCCCTTTACCCAACGTAACGGCCAAAACCGGCCAGCGCTATTCGCAAAAATCACCATTCAATTTTCCTTATTTCATTTTTTATCTCAAAAACATAGCTTTTGACTCCCATTGGAACGAGCTCGTTCAGCTCGTTCCAATAAGGGGTCATAAGCTATGTTTTTGACGCAAAAAAAATGAAAAAGTATAGGTATTCAAGAATTTTATTTGCAGGTGTCGTCTGCTTTGCGTGTTAGGTAAAGGTTTTAAACAGCAAAACGTTAAGGATTTTAATCTCAGACCCACACCATACTGGATAAATGGGTCGCTTTAGTGATGTTTACCAGTATCCGTGTTTTGTCAGGGAAACGAAACACGAAAACTGATTTGATTGGTTTTAGTGGGGTTTAACAACACTTTCAAAACAAAGGGCCACATCGTGTCTGACAGTTTTACAGGCGGATAAAGCCAGAGTACAGGAAAACCACAGTGTAGCGGCGAGCATCCGTCAGACTCACTAACGTACTAACTCCACACATGTTGAGTTAGCAGCGGTTGAAGGCAAGTGTACCATTGATGTGGAGTACGTCCTAGTACACAGCTCCACCGTGTCCCCACGTGGGCAGCCGGGATTAAATGCCTTGCCCAAGAACGCAACGCATTTACCGCTGGTCAGGATTGAACTGTCGACATTTGGGTTTGAAGTTCAGTGCTCTAACCACTGAGCCACCGCGATCCTGACGGATACTGATAAAACGACACCGTGAATTGACCTCGAGACGAGGGGTGGACATGGAGAATCGATGCTGATTTTCGTCGTTAATTCAAATAATAAAGCGTATCAACACCCCAGTTTCTTTCAAACATTTGAACTGTTATAAATCACATTAAGTATGCTCTTTTCAATCGAGGCTGGTGAATAGTAAGACAAATTCAGTCCCATATTTCATGTTTATTATATCATCAAAAGGCTACATATTAACCCTTTGAACACGAGAGGCCCTTTTTCCGCCCCATGAACATGATTCTTCATAATTTAATTAAGTGGGGGTGCCTGTTATGTTAATATGTGGGGAAGACCAATTAATATTTTCAACGTGCAGCCCCAAGGCTGCACGTTGAAAATATGAATTGGTCTACCCCAAATAATGAATATGGACTCTTCTAATTGCTGTCATTGAACTGACATGGAGGATACCACCAGGGTTCAAGGGGTTAAAAATGAAACCCTTCCTCCCTAGTCGATTTGAAAATAATGGTTGGGGGATCAATTATTATTCTGTGTATGGCCTAATTATTGATATTAATGTTTAGCCAACAGACACATTTTAGTCATTTAACCTCCCAATGCCATTAACTTCATAGAAATGGCAATCAATGCATCAGATAGTTCCTTATCTATTTTACACAATGTATCGGCTCCAACCGTTACGTAGATTTCAAATTAAGCAGTTGAAAAAAGTATATTTTTCAAAACATTTAACAAAACCATTTTGTGTGGTCCCCCATTAGAACGGGCTCGTTGAGCTCGTTCCAATTGTGTGGGGGGGGGGGGGGGGGGGGGGGGCATATGATATACATATCATGTGATCCGCCAATGGAACGGGTTCGTCGAGGGGACACATGATCTGGTTTTGTTGATATATTTGGAATTTCTTTTAAATAAATAATTAACATAATAAGTTTTGTTTATCGTGTGCGTAGGGTAAAGGGCTATAAATGAATACCAGAGTATAAGTTACGGGATGTGTAGTGGTCGGATATGGTGTCATGTGAGGCGAAGTGAGATCATTATTAGGCGAGGCGTTAGCCGAGCTTAATATTGATCTCACTGAGCCTGACATGACACCACATCCGACTACTAAACGTCCCGTAACGTATTTATTATGTAAGCGGACAAAATCCAGTGTGTCCCTTTAATTACTCGGCCTGGTAATTTATTTTCTCGTTGGGTTGCAGACGTAAGTTTACAATGTAAGGGAGGTAACTCTATCTAGCAATCGTTTCATGTTAAAGTGATTATCGATCGGTACGATTAACCTGTTGTGAATGTTGGGCGTGTTTCGATTTACATTAAGCTATCGGATGGGGTTAGGCTATCGATCGAAATAAGTTTCTCAATTTGGGACAATATTATAAACAGATTATTTCTTTTTGTTCAAGTGAGTTTAATGAAACTTTAATCACATTCAACGGACGATTCAGAACGTTTGCTGTAAGACTGCCATTTTTTAGACGAGGCGGCTGTATTTTATTTCTAAAAGCAATATGGTGGACAGCCATCTAATATTGATTTCATATGGGGGTCACCGATGACGTCATCATCGACCTGATATGGCTTCATAGGCCGCCACCATTTATCCAGGCTGATTAGTTGATCCCAAGAGCTGACATAATAATGCATCATATCAGGTGCGTAGCCATGAATTTTGTTGGGGAGGTGTGCTAAGGGGCAATCGACGATAATTTTGAAAAATGAGCGTCAAATTGAGCTCGGCAGTAGCATCTGAGGAAATATTTTGTGAAATTGTATAAGCACTTCTTCACTGTTGCATATGAATAATTAATTACCTTCAAAATACATGGATAATGTTAATATTATTTTATTTTCCAGATATATATTATACTCATATATGTAATTCTGTTATTATGTTATTCTGACAGAATTTGAACAGCGATAAGCTCGGTGTAGCGTACAGGACCCGTAGCCTAACATCAGGAGCATGCAGCTACACTGCAAAAAATATAGGTTCCCTTTAGAACCAAAACTGGTTCTAATCTTGTCCCTGAGATGGAACTAGTTCTGTTTAAACAGTATTTATTTCAAATCAAATAAATTTATAAAGATTAACATTAAATATTAATAGAATTAAACATAAATTGAGGGGGGTTTCAGCCGTAAGTTTAGAGCTTATACGAGGTTGTCTCAAATCATTATTAAGCAAAGGAGATATCAACAGTTGGCATATCGAACCAGTTTTGGTTCTATACAGAACCAAAACTGGTTCGATATGCCAACTGTTCATATCTCCTTTGTTTCAAAATGTTTGGCGACTGCGTTGAATAAGCTCCAAGTTTACTGCTGAATCTACTTCAGTTCATGTAATATTCTGTTAAAACTGAATGCTAATTTTGGTAAATTTATTTGATTTGAAATAAATACTGTTTAAACAGAACTGGTTCCATCTCAGGGACAAGATTAGAACCAGTTTTGGTTCTAAAGAGAACCTATATTTTTTGCAGTGTACTTTCTGTGAAACGCCTAGGCACTTTGATACCCTTTTTATAGTCGAGGCTATAAAAGAAAGTATCCGATCAGTGCCTATAGGCGTTTCACAGAAGCTACATGCAAAAGAGAACATACAATTTATGCTTTAAAACAACTTACCCCGATATATCGTACTCACTATGGGCAGGCCACAGGTAGAACGATGTATCAGGGTAAGTGAGGTCGCCCCATTTTATCAAAGTGTTCAAATAACAAATGGGAGATAGCACCTCAAGTGGAACTCCAGTTTTGCAGGGAGGTGTGTTCGCATCTGCTGCTCATTCCCTGGCTACGAGAAAAAATTAAATACTTGTATTACTTTGGGGAGAATTAAAATTGAACTAGAGGTACTGTGAGCAAACTCACAAAGTGATACCCCCCCCCCCCCCCCACGCTTGAAATGTATAAGTTAGATTATCTCCCCTTGGAAATGCCAAACGGAATTATACTGCTTCATACACATCTTCGTATGGAGTTCTTCCATTGTGTAAAGTTTCATGAAAATTCTTCAAACGGTTTAGGAGGAGTTGCGCTTACAAGGATGGACAGACGGTATAAGTTAGATTATCTCCCTTTGGAAATGTCCGAACGGAATTATATTGCTTCATGCACATCTTCATATGGAGTTCTTCCATTGTGTAAAGTTTCATGAAAATTCTTCAAACGGTTTAGGAGGAGTTGCCTTACAAGGATGGACAGAGGGTATAAGTTAGATTATCTCCCCTTGGAAATGTCAGAACGGAATTGTATTGCTTCATGCACATCTTCATATGGAGTTCTTCCATTGTGTAAAGTTTCATGAAAATTCTTCAAACGGTTTAGGAGGAGTTGCGCATACAAGGATGGACAGACGGTATAAGTTAGATTATCTCCCCTTGGAAATGTCAGAACGGAATTATATTGCTTCATGCACATCTTCATATGGAGTTCTTCCATTGTGTAAAGTTTCATGAAAATTCTTCAAACGGTTTAGGAGGAGTTGCGCTAACAAGGATGGACAGACGGACAGACCGTATGACAGACAGACGGACGGACAGGGTGATTCCTATATACCCCCCCCCCCCCCCAAACTTTGTTTGCGGGGGGGGGGGGGGTATAAAAATGGGAATAGTTTGATCGTTGAGTTGTCTATCGGGATAATTCATCGAAGTTTACAGCACGGATGTTTCAGTAGAAAACTCGACGTAATTTCGATCGAGTCAGATTGAATGTTTATCTTAGAACAATAACTGTGTTTTACTTAAAAGAATGCCAGGCCGTACTTTTAACCCTTTACCTAACTTGAAAAGCAGACGACACTTGCAAAAGAAATTATTGAATAACTACTTCTTTCATTTTTTGTCTCAGAAACATAGGTTATGACCCCTCTTTGGAACGAACCCGACGGGCTCGTTCCAAAGAGGGGTCATAACCTATGTTTTTGAGACAAAAAATGAAATTATAATGAAAATTAATTGGCGATTTTTTAGAATTTTGGCCGTTATGTTGGGTAGAGGGTTAAAGAATGTCTGGTCATTCCTAAAAAATAATGCACTTTTATTTTCTAAGACAAACATTCATTCGGGTGACAGTGATGGTTAAACAAGGCCTACAAGAGGAGTTGTTGGGAGTGAGTTTTAAACCAAAATATGCTTTGTGCCGCATCTCATTTGAGGTTTGTGCGCCCGATCCTTTTGTCTGCTATAAACCAACCCTTTACCTACCACGAAGAGCAGACGGCACTTGCAAACATTTTCTTGAACAACAACAAAATGTTCATTTCTTTGGAACACAACATAGTTTTGGGGTTGTAAAATTTGAATGGCATTTTTGTAATAACAGTGTTGGCTGTCTGAGGCCGTGCTTTTGGGTTTCTGGTTAACTGTTACTTGTGCGACGCATAAACTTCAAAGTATTAATCAGATCTTTCAAATATGGTCACGCTAAGCTTTGTTTTCACAACAGTGGCTGACTGTCGCAGTCAGCAATTCGGCAAGCTGGTCGGCGTGATTGGGCCTTCTCAATTTTTTCAGTTGAGCGTTTGACTGTCGCAGTCTGTAATTCATTCAGCAAGCCGTTACGCTGACATTGGCTTAGCCACGGCGATGCCTGGGGTGCCTTGACCACCCCTAAATTTTTCGTTGCCCCTCTTCCCCTCCCCCCCCCCCCAAAAAAATGAACAAAACATTGTACCAATGCAAGTTTCACATAGCATAGTGCCCAGAAATGGTCTCCAATATAGGGCTGTATAAGCTACAGATGCCCCTGACATTGAATTTTGCAAAATTTTCTTTGGAGGAGCGGCTAACGACCAAAGATCCTAGCTAGGAATATGGGGAGTCCCAAATACGTACTTCCAAATATCATGTTTGGCCTCTCCAAAAAATAGCTAGGGCACCCCTGTTTCAGAATACTGGCTACGCGCCTGTACGGTGAGATTAGACCAACTCGATTTTTCATCTGTTTCCAAAGGAGCGAAGCAGTTGATAAAAAAAACGCTGTTTAGACATTCGGGCTCCATTGGATTTGACGCTTTGCAACTATGATTATGTGTGTTATTCCTCCAACAGTTTCTGCTCGTAAATCCCGCCTTGTTGTTTCCGCAACATAGGCATTGTGAGCATGGCCGCGGATAACGAGTTAGTAGCCCGTTAAAGCCCCCAGTTAGCCGGTAAGGAAAATGTGTCAACCGCTCAGCATTGCACCTTGCAGTATTTTGGAGTGGAGGCAGTTCAAATGTTTCTTCTGCACCTGGGTTTGTGTTGAACTTTGATGTAAACCAAGGAAACGGTTACCGCCATCTGAGAGGAGGGCCATATGATGTTTACAGACAAACATAAACAATGGGCTAATGCTCACTTTGTTTTGTTTTTTTTTTGTTCTTTTTTTTGTTGCTGCGGCGATAGAGTCATGGCTTACGAAAGTAATCTTATATCCCAGCAAATAAATGCATGAACCAATTTCGATTGAAGACAGGTAAAGTCCAAACTGACCTGATTTCATGATAATCTATGTCATTGTAATCTACAATCAGTTTGACATGGTCAGGGGGGATGTACTCTACTGATTGCTGCGCAAAGTGCTCTATACTTAAGCCTACCATTTACTTGAACCCGATTCTATAAGTGACACTTCCAATGAGGTACGGGCGCTAGAGGACAGAGCATTTCACAAAACCCCTCATATCCTCTCAGCAAATTTTCCCCAGCCCATACACAATAAGAAAATAAAACCACCCCCTCTGCTCGCACGACATAAAGCAGTTATGAACCTAATTACCTCGTACCAATGGAGAAAATATTTTAACCCTTTACCCAACGTAACGGCCAATACCGACCAGCGCTATTCTCAAAAATCGCCAATTAATTTCCATTATATTTTCATTTTTTGTTTCCAAAACATTGGTTATGACCCCTCTTTGGAACGAGCTCGTTCCAATGAGGGGTCATAACCTATGCTTTGGAAACAAAAAATGAAAAAAAATTAGTTACTCAAGAATTTTGTTTGCAAGTGTCGTCTGCTTTTCATGTTAGGTCAAGGGTTAAAATACTACGAGAGGAAAAAACAAGCATCAAAAGTAACAAAGTAATAAAACTAAACATTTGATTTCTCATGCAAATAAAAACAAATTTGATTAATATTTTAAGAATAGTAAGAAAAAAACAAAATTCTTGAAAAATGTAGTACATATCTATTCATAGTTGTTCATTATATCTGGAAAACATGTAACCCCCCACAACCCCACCACTCCTCTCTTGCATTGTGAATCAGTGTCAGTGTGGACAGCACTGAGCAGTGTACTTTTCTGGAGTGGTAAGGGTGATATTGTCAGAGACAACAACTTAAAACTAAAAGTGTTAATTAACAGAAAAGAGCCTTTATTTACCTTGGTGCAAAGTCAACATGGTTGATGACATATCCAACCCTGCTTAGTCCGCCAAATGTTACAGCCAGGGATAGCGTTAGAACGGCAATATATCTATTGTCACAGGTAATGTAACCTGTGGCTACAAGGCAAACTCCGACACCTACGAATGCTGTGAAATAAAATTAAAAAAATACAAGTCAGGTATGTAAATAAACGAACGCTAATCTAATAAAACCCTAATAAAACTCGCTTTTAAAAATAAAGTTTGGGCTGTGAAAATAATACATCTAGACCAACACTGCAGACAGCTTTTTTCCATCAGTTCCACTTAGTGCCGACAAACAGTGACGGTGGAAATGGAGGTCGCGTGCCACTCCCCACCCCCACCCCACCCGCGCCCTTTCTCTACAGACGTGTTTCAAGATCAACAATGAGTTTAACCCTTTACCTAACGTAACGGCCAAAACCGGCCAGCGCTATTCTCAAAAATCGCCAATTAATTTTCATTATTTTTTTATTTTTTGTCTCAAAAACATAGATTATGACCCCTCGTTGGAACGAGCTCGTCGTAGGTCATAACCTATGTTTTTGAGACAAAAAAATTAAAAAAATTAGTTATTCAAGAATTATTTTTGCAAGTGTCGTCTTCTTTTCAGCTTAGATAAAGGGTTAAAACTTTAATGATATGCAGATGTGTCAGTTATCTGAAAACAATTTTTGCAAGATTTAATGTAAACAAAACGAGATGTTAGAACCACTTGGCCAGTGTATTCCAACTTCAGTCATCAAATTCTATTTCTGATTCTTCAACCACTCCAATCCTGGGGCTAGCCTTCCGCTTGCAATACGGCTGCAGTCGAAGAAAAAAACTAAGTCGTGACCAGACCGTACCATGGACACCCTAAAGAGTGACTAGCGTGAATTTGTACATTTTGTAATGAACGATTCTTATCTGTGGCGTCATTAGCCAGTCACGAAAGGAAGAAGTTGTCAGCCGTATTGAAGGACTGTAACTGTACATGCTGCCTGAAGTCATAAATATTTGCTGCGCCCCTGACTTTATCGTCATGAAAATCGACTTTCGATAAAGTTATCTCCCTTGAAATTTTTAGATGAGCGAGTAAGGTTCAACTGAGAAGCGAGTAATTATTAACCCTTTACCTAACATGAAAAGCAGACGACACATGCAAAAAAAATTCTTGAATAACTAATTTTTTTCATTTTTTGTCTCAAAAACATAGGTTATGACCCCTCGTTGGAACGAGCTCGACGAGCTCGTTCCAACGAGGGGTCATAACCTATGTTTTTGAGACAAAAAATGAAAATATTTTGAAAATTAATTGGCGATTTTTGAGAATAGCGCTGGCCGGTTTTGGCCGTTACGTTGGGTAAAGGGTTAAGAAAATACCTATGGCATAAGTAGAAACTAAAGCAAAGTTTCTTTTTGTTGCTCTCGGAGCTATCAGTTGTTTTCGTTTATTATAAGTAACAAAAGGAAGCTTGGCTTTTTGCAAGTCAATTAGAAGCAACTAAGTAACTTCCACTTTGGCTCTTTGTTCAGCGAATGTGTTTTTACAGTAATCTGCAAGTTTTTATTCTTCCCAGGGAAAATCTTACCTTCTGGAATATTATATATTTCATTTATTAAAAGTTTCAAACTTGGCTTTTTATGGCAAGTAAATTAGAAGCAACTCAGTGACATATAACACGTCATTAAGAATATCTATCATGCAGCATAATGCCTGCCAAACGCAAGTTAGTGTCCACTTTGGCTCTCCCCAGGAACAAAATAGCAACAAATAATTGATAAATGTTTTCAATGGACGCACCCCACCACGTTTGCAAACTCCCCCGTGCGCCTTGTCTTATATATATGCAATGGAGTAAATATGGACAGTTCCAGCAAGAATCCCGTCAAAGGTTTTGAGGTTTGTCAAATTGTTTTTATTTTTAAACATCTACCATGTTTGTAGATGCTAATATAATTACCATTTATCCCTTAACCATTTACCCAACGCAGACGATATCAAAATTTATTATTTTAAATATCATTTTTTCAAATTTTTCAAAAAATGTCAACAAAACCATATCATGTGACCCCTCTTTGGAACGAGCTGGACGAGCTCGTTCCGAAGAGGGGTCACATGAAATGGTTTTGTTGAAATTTTTTGAAAAATATTTTTTCAACTGCTGAATTTGCATATTATGCGGACGGATGTGGGCGATTTGTTGGGTAAAGGGTTAAAATCAACGAAATCACATTTTTAGACATCCAATGAAAACAAACAATTCAAAATTAGGTGAAAGGACATACTCTCTAAAATAATGGAGTCGATACCACAACAGACGGCAACGCTGGAGTGTGTTGCCCCGCGTCGCTTGTGATACGCTATGGTGTCCTGTAAGGGCCAAGTTTCGAGCGTCGCGTTTCTCTTATATTTTTAGCAGGAAACGCGACAAAGCTACAGTGAGACAGTACTGTCACTTTCTCGTGTTGTCGCGTTTTAGGCAGTTTTAGGGACTGTTTTAAATGAGAAAGCACTGACAAAACAAGTAAACGCGGATTGCGACAGAACTGTCGTGTAGTTTGTCGTATTGTCGCGTTACGCCTAAAGTGTTTCCAAAGAAAAAGAAAAATGCGACAAAGTGCAAAACAACAAGGCGCTTCTGTCGTGTGCAATGTCCTGAGAAATGTCTTAATATAGCGTTGACGACTTGCCTTTTGAAAGCAACTTTAGGCGTAAACGCGACAGAGCTATAACTACGCTAGTACTGTCGTGTGGTTTGTCGTATTATAGCGTTGCCGCGTTTTCGCTTCAAATTGCTTCCAAAAACGCGACAAAGCTAAATTACGACAAACTACACGACAGTACTGTCGTGTTGTAGTTTTGTCGCGTTTTTCTCAGTTGATTCTCATTTAAATACTTCTTAAAAACGCGACAACATGACAGAGCGACCGACGCGTTTCTAAGAAGTATTTAAATGAGAATGCACTGAGAAAAACGAAAACGCGACAAAGCTATAACACGACAGTACTGTCGTGTGGTTTGTCGTATTATAGTGTTGTCGCGTTTTCGCCTCAAATTGCTTCCAAAACGCGACAACTCTAAATTACGACAAACTACACGACAGTACTGTCGTATTATAGCTCTGTCGCGTTTACGCCTAAAGTTGCTTCCAAAAGGCAAGTCGACAACGCTATATTACGATATATCTCACGACATTACACACGACAGAAGCATCGTGTTGTGTTGCACTTTGTCGCATTTTTCTTTTTCTTTGGAAACACTTTTAGGCGTAAACGCGACAGGCTACAATACGGCAAACTACACGACGGTACTGTCGTAATCCGCGTTTACATGTTTCGTCAGTGCATTCTCATTTAAAATAGTCCCTAAAACTGCCTAAAACGCGACAACACGACAAAGCGACAGTACTGTCGCACTGTACCTTTGTCGCCCTTTCGCCAAAAATATAAGAGAAACGCGCCGCTCGAACCTTTTCCCTAACAGGACACCATAGATACGCAGTATGCCTAATCTATTTTTGTCGTGAATTTTGTGGTAAAACAGTTTATTCATTTGTAAAAAACAGATTACTCAACGAAAGTGTGATGCAAGTACGTTGCCTTAGCAAACCTACCCATACACCACTGATTATCTGAAGTTTTTCCAGTCTGTATGAAAACCCTCTTAACTAAGTTGGTATATTATTTATTTATTTATTTATTGGGGTTTAACGACACTTTAGACAACCAGGGCCACCTCGTGTCGAACAGTTTTACGGCTGGAGGAAGCCGCAATACCCGGAGAGAACCACCGAGCCGCGACGAATAACTACCAACGTACAAACTCCACACAAGCAGGGCTAGCATTGGTTGAATACAAGTGCACCATCTACGTGCAGTACTCCTTAGTACGTGGGCGGTCGGGACTAAACACAGTTACTCCTTGCGGGGATCAAACCGTGAACCTTTCGGTTTGGAATTCAATGCTTTATCTACTGAGCCACCGCCCTCCCTAAGTTGAAATAAAAGCGTATATTAACACTGACATTGACTTATTGACTTACATGTTACTTGGGCTAGTTTTCTCGTTGCCGTTGTACTAAGAAATTTTCTAGAACGTAACCAGTCAGCAAATTGTCCCATGCTTATTGCAGAAGTGGCCTGACATATATATGGCAATGCGGATAACAACCCGTTCTGAAATAAAACGCGAAAAGAACATATTATTTCACTGTAAAACAGGCGTTCGGAGTCATTCGGGTGTGCATGAATGACAAAATGCTTTTTATGTGAGGTTTAATACAAAATCTGGAGTATAAAAAATGTCATACTAAATTGGAAAAAAAAAACAACCAAGAAAGGATAGCCTCCTTATAATTTTGGCAATTATGGTAGACCTTTTTATATTACAGTACAGCCGCCGTGGACTGGTCACTTTCCACGGTTGAGCAATATTACCACACGCGCAATAATATTAGATTCAAATTACTAATTATAGGAATAATTATCAAAAATTTAATTAATGAAACACCGGGTACAATCCGGTGTTTCATTAATTAAAATTTTGCTGATGATGATTTTTATTACCGGACACCGCTGTCCACGCGTAGATTATGACCATTCCACGGTTACTGTACTGTATTTCCCTTAATCCTTTACCCAACAAATCGCCCATATCCGCCCGCGTAACATGCAAATTCAGCAGTTGAAAAAATATTATTTTTCAAAAAATTTCAACAAAACCATATTATGTGACCCCTCTTTGGAACAAGCTCGTCGAGCTCGTTCCAAAGAGGGGTCACATGATATGGTTTTGTTGAAAGCTTTTAAAAAAATTGAAAAAATGATATTTAAAATAATAAATTTTGATATAGTCTGCGTTGGGTAAAGGGTTAACACAGTCAGTATGCAGACATTCACGAGTAGGACAAGTAGGGACAACAAACACTATTTGGTAGGAATTCAGGCCTTAAAATGTGCCCCGATTCGCGAGAATCGGTTTTGATTTTCGCGAACTCATGTGGCGAAAATGAATTTTCAGTTCTTAAAAGTTATTTAGAATTCGAGAGTGGTGTTATACCCTTGAGAGTGCAACATACAGACGTTTGGTGGTCTTACTTGTGGAAGTAACGGTAGCTTTGGAGTGGTGTTTAGTAAAGTCGTGCCTGCCTGTGAAGGCAGCCGAGACTTCACTAGACACCACTGCTAGTTCAAGGTGTTACCTAAATATGAGGAAGCCAAAAATAAGTAGTTTTTTCCAGGCTTTTAAGAACACTTTTAGAATCTCGGACAAAAATCAAATGAAAATTTGAGAATTAATGTCGATTTCCATTGTTCTCCTTCCGAGAATTATTTGCGATAATCCATTCTGATTCTCGCACGAATTTTATGCCCCGAAATGATCAATAAATAGTTTGATGATCCTACAGCCCTGTAGGATTGAAGGGACAGATAATTATTTAACCCTTTACCTAACACGAATAGCAGACGACAATTGCAAATAAAATTCTCGAAGAACTAATTTTTTTTATTTTTTTGCGTCAAAACATAGCTTATGACCCCTCATTGGAACGAGCTTGTTGAGCTCGTTCCAATGAGGGGTCATAGGCTACGTTTTTGTGATTGAATGAATGGTTGAAATTGAATGGTTAATTTTGTGAATAGCGCTGGTCGATTTAGCCGTTACCCTGGGTAAAGGGTTAAATACTTTTTGAATTCGAAAGAGGTCCACCTAAGTGCTGTTTGTTGAGACTAATACTGTTTAGAAACGCGGAATTGGGAGGGCTGATTTATCCTTACGACACTTGCATAAAAATGTCTCGAATTCCTAATATTTTTATTTTTTGCTCCAAAAACATAGCTTGTGACTCCTCATTGGAATGTTCTCATCGTACTTGTTCCCAGGGCCACCGAGAGCGAGGACGATCCCCGGGGCAGTGTGTAGAATGGACGTTATGGGACCTGCGAGCACAGAAATTAGTGCTAGGAGAAGCATTCTCCTGCATTTTCTTAACAATATCTACTCAATTATTTCCTTACAATTTGGGTAATTTATTTACCTGTATTTTTGTGTGTATGGTGCACTTTTTCTCCCAAGATAATCGTGACCACCACGATACAGGAAAGACCTGGTGGAAAACCAACGAACTGTAAAAAAAGGTGTGTGTCGGGGGGGGGGGGGGTGCGTGGAGTAGGGGGGGAGGGGGGGTATATGAATGGAATGTGGTCAGAAATGCAACTATGCACTCTTGCCTCCTCCACCAGCATCAGAGGCTCGTACCAAACCCCTTCCAACGACCTTCAGATTTTTAAAACACCAAAAATCCCGGTGCCCCCCCCCCCCCTCCCCTCCCCCACTCTTACCCCCTCCTCATCTCGGCGCTAGTGTTTGTTCCAACGAGAGCTCATAAGCTGCATGTATTATTCAGGCACACGGTGAACAAAAAGTAAAATTTGAGCACTGATTTTTGTGGATAGCGCTGGCCGCCGGCTGGAAATAAAGGAGATTTCATCGCAACCCGTTAGCAGGTTACGATGTAGAATGGTGATAACCTGTAGAAAAATGATTTGATGATTTTCCACATTATTTGTTCTTACTGCGCTAGCCTTGCTGTTTACGTCTCAACGGACGTTCTATCAAAATACTAGCAACAACGGGGAGCTCGGCGGTTTAGTGGTCACGGTATTGGACTTCAAACGTAAAGGCATACAGTCCGATCCCAACCAGGAGCAACTGCGTTGTGTCCTTGGGCAAGGCATTTAACCTCAATTGCCCATAAGTGGGCACGGTGGCGCTGTGTACTAAGGCGTACTGCACGTCGATGGTGTACTTGTCTTCAACCGATGCTTTTCCTGCTTGTGTGGAGTTAGTACGTTGGACAGTCCGATAGCTGCTTGCCGTTGCCGGGTGGTTCTCTCCTGGTATTCCGGTTTCTCCACCCATAAAAGTGTCCGACATGAGGTGGCCCTGGCTGTCGAAAGTGTCATTAAACCCCAATAAAATAAAGAAATAAAGAAATAAAGAACGCACGATCTTGCTTTGGCGACATCGTATGTTTATTATTGCTATTTATTTTAGCGGGAATTTTGTTAAAATGTAAACGGCGTGCCTCTTTATTGGTTTGTGGATGCAATGCGCAACCTTTGAGTCGAGTTACGAAATATATTCACGTCTGGATGGTTGACAAACATGCGAGATCAGGTTATCAGTTTAAGTTGTATCATTTTGTCGTAACCTGTAGTTCGCTCATGTATTTTACAACTGAATCAACCCCCGCCTAATCTAAGCGATTCTGGCCTGATAGCACCGTTACTTTAACCCTTTATCCTAACATGAAAAGCAGGCGACACTTGCAAAAAAAAATTCTTGAATATCTATTTTTTTTTTCATTTTTTGTCTCGAAAACGAAAAACATAGGTTACGACCCGTCATTGGAGCGAGCTGTTCCAATGAGGGGTCATAACCTATGTTTTGAGACAAAAAGTGAAAAAAATAATGAAAATTAACTGGTCATTTTTTAGATTAGCGCTGGCCGGTTTTGGCCTTTGCGTTGGGTAAAGGGTTAAATAAGGGGATAAGGATGTTGTTTTATTCTTTCTGAAGTTGGATTCAGCATGAACCCGTTTTACAAGTCAAATATACCTCAATGGAATGAATACCCCCCCCCCCCCACACACACACACATCCTACCCCACCCTACCCCACCATAAATCTCGCATCATCACACACATACAGACACTCAATTGTTCCGTAATGTATTATCCTTACATTTTTCATATCGAACTTCAAAGCTTCTTTAAAAAATGTCGGCAAACCAGTTAAAAGCGTATAGTTTGTCCAATTCCAGCATACATGTGCTACCAGGCATGCCCACAGAGCCGGCGACTTCAACATATCTTTCCAAGGAATGAACAGTCGTGTCTGCAAAGTAAATATATTGAATTTATGCCCTCGCTGGTAATTCAGATCGGCTTATATGCTTTTTTTGCAATGTTTACTCCATTTAACAATGTAAGTGACTATCAGTCTAAATGAAATAGAAACGTGTAATGAAATGCAGTGACAAAGATACAAGAGGGGTTATAGGGTGATGGCGATAAACCAAAATTTTGTAGGAAAATTTTCGATTGGAATGAATTTTTTTTCGGCCTTTTCTTGGTAGAATTTAGAAATATGGGAGAAAAAATTATTAATATTTTTGGCTAAAACGGATGTTTCAGATCGAATTTTCGCTAACTTACCGGTTTTGAGCACCCAAACGGTTGAAGTTTTGTTTCAAAATATGAAAAATGTCGAAAATGTCACTAATCTGCCGAAAAATTGTAGGCTCCCCACGCCCTCAAAATTCTATTAACATCTACCTTCGCCACTGCTAAAATGTTGTTATTTTCAATTAGTCGTCATTGGGGAATTTTCTGGTGGACTACCAACTATGACTTCATTGATCCGGTATAGACCTTGACAATAGGCTTTGAAAGTGCAGTGTTGGTAGTGGTGGATTATCCAGTGGTCTGAGTAGACAAAGCCTTGGGCCCGCGCACTTAGCTCAAAAGGCTCAGATCAGTAGTATAGCGTGTTGAAATTATACAAATCCTGTCGGACCTCGGAAGTGATTTCATGACGCGGTGCACTGTGGGTGTCACGTGTGTTGTCATAGTATTCCTCGTGAGAGGCCACATTGTATCGTTCTTGGAATGGTTATGGGTGATGTTAGTGCGAGCATCACCGTGACAGTGGCGTCACAGCATGTATGCTCACGAAGGCTACCATGACAAAATATTGACCCACAAAGCACCGCGGAATGTCATCACTTCCGAGAGCAGGGCCCGGCAGAATTATGGCGTGTAAATAAGAATGCAGTGATGGGAACCCAAAAGAGAAATATAAGTTTCTAGTGCCTCTCTCTCTCTCTCTCTCTCTCTCACACACACACACACACACACAGTCTCTCTCTCTCTCTCTCTCTCTCTCCCCCTCTCTCTCTCTCTCTCTCTCTCTCTCTCTCTCTCTCTCTCTCTCTCTCTCTCGGAAGAACGTTGAAGGCACGCGCCTCCCCGGTTTCTACCTTCTCAGTTTTAAGACACATCTCCGCTCCACCGCGGCTCCATCACCCCATGCATAATGTGTTGGAAAGGGCTAGCAATCACTTTCATTTCACTTACTCGGTGTCCACTTTCACCGATTACTGTCGTGATGAAGTTCTTTTCTTCGTTTGAGATCCTTGGATGTTGTTGTGGGCTATCAGCTGTGATTAATAACCATGCTACAGTCCAAATAACTCCTAACGCTCCTGAAATAATACGAGATCCATCATTTATAAGGTTCAGTCCCACACACTGCAATTGAGGCAGGGTCTGCAGAGCCGGGAGTGCATGTGCTTCAACCCCCCCCCCCCCCCCCCCTCACTATTTTGGCCAACATTGTTCTAAATATTTTAAAACAGTGGACGAAAGCTTTACAGCGATCATATTATTATTCTATCCGATGTGTTTATAGTTTATACTCTTAACTGCTCTCAGTCTGCCACCCTTAACCCTTTACCTAACATGAAAAGCAGACGACACTTGCCAAAAAACATTCTTGAATAACTATTATTTTCATTGTTTGTCTCAAAAACATAGGTTATGACCCCCTCATTGGAACGAGCTCGACGAGCTCGTTCCAATGAGGGGTCATAACCTATGTTTTAGAGACAAAAAAAAATAATGAAAATTAATTGACGAGTTTTGAGAATAGCGCTGGCCGTTTTTGGCCGTTACGTTAGGTAAAGGGTTAATACCAAAGAACTCACTTTTTTGGCGATTACTATGATCTGAATCTGTGTCGGCAGCGAAGTATACCCCAGTAGTTTGTCATATTACAAAATGTACGCCTGTCGTGCTTTCTATCCGATTTTAGGGAATGCCCAAAAATCACCCATATCGTTTGTCAGGTTACTATTTTTAAAGGATTTTTTTTTTGTGGAAGAGGGTCCCGGAACCTAGCTAACATTTCAGCCACCCCCCCCCCCCCCCCCCCTCCCATACACACATCTCCAAAGTCGCTTTGAGGTGCACTTTTTCTTGAACTCCTAAATATCAGCCGTAATAGTTTCTACCCCACACCTCGGTCTTATAGTGAAAACTAGCCTATTAGACCCCCCTCCCAGGTGTTCCATCATTCCCTGTGCAGGGTTTGAATGCACAAGTAGTACCAGATGTTTTACAGGTCCGTAACCGGAAAGACTACTGATGTCACTTAATCATTTTCCGGAAATTGTAAATATGTGTCGGACTGAGTATTGCACGTCGATGGTGCACTACCATCTACTACCATCTACTTCTCCTCGCTTATGCATTTAGTATCAGCGCTCGCCACACCTTCAATGTCAATATTAATAGCCGTTATAATGGTCTTGCCATCCATAGCCACAAGGTACACTTCACGAGCATTTCTATGACTGCCTTACACTGCAGCTTAAAAGACTAGGAAGAACTGAGACTCGAATCAATCCTTACTCGTACGACACTTCGAATCATCTTGGTATTTGATTATAGTGATGGCATGGTGTTGAGATAACGTCATTGCCGAGGTCCAGCTGATAGGAAAAGTTCGAAACCTCGCATGCTACTTGTATTCGCAGGATGCATACAGGGAGAAATGACATGGATTATCTTCGCGCGCCTTATGAGAATCGGCGATTGAACACCACTAACAGGCTTTGTCTATGGGTTTATTATTAGGCCTTGCGAATCTCCCATTTCGAGTCGTATCGAATCTCGGATCGAATCAGGCAAATGCATTCTAATCGAATCGAATCGAATCAGATACGAATATCACCGCTGTTCAAGTTGTATGTTTTGTCTTCTGCCAACCATGACAAATACCAAATGTAGCCATTGCCCACTCAAGTATCAAACTGAACGGCGACTCGTCTGTTTGGGCATGTCAATCAAAAAAGCGAAATATTCTAGAAATGAAATCACAAGTAGTTTCAGAAGTGCATCCTCCTTAAACGCTTCCTCTATCACCAGCGCTGTTCATAAAAATCATCATTGAATTTTCATTATTTTTTTTTTCTCAAAAACATAGCTTAATACCCTCATTGAAATGAGCTCGTTGATCTCGTTCCAATGAGGGGTCATAAGCTATATTTTTGACGCAAAAAAATGAAAAAAAAATATTCAGTAATTTTGTTTGCAAGTGTCGTCTGCCTTTCGTGCTAGGTAAAGGATTAAATATATATATGGAGCCAGTGAAGTAAAAAACGGCACTCGTCTTAAATGTAATGGTGTGTCCCAACCATTGATTTGTGCACTGTATTCCTACAATTTCGCAGGGTGGGTATCTTTATATCACCAGGTCTACCACAAGAGACTTGGTGATAGAAGAGTTCCCGAGGAGACACTGGCTCCTGGTAGGATTTTGATAACATCTCAAGGATTCGAAACGTTCCGAATTAGCTTTAATAACGTACTCTTGTCCTTTTATGAA
This sequence comes from Pictodentalium vernedei, assembly GCA_031216915.1. Classification (NCBI taxonomy): domain Eukaryota; kingdom Metazoa; phylum Mollusca; class Scaphopoda; order Dentaliida; family Dentaliidae; genus Pictodentalium; species Pictodentalium vernedei. The sequence goes on from CM062292.1 coordinate 173,397,583, forward strand.
GCTTTCGCTTTTTTTTTTTGCTGATGAAGGCCATGAGGTCGAAGTCTTGATAAAAGGACAAGAGTAGGTTATTGAAGATTATTATGTTACAGTCCCTTATTACTCTACCATAGAATGGACTTTATTGTTGAATTTCCGAATTAGCTCGAATCGAATCGTCGAGAATCGTCGAGATAATATCGAACGAAAAGACCATCGAATTGAATATCGAAGATTGACAAGGCTCTATTTTTCACACACTCAAGACGCGATGTGAGCGTTTCGAACGTTGTGATACAGTAATAAAAACAATATTTTCTTCTGAGTTTCTATTTTGAATTCACTATTACAGTATTATAAAAGCTAATACTGTATTCACTTGTACCAAAGTCAAAACTAAAATATACAATCACCGAGAATAATTTTGACACAAGGACTAAAATGATATTCAATGATTGGACCTTCCATTTTGAACTGGGACCAATACTATAAAACTTTTACAACTGTATTTTCCAAAATTGTATTTTCTACGCATGTATATAAATGACTGAAATTGGTCATTAGCGTTTTAAAAGACGTGGCAATTTACATATCGTTCAGTCTCTACGATAAACATATTGATTGGTCTACCCCACACATACACTTAGCAGCCATTCTACTTTATGAAATTGTGACGTATCATGTTCCCGGGCCGAAAAAGCGGGCTCACGGGTTCAAAGTGTTACTTAGTGATGAACAGTTGTTTTAATAAAGATCTATTAGTGAATGCAAGCTCTCAAGCCACACAAATTCTGTAAGTTATTCAAACCTGTCGTGGACTGTTTCATTACCCACTTTTCGCGGAGGGACATCACATTACACCAAAGGTAGTCTGCCCGCAAACTCAGTTTGCGGGCAGACTACCTTTGCTGTAATGTGATGTCCCTTTGCATTCAAGGATATACAGTGAAATATATTCCAATCATTTAAGTATTTAATTCACTCTGAAAAAATCGGGATATCAACACAATTCGTGGAACTATGAGGCGTAATAATAAAACTAATTCTGTGGTGAGTTTTCATCCATAATATTGAGTAAATAAACATGTCTAATTGTATAGCCCAGCAAAGTTTCGATAAAATCAAGTCTTGCTGAGAGAAAAAAAAAGTATTTCTTGCGTTGATTCAAAAACAATGACTGTTTGTCGTATTTTCAGATGAAATATTTCAACTGGTGGGAAACTCGAACAGTTAAGGTTCGCTTTTACGACCAACTGAAATATTCCATCCAATTAAATCTAAACTTAGATGATGGGCTGTTTAAGAATTAGACCGGTTACGGGCAATAACAGATACAGTTGCGTTTAGAAATTTGTAGGGACCTGCGAAGCTTCGAGATTCGATTCCATTTCGAATCTTAAGTCAATTTTCGGTTCGATTCGAAGTCGGCTACTCGAATCGTTTTCTCTCGAATCTTTTTCAGTGGAATATAGCTTGGTATCAGCCATCTTCACGTCTCACCAAACGGATAGTTCAGATGGAAATCGTACATAAATAATGTTGAAATAAATGACTGAGTGTAATTCCGCATTATCAATATAAATAACGCCTTCACACATGCCACTAGCCATGCCAATTCAAATATAGTCCCAACCACAGTGTTAAATGCAAATTTAGGGTTTCCTAGCAATGTCAACGATGAACTATAAACCTTACAGGGTAATATTCCAACTGCATCATCAAGGCATGCCTTCGACGAAGGCATGCCTTGATTATGCAGTTGGACTATTTTATCTTCTGGGACTTGAGCCATCACAGTCAGAACAAATCAGGTTTATGGCACCCCCCCTCCCCCCCCCCCCCCATTGGTCATCTTCAAGACGCCACTGATTCGATTCGAGTTTCGATTCGATTTCGAATAAAAGACGTAATTCGATTCGAAATTCGATTCGATTCGAATCGAAAATGTGTGATTCGCAAGGCCTTAAAAATTTGACTGCTATCTTGAATGAATTCAATAAAAGTTAACAGCTTATTTCATTTCCCTCTATTCGAACGACGTCACATGTTCGAATCCTTGTTGCCCGGACTGTGCCACGTAATGCAATCTCAATACGTAGACAGATGGCCTGAAACAGTGTTTCGTCTGGATACTCATCCTAGCGGGCCTTTATTGTATACGTATGTACCCTTATGTGTAGATGTGCGACCCCGCTGCATACATATATATGTATGTTTGTATGTATGTACATGTATACATATATTGTGTGTGTGTGCGGTGGGGCCGTGCATGTGCGCATGTGGGTGCACACTGAACCCGTATTATATCAATTATTGATTGGTCCTTGGCTGAGGCCTTGTCGACTGAGCCCGCTTCTTCTTTTAGAAATTAGCTATCATTTGCACCCACCCGCATAGGTTTCTCACCGTATGATGTTGTGAACGGAAAACTGAAATGAACAATGATGCACTTACGTTTTTTTTTTTTGTTTTGTTTTGTTTGTTTTTTTTTTGTTGTTTTTTTTTCTCTTTCTTTTTTACTGTTTTATCTTTTATTTTTTCCTCTTTCTTTCTTTTTTTCTTATTCTATATGGGAAGGCAGGAAGACAGCCAATCTGGCTATGCCTTTCCATGCCAGTATACGTATTGTATTCGATCTTGCATGTTTGTGTTTATATTGTCTTTTGAATGTAAATATTGTATAAATGTATATGTACATTTGTGAACACTGCATTTTTTTTTTTTTTTTTTTGTATACTGGTGAATAAACATATCATCATATCATCATCATCATTCTTCAACATATCTACGTCACTGTGGACTATTTTGTTGAGCGGACGCTCTTCCACATTTGTGCATTGTTTTTCGCAACGTAATCCGTGACATTATTGGAAACGCTGTCCGTTTTTCGAACCATTAGGAATCTTGTACTATTGAAATCAAATAATAAATAGAATATTCAACTCGTCTCAAGTTTATAGAGGAATTTACGAAACTCGTCCAGTGCATGAGGTCTGCATCGAACTAAAGAATCGGACGAGACCAGGAACGTTGGGACCGGGACGGGGGTTACAGAGAGCACGTGACCCCTAGTTAGGCTAACATTATCTTTACCGATATAGCATCATAATCAGACCACCAGACAATCAGAGTGTGTTGGGGAGGTGGGGGGGGGGGGGGGGGGGGGTATCTCACGACTCAAATGCAGTCACCTGAAACTTATATTTCTCCTTTGGGTTATCATCATTACCAACTTATTTGGAATGAGAAGGGGTGGCTGCACAGACTCTTTATCCATAAGACGGTATCGAGGATTCCCTCGCATGATTTGTCTCCTCTTAGGCCTTTGAAGGTCGATAAAAAGGTGCACATTTTTGGCTAGTTAGTAACACATTTCCCCAGGTTAGGAACGTTTGTTAACCCTTTATCCATATATTATAAATTATGAGCAGTCCGGCGAGACTCACCTTACTGAAACGTCGGAAATTAAAAAATTACACGGGGGTTACCGGTCATTTTGGTGAGATTGTGTTCATTTAGTGGATGTACTCAGAAAATCCGGTCTACACATAGTAAGTAGAATAGTTTACTATTATTTCTAGAACAAACGTAGGTCCGATTCTGTGTGGATTTGTCTTTAAACGTAGAATTTGTTGACTTGACTCACGACAATATTTGTGATAAATGATACCGAAACACAAGACCAGGGGCGTTTTAAATACATTTGACTCCCAGAATGCTTAATAGAGTCAGTTTCCACTTCACTGGGCCCTTCATACGGAAAATCGGTAACACATGAATCGTAAACCGAGCTAATATCTGGAGTCACTGTAGTCTCCCTGACTGTACGACTCATTACGAAGTACCTGTCCGACTAACTGAAAAGTACACAATATTTTCTGACCGCCTAATTGCACCAATATAACTGTAAGTATATGCTGCAGCGCTTCTCTGCTTTGCAGGATTAGACATGCCCCATTGGTAGAAAATTAAGTTATTAACTTCATAAACACTAGTAATACAAATTTCATTAACAATTTCACTGGAGTCTTGGAAAATGCAGTAGTGCATATTTGCCAATGTGAAATATAGTGAAAATAGTGAAAGGCAGACGACACTTGCCAAAAAACATTCTTGAATAACTATTATTTTCATTGTTTGTCTCAAAAACATAGGTTATGACCCCCTCATTGGAACGAGCTCGTTCCAATGAGGGGTCATAACCTATGTTTTAGAGACAAAAAAAAATAATGAAAATTAATTGACGAGTTTTGAGAATAGCGCTGGCCGTTTTTGGCCGTTACGTTAGGTAAAGGGTCAATACCAAAGAACTCACTTTTTTGGCGATTACTATGATCTGAATCGGTGTCGGCAGCGGAGTATTGACTCCCCAGTAGTTTGTCATATTACAAAATGAACGCCTGTCGTGCTTTCTATCCGATTTTAGGAAATGCCCAAAAAATCACCCATATCGTTTGTCAGGTTACTATTTTTAAAGGATTTTTTTTTGTGGAAGAGGATCTCGGAACCTAGCTAACATTTCAGCCCCCCCCCCCCCCCCCCCCCCACCCTCCCATACACACATCTCCAAAGTCGCTTTGAGGTACACTTTTTCTTGAACTCCTAAATATCAGCCGTAATAGTTTCTACCCCACACCTCGGTCTTATAGTGAAAACTAGCCTATTAGACCCCCCTCCCAGGTGTTCCATCATTCCCTGTGCAGGGTTTGAATGCACAAGTAGTACCAGATGTTTTACAGGTCCGTAACCGGAAAGACTACTGATGTCACTTAATCATTTTCCGGAAATTGTAAATATGTGTCGGACTGAGTATTGCACGTCGATGGTGCACTACCATCTACTACCATCTACTTCTCCTGGCTTTTGCATTTAGTATCAGCGCTCGCCACATCTTCAATGTCAATACTAATAGCCGTTATTAATGGTCTTGCCATCCATAGCCACAAGGTACACTTCACGAGCATTTCTATGACTGCCTTACACTGCAGCTTAAAAGACTAGGAAGAACTGAGACTCGAATCAATCTTTACTCGTACGACACTTCGAATCATCTTGGTATTTGATGATAGTGATGGCATGGTGTTGATATAACGTCATTGCCGAGGTCCAGCTGATAGGAAAAGTTCGAAACCTCGCATGCTACTTGTATTCGCAGGATGCATACAGGGAGAAATGACATGGATTATCTTCGCGCGCCTTATGAGAGTCGGCGATTGAACACCACTAACAGGCTTTGTCTATGGGTTTATTATTAGGCCTTGCGAATCTCCCATTTCGAGTCGTATCGAATCTCGGATCGAATCAGGCAAATGCATTCTAATCGAATCGAATCGAATCAGATACGAATCTCACCGCTGTTCAAGTTGTATGTTTTGTCTTCTGCCAACCATGACAAATAGCAAATGTAGCCATTGCCCACTCAAGTATTAAACTGAACGGCGACTCGTCTGTTTGGGCATGTCAATCAAAAAAGCGAAATATTCTAGAAATGAAATCACAAGTAGTTTCAGAAGAGAATCCTCCTTAAACGCTTCCTCTATCACCAGCGCTGTTCATAAAAATCATCATTGAATTTTCATTATTTTTTTTCTTCCCAAAAACATAGCTTAATACACTCATTGAAATGAGCTCGTTGATCTCGTTCCAATGAGGGGTCATGAGCTATATTTTTGACGCAAAAAATGACAAAAAAATATTCAGTAATTTTGTTTGCAAGTGTCGTCTGCCTTTCGTGCTAGGTAAAGGATTAAATATGGAGCCAGTGAAGTAAAAAACGGCACTCGTCTTAAATGCAATGGTGTGTCCCAACCATTGATTTGTGTAATGTATTCCTACAATTCCGTAGGGTGGGTAGCTTTATATCACCAGGTCTACTACAAGAGACTTGGTGATAGGAGAAGAGTTCCCGAGGAGACACTGGCTCCTGGTAGGATTTTGATAACATCTCAAGCATTCGAAACGTTCCGAATTAGCTTTAATAACGTACTCTTGTCCTTTTATGAAGCTTTCGCTTTTTTTTTTTGCTTATGAAGGCCATGAGGCCGAGGTCTTGATAAAAGGACAAGAGGAGGTTATTGAAGATTATTATGTTACAGTCCCTTATTATTCTACCAGATAGAAAGGACTTTATTGTTGAATTTCCGAATTAGCTCGAATCGAATCGTCGAGAATCGTCGAGATAATATCGAACGAAAAGACTATCGAATTGAATATCGAAGATTGACAAGGCTCTATTTTTCACACACTCAAGACGCGATGTGAGCGTTTCGAACGTTGTGATACAGTAATAAAAACAATATTTTCTTCTGAGTTTCTATTTTGAATTCACCATTACAGTATTATAACAGCTAATACTGTATTCACTTGCACCAAAGTCAAAACTAAAATATACAATCACCGAGAATAATTTTGACACAAGGACTAAAATGATATTCAATGATTGGACCTTCCATTTTGAACTGGGACCAATACTATAAAACTTTTACAACTGTATTTTCCAAAATTGTATTTTCTACGCATGTATATAAATGACTGAAATTGGTCATTAGCGTTTTAACAGACGTGGCAATTTACCTACCGTTCAGTTCCTACGATAAACATATTGATTGGTCTACCCCACACGTACACTTAGCAGCCATTCTAGTTTATTAAATTGTGACGTTTCATGTTCCCAGGCCGAAAAAGCGGGCTCACGGGTTCAAAGTGTTACTTAGTAATGAACAGTTGTTTCAATAATGCTCTACTAGTGAATGCAAGCTCTCAAGCTGCACAATTCTGTAAGTTATTCAAACCTGTCGTGGGCTGTTTCATTACCCACTTTTCGCGGAGGGGCATCACATTACACCAAAGGTAGTCTGCCCGCAAACTCAGTTTGCGGGCAGACTACCTTTGGGTGTAATGTGATGTCCCTTTGCATTCAAGGATATACAGTGAAATATATTCCAATCATTTTAGTATTTAATTCACTCTGAAAAAATCGGGATATCAACACAATTAGTGGAACTACGCGGCGTAATCATAAAACTAATGCTGTGGTGAGTCTTCATCTATAATGTTGAGTAAACAAACATGTCTAATTGTGTAGCCCAGCAGAGTTTCGATAAAATCAAGTCTTGTTGAGAGAAAAAATGGTATTTCTTGCATTGATTCAAACAAAATGACTGTTTGTCGTATTTTCAGATGAACTATTTCAACTGGTGGGACACTCGAACAGTTAAGGTTCGCTTTTACGACCAACTGAAATATTCCATCCAATTGAATCAAAACTTAGGTGATGGGCTGTTTAAGAATTAGACTGGTTACGGGCAATAACAGAGACAGTTGCGTTTAGAAATTTGTAGGGACCTGCGAAGCTTCGAGATTCGATTTTATTTCGAATCTTAAGTCGATTTTCGGTTCGATTCGAAGTCGGCTACCCGAATCGTTTTCTCTCGAATCTTTTTCAGTGGAATATAGCTTGGTATCAGCCATCTTCACGTCTCACCAAACGGATAGTTCAGATGGAAATCGTACATAAATAATGTTGAAATAAATGACAGTGTAATTCCGCATTATCAATATAAATAACGCCTTTACACATGCCACCAGCCATGCTAATTCAAATATAGTCCCAACCACAGTGTTAAATGCAAATTTAGGGTTTCCTAGCAATGTCAACGATGAACTATAAACCTTACAGGGTAACATTCCAACTACATCATCAAGGCGTGCCTTCGACGAAGGCATGCCTTGATTATGCAGTTGGACTATTTTATCAGTTGGGACTTGAGCCATCACAGACAGAACAAATCAGGTTTATAGCAACCCCCCCCCCCCCCCGCCCATTGGTCATCTTCAAGACGCCACTGATTCGTGTCGAGGTTCGATTCGATTTCGAATAAAAGACGTAATTCGATTCGAAATTCGATTCGAATCGAAAATGTGTGATTCGCAGGGCCCTAAAAATTTGACTGGTATCTTGAAAGAATTCTTCAACATATCTACGTCACTGTGGACTATTTTGTGGAGCGGATGCTCTTCCACATGTGTGCATTGTTTTTCGCAACGTAATCCGTGACATTATTGGAAACGCTGTCCGTTTTTTCGAACCGTTAGGAATCTTGTACTAGGTTTGCGATCAAATAATAAATAGAATATTCAACTCGTCTCAAGTTTATAGAGGAATTTACGAAACTCGTCCAGTGCATGAGATCTGCATCGAGCTAAAGAAACGGACGAGACCAGGAACGTTGGGACCGGGGCGGGGGTTACAGAGAGCACGTGACCCCTAGTTGGGCTAACATTACCTTTAACGATATATCATCATAATCAGGCCACCAGACAATCAGTGTGTGTTGGGGGGTGGGGGGGGGGGTGGGGGGGGGAGGGTACCCCATGACTCAAATGCAGTTACCTGAAACTTGTATTTCTCCTTTGGGTTATCATCATTACCAGCTTATTTGGAATGAGAAGGGATGGATGCGCAGACTCTTTATCCATAAGACGGGATCGAGGATTCCCTCGCATGATTGGTCTCCTCTACGGCCTTTAAAGGTCGATAAAAAAGTGCACATTTTTGGCTACTTAGTAACAAATTTCCCAAGGTTAGGAACGTTTGTTAACCCTTTATCCATATATTATAAATTGTGAGCAGTCCGGCGAGACTCACCTTACTGCGGCCGAAAATTAAAAAAATGCACGCGGGTTACCGGTCATTTTGGTGAGATTGTGGTCATGTAGTGGATGTACCAAGAAGATCCAGTCTACACACAGTAAGTAGAATAGTTTACTGTTATTTCTAGAACAAACGTAGGTCCGATTCTGTGTTGATTTGTCTTTAAACGTAGAATTTGTTGACTTGACTCACAACAATATTTGTGATAAATGATACCGAAACACAAGACCAAGGGCGTTTTAAATACATTGACCCCCAGAATGCTTAATAGAGTCAATTTCCACTTCATTGGGCCCTTCATACGGAAAATCGGTAACACATGAATCGTAAACCGAGGTAACATCTGGAGTCACTGCAGTCTCTCTGACTGTACGACTAATTACGAAGTACCTGTCCGACTAACTGAAATGTACACAATATTTTCTGACCGCCTAATTGCACCAATACAACTGTAAGAATCTCGGTATATGTTGCAGTGCTTCTCTGCTTTTCAGGATTAGACATGCCCCACTGGTAGAAAATTAAGTTATTAACTTTATAAACACTAGTAATACAAATTTCATTAACAGTTTCACTGGAGTCTTGGAAAATGCAGTAGTGCATATTTGCCAATGTGAACTAGTTCTATTATACCGAAACATACACGTGTAATATTTGATATTCAATCAACTTATCAACATCCCCGGAAAACACAGGATTTATATTTTGGCGAAAATTTTGGTTTTAATCACGTGTTTTGTTGCAGAATCAGTCAACATATCAATGATCCCCGGGAAACACGGGACTTACATTTCGGCGAAAATGTTTATTTTAATCACGTATTTTGTAGCAGAATTCTCATTCGGATTCTCGCTGAGGTGAATAAAATATAAACTCTGGTTTACGAACACAATGTTAATAAAGATGATTTGTATCTGATCACTAATTATTTGGATTCTTCTCTTTTTGGATGAAAATGTAGGTGTGTAGTAGTAACCCAGTGGTTCAATGAGATCGAGGGGAGAAGATACTGGGGATATGCAGAGATAAAGAGAAGCAGAGAGACGGGGTGGCGTGGAGAGAGAGAGGGAGAGAGAGGGGGAGGGAGAGAGAGAGATAGAGAGAGAGAGAGAGAGAGAGGGGGGAGAGAGAGAGAGAGAGGGAGGGAGAGAGAGAGAAAATTAGGTAACTTTTGATCAATTTACCATGGATACCTCGCAAGTTCTGAAAAAATGACCCTCCCTCGCCCCACCCGACCCCACCCTATTCCGCACACAACACCCATTTGTGTCAATAGGGCAAGAATGTGTTTGACACAAAATTTGAGGCCTTGAAAAATATCTTTAACCCTTTACCTAACACGCAAAGTAGACGACACTTGCAAATAAAATTCTTGAAGCACTATTGTTTCTTATTTTTTGTGTCAAAAACATAGCTTGTGACCCCTCAATGGAACGATCTCGTGGAACTCGTTCCAATGAGAGGTCATAAGCTATGTTTTCGTGACAAAAAATGAAAAAGTAATGAAAATTGAATGGTGAATTTTGTGAATAGCGCTGGTCGTTTTTTGCCGTTACGTTGGGTAAAGGGTTGAAGCAAAATTAAAATCACACAATGACCCATTCACGATGATGATCAAATATAGACAGAAAAGAGTGTGGGTACAAAAGACACTGGTTAAAATGAGCCCACCGAACTGCATCACCCCCTCCCCACGTCGGGTCAGGAAGGGGAAGTGAATGGGTCATTGTGATTTTAATTTTGCTTTAAAGATATTTTTCAACTTTCAAGGCCTCAGACAAATTTTGTGTCAGGCACATTCATGCCCTATTGGCACTATTGGGTTTTGTGTGTGGGGTGGGGTGGGTGGGGTAAGGTGGGGCCATTTTCAGAACTTGCGAGGCGTACATTGTTCAAAGTTTTGTTAGAGTGAAACTGAGACTTGTTTTTAAAATACTGTGTTTTTGTGGGAGACATAGAGAATATGTATTGTGAATGGTCAATGACACTGCAGCTCAACTTGTCCAAGAAGAGACTCAACTGAATAGAAAGATCCAGCAATGCCAAGTCATTCAATCAAGTTTCTACAGAAAAGACACCACACCAAAGCTACATATGAAACTCGATAAAGATCAGATGAGGGAATGCGACCTATAGGGAGTACAAATGGAATTGTTGACAATTTATATGCCAAATTCAAGATGGCGGATGGCGGGCATGCTTTTAAACGAAATTCAGAAATATTTAATAGCTCCCATGTAGATAAATTAATTGTCACCCCAAGTATAGCTGTACTTCATAACAGTTGCCAATATTAAAATCAATCTTAAAGCATTGGGGTGTGCTATATAAGAACTGCATACATCTGCATTTGTGTTGATACTCCATTTGACAAGAGTTTGCCTAGTATGCCAGATAATGACACAGCCTGTCACGGTCTAATCGAATCGGGCTGAAGTATTGCAAAGCCTTGTTCCACTCATGGGACATATTTATCAGTTTTATTAACTTGGGTAAAATATCAGACATAAACCATTTAATTTTCCTTTTTTAAGTGTGCACTGGTTATATAAAGAGAGCATTCGGCAACCAAAATGACCGTGTGGGAGGGCCTGAGAAACACATTTTCAACTTTTAGGCCTTAGTGATATTTTGTCTAGCACTCTTGTGTAAGTCTGACATTACATTTGAATGAGAAAACAGCAAGTACTGTTCATCAGAGATGAATTACACAGCAGCAGTGTTTTGGTTTTTTGCAACATCACCAACACAATACACCATAGAATTTGGAATAAGGCACCATTTTGTTTCAAACAAACACATCTTTTTACTGCCACAACAACTACAATTCTGGAATCTATCAGTTTATCAAAAAGTGACATTCAATAAAAACAATGAAAATCGTCCAAATTAATCATAACTAAGAGCATGACAATATTGAGGCTAAAGCATTTTACAACTTTCTATGGTGAAATCTAAATATCTCTGTTGATGTGTTCAGAATTAGTTTGGATAGTGAATTGGGATTCAAATTAAGCCAAGAAATGACAATTGGAAACAAAGCGGAATAAAGTTTCATCGCCACAGCAGTGGCCCCACTGAAAAATATATTAGTGGTGGGAATGGACGGCCCTGATTTCAGCGGAAAAAAATTAGGGTTTTTGCACGTTGTTGGGATGGTGAGTGAGGGGGGGGGGGGGTTGGATGGTGGTCAAATGTCGGAAAAACATTTAGGCCGTAGCTGCATATTTTTCCAACCCTCCACCTCCTCCGGTTGGGTGTTACTGTTTTTGTTAACCCCTTTACCCAATGTAACGACCAGACCGACCAGCGTTATTCACAAAAATCACCATTCAATTTTCATTATTCTTTTATTTTTTTTTTGTCTCACAAATGTAACTTATGACCCCTCATTGGAACGAGTTCGGTGAGCTCGTTCCAATAGGGGTTCATAAGCTATGTTTTTAACGCAAAAAAAAATAGAAAAAAATAGTTCAGGATTTAAGAACTTTGTTTGCAAGCGTCGTCTGCCTTTCGTGTTTGGTAAAAAAGTTTAAGGTTGTTGAGTAAATGTGTTACAGATCGAGAGAGAAGTGCGGGAGGTCAGGCTCGAACTATCGATCTTTAGAACACAAATTCACCGATTTACAACGGGTCTGAGAGACGGGGTTAAACCAATCTTGATTGGTAAATGGACCTTAACTTTTGACCACTACTGTACAGCATAAGAGAAGGATTCAAAATCCATGCTGATTTTATGTTGTTTGGATAGCCTTGTGGTAGAGAGTTTGTCTTCTGATCTCAACGTCGTGAGTTCGATCCCTGTGTTGATCTAGTGTTTTTTTTTTATCAACAACAATTTAATTTTATTGCTAACAACTGCCCAGAGGACTTAAAAAAAATATGTAGGCCTACAGGCGGAAAATTCCCGACCACTTGATGGAGAAGAATACTATTTATCTATTGACTAAAGTGAATTTTTTGATTTGATTGGTTGATAGGTACATGATATGAGACCATATTCATTGAAACCCACGATACATCCGCCCAGCCACTGACAAATTTCCCATACCCAGTGGAAGCCTCGTTCCGAAATCTACAAATTGTCCATACCCCGTAGAAGACGCGTCATTCCAGTTTTACAGTGTACATGTATTATATTTTAATTTTTTATCTCCCAAATATAGCTCATGACCCCTTATTGGAATGAGCTTGTCGAGTACCCTCCAATGTGGGGTTCATAAGCTATGTTTTTGAGACAAAAAAGAAATTCAATAATTTTTTTATACTAGTCATATCAGCATATTTTCACAAAACCTCTTTTGCACAAAAATTCCACAGAAACCTGTATGGCTCAACAATGGAAGATAAAAGATCTCATGCTGTGTGTGTTCACACATGAAATAGATTGTACTTCTAAAACGGAAAGTCAATAGATAAATTCGTTACCCCGTGTCTGATCACGTGGTACGGGTTTTTACCTACCCGAAGCCAGCCGTATCCCATACGGCTGGCTTCGGGTAGGTAACAGACTTGATAAGTAATGGTTCCGATGAGATAAATAAACCATTGTTTATGTGTCGTCACGGTCTAAAGGTAACTACCTTGTCTTGGTGTTCAAATGGTCGCGGGTTCGGTTGCCGTTGACGATATTTTACAAGGAGGAAAATGAATACTTGCATTATCTTATTCCTTCAGTCCTCAAATATTTGAACATTAATTACTCTTCAAAATGTTGATAAAAAACCTTCAAACTTGTTTATACAGAACAAAATACTTGTTTTATAATCTGTGTACGGGACACGTTTCCAACCAATACTGTTAATAGAAAAATATAGAAAATGATTTTAAGAAACCTTCGAACCTCCGAATTACACTGCCGCCCCATACCCCAAATTATTCATCTCGCCACTACATCTGTTTAATATAACGCTGAAAATGTGCAAAATAATCTCGAAATAAACACAAACAGACCTTCCAACACCACCATCCAAGAAGAAGCCTTCGTATAGGTCTCCTTTAGTGTCGATACTAACTGGGTGAATTACTCTTGTATAGGGGTATTAAGTTATGATATTAGACATCAGCCCTGTAGGGATCAGTTATTACTGATTCTCTCTCCAAACTCTATATAATAAAAAAAGGTTATTGGGAGGATAGGTAATAAATGATTCACACAGGGCTGATGTCTGATATTATAATTCAGAACTGACTGGTCACATGTCATTTATGTTATTTAAAGTGAGAATACCAAGATTAACGTAGTTAAAATAAATACATAAATGAATTCACGCAATGAATATATTCGTTGTTCATTAGTTCTTTCACATAAAATATATTCGTTAAATGGTTTATTTCAACTTTATCTGTACGATCTATTTATTCCGTTCATGACTGTAAACAGAGACAAAGGATTTGGGTAAATCGAGACCACAAGTGAGCAAATAGCGTCTCGGTATTATAATTTCGCAGTCAATTTGCAAGCTTTCGTAGATTTCAGGCTGAATACTCTCTAAACTTGCGACCAGAAATGTCTTTTGTCCGAATTTTTGTTTTGAGTTCTCTCCCTTCGTTCAAATCGTGATTTGGGTGATCGAGACTACTTGTGACAGGGAAGCGCCTGGATTACCCCTAATAATTTCTTCACTCTGAAAGACGAGCGACTGAAAAGGATTATTCATTAAAATCTTTGGTTTTATAATTATTTATTTATTTATACTAATAACAATTACGCAAAACAGACGCTTTCATTCAGAGCTCGAGGTTTAAATTAGTTTTACAATCAAGATGTAATTTAATTCATTTTACAGAAAACAAACTAGATATTCCGTAAAAACTTCCAAAATGCTTGTAATCATCCGTGGCTTTTAAACACTGGCAACCCTAACTTTTATAGGCTGTTTGTTATTTCCGTGTCAAAACTTTTTTGTCACAAGCATTGAACTTCATCAAGCGCTTGGCGTTTCGTCGTGGAATCGAACCCAGAACCCCAAGATCAAAAGCCGAACATTTCAAGTTACCACGGAGCCGGTAAAACGCACATCACAGCATTTTCAAAAAATCGCATGGTCAGAATATTCCCTAGCAAGCACAACAAAATGCAATGACAGTTTGCGTCAGTGGGTTGGTAATATTTTGAGTTCCACAGTTTTATACAGTCATCAGTCCCAAGAAATCATTTTTACTTGTCAGACAAAAAATTTAAGAAAGAAAAAGCAAGCCCATTTGCTTTTCGCAAAGGGGAATCGAACACAGAACCTTTTGGTGGTGGTTGCATTAAATTACCACTCTGCCACGACGCTCTGCAATCCCTTATCCCCAATTATACAATATCAACAGTACAACTGAAACACATTTTATTGGAAACAATTTGGAAAAGCGACATTGACAACTTGCGTCTGTAATTGTTGTTTTGCCTGAGTTCACAAGAGAACGGATTTAACAAGAGTGTTTGTAACAAATACTCGGCTCCATGCGATCAAGAAAACTTGAGAGATGTTTCACAAGGGAACAAAATAAATCATCTTGTACATCATAAAGAGGAATCGGTCAATATGAGTTTTTTAGATTTACATCACATCATATTTACCACCACAGAAGTCCATAACTGTTTTATTATATACACCATCCTCAAAAAACTTCTATTTGTTAATTAAAAGTTCAATTATATCAACCAGAAATACTTTTATTTAACAATAAAATAGTTATCTAATTTTACTTTAAATAAAGCAAAAAAAATATTACCCCAAAAGATCATGAAAATACTTTATTTTTCCCTTGTACAATGTCATTTAATATACGGTATTCACAAATGGGGCAATTGTAGGGCAATTAGGGACGTATTGAAAATACAAAAGCGCTCGATCAGAATAGTAAATAACAAAAGGTTCAACTCCCATACAGATCCATTGTTCGCAAAGGATAAGATACTAAAAGTCAATGATCTGTTTAAATTACATGCTTGTCTTTTCATGTTTGACTGGAAAAACGGCAAGCTTCTAGGCTCATTCGGAACATTTTTCAGTATTTCCGACACAAATACAAGACAGTCGGGTCAAGTTCAAATTACGAAAACTCGAACAAAAGCACTGGATATACTAGCGGTATATGCCTTTCCCAGACTCTGGAATGAACTGGATCCAACCCTGCGAGGAACAGGTAATAGAAATGAATTCAAAAAGAAATTAAAAGAGAGACTTCTCTCTTCGTATCAGAAAAGCTTTCTGTGCGACAACCCCAACTGCCTCGAGTGTCAGCCTGGACAATAAGTTATCATACCGATTATTCATGCCATGCTGGAATGTAAAAACAGGAGTAGTGTATCCTGAAAGACCCTGGTTACCCCCCCCCCCCCCCTTCGAAATGTGTGCCTAGACTAACTGGTCTCATCACAAATAGTTTCTTGACCGATCTGGGGAAGGGCGGGATGTGTTCAGCTATTTGCTTTCTTCTCCGCTGGTATTAGACAAAATGTTTGAAAATTTCACTCTTTTTCAGAACGTTGTGCAGTTATTCTGTTGTCTTGACTTGAAATATCTACACATTATTTATTCTTTCCAGTGTCCGTATAATTACCCTTGTTATTACTTGCTTCTGAATAATTGCTCCTGGATAACTCGTCCACCCTTAAATGTATAAAGGAGTCACCTGGTCCGTAAATCAACAAGTCTAGAGGCTTACGGGGTAATTGTTGGCATTGTTGGCAGTGTTGGAGTTTAAAATTGGTGGGATATGACAGGTAGACAGACAATCTGGCTATATCATCTCCCAACGGTGTAAATCAATTGTAAATTTATAGTATTGTTATTACATTGTAACTGTATTTGATTTATACCGTTAAATAAAAAAACTAAACTATCATCTGCAGAATAACATAAAAATAAACAATGTTATAGAGAATACGTCGATTGAAATAGAACTAGGGAGGGGATTCACAAAAACTGTATTTAGAGAGTTGATATTCACAAGAAAACCGGCGTACGTGGATTGTTGAGTACCAGACACGTGTTTAAGATCCGGCCAATAGAAATGTGGTTATTTATAAAGTATATAATAAACAATGAATAATCCTTTTTCAGCAGTTCGTCTTTCAGAGTAAAGAAATGAGTAGGAGTAATCTGGTGCCCCATGTTCCCTCGGCGTCTCGATTATCCAATTTACGATTTGAACGAAGGGAGAGAACTCAAAACAAAAAAATTCGGACAAAAAGACATTTCTGATCGCAAGTTTAGAGAGTATTCAGTCTAAAATCGACGAAAGGTTGCAAATTGACTGCAAAATTTTAATATCGAGACGCTATTTGCTCATTTGGGGTCTCGATTCCCCCAAATCCTTTGTCTCTGCTTACAATCGTGAACGGAAATAAATAGCTCGTACAGATAAAGTCGAAATAAACCGTTTAATGAAGATGTTTTATGTGAAAAGACTTGATGAACAACGAATACATTCATTGTGTAGATTTGTTTATGTATTTATTTTAACTACCGTGCGTTAATCTTATTGTTCTCATTTCAAATAGCATAAATGAGATGCGACTAGCCAGTTCTGTTGCTATGGTCGATTTGCTCAAAGAACGAATTTGAAAAGATGGATTTTGTCTTCGGTGGATAGAAACAGGGATCCTTTTGCCCTCTTTGGGAAAGGGTCCGGAGCCCATGCAATTGGTAAAATTCACGTCATAAAGGCTCCATGTGGGAATTTGTTTGGTAGAAGAAACACACAAAGAATAAGAAATGTTACCATAATATTGAACTGAGAACATTAATACAGAAGCTGCATGTAGTACATGTATAGTACATAATATACTAACAAACACAAGCATGAAATAATGATCAATCTCCGTAATCTCTGTTAAATAAATTGTTTGTATACTATTAATGATGAAGATATTTATGTGATAGTCTACATTCTGTGGCTTTGTAGTTGCGTCTAGGCAAGTGTTGGCTACCTATGAAGGCAGTCAAGACTTGCCTAGAAGCAATTGACAAAGTTCCTCGGATGTACCTTGCAAACGTATCTAAAACCTACCTGCTTGGGCACCTATTTTTCTTACAGTAAAAAGTGGTGAAAGTCAAAAGTAGAACTTCAAGAATTAAGAAGGATCAAATTTTTATTTGAATGAGGACTGAGATTGGGACATTTTTGGTTTGAATTGGGAAAAATCTTGCCAAAGTGCCATTATTCGGCCCTTGTAGACACCCAAAATAGCACCTGTCGATTATCACTCTAAAATCAGTTGGGTTAAAAAGTCAACCCAAATCAACTGATCGGTATGCTTGTTTCAAACGCAACGGAGGGGTACACAGTGGAAGTGGTCAATATTTTAAACAAATTTCCTTTACCAATATAGCACCTCAACTCGTGGTTTCCAATCAGTTTCCATTTATTGCTGTAGAGGAGTATTAAAGCCACACGATCAGCTTGGGACATTTGATTTCAAAACACAAAAGTTGTTTCAAAGATCAGGCTTGAAAAGTTGTTGATTATGAATGTTAGGGAGAGAAGGGTTTCAAAGGAGGATCGAACCCGCGACCCCTTGCACACATTCAAAACTAACGTTTTGGTCGGTTGAGCCACCAGGGATGACATAGCTCTATAATAATATCAGTGAACTCGCATCAATTAATATTGGTAGTTGCACTTGACTGAGCACCTCTGTCAAGACAATGAAAAATCTAACTCACTGAAAGATGGAGAGAACGATTCCTCGGACAGCGGAGGCGTCCCAAAGCGTATTTTCTTTTTGAGCGTGCAATATCATTAGAGCTGGAGCCTTCAGCCACAATTCATTGGAAATTTCACTACTTCCATCAAGAGTCTGGAACATGTATACAACTCGGAAAATCCTTTTCCTTTGAACTCTGAATGCTCAAACTCATTTCTAACTTTTCCGCTTCTTTTTATTAATAACAAGCTTAAAATGTAATGTGACAGGCGCCCAACCGGAGGTGTGGGGGGGGGGGGGAGGAGGTGTTAATATAAAATTCGGAAGGCCATTGGGTTTCGGGGCCTGTGGCGAATATTTCAAGGCTGGGGTGCAAAGCCCTCATCTCAATCCTGGCTTGGACATTGAATGATGGGAATGGCAGTTTGGTCATTCGCAGTGTATTTAAATGCCACTGTTAGTAACTTATAACGATATAACTGATGTTTGAATGGTATATCACTTCGTGGTCTGGTGGGATTTCAGTCTGCTCTTGATCGAATGGTAGCGAGTTCGATTCCCTTTGTGATGTGTAAGACTATTCATTTTGTTATTTGTAACAACATCTCAAAAGTAAACATGATTTCCTGGTCGCATGGAGCTGAGTATTTGTTATAAATTCTCTTGTTAAATCCATTGTCATTTGAACTGAGACAAAATAATAATCACCGACACAAGCTGCCATTGTTGCTTTTTCAGGTTGTTTCCAATAAAATGTGTTTCAGTTGCATTGTTAATATTGTTCAATTGCGGCGGATGAATTGTTGTTCTTCGTGGCCCAGACGTAATTTTATATAACCACGACCGAAATGTTCCGTGTTTGCGAAGCGAAAGTGAACTTGCTTTTTCTTTGTGAAATGTCTGACGGGTAAAAATAATTTCTTGGGACGAGTGTCTGTATAAACCCATGAAACTAAAAATAGGACTCACTGACGCAAACTGTCATTGGAGCTAAATGAAAGGCTTCAATGTCAGTTTGGCCATTTGCATTATGTTTAAATGTAACTTAGAATAACATAATTATTGCTTGCTTGATGTAGCTTAGAGGTATTTCAGATTGTCTTTGATCAAGAGGTATCGAGTTCGATTCCCTTTCATGATGTACAAGATGATTTATTTTGTTCCCTTGTGAAATATCTCTCAAGTTTTCTTGATCGCATAGAGCCGAGTATTTGTTACAAACACTCTTGTTGAATCCGTTCTCTTGTGAACTCAGGCAAAACAACAATTACAGACGCAAGCCGTCAATGTCGCTTTTCCAAATTGTTTCCAATAAATTGTGTTTCAGTTGTACTGTTGATATTGTATAATTGAGGATAAGAAATTGTAGAGCGTCGTGGCCCAGTGGTAGTTTAATGTAAACACCACCAAAGGGATCTGTGTTCGATTCCCCTTTGCGAAAAGGGAATGGGCTTGCTTTTTCTTTCTTAAATTTTTTGTCTGACAAGTAAAAATGATTTCTTGGGACTGATGACTGTATAAAACTGTGGAACTCAAAATATTACCAACCCACTGACGCAAACTGTCATTGCATTTTGTTGTGCTTGCTAGGGAATATTCTGACCATGCGATTTTTTGAAAATGCTGTGATGTGCGTTTTACCGGCTCCGTGATAACTTGAAGTCTTCGGCTTTTGATCTTGGGGTTCTGGGTTCGACTCCACGACGAAGCACCAAGCGCTTGATGAAGTTCAATGATTGTAACAAAAGAGTTTTGACGCCGAAAAAACAAACAGTCTATAAAAGTTAGGGTTTCCAGTGTTTAAAAGCGACGTATGATTACATGCATTTTGGAAGTTTTTACGGAATATCAAGTTTGTTTTCTGTAAAATGAATTAAATTACATCTTGATTGTTAAACTAATTTAAACCTCGAACTCTGAATGAGAGCGTCCGTTTTACGAAATTGTTATTAGTATAAATAAATAAATAATTATAAAACCAAAGATTTTAATGAATAATCCTTTTCAGTCGCTCGTCTTTCAGAGTGAAGAAATTATTAGGGGTAATCCAGGCGCTTCCCTGTTACAAGTAGTCTCGATCACCCAAATCACGGTTTGAACGAAGGGAGAGAACTCAAAACAAAAATTCGGACAAAAAGACATTTCTGGTCGCAAGTTTAGAGAGTATTCAGCCTAAAATCGACGAAAGCTTGCAAATTGACTGCCAAATTATAATACCGAGACGCTATTTGCTTACTTGGGGTCTTGATTTCCCCAAATCCTTTGTCTCTGTTTACAGTCATGAACGGAATAAATAGATCGTAAAGATAAAGTTGAAATAAACCATTTAACGAATATATTTTATGTGAAAGAACTAATGAACAACGAATATATTCATTGCGTGAATTCATTTATGTATTTATTTTAACTACGTTAATCTTGGTATTCTCACTTTAAATAACATAAATGACATGTGACCAGTCAGTTCTGAATTATAATATCAGACATCAGCCCCGTGTGAATCATTTATTACCTATCCTCCCAATAACATTTTTTGTTATATAGATTATGGAGACAGAATCAGTAATAACTGATCCCTACAGGGCTGATGTCTAATATCATAACTTAGTACCCCTACACAAGAGCAATTCACCCAGCTAGTATCGACACTAAAGGAGACCTTTTCGAAGGCTTCTTCTTGGATGGTGGTGTTGGAAGGTCTGTTTGGGTTTATTTCGAGATTATTTTGCACATTTTCAGCGTTATATTAGACAGATATAGTTACAGTGGCGAGATGAATAATTTGGCGTGTGGGGCGGCAGTGTAATTTGGAGGTTCGAAGGTTTCTTAAAAATCATTTTCTCTGTTTTTCTATTAACAGTATTGGTTGGAAGCGTGGCCCATACACGGGTTATACAACAAGTATTTTGTTCTGTATAAACAAGTGTGAAGGTTTTTTATCAACATTTTGAAGTGTAATTAATGTTCAAATATTTGAGATCTGAAGGAATAAGATAATGCAAGTTTTCATTTCCTTCCTTGTAAAATACCGTCAACGAGAACCGAACCCGCAACGATTTGAATACCAAGACAGGGCAGTTACCTCTAGACCGCAAGAACACATGAACAATGGTTTATTTATCTCATCAGAACCATTACTTATCAAGTCTAATATAAATGCTATATAATATTAATAAATATATAGTATCCTTCTAAAGCAAGTGGTCGGGAATTTTCCGCGGAAGGCCAATATATTTTTCTTCAAGTCCTCTGGGCAGTTGTTAGCAATAAAATTAAATTGTTGTTGATAAACTAGCTCAACACAGGGATCGAACTCACGACGTTGAGATCAGAAGACAAACTTTCTACCACAACGCTATCCAAACAACATAAAACCAGCATGGATTTTGAATCCTTCTCTTATGCTGTCCAGTAGTGATCAAAAGTTAAGGTCCATTTACCAATCAAGACTGGTTTAACCGCGTCTCTTAGACTTGAGAACGGATTTAACAAGAGTGTTTGTAACAAATACTCGGCTTCTCAAGAGTATTTGTAACAAATACTCGGCTCCATGCGATCAAGAAAACTTGAGAGATGTTTCACAAGGGAACAAAATAAATCATCTTGTACATCATAAAGGGGAATCGAACTCGAGACCTTTTGATCACAGACAATCTGAAATACCTCTCAGCCACGAAGTTCGACATCACGCAAACAATAATTATGTCATTCTAAGTTATATTTAAACATATTGCAAATGGCCAAACTGGCATTGACGCCTTTCATTTAGCTGCAATGACAGTTTGCGTCAGTGAGTCCTATTTTTAGTTTCATGGATTTTTCAGATACTTGTCCCAAGAAATTATTTTTACCCGTCAGACATTTCACAAAGAAAAAGCAAGTTGACTTTCGTTTCGCAAACACGGAACCTTTCGGTCGTGGTAAAATAAAATTACCACTTGGTCACGAAGAACTACAATTTATCAGCCGCAATTGAACAATATTAACAATACAACTGAAACACATTTTATTGGAAACAATCTGTAAAAGCAACAGTGGCAGCTTGCGTCGGTGATTATTATTTTGTCTGAGTTTAAACGACAATGGATTTAACAAGAGTATTTATAACAAATACTCAGCTCCAGGCGATCAGGAAATCATGTTCACTTGTGAGATGTTTTTAAAAATAACAAAATGAATAATCCTACACATCACAAAGGGAATCGAACTCGATACCATTCGATCAAGAGCAGACTGAAATCCCACCAGACCACGAAGTGACATACCATTCAAACATCAATTATATCGTTATGAGTTACTAACAATATGGCATTTAAATACACTGCAAATGAACAAACGGTCATTCTCATCATTCAGTGACCAGGCCGGGATTGAGATGAGGGCTTTGCACACCACCCTTGAAATATTCGCCAAAGGCCCCGAACCACAATGGCCTTCCGAATTTTATATTAACACCCGGTTGGGCGCCTGTCACCTTACATTTTAAGCTTGTTATTAACACAAAGAAGCTGAAAAGTTAGAAATGAGAGTTTGAGCATTCAGAGCTCAAAGGAAAAGGATTTTCCGAGTTGTATACGTGTTCCAGACTCTTGATGGAAGTGGTGAAATTTCAAATGAATTGTGGCTGAAGGCTCCAGCTCTAATAATATTGACCGCACAAAAAGAAAATACGCTTTGGAACGCCTAAGCTGTCCGAGGAATCGTTCTCTCCATCTTTCAGTGAGCTGGATTTTTCATTGTCTTGACAGAGGTGTTCAGTCAAGTGCAACTACCAATATAAGTTGATGCGAGTTCACTGATATTATAATAAAGCTATGTCATCCCAGGTGGCTCAATCGACCAAAACGTTAGTTTGGAATGTGTGCAAAGGGTCGCGGGTTCGATCCTCCTCTGAAACCCTTCTCTCCCTAACATTCATAATCAACAACTTTTCAAGTCTGATCTTTGAAACAACTTTTGTGTTTTGAAATCAAATGTCCCAATCTGATCGTGTGGCTTTAATACTCCTCTACAGCAATAAATGGAAACTTATTGGAAACCACGAGTTAAAGTGCTATATAAGTAAAGGAAATTTGTTTAAAATATTGACCTCTTCCACTGTGTACCACTCCGTTGTGTTTGAAACAAGCATACCGATCAGCTGATTTGGGTTGACTTTTTAACCCAACTGATTTTAGAGTGATAATCGACAGGTGCTATTTTGGGTGTCTACAAGGGCCGAATAATGACATTTTGGCAAGATTTTTCCCAATTCAAACCAAAAATGTCCCAATCTCAGTCCTCATTCAAATAAAAATTTGATCCTTCTTAATTCTTGAAGTTCTACTTTTGACTTTCACCACTTTTCACTGTAAGAAAAATAGGTGCCCAAGCATGTAGGTTTTAGATACGTTTTCAAGGTACATCTGAGGAACCTTGTCGGTTGTTTCTAGGCAAGTCTTGACTGCCTTCATAGACAGCCAACACTTGCCTAGACACAACTACAAAGCCACAGAATATAGACTATCACATAAATATCTTCATCATTAATAGTATACAAACAATTTAATTAACAGAGATTACAGAGATTGATCATTATTTCATGCTTGTGTTTGTTATAAAACGTATATTATGTACTATACATGTACTACATGCAGCTTCTGTATTAATGTTCTCAGTTCAATATGATGGAAACATTTCTTATTCTTTGTGTGTTTCTTCTCCCAAACAAATTCCCATTTGGAGCCTTTATGACGTGAATTTTACCAATTGCATGGGCTCCGGACCCTTTCCCAAAGAGGGCTGAAGAATCCCTGATCGATTTACAAAAAAACATTCCTATCCACCCAAGACAAATCCATCTTTTCTAATTCGTTCTTAGAGCAAATCGGTCATAACAACAGAACTGGCTAGTCGCATCTCATTAATGCTATTTGAAATGAGAACACTAAGATTAACGTACAGTAGTTAAAATAATTACATAAGCAAATCTACACAATGAATGTATTCGTTGTTCATCAAGTCTTTTCACATAAAACATCTTCATTAAACAGTTTATTTCAACTTTATCTGTACGATCTATTTATTCCGTTCATGATTGTAAACAGAGACAAAGGATTTGGGGAAATCGAGACCCCAAGTGAGCAAATAGCGTCTCGGTATTATAATTTGGCAGTCAATTTGCAAGCTTTCGTAGATTTTAGGCTGAATACTCTCTAAACTTGCGACCAGAAATGTCTTTTTGTCCGAATTTTTGTTTTGAGTTCTCTCCCTTCGTTCAATTCATGATTTGGGTGATCGAGACTACTTGTAACAGGGAATCGCCTGGATTACCCCTAATAATTTCTTCACTCTGAAAGACGAGCGACTGAAAAGGATTATTCATTAAAATCTTTGGTTTTATAATTATTTATTTATTTATACTAATAACAATTACGCAAAACAGACGCTTTCATTCAGAGCTCGAGGTTTAAATTAGTTTAACAATCAAGATGTAATTTAATTCATTTTACAGAAAACAAACTAGATATTCCGTGAAAGCTTCCAAAAAGCTTGTAATCATCCGTGGCTTTTAAACACTGGCAACCCTAACTTTTATAGGCTGTTTGTTATTTCCGTGTCAAAACTCTCATCAAGCGCTTGGTGCTTTGCCGAGGAATCGAACCCAGAACCCCAAGATAAAAAGTCGAACACTTCAAGTTTCCGCGGAGCCGGTAAAACGCACTTCAAATCATTTTCAAAACATCGCGTGGTCAGAATATTCCCTAACAAGCACAACAAAATGCAATGACAGTTTGCGTCAGTAGGTTGGTAATATTTTGAGTTTCACAGTTTTATTCGGTCATCAGTCCCAAGAAATCATTTTTACTTGTCAGACATAAAATTTAAGAAAGAAAAAGCAAGTCCATTTCCTTTTTGCAAAGGGGAAACGAACACGGAACCTTTTGATGGTAGTTGCATTAAATTACCACTCTGCCACGACGCTTTACAATCCCTTATCCCCAATTATACAATATGAACAGTACAACTGAAACACATTTTATTGGAAACAATTTGGAAAAGCGACATTGACAACTTGCGTCTGTAATTGTTGTTTTGCCCGAGTTCACAAGAGAACGGATTTAACAAGAGTATTTGTAACAAATACTCGGCTCCATGCGATCAAGAAAACTTGAGAGATGTTTTACAAGGGAACAAAATAAATCATCTTGTACATCATAAAGAGGAATCGAACTCGATACCTTTTGATCAGAGACAAACTGAGATACCTCTTAGCCACGAAGTTCTACATCAAACAAGCAATAATTATGTCATTCTTAGTTACATTTAAGTTACAGTTTAAACATACTGCAAATGGCTAAACTGACATTGAAGCCTTTCATTTAGCTGCAATGACAGTTTGCGTCAGTGAGTCCTATTTTTAGTTTCATGGGTTTATACTGATACTTGTCCCAAGAAGTATAGGTTACAGCATAGAAAACGAGTGATATTGAATATACAATCGCGAGAGTAAGTTAACGAGGACTTGTCCGAGTAACTAGCTCGAGCGATTGTATGTTCAATATCACGAGTTTTTGTGCTGTAACCGACTTGTCACATTGATGTTTGCACAAACAATCAAAACACGAACAATCAAACACTCCACTGAACCCTTGTCTGACACGTGTCCATTCCCGTTTATTTAGTTAATTTCTTAAGCCAAACTTGCAAGACACATGAAGATTGATGGAAAGCAAGTGATATTACTTCATTTTTTCCGTTTCGTCATTGCGCTCAAAAGGTTGAGCGAGAAATTAAACGATCCATTTATCATTTACACCCGGGTGTGGATTTCTTTCTTTAACTCTTTCAATAAAATCAAAAGTCAGGTAAATTCTCGTTTCTCTGTTCAAAACATTTTAGCACAGGTGCCCTTAATCTTTCCTCTCGGCTGTGTTTGTATTAGAACTGACAGGTTACACAATCACTGTCTATTGTTCCTTGATTGGTAAAAGTGTGGCGATATATGTTGAATATCACACATGCTCTAACCAACTCTTCGAAATATATCACACACTTTTAACAAAGGCGTGACGTCATAACTATGTGACAAATTATTTTTACCCGTCAGACATTTCACAAAGAAAAAGCAAGTTGACTTTCGCTTCGCAAACACGGAACCTTTCGGTCGTGGTTATATAAAATTACCACTGGGCCACGAAGAACTACAATTCATCAGCCGCAATTGAACAATATTAGCAACACAACTGAAACACATTTTATTGGAAACAATCTGAAAATGCAACATTGGCAGCTTGTGTCGGTGATTATTATTTTGTCTGAGTTTAAACGACAATGGATTTAACAAGAGTATTTATAACAAATACTCAGCTCCAGGCGATCAGGAAATCATGTTTACTTGTGAGATGTTTTTGAAAATAACAAAACGAATAATCTCACACATCACAAAGGGGAATCGAACTCGTTACCATTCGATCAAGGGCAGACTGAAATCCCACCAGACCACGAAGTAATATACCATTCAAACATCAATTATATCGTTATGAGTTACTAACAATGGCATTTAAATACACTGTGAATGACCAAACTGTCTGTCATCCCCATCATTCAATGACCAAGCAGGGATTGAGATGAAGGCTTTGCACCCACCCTTGAAATATTCGCCACAGGCCCCGAACCCCAATGGCCTTCCGAATTTTATATTAACAACCCCCCCCCCCCCCCACCCCCGGTTGAGCGCCTGTCACCTTACATTTTAAGCTTGTTATTAATAAAAAAAAAGAAGCTGAAAAGTTAGAAATGAGAGTTTGAGCATTCAGAGTTCAAAGGAAAAGGATTTTCCGAGTTGTATACATGTGCCAGACTCTTGCTGGAAGTAGTGAAATTTCAAATGAATTGTGGCTGAAGGCTTCAGCTCTAATAATATTGCACGCTCAAAAAGAAAATACGCTTTGGGACGCCTAAGCTGTCCGAGGAATCGTTCTCTCCATCTTTCAGTAAGCTCGGTTTTTCATTGTCTTGACAGAGGTGTTCAGTCAAGTGCAACTACCAATATAAATTGATGCGAGTTCACTGATATTATAATAAAGCTATGTCATCCCAGGTAGCTCAATCGACCGAAACGTTAGTTTTGAATGTATGCAAAGGGTCGCGGGTTCGATCCTCCTCTGAAACCCTTCTCTCCCTAACATTCATAATCAACAACTTTTCAAGTCTGATCTTTGAAACAACTTTTGTGTTTTGAAATCAAATGTCTCAAGCTGATCGTGTGACTTTAATACTCCTCTACAGCAATAAATGGAAACTTATTGGATAATTGGAGCCTTCATAACGTGAATTTTACCAATTGCATGGGACCCGGACCCTTTCCCAAAGAGAGAAGAAGAATCCCTGATCGATTTACAAAAAAAAATCCAGTCCACCCAAGACAAATCCATCTTTTCTAATTCGTTCTTAGAGCAAATCGACCATAGCAACAGAACTGGCCAGTCGCATCTCATTTATGCTATTTTAAATATGAACACTAAGATTAACGTACGGTAGTTAAAATAATAACATAAACAAATCTACACAATAAATGTATTCGGTATTCATCAAGTCTTTTCACATAAAACATCTTCATTAAACAGTTTATTTCAACTTTATCTGTACGATCTATTTATTCCGCTCATGACTGTAAACAGAGACAAAGGATTTGGGGGAATCGAGACCGCAAGTGAGCAAATAGCGTCTCGGTATTATAATTTGGCAGTCAAATTGCAAGCTTTCGTCGATTTTAGGCTGAATACTCTCTAAACTTGCGACCAGAAATGTCTTTTTGTCCGAATTTTTGTTTTGAGTTCTCTCCCTTCGTTCAAATCGTGATTTGGGTGATCGAGACTACTTGTAACAGGGAAGCGCCTGGATTACCCCTAATAATTTCTTCAATCTGAAAGACGAGCGACTGAAAAGGATTATTCATTTAAATCTTTCTTTAGTTTTATAATTATTTATTTATTTATTTATACTAATAACAATTACGCAAAACAGACGCTTTCATTCAGAGCTCGAGGTTTAAATTAGTTTAACAATCAAGATGTAATTTAATTCATTTTACAGAAAACAAACTAGATATTCCGTAAAAGCTTCCAAAATGCTTGTAATCATCCGTGACATTTAAACACTGGCAACTCTAACTTTTATAGGCTGTTTGTTATTTCTGTGTCAAAACTCTTTTGTCACAAGCATTGAACTTCATCAAGCGCTTGGTGCTTCGCCGGGGAATCGAACCCAGAACCCAAGATCAAAAGTCGAACACTTCAAGTCACCGCGGAGCCGGTAATACGCACTTCAAATCATTTTCAAACATCGCGTGGTCAGAATATTCCCTAACAAGCACAACAAAATGCAATGACAGTTTGCGTCAGTTGGTTGGTAATATTTTGAGTTTCACAGTTTTATACAGTCATCAGTACCAAGAAATCATTTTCACTTGTCAGACATAAAATTTAAGAAAGAAAAAGCAACCCCATTTCCTTTTCGCAAAGGGAATCGAACACGGAACCTTTTGATGATAGTTGCATTAAATTACCACTGGGCCACGACGCTCTACAATCTTTTATCCTCAATTATACAATATCAACAGTACGACACTGAAACACATTTTATTGGAAACAATTTGGAAAAGCGACATTGACAACTTGCGTCTGCGATTGTTGTTTCGCCTGAGTTCACAAGAGAACGGATTTAACAAGAGTGTTTGTAACAAATACTCGGCTCCATGCGATCAAGAAAACTTGAGAGATGTTTCACAAGGGAACAAAATAAATCATCTTGTACATCATGAAGGATCGGCTCCATGCGATCAAGAAAACGCGTTCACTTGGGAGATGGTTTACAAGGGAACAAAATAAATCATTCTGTACATCATAAACGGGAATCGAACTCGATACCTTTTGATTAGAGACAATCTGAAATACCTCTAAGCCACGAAGATCTACATCAAGCAAACAATAATTATGTCATTCGAAGTTACATTTAAACATACTGCAAATGGCCAAACTGGCATTGAAGCCTTTCATTCAGCTGCAATGACAGTTTGCGTCAGTGAGTACTATTTTTAGTTTCATGGGTTTACACAGATACTTGTCCCAAGAAATTATTGTTACTCATCAGACATTTCACAAAAAAAGCAAGTTGAATTTCGCTTCGCAAACACAGAACCTTTCGGTCGTGGTTATATAAAATTACCACTGGGCCACGAACTTCAATTCATCAGCCGCAATAAAACAAAATTAACAATACAACTGAAACACATTTTATTGGAAACAATCTGTAAAAGCAACAATGGCAGCTTGCGTCGGTGATTATTATTTTGTCTGAGTTTAAACGACAATGAATTTAACAAGAGTATTTATAACAAATACTCAGCTCCAGGCGATCAGGAAATCATGTTTACTTGTGAGATGTTTTTGAAAATAACAAAATGAATAATCTCACACACCACAAAGGGGAATCGAACTCGCTACCATTCGATCCAGAGCATACTGAAATCCCACACGTCCACGAAGTAATATACCTTTCAAACATCAATTATGTCGTTCTGAGTTACTAACAATAACATTTAAATACACTGTAAATGACCAAACTGTCATTCCCATCATTCAATGACCAAGCCGGGGTTGAGATGGGGGCTTTGCAGCCCACCCTTGAAATATTCGCCACAGGCCTCGAACCCCAATGGCCTTCCGAATTTTATATTAACACCCCCCCCCCCCCTCCACCCCAGGTTGGGCGCCTGTCACCTTACATTTTAAGCTTGTTATTAATAAAAAGAAGCTGATCTTTGAAACAACTTTTGTGTTTTGAAATCAAATGTCCCAAGCTAATCGTGTGGCTTTAATACTTTAATACTCCCCTGCGGCAATAAATGGTGGTAATCGACAGGTGCTATTTCGGGTGTCTACAAGGGCCGAATAATGACATTTTGACAAGATTTTTCCCAATTCAAACTAAAAATGTCCCAATCTCAGTCCTCATTCAAATAAAAACTTGATCCTTCTTAATTCATGAAGGTCTAATTTTGACTTTCACCACTTTTTACTGTAACAGAAATAGGTGCCCAAGCAGGTGGGTTTTAGATACGTTTGCAAGGTACAGCCGAGGAACCTTGTCAATTGTTTCTAGGCAAGTCTTGACTGCCTTCATAGACAGCCAACACTTGCCTAGACACAACTACAAAGCCACAGAATGTAGACTATCACATAAATATCTTCATCATTAATAGTATACAAACAATTTATTTAACAGAGATTACAGAGATTGATCATTATTTCATGCTTGTGTTTGTTATAAAACGTATATTATGTACTATACATGTACAACATGCAGCTTCTGTATTAATGTTCTCAGGTCAATATGATGGAAACATTTCTTATTCTTTGTGTGTTTTTTCTCCCAAACAAATTCCCATTTGGAGTCTTCATGACGTGAATTTTACCAATTGCATGGGACCCGGACCCTTTCCCAAAGAGGGCTGAAGAATCCCTGATCCTATCCACCCAAGACAAAATCCATCTTTTCTAATTCGTTCCTAGTGCAAATCGACCATAGCAACAGAACTGGCTAGTCGCATCTCATTTATGCTATTTGAAATGAGAACAATAAGATTAACGTACGGAAGTTAAAATAAATAAATAAACAAATCTACACACAGTGGCGGCGCTACGGGGGGGGGGGGGGGGCATGGGGGAGGCATTTGCCCCCCCCCCCCCCCCAACCATCTCGCATGCATTTCCATCCACCCTCACACACAAATACATTCAGTCACTCTCTCTCACACACACACACACCCCTCTCTTTTTTTATTCCCATACACACTTAGCCCAAAGCCTCAGGCTAGCTGATGAACACATCCAGGCAGTAGAGATTTAAAGATTCGGATGCAGATACTTATAAGTTATAATTAAGTTATGAGCCAACAAAGGCATCTCTCTCTCCCTCTCTCCCTCTCCCTCCCCTCTCCCCCCCCCCTCTCTCTCTCTCTCTCTCTCTCTCTCTCTCTCTCTCTCTCTCTCTCTCTCTCTCTCTCACGCACAGACCCACCAGACGCGGATCCAGGATTTTTTGAAAGGAGGACCGCTAATTACCATTACATTTAGTCGAAACTTGGACCCAAAGTCCGTAATATAATTTTTTGGTTAGGTACGTCCACAGGACGTACCAAACCAAAAAAGTATATTACGGACTTTGGGTCCAAGTTTGGACTACCTCATAACAAAGTAATGATACGATCCTTTACGTATTTGCCCCCCTTCATGGGAGTCTGCCCCCCTAGTTGCCCCCCCCCCCCCCACAAAAAAATTTCTGGCGCCGCCACTGTCTACACAATGAATGTATTCGTTGTTCATCAAGTCTTTTCACATAAAACATCTTCATTAAACGGTTTATTTCGACTTTATCTGTACGAGCTATTTATTCTGTTCACGATTGTAAACGGAGACAAAGGATTTGGGGGAATCGAGACCCCAAATGAGCAAATAGCGTCCCGATATTAAAATTTTGCACTCAATTTGCAACCTTTCGTCGATTTTAGACTGAAGACTCACTAAACTTGCGATCAGAAATGACTTTTTGTCCGAATTTTTTGTTTTGAGTTCTCTCCCTTCGTTCATATCGTAAATTGGGTAATCGAGACGCCGTGGGGACATGGGGCACCAGATTACTCCAACTCATTTCTTTACTTTGAAAGACGAAGGGCTGAAAAGGATTATTAATTTTTATTATATACTTTATAAATAACCACATTTCTATTGGCTGGATCTTAAACACGTGTCTGGTACTCAACAATTCACGTACGCAGGTTTTCTTGTGAATATCAACTTTCTAAATATAATTTTTGTGAATCCCCTCCCTTGTTCTATTTCAATCGACGAAATCTCTATAACATTGTTTATTTTTATGTTATTCTGCAGATGATAACTATTTTATTGTTAAATAAAAGTATTTCTGGTTGATATAATTGAACTTTTAATTGACAAATAGAAGATTGTTTTTTGAGGATGGTGTGTATAATAAAACAGTTATGGACTTTTGTGGTGGTAAATATGATGTGATATAAACCTAAAAAAACTTATATTGACCGAGGCGTTAGCTCGGTCAATATAAATGTTTTAGGTTTATATCACATCATATTCACCACCACAAAAGTCTATATTTGTATATTACTATATGCTAGGATGTGAATTATCGCAAATTATCTAAAAGAAATATTCCTTAGTAGCTTCCTAAATGACGTCACGTTTCGGCACGTGACGTCGCCTTGAACGTCGCCTTGAAGGAACGATCGGCAGATCTTTGTTATTGTCTTGAAACTGTTTGCAGTCGAATTGAGCGGAATATTGCGTGGTACAATGTCACATGGCATATAATAAAAGGAAAATCTACGCTATTTAGTGAATACCGGGAATTATCTCATGAGTGTGGATCTGAAAGTTTTATTTTTCACGAGCGTTTGCGTGAGTGCAAAATAATTCTTTCAGGTCCAAATTCTTCGGCGCGTGACGTCGTCTTGAACGTTGCCTTGAAGGAACGATTAGCAGATCTTTGTTGTTGTCTTGGAACTGTTTGCAGTCGAATTGGGCTGAACATTGCGCAGTAAAATGTCATAATGTCATGTTGCATATAATAAAAAGACAATGTACGTTATTTTGTGAATATCGGGAATTATCGCATTCGTGTGAACCTGAAAGTATTAGTTTTCACTCGCGCAAGGGCTCGTGGAAAATAAAACTTGTAGGTCCACACCCATTAGATAATTCCCAATATTCACTTAAACAGGGTAGACATCCTTTATATAATTCTGGTTTTATAAATATTTGTTAATATTGATAATAATTGAAACAGAAGCTCTCAATAAGAGTTAGAGGTTTAAATTAGTTTAGAAGTCAAGATGAAATTTAATTCATTTTACACAAATACAAACTAGATATCCTGAAAATACTTCAAAAATCCTTGCAATCATCCATAGCTTAAAATACATGTATGGACTGTGGCAGTGCATTTGGGGGTCATAACATGTGATTTCCAGCAATTCTGAAAAATGCACTCAATGACTCATTCGTGACCTCAGTGATCTTTGAACCTTCATTGAGTTTCAAAACATTTGGTGTTGATCCCAGGTCCATTTATACATCGTATCATGCTTGAGATATGAGCATGACCTACTTTCAGTATTTTTGGTTCCCACCCTTTTTTGTGTGCGAAAATAGATCATGAATGTTCAGAATGAATTGGGGTCATAAAATGTGATTTCCACTTCCATCTGAAAAATGCATTCAATAACCCCTTGGTGATTTCAGTAACCTTGACCCATATTTTGAACCGCCTTTTAGTTTCGAATCATTTTGGTGTTGGTCTTCGGTACACATGTAATACCATGCTTGAGATATGAGAGTGACCCACTTTAAAAATGTTTGACCACGCCCACGTTTTTGAGTGTAAAAATGCATTATGAACTTTGGGAATGCATTAGAGGGTTAAACATGTGATTTACAGCAATTCTGAAAATGCATTCAATTACGCCTAGGTGATCTCATTGAACTTGACCCATATTTTGAACCTCCATTGAGTTTAAATTCATTTGTTGTTGGTCCCAGGTCCATAGGTCATACCATGCTTGAGATAGGAGCGTGACCTAATTTCAAAATGTTTGGCGACGTCTACTTTTTTATTGTAAAAATGCATGTATGAACTTAGAGAATGCATAAGGGTTTGTGTGCGAGATGGGATGGGATGGGACGCGAGGTATATATTGTTCAAAGTTGTGTGAGACATAGAGAATATGTATTGTAAATGGTCACTGATACTGCATCTCAACTGGTCCAAGAAGAGACTCAACTAAACAGAAAGATCCAGCAATACCAAGTCATTTAATCAAGTTTCTACAGAAAAGACACCACACTAAAGCTACATATGAAACCCGAAAAAGATCAGGTGAGGGAATGCGACCTGTAGGGTGTACTAATGGAATTGCTGACAATTTATATGCCAAATTCAAGATGGCCAATGGCGGGCATGTTTTTGAACGAAATTCAGAAAACTTTGATAGATCCCATGAAGACATTACACCAAAGCTACCAAAGCTACAGGTGAAATTTGAAACAAATTGGGTGAGATATGTAGCCTGTAGGGTGTGCAAATTGAATGGCAACTTATATGCCAAATCTCCAAGATGGCTAAAGACATTTCCTCATATTGCACTAAGTTAAAATTTGGGGTTAACCCCCCCCCCCCCCCCCTTAGGAAGCCCAAATAGTAACTGAGGGACTTAATTTGAACAAACCTGAATATGACCCACG
The DNA here is from genome assembly GCA_031216915.1 of Pictodentalium vernedei. Taxonomy (NCBI): domain Eukaryota; kingdom Metazoa; phylum Mollusca; class Scaphopoda; order Dentaliida; family Dentaliidae; genus Pictodentalium; species Pictodentalium vernedei. The sequence goes on from CM062292.1 coordinate 173,432,174, forward strand.
TAATATACCAAATACTAAAAGATTTTGACTGGTGGTTCCGGAGAAGAAGATTTTTAAAGCCCATTCTCCATATTGACCTAACGTAAATTTTCGGGCTCCTGTATTGAGCAAAATGTGAACCGAGGGCTTAATTTGAACACACTTGTATCTGACCCCCGCCCCCGCCCGCCCCCACCCCTATGGACGCTATATGCCAAATATCAAGATTCTGATCAGTGGTTCTGGAGAAGAATTTTTTTTATTTTTTGCAAATATACTGATACATCATTTTTACAGACTACCCCCCCTCCCCCCCCCCCCCCCCCCCCCCCACACACACACCTATAGAACACCCTGACACAACCGATCGCATTTTTTACCACTCTATTCCACTGATCCTAAGGATCCTTCATAGCAAATAACAGTTCCCAGTTCGGTGTGGTTTGGGAAATATGGGCATTTGGAAATATTTGATTTTGTATTTTAGCTTCTGGGGTACCCACGGGAACACCGGACATTTTTTGCGTGAATTAAGTACGTATGACCCAATAATACCATAGACTAAATTTGGTTCAAATCGGACCATCGGTTCAGAAAATAGAAATTTTGGGCAGGGCCAAAATTCTTGCCGTTTCTATTAAAAAGGCAAATATTGCTCCATGAACTTCAAAAGGAAGTTCCATACCAAATATCTAGTCATTGCACCCACTGGTTCATGAGAGTAGTTTTTTTTTAAATTTTGGAGTATTTTCCCCCACTCCTCCCTATGAAGAGTGGCAACTTTATTTGAAAAAATTTGAATTGACATATGATAAGGAACATGCATATCAAATTTTGTTTAATTTGGCCCTCTGGTTTGTGGAGAGAAGTCGATAATGTAAAGTTGACGCCAGACGGACGAACGACGGGTAGAAAGTGATCACTTAAGCTCCCCTGACTTTCAGTCAGTTGAGCAAAACGGGGCACTGGGTTGAATTATTATATTCGATATGGTAGGACATGTACATTGAGTTGGGTCAATAGGTGAGTTTGTAGATTAGTCAATGGAGTGGGGAGGAGGAAGGCATAATACGTCGTGTGGCCATTGACAGTAAAGATAACCTTTCCACTTCGGTTCAGTTGAAAACCCCGTACCCCTTTTTGTCTGGACAACTAGAGCCCAAATGGCAAATGCTGGACAACTTGCACCCACAGCTAGACAACTCGTATCCATTTCTATATGAATGGGTTTGAGCTGTCAAAACGTGGGTGCGAGTTATCCAAACGTGGGTACGAGTTATTCAGACGAAAAATTGACAGGAGTTGTCAAATTTTGGGTACGACTAGTCTGGTACGACTTGTCTCGTAAGTAATAAGACTATTTACGACGGTTGATAAGGCGTTCATGTATATTATTCCCTGACATCTTTTCAGTTTTCTTGCACCAGTTGACTGTTTGTCGGACAGTGCAAACTCAGTTGGTTGTACTGTTAAAAACTCTGTTTTTGTAAATAGTCACACAGTCAGGGAGACGACACTGGTCCCAGTTATGAGCCCGATTTATGATTTAAGTGTCACGGATGTTCCGCATGAAGAACCCAATGAAGTGGAAAGTGACGCTTTTAAGCATTCTGAGAGTAAAATGTATTTAAAACGTAACAGATCTTGTATTTCGGTATCATTTATCAAAATCTCGTTCGCAAAAATTACAAATATTTTCGTGAGTCAAGTCAACCAATTCTACGTTTAAAGACAAATTCACACAGAATCGGACCTCAGCCTGTTCTAGAAATAATAGTAAACTATTCTACTTACTGTGTCTAGACTGGATTTCCTAGGTACATCCAATAAATGAACACAATCTCCCAAAAATGACGGTAGCCCGCGTGCAGTTTTTCAGTTTCCTACGTTTCAGCTAGGTGAGTCTCGCCGAACAGCTCACAATTTCCGTTTCAGCCGACTGTCCGCTTATACCCTGTGTCTATTCCTACAATTTCACTGCGTGGATACCTTTCTCTCATCGTTCCTCTCCAAGTTCAAAATGCTACCTTCGTCTCTTGTACACGCATAATTTGCTGAACTGAGAGTGCGTGGGCTCAGTGGTAGACTGCTGAACTTCTGTGCTAGAGGTCCCGAGTTCGATCCCCGTCTGGGACAACCCGCGTTGTGTCCTTGGGCAAGGGACTTTATTCCGGTTGCCTACATGGGGGCACAATGAAGGCTTGTACTAAGGCGTACTGCACGTCGATGGTGCGCATATCTTCAGCCTCTGTAACCCTGCTTGAGCGGAGCTTGAACAGAGTTAGAACGTTGAGGATCTGACAGTTACTCGTCGTTGCTCGGTGGTTCTCTCCGGATACTCTGGCTTCCCCCGCCCGTAAAACTGTCACGGGCACGATTAACAATTGTGCATAAGTATGTGACATTAAGCACCAATAATAATATAAATAAATAATTTGCTGAACTCGTTTCGTAAACTTTATAATAAACTGGGGACTCGTTCCGGATCCTCGATATACAAAACCTGAAACATAGAATATCGATGCCCATCCATTGTCGAAGCCCTCTGCACAAAGATATCCTGACAATGGAAATGTCACGATGTTTCCCACCATTGCACCTGAAAGAAACATTTGAAAATAGTTATCAATAACGATACAGTATTTTGTTTCTTTTAATCGGGAGAAGGGGTGGAGTGGTTGTGTGTGTGTGGGGGGGGGGGGGGGGGGGTGTCACCTTTCCAGCTTTTTTGTTGCCCTGAACTAAGAAGAGGAAATATAGAGTCTGTTACAATGAAATCATTTTAACTGAATAACTGCTTTAACCCTTTACCTAACATGAAAAGCAGACGACACTCGCGAAAACAATTCTTGACTAACTATTTTTTTCATTTTTTGTCTCCAAAACATAGGTTATGAATCCTCATTGGAACGAGCTCGTTCCAACGAGGGGTCATAACCTATGTTTTTGAGACCAAAAATGAAATAATAATTGGCGATTTTTGAGAATAGCGCTGGCCGGGTTTGGCCGTTACGCTGGATAAAGGGTTAAATATATTCATTTAACTGGAGACCAAATAGAATCACTCCATCACACAGAAATTTATCTACTGTTATACATATCTGTTATATTGTGTACTGCTGTATTCAGCAGTTTTACTTTTTCTGCTTTTCTATTCTGTAATATATACAAATAATGTATTCTGTGATTAAAATAATGTTCCAATAAGAATAAAATCCTCGCCCTCTGATTGGACGAGAGCTCGCTTAGTTTTTTCTGTGTTTATGGCTTCAGTGGAAAATGTTATCGTCTGACGTCACAAAGTGAAATATTTGAAAAGATAGTAACAATCGGAAGAGATTCAAAGTATTTTCGAGGTCAGTGATCATTCTCGGAATGTTTTCTCACAACCCACTTATATAGACAATAAACATATAGTGTGTTTTTATATCTGTGTTATACAACGAGTTGAACTATGGTTTATTTTTTCGAGGCTTTCGCCGAGAAGAAATAAACCATATTTCAACGAGTTGTATAACACAGATATAAAAACACACTATATGTTTATTGTTTTTATCTGATAACAAACAGACACCCGTCTCGTGCGTCTACCCGACTTATATATGCTTCCCACGGGCCTCCAAAGAAAACCAGTCTACGAGACAAAAGAAATAGGACAAGACGCATAGAGTTGTGTCCCTTACATTACAAAATCGATGACGGCGATTGTAAAGTGCGATTGCACTTCTTGCATCATGTAACTGCGCTGGAACAAAATAAATTTCAACTATTTTATTAACAGTAACAAAACGGTGTTTCAGTAGAGTTATTCTTTTTTGGACATAGTTCCAGTTTTCTTCCGTGTTTTATGCTGTAGTCCCAATATAACAAATAATTTTGCGTTTGCTTACAATTTTTACGAAGTGTTTTTTTTTCAGGTAGAGCAAACGAACTTTTAATTAGCGCAGTTCCGCGAGTACTTTTCATCGAGGCCGTGACTATAAATAGTTCGCAGTCGCCGCATACTAATTACTATTAACATTCAAGTAATTTCTACAATGTTTTGAAGCAAAATTTTAGGTTGCCTTTATTGAAGCAAAATAAATAAGAAATGACACCATCAGAGGATTTTGACAAAGTGCAATAAGCGTACAATTAAAACCTGCCCTGTGATATAACGATGTTTCATGAATGAATGAATGAAAATGGAATTGAAAGAGGTCAGAGGTCGTTCGCATAAATTATAATTATATACAACACCCGTTGTATATACTTCAAGTATATACAACGGTTGTTATACTCTATGATTATCAGATAAAAAAAGGTATACTCACAACCCACTTATAAAAAGACCTTTATCCAAGTTATTGATTTTTTGTTGTCCAGTGATGGCAGAGGTGCACATGAGGTTTATTTACGAAATTTGTTATCGTAAAAGTTGCCTTGCTCATTGAAGTTGCCTTGTTCGTTTTACGATGTGGATATTGGGCTTTGGCTAGGGTCTTATTGGAACATATGTTTTCGCATCTCGGTTGAATGTAAGTAAGCTCCGAGTTGTAAACCCCAGACCATGTTACCGCCAATTCATCACAATAACTTATATTGTTTGAACTAAATTTGTCTCAAAAATATAGGTTATGACCCCTCATTGGAACGAGCTCGTTCCAAAGAGGGGTCATAACCTATGTTTTTGAGACAAAAAACGAAAATATAATGAAAATTAATTGTCGATTTCTGAGAATAGCGCTGGCCGGTTTTAGCCGTTACGTTGGGTAAAGGGTTAAATAACAGGAGTTAACTACAAAATCTGTATGCAATTAATAGGTCAAATGTGTATTCATGGCATGGTAAATGATTTGATGTTTGTAGGTTACATGTACTTTACATGATTATTCCACTAAGAGGTATCCAATTAAGTGGGTTTCTCTAGATAACAATGACTATCTAAAAGTGAAACTCATGTCCTTCTTTAGAAAGAACAGAGTCGATTCAGATTACTGCATTTTAAGGATTTCCTGTACGATTTAATGCATCAAAAAGATTTTCACAGATAATTCCAAGCTATCAAGCCACCAGGTCTAATTCTGTAAGGAATTCGACACAGTTATGGACTATTTGTTTACCTACTTTTCGAGGAGTTTGCGCGAAGACTACCGTCGATGTAATGTGGTGTACTTTTACTCACAAATATACACAGATATTATTTCTTGCACCAGTCATAGATATTCCAATCAATAAATATATAATTCACCTTGCAAACCTCAAGATACTCGACACAATTACAGTACAGTCGCCGTGGACTGGCCATAATCCACGCGTGGGCCGTGATGTCCACGCATGCTTTTACCGGGTAATAAAATCATAATAAGTGCAATTTTAATTAATGAAACTCCGGGTTGTACCTGGTGCTTCATTAATTAAATTGTTGATGATTATTCCTATAATTAATGTTTGGAATCTAATATTATTGCGTCCATGGAAATATTGCCCACCTGTGGAAAGTGACCTTCCACGGCGGCTGTACTGCAGTGGAACAACGCAGTCTAATCACAAAACTACTGCTGTCGACGAATCTCCATTCATAGTTGTATTATTAAATAATTTTTCTGTTCATTCATTTCAGGCAAAATGATTGGCTAATTATTTCTTTTTTTTTCATAACACAATGAACCGAAAAAAAAACGCATTTAGGCCCGCCCTAAGCCACGCCCCCATTATCTGTCTTGAAAATTACGTTGTACAGTGTGAATGGAAAAGAACCCCTGCACGCTAGTATTGTTTCAACATGAAATGTAATTAATATTTATCTCATCATATTAAAAAGACTATCAAAATAAAATTTAATAAACAATGAAATCCTTGTCACGATTTTTTATTCCATGTTCAATTTGTTTATACGCAATAGGTGATCGTCTGCATTCACAAAGGCCAAACATAGTGTAAATGGGCTACACGGTCTGGCCTTTGTTTTTTTTTTTGGTTTATAACTCAAGAAACAGACAGAAATAAACGATCATCTCTTATTTAGTAAACAAACATATCTGATGGTATTGGTAAAGTCATTAAACATTCTGTCAAACCAAGTCTAGATTGTGAAACTTTTCTGGCGTTGATTGAAAGAAAATGAATATTTATGGTATTTGGTAGATTCAATCGTCTGGAATATTTCAGTTGGTCGGAAAAGCAAACTGTGGGCTTTTCCGACCAACTGAAATGGACGAGTGAGTGTAAACAAAGACGATGGACTATTTAAAGGCTAGATTGGTTCCAGGCCATAACGGCGACGAATATCTTACATAATTAGACTGGTACGCAGAAAGCTCGGTAATTAGCCTGATTTCATCTTTTATTTCGATCAAAGAAATTCTTTTGGGAGTCTGGGAATCCTTTGTATGTCACCTGATATGAAAATGTCTGTATTCCATCACAGGATGCGCCTCATAACCCCAGTAATCTCCGCAGAGGATTGTTTGTACCGGTGCATTTACTGTATATTATAAGTTATGCAGTTTGTTAGTTACCTGTGACTCAAAATAGTTTATAAGGTGCCAGTTAATTCCATGTTGGATAACATCGAAGTTCCGGTCCAATATGGGATTAACTGACACCGTATTTGCCTTATTAGATCATTAACAGACTCTGTAAGGAGTACATACAAGACAAGGCAAAAGAAAAGACAAGACAAAAGATAAAAGGACAAGACAAGATGAGAAAAAAGACAAGATAAGACAAAAAACAAGACAAGACAAGACAAAAGACAAAAGACAAGACAAAAAACACGACAAGACAAGACAAAAGACAAGATAAAACAGGACAAAAACAAGACAAGACAAAAGACAAGTCAAGACAAAAGACAAGATAAACAAGACAAAAAACAAGACAAGACAAAAGACAAGACAAGACAAAAGACAAGATAAGCCAAGCCAAAAGCCAAGACAAGATAAAAGACAAGACAAGACAAAACAAGACAAAAAAAAAACAAGACAAAACTAGACGAGATTAGACTATACAAGACCAGACTAGACTAGGCAAAAGAGAAGACAAGGTAAGGTAATGTAGTAACAATAACACCCACACGAGGCTGAAGACAAATCATCCACATCAGAGATACAAAATATACAATAATAACACAATAATAAGTTGGACAATATCTGTACGAAAAACAAATAACGTCATTTTTTATCATGAGCGCTCCAATTCTCTTTAATAAATTTACAGACCATGTTAGAGGTGATGGATGCAGCATACATTACGATCGTCATTACGCATAACAGTTAGAAGTATATGTTACCTACTACTTGTTCTATACACCGAAGTAACAACTGCGATCAATAATAAATGAGAGCAGTCCTGAAAATGAGACGCGTGCAAATGCAATTGCTTCCATCAGCACCCATGTTTTCTATTTTACGGGAGCTAAAAAATGCACTCATTGAAAAATATTGTGGAGCACTACTATACTGTGAGAGCATATAAATGTGTATTGTTTTGAGAAAGCAGCACTCTGTGACCAGTGGCAAGTTACTGTCATAATTCGGCAATTCCTTTTACATTTAACCTTTTGAACACTAGTGATATTTGCCATTCCAGTTCAATGACAGCAATTATATAAGTCCATATTCATTATTTGGGGTAGACCAACCAATATTTTCAACGTGCAGCCGCGGGGCTGCACGTTGAAAATACTGATTGGTCTACCCCACACATTTACTGAACAGCCACCCTACTTAATGACGTTATGATGTATCATGTTCCTGGCTGGAAAAACGGTCGCTCGTATTCAAAGGGTTAATGTTTCTGGTGTTTGGTGACAGTATTCCTTCGAAAATTCATATACTAACATTTTACGGGTGCAATTTACTCTCGTCTCTGATTTTGAGGGAGCTTAAAACTACACCCGTCAATTTTGTTCATTTTCAGCACTGTGAGAGAGTTCTTCTTTATTTAACGTGAAGTGGTTACTGTCTGCCAATATTTTGAAGTTCAATGAATGAAGAGAAGACCACTCTAGACGGTCATCGTTTATAGAATTCGACTGGCCGTAAATAGTTTAAAAAATTGTGCTCTCTACAGGTGGTGTTTAAAACAAATGCAATCCTCGTATACTCGCAGGAGGTTATATATACGCCTTTTTTCTCTCCTACAGGTTTTCATCTTTAGCGTTATGTCGATAACTTGATAAACTATACACCCCATCTTTACCCTTTTCCATTCAAATAGTGAAAAAAGAACCATCATTATTGAATTCAAGCATTGGTCACAATCGCAACATTCATTGTAAACTGTCGTTTACAATAACGGTTGTCACGTTAGTTGCATACGTTATGCTCCATGTTTCTTATGCCTATCACATTACTGCTTTATCCCTTTACCTAACATGAAAAGCAGACGACACTTGCAAAAAAATTCTTGAATAACTAATTTTTTTCATTTTTTGTCTCAAAAACATAGGTTATGACCCCTCGTTGGGACGAGCTCGACGAGCTCGTTCCGACGAGGGGTCATAACCTATGTTTTTGAGACAAAAAAAATGAAAAAATAATGAAAATTAATTGGCGATTTTTGAGAATAGCGCTGGCCGGTTTTGGCCGTTACGTTAGGTAAAGTGTTAACCGTTTCATTAACATGAATAGGACACGACACTTGTCTTGCGAAACATTTTCTTGATTAAGTAAAAAACAATTCTTTTTCAAATCATAGCCAATAACCCATCCATGGAACGAGCTCAACAACATCGTACCAACGAGCGACAAAAAGCTATGCTTTGGAGGGGGAAAATGTAAAAATAATACAAATTTGGAAGGGAATTTTTCATGGAAATCGCTGGTCGGGTGTGGCTGTTATTTCCAATAAGGGTGGAAAACAAAAACAACAACAACAACAACAGAACATGAATTTGATACAGAACTCACCAGAATAGCACACAGACATGAGCTTGCTCCTCTCCAGCGGTGGTGCCCATCTGCCCCACATAGAATGCATAGCGGGGAAGGAGACCGCCTATAAAATAAAGTAGAGCCTTTTGTTAAAAATGATGTTAAAATCAGTTTCTGCGGACTTTCTGCATTCTACACTTTTTGGAAGTGAGTAACATAAGATCTTGCCATCCGGTATGCATTATTTTGCGTGAAGAATTCTTTGTCAAATGCTCCAATGGACATCTAATCAGTAAAGAGACAGGAATGACGAGAGGCATTACGTATCTGAGCCCTTTTATGGTCTCTAGATCATGGTCTCGCACATATGGTCAGCGGCTCAGAGGTGTAGAAATCTGGTGGGGTGTGTGTGTGTGTGTGGGGGGGGGGGGGGGGGGGGTACAGAGGGCACTTATTTTCTGGTTCTCGTTTTTGAAAGTCAGTCACGATACCGTTAATTTGTAGTTAACGGTTCTGAAAATGAGTGATAATGATCGGGAAATTCATAGGCTAGAACCAGGAGTCAAAGGATGATAGCCTGTGAATTCCCAGGACATTAACAATTTAGCCCTCATTATCAGAACCAGTAATCGGGAAATTCGCGTTCTGGAGATCAAACCAGTGAGAGATGAGCGAGGGAAGCGAGAGTTAGAGAGAGAGAGAGAGAGAGAGAGAGAGAGAGAGAGAGAGAGAGAGAGAGTTTGGGCCAACATTATCACTCGCCATTACAATTTTATGGGGAATTAACAGGTTGGGGATGCATGTATGCTTTACCCTTAATTACCCTTAAAATGCCATCGGAAAATGCTCGTATGATTTGTCTCGACTACAGTCTTTAAAGTCGACAAAAATGCACATATTTGGCTCCATATTTTACGTCGGGAACTGTTTTTCAATTTAGAGATCAAGATGTGCATTTTCTAAATTTTGAGGTGTTTTAGAACCAAACAGCTTTGTGTATTTTATTCCTGCCATGATTCTAAGCACATGGACCACCACTGATATATATCCATGTGTGGGTGCCCTGGTATGATGGTACCTCCAAAGATCGAAATGCTTCCTACGTCCCTAGTCAGCATCTTGAATCGGCCAGATGGAGAATATGAAAGGAGTAACAAGGGACATCCGCAACATTTGGAGTCCAAATACTGAAAACATCTCGAAATCTTCCGATTTCGGTCTGCAAAGTCGCATTTTTTTGAATCCCTGCACGAAATGAATGAAACGACCTAGATAACAAGATTCAGACCTGGCATTTTCAGGCGTGAGAATTTTGCGTTCGCCTACTGCTCACCTGAAAGAAATACAAGGAGAGAAAATTGCTCTCCTGCTCTCGCAAACATTTATTATCGTGGTATATTTCTAAAACCTGCATTGTTTTGATTAAAAATACAGTATCGTCTCTGTAAAACGGCTACATATTGACACAACCCACCCCGGGGCGAGCAGCAGAGTTGGAAAGTGGCGATATATTGCCGTCTTTCGGTGACTTCTCTCTGCATTGAGACCCTCTAGCAATATACATTGACCGGGATTCAGTATTGCTGAATCTACCAGTAATTCATTCTATTTTGCATATTCCCGAAAACTGTCCGTGTTAGGTGAGTGAGTTTTGGGCCTCCTGCCTTTTTTAGAATGCTAGGTCGGTAGATTGGGAATCTCTAGTGGTGTAGGTATATATGTGTAGCAAGAACTGTGTGCAGGTATGTGTGTAGAGCGGGTGTGTATGGTTGGGTGTGAATACATGCATGCGTGTGTTTGTATGAAGGTCATGGATAGAACGAGAGACTTGATTTGTGTGTTGCGTTTGAGTTCTTCTATATAACAAACTAACCGAGGCCAGTCCTAAAACGATTCTCAGAAAATACACCAGCTCTACGCTAGCGCGTGCACATACAGGAAGCAGTAGTGTACACACAGAACCGACGATAATGTCCATTGCCAGCACTTTCTTGCCACCATATCTGTCAGCCAGAAGTCCTCCTGGAATTTGGGTTACGATATAGCCGTAAAAGTAAGCCGATAACATGGAAGAAGTTGTTGATTTGTCCCAGTCAAATTCCGCTCTCTGAAAAATTAAAGAAAATGCATCTTTGCTTTAATGTTCACCTCCGACCTACAAATTATACACCTGGAACTTAATTAAGCACCCCCTGTATTTTTTCGCAGTGGTGTTAATAGAAACCATTATTACTTTTATGTTATCTTTAAGATGTCCAAAAGTAATTGTTTGCGGAAAGAATGATCTATTGACAAATGAAAGACAACACAATGATAAAAATATGCAGTATTTTAATGGCGCCAATTACAGATATCTGTCACTAATGTTTTTGATGGAAAAGTATGGCGCTGGAACGGTCCATGATAAAACAATGCCGGTAATTACTGACAAAAAATGTAACTTGTGATCTTCTGAACACAATAGCAGTGTCCGACGTCAATAGCGAGTGTATCCACCACGTGCCCGGATGACAGTCTGAACCCTCCTCCTAATGCTCTCAGTGAGCCTTCTGATACTGTCTAGAGGCAACTGCTGCCACTTCCTCGTGCAAAGCAGCTTTCAAATCGGCCAAATTCTGTATAGGCGGATCCCTTGCTTGCACATGACGTCCAAGAAAGTCCCAGATGTGTTCTAAGGGATTCAAATCGGGGCTCATTGTAGGCCAAGATAGTGTTGTAATAGCGTTATTCTGAAGGAATGCTCTCACAGCATGGGAACAATGTGGCGTGTATTGTCGTCCATGAATACCAACGGGTGGTTGTCAAAATGAGGCACGACAACCGGATTGAGAATGTCCCGGATGTACTGACGACTATTGAGATTCCCACATTTTGTCACCATATCAAGTTTACAATCATGAGAGAGGCATCCCCAGATCATAACTGATGCTTCACCATAAGGAACAGTAGGGCTTATGTTCCTGGGCACGTAAGCAGTATTTCTATGCCTCCACACTCTCATGTGACCATCGTCTGGCAAATGGACTCTCCTCCATGTCCTGAGATTCCAATATTGTAGTGACATACACCACTTCAAACGTTGTCTTTGATGCTGATCGGACAGAGCTGGACGCTTAATGACTCTTCTGGACCTCATACTCAGTGCTTTGGGACGGTTTCGGACAGTTCTGTTGCACAAACGCCCGTTGGGGAGCCAAAGTCGTTTTAAAACCCCACTTGAAGCATGGGCCGTGCCAGACTTCGATCTTCCGCGGAAAGGTCTTTCGGGGTTGTTCAGGCCTTGGTCGGTCCTCAACATCGTTGGTTTGTTGATTTTTTTCGCACAAGTCTGCTGATGACAGAATGACTACAGCCAAGTTGCCTCCCAATAGCTTTGAATGACATGCCCGTTGTCTGCATACCAACGATTTGCCATCTTAGTGCCTCTGACGGTCTGCTCCTTGCCATGCCAATATTTACTGACAAAAGAAGTGACAAATTTTCGTGTTTTATACCCATATATTGCATGTGGATGATGGTGTTTTAGGTGACATTCGTGAGTAGCATGCTTCACGTGGACGAGGGGATATGTTTGGGGTATGCTATCAACCAGAAACATCATGTTTCACGAGATGACATGTACTGCAAGACATAGCAATCATTAAAACATAATAATCAGTAACAGCAACTCCACTGTCATGAAATATTTCAGGGGGTGTGGGGGAGGGGGGGGGGGGGGTGCTCAAGTAAGTTCCCGGTGAATACAATCTACTGTGTTCAACAGCGGTGGAACCGTGAGAGGTCGGTACAACCGCAGATATGCTACACGATGATACAATGAGTTTAACCCTTTACCTAACATGAAAAGCAGACGACACTTGCAAACAAAATTCTTGAATAACTACATTTTTACTTTTTTGTCTCAAAAACATAGGTTATGACCCCTCTTTGGAACGAGCTCGACGAGTTCGTTCCAAAGAGGGGTCATAACCTATGTTTTTGAGACCCAAAATGAAAATATAATGAAAATTAATTGCGATTTTTGAGAATAGCGCTGGCCGGTTTTAGCGTTACGTTGGGTAAAGGGTTAAAAAATTTAGATAATGAAAATATGGCAATATATTATAATAATATTGGCATAGCTGTAATACACTTTCTGAAAACATGAATTCCAGCTTCCGCTGGTCTGCTAGTCCGGATCACTTCGATTACCTCGTTCATTCATCTTCCTATACGAAGGTTAACCTTTGGATTGCAAGATAGCTGAAGAAGAGGAAATCGATTGAACCTCGGCAAAACGGTGGCATTCATACCAGTAAAAAGAGATTTACTGTTATAAGATTACTAGCCGAACTAATAGCCGTTGCACAGATTAAAGGTTTAACAAAAAGTTGGACGCCATCGCAACCCATCCGATATCTCTTTCCTGATCAAACTACCCCAACTGGTAAATTTGATCTCGACCGGTCCAGGCACGTCGAGGCCTTTATAAAGCCTACCAACAAACACAGTGAAATAATTACACAGTTTGGAGAGTAAACGCGACATCAGACACGATCGGGACCATCTAATTTCCCTTTCCTGCTCAAATTTTGTCTCCATCGGCCAAGGCAAGTTGGGGTCTATAGCTTACAAACAAACATAAATGTTAAGAGGCACAGGAGACAAGGATTCGCTTTTATATATGTACACGTAGTGTGCCTCGAAAGGACGTAGTTTCAAAGATAGTATATTTATCGGCATCGTATAACACCCCGCTCCTCAAACCAACTCACAATCACACTTGTTGGCACCTTCCATCACAATCAGAAAAACCAGAGATATAAGGAAGTGCCTGTTCTGTGACTGTGATTTCAAACACTCTCCCACCAGTCGGACTATAGCAGATCCGGTGATTTAAGTAAGGATATGTGTGCACACCAATTTTGATTGCGTTTCTACCGGGTCTGGCTGATTTTGTCAACGGAACGACATTTCCTTTGTATTTGTTTTTTGTTTTTATTAGGGTTTAACGACACATTAACAGCCAGGGTCATATCATGTCGGTGGCAGTTTTACGGGTGGAGGAAGCCGGAGTACCCGGAGAGAACCACCGAGCAACGACGAGCAGCTGTCAGCTCTCCAACATCGTAACTCCGAACTCTGCACCGCGGCACAGGCAGGGTTAGATTTGTTGACGACGTGCAGTACGCCTTAGTACACAGCGTCATCGTGCCCACATGTAGGCAATCTGGGTTAAGTGCCTTGCCCAAGGACACAACGCGGAGCGCGAATGGGTTGAGTGCCTTGCCCAATGACACAACGCGGAGCGCGAATCAGTCGCTGAAATGGTTACCCATCCAGCTGCTAACCGCGCTCGACATTGCTTAACCCTCTGCACACTGTTGTCAAAATATCAATATTTGAAAATTTAAAGTTTTTCCATAATGTTCCTGTGAATTTAACCAATTCAGTCTTGTTTGACAGAGCTCATTGAGCTCTGTCAAACAAGACTCAATTGGTTAAATTCCCAGATGCATTATGGGAAAAATTTGTTTCTTAAAAATTTGATATTTTGATATCAGTGTGCAGAGGGTTAACATTGGTGATCTGACGAGAACCGGTTACCGCGACGCCACCGCGCCCCCCACCAATTTCCTTTGTAATTACGGCGTATTGTCCCTATATACTCACGTTATAATCAACTTGTTCGCCCATTTCTTCCTCACAGGTATCGTCAACAGTTTTCGTGGAATTGTTGATTAGACTCTCATTTGCCGATGAGATATTAGTTGGCCGCACCATGCAAAGAATTGCAACGCTGAAGTTTACTCGCAGCATATACATAACAACAAATCCGAAGAAACCAACGTAAGCTAGGATCCATCTCTGCGAGCAGAAACAAGGAACTATACAAAAGTAGAAAATGAAAATGTGAATCGGGGGGGGGGGGGGGGAGTTAGGAAAAAATTTGCAGACACCGATGCCGATTTTTTGTTTTTGACCTGTCGGAGGACCCACCCACCCACCCCATGTAATTTTTTTCCAGTTTTACAATTTTTTTCCGGGGTTATCTGAACCACCCACCCACCCACACTAAATACATGCTTCTGCATCATCCTTCCCACCATACTGCACCATAACCAATTTTATCATACAGTATTGAGTGATTGACATTGTACAGTGGGACAGGTCTTGAAAGAACATCCGTTTTATCAGACCAAAGTGGTCTCTTAAGGCAGATGGTCTCCCATAACAAATCAAATATAGAGTAAAGCTGGTATGTCCAGGTATGTCCATATAAAACATGGTCTCCAAAGACATCGGTCTCTTAAGGCATATTCTATTGTAAATCATTAACTCTCTTGAATGTCATATCATTAACTTTTTATCTATAGTTATCTCTCCATGTGTTCAGACATGTTGTAGAAACCAACAATATATATGGTATTCGACATGCAGAGTTCAGAGAGCTTTGTAAAATATCATACAAATTGTTGATTTTTTTTACTACATGCATGAACCAGCATGGACTGACATGAAGAGAGATAATTGCGAATGAGAAAGTATACTTCAATATCAAAGTGAAGGGTGTTGATGTAGCAAAAAAAAATCGCTATGCAGCAGCTGATTAGTGATGCATTTTAACTTGCATTATTCAATATGTCATACATTGTATCACTATAAGCCAAATAATAGCTCAGCCGCAATAACAGTTTTATAATCGTATATAACCCATGGTAGGTACCCCCTGATAACTTGAGTGTCTTTTTATTGGTTGTTGAATGATACTTCACTGATTATGGTATACAATTTTGCCCAAAAGTGACTAAGGAAAAAATCTGCAAGCATCGGAAAAAAGAAGTTTTTTTTGTCCTCCTTGACCACCCACCCACCCCGGCATCAGTGTTTTGTAAATATTTTCCACCCCCCCCCCCCCCCCCTGTGTGAATAGGGTGCAAACTCCAAACAGTCTTGGCTCCATTCGATGTGCTCGAGACATGTATACCGAATACAGCGAAGGAGACAACACTGCTTGGAGTTTGGGGTGAGTACAGTTGAGCGATCACAAAAGTGGGCAGAGAATTTCGTCCGGGAGCCAATACCATAAAACGTTTACAATTATATTTTCCAGAATTGTATTTTCTACCTACTAATATAACTGACTAAAATGAATCATTAGCATTTTAAACAATGTGGCAATTCGCCAACTGGCAAATTGCCAGACCTTTGAAAATGTTAATGGTCCATTTTAAAGTCGTAACTAGAAAATACAATTCTAGAAAATACAATTGTAAAAGATTTATAGTATTGGCTCACATGGATTCGGTGAAATTCTCTCTCTACTTTTCTCCCAGCAACATTGTGGAGTCACACTTGCCGAAAAAACTGAAAAAATTGAATTTGAAATGCTATTTTCGTGTTTAAACCCTTTACCCAACGCAGACGATATCAAAATTTATTATTTTAAATATCATTTTTTAAATTTTTTCAAAAAATTTCTACAAAACCACATCATGTGACCCCTCGTTGGAACGAGCTCGATGAGCTCGTTCCAACGAGGGGTCACATGATATGGTTTTGTTGAAAATGTTTGAAAAATAATATTTTTTCAACTGCTAAATTTGCAAATTACGCGGGCGGGTGCGGCCGATTCTTTGGGTAAAGGGTTAAATCGCGATGTGATCGAAAAAGAGACTGCTTTTCTGGTCACAGTACTGAACACGTCTAAATGCGTGGTGTGTACAAATTTACAAGTCTTCAACCAAATTGTTTTACTCTTTACATAACGTAACAGGGACAGGGACGAGGCTAGAGGTTTCCGATTGGGGGAGGGGGGGGGGGGGGGGGGTGTAGGGTAGTGAATTTCCATCTAGTGGGATGGACCGAGGGAACACCCCTCTCGGTCCCTCACGTAGTTGGAAATTCACTACCGAAAAAGATTTTGAAAATAAAGCCATGAAAGGGGGCAGAACATTGATTCTAGTAACTAAAATACCAACACATTTATGATAAAATTATCAAGTTATTATAATTTTGTATTCTTCTGGGAATTGACTTTGTGCTAAACAAATGCTCAAGCCTAGAACTTTGAACAATTCACACTCTCCTATAACATTAAATCAGATCATATGCAGGAATGATAAATTTTCAATGTTTCATCATTTTGTAACTGTGAATGATGGAATTAACTCAGGATAACGATTAGATTTTCTTGAAGTGCATTTCGAGGATTTTCTATTACGATAAGTAAACGTACTATAGAAATCTTGTACCGACTGATATCATGCATACTTATGAAGCTCGATATTGCATAAACTGTAGTTGTAAATAGTAACAGTTAGAATTTTTGCAAGTGAAGGAGATATCAGCATCGCCAAAAAAACTCTAAAATCCAGATAGATGGATTTTTCAATGACTCGTGACGTGCCCTTCGAATTTCCAACTATAGGAATTTTGGCCAGGATCGGGGGTGACACCCCCCCCCCCCCCCCCCCCCCCCTGTCGCCACGTCCCTGAACACGAGAGCACACGTGCGCCCACACTAATATGAGGTCGGTGCCATTTACAAAATTTGTCATTTTAATTTCGTTTGTTTTCAATATTGTTGCCTCCAAAAGATACAGTACGGCCGCCGTGAACTGGTCACTTTCCACGGGGAAGGCATTATTTCCACGAACGCAATGATATTAGATTGCAAACACTAATTATAGGAATAATCATTAAAATATTAATTAATGAAGCACCAGGTACAAAACAGTGCTTCATTAATTAAAATTTTGCTGATGATGATTGTTATTACCTGGTCAACGCATGCGTGGACATCACTGTCCACGCGTGGATTACGACCAGTCTACGGTGACTGTACTGTAGTTTATGACCCTCTTATTTAACCCTTTACCCAACGAATCGCCCGCATCCGCCCGCGTAATATGCAAATTCAGCAGTTGAAAAAATATTATTTTTACAAAAATTTCAACAAAACCATATCATGTGACCCCTCGTTGGAACGAGCTCATCGAGCTCGTTCCAACGAGGGGTCACATGAAATGGTTTTGTTGAAATTTTTGGAAAAATTTGAAAAAATTATATTTAAAATAATAAATTTTGATATCGTCTGCGTTGGGTAAAGGGTTAAACCAGTTCGTCGGTCTCATTCTAACAGAATAGTACCTTCGTTTTTATTGTCAGTTGAATAATTCCCAATCCCTTTTAAGACATGAACACATAAAACACAAAATTGATTAACATGTACTAATTTTCACCGACAGAAGAGACAGCGCGGGAGATCAGTTGTTTGGGCATTGGACTTCAAACCGAAAGATCGTCTATTCGACCCTGACCAGCAGTAACTGCGTTGTGCCCACTTCATCCCGATTTAACACGTGGATGCACCTAGGCGCTGTGTACTTAGGCGTACTGTACGTCGATTGTGCACTTGCCTTCAACCACTGTTACCTCTGCTTTTGCAGAGCTGGTATCTTGGGGAGTATGACAGTTGCTCGCCGCTGTTCGGTGGTTCTCTTCGGATACTCGTCTTCCTTCTCCCGTCCAGATAAAACAGCCAAATAAACAAACAGACAGAAGATGATATACGCCAAAATGAACGGCAGTCTTTGATTAACTGACGTCAGCTTGACTCCGGAAATCGAAAGTAGACCATTCCTCGCTATCGGATTATGTGCTGTTACTTTGGAGTTCGATGTTTATAATCTCGCTAGACATCCTGTATATATTCAGTTAAAATGGTGAATCTGCATTTTACTCCACGTACTAGCGCATGCAGAAATGGCGGAAAGGTAGTTATTGAACCTTAAGGGAGATGATCAAGGAGATTTCTAGAAGCAAATTACTCATGTTTACCATTTTCACCCCATTGCTCCACATTTCCCCTCATTACATTTCCCTTTACGTGAATGCAAAAAGTGAACAGTAGAATCTCGATCTCGTCCCCAGT
This sequence comes from Pictodentalium vernedei, assembly GCA_031216915.1. Taxonomy (NCBI): domain Eukaryota; kingdom Metazoa; phylum Mollusca; class Scaphopoda; order Dentaliida; family Dentaliidae; genus Pictodentalium; species Pictodentalium vernedei. The sequence goes on from CM062292.1 coordinate 173,450,924, forward strand.
AAAGTAGGTCAGGAACTTCAGGTGAACTTTGTAAATGTCATTTCAAACTATGGACGAAGCGCTCAAGACAGCAGTGTAATTCTGTAAAGAATTGGACTCTGCTGTGGCCTGGAACCAGTCTACCATTTAAATAGCCCATCGCCTATGTTTAGAGTAACTTGTCTGAAATATTTTAGTTGGTCGGAGAAACGAACCTACGGTTCGTTTCTCCGATCAACTAATATGTTACAGACGACTGAATCTAAACAATACAATAAACAACCATTTTATTAGAATCAACGCAAGAAATGTTTCTCAATCGAGACTTGATTTGACGGAATTTTTTACGACATTACTATCAAGAATGAAGACTCTCGCCATAGCCGTAGTTGTATTTATATCTTGACGTTTTAAAGATGAATTAAATACTTATTTATACAAATGCAACTGGGGCACGAAAGAATATCTGTATATCTCGGTAGGTAAAAGGACATCACATTACTTACATCAGGGGTAGTCGGTGCGCAAACTCCACAAAAAGTGGGTAAAAAATGGCCCATAACAGAGTCGAATTCCAAACAGAATAAGACAGTGGGCTGAGAGTTTTCATCTATGCAATGCATGCATCCGGTCTATTGAATTATGTGTAAAGGAATGGAAAAAATAAAACACAGAGAAAACGAGATATTTTCCCGATAATTGGTTAAAACCCTAATCTTGGTATTTAGCAAATCAACCGGAAGGTCAGTTTTCCGGAGCTATTCCACTCTTTCTTGTGCTTTTTCAGATGAAGAAAGAGTTGTTGTTTCAGTTGAAATTCATTCCCGGTGGCATGTGCGCACAACCACATTTTTCTACTGCAAGTACTTGAACAATCTTTCACTTGCTGGTGGCAGTATTTCACCGGTTCACGCCCGCACTACCATGTTAACACAGTTGAAAACAATCATAGTTGTTCTGTTGAGGAGGGAGATGGAAGCCATAGCCCAACTCATTCCGTTCAAGTACCCCCAACTGTAGCATCATTCTGTAATACCGACTGCTATTGGAATATACATACCCTCAGAACTGTAGCGTCTATTAGCAACTGCCATAATAGCTTGTTTGCACGCACACGTGTAAGCTACAACGTTTGAAATAAAACCCAAACACGATGATAAAAGATCTCAACACAATTGCCGCAATCTCGTAAAGATAAACAGATGCCTTTCTCACTATAGCTTCTCGACCGCCAAGGTGAACGAGTCTCCCTTACATATATTTACAAACCTGCGCAATTAAGATTACTTTAGATCTTTGTTTTTAATTAACCCTTAGGGTAAACCAAGTTTAAAGCAGATCGAAAGTTTCCACGTTGACAATCTGAACGATGTGACGACCTTGGGATACTATTAAGGTGTTCGTCGAAACTTTCAAAGAAAATAATTATTCCGCGTCGACTAGCTACACGGATATAAAAGGCCGAAGTGTAAATTGAGAGTGGATTTTCACGAAAGCACCACCTGGGTGGAATTTCCACCAGTTAGTAACTCATAATCTGTGAAACGTCACAAGAATACTAAGAGTTTCAGCTAATGGAACTCCAGGTTATACCCAGAGATCCATTGGCGAACACCTTGTTTGTAATTGTTGTCTTTTTGTGTTTTTTAAAACTTCAATTGTCTGGGTGAGAATTCCTCCCAGGGGGTTCAGTGTTAATTCACTCTCTAAACTACACACTAAACTACAAAATCAGACCATTCTATTGTGCGTTTTAACTCTACGATTATTCCAAAGTGCAGACAATACCTACATTGTTTTTATTTCAATATTGACCCCTTTTATTTCAACATTGACCCCCCCCCCCCCCCCCCCACCGTCACTTATTGAAAGGAGTTAAGCGAGGTTGGCGTGGAAGACTGGAAGGTGGTAATACGATACGGTTTGTAAGAAAGAACACCTTTCTATAAAAAGTGAAGGACTCTTTCATTGCTTTGCCGACTGGATATCGTCCATATAATTACTGTTACGTCACCCAACTTGCTTCGGTTAGCTGAAAATATTACAATACGTAGAGTGTGATTTGGTACCCGGATACCGAATGGGTGGGCGTGAATTCATACGCATACGTGCTTGCCCACTGGAAACTTGAAGACAAGACCAAAAAAATCTGTAGTTCTGGCTTTATCGGGTAGTTTCCTTTGAGGCCCTAAAATGTTTTGCTGACCTAGTTTGTGCGTGGATATCACGATCTGCATCATCAAATACCAGCATACATCATGTGTGCTTTTAGGCATTATAAAGCATGAATTTTTTACCATAAACATTTCCGTTAACATTTACACTGCGTCCAGTGTGCTTATGCGACTGAGGTCAACGCCATAAATAATTATTCAATAATGACCGCCCGTTTGGTAATATTTGGGTTTTATTTCATATCATGAACTCAATGCGTTTTTATGGAACGCCACAGCTGCCTTATGTGGCGCTCTCCCAATATATATATATATATCGTTCGTCAATATATGCTTATCGTTCTTCAATATGTGCATTTTATTTCATTTGTCTTTATATGATTATAGTTTGTCTTTATATGCTTATAGTTTGCTTTATATGCCTATCATATGTATAGATATGTATATCGTTCGCCAATATATGCGTATCATTTGTCTATGTATGCTTATAGGATTGTAGTCAAACTATGCGCATCCTTTTTCAATTTGTGCATATCATTTATCTATATATTCCTATAGTTTGTCTTTATACGCTTATAGTTTGTCTTTATATGCTTATATGTCTAGATATACATACCGTTTGTCAATATTTGCATATCATTTGTCTTTATTTGCGTATCAGAAATCTAGATATATGCTTATAGTTTGTCTATATATACGTATCATTCGACATTATATGCATATACTTCGACGTTATATAACATTCCATTATAGTATGATGCGTCGAAATCGCGGAATTAAAATTCAATTCTGTTCGCGGAATTATTTTTGAGAGATTGATATGCAGATACCATCGACTACAGAACTGCTATGGTTGAATTACAAGCTCAATAACATAACTATGAGTGAAAACTTTGAGAAATATCGAACGATTATGTTGGAATAACTATTTAAATTGGTACTTTCTTTTTAATTTTCGTTCAACTTCCCCGTGTAGTATTTACAGTTTTTATGCCTTCCCTGCCTCTGCGCGCGAAATTCAACGCAACATACTATAATGAAATGTCATATAATGTCGACGTATATGCATATAACGTCGAATGATATATAGATGAACTATAAGCATATATCAACAAACGATAAGCATATATTGACAAATGATATGCATATAAAGACAAACTATAACCATATAAAGACAAAGGGTATGCATATATAGACAACTGATATGCATATAATATACAACGATATGCATATAAAGACAAACGTTATGCACATATTGACGAACTATATACATATATTGACAAACGATATGCATATCTAGACCTATGATAAGCATATAAAGACAAATGATATGCATATATTGACAAACGATATGCATATCTAGACATATGATAGGCATATAATGACAAACTATAACCATATAAAGACAAACGGTATGCATATATAGACAACTGATATGCATATAATATACAACGATATAATATAAAGACAAACTATATGCATATATTGACAAACAATATGCATATATTGACAAACGATATGCATATATAGATTTCCGATAAGGGTATAAAGATAAATGATATGCACATATTGACAAACGACATGCATATATTGAAAAACGATATGCATATATTGACATGATAAGCATATAAAGACAAACTATAAGCGTATAAAGACAAACTATAAGAATATACAGATAAATGATATGCATATACTGAAGAACGATGCGCATAGTTTGACTTACAATTCTATAAGAATATATAGACAAATGATACGCATATATTGACGAACGATATGCATATCTATACATATGATATGCATATAAAAACAAACTATAAGCATATAAAGACAAACTATAATCATATAAAGACAAATGATATGCACATATTGAAGAACGATAAGCATATATTGTCGAACGATGTGCATATATTTGGAGAGCGCCACATGAGGCAGCTGTGGCGTCCCATACGTTTTCATATACCAACTTAGCGTAATAAGGGTTACATTACGCGCAGCTTTACTGCTATCAATTGCTATCTCTATGAGGTCAACCTTCCAATAATATATACATATATATCTCGATTTTGAAAATGAGTTTGTTTTTATTATCAACTCCAAAACTGGGACACATGCCCACTATTCTTTTCTGAACCGATCAAAAGAAGGTAAGAAAAAGAAGCCCAAAATCAATAACACGAGTTTGTCTTTTGTTTAACCCGTTGGACCATGATGGTATATTCCTCGATCAGAGCCATTAACTGACGGAGTCTGTATTCGTTACAAGGGGAAGACTAATCAATATGTTCAACGTGCAGCCTTATGAATTTAGGTCGTATCACGATCCTTGACCCGAAAAGCGGCCTTCGCTTTCAAGGGTTAAGGTGCTACAGTTAAAACTAGAAGTCCTGTCATGAAATGCGCATAAATAGCACGTAGATTTGCGCGTTAATCTACGCGTTATGACCATAGTAAGGCTATCAAATGCTGTACATATGACACCTGTGCACAAGTAATGTTTCAGCCAATGGACCCCCGGGTAACCCGGAGGTCCATTGGCAGAAACATTGCCTGTGTTTGCTATGAGTAATCAGGAGAACCTGCAGTGCTTTGCGTGTCATTCGATATGGCAATTGCGCGCAATTCATATGCGCAATTAAGCCTAGATAAGCGCACAGTTCGTGACAGGACTTCTAGTTTTAACTGTACATAAGTAAGGGAAATTTGTTTTCTTTAAAATTCCCACCTCAGATATTTCATAAATCAAATTAAATATAACAAATTATACAACAAAATGAAGGTTGTGATGTACAGTACACGAAAAATATATGTAATCAACACACAGGGTTGACAGCAGGCACCAATGTGTCCGCCAAGTCTGCTACCTCATTCATACCAGTACTGATAATTAAATAACATTTCCGAACAACTCTTGGTCAAATGTGCTTCAGATATTCAAGAACAAAGCTATAGGCATTCAAAACACTTTGCGACACAGCGACACTGTCTGCATTTTTAATGAAGACGGGTTTCATGGCCGACGGAGATGTGCCGCATATCACGCGATACAACGACTTTTCACAGAAAAGCAATCACGTAATTATGTTTGTCAACAAACAGACAACGAAAACAAAGCCAAGAGTTTGGGAATTTACCCCCACGCAGCTCTGTAGCTGCGTTTTGAAGAATTTTGATCCCCTAGCTTTGTTCTTGGATATCTGAAGCACAATTAGCCACGAGTTGTACTCGGGAAATAATATTTTATTATCAGTTCTGGTACGAATATTGTAGCAGACTCCAGGAGCCATTGATGCCTGCTGGCTACTATGTTTCGTGTTTCTTACATCACAACCTTAAGTTTGATGTATAATTTGCGTATATTTAATTTGAATTTATGGAATATCAACGGTGAGAATTTCAAAGTAAACACATTTCCCTTACTTCTATAGCACCTCAATGACCTTCTTTCAAGAAGCAGTTTAAAGAATTTAGTTCTGGTTTGAATTTATTGATTAGCAGCCATCAAGTGGAGCGAATATTTAATTTTCAACAGTTGCAACCAACGACGTATGACGTCAGCCAAGGGACATGTTCACTCAGAATACGAGTGCAGCCTACTGATATGCGACTAGATTGCTCCTATTTTACAGCTACTGTCACTACTATCACCACATGTTTTGTCTTCCATCTCTCATACCAGCATTTTACACTGCACTCTAAAATTATTTGGGTTAAAAATCAACCCAAATCAACTGGGTTTAGTGAATATGAACCCAACAGGGTTTATATTCACTCACCTCAGTTGATTTGGGCTATTTTTTAACCCAACTGATTTTAGATCGTACCACTGTCTTCTATATTTATCACTCTTACTACTGATACTTCGTTCTGCTACTCAGTCTTCTATCAATCACAGCACCGCTCTGCAACTTACATTTTCACTACCTACACTTCAAGTTTTACCGCCACTTTGGGGAGCGATGGCTGATTGGTTAGCGCAGTAGAGGGGTTGGTGGTTTGATCCTGGATTGTGTCATCAGCGTTGTGTCCTTGCGCCTATGTTGGGAGTGGTGTGTTCTAAAGCGTAAGTCACGATGACGACACACTTGCCCTCAACCTGTAGTAATCATGCTCATGGCAGGTTAGTAAATGCATTGCAAGTGACGATTTGATGCACTCAAGTGTAGTTTGGTTATCGTTGAGGTCTAAACGTGGTGCGCATATTTTAATGGTTTCACGGCAGGCCTGGCATTCTGAAAAATGCAGGAGGGCAAAAATCGCTCTCCTCAATCAGCTTAGGAGAGCAATTAGCTTTACACAGCATTTGAAGTATCCAGTTGAACGAACTCATTGAAACTGAAACCAACAGACTACATCAGTGATTTTATTAACTTTACTAAGGTAAAGCAAAATCTCTTAGACATCTAGATGTCTCACTCAACAACCGAACACACACTTGACAACCCAAGGGGGTTGAAGGTGGTAGTGGTAGGCGTATGACTTTCTTGGACAACCGGTCTGCTTGAATCTACAGTCACATCCTATTGCAAGTGCTTCAAGTGACAGGATAGTAGTAATGGTAGTATATTATAGTGTCAATATTCCTTGAATAATTACTCCTCAAACTGTGATGTCAGTTGTTGAACTTGAAACTGACAGAAAAAAAATATTGCTGTGACCCATTTTGCTTCAAATGATTACAACTGTGTTTGGGTATGGTTGCCACTTTCAAAATGAAATTACGTGATGTTATGTGACTTCGAAGTTAAATTACATTTTTGCTTTACAACAAAAATTTAATGTGAGCATAATACATGTAATCTCAATCATCCCAGACCAAAATATTTAGGAGGGCAATTTTTCGCTCTCCTTAATTCTTTCGGGAGGGCAGTAAGGAGAGCTAAAAAATCGCTCTTCTGAAATTGCCAAGCCTGTCACGGCTGAGTAGTAATATCCGTAGGCCATAAACGTCAAAATACAAAGATTTCAAGCAGTATTTTTTCCTATAAGGTAACATGGAATTTAACCAATTCAGTGTCGTTTGGCAGATATGATCTCTGTCAAACAATATTGAATTGGTAATATTCAAAAGCTGCATTATTGGAAGAAATTGCTTCCTTAAATTGTAATATTTTGTCATCAGAGGTTTACTGTTCCTGCGGTGATCATAAAATAATCTGACATTGCTTCTTGGGTCGATGTGTCTCATTAAATTTCAAAAACTAATGTCACTGACTGCTACCAATGATGATAAAATCACAGAAGACATAGTTCTTCGGTAAAATTTTAACTCACTTTGATGTAGTTGAGACCTCCCTTAATGTTTGTTGATGTTGAAGGCCACTTTCAACTGTGGCGTTATCGTAACCACAATGGAAGATTAAAGTTAAGTTTAGACAATCCCTGACACTAATGCTATGGAAACTCGCAGCCTACGTGTTGGTTATTTGATTCTGTCATAATAGTAAACCAGTTGTCTAAATGCATTGACGGTAGTGTAAAATGTTTTTGTGATTGGAAGGCAAATGGTCGAACACGAATCTCAAAAGTTTAGGAGAATGATCTTGAAATAGCTACAAACTTGAAGGCACACGACCAAAGTACAGACCGATGCCCCAAAGTGCATATCCTGAATTTGGTGTCCATATGCGAATACCATATTAACATTAATTGGTTCTAGCTGAAAGAGGAAAGTGACTAGATCTAAATTGGTATTTTAATTAATTTTATGACCCTTTGGCCATAACCCTTTTCCCTTAACTTCCAGTAAAATATTCTTGTTCTGTTCGATAAGATAAAGCTCCAATAGTCGATCAGTTTGTTGATAAAGTGTTATCATCAACCGATGGTCAACTCATTTCCTTCTACGGACGGATTTTCCGGCCCGATATAAAAATACTCTGTGGCCAAGTAGGGTCACAATCCTGGCACTTCTAAACAAAATATACCTTTATAGGCAAGAGTACCCCTCCGATCAACAATATCTCCACACAAATCTTGCGTTGAATATTTCATCAAATAAAGACATCATTGCTTTACAGAAGTAATGACTTCATTTTATGAGAAATTCAGGACAGTACATAGCAGGTAAAAAGTTAAGGAATTCACGTGTCAAGGACAAAAAGCCTTCCCAGTAAAGTGAAGCGAAGACCTGGACATATCATATAGATTCCGTAACAAATTTCGTGGGTAATACCATATACTATACAATAAGTGCAGGATAACAGTTAAAATACCCTCTTAAACTGTCACTTCAGTAATAAGAACACCGCCTGGGGATGATCGCTGAAAACCTCCGAAGGCTTTCTAAGACTCAGTAATAGGTAACGTTATGAAGTAGGCAAAATTAAAAAGGGAGATATCTGTTGTTATTTTGTAGCTTGTTTAGACTTCTGAAAATGCGACGTCTTGAGCACGAGCTAGATGCTCTAAAACAGGCTGTCCGTCCAGAGTAGATATTTCGTATTTTGCTTTATGCAACACACCATTCTCAATGGAATACTTTATATACTGTGCGCTGGGAGTACGGGGGCGAACAGATGGACAAACAGTCAACAACGAAGCATCTTGCGACGCATTTATTGAGATGATGTATAAAATAAGATGCTCCCGATGACAACAGTCTATGACACCGACAGATTGAATGTGGGACGGTACCTTTTTGCTTAGAAGCCTGGTGGTTCATTGTTTGGGCACTGGACTTTAAACGAAAGGTCGACGGTTCGATACCTGACCATCGATATTTGCTTGCGTCCTTGGGCAAGAAACTTAATACCGATTACCGCGGTGCGGGGTACAGTGATGCTATGTACCAAGGCGTACTGCACGATGATGGTACACTTGCCTCCAACCGCTGCTCGTACAGAGTTAGTAAGCTGGAGAGTCTGGCAGTTTCTCGCCGCTGCTCGGGTGTTCTCTCCGGGTACTTTGGCTTCCTCCACCCGTTCAAGTGTCCGACTGTAACCCTGGCTGTTAAATGTGCCGTTAAACGCCAATAAACAAAAAAGCAAACCCTTTTGCTAACACCGTTTATCCTAACACCAATGCAAGACGGCCTTTGAAAAAAAAATTCGTGATTTACTAAAATGTTTCACCAGTTCGCCTGGAAAATGTAGTTTTGGATCCCTGAGAGTCATAAACTATGTTTTTTTAGCAAAACCTGAACAAAAAATAAAATCTGAATAGCATTTTGGGTAATTTGGGCCATTTCCGTTACTTGAGGTAAGTGATTGATTTGACAAATATCAGTGTTACGCGGAAAATTACTCTTCCACAGAGGAAAGCAATAACAGGTTTTCTGTTCACATCTCATATTTGTGTGTTAGATAAAAGAAATAACCGGCGTGACAACCGTTACTTATTCCCATTTCCTTATTCGACATTCGTTATCAACCGATAAAATCGGTTGATAACGAATGTCTAATAAGTAACTAGGAATAAGTAACGATTGTCACGTCCCCAAAGAAATATCGCTTAGGATTAAAAGTGCCATCCTGAGAATGGGCTAAGTTTTATTGTTTTTTCAGTCTATTGATGGTCGGAAACAAATGTATAGTTAAACACACAACATTATTCCAGATACAAGTAAGTGTGGTTTGCGATTTATGCCATGTGGTCACTGTCGCAAACTGTCCATGAAACACAGTGCAATCACGTGGACAAAAGGAACACTATAATCGAGATGTTTTTACTTCCTCGTCCAATTCAACTTCCTTTGATATGTAGCCATAACGCGCCCAGTGCTGTTCCTCACCACGAGCAAAGATTCCAAATATGACAGCACCAAAGACGGCAAAACCAGCACAGACGAAAAATACATATTGCCACTCTTCTGCGGTTTTCTGAAAAATAGTAATATATTTGATTCATTTTTAGTTAATGAACAAATTATTTGATGTGTTCAATAAAACTCTACAGACAGACAGACAAAAAGACAGTCATAAGGACGTGTCATTTAAAATACGATTTGGATTTATTATTTTACACTACAATATACAAATCTGTCCTTACGTGGGAATCTGAGCAACGTACAAAATCAAAATGAAATAGAATTTTATTATATGACTACGATATTTTTACCCTAAATACCACAACTGTTTGACGATTTTATCCAGACTGTCGGATCACTTCAGGTAAGATTTCCCCGGATCAAAAATCCATATCACACTCCTACGGAAGTTGCCGAGAATTTCCGTATGAATAACGTCGGACTATTTATCCGTTAAAAATAGACTTCGTAACGAGGGAAGCCGTTGCCGTTTTTTCCAAAGTTTCGTCTACTATTTTTGTGTTCGGCTTTAGGGAACAAGTGAATAGAGGTAAGCAAATTAAGTTACTGTTAGTGTGTCAGTCATATAAGAAACCTATCATCATAACAGTGTGTTGATCCGTGTCATAGTATCACGTCTCGCTGATGTGACCAGATTATCGGATCACACTCACTGCCTGCGGGAGCTCCTGTGATCCGACAATCTGCCCACCTCAACTAGACGTGATACTACGACACGGATCAACACACTGTTATGATAATATGTATTTATCATATGACTATGACATTTTTACCCTAAATATCACTACTGTTTGACGATGTTTTCCAAACTGTTGTATCACACCGGGTGAGACTTTTCCGGATCAAAAGTCCATATCACACTCTTACGGAAATCAAAAATCCATATCACACTCCCACGGAAATATCCGAGAGTTTCCGTGAATAGTTTTCGTAACTAGGGAAGTCGTTGTTGTTTCGTCTGCTATTTTGTAACCGGCTTTTCACCGCATATTAATTAAAATGGCCAATTTGGGTGAATTTGACATCGAAACAATGCCATATGATAAACATATCATCATAACAGTGTGTTGATCCGTGTCGTCGCATCACGTCTCGTTGAGGTGGCCAGATTTTCGGATCACACTCGCTGCCTGCGGCAGCTCGTGTGATCCGAAAATCTGGCCACCTCAACGAGACGTGATACGACGACACGGATCAACACACTGTTATGATAATATCTATATATCATGAAATGATTGGTAATTAGACAATTTCCTTTTCAAAATATTTCCTTACATTTGGTGTTAACGCTCCTGCCACTAACGGTGCCAGCATTCCTGGTACTGTAGCTACGGTATTCGTTATACCAAGTAAAACACCAGCATACCTGAAACGAGAGAACGTGCTAAAACACATAAAAGTAAAAATGACCATTCCTCCACCCATGTTCCTCAATGTTATACCATCTCTCAGTTCACACACAACAAAGACCAGAGTATCAAACATTTCTGTCCGGTCCAGTGAATCGTCTTATTTTATCCCAGTTCTAAACCATTATTTATTTTTATTGAGGTTTCAACGACGCTTTCAACATACTTTTCCTTAGCCGTAGCTCATAGAGTGAATCAGCAGGTAACTGGCATATCTGAAAGATCTTTCAACTCACTACATGAGCAGTACTGTGATTATAGAAGTGATCTTAAATCCTCAAATCTGAGAACAATTTACGTTAGGTGCGGCAGGAAGACGGACAATCTTGTCCATGCCGACCTGTACAATATATCTAATGCATTTTTTATTAATGTAATGAGTAATGAGTTAAACGATTATCGCGACTGCCTAATATTCCAACGACATCATCAGGGCTTGACTTCGACGGAGGCATGCCTTTATAATGTAGACAGAATATTAGTTAGTCAGGACTTGAACCAACCCACTCGGGGCAAATCAGGTTTACAACCCACACCCTCACACCAATCGGTCATCTTCATGACGTCCCTGGATCCTGAATGGTATCGTCCTAAAAAAAAACTTTGCGGCACAATGAGTGAATTTATTTTATGGTCACAGGAAGGTTTAGTGGATGATTATGTCAAAGCTAATTTTCCTTATATTTGTTGAGAATTGTGGCAGCTTAGTCCAGCGGTGAGAGTTGAAAATTTTCAGCTATCTCTAGCGTTTCAAATTGTAATTGCGTTGCACGATATGTAGAAAATTCCAGTGAAATTTCGCTTCGATTTACATATGTGCGGAACAGATTTTTATTTTTCGCATGGTTTAGTGTTGCTGTAGATGGGGCTTACACAGAACAGGCATGTAATAAATCGTTTGGGAGTACAGCTGGGCATTTGGGTTTGTATTCGGTCCGGTTCGGTTTTTGTGGCAAACCGGAAAACCGAACCGTTGGATCCAGCAAAAAACGACCGAACGGTTTCACCGAGTTCATGAACTAATCAAACTATCGTACTGGGAGGGAACTGGACTATAGTGACCCCAATGCACTCTTGTCACTAAGTCTATCCGGCAAAGTTGAGAATATGTCATGTTCCTTTTGCCATAGTTCCTCTCTTATTGACTCGTCAACCCAACGAACCAATAAGTGAGAAAATGTGACAATAAGATCACAACACACATTAGATGATCTTTATTCATCTGTCACCCTTATTTATGTTTTTTTATGACGCGATAGGGTCAGCATACTTACAGGCAGAACATGCATAATTATTGTGGTGAGTGGTGTCGTCAAACCTATTGAGGAATTGTTCCAAGTTAAGAAGCCTAAAGAGTTATTTACTATTTGTTCGTATAAGACACTAGCGGGTGTTACCCGGCGTTACACGGGAGAAGATGGTTATATCAATATATCCTCAGATATGATCGGCTCAGTCGTTTTCGAAATAGAAAGTCAAGGTCACCAATTTGAAGGTCAAGGTCTCCCCGCACGGGCACCCTGATAAAGTCAAAATGATCGATGGGTCAATATACCAGCACGTATGAAATGTTTGCCCGATCGGCCCAGCCGTTTTCGAAATAAAAGGTCAAGGTCATCAATTTCAAGGTCAAGGTCACCACACACGGGCACGGCACCCACCCCATGTTACTCGCAGGGACGAATTACCCCCGTGTACAAAATTTGAGATCGATCGGCCGAGAAACTGAGGAGTTCACCCGGAACAAAAGTAGAGAGATAGATAGAGACATACAGACATTCGCATTTATATATTAGATAGACAAACTAAATCAAAACCGAGTTTTTTTCTGAAACCGAACCGAAACCGACTTTTAAAAATCAACACCTCCCAGATCTACATGTAGTTGAAAATGTTAAAGCAACGGAAGACACGCAGTGAACAATAAATCGGTTGGGTGCAGAATTGGGCGTTTTTTTTTTTCTTTCTGTTTTTGCGTGTAATCAGTTGTGGGTAGAGCTGGCGGTTTTTGGTCAGTAATAGTTCATATAGGGATATAGGATTAAATTATTACTGAACCTCTCGGAAAAAGAGAAGTTGATTTGCCCATTCCCCGTAGACATCGTGGTACATAATGATCGAATTCAGGAATACAGGGTCCAACGTATTATAAACAGAAAGCATATCAATTTTATTCGAGAAGGGTGCACCCGACAGCTACCATTTCCTGACAACATAACGTGACATATATCAACCCTTACTTCGACGTAATCGAAACAGTACATGTCATTTTGTTAAATCAGTCCAGTTTCTTCCTGACTATCCGGTGAGGAAACTTTCCACACACCTATTAACGTAACGCAATCAAGACGTTTTGGAGTCCAGTTTACGTCAAATTTTATTCGCGGTTGCCATTGGTCGTCTATAGAAAAAGCAGCCTCACAACCAATCGGACAATCTTCAGAATACATACTAAATACTATTTTACCTGGGCGCGAAATCTACATGGTTAATGATGTATCCAACTCTGCTCAGTCCTCCAAATGTTACAGCCAGCGACAGCGTTAAAACAGCTAGGTATCTATAGTCACACTTGACGTAACCCGTAGCTACAAGGCAACACGCTGCACCTATGAATGCTATAAAGACAAGGAAATGTTAAAGCTAGGTTTGTTTATACTAAGAGATCAGCGGGATGTAAATTTGAAAGAGATCAACTAGGGTTTCAACTGGAGGTGAATATCGTCCCTTGGAAGCACAAAGGTGTCAACTGCAATGCATTAGCATTGCAGTTTGCACCGTTATGCTTTCAATTGCAGTTGGCGTCTTTATGCTTTCAATGGCCTGTATGTTCATTGCACGAGGCCAAACTTCACAAATCTTATACAGAAAGGCGCCTTGTATGTTTACAGCCAGAATTCAGGCATGTGATGCCATTAACAAAAAAACTGCCGACACTGACCAGTATTGCGACTTACTCCAACCTGATACTACAGGCTTGATTAACATTTTTCTAGCTTTGTGTGGTGATTTTATCACAAGGTCTACTTTAACATTTTACGTACAAAGGGATATGGAAGAGCAGACTGTGTAACATTAAAAGCTTATGTGAAAACATCTCACATCGATAAAGTCTTACTCCTGGGGGTAAATTCAGGATGATACAAGACTTACTGTCATTTGGTAAGATTACATTGGATACCCGCATATCGCAAAACTAAAAGTCCTGTCATGAACTGTGCGCTTATCTAGGCTTAATTGCGCTTAGGAGTTGCGCACAATTGCCATATCAAAGCTGCATCCAAAGCACGGCAGGTTCTCCTGGTTTCTCATAACAAACACAAGCAATGTTTCTGTCAATGGACCTCCGAGTTACCCGTAGGTCCATTGGCTGAAACATTGCTTGTGCACAGGCCATATGTACATAATTTGATAGCCTTACTATGATCATAACGCGCAGATTAACGCGCAGATCGACGTGCTATTTATGCGCATTTCATGACAGGACTTCTATTTTTAACTACAAAACTCCTGGCTTTGTGCCAAATATTCTAATATATAATGCAGTTAAAAGAAAATATTAAATATCATAAGAAAATATCAAAATCTATTGGAAATAACTTATGCCATAAAGAAGTGATAGGGGATCAGAACCCTTATATAATACAACAATAACTCATTCTGCCATAAGAAAATATCAAAGGGTACCAGAAAACTTATTTAAAAATCATGGCTGCAAGGTCAAACTAGAACTGTCAATGAAGGTGTTTAATGTTTCCTTTCATCGGAATGGGGTGCTTCCGATCTTTTGGAATATGCTAACGTTCACTGGCTAGTGCTGATGTCTGATAAGTTTAAATAAAAACAGTTCGTAAATGTTAAGGGATTTGTGCAACCAAGAGTTCCAAACAGAAATTTATATTAAATCCAAGTTTGAGGTGAGATAAGTATGTAAATATTGTCGCTAACCAAACAATTGCGACTTGTGCGCATGTTCACTTGTTGGTCATCATGAATAAATACTTACATCGAAATCGAATCTTAAATATATGATAAGTACATCACACAAGAATTACATATAGACCTCTTCACAAAATCTAAGTTTAAGGGGAGATAACCATGGTAAAGCGTTTACATTTTAAATTTTTTGAAATATGTGCATGTTCAGTGGTGCTGTCTGAGAAGTTTCATCCAACTCCATTCACGAATGTTCGAGGAGCTGCGCATGCAACAACCTCATACAAAAGTTCAAACTAACCCTTTACCTAACACAGTATTTTTAAAAAATCAATTAAATTCACAGTTTTCGATCGAAAACAAATTTCACAAATTTTCAATAAAACCATACAAATATGGATATCATTAGCACCAGCTCGATGAGCTGGTTCTAATGATATCCATATTTGTATGTGTTTTTTTTTTAACTTTCGAGATATTTTAGGTTGTGGTATGCTTATCCTGGTCAATTTTCTGGCCGTTTTGACCACTATATTAGGTAAAGGGTTAAATTGAAGTTCAAGGGAAGATAACTTGGTCAAATTTGTCGAAGCTTTAAAATGTCGGATTAAGCACATGTTTGTTGTTAGTAGCCATGTTTTAGAAACTTCAGTAAAATCGGTTCATAAATTTAGATTTAGAAGAAGTTGCACACACATAAAAAAAACAATATGGAAATCAATATTAAATCAAAGTTCAGGGGGGATAACTTGGTTAAAATCATCGCAGCTGGAAAATTTTGGAATATGCGTATCTTCTCTTGTTAGATGTCACGGTAGAGAGCTTAATCAAAATCGGTTTATAAATATAAGAGGAGTCGAGCACAAAACAGTCTCACAAAGAAATGTATATTAAATCCAAGTCCAGCAGGGGGAGGGGGGTGGGGGTTGACTTGGTCAAATTTATCACAGCTTGAATATTTGTAAATGTACACATGTCCACTTGCTAATCGTCAGGTATCTAAAGTTTTATGAAAAAGAATTGATAAATGTAGTCCGAGCTTCGCATAGAAGAATGTCATGCAGATACCTATTAAACTAAATTCTAGGGAACATAACTTCGTTAGTATTCTCGCTTATGATTATTTTTAATGTGCGCATGTTCACTAGCTTGTCATCACGTTTGAAAAGCTTAATCAAAATTAGTACTATGAAATGGATATGACTGACAACTGACATTGGATTAATATTGCGCTAATGTTCTTAACAGGCGTACATTGACGGGTTCATATTGTTAAAAGATGAGAAGACAATATTGGCGGATCCAAGGGGAGAGAGCTCACCTGACACACACACCACCCTTTATAACCTATTGTTTTTTTAATGCACCGAGACCAAGGGGCATGGTATTATGCGATCCGCGATGACATACGGACATCCACTACCACAAGTAGTGGATGACCATGTGTTGTGGCGGATAGTATCGTATATAGTATCGTATAGTACCCCATGCACGCAGTTATCGGTTGTAAACGCCCCCCCCCCCCCCCTATTGTATGAGTGGTTATAAATTGGATTCCGGGGAGGAGGGTGGGTATCTTCTCCCCAGATCTCAGATATCCATGATTGAAATCTGGCGACCCGTCAACCACATATCCTGAATCCACGACTGAAAAATTCTATTACAAGAAGCATAACCTCACAAACGCGAAATTCTCCAGACCAAACTCATTCGTGCCAGAAACACCAAACCAGTATATTGCCTCTATATGCCCAACTTGACGGACAGAACGCAGAATCCTATGCGACCAACCAGTTTATCAGAGGTATGGAAATGTATGCGTGGTGTTGAAAGCATGCTGAGACTTCAGAAATATAATTCTGCAAAAATCATTTTTTATCTCTTAGGTAGTGGAGTTGCTGTATGAAAAGAAAGATCTCAGGGTGTACTTTGCAAACACAACGGTGAGCGATGCTATAAAACGCCCAACATTTCTCATTTTAGCTGCTTTGTTCAGAAGTTGGATCAATCGGAGAGAAAGAAAAATCCCCTGGAATACATTGAACATTCTCTACAACAGCGTTTTTTAAATATTAATTTTTTAGTTATTTATTTTTTTAAAATGCAGCACTAGATATTCAAAGTTGTTGACATTGACACAATGCGTGGAATGTAGTTAATTATTTTTTACGTTTGGTTGCTATGGATCGGTCTTCGACTTTGGCGAAGCTACATTTTCATATTTCCGTTCCTTCCTTCTGGGTGCATGTTTTTAGTTGGGATTCGTACGTTTCTGTCCGTTCGATAAACTTTAATGTACAGCAACTTACAAATCACTTGAAATATTTTCCTTGTCGCCGTGGTACTCAGAATTTTTCGGGATCGCAAAAAATCTGCAACCTGTCCTGTGATGATTCCAGAAATAGCCTGGCATATGTAAGGTAAGGCTGCCAACAATCCATTCTGTAAAACAATGTAGCAGCAGATAACATTTGTATCACTCTACCATAATTGAAAAATAAACATTTAAAATATTATAAATAGGGTACATGTAAGTACGGGATTCATCTCGCATCGAGTGAGTGATATGGGCTTTCCACACGTTTGTTTGTTTGTTTATTTGGGGTCTGGTTGTTAAAAGTGTCAAACTCCAATAAACAAATAATCAAACCATTAAACTCATACTTTATAATCGTTAATGCATGATCATTCAGGAACATTTCGGAAGTACGCCCAGTGTATGCCGTTATATTCTTGCACGGAACTCGATTCCTGGCTTCTGGTTTTCGGTTTCTTTTTATATATAAATATTATATAAATATTTCGTATCGAAATAATATGACTTTTGTGTTTTCAGCGCTGTAATAACAAATTCTGTCCCCGAATACTTCTGAATATCGCGTCAATGGGATCAGATCGGATGATCCGCAAACCAGCGGATTTTTTTCAACAACGTAATATTGGAAGCCTCATATGGAAGTGGATAATTTACCTCATGGTGGTAAAATAATGAACACTTTCAACTACACGGTTTAGCAAAGTTACTTGGATGACCAAAACACTTTTAACCTTTACCCAAACGGAACAGCTAAAACCGGGCTGCGCCTTCCACCGAAATCGTCATTTAAATGTATCATATTTTTCTGTTTTTTTGCCATTGTTCCAATGAGGATCAAAATATATGTTTCAAGGACAAATCTTGGGCAACATTTAGTTAGGTCTATTCAGTAATTTTTGTACAAGTGTCGTCTTCAATTCGCGTTAGGTAAAGGACTAAACCTACACTCAGTAGCTGGTTGAAATTGTCGAGTTGCTCTGTAGTCTCTCCCTCCAAAAGACAATGCGACTCTACAAATGACCGAAATGACTTAAAATACGAATAGGGACGTAAGAATCAAGGGGCACAGGAACAGGAACGTGTAAAACCTTTTTACAGATATAGATGAGATGGAGAGAGAGGGGGGTGGGAAGAGAGAGTTTAGCCCAACATTATCTTGACCAACCCGGCATTGCAATTTTATTCGAAATTAGCAGGAGGAAGGGGTCCACAGACTCTTTTACCCTCAAGTTGTGGCCAAAGATTCCCTCGTCTTATTTGTCTCCTTTACGCCCTTTAAAGTGGATAAAATGCACGTTTTATGATCCATTTAACTGGTAGAGTGCTGAATTATTTTTTGGCCATCAAATCTTGTACACATGTCTTTGCCTTGTTACAATTTATGGGAGAGTGCTCATGAGCACTCTCCCATAAATTATAACAAGGCAAAACCTTACAAACCAATAATATCTATTTATATTTATTTATTGGTGTTTAAGGTCACATTCTTATGCACAATGGTTAATCGTGATCGTGACAGTTTTACGGGTGGACGAAGTCGGACTACCCGGAGATAACCACCGAGCATCGACGAGTAACTGTCAGCTCTTCAACATTCTAACTCTGTTCATGCTCCGCTCAAGCAGGGTTACATCGGTTGAAGACATGTGCATCATCGACGTGCAGTACGCCTTGGTACTCGGCGTCATCGTTCCCCCATGTAGGCAACTGGGATAAAGTGCCTTGCCCAAAGACACAACGCGGGTCGTCCAGGACGGGGATCGAACTCAGGGCCTCTAGCATAGAAGTCCAACAGTCTACCACTGAGCCACCGCGATCCCAATAATATCTATTCAAAGAGAATACAAAGCGCATGCACTGAATATGAGCCTCCATGCTGTGGTACCTGCACTTCAGAGAAAAGCCCAGCTATGGGCTTCCAGCACTCTACATGTTAACAGATTTGTTAAATATGAAGCCAGGAATGTGTATTTTTCTAAATACAGAGATACGTGCGTCCCAAAATAGCTTTGTGTATTGTGTTCCTACCATGCCACTCTGCAACTTGGACCACCACTGATATATATCTACGTGCGAATGCCCTTGCCCTCCCCCCGATAAGTTCGAAATGTGTCCTACGTCCTCGAAGACGAAAAAGA
The DNA here is from genome assembly GCA_031216915.1 of Pictodentalium vernedei. Lineage (NCBI taxonomy): Eukaryota > Metazoa > Mollusca > Scaphopoda > Dentaliida > Dentaliidae > Pictodentalium > Pictodentalium vernedei. Next base: position 173,470,642 of record CM062292.1, read on the forward strand.
TATCTGTGTTGGTTTCAAGGGTGTAAACAGCCTTCGTTATTTGCAGTAAAAATAGCAGCAATAGCAAAACATTGTTTTTGTAATGCTTACGTTTTTAAGGTCGAATTTCAATGCTTCTTTGAAGAATGTTGGTAATCCAGTTATCAGTGTATAGTTTGTCCAGTTCCAACAGGCATGCGCAACAAGACACGCCCATAGAGCTGGCGATGTTAACATATCTTTCCAAGGAATTGGCGGACGATTCTGCAAAATAAGCACACAATATCAGCTGTTTAGTTCTAAGGTAATGTAGACTTTTTAACATGTCTGCATGATGAAATTCTACTTCAGAGCTAAATCAAGTGATATCACAGAAGAATTTTATGATCTGTTTTCCAGCTGAATAGTAATTTAACTGCAGTTGTAGATGTGGCAGAGCATCTGAGCTACATCACTTATCACCATTCAAGAGTCCAAGAAAAGAATACAAAAAATGATTTTCAGCAAAAAAATATCTGAAAAAAATGTAGGCGTTCAAGTATGCTTTCGACTGTTAACAAAAATGGACACATTCATATTAATGATGACGGAAAATGGAAGAGTCGCGGTGGGGGGGGGGGGGGGGGGGATACCAAGGACAGCCATGGCACCTTCACTTTCTGATCCTAGATTTTGGCCCCCAATGTTGATGAAAAAAAAAACTCTTGGGGTTTCTTAATAAAAGTTTATTTATTTTTACTCAACCCTTTACCTAACAAGAACAGTCGCCGTCACTTGCCTAAAATGTCTAGAATAACTAAACATATTCATTCTTGTCTGCTTAGAAAAATAAGTTATGATCCCTTATTGGAACGAAGGGGAATGAGCGATGGTTCTGAAGCAAAGATGGAAAAACATAATTAGTACCCTACCCCACCCTACCCACGTCCACACACACACACATGTACACACCCACATACTAACACTTTCATTTTAGTTCGGTCACCCCGAATCCCGCCGCGGACAACCGCGTTGTGTCTTTTGGAAAGACACTTCACCCCAATGCCCACGTGGGGGCACGGTGGCGTTGTGTACTAAGGCGTACTGCAAGTCGATGGTGTATTTGTCTTCAACCAATGCTTGTGTGAAGTTAGTATGTGGAGGAGCTGACAGTTGCTCGCCGTTGCTCGGTGGTTCTCTCCGGGTACTCATGCTTCATCCACCCGTAAAACTGTCGTGGTCATGATTAGCCATTGTGCAGAAATATGTGACCTTAAACAACAATAAATAATAACATAGTTCTGTCACCACAGCGTATTAACTGGTTGAGGGCTAGAAGCCACTATCAGGGCTTTCAAAAAATGAGGGTACCAGTGCAAAAGCCTACCTTTTCCTTGCTGGTGTTTCATAGTCAGTCACACGCAAATAATATTTGGTTTATATAAATTTGTTCTATTACAAATTATTGGAGAGTGCCTATAAGCAATCTCCAATTATTTGCAATAAAACAGATTTTGAATAACAAATTTAGACCACCAAAAATAATCTAGCCCTCAACCAATTAATAACCTATCATTAAGAAAAGTTTTGGATTTTTTTTAAAATTTTTACCAGTGCCCGGAAGACTAATAAAAGAAGTAAAAAAAAGACAATTTATATATCAGAATTATATCATCTTTTTCACGAAAAGAAATTATTTTTAGGCGTCTGATGACAGACAAGCTTCCAAATGTATGAACTGCTGAAACGATCATACTCTTTTTACTTAACACGAAAAGCAGTCGACACTTGCAAAACAAATTCTTGAACAACTGATGTTTTTCATTTTTTGTCTCAAAAACATAGGTTATGACCCCTCATTGGAACGAGCTCGACGAGCTCGTTCCAATGAGGGGTCATAACCTATGTTTTTGAGACAAAAAATGAAAAAATAATGAAAATTAACTGGGAATTTTTTAGAATAGCGCTGGCCGGTTTTGGCCGTTACGTTGGGTAAAGGATTAAGAGAGATGGAATTGAAAACTCTCAATCGATTCACATGGGAAAGTTGCATTGACATTGCCATTACTGCGAGAAAAAAGTTGAAATTGAAACACAGTGTTTCAATTTCCTTATCCAAGGATATAATTAGGTTTCAAAATACAAATATATCCACACAAACATTGATGGTAATTGTCATAAGTGTGTTTGTTCGAAAATATTATTTGATTAAAGGTCGAACTGTATTTGTCACGGAACTTCCGGTATTCCATATCCATGTTCTGTCAGCTACCGAAAGAGTTCAGAACAACAACGCTTTTAGGTGTCCATCGGCAGTGAAACAACGTAAAATTAGCATTCTTTGCTTCGCAATTGTATAGAGTGTTTTTTCCAAACTTGTTTGCCACAGTTCACTTTAGTTGAGCATTCAAATGGCAGTTGTTATTACTAAACACCCGGCATGACACACATGATAGCAAATATATAAATTAGGGTAGTTCATAATACACATTCTATTTTTCATTGATAAAGTCAATTGTACCTGCATAACTGTTGCTCTGAACTGAATGGAGTTGACCCCTGCTGATCTTCCTTCATCGAAACAAAAACAAGACAAAATAGCATTTGGGTCTCGTAGATACCATGGAATAAAATTAGACTTACTGCTCATTCTTCTCATCAATTATAAAAATATTTATGAGAGTCTGTACTAGAAGGATTGCAAAATACAACTAATTAGTCTTTTTAGGGTATTTTATATTTTAATGTCAAAAATTTGGTCTCCTACTTATGCCACGACAGACTTTCTGGAAGTGCTGCCAGCTGCATGACAGCAGTCCCATGGCACATTTCCACATATTCTGTGTTCATTCCAAACATTTAGGTTTTTACTTCATTGGGGTTATTTGTTTCTGGCCATTTCTGGACTTTGGAGAAAGTTTTGCTGATGACCTCTTTACAGACCCGAAACGTTGTCTGTTGTGATCATCCAATGTCATTTGCCTTATTACTTGTTAACACTGTAGGAAACGGTATGTTGGTCACACTCAAAATCCGATTGAGTGCTCTGGACACAAACACGATATAAAAGATTGTGTTGACGCCCCAGTAGCACAACGTGTTAACCGCCATGGTCGCTCTTTGGACGATTTTGAAATCCACCCAATTGAACAATCACTAATTAACCCCTAGCACACTGGTGGTATTTCAAATTTTTCGTCACTGACTCCATTTTGCCCATGCGGCATGAAAAATTTAACAAATTATATCTTGTTTGACAGAGCTCAATGAGCTCTGTCAAACGAGATATAATTTTTTAAATTCTCAGTTGCATTGTGGCAAAAATTTGCTCCTGAAAACATTGGTATTTTGACTTCAGAGTGCAGAGGGTTAATGATAATGGTTGGTTGAATTCAACCCACAAAAACGGAAAGTATGCTCATAACTCAAAAGTAATTCCCTTGTACGCCCTCCAATATATCTTTGCAATACACAAATATCCGAAGTCAGTAGGAGTCCCATTGAGTAATACTTACCCCTGCCTGACCATATGTGTTCTACAACTTGGGTAAGAATAGACATGATGCGGATGCATAAGTTCATCCTAGATAGAAGTGTACTTGAAAAAATCTACTTTGCGTTCATCCGACCCCTTCTAGAATATGCCGACACGGTTTTGGATAATTGCACTGAAGGTAACTCAGCAGACATTGAGAAAATTCAAATTGCTGCTGCCAGGGAAGCAACCATGAGCACCAGTAAAGCTAAATTATATTCAGAAACTTGCTAGGAAACTCTTCAGGACAGACGTAAAAAGCATAAGTTAATACAGTTTTTCAAGATGTATCACCATACAATGCCATCATATCTTGCTTGTAAGGTACACCTGAATATCAGCAACTACCCTGCGGAACACGCTCCATTCTGATGATAATCTACGTACCCCCTTTTGTCGAACTAATCTATACCAATCCTCGTTCATTCCAGAAACAACTAACTTATGGAATAATATTCCACTATCCATTCGTGAAAACATATCCATTAGTAACTTCAAGGGCTTCCAAAATCGTGACAACCGACGCCCCCGTCGTTCTTCAGTGATGCCCAATGCCGTCCAGCATAGATATACCACTTCAGGTTGCGTTCGTAAATCGTGAGAACCGACGCCCTCCGTCGTTCTTCAGTGTTGCTCAATGCCGTCCAGCACAGATACACCACTTCAGGTTGCGTTTGGGGTGTAGTAACCTTAACTCCCACATACATGCTAAGCATCTGGCACAGTCACCTAACTGTCAGTGTGTGGAGATCGAGTCAACTGAACATTTTCTGCTGTCATGCCCGCTGCACCTATGTACCACAAATAGGACTATTGCACAAATACCCCTTCCACTGAACTTAAATACATTTCTCTACGGCTCCGAGAACCAATGTAGTGGCGAAGATCGCTTCATCTTTGAAACAGTTCAGGATTATATAATGGCAACCAAACGCTTTCAGTAAACCCCTTTAAACCTCAGTCAAGTTAATAATGCATGGTTGCATATTTCCGTTATGACCGTTACCTCTGAACTGATTTGACCTTAGTTAACCTCCGAAGGAACAGACCAGTCTTAGTGAGTCTGGTTTCTCCAACACTGACACCTTCATAGTCTGACACCTCAGAAATATCGCATGTTGAGGCACCTGCAGTGCGAGTTGAAATAGGTTGTGGCATGGCTGCAGTGGGCGGAGTGACCTGCTACTTCTACGGTCACAGTGCCGGCAGTGTGTGACATCATATTCGGGAAGGTTCTCGCCAAACTCTTTCTAGAAGGTAAGGTCGGTTCCTGGTGGTTCTACGGGATACTTGGTCTGTTGTGGTTGCTCTCCGACTTGTTTTGATTCGTGCTGTAATTGACTGTGATCCGCTCTCAGTACTTCTACAATTTAGGTATAGAGCTGCGTTTGTCTCCAAGTTGGCTTCTTTCCACTTCTTCTCTTCTTCTTCCCTTGTCCTTCTCATTTTTCTTATCCATATTATCATTCTGTTTCCTCTTTTACTTCTTTTTTTCTACTTCCTTTCTATATGCCTTATTTCTCTCAACATACAGTTTTGAGCAATATCTAGTATTCGATTACTAACAGTAATAGCATCTTTCTCTTGCAATTTGGACACATAAGGGAGACGACTAAAATAAGCACTGTGCTTTCTTCGAATCCTTTCACTACATGGCTTATCATAGTCACTCTATACTGCCTACCATGTTCTATGTATCTACAATTATGTTGTTTTATTTTTGTTTTGTATAAAATGATGTATGCATGTATACAGATAATTAAATATCGTTTAAACTAATTAATGATACATTAGATGAAAGAGATGAATTTAGAAAGAAACGAGAAAGGTTTTTGGATACACTTCAAACCCTCTGGCCATTCGGTATGAAATATATCAGAGGGAGAATGCGAAAGGAGGTTCATCATTCCCTTCACATCAACATTCAACATAAAGAATCGACCTAGCATTAACCCTTTACCCAACGAGTCGGCCGCATCCGCCCGCGTAAAATGGAAATTCAGCAGTTGAAAAAATTGTATTTTCCAAAAACATTTCAACAAAACCATATCATGTGACCCCTCGTTGGAACGAGCTCGTTCCAACGAGGGGTCACATGATATGGTTTTGTTGAAATTGTTTGAAAAAAATAAAAAAATGATATTTAAAATAATAAATTTTGATATTGTCTGCGTTGGGTAAAGGGTTAAAATAGTAAAAGATGAATTCAATATAACCAACTTTAAATTGAAAGAACCTTTAAATATTCGCCCTTTCGTCGCATATAAGAAAAACAAAAGCTGATGTAACATCCTTGTAAGGACTGAACACTGGGGCCCATTAATGAATAACACCATTAATTGCCAGTCTATTTAACCAGTTCCCAAGCTTAACAATTAGTTTAAATCAAATTTGTGCTTTTACGTTCATGTTTGAAACCCATTAGGCCTCAATATGAATATATTTTTTAAAAATATTTCGGCGGCACATTACAAGAAAAAACGTTTCAGTACGAAATCGGAAATGTGTGTGCCAGTGTGTTTTTTTTATCCTTAAACGTACACATACACACATTTCATTTGGTTCCGCTCACAGTCATCCATTTGTATAGCTTTCGATCGGTTTTAAAAGATCACCACATAATCGAGAGATAATGGAGATTACTGTTTCCCAAAATATGTTACCGTTATTATTATTCCCAGAGTACGTAGAATGTAACCTGAAATTATTTGTTATTTCCTTTACCATCAAAAGAGGATGACACTTGCGAAAAAGTTCCTTAATAACTTAATATTTTTAATTTTTGTCTCAAAAACACAAGTCCTGAACACTAATTGGAACGAACTCAATTAGCTCGTTCCAAAGGGGGTTCATAAGCTATGCTTTAAGACAAAAATGAAAAAAATAGTAAACGACGAATGGCAATTTTTTTTTTAAAAGCACTTGTCAGTCGTGGTCATCACATTAGCTAAAGGGTCAATAGAAAAATTAGTTGACACATATTAACCATTTGCACTCCCGTTTCCTGTAATGGTATCGCCTTTGTGTGGATCTATGCCGTCAGTCTTCTATCAATATACAGGAAGGACAAAATAATAACTGTAGTCTTCAGCCGCCTGGCTGCAGACTGCAGTCATTATTTTTTCATCAATGCCCCGTGTATAGACCTCTTATAATAAGACAAAAGTAGGACGAAATTATGCCTTGGACCGAAAAATAGATCTTATGATTTCAAAGGGTTTAAAGTTTTATTTGTGCAAAAATATTATACTAACTTTTCCGTGTTCGCTCTGACCAATAGATTTCGTGATGAAATTCATTTCCTCTTTTGATATCCTAGGGTGATCTTGCGGGTTGTCAGTTGTTAGTAGGAACCACGCTGCAGTCCAGATGAGTGCCAAACCCCCTGAAATAATATTAAGCACTTTCGATTGTTCAATATTATTCCTTGTCATTTCCCCCAATCTGAGCAAGAGCAATATCGGGTGTCAATAACACATTTGCTTGCGGATTATTTGTATTGTTGAAACATAAAATAAAAGAATAAAATCAATTTCTTGTGTTTCACTTTCCTGGCGTTAATTGGGTGAGACCCCTCAAAACCCTATCACCTTTAATTACACTTCCGCATACATGCCCGACATTCAGTCAAACTATAGTCAAAGAGTTCACGATTCAAAACACACTACTAAAGAAATGAAATCTCCTGGCGTTTTCCGGGAATTGGTGAGACATTTGCAAACACTACGTGGAATGTTTTGGCTTTGCCAATTTCAACCACCACACCGCCCCCACCCCCACTCACCACCCGAAAAAAACACAAAAGAAACAAAACTGTGTATGATTTCGCTGTCGAAGTTTGGACAACCCACCATATGGATGCATATTTCTTCCATGATCTTTTAGTTAGAACAGTTTAACTACTTTGAATATTAAATTCCAATGGTGCTAATACGCTGCCGTAGATTACCAATCAAAGTATCGGATGCATCCTGTCTTGTAGGTTGTGCAACTCACTACAGGCTACTATACGAAACCAAAGCGTTTAACCCTTTACCTAACATGAAAAGCAGACGACACTTGCAAAAAATATTCTTGAATAACTATTTTTTTTCATTTTTTTGTCTCAAAAACATAGGTTATGGCCCCTCGTTGCAACGAGCTCGACGAGCTCGTTCCAACGAGGGTCATAAGCTATGTTTTTGACACAGAAAATGAAAAGTAATGAAAATTAATTGGCGATTTTTGAGAATAACGCTGGCCGTTTTTTGCCGTTACGTTGGGTAAAGGGTTAAAAAGGCAACCGATATGATAGCAATCGCATGACCGAGGTTACTCACCATTGGTATGGGAGGACGTGACAACCGTTATTTATTCCCAGTTCCTTATTCGAAAGTCGTTATCAACCGATGAAATCGGTTGGTAACGAATCCTGAATAAGGAACTGGGAATAAGTAACGGTTGTCACATCCCCTGATATGGAATACCCACATTTATTTTGGATAGCATCCGGTGTCTCATTCAGTTATTGATTCATTAGATTCAGAGAAATTCTTCATAATACGGTTTATTTTCACCACTGCAGGAATGTCCGGGATGGTCCGAATGGGTTTCACCACTTCAGAATGGTTGGTTTTGGATGACACTACGTCCCATCCCTGAATTAACCCTTCCAATATCACATACACATGAAACATTCTTCCACTTTCACACGGGGACGTGGCGACAGTGGGGTGGGAGGGGGGGTATCACCCCCAATCCTGGCCAAATTCTCATATAGTTGGAAATTCGGAGGGCAAGTCATGAGTAGTTGGAAATTCCATCTATCCGGATTTTAGGGCTTCTTTGGTGATGCTGATATCTCCTTTACTTCCCAAAATTCCAACTCTATTTCAAATCAGCAAAAATTTCAGGTGTTTCTATTTACAACTACAGTGTACGCAATATCGAGCTTCATAAGCAAACATGATGTCAATCGGTATCAGATTGTTTATAATACGTTTACTTATCGTAACACAAAAACCCTCGAAATGCACTTCAAGAAAATCACATCATGATTGAACTTGAGCATTTGATTACCTCATATTCAATGCCCAGAATAATACCAAATAATAATAACCTGATAATTCTATCATAAATGTGTTGGCATTTCAATTAATAGACTCAATTTTATGCCCCCTTTCATGGCTTCATTTTCAAGTTTTCTCGGTAGTGAATTTCCAACTAGGAAGAGGGACCGGGAAGGGGGTTCCCCCTCCAGGTCCATCCCTCTAGTTGGAAATTCACTACTCTACACCCCACCCCAATCGAAAACCTCTAGCCATGTCCCTGCTTTCACACCACACGAAGTTCGCCTACTGTAACTAACATTTCGTTTTTGCTCCATCGACAGTCTTGGGGCGCGGTGGCTCAGTGGTAGATTGTTGGACTTCTATGCTAGAGGTCCCGAGTTCGATCCCCGTTTGGGACGACCCGCATTGTGTCCTTGGGCAAGGCACTTTATCCTGGTTGCTTATATGGGGGCACGATGGCGCTGTGTACTAAGGCGTACTGCACGCCGATGGTGCACAGGTCTTTAACCACTGTAACCCTGCGTGAACAGTGTTAGAATGTTGAGGTGCTGACAGTTGCTAGTCGATGCTCGGTGGTTCTCCCCGGGTACTCTGGCTTCCTCCATCCGTAAAATTGTCACGGTCACGATTAACCATTGTGCATAAATATGTGACTTTAAACACCAATAAATAAATAAATAAATATACATCGACAGTCTTATCCCCTTTCAAGGCATTTTGGAACTGACACCGTTAAAACAAGGTATAATAGATTAAATGCCTGTATTTGATGTACTGAGGCCAAATAGGTCTATAAACAAAGGAAACCTGGGCAAAGTCGGATAATTTCTCGGCAGGTTGTAGGATTTTTGATTCAATTAACAGGAGTTTACTCTATATTTATTCAATTAACAGGTGAAATTTGTACTGGAGATATGGTAAATGCTTTTGTGTTGAAAAATTATATTTAGTTAACAGGGTTATTCAGTTAAGAGATATCCGATTAAGTGGGCTCTACTGTATAAGATACTAAACCTGTGATATAGAAAATCGATCCCCAGCCATTGTCGAAGCCCTTGTCACAAAGATAACCTGACAACGGAAACGTCACAATATTTCCAACCAGGGCGCCTGAAATAGAAAACAAAATATTTGTCTCACGCAAGCTCGTAAACCTTATTTCATTGGCAGCTTCAGACACAATTGGACAGTGCACTGGATTGCTCTACAATATGGCACAGCGAATCTCAATATTCGAGGCGAATCGAATCCCAAATCGGATCAAGAATAAGATAGAGGATTTCGATTCGAATCGAATCTCTAATCGCATCTCACGGCTCTTCCAGTTGCAAATAGTGTACCTTCTCACAATCGCTACCATTGCCGGCCTGTATTTCTAAGTATTGTTTTCAACGGCGACCATTCTGTTTAGGTGGGAGCACGGTGGCACCATGGTTACGACATTGGACTTCAAGCCGAAAGGTCCATGGTTCGATCCGTGTCAGGGGTAACTGTGTTGTGTCCTTGGGCAAGGCACTTTACCCCGACTGCCCATGTGGGGGCACGGTGACTGTGTGTATTAACCCTTTACCTAACATGAAAAGCAGACGACACTTGCAAAAAAAAATTCTTGAATAACTAATCTTTTTCATTTTTTGTCTCCAAAACATAGGTTATGACCCCTCGTTGGAACGAGCTCGCCGAGCTCGTTCCAACGAGGGGTCATAACCTATGTTTTTGAGACAAAAAATAAAAATATTTTGAAAATTAATATGCGATTTTTGAGAATAGCGCTGGCCGGTTTTGGCCGTTACGTTGGGTAAAGGGTTAAGGCGTACTACACGTCGATGGTGCACTTATCTTCAACCAATGCCAACCCTGCTTGTGTGAAGTTAGTACGTTTGGGAGTCTGACAGTTGCTCGCCGTTGTACGGTGGTTCTCTCCGGGTACTCCGGCTTCCTCCGCCCGTAAATTAGTCCGATACGAGACGATCCTGGTTGTTGAAAGAGTCGCTAAACCCCAACAAATAATGATTTTAGCATGTCCAATATATTTCAGATACGACCAATTACTCACCGCAGTAACAGAAAGCCATCAATTTGCTCCTTTCCAAGAGTGGTGCCCATCTTCCCCACATCGAATGCATTGCAGGAAACGAAACTGCCTTTAAAATAAACATAAACGTGTGTTGCTGAGTGTAATGGTTTCCTAACATGTACGAATACTTATGGGCTGAAACAAACATTCTACATAGGTTAGCGTTTTACTGAACCCTTCTCCCATTTCATCAAACAATTGCAAAAAAAAACTTACTACATACAGAATAATTTCGTATCCCCTCCCCATTAACACTCGCATACAAACACTCCATCACACACTGACACATCCATGCATATGTGCTCGCTAATCCAGTAAAAAGTAACAGTCAAATCAGTAGATTGTGGGCCGCGGGAAGAAGGTTGCCATGCGTTTTCAATTGCTGCAGATTTGCTTGTATAATTTACCAATATTCACTGAACTAAGTATGAAACCCATGATGTGCAGACCTGCTTTGACTCTTAACTGGCAGAGTATTGTCAAAAAAGGTTCATCAAATCTAGTCATGACTGCTGTACAGCAGCCATGACTAGATTTGATGAAAAATTAATCTAAAGCTAACTCGAGAAATCCATTTAATTTACCGGATGAAAATTTGAATAATGTTCCCAAATTATTCTAATTTCATTGGCAAAAGAAATTCTGTCCTGGGCAGGAATATTCGTCAGCAACATGCAAGTAGTTAATCCCTTCTGATCTTTATCTGGTAAATAGTTCCCAAAAGCGGAATAAATTTTCTCCTAAACATTTCTGTTCATTGGAAACGTCCCCGTTTCCTGGGGTTTGTGCAGTGGCATGTCAATGGGAAAGAAATTAAATTCCCCTGACCATATCAGCAGGTATCTCAACTCTTCCCCTCTTATATTTAATCTTCAGTTTACCAAGCTGTCGGCCAGACTTCCTGCCGAAATTGGAATTTGCAAGTCTGCAAACATCAATTTCTCCTTACACATACTCTCAAATTCCAAGTTAGATATCACATCTGACTAATTAGTCCACAGATATATGTCAGGAAAACTACCACTGACCATTTCACTTAGAAAGTCATTCACGTGGCCATGCCCCCTCAACATCACTTTGTTTTTTGCCAGCGGATCATGCGAATTCAAAATTCCCCCCACCCACCACACTCTGTGATGCCAACTCTGTTGGGGAACACCAAAAATGGGGGTTTGACTCCTGGTGGGACAGTAGGTGGTCGTCAATTTCACTGACCCCCAATCAGGATCAGTACACTCTAAAATCAGTTGGGTTCAAAATCAACTCAAATCAACTGGGCTGAGTGATTATGAAACCAATTGGGTTCATATTCAGTCAACCCAGTTGAATTGGGTTGATTTTTAACCTTACTGATTTTAGAGTGTAAGAGCTTACTAACATGAAGATGCAGCTTGAACTGTGTGTGGTCAATACACTCCAGGAGTGCCCTGCCTTAATTCACCCTCAGCAATCAGCAGTGTCGAGGAAAATGCTGAGGAAACGAAAAATATCCGCAGCAAAGGATGGTTTCTTCAGAATGTCTTGTGGTGGCAGAAATTACCCAGCTTCCGGGTTACACAAGGAATCAAACCATGTGGATTGCACTACGCTGTATTGCTAATCTTACAATTTACAGTACCAGATGCAGAATAACCACTAGAAACTATGTGTTCTGCTTCTTCTGTGTTGATAACACCAGAATCTGACATCAGAGCTTTCCAGAAACTGATGTCAGATTCTGGTGTTATCAACATAGAAGCAGTGAGAAACTTAGTTTGTGGTAATGCTGCATCTTGTTTTCACTCATACTCTACATATTGAGCAAGTCGCCTGCTTTTTTCCAAGATTTTTTCTCCGCATTCGCATGGTTCATGATATTGGCATGATCTAATTGAGTGAAAGATTCTGCATGTTGATTGTGATTATACACACATGTATCTCGAACTACTTTCACATGTTAAAGTTACTTGAAAGTTTTCACTTCGCCGCACACTACTTATACATGGTAATTGCTGCTACCCAGCCCCCTGATGATTTTTACACAATCGAAAAGGCTCCACAGCAATTGCCGTAGAAGCACCAGTTTTCCACGGCAGTTTTTTTTTTTTTGCTTGGGAAACGAGGTTGAATTACCAGGACTGCTTAGTACAGTTAAGGATGCAGCACTCATGTGTTCATAAACTATGCAGGTGTCAGAGCCCCCATTTTTCACAACTCATAATGTAAAATACCAATCATGCAATTATACTGTAAAATACACCCATGTAAGCTGCATGCTGGCAGCCAGACTACTCGCAATCCTGAACTGATTAAATTTAATCATGGCTTGAATGGTCTTGTTTTGTATCACTGCATAAATTCAGAATAAATGAGTTTTCTCCTCATGTCAAGGCTGAGCCGGTGTTTTTGGAGCACACATACTCGACGTGATCGTTCCACGTACAAGTTCTTTTTAAGTGTTTATGTTGACTGACAACGGTAATTTGAATGTAAGACTGTCAACTGTTTTGGGATTACAGAGTATCCCCATGCATGTTAATTGGTAGAGTGCTGGAAGCCCATATTTGGGATTTATTCTGAAGTGCCGGTACCACAATTTAAAGGCTTCATATTCTGTGGCTGTGCTTCATATTGTCTTTGAAATGATATTATTTTATCTGTTGGGATTTGCCTTGTTACAATTTATGGGAGAGTGCCCACTCTCCCATAAATTGTTACAAGGCAAAGATGCACAAACAAATTTTAAGGACCAAAAATAATTTAGCACTCTACCAGTTAACTGAACGAAAAATATTGTGCTTTATCGATAAATTATACTAACAATTCCCAGCTTCACGAACCTCGTTGGCTCAAGTACTTCCATGTGCTCGAAAACTCTGCATTCTATTGGATCATGGCTGACAATTTTCGTCATTGGAAGAGTTTTACAGGAAAGTTAGCTCCCCTTAATTTTCTAAAGTTGTCAGTAAATTTAACACTAAAGGTATGGGAGTTTTAAATAAAACTTAAAAACCGAAATTTTTAGCGAAGTTGGATCATCGATGTGCGCATCTTTTCACAAACTTCGGGTATTTCCTGTAGAGTAGTATAAAAATACAGACGCTGGCTTTCTACACTTGTTTCCCAATTGAACGTTTTACTATTATTCTCTGCTTAAACCCATTTGAAAATAAGAAACGGCGCTTTCACAATCCTTGATGCTCTGTAACCTTTTTTGTATTAATTATAGCAACAGTGTGCGCATCGTGACATATAATACAGACACTATTCTTTCCATTAATATGAAAGTCTAGGACGTTGGATTTGCTAAGTTTCTTCCTGTGAAGAATAAAAACTTGCAAATTACTGTAAAAACACATTCACTAAATAAAGAGCCAATGTGGACTTTGACAAAGCTGGTTCGTATTTGCTTGCCATAAAAATCCAAGTTTACTCTTGTAAGTCTTTATAAACGAAAACAACAGACAGATCTCCGAGCTTTTTGTTGTTTTCGTTTCTTAAAAGTAATAAAGAAAACTTCGCTTTATTTTCTGCTGACGCCAAAGGGGTTTTCTCGACAATTACATGCTTCTTGGTTGGACATTCCTCTCAGGTCTGACAATTTCAGGGGCGATAACCTCATGTAAAGACGATGTTCAAGACGAGATTAGTCAGAGGCGCGAAGCTCTGTCAAACAGGCCATAATGTCATGAATACGCGATTTATCACTAGAATGAAGAAAATAGCCGAATGCTCAGCTGGAATGCTGGTTATTTGAATTCTCCCGGTAAATGAATATTTTCCATTAGCAAAGTGGGTATTCCATTAACAGGGTTCCTCTGTATTTGGAAAACATGTCCAGAAATGTGTATGGTAGGCTAAGTTCGATAACTCATTATCCGAGGTGCTAATTCACAGCTGATCAGTTGGCGAACAATCAGCGACAGAATGGACCAGATGACAATAACACTCACAGTTGCTGTTTGATGTTTATTAAAACAAATACAGCACATGGCTTAATAACACTCAACAATACGGTTTATACAAAAAAAAGACAATGAAGAGATAAAATATTTGGAGGTGAATTATGAACAGCGAAACAGTTTTTGTCCATGCATATCAGAAATATCGTGTGAAAATATTATTTTTCCGATAATGTGTAAAAAACAGATTGTACCTTCATGAAAATAAATCCCTCACGATGATATATTTATGGGCGTTAACCCTTTAACTAACCTGAATAGAAGACGCTTCAAAAACATAGCTTATGACCCTCGTTGGAACGAGCTCGGCTTTCCAAGCTGTTAAACACCCTGTCAACAGAGGTATATTATTGTGCTAACTTTCATGTATCACAATGTGCCGATAAATTGATCCAAACTGCCAATACAAAGCACACAGAAAGACAGAACGGGTGTTCTCTCCAATGCAACAAACCAGTTATCCCGACCAAGAGAGAGGGGCGGTTTTATTGGGAAAATGTAAAATGCATGTTTTTCAAAGTTATTTGGAAGCAAAAAGATGTGACGACATTCAAATAAAACTTGGATATATGACACATTTGACATTTCCAGTTTCTAGTCTGATGCGGGATGGCAGAAAATGTATATTTTCATAAGGTCGCAAAACCGTTTTAAAGACCACAGGGGTAGTGAATTTTGCTTAATTTTATAGGGGTTATACACAAAATCTACCTCCGATTTAAAATAAAAATGGAAGCAAAAAATAATTATCCTACAATTCAATTAATTACAGCAAACTGAAGAGGAAATGTTGATTTTTTTATCAGATGCGGGATACAAATAGTTTTGAAGAAGGTTTTTCAGAAATAATTGTTTTTTAAAAAATCTCCATAGACTTCAGTGTTAAAAAATTGGATAGATTTTTCGCCGAAACTCGGACATGCGCAGTGGCGAACATACAAATTTCTGGGTATGTGAGTATAGTGCAGCGGAGCGCGGTGGTTGAGTAGTTACGGAATTGGACTTAAAATCGAAATGTCCACGGTTCGATCCCCGACGGGTAACTGCGTTGTGTCCTTGGATAAGGCACTTTATCCCGACTGCCTGCGTGGAGGCACGGTGGCTCTGTGTGCTAAGGCAAACTGCACGTAGACGGTGCACTTGTCTTGTCAATGCTAATAACCCTTCTTGTGTGGAGTTAGTACGTTGGAAAGTCTGCCAGTTGCTCGGTGGTTATCTCGGGGTACTCCAGCTTCCTCCACCAGTGAAACTGTCCAACACGAGATGACTCTGGTTGTCGAAATTGTCGTTAAATCCCACTAAATAAATATCGTGCATATTTTTGTGGAGAGAGATCTGTTGTTAACTGGCAGAGTGCTAAATTATTTTTGACCATCAAATCTTTGTCTTTGCCTTGTTACAATTTATGGAAGAGTGCCTATGGGCACTCTCCCATAAATTGTAACAAGGCAAACCCTTACAGATTAAATAATATCACTTCAAACATAAAACCCAACACATGCACTGAAAATGAGCCTTCAAGCTGTGGTACCTGCACTTCAGAATAAAGCCCAAATATGGGCTTCCAGCACTCTACCAGTTAATATTCTCCTTTTCAAACAACGTGTTTTGTATCTTTTTTTTTTAAAATTCAAGCGATTTAATACTGATCTGAACAGCGATACAACAAAGAAAGACCAGACATGTATTAAACTTACCGCTGCAAGTCCCAAAACGATTCTCAGAAAGTAAACTAATTCAACTTTTGCGCGTGCGCACACTGGCATCAATAAAGTGCACACGGCACTGATTATAGTACTCGTCCCTAGCACCCTTTTTCCGCCAAATCTATCTCCCAGAAGACCTCCTGGAATCTGTGTGAAAATGTAACCGTAGAAATATGCTGATAACATACCGGAGGTTGTCGATTTATCCCAGTCAAATTCGGCCGACTGAAAGTGAGAAAAATATTCACTCCATCAATTATCCTGAAAGAATGACTGAAGCCATGTTTTCGCCAATTTGTTTATATTCATTGAATGGCATCCAGTAAATACGCATAACCTAAGCTACAGTTTGGAAGATAGTCTACTAGGAGCACATTTTAATCTTGAAAACGTGGGGAAATGCAATATAAAGACATTAAAAAGATTGACGCTACACGACCTGTCATTACTGGCAGTGACTTGCCAAATGTGTAACCCTCCGAAATCATTCACTTGGAAAGTTCTGAAGTTTGATCGGATGTTTGTTTGCAGATCAGCTCTTGGGAAATCACTCACACTTAACCCTTTACCCAACGTAACGGCCAAAACCGACCAGCGATATTCTCAAAAGTCGCCAGTTAATTTTCATTATTTTTTTCATTTTTTTGTCACCAAAACATAGGTTGTGACCCCTCGTTGGAACGAGCTCGTCGAGCTCGTTCCAATGAGGAGTCATAATCTATGTTTTTGAGACAAAAAATGAAAATATTTAGTTATTCAAAAAAGGTTTTTGCAAGTGTCGTCTGCGTTCATGTTAGGTAAAGGGTTAACCCATTCAGTCCGGTATGCATACATTTTGCGTAAATCAAAATTATTAGTCCATGGGTAGACCACACAATAAATACCTAAAGGGGCAGGGGTCGCTGACAACTTAATCCTTCAGCCCCACAGGACCCGAACGTTCGCCTGTATATATAGACAATAAACATATAGTGTGTTTTTATATCTGTGTTATACAACGAGTTGAAATATGGTTTATTTTTTCGAGGCTTCGCCGAGAAAAAATAAACCATATTTCAACGAGTTGTATAACACAGATATAAAAACACACTATATGTTTATTGTTTTTATCTGATAACAAACAGACACCCGTCTCGTGCGTCTACCCGACTTATATATGCTTCCCACGGGCCTCCAAAGAAAACCAGTCTACGACACAAAAGAAATAGGACAAGACGCATAGAGTTGTGTCCCTTACATTACAAAATCGATGACGGCGATTGTAAAGTGCGATTGCACTTCTTGCATCATGTAACTGCGCTGGAACAAAATAAATTTCAACTATTGTATGAACAGTAACAAAACGGTGTTTCAGTAGAGTTATTCTTTTTTTGACATAGTTCCAGTTTTCTTCCGTGTTTTATGCTGTAGTCCCAATATAACAAATAATTTTGCGTTTGTTTACAATTTTTACGAAGTGATTTTTTTCAGGTAGAGCAGACGAACTTTTAATTAGCGCAGTTCCGCGAGTACTTTTGATCGAGGCCGTGACTATAAATAGTTCGCAGTCGCCGCATACTAATTACTATTAACATTCAAGTAATTTCTACAATGTTTTGAAGCAAAATTTTAGGTTGCCTTTATTGAAGCAAAATTAATAAGAAATGACACCATCAGAGGATTTTAACAAAGTGCAATAAGCGTACAATTAAAACCTGCCCTGTGATATAACGATGTTTCATGAATGAATGAATGAAAATGGAACTGAAAGAGGTCAGAGGTCGTTCGCATAAATTATAATTATATACAACACCCGTTGTATATACTTCAAGTATATACAACGGTTGTTATACTCTATGGTTATCAGATAAAAGATGATACAATCTCCTATTTCGATGTATAGGGTATTGTATCCCATAATACCAGTCAGGTCGTCAGGATTGAGAAGATCAACTTTTTCATCTGTCTAGTTGTTGGTGTTGATTTTTTTCCAATAGCATAATATCCTGTTCGTACTTACCCGTTGTACTGCATATAATTAAATAATGCAAGCTATCGGGCCACCAGCCTAATTCTGCAAGGAATCCTACGTTGTTATGGGCTATTTGTTTACCCGCTTTTCGTGGAGGTTGAGAGCAGACTAGCGTTGATGAAATGTGATGACCCTTTAATCACAAGGATATTATGGGATTTTTAGATTCGCTCATCTATAATATATCAGTTGGTCGGAAAAGCGCTTTTCCCACCAACGGATATCTTCCAGATTAGTGAATGTAAACATAGGCGTCTAAATGGTATCCTCAAATAGGTAACCGTCAAGAGTACATCACCACATCATAGGTATCCGTCAATGCCCAGATGAGCATAAGAGTCGTAAGAAGGGGGTCACTCGGTCGAGCAGTTACTCGATAACTCATTTGTTCGATACGATTGGAGTTGTCAGAGCAATGCCTGTTCCATTCTCTGCTCTTCTGCTCTTTTGATGAAATCATGATCCGGGTTTCTCGGCTCCCCATATACAAAATATCTTTCAGGAAGTATAACCTCTTTTTCTGAATTTGGACGGTGAGTCGCTAGAGCATTTGCCCGTTGAGCAATTACTCTCATGGATCTTTAGCTCACACTTTGAACTCATCATCCACGTTTTTCGACACTCCACTTACAGAATCCCCTTTAGGCCACGGAATCTTTTTTTTCCGAAATGAATCGAAGAGTCGCAATAGCATTACCTCATGGAGCAATTACACTCGTGGCTCTTTAGCTCAGTTGACCAGTTAGAAACCACGCGTATCACCAAAGGGAGATAACTACGTATGGGCCGACTGTGAAATTAAAGGAATGGATGTGATCTAATCTGTTAGTCAGTCGCATTAAAGTGAACTGATTGGATGATCTGGATAAACGAAACATGACTTATGTTATTCAACAAGAAGGAATGCACGGAATATGTGTAGGGATAGCCAGAACAGACCAGTGAAGCCGAATGTAGCATAGAAAGCTAAAACTCTTCCAACTAAAAGGCCCTTCTAAGCTACTGGAGCATACACCAGATCAATCGAATAAGGATGGATAGACAGAAACAATAACATAGCTTGAAGATACACAGAGACAGAAGCAGAACATTCCGAAGGAATCCGAATTTGATACATAGGAAGTAACCGAGAGTTTTGGGAAACTCCTAGCCAGTAAAGTTACTCTTATACAAAGGAATGGGCCTTATTATTGGAAAAAGGGATGATTCTGGGGAAATCCGAGTCCATTTCGGTGATTATGGGTGGGTTTTTTTTTTGGTGATTTGAAGGGATTGTCGGGTCTAATTGGGTAATTAGATTTACCCTTATTCAATCGATCACACCAACCGAACATGCCCCCGTCCTATTATAGACCATTGGGTTACATAGCAACCACGTGCTACTATAGAAACCAAGATGGCGATTTCCAGTAAACAAAATCGACGACGGAAACACGTGTAACCCTAACAACACGCGCTGCGCGTGCGTACTAAGGCCACGAATCACTATGAGGATAACGTCACAAGATGGCCGTTCATAGCCGCTATCGTGTCAGCCATTCATGACGTAACTGGGTCACGTAACTACGACGTCACATTAGATCCGGCATGAAATCCGGCCAATCTGCCCCGATCTCCACGTTGCAACTACTGTTGCATTCCGAATATTTGATCGCCACAAATAGAACAACAACTGTGCATTTTTCTTTTAGAAATGACTGGGCATTATCAGATCAAAAACTTTAATTTTATTTCAAATGAAGCTCAAAAACTCACAGAATGAGTATCGACAACGGGAAACAGAGGGAGGTTTCAGGGACGGATTTTAAACAAGTGTATGCAAACTTTTCTGAGAGAGCTAATTTCGACAAATATGGAAATGACATTGCACTTTGTTCTGTTCCGGAAATTTGATTGATCGTGTTACACACAAAAGCAGGATGAAAACTAGAGAAAGAGAATTTACTGCAGCTAGTAAATTCAAGTCTGTGTGAAAGGGGTTAAAGCATCAAAAATAAACAAAATAGAAAGAGAATTTATGGAGGATTATTTTGGGTGAAATATTTTTAAAGAAATCAGAAATAGGTTTTCGTTAATAGTGTTTAAAGATATTGATACAGGAATGAGATAAATGTTTCCGAGAAACCAGAAAAAGCATATATGTGCACAGCATTCAAAGGGTTCGGTCAAGGAATCAGAAATGGATATTTTTTGCTCTGACACTTATTTGAATGATGTTTTGAGCAGTAATGTGTGTAAGGAAATGGTTATGATTATTCTCACATTTCATGACAATTTTTGGAACCTACACTGAAGCTTTGATAGGGTTAAAAGCAATGAACTGAATAATTTATACTTTATTTCCTTGTAAATCAAAGGGTTTCTCTCAACTTGTTTTGAGGAGCTGGCATCTGATTGAAATAGAAGATAATATTTAATGTTTGACAGCTACCTCCGCATTCTGTTTACATGTCTTCGCTGTGAATAAATACAACATAATATTGCTTCAGAAGAATTTACTGTTGCAGGAAATTAGAAGCAGTGAGAGCCATGAAAAACATTGGGTGCCGAGAACGTGTGACTGTCTGTCAGTATGTCAAAAATAAGCGAGATATGGCAATTCGTTTTCGAGTTATCGTGCTGACAAGGAAGTGCTTAGGAGACAGAAGACAGGAGAATAAGAAGAAGAAGAAGAAGAAGAAGAAGAAGAAGAAGAAGAAGAAGAAGAGGAAGAAGAAGAGAAGAAGAAGAAGAATAAAAGAAGAAGAAGAAGAAGAAGAAGAAGAAGAAGAAGAAGAAGAAGAAGAAGAAGAAAGAAGAAGAGGGAAGAAGAAGAAAAAGAAAAAGAAAAAAAAGAAACGGTACAAAAACAATAATCTGTGTGTTTCAAATTCGCAGTTTATTATCACTTTAAATTTAGGGCCAGATTGTTTCTAAGCTTCAGTGTCGAATTCATTACAGAATTGGACTGGTGCTTGAGTGCTTGTAAATTATAAAGAGGAAATATTATGTTTTTCAACGTATACTGGAAAACAACCCCAATGATTTCGATACAAGCTATACATTAGAACAACAGAAGCAGGAACGTGCACCAGCTGTATTCAGTATTTTCACCTTCTACCTACAATATTTGCTCCGCACGGAGCCAGTAAAAGAGCGGGTGATCCAGCATAATAACCCCATGGATTTTATTAATTTGATACCCGAAAGAACATGGGGATGTGAACCAGAATTTCCCACACACTTCACCAAACATATCACAATTGTCTGGGTAAAAGGAGTTTAAGGAAATGGCGACTTTTGCAATACAACTTCGGTAAATGTCCACATCCCGCGAAATTTACTGTATTTGGACTGCAAAAACTGCGGATATCAGTCAAGAACCCGGTCAACCCCCTCGCAATGTCCCGTTCACAGCTTCGAGACTCATACCATTTGTTCGACCGGAGACAATAAAATACACCAGAGGGGCCGGGTTTTTTCTCGCCAGCCCTGGTTCTGCCCCATCTTTAGAACGGGCTGTACCCAATATCTACTGATCGAAATTTGCAAGGTCGCGCTCACGATCCCGTGTTCTTTTCCCCTCTGGCCGCTCTGGAAATAAGGAATTAAATAATAAAAGTGTTTCTGCCCCTTGGGTACCCAACTGGTAAGAAACAAGTGGGTAAGAATTTTTTTTTTCTCAACTGAGTTCTGGGAACTACCAACATCATAATGAGAAAACACATACATAAATTCTGGTGAAGACATGCGTGGTCCAGTTGGTTTGATTAAAAAGAGTATTATTATGTTGAAATCAACTTCACACATGATTACCCGTTGACCATTTGAAGTGACCATTGAGTGGGGATCGTTTCTTGTACTATATCTAATAAATCTGTCGCCTAAAATGGAATTCGGTGATCAAATATTACAGCAGATATTTGACAACTGATCTTGGAAGGAACACCGTGATCTTGACTATCACATTGACAATATCGCCATCTTGCATGTTCAAAATGATCCTATCAATGAGTCCATGAGCAAATATGTCGGAGTTGGGTGGTGGGCATGGTGATTTTCAAGTACTCGAAACCCGATCCAGGTGGTAATTACCGCACGCCCGAACTTAGATATCTTGCCTATGTTGTAAAATACATCATTGTTTGTATGATTCAGGAGGCCAGTTTTAATCACAGAACAAATCTCGATGTTTTCTCTTCCAACCATAAAGTAAAAGTACAGGCAGCGGCGTAGCCAGGATTTCCTATTGAGGGGAGAGGGCAAAATGTGTTTTGTTTTGTGTTTCTTTTTGGGGGGAGGGGGGTGGCGGGGGGGGGGGCAATTTGGAAAATGCAATGCCCTGAGACTGAATCTGGGACTCTCTGGTGCTTTATCTTTCCCAATTTGAGGGAGGCAACTGTAATTTTCAGGGGGGCATGGCCCCACTAGCCCCCCCCCCCCCCTCCTTGGATACGCCACTGAGTACCGGTATCATTTTAATTAGCTGCCCACATGCCCAGTAAAATGCGTTGGAAACGAATATTCAAGACTGTCTCAGTTACAATTCTCGGAAAGTAAAGTCATTTCCACGAGGTCACTTTTGATGAAAAGGAGCCATCGCTGCACCCCTCCCTCGCCTCAGGGCAACCTGTCCTGGAACATTATTAAGCTTTTTGGTTAACTGTTCACTCGTTACAGAGGAGTGGAAACCGTTAGTATTGGTAGATTTAGAAAATGGGAAATACACAGAATACAACCTGAGCATTTTATGAAATTTACATGCGTATATTCTGTCAGATCCGGCTATTTTCTGTCACCCTAATCCCCCACCTCCCTCTTGCGACGCCTGGTTGGCTAATACTTATTAGTCCTTTGTAAGAAAGCATCATTTTTCGATAGGCGGAAACACGCCTCATCTTGGTTTAATAGTAATTACCCCTCACGGCGCTGTGCATAAAATTATGAACTTACGCTATATTCGACTTGTTGGTTCATGTCCTCCGCACAATCATCGTCAACAGTTTTCGTAGAGTTGTTCAACAGACTATGGTTTGCCGAAGAACTGTTCGCTGAACGCACCATACAAACTATTGCAACACTGAAATTCACCCTTAGCATATACACAATAACGAATCCGAAAAATCCTATGTATGCTAGCTGCCATCTCTGAGAACATACGCCTGGAACTGTAAAGAAATGGGAAGAGTTCGTTTGGGTGACATCGGATAGACTATGGAATTAGAATTATTTTTGTATTCGCAAGTAACGTCTATACACAGAACGACACGCATGTGTAAATGGGTTAATCGATATAGCACGAGTCCCAGCGCTGAATGATAAAACGAGAGGCCGCAGGCCTCGAGTAGTATCCTTCCGCGACGGCTTAAGTACCATATCGAGTAACACATTCACACACGCGTGTCGTTCTGTGTTTATTACACGCCTTCACGTCTATAAAAAAACAATTATTAGAAGGACACTCGGCAATTCATTTGACAGCTATCAACAAAAACAAAACATTTTATCGCCAACCAAATTTGCGAGGGGAACCCGTGTTACTATTTTGTCTCCGAGTTCCAGTGCGTTCTATGTGCCTACTGGCACATAGAACGCAATAGAACTCAGGGGACGATTTATAGCTATCGCTAGCGATTCAAATTGTAATTGCTGTGCACGATTTGTAGAAACTTCCAGCGAAATTTCGCTTCAGTTTAAAAATAGTCCGTTAACGATTTCCGTTCCGCACATGTGTGCAGAACGGATTTTCATTTTCCGCATGGTTTAGTGTTGCTGTAGATGCGGATTACATAGAATAGACGTGTAATAAAATGTGAGACGATTTACGTAGAATAGGCGGGTAATAAAATGTGAGACAGTATGCTGTGACATTGTTTAACCCTTTACCCAACGTAACGGCCAAAACCGGCCAGCGCTATTCTCAAAAATCGTCAGTGAATTTTCCTTATTTTTTCATTTTTTGTCTCAAAAACATAGGTTATGACCCCTCATTGGAACGAGCTCGTCGAGCTCGTTCCAATGAGGGGTCATAACCTATGTTTTTGAGACAAAAAATGAAAAAAATTAGTTGTTCAAGATTTTTTTTTGCAAGTGTCGTCTGCTTTTCACGTTAGGTAAAGGGTTAACAATAATAAAAAACACTAACAAACGAGTTAGATAATATTACCAAATTACGGTCGAAAGAATTACCTGAGAGAAATCACATTTATCTGGCGTCCAACAAAGTTCTGAGAATTTCATTGGATTTAAGATGTCACGTGCAAACTGTGTCCAAACCATACACAGTCTATCCAGATCTGTACAGACAGGTGACAAAGTGTTCTTGGGTCAGTTTATTCATCCAGCAAAAGAGTATAACCGCTTCAGATTAAACAAGCTGAGAAAGAATCTGCACTTGGGGAAGCGACGTGCATCCCATAAGTGGATAGATGTCTGTGTTATATTGCTCGTATCCTACCGCTCGTGATGGACTGGTGGCTGCTCGGTAGGTTTTGCTACCTATATTTCTTTTGCTTCCTCCGTTTCTTCTTAAGAGGTAGAGATGGCGATATCTTAGCTATTGGCGATGAGGGCTGTGGTATCTTCGTATTTATCCTGTTTTGTGCAAGTGCCATTGCGAAAGTGGCGCTTTGAAGTACTGCCGCCGTCGTTTCCTTCCGAAGTTGTGTCGTCTTGTTTTTCATGTCCTTCATGTGCTCGTTCCTAAGAATGGCTTGACGTTTGGCTCGTTCCATGAGCTCCTTAGTTTGATTTGGCTCTTCTTCAGTGCCCACGATCTGTGTTTTTCAGTCCATGGGCAAGCTTACTCAATTCTTCATCATCCTCCGGTTTAGCCTGGTGGTCCAGGCTGGAGATGGAACTGGAGAGAGAGAGATGTCTGATGTATTGATGGTGTCTGCTGGTGGGTTTTCCGGTGGGCTAGAGGCGTGGATTTCCATCTCCTCTTCCTTCTCTTTGCGGGATTCTTCTGTTTTCTTTATCTTCCAGTCCTCCGAGCGCTTGTCATTCTGGCGCATTGAGGACGGGCTTTTCTTCTTTTTCTTCTTGGTTTTCTCAGCGTTCTCTGGGTGTGGACAAGAGCCCGATTGGACAAAGGTGCTACCACTCCCCAGAGAGGCCGGTGGTCTGGCTGTAAGCTTCTTTTTTGGAGCCATTTCAGGTGGTACTGGAAAGTCCAATATCACCTGGCAGGTTGCACCAGAAACATGGATTGTCCAGTTTCTGGTGTTACCCACATTCAGACATGTTAACATGCCAGATAGCTTCTGCGGTAGGATCATTCTGGCTGTAATTAGTGGTGCTAATGGAGAGTCCAGTAAGCGTCCGAGCTGATCAGCAGTCGAGAATCCGAATGTAGTGGTGATCGAGATTAAACAAGCAAAACTTTTATCTCTTTTAAAGGTATCCCTCCCCCATTAGTCAGACACTCCAGTTGTCAGAGAGTTTATAATCACAGATTATTGGGTTGAGTGAACAGCTAATCCCTCATCATCTTCAGAATAAAGTGGGATATGCCGATAAGTCAGACAGAAAAGAAACAATTAATAGCATTTAGTGATGAATTTCTTCACCAATTTGTTTTAGGACAAAATAAATTAAAATTATGAAATATATGACAACAACATGAATAATCACACAAAAAATAGGGTTTTTGTGAAAAATAAACAGAAAATCATATTTTATGAAAAAATGAAAATAAATAGGAAATAAATGACAATAAAATGAAAAATATGAAGTAGAGTAAGAAAAGATTTCTAGACCTGAATAATCATTCAAATAAATAGTTTTGGGGGATAAATAAACAGAAAAGACAATAAAAAGAAAAATATGAATTACAATAACGAAAACATTTAGACTTGTTTTATAGTAAATAAATAAAAAATTATATTTCATGCTAACTCATTTTTATGGTAAATAAATAGAAAATCATGTTTTATGAAAAAAATATGAAAAATATTAACATTGCGCCTAGGTTGTAGTAACTTGAACGAGCACCTTTTCAATGATTACATCTCTATAACACATTTATGCAGTTGGGGTATTTTTTAAGATGCCCTATCTGCCCTATCTATTTGACAGAAAGAAATCGTATATTGGACCCCCTACGACAAAGACATTACATAAAACGGATATTATCCCAAATGGGAGCATTAATTATACCTCCCAGGTCAACAAGGAAATATTTAACAGGGAACACGAATTTATTATGGCGACAAAGCGATTCTAATGTTGTGCCGTGCGTAGACATTTCGAAGATGGATTAACTGTCTGGGGCGTGGGCTTCCTCTTAAGTACCGAGGAATCATCTGTCTAACCTTGGTATTTCATTTCTTTTCATTTCTTTTCTCTTCCCTAATTTCTCTTCATTAGTGATCTCGTTTCCGATAGCTCTTTCCATAAATCTTACTATTCCTTTCAGCTTAATTTGATACAAGATATGACCTACCCGCTATATGTATATACACTAATGCTCAATTTGTCTTATGGAGACAGCGTACATTAGCATTCATGCTTGCTGCTGAATCCAATTCCATCGATTATACTGTTACTCGTGTCGATTATTACGTTGTTACATTATGATGTATCAATTTAACTTTGGCATAAAATAATGTTTAAACTAAATATTAACAAAATGAAAAATGTGAGGTACACAACATAACTAAAGGTACAATATTACAATGTCAAATAAAAGTGGGCGCGGTGACCCAATGGGTAGAGATGTAGGATGCAAGCCGAGACGTCCCCGATTCGAATCCCACCAGCGGCAACCGACCGTGTTGTGTCATTGGGCAAGACACTTCACCCCCAATGCCCACGTGCGGGCACGGTGACGTTGTGTACTAAGTCGTACTGCGCGTCGATGGTGCACTTGTCTTCAACCAGTGCTAACCCTACTTTTGTGGAGTTAGTATGTTGGGAGCTGACAGTTGAATGCCATTGCTCGGTGGTTCTCTCCAGGTACTCCGGCTTCCTCCACCCGTGAAACTGTCGTGGTCATGATTAGCCATTGTGGTGGTGATTCTCTCTGAGTACTCAGTGGTTCTGTCAGGGTACTGCGGCTTCCTCCGCCCGTAAAACTGTCGTGGTCATGATTAGCCATTATGCAGAAATATGTGACCTTAAACATCAATAAATAAATAATAAATAAATTACAAAAACATGTACAAAAGGAATATTAATATTTACAAACAAATCATTCCATTCTCAACAGTTTCTCAGCTGCATCAAGGAACACCGTAGGAGACTTTGTATCCTGCCCAAGTTGTTCCTTCAGGTTGCCCAGGCGTTTGTCAATTTCCCTGTAAACACGTTTTCGAGAGGGTGGAGCAGCAACAAAGTCTCTATGAGCAATTTTGATTTTCTCTGCCTTTTCAATGTTCTTTATAATATTTATAAATCTGAAGAGGTTAGGATGTCGATAAGGTTGTGATGAATTTAGGTGATTGTGGAATCCTTCCAGTTTGCTGTTAGTTCTGGGTCCTAAGTAGGGCTGCACGATATATCGATAAACCGATATATACCGGTATTCAAACCAATATCGATTGGATACCGGTGTAATTACAAAAATATCGGTTTATCGTCATTATTTATTTACCCACAATTTAGTTTTCAAGATGTTTTGAGTTTTTTAACTGTAGCCCCGAATGAATAATATTATCCTTTATCCAACGAATCGTTTGTTTGTGCCCTCGTAATATACAAATTCAACAGCTGAAAAAATAATTTTAAAAACTTTCAACAAAACTATATCATATATTTAGACTTCACAGACATGAAATAATAACAATTTTATCCTCCCCTTCCTCTCCCCAAAGAAAAAGGCGAAACCAACATATGCATGAGCTGATCCCTGTAAACAATGAGGGGTCACGTGATATAGTTTTGTTGAAATCTTTGGGGGAAATCTGTTAAATTAATTTTGAAAATAATAAATTTCGATATCGTCTGCGTTGGAAAAAAAGGTTTTTCGAACCGCATCATCAATGTATGCTAATTCGCTCCGACTGTGATGCCCCGAGTCTCGATTGTGGTACTTGTGTTCATATATCTGAACAGTTTTCGATACACCCGTATACCGCGGTATTTTTTTGAATACTGATATCGGTATTCAGTTTTGAATATCGTGCAGCCCTAGTCCTAAGGTTTCACGTTGATTCCACAGAGGAATGGGAAATCT
This sequence comes from Pictodentalium vernedei, assembly GCA_031216915.1. Taxonomy (NCBI): domain Eukaryota; kingdom Metazoa; phylum Mollusca; class Scaphopoda; order Dentaliida; family Dentaliidae; genus Pictodentalium; species Pictodentalium vernedei. The sequence goes on from CM062292.1 coordinate 173,499,077, forward strand.
TGCATCATCATCCATCCAGCACGGATGGCAGCTATTTTAACTAGTTATCAGTGTTATTACACAATATATGTGTGATTTTTATGTTTTAATTAATTTTCAGAAGATAATTAAGTGGTATTTTTATTATTTGTCAACCTTGAAAAGGCTAAAAACAGTACCAAACAAATTCCATTTACAACAATATCATCTATCATCTATTTTAACTTCGGCTAGTCCCTAATTAACTGTCTGACAACTGGGGTGTCTGACTAATGGAGGTAAATCCTTTTAAACATTGAAACTTAACTTGAATTTCACATATTTGTATTTATTTCCCAAACACATCTCAAGGCCTCTCTTTACAACGAGTCGATCTTGTTCCAATGAGGAGTATGAGGTAATTTGGGGAGACAAAATATCTAAATGCGAAAGTAAACTTTGTGTATGGCTTTGGGTGAATTCTGACATTTCCCGGGGCCAAACAGCTGAACTTGCAAAAATCTTCATATTCAACCTGTCCCCTTGTCAGCATTTCTCATGCCATCTAAAATTGCTTTCTTTGCTACTGGTGTCACACCACCAACGGAAAATAATAAACCCGCGATAAAGTCAAAACGGTTTAGTTTGTAACGACAGTTCACTTCACGGGACTGAGTGGTATGCATATAGGGAAATACCTTCTGCAATCATACCTACTGAGTTAAATACACCCCAAGGAGTTGCAGTTAGCTCAGCTGATATGGTGGCGGAGGCGATTCGATGCCACTGTCCCGAGATCGATTCCTGCCGGGTCCGACTTCAGAAATCGTAACATCGCTCCTAACACAACGCCTAGGGATACTCCTGCTTGACAAAGATGATATAAAATTAAAAGTAGGCAGTCGCATCTCCAAGGATCCCCCACTGAGAATTCAGTGTTTAAAAGCTGAAGTTACAGACCATATATATATATATATATAAATATTGCATAATATTTAAAGAAACCTGCAAAATGTGGGCATTTTTCCAAACAGAATCCACGATTATACAAGTTCCATGCATGAACAGATTGACCACTGAAAAGCTCTGCAGATGAAATCTCACAACATACCTGTCACCTTGTAACGTCTGTTTTCAGAAACCATGTTTATGAGAATAAAATATCGGAACACCGTAATCAACACTTGTTAGATCAAGAATTCGAAAAAACAGATAAGGTGAAATGTCACAGCTGTCAGCTTTATTAACCCCAGTATTCCACGTAACTGTCGTGGAACAACGTACTGATATGAACTCAATTATTTTGAATTGAGCCCGGTGGCTCAGCGATTACGGCATTGGACCTCAAACCGGAAAGTCCATGATTCGATCCTCACCAGAGGTAACTGCGTTGTGCCAATGGGCAAGGTGCTTAATTCCGATTGCTCACGTGGGGAGCCGTGTATCAAGAAGACGTACTGCACGTCGGAGGTGCACTTGCCTTCAACAAAAGCCAACCCTGCTTATGCGGAGTTAGTACGTTGGGGAGTCTGAAACTTGCTCGCCGTTGCTCGGCGGTTCTCTCCGGGTACTCCAGCTTCCTCCACCCATAAAACTGCCCGATACGAAGTGAGTCTGGCTGTCGAAAGTGCTGTTAACCACCCCCCCCCCCCCCCACCACCGCCACCAAAAAACCCTAGTTTTTAAACAAGTCTATCTTCAAAACGCGAAACAAAAGCATTCGTCACCAGGCAGGAAGACCCAAGCTATCACACCGAACGCGCGTCTGCACAATTATAAATACGCTTGGGGCCCCCTTCGAAATTGGCAATTAGTTCACATCAGAAAAAACTATCAAGTTTATTTATTTATTTACATTTATTCATTATTTCATTTATTTATATAGTTCGTAGTGCCACAGTTACGATCAACGTCACTACGAAACTGTGGCTTGCAGTATCCTTCCAACAACTAGTTTGCTAATATTCAGTGCTATTGACTTTGTGAAGTATGCCCCAATCATTGTTTGCTTTTTTTATTTTGGGTTTAACCACATTTTCAACAACACGGGCATCATTCATTAGATAGTGTCAAATGGAAGCGAACACTAACAACCATAATGCAACAGTGTACACTGTCTTTGACCGGGTGTCTGGTTGATAACCATAATACAAGACTAGAGGAGTTGGGGTTTTCCAAAGAAAAGAATATATGAGCATCAGAGCACACCTAACTTATCCAACTTAACGCGACCGTCGACAGATATATTTTATTTATTTATTTATTGGTCACATACTAATTCACAATGGCTAATCGTGACCGTGGCAGTTTTACAGGTGGGGGAACCGGTGCAACTGTCAGCTCCTCTACATTTTAACTCTGTTCAAGCTCCGCTCAAGCAGGGTTTCAGCGGTTAAAGACATGTGTATCATCGACATGCAGGACGTCTTAGTGCACGGCGTCATCGTGCCCCCATGTAGGCAACTGGGAGAAAGTGCCTTGCACAAGGACACAATGCGCGTCGTCGCGGACGGGGATCGAACTCGGGACCTCTAGCATAGAAGTTCAACAGTCTACCACTAAGTCGCCGCGCTCCCAGATTTATTTTAACATTATCTCTTGTATGTTTCCGAACCACTGGACAATTCACACATGGAAGAACTGAGTGCAGGGGCTAATACTATAAAACTTTTACAATTGTATTTCTAGAATTGTATTTTCTAGTTATGACTTTAAATGGGTTGAAATGAACCATTAGCATTTTAAAAGATGTGGCAATCTGCCAGTCGGCAAATTGCCATATTTTTTAAAAATGCAAATCATTCATTTCAGTCAGTTATATTAATAGGCAGAAAATACAATTCTAGAAAATACAATTGTAAACGTTTTATAGTATTGCTCCCAGGTCTTTCGAACCTCAGTTCTATTGCTGTCTCAAACTACATGGGTCACCACCGAGAGTCACGCGCATTTGGCTATTTTCTATGGGTGGCACACACTTTTACAAACACCAAAATGAGATGTTTTTGAGTTAAAAACTGAAGAAGAAAAAAATGAGTAGCCATTTTGTGACAAAGATGTTCGAGTATTTCCACTATCCTGGGTAAAGCGTTAATTAAATCGAATATTCCTTCTTTGACGCGAATAATAAATTAAACATGTTCTCAGTTATGCATAGACGTGATTGTTGTTTTCCTCGAGTGTCATTGCATAATCTCCCGTTAACCTTACACGAAAAGCAGACGACACTTGTTGAAAAAATTCTTGAATAACTAATTTTTTTGCATTTTTTTGTCTCAACAATATAGGTTATGGCCCCTCATTGGGACAAGCTCGACGAGCTCGTTCCAAAGAGGGGTCAAAGCCTATGTTTTTGAGACAAAAAATGAAAATATAATGAAAATTAATTGGCGAGTTTTGAGAATAGTGCTGGTCGGTTTGGGCCGTTAAGTTGGGTAAAGGGTTAAACACGTATTATAAGTTTGTAACAGATCGAGAGCGAAGTGTGGGATACGAAACTCAAACATACACCTTGAACAGAAAGCGACCGATTTTCGCCGAGATTAATAGATCCAGACCAAAAAGATTGGTAGAAAAATGGCGTTTTAACCTTGACGGATCCACTTTTCTCCCGTTCTTTTTTGCGTTTCACCACCCGTAAATTGCACTCCCAAAGTCTTCTCCAGAGCGGTCGAAACTAGGCCGCATTGCCACCAACTTCCTCGGGCTGGTCACGGCTGCAGTGTTAACAGGTCAAGAGAGAAGTGCGGGAGCCGAGGCTCGAAACATACGACCTCTTTAGCACACAAAGTGACCGATTTACCAGGAGATAACGAGATCCAGTCCAACTGGGTTAGTAAATGGCCTTTATACTTGGTCCGTTAAACTACTCTCCCGTTCTTTCGTTCTTTTTGTGATTCACAACTCGTCGCGGTGTGAGTCTTATACTGTTCATTTTAAAAATGAGATATTGGTATCGTTGGATTCGCCTTGAGCTGTTCTTTCTCCCTGTGAAATCGCATTGGAATCTGTTGCTTATATTAAAAGTTATTGGCAGTATTCTTTTGTTCTATCTCCAAAGAGGTAGCTTTTGTTACTGGTAAAGTGTTCTAACTCCCTTGCCCAATAAACAAACGGCCCCAGGATCACGTGACGCGAATTTGTTATGGAAAAGGAGCAGTTTTATAGTCGGTACGTTCATAGTATTTTTTCTTGTATTAATAGCATTTTAAAATGAAACGAATACATAGTATGCAGATTAAAACATTTACCAACATGTATAGGTATGTCTGTCATCATAATGTGGTGTTTTATCCCCGATATGCACTCATCAAAATCATAATGGAGATAGAACATTTGTTTACTGAAACAAAGTGCAAGACGCATTAAATTATAAATTGTATTTGGATATAGAGCATTGTAAGAATTGCAGAACTCGTGTATTTGTTTTCATTTGTTAATTATTATAGAGATGTTTGTGTACTGAAGCAGTGGCTTAACAATGTTATTTAAGCATTTTAGAAATGTTAACAACCGTAACTGCATGACCCCAGTGCTCTTTGAGCGTGCAATTCATACTGAAAGTTGGCATTACGATTATATTTTATTTGTGTTGTACGCTTTTTTTCAACAATATCATATCTCTTTTGTAATCAGGAAATAGATAGCCCATTAAACTGATGGTATAAGAGTTTCTTTTTCTGTAACATAGTTTCTGATAGTCTCTGCCCCTAATTCGAGAAAATAATACAGAAGTCATTCCTATAGCTAGGGGTGCCTCAAGCAGCCCCAACCCATCCACCGAATTTTCACGATTCCCTATCTTTATCACACACAAGCATTCGTGTGCACGCACGCACGCACGCACGCACGCACGCACGCACGCACGCCCTCTCACCCCCCCCCCCCACACACGCTCACCCTCATACACACGCTCACCCTCACACCCTCACCATCACACACACACACACACACCCACCCCACACACACACTCACTCAATTGGTGGAATGTCACAAGTAGTGGACTTCAACTCTAGGGGAGACTTGGGCGGTATATTGTATTGGCTGTCCATTCATTTGTCTACTCAACCATACGCACTGATTACTCGACCATTGGTCATAAGATTTAGATAAAATTTAGTACAAATCTTCATCGCATAAAGGCTTCCAAATACCTAAATCCATATGCCCGTCCGTCTGTCAACCCATCCATCTGCACTGATTACTCAGCCGTCAGTTATCAGATCCTGGTGTAGTTTGGTGTGAGTCTTTATCATCATAACGGCTTACAAATGACCTACACTGGGCCGTGTTCCCTTGTGTGGGTATACCCTAGGTGACAGACAATCTTTTGTTATAATTGTGGTGACATCATCAAAAGACAACTCATTATTGGAAGCTTGTAAAACTGTGACATGAATAATATTTTATAGATGTCAGTTTCTAACTTTACAAGCTTTCAATAATGTTTTTAATTTGACAGCACATTTTTCGCGGACATGCAAAACATATAATGCTGTATGGAGTGACGCAATTTCAAAACGAGGTGGTTATGAAATAGGAAGTGCACTTTTAGCCATACTAGAGGTCATCCTAGGAGAGCTCCCTGATATTGATGACATCACACTCTGGTCAGATTCGTGTGTGGGACAGAACATAAATTCCTTAGATACATTTGCTCAAAAAACACTTTCTTAAAACCCACCCAACTGTTGCCCAAATAACACAAAAATTCTGCACCCCAGGCCATTCTGCTATTCAGGTAGTTGACAATGTCCATAGCCATCTCGAAAAAGGTCTGAAAATATCAGAAATGTATAGTCCAGTTAGTTTGGTGCGAGTGTTGAAAAAGATAAGTCCTCACCATTCAAAAGTGACACATCTGCAAAGCAAACACTTCTTTCATTTTGAAAAAGCTGCCAAATTGTTAAACTCCAAACATGTACCTTTCACAAAACTAAAATGTCTTCTTCAACTTTCTCAAAACATGTTGTTCCATGGTGATTATAAAACCTCGTTCAATGATCCGTTTCTGACAGTACTTTGTACAAAATATCACTCAGCACGCCACGAAATAAGCAACCTTAACTTTCCTAAAGCTGGTATGGTTACAGAGCGACCATGTTTATCGGGTGAAAAAAAGCAAGACCTCTTAAGTATGCTAAAATTCATGCCAGAACAGGATAGACAATTTTATTTAGTGACATGTAAGGTCGAAAATACAAGTCAAAGAGGAAACTGAAATCTATAAATACATACATGGAAGAGAATGAGACGATGGACCCCACAACTAGTGAACGAAAAAAAAGTAGAGAGAGTGCATACGTTTATTTTAGAAAAAAATAACGAAAAATGTTCTGTCACTAGTAAACAAATAAAAAACATAGTTAAAAGTAGTGCGAAAAAAATAAGAAACGGAAGTCCCATAAAAACTAAGCAACAAAAGGTCGAAGCAGGACGGAAAACTGGTGCAGAAATATTAGAAAGACAAAAGAGGGAAACAAATAAAAAAAAATAAAAACAAATGCAGATAAATAATAACAATGTTATGAAATAGATAAATAAAGGTTACAAATTGATGAGTAAATAATTAGCAACAAAGTTTGTTATACAGTACATTTAATATGGGTATTATGGCAGATAGGGACAAGTTCGAAATTTTTATTTTTTATTATCAAGACTTTTCTACACAGCATACCTATCTTCTGGGCCTAGTTGTAAAAGGCATCAAACAATTTACATGACTCCCTTCAATAAGTAAGTCATACAGTCGTTGAAAATAACTTTGATGCAAAAACTTGACAACAGACTTCTATGGAGCGATTCCACGTTTCAGCTTTCGATTTTTCACCAGGAGATGAATTTGAGGTTTTATACGTAAAGAAATTGTAAAATTGCCAGTTGCTACTTTACCCCACCTTCTACAACACTCATATCGAATGCAGTGTCCAACAACATTCACAAGAAAATATAAAAGTGAAAGTCGTTTTCTTTCAAAAATGAAGTCTTTGAATTATAATCATGGTCAGAAGTAAAGTTAAAAAACGTTGTTTTTAATCAAGCAGTTCCAAAAATGTTTATTTCAATTTCATGTTGCTTTAGTCTTGAAAAGATCAATAATGTTGAGGATCCAAAACTTCTTCAAAACAATTATAAGAGGCTCTTTCCTTTGAAAATTTTCCTTTGTTATTGCAGAGTTGCGTTAGATTTCTCTTAACTTCAGAATTTTAGTAGAGTTGTATTGAAGAGGCACTTTAAAAATAAATGCAATGCACAGGATTCATAGTGCGAGAATAGTGGAGTCCTCCCAAAGCACAATACAGTAAATCATCCAGACATAATCTATGATGAAAACCATAAGATTTGTTTGTAAACTTTTTGAAGTGGAACATCAGGTAAACCCAGAGTTCCAGTATAAGAAGTTTGCAAACGATTCGTATGCTTTCGTCAGATATAGAATATTTTGGCTGGTTTGAGAATCAACTTTACAATGTTTTAGTAGAAATCCATTGTCCTCATGTTACTTATAGAACTCTGACATTGACATCAACAGTCGACTTCATTAACCCTCTGCACATTGATGTAAAAATATTGAAATTTCAAGTAGCAATATTTTTCCATAATGCAACTGGGAATTTAACCAATTCAATCTTGTTTGACAGAGCTCGATGAGCTCTGTCAAACAAGACTGAAGTGGTAAAATTCCTAGTTGTATTATGGGAAAAATTTGCAGCTTGAAATTTTTATATTTTGACATCAGTGTGCAGAGGGTTCATCACATTTATAAATGGTAGCCTGTTATCCACAGTAACCGAAAAAATTTAATTTAGTCTTGTAATTTTTGAGTTTCTATGAGTTGCAGAGTTACAGAGTATCATTTACAATGCAATGGCTGAGCATGTGGAGATACTTTTAGGAAAAACTTACTTGTGAGTGCGTGGAGAGTTTTTATCATTCCCCGTGTGTAGGGGAATATCCAATGGGTTATAGTTTGGAATTTCGTATCATAAAATATTAGATTTGTTTCCAAAATCTTTGAGCTTTGAACAGACGATTTTAGTGATAAAGAGTACGCTTAAAATGCTACCCTTTCTGAATCGCGAATGTGGATTATGACTTGAGTGACAAGAAAGGCACAAGATTCATTTACTCAAACATGTTAAACATGACACTTATCAGTTTGTAGTCTCAAGAATCAAACTATGAAAAAATATGCCATTGTAATGATATCGTAATTATGTCTCGCCACAATAATTTATTCTCATTTAGTAGAATTTTACTTGCTACATGTTTGCTCATGTAAAAATATTTGGAGGGTCGCTTCTAAAATTTGATGTATGTCAAGTGTATTTGTTGTTTGGTCATATTCAACTCAAGGTGTGTGAAGATAGTGGCGCGTCAGGTCTGTTTATTTAAAAGATAACAAATGTATAAGTTGTCATTACGTAGGGAATAGTTCTCGGACTCACCGCAACACGTTTGATGTGACGAGAAAACTGAGGAAAAATACCCCTTACGGGTATTTTGCATATCTTCCTGTCATATCAAGCGACTGGTGGTGAGCGACTGTAAGAATAAACAACATTTTTGGTTAATGTTCTCTCGGAAAGGATTGGGAGGGGTGTGGTTGTTATTGCTCATTTGAGCTTATGGCACGGTATTTTCCAATACTAAAATGGAGGTATTTTGCAAGTTAGCATAAAGCCATAAGCATGTAAGATAAGCCATTTGCCAATCAGGTCTTGTGGACACAGAAGATAACTTTGTTTTTCTTTGATAAGTTAGCATTATAAACCATTGATGTTATGTACTGATATTTCTTCGGATCACACAGCTTACTAATCAAGTAGTGTTCTGAAAAAGAATTTGAGAGCATAATTTTAGGATAACCTTGTAGTTCGCTGAATGGAATTCAGCAATAGTTTGATACGTTTTATTGTTAGTTTATTGGGTTTTTTTTTAATTGAAGTTCGATATTTTGATGCTTGAAGAAAGATTTTTTGTTGTATTAAAAGTAAAAAAGTTCAAATTCTCGGACTCTTTCCATTTTTTATTACACATTTGTATATTTCTATCTCCAGCGTTGCAACAAACCCAAAATCTACATGAGAGGAATAATGTTCTATATCCAGTCCCATTATAATATTAAAGAACTCAGCAGCCAAATTTCCAATAAATGTTCTATCTCTATTTACAATTCCCTGAAACTAAATATTTACACATTGTTATAAAGAAAAAAATTGCTTTTTGACATCAGTATACTTCAAAATATGATATTACTTCCCACCAATGACCAGGAACAAGGAAAACCCATCCAACTGATATGCCAAAACTTCAAACTCGATTTTCTCAAAAAATTGAAAGTGGCACTTAGAACTGTTTTAGACTCACACCGCGTCGTGATCGATTTTCCAAGTTCATCCTAATAGCGGTCGAAACCATGTCCGCATTGCTAGCAAATGAGGGGCAGGACCGGTCATGTTAACAATGTAACAGGTCGAGAGAAGTCCCTGAGCTCGAACCTACAACCTATGGCACAGAAAGCGGCCGATTCTACAGGAGACTAAGCTATTGGGACAGGCCAGTCTAGTTGGTAAGTGACTTTCACAATCGACCGCTACAGAATTAATACTAAAATCGTCCGAGCATAAAGCGTTTATTGGCAAAAAAACACCAAATTTGCAGGAGTTCGCCTTGACAGCTTTCACATTTGAGATGGGAATTATTGTTGAATCTCTTTGGCAAATGATTACCTGAGTCACCTCCAAGCTTGTGGTCGCTTAAGTTCAAAGAAAAAAAGCTATTACAATTTCTTCATCCCGGACGGTAAATCGTGCCATATCGATTAACCCATTCACACGCGCGTGTCGTTTTGCGTTTATTACACGCCTTCACATAAAAAAACAATTATTAGCAGTTCGCTCAGCAATTCATTTGACAACTATCAACAAAAGGAACACATTTTATCGCCAACCAAATTTGCGTACTCATACTCTTCTTCTTCTTCTGGATATTCATTATCCCCTTCATATATCTACTCTATTTCTTCTTCGCTATTTCTGCGCACACTAAACTCGCCTTATCCTTCAGTTTTAGACATTTTATTTAGTTATTTCGTAATCGATTCAGTTTCGGGTGATCAATCGTCTGCTCACCAATTTCCGTTCGGCAGATGTGTGCGGAACGGATTTTGAATTTTGGCATGGTTTCGTGTTGCTGCAGATGGGAATTTCATATAACAGGCGTGTAATAAATTATTGGTTCACATTTCCTAACCTTAGACCCTCAACCCCCATAGTTACGCCACTGATTGGGTCCAACATCACATTCGTTCGCTATCTCAATATATTTGCTGACAATAACTGGAGACTCGGGGCATGCCTCTTTATTACTTTTGAGGTATGGATTTAATTTTATATCGACGGGGGCGTTGCGAAGATGACCGATTGGGTGGGGGCGGGGTGTAAATCCAATATATCCCAACTGTCAATGACTCAAGTCTCGACTGATAAAATATTCCAACTACATCATTGAGGTATGTTTTGGGAAGCGCGGTGGCTCAGTGGTTACGGCATATGACTTCAAACCGAAAGGTCCACGGTTCGATCCCCGCCAGGGGTAACTGTGCTGCGAGCTTGGACAAGGCACTTAATCCCGATTGCCTGCGTGGGGGCATGGTGGAGATGTCAACTGAGGAGTATTGCACGTCGATGGTGCACTTGTCTTCAACTAGTACTAACCCCACGTGTGTGGAGTTAGTACGTTGGGGAGCCTGACAGTTGCTCGCCGCTGCTCGGTGGCTATGTCTGGGTACTCCGGCTTCTTCCACCCGTAAAACTGTCCGACACGAAGTGACCATTACAGGTAAGTTGATCAGAAAACAGATCTTCCAACCAAACTTAACCCTTTCAACTCTAGTGCTATCTTGCATGCCAGTTCAATGGCAGCGATTAGAACAGTCCATATTCATTATTTGGGGTAGACCAATCAATATTTTCAACGTGCAGTCTCGCACGTTGAAAATATTGATTGGTCTACCCCACACATTTACTGAACAGCCATCCTATCCAATGACGTTATGAAGTATCATGTTCGTGGCCGGAAAAGTGGCCGCTCGGGTTCAAAGGGCTAAGGGGAGTGATTGACTTTGAACTAATGATTATCGAGAAATCGAATTATTTTAAACTATATAAGTAGAGACAGGATAACCCTAATATCAAGTTCAGCATTTAAATATCACCAGAAGTCATTACTATTGTGTTGTGAAATCATTGTTTTGTTTTCTCAAATTTCCTTCTTTCGGTAAAAAGTAAGGACCACTTTTCAAATTCAAAGATAAATTATTATATAATTATTGGTCATATCTCACCAACGGAGAATGATATGTAGGTACATGATATATATACCCTGGTTTACCAATCAACTGAGAACTCTAAAAGCTAATCGCCGAAAGCAGGAGCGGGAAATCTTACAATGAGGAAAGAGCATTTTAGACTATTCGTAGTCAGTTCTCAAACAAACTAAAAGATGCCAGAAAATCTTACTACACAACAGGTGTTGAAGCTTGTAATGGTGACAGCAAAAAACTGTTTAAAGTTGTTAAAAATCTGTGTACAGAAAAACAAAGTGTGTCATTTCCACCACTCGATGATCCATCAAAGCTAGCTGATCAATTTGGCGAATTCTTCATCACAAAATAAAATTAATTCAGGAAAAAATTCAGAACATAAATGTAGACAAAATTGACATCAAACAGATACCATCAGAAAAAGAGCTTTCAACTTTTCGACCATTAGAAATCCACGAGGTAACCAAATTAATAAAAGAATCCTCAAATGCCACATGTCAACTCGACCCAATGCCAACATCTATTGTCAAATCATGTGTAGACTATTTGTCTCCTGTAATCACAAAAATGATCAACATATCTCTGATAGAAGGATATGTGCCTGATGCTTGGAAAATAGCAATTGTTAATCCTCTTCTGAAGAAACAAGGTGCGGAACTTGTGTTTAAAAACTTCCGACAAGTGAGTAACTTACCGCTCGTCTCTAAGCTGTGTGAAAAAGTCGCAATTGACCAGCTAATGTTACATAGTGATATGTATGCTCCATTACCGGCCAACACGTCTGGATTCAGAAAATTTCACTCGACTGAAACGGCATTGCCCAAGGTTCAGAATGACATCCTTCTTAATATGGAGTCTGGAAGGGTAACATTGCTTGTTCTTTTAGACCTTAGTGCTGCTTTTGACACTGTTTGTCATAAAACTCTGCTAGAGACAATGAATTCTGATTTTGGACTTAATGGTGTAGCTGCTAGCTGCTATCATCATACCTCAAGAATAGACAGCAGCGTGTATCAATAAATGGTAATCTGTCAAAAGACTTCCATCTTGAATGTGGAGTCCCACAGGGCAGTTGCCTTGGTCCTGTTCTGTTTCTATTCTATATTTCAAAAATGTTCACCATCATTGAATCTCACCTGCCTGACGTCCATGGGTTTGCTGATGACACACAGGTCGGTCTATTTCTCTTTTCGACCACCAATCGAGGATGGAACTAAATCTCTAGAAACTACTGAATCATGTATTTCGGACATTCGCACATGGATGGTTTCAAACAAATTAATGATAAATGATGACAAGACTGAATTCCTAATTCCTGTTCTGAGGGATATGCACTGGCTGCCAGTCAAGTACAGAATAATTTTCAAAACTTTATTATTAGTTTTTAAGACACAAAACAACATGTCACCAGCCTCCTTAGAAGAACTCCTTAATACCAAGAATGTGTGTCAATACAACCTGTGGTCCGATGGTAAAATGCTACTGCATGTTCCAAAACATAGGTGTAAGACATTTGGAGATAAGTCATTCTCATTTGCTGGCCCTCACTGGTGGAATAATTTACCAGAACACCTAAAACGACTGTCAAATGTCAACCTTTGCAAGAAAGATCTCAAAACGTACCTGTTTCAAAAAGCCTATAATTGATATTGTGGACAGTAAGATACTGTATATATTCCGTCTGTATATTTGCACGAGCTCAGTAACATGTACAGCGCCTTAAAATATGGTTCTACATCTTCTGAACTATAATTTTGGCGCTATATAAATGTGTATATTATTATTATTATTATTATTATTATTATTATTATTATTATTATTATTATATAATCTAGTCATGTTTTTCATAACAGCATCTAGATCTGGTCACATCTGGACACACTGGGATTTTCAATTTAAAAATGTGTTCTGATGTGCATCACTCCATTTAATCACTCTCGTTAATGAGAACTACATATTCAATATTTCTGCACAGTCTATCGAAAGTGTCGTTAAGCCCTAATAAATAAATAAAATAACAAGGCGTTTTTTCTTTCAGGGGATGTCTTGATGATGTTGCATATTTGTCTGAATTAAAGTTCACAAATTCAGGACATTCGTTTGTGGATAAATACCTGTAAATGACGTGACGCATGGTCTTCCTAACGCCTTGTTCTATTAGCACGTACAAGACTCAGAATTGGTCATGCTGGGACCGAATCAGCAACAGACCCCATTTGCATGAGACCAACTACGCATGTAACAAAAGACCAAGTAGAATATTTACTGACAAGAGCGAATCTACAACTAAGACGCAACCAGACGTAATTGTCCCGACTGGAAAATTATTCCGAGAGAGGATGGGGCGGGGGGGGGGGGGGGGGTCACAGCCGCCTACTCCCTGTCCCCATAATGACGTCCCTGTGTATCGAGAATTTTTATCATTTGAAAATGTATTCTTTTCTAATAAACCCACTTTCATATTGTGTTTTGAGGATGTAATAGATAAGTAATGCTCGAATAATGTCAAAAGCAGGCGAAAATCGCGATGGACTAAACCGGAAAGAGTGCATCTTATGCCAGAAGAATACAAGCAAAGACCCGTTGATGTAACAACAAAGGATGGATTTATACGAACATTTCCTACAAAACTGTGAATAGGAGAGGTAGTTTGCAGGGTGAATACATTAAGATTCAACGACGATTTCATAATATCACGATCAGCTGCAACGTACAGTGGAAACTGTTTTGCGTGACTTGTTATTCCACTGAAACAAACACAGACCAAATTCAGCACTCCAAAGAGAGCAAAGAATAGAGTTCCAGCCCAGACTTGGTTTCAAAAGAAAACAATCTTTTGTATGTTATATGGGACGGATATATTCTGCCGATTAGTGTCAACTGATATCATGACCGAGTTCCCAACCATGTCTTCTACAAGACAAACATCGCAATTTTGATAAAATGGGCTGTTTTCGGGCACCCACAGCATCCAACGGGTACCTGAGAGATAAACATAACGTCCTGTATTGGGGGTGGAATTCATCGAGGATAATTTTTGTAAGTGGTTAGGGTATTCAAACAAACCAAGCGTTAACCCGGTTGGGGCTTGCTAAAGAGAGACAACCCCTTTACCTAACATGAAAAGCAGACGACACTTGCAAAAAAAAATTCTTGAATAACTAATTTTTTTCATTTTTTGTCTCAAAAACATAGGTTATGACCCCTCGTTGGAACGAGCTCGACGAGCTCGTTCCAACGAGGGGTCATAACCTATGTTTTTGAGACAAAAAATGAAAATATTTTGAAAATTAATTGGCGATATTTGAGAATAGCGCTGGCCGGTTTTGGCCGTTACGTTGGGTAAAGGGTTAAAAGCTTAAAAAATCATATTTTTCCTAGATTTCTCTAAATCCCTCTAGTAGATTTTTAGGAAGAAATGGCCATTTGCAGGGCTTTGTCTGACATTACATATTGCATGGACAAAATATTCCGGTAAGCGTTTGTTAACCCTCCATAGGCTGCTAAATGTCATAATTTTGATAAAATGCACTGTTTTCGTACACCAACAGCACCCAATGGGTATGCCACAGATAAACATAACTTCTGTTATCGGACGCATAATTTATGGGAGATAATTTTTGTAAGTAGTAAGGGTATTAAAAAAACAAGTCTTGACCCATTCAGGAATGGTTAAAAAATGATACTCCTTAAAAGCTTGAAATTCCTGTTTTCCGTGGATTTCTCCAAACGCCTCTTGCAGATTTTCAAGAAAAGATAGCCATCAGCAGGTCTTTGTCTGACATTCCACATTACATGGACAAAATACTCCGGTAAGCTTTTGTTAATCCTCCACATACTGCTAAACATCATAATTTTGAAACAATGAGCTATTTTGGGGCACCAACAGTACCCAATATGTATATCACAGATAACAAAACTGGACACTTGGGGGTGGGGGGGTGGGGGGGAGAGGGGGGAGAGGGGGGATTGTTGTTTTGTTAGAAAGTAAGTGCTTTTTTTAATTATTCACGTTTGGTGTCGGAAACAAAGCCTGATAATCTTTCAGAGGTTATTCTAATCAAGATTACCGTTTCATAAAAGACCAACCACTCTGCTGTACATTCATATACCTCTCTTCCCGCTAGTCTTCAGAAAAAAAAATCTTTATGGGCAAAATATAGCTTTCCAGTGGAAAAATATGCAAACCGTTTGGGGTTGAATTGGCCTTTTTCTAAAGAAAATTAGAGAAATCTGGAATCGGTGCAATAGTCCATGATGACATGTCCTTTGCTAAGAATGATTTGTATACTACTCAAAGTTTGCTGAGCACCAAATATTTGACACGTCATTGTGAAATTTGCTTGTGGCATATTTCCGATATTTTTGGTGGATATGATTGAGGAATGTATTGAGATGGTCCCCAGTGTTTACATTAGCTCTCTTGGTGGGCAGACTTTTCGTGACAGTCATGGAAAGCATGCACCCCTTGATTGTCATGATGTTTTCCAGTACTGTCGACATGTACATGAGATGTGTAGAGTATTCAGTCTTCATTTCAACACAAACCCTTGTGATTTAATGATTGGATATGGCAAATGCAAATGTAAGAAGACATTTGTCTGCAGCAGAAATGTGGCGGGCTGTAGGCATTATGGAGCAAGGGGCTACACATCGTCAGGTTGGTGAAGCCCTTGGTGTGCACCATACGGTGATCACCAGAGCCTGGGCAAGATTTCAGCAGTATGGTACGCCAGTAAGACGGTCTGGTGGTGGCAGAGACAGGGCAACATCTGCAGCTGAAGACCGGTTTTTGGTCATTCAGGCCCGTAGGAACCGCTTTGCCACTGCAACCTAGCCTCGCAGTGACCTTCAGAATGCATCCGGGGTAAATGTGTTTCGACGCAGACTATCCGGGCAAGGTTGCACGAAGGTGGTCTCCGATCGAGAAGACCATGTATTCGCATTCCGCTGTCCCAGAACCATCACCAGGCATGATATGAATGGGCCAAGGATAACGTTGGATGGACCAGAGAAGATTGGCGACCTATCCTTTTTACAGATGAGTCAAGGTACTGCCTAGACCACACAGATAGGCGTTCTAGGGTATGGAGAAGACCAGGAGAGCTATTCCATGCAGCCAACATTGCTGAGCATGACCGCTATGGTGGAGGGTCAATCATGGTCTGGTGCGACATCAGCTGGAATGGACGTACAGAGCTCTGTGTGCTTGAACTTGGTACATTGACTGCACAACGGTATATTGATGAGATCCTGGATGTCCACGTCAGATTGTATGCAGGTGCAGTGGGTGATAGATTAATTCTGATGGACGATAATGCCCGACCTCATGTTGCCCATGCTGTCGGGTAGTACTGACAGAGGGAGGGGATTGAGCGTATGGGATGGCCAGCAAGATCCCCTGACCTCAATCCAATCGAACATGTCTGGCATGAGTTGCAGCTTGCAATTTCAGCCCGTCCAGTCCAGCCAAGTAGTGTCCTGGAGCTTGGTGCCATGCCGGTCCAAGAATGGAACAACATCCCACAAAGGACCACCAGGAACCTGGTTGGTAGCATAAGAAGGCGTTGACAAGCTGTAATTAACAACAATCGGTCTCATACTCGATATTGAAGCCATACCAGCTCGCTCCGTCAACTTTTTGGCATATTGAAAAATTTCCTCTTTTACCAATAATATACATTTTCCATGGTTATCGTATTCGAAAGCTAAAAAATTATGTCAAACACAAATAAACTCTTAATTTCTGTACTTAAATCATTAAAGGTATAATTAAATAAAATATATATGCACTCTTCATTACAATATTTCAACTAAAACGTAAAACAGGTAGTTGGATGTACTTGGTTCTTAGCAAACTTTGAGTAGTATATATTCAATGAACTTCGATTTTCATAAGGAAAAAATGACGCTTCTCGATGACAACACGACTGTTGGTTCTAAAATATATCTTTTTGAATTTTGGGGTAAAATCTTTTTTAGAGGGAAAATCGGTGATAATTGGAATTCTCACCCCATTATTAGACCGTGTCACATTTATCATCCGAATATACGCAGATTTGGGATGTGGAGGGGCAGGTGGGAAGATATCCAGACCTCGATATCTTCCACCTCACACAAAAATATTTTCTTTTCTTTTTAACTCAATGCTAATTGATGCTGACAAAGCCATTTGGTTGTGTGATGTTTTCTTCAAACCTAAACACATGAAATTCATGTAAAAAAATTATGTCTCAACATTTGAGCATCAAATATCTTTGAGTTACCAAGAAAGATAATGTTCATGGGTGTGGGGAAGATATCTAGACCTGGATATTTCCAAAATTCTTCCATATCCCAAATCTGTATGTACAATACAAAGCACCAATTTTGAATATTTATCGAAAGGTAACATAGATCCATTATAATATGGTCAGTAACACCATATAAACCAAATTGTGGAAAATGCCCTTTGAGGGGTAGGGATGGGGGAGATATCCCTGCCTGGATAACGCCACCCTCCCCTTGAAAAGGATTTTTCATTAATTCAAAGCTATTTAACTTTAAAAGTTGAGACATACACAATCTAAATCACAATCTAGAGTTTTGGACAAACTTTCACCAGTTTGTGATATGGTGATTGATTACATAATTTTGTTGATGCGGGCCCAAATCACATTACTATTTGATGGGGTGATGTTGTTTTCAAAACCTAAACACCTGAAATTGATGCCACGTTGTATTCTCAACATATGAGCATCAAATAGCATTGTGTTAACATGAACAAAAAAATTCCATGGGTGGAGGGATATTCAGTGCAGGGGAAAAAATATCCTAGGATATCCCCTGGGGGAGATATTCTGTTATACCAGTACTTCAACAGTTCATATAGTATTTACAGGCATATCTATCTTTGTGACAAGTTGTGGGTGTGGAGATTTGAAAGATTGAATTTCTCAGCTTTCCAAAATTAAATAACAAGTTGAAATCTTAATAATTGGAAACATATAGGAATAGCAATGAATCTGTCTATCAGGTAATGTGAAATCTACTTCTGGAAAAATCCATGCCCTTTTTTGCAACAGTTTTATGTGTGACTAGAAAACTGATTGAAATAGCCAGAATAGTTCGAAACAATACAAGCAACAATAAAATATTACAGGTAACTTGATCAGAAAACATATCTTCCAAACTTTACCCTTTGAACTCCTGTGGTATCTTCCATGTCAGTTCAATGGCAGCGATTAGAACAGTCCATATTCATTATTTGGGGTATACCAATCAATATTGTCAACGTGCAGCACCGAGGATGCACGTTGAAAATAATGATTGGTCTACCCCACACATTTACTGAACAGCCATCCTATTCAAAGACGTTATGAAGTATCATGTTCCTGGCCGGAAAAGTGGCCGCTCGGGTTCAAAGGGCTAAGGGGGGTGATTGACATTGAACTAATGATTATAGAAAAATCAGATTATTTTAAACTATATAAGTAGAGATAGGATAACCCTAATATCAAGTTCGGCATTTAAATATCACCAGAAGTCATTACTATTGTGTTGTGAAATCATTGTTTTGTTTTCTCAAATTTCCTTCTTTCGATAAAATATAAGGACCACTTTTTAAATTCAAAGAGAAATTACTATATAATCAAGCCAAAAAATAAGCAGACTGTCATCTGCAAAATGAGGTCCCCAGAGGGTGAATTTAGTGATGCTACCCTGCCGAGCAGGGTTGCATCACTAAATTTACTCTCTGTGAACCTCAATCTGAATCAGGGTCCCAAAACTAAACAGAAAGAGTTACCCAGAGGATAAATTGGCCCACTGTATGGGATAGCATCATCAAATTCACCCTCCGGGGACCTCATTCTGAAAATGTCAGACTGTTTATTTTCAGGCCTGTATATAATTATTGGTCATATCTCAAAGACGGAGAATGATATGTAGGTACAGAACATATATAATCTAGTCATGTTTTTCATAACAGCATCTAGATCTGGTCACATCTGGGCACACTGGGATTTTCAATTTCAAAATGAGTTCTGAAGTGCATCACTCCATTTAATCACTCTCGTTAATGAGAACTACATATTCAATATTTCTGCACAGTCTATCATTTTCGAAGCATCCACAGGTTCGTGTGCATGACTGTGAATGTTAATTACAACAGCATGACTCCATACAATTGCCATCACAGGAACAAACAGTATTCAGAGGTTCAGGCGGAGTATGAACCCTGACATTTGTGTAGGTTCCACTTTCTCGTTTGCTCAATTGAATCCATTATGGTACAATTCTAGTAGCACAATCACGCCATAATACTGCGTTGGCGTACACATGTCAGAAGACGAAGCTTAAAGCTGTCGTCCGTCGGTGGCAGTCTTTTGTTTGGTGTGATCGGTTTTTCTGTTATTTTCTTGTACCTGATCAGTGATGTTTGACGTTCCTTTCCACTATACAGAGTTGACACGAATTGTGTACAAACAGAGATTTGTTAATTAAGACTCCTGAGTCCAAGACCAGGAAACTCGTTCGCGTAACCTTCATACGAATGCATTACCGCCTTCAGTAATGGCTGAACATGCTCTTCTCGCCAATTCCATAGAATGAACTAGTGCTATCACAGTCGGTCAGACAGTATGTTGTGAGGGGCATCTTCCTCTCATTCGGGTGTAGACTAGCTTGTATAGTATGAGTTGAGGTGTACCTGTTCTTGGTCCTGTATTTGCCTGACCGCCCTGTCAACAGAAACAGTTCCGCCGCAGGGATACTCCCAATGTCATATAAAATTATAGGAGAAAGCAATGAATCAACCCACAAACAACAATAAAAATCCAACATCATGTGTGAATTTCCAGGACCGAACTGCAGTATTGTCTTCCTAAGCTTAGTCACAAAGATCGAAATCGAAAAATTGATCTCGAAGATTAAATCTAGAGCGTTATTGAACTGCAACACAGTCGTAGACAATATACATGTAAATCAAGATATATTTTATGAGGTATCTGATATTACAGATTCATGCGTGTGTGTTTACCTGTTTCGATAAATGTGATGAATTCCACCTGACATCACTTATCACCAGTCTCAAAAGAAGTGGTGAATCTCGCAAATGCAGGGCTGGGAGCAATTAACGTTTCAATAGTTAACGTGTTAAATTATTTTATCCCATAAATGGCCGTTTATTTGAACAATAAAGGCCTTGGATAATTTTTTGCTTTATTCACCCAATAGGGTGATAAATTTTCCCATAGGTTTAACACTGAAAGAATGTATTCCCCTAGTAGCGACGGACTTGTTGGCCTCTGGCCTCTACCACATTTGTCTAGCATAATTAATAGTTCATTTCTTTAAATCATTTTGAAAGTATTACACAATGCCAGTAGAAAACACCACACACTGCTCATATAATAAAGTAAGTATTTTTGCATGTTTATCTCAAGTTTGTAGGGGAATTATTTTTAGACAGAAAGGTATTACTGCGCCTTGTTTATTTTTGCCAATTTTGCTGGTCGATCGAATTAGACCAATGTGCTCCTCACTTCTCGCTGTGTTTTGTAGCGAATTATAGCACGATTTTGCCGCGACTGCCCTGTAGAAGATTTATGGGATAAACAAAATAAACGTATAGTGTTTTCAAGTAAAAAATTTATTCTACTCGTAGAATTAAGAATGAAACCGACTCGCCAGAGGCTCGTCGGTTTCTTTCTTAATCCTACTCGTAGAATAAATTTTTTACTTGAAAACGCTATACGTTTATTCTATATTTAACAACGTTAAAATAATTTAACCAAGTTAATAACGTTTAACTTTGAAGATTATAATTAAATAATATTTAGCATTGCATCGTTATCTTGTGTTTACCCAAGCCGGATCGCGCGTGCCGATGACGTTGAATTTTGCGCTATTTAACTGCTATTTATACTAGCTATTTAACTTCGAAATTGAAGAACACGAATAATTTAGATGTCCGTAGCCCTCCTACCAACGTTGGCGAAGTTGGCCCGCCGATATTTAACGATACAGCAATATCAGCTTCATCCGAACGCCTATTTTCCGTGTAAGGACTGGTATTCGAGCAACGGCGGATGACTCTTTCTAAGAATACGGCCGCAGCGGTTGTATTCTTGAATGAAAACATCGCTGAATGTTAGAATTTATGATAACCTGAGAGAACTATCTTAACTACTCGTCTCCTGAGTTCCAATGTGTTTTATGTGCCAGTAGGCACATAGAACACATTGGAACTCAAGAGACGAACTGTGCGTAAGTTCAATTATATTCAAATTCAAATCAATAAAAATGGCCGAAGTTATTACAATTTTGTTCATTTTAACATTTAACGTCATTTAACTCGTTAACGCAGAATTATTTAACACGTTAACGTGTTAAGGACAATTTTTACTCCTCCCAGCCCTGCGCAAATGATACTGAGAAAATGGACAGCACTCCCTTTTCTTGGGCGTTTACCAGTTCTTGTCCCATCCTTAACCATCTCGAAAATTATATTAAAAATTTGGACAGCACTCTCTTTTCTAGGTGCTTGCCGGGTTTCTTGCCCCGTCCATCCCATCTCGCAAATTATATTGAAAAATTGGGCAGCTCTCCCTTTCCTGGGCTAGGTTTCTTGCCCCACCCTCACTCATCTACCAATTGCCCAGTTCATAGTTTGCACAGTATCAGCTAACTATCAGAAGAATACCAATAGTACTGAAAGGGGGCAGCAATGCAATTCACCGGGTATTCGGTTGAGGATTCCACATGGAAATTTGAACAGAGCGTCCTTTCCTAGGACTTTGTCTGGATTCTTGCCCCATTCTGTCCGCCCGAATATAATAACCGGAGAATTCATCTTTGTCTTACACCAAACACCTAATTGTGATGGGAATGAAATACAGGGGAATCTCATTCTGGAATCTAATAAAAATTTCCCATTGCCATAATCTTCATACCCACATGTTGTATTGAAATGCTATCTTGTCAGACTGTCCATTGATTTTCAATTCTCCAGAAAAAATATAGATGCCTCCTCAGGTGAGCTCTCTAATGATCAAGAATTTCAACTATAAAGTTGAAGAGTGATGTCATGATCTCGTGACATCATGACGTCGAGGTCCACCTTCTCTCAGCTATCCATCAGGTCTCGCAATCCATGTCTAACGAAAGTTATGATTATTTTGTTCAATGATAGAAAATCCCATAAACACACTTCGAGACAATAATGCCAAGGGAATTTACAGACTGAGCAATAGCTCAAGCTCTCTATCACCTGATGTGAAAATTCAATGTGTGTCTGGATATCATTTTGTTCAGGCCATAGTTCCCTTATAGACATAATGTATGAGAAAATATTGCTCTCGAGTTGTCTACTATCGCATAACACAATGGGTACCAATATGAAGTGAAAAAAACTTATTAAACGCATAATTTGCACAGTATCAACAAGAATTTCTTCATTTTATTTGGAAAAAAGCCTTTTTAGCCCCCAAGATACTACATTGTACGACCGATTGGAACATCTGACCAAAGACTCGGTATTCCCTGTAATTAGACGAACAGTTTGACATATGACACATCTTGTTGAATGCTTGGTTGATTGATTAGAATATCGGTAAGTATAACATTCTCTCTGATTTCATCTCTATATGGACATTCATCGAAATCTTGATATTTCCGGAAAAAGCCAATTTTCAATAGAAAAACGCCTGAATATTCCCCAAAATGCAACAATTTCTCCGGAAGTGGCCAAATATCTTCTCTGGTATGTTATGGAGGCCATGCTCGATCGTTAAGAAGTAATTTGGATGATTGATATCACTAAATTCGTTAATAAGGTGACCATTCTAATTTTCGTTCATTTTATCACACACAAAAACTTTTTGCCACAAAAAGCTGAAAAATTGATTTTTGGAAAAAGCGACCTTGATGACATCAGAGTTGTCAATTTTTTCGGTCAAAAAATCGAACCCGGTGAGACATACTAGAAATGTTAGTCAACGGACCTACACTCCTCGTATATTTCACCAATACCAGATTTCTCACATTTTATTTATAAAAATGCCCTTTTTAACCACAAAATGCAAAATCGTACAGTCTCTCTCAAAACTGCAATAGTGATACGATATTCGCTACATCTAGACGAACATTTTGACAAATGGCACGTCATGTTAAACGCTCGGTTGATTGGGCCGATGTTTTGGGAGTCTGGGCTGCTTTACCATATGTGGCAAACAATCATAACTCCTTTTGTCATGCGTTGACTTGTCTGACCACGATATTGATATTAACCCTCTCCATCAATAGTGATGATTTTAACCTAAACATTTTTATCAAACTGAGTCATTTGAGACTTCTATACCCTCCTCCTCGGGTCATCAATAAAGGTACTTTAATGATACAGTAAACAAAAATTCTTCAGACACTCTGGGGTATGAAAAATCATGGAATGTCGTCAGTAAAAGCCCGATTCTCCAGAATCATTAAGTTCAGATTATTTATTGGAGTTGAACGACATTTTCGACAGCCAGGGTAACCTCTTGTCGGACAGTTTTACGGGTGGACGAAGTCGAAGTACCCGGAGAGAACCACTGAGCAACGGCGAGCAACTGCCAGACTTCCCGATGTACTAACTGCACACAAGCAGGGTTAGCATTGGTCGAAGACAGGTGTACCATCGACGTGCAGTGTGCCTTAGTACATAGCGCCACCATGCCCCCACGTGGGCAATTGGAATTAAGTACCTTGCCCAAGGATAGAACGCAGTTACCCCTGCCGAGGATCGAGCCGTGGACCTCTCGGTTTGAAGTTTTAGGCCGTAACACTCGCTCCCAAGTAAGTTCTTATACATGCAGTGTACTATAATCTGTCGCCATTCTTTAACCATCACATTTGAGTCCTTTTCAAATCGGATCAGGGCGGCTTCGAGCAGCCATGATTTGACTCGAAAATGAAGACAACAACTGTAAACTATATGGGATGGATATATTCTTCTTTAACCATTATTTTGAGTTATTTCTCAAAGCAGGCAGACGTTCGCTGCCTCCGAGCAGGCATGCCTTGGTTTGACAATGATGGCATAATATTGTAAACTCTACACGTACGGGGCCGATATATTCTGCTGATCTGCGTCTACTGATACCATGACCAAATTCTACTCATGCCTTTTACAAACGGTATTTGAAGGATATTTTAGATTTTAGTGAACACTTCTCCAAGCTTAACTGATACGCCTGAATTGGTTTCTCTGGTCTAAGCCCACAACTTGTTAGGTTTTTCACTACAAGGCTTTTTAATCGGAAAATTGTAATGGACCGTATTGATATTAACGTATGAACTCAGAGCAGTCAAAGACATTCTTCTCATTGGATGGAATATTGAAAATATGCTTCCCGTTATTGTTTTTCTCCACGCATTCAACCGCAACCACTAACTCACCTGGCTTGAGATTAATTGGCTGATATTTCGGCTTCACACACAGTTATCTCTATTCATGTGATAGAGATGCCATTTTTACTATGTAAGTGCGTCGTACTTCGACGTATTCCTTCATTTTTCTCTGTGGCTTTCTTGCACTCTATCCGCCGGTCTTTCACTTACTTTCTACTTATTCTTTCGGGCGCTTCTATTTTGCTTGCATACAGACTTTCCCATCCATGATGTTTTGCATAATATTCTAATAATCCTTGCACACCGAGTTTTCGATGGATATGCTTAAAATTATATCCATAAACTGTCAGGGGCTTGGGGATAAGAGGAAGGGTAAGGATGTCCTTTAAGAGGAAGCGTAAGGATGTCCTAGACTACATCCGGACAAAAATCACATTCTATATATTGTTTACAGGATGTCCACTTTACGCCAGCTCAAGAGAGATCTATCAAAGTGGGGGTATGACTGGGTTTTTTTTTGTAATTCCAATACCAGTGCCCCAAGTGGAGTAGCTGTACTACTTAATAATAATTTTAGCTACATGTATCATGCGCATTCAGTTAAAAGTGATCAGTTTGGCAATATCTTAATTTTAGAAGTTGAGTTAAACGATGCAGTTTTTGCTTTAGTCAACTGGAATGTACTAAATGAAGAAAGCCCCTCTTTTTTAATACGCAATTGGCCAAAGATCTAAATAGTACAGTTAAAATTAGAAGTACTGTCATGAAATGCGCACAAATCGCACGTCGATCTGCGCGTTATTCAATGTGTTATGACCATAGTGAGGTCATCAAATTCTGTACATATGGCCTGTGAACGCGCAATGTTTCACCCAATGGATCTCCGTGTAACCCGGAGGTCCATTGGCAGAAACATTGCCTGTGTTTGCTATGAGTAACCAGGAGAACCTGCCGTGGTTTGGATGCCATTCGATATGGCAATTGCGCGCAGTTCCTACGCGCAATTAAGCCTAGATAAGCGCACAGTTCATGACAGGACTTTTAGTTTTAACTGTAGTATGTCGACTTCTAATTGCATAATCTATGGAGATTATAACTTGATTTTAGATCCTGATATTTACTACTATAATTATGTACATATAAACAACCCAAATGCACGAAAAGAAGTACTTCAAATGAAAGAAGAGTTCAATCTGATAGATATTTGGCGTGTAAATAATCCCTACGTAAGACGATATACATGGAGACATAAATCTCTGCGAAAGCAAGTGCGTTTAGATTTTTTTTCTAATATTGGCGCACGTTTCTAGTCTTGTGGATAAGTGCTATATTGAACCAGGATACAGAACCGATCATTCTTCTGTCTCCCTACATTTACAGTTTGATAGTTTTGTCCGGGGAAATACCGTTTGGAAATTTAATATTTCCTCATTAAAAAATCTTAAATTTGTCGAAACGATCAAGGCTAAATAGACGACATAAAACAGCAATACGCAAGTGGGGCCGGCTTTTTGGAGGCGGGGTGGGGGTGGGGGTGATAATGGTAATTTTAATATTAATGATCAGCTTTTCTTTGAAACTCTCTTGATGGAATTCAGAGGAACCACTAAATACAAAGGCAAGCAGATGAATCAGTCACACTTAAAACTCAGTTGGAAGAATGTCGGAAACCGGGCGTGGTCGTTGCTGGGAGAAATAGATTCACACCGCGTATTCAGCCTACGCTCAAGGAGCGTCGCCTGAATCCGTGCGTGAACGTATGTCTCACCGAATAGAATCCGCCCGTTTCGTTTATGTTGTGGTGGTTCTTATCCTGAATAGGTCAGTGACCTTTCGTCAAAAAGCATAATCAACAGAGCTTCTCTGAAAATAACAATCTTAATACATACAAAAAATATAGCAGCTGGTGACTTACATGAAATCCAATGAATATTAAAAAAAAACAAATCGTCAACCACACCCCACCCACACAGTTTGCGTGCCCGCGTTCTCTGTTGTCGCTGGTTGCTTCTTCCTTGTCGCTGGTGTTTGATCTTCATGGCTCACTGTTGTGTCTCTGGACTCGGGTCGCATTTCGCGAACATATAATGGCATGTTTCTCCACCACTGCCGTCGCACGGCCACTAACGTATTGTCACTTTACAGGACGACTATACTCTAACAGCCGCTACCCCGGGGGTTAACTGCTTCCTTCAACTTACCTCAGACGTATGCTCATACAAACAAAGCCAAGTCGGTCTACGTATGGCTTTCCTTCTATAACAGGTTATTCCGTCTACCTGAATGCCAACATTCGTGAGCTCCCGGAGCTCATACTTCCTATTTCTGATCCTACACTCATAAATGTCCACCGACTTGGCCATCGACTGTTCCTACTCTAAACATGAGCTTTGCGGCTCTCCTTACATTACAGCGTGCCTATAGTTTTGCACTGATGCAACACTTCCTCTAACCTATAGAATGGGACTCCCCAGCTTCTCCCCTTCGACCCACACTGTTACACGTCTTGAGACTGGAATGAAATTTTCGAGAAAACACCCGCTACTTGTTCGATCGCAAGGACATTAATTCCTGCTTTAATTGTTTCTCTTGAACTTGGCCGTTTTTGACCTGTCTTAATTGAAAATTCTGTTTCAAATTCTTTTAAGGTATACTACCTTCGTTATATATTGACACTTGTGACAGTCGACTGATGATATCCATACAACACAGGCACTAGATGTGCGCTACTTATGATTAGGAGATTGTCGACACTAATAACCATATAATTAGATGACTGATCACCTTGGATGGCTAAACGAGTTTCCTTTGTTAGAAGCTTATCAGGCAAAATCGTTGTTTCAAACCAGATAAGCGCTAATTGGCGTTACATGCTCCTCTTGAGATTCCGTTCCATTCAAAGCTATCGCTTTTATTACGCCTTCGCCGATTTATTTCTAATTACATACCCTGATGGCTTACTTGACAAATAGGTTTTTCGGGGGTTCGTACATACCTATATTCACGCTTTTACCCGAGTGAGAAAGATTCTAAAAAAATATATACACTTTTAAACAGCAAAATCGTAAATTTAAGCTATCACCTTGACAAAGAATTACGTAACAATAAGCTGGAGGGTAGTATTATTAGGTCGAGGACTCGTTGATCAGAAAACGATGAGAAACAAACAGAATATCTTTTTGTTTAACCCTTTACCCAACGTAACGGCAAAAACAGGCCAGCACTATTCACAAAAATCGCAAATTAATTTTCATTATTTTTTCATTTTTTGTCTCAAAAAACATAGGTTATCGTCCCTCTTTGGACGAGCTCGTTCCAATGAGGGGTAATAACCAATGTTTTTGAGACAAAAAAATTAAAAAATTAGTTACTCAAGAATTTTGTTTGCAAGTATCGTCTCCTTTTCGTGTTAGGTAAAGGGTTAAATTTGAAAAAAACGGAATTTTGAAGACAAAGCAATTAGGAGATTAGAAATGGATAGTGTTAAAGTCTTAACAGAACAAAAGGAAATATTAGATGAAATTACACTATTCTGTGATCGACTTTATGAATGCGGGCAGTGCTTGAAGTAGTGTGGACGTTCAGGCAATATTATTGGTAGTAGTAGTAGCGACACTACTAGTAGTAGTAGTAGTAGTAGAGTGGTAGTAGTAGTAGTAGTAGTAGTAGTAGTAGTAGTAGGTAGTAGTAGTAGTAGTAGTAGTAGTAGTAGTAGTAGTAGTAGTAGTGGCATCAGTAGTAGTAGTAGTAGTAGTAGTAGTAGTAGTAGAGTAGTAGTAGTAGTAGTAGTAGTAGTAGTAGTAGTAGTGGCATCAGTAGTAGTAGTAGTAGTAGTAGTAGTAGTAGTAGTAGTAGTAGAGTGGTAGTAGTAGTAGTAGTAGTAGTAGTAGTAGTGGCATCAGTAGTAGTAGTAGTAGTAGTAGTAGTAGTAGTAGCAGTAGTGGTAGCAGTAGTAGTAGTAGTAGTAGTAGTAGTATAGTAGCAGGAGTAACAGTAGCAGTAGTAGCGGTAGTAATGACGTCGACAGTAGGAATAGAACATACTAATACTTAGAAAAGAAAAATATTTAAGATGTTATTCCTGGACTAAATTAATTTATGTCTCAGCAGTAAGAAGAGGAAATCGCACACCAAGAAGCAACTATCTATCTCAATACTATGAAAAAAAGTCCTGGGTCAGATGGTTTTACAGTAGAATTTTTCAAATTCTTCTGGTCAGAATTTTTCAAATTCTTCAGGTCTGATCTTGGGAAATATCTTGTACGATCATTAAATTACGGGTTGAAAAAGAAATGTCTGTCTGTAACGCAGAGGCAAGAGGTAATAACTTTATTCCCCAAAAGCTGCAAACCTGCACAGTTTGTAAAGAATTGGCGTCCCATCTCCCTGTTAAACGTCACATATAAAATTTTATCGGGCTGTCTTGCGGAGAGAATGAAACCCATTCTGCCAAGAATCACCCATGAAGATCAGAATGGGTTAATGAATAGGAGATTCACTGGGAAAACATTCGATTGGTTTCGGACGTATTGCACATAACACAAGAAGACAAAATCTCAGGTCTTCTGTTATTTATATTTATTTATTGGTGTTTTAAGGTCACATATTTCTGCACAATGGCTAATCATGACCTCGACAGTTTTACGGGTAAAGGAAGCCGGAGTACCCGGAGAGAACCACCGAGCAACGGCGAGCAACTGTCAGCTCCCCAACATACTAACTCCACACAAGCAGGGTTAGCATTGGTTGAAGACAGTGCACCATCGACGTGCACTACCCCTTAGTACACAACGTCACCGTGCCCCCACGTGGGCAATGGGAGTGAAGTGTCTTGCCCAAGGACACAACGCGGTTGCCGCAGGTGGGATTCGAACCGAGGACCTCTCGGCTTGCAGCCTACACCTCTGCCTACTGAGCCACCGCGCCCCTCAGGTCTTCTGTTAATGACAGATTTCGTAAAAGCTTTCGATTCTGTATCCTGGTCATTTATCAACGACGCTTTACAAATTTTCAATTTTGGCCCAACTTTTTTCAGTTATATTACCACCCTATACAAGGGTATTTCATCGTGTATGCAAATCGATGGCTTACTTTGGAAATTTATTCTGTCGTGTGGTGGGGGGGGGGAGGGGGGTGGTGGCTGTGGGCGGATGAACCCAATTTCGACACATCTACTATTTTTGATCTGTGCTGATATTTTAGGTACAATGATATGGCGTTCGCAAGACATTACGGGAATCAATATTGATGGTGAAGAAGTAAAAATATCTCAGTACACCGACGACACTTCTCTCCTTCTGGGTGGCACCCTGCAAATTCTTGACAGTAGCATGGAATCATTACATACATGTGAATAATGTCTGGTCTAAACATAAACTATGACAAGACAAAAGCGGTGTGGATAGAAAGCAAGGGGGGAAGATGTTGCAAACTCTTTGGTAAAGTATCAGCAGAAACGTAATCCAATTTCTAAAAAAAGAGGCTTATAAAGAGTGCAGCATTAATCTGGAACAATATAAATATTAATATTAATAGTTAAGACGTTAGCAATAAATGCTTTATGCTTTATTTATAAATGATATCTTGGATCACAGAGGAAAACTGCTAACATTTGATAAATTTAAAAATGACTTTTGTATAGAAACTGACCATATATAACTTTCACCGAGATCCAGAAGTCTATTTCTAGCCACTTAAAAATAATTCGCACTAACCGAAAACCCTTTATGTGAACAAAATCCGATTTTCCATACCAAGTATCAGAACTCTTTCTTACTCATAAAAATTTGAAACAATAAACTCAACATCAGAACAACCTCTTTAAAAGCAAAGATGGGAACCTATTCTTGGGAAATCGTTGTAAGAAAACAGACGAGGAATGGCTTGTGTCATTCTTTTTCGGTGTGGTATTGAGATGAAATACAAATTGTTTCAATACCATGTAGTCACTAGGATCTGGGGCACAAATTGTTTGCTGAAAAAGATGGGTATTTCCACAACCGATTTGTGTTCTTTTTGTAATACCCATAAGTTAAACTATAGATCATATTTTTGAGGACTGTTCTCAGTTAGACCTTTCTGGGAAGAATTCAAACAACTACTATTAGAAACATTACTCATTACAACTCTCAAAGGAATTGTAATTGTTGGTCTCCCTCCTAGGGAAAAAAACGATCTTAATATAAACTTTCTTCTAATTCTTACCAAATTCCACATCTACAGCGACAAACTGAACTAGATAAACAGAATTTACTGTACCCAGTAAATTCGAGTCTGTGTGAAAAGAGTTAAAGTATCAGGAATAAACTATACAGAAAGAGAATTTATGGAGGCTTATTTTCAGGAGTAAAATATTTTTAAACAAATCTGAAATGGATTTTCGTTAATAGTATTTACAGATATTCATGCTGTAATCAGAACAATTTTTTTATAAGAAACCAGAAAAGGCATATATGTGACCAGCATTCAAAGGATTCGATACACGAATCAGAAATGGGCATTTTTGACTCTGCCCACTAATTTGAGTGATGAAATACGTTCACAAACTTTAGAAATGCATAAAGGTGTAATAAAATGCATTCCCCAGTCTTTCTGAATAATATGCACTTGATGACTTGGTGACCTCTTTCAGGCGGACCCCTAGGTGACCTCTGTGACCTTGACACATATTTTGAATCTCCATCAAGTGTCGACTCATTCGGTGTTAGTCCCAGGTCCATTCATCATACCATGATTGAGATATGAGCGTTACCCACTTTCAAAACTTTTCAACATGCCTACCTTTTTAACGTAAAAATGCATGTATGGACCTCAGGAATGCTTTGGGAAGGGGGGGGGGGGGGTCCAAAAATTTGATTTCCAGCAATTATGAAAAATGCACTCAATGACCCATAGGTGAACTCCCTGACCTTGGCCCATGTTTTGAATCTCCATCAAGTGTCGACTCATTTGGTGTTAGTCCCAGGTCCATTCATCATACCATGCTTGAGATATGAGCGTGACCCACTTTCAAAAATTTTGGCCACGCCCACTTTTTTACGTCAAAACGCATGTGTTTATGTCAGGAATGCTTTAAGGGGTAAAAAAAGTGGTTTTCAGCAATTAGGAAATGAAAAATGCACTCAATGACCCCTAGGTGACCTCCGTGACCATGACCCATATTTTGAATCTCCATCCAGTGTCGACTGATTTGGTGTTGGTCACAGGTCCATATGTCATACCACGCCTGAAATATAGGCGTGACCCACTTTCAAAACACCCCCACGGACACCACTAATGCCCCAGGAATCTGAAAAACATTGGTGGCCAAGAACTTGTGACAGTTTATCAGTATGTCAAAAAACAGCGAGACAAAATGATTTGTTTTCGAGTTATCGTGCGCACAAGGAAGCACATAGAAGACAGAAGACAGGAGATTAAGAAGAAGAAGAAGAAGAAGAAGAAGAAGAAGAAGAAGAAGAAGAAGAAGAAGAAGAAGAAGAAGAAGAAGAAAAAAAAAGAAAAAAAAGAAATCATACACAAACAATAGTCTGTGTGTTTCACACAGACTAACTATTACTACTACATCTTAGTAGTAGAAGTAGCAGTAGTAGTAGGAGAAGTAGTAGTAGTAGTAGTGGTAGTAGTAATAGTAAAAGTAGTAGTAAAAGTAGTATTTAGTTGTCGTAGTAGTAATAGTTAGTAGTAGTAGTAGTAGTAGTAGTTGTAGTAGTAGTAGTAGTATAGTAGTAGTAGTAGTAGTAGTAGTAGTAGTAGTAGTAGTAGTAGTAGTAGTAGTAGTAGTGGCAGTTGTAGTAGTAGTAGTAGTAGTAGTTAGTAGTTAGTAGCAGTAGTAGTAGTAGTAGTAATAATAGAGGTAGTAGTAGTAGTAGTAGTAGTAGTAGTAGTAGTAGTATAGTAATTTGTGGTAGTAGTAGATGTTGTAATTAGTAGTAGTAGTAGTAGTAGAAGTAGTAGTAATAGTAGTAGTAGTTAGTAGTAGTAGTGGGGGCGTGGTGGCTCAGTGGCAGACAGTAATTCTTTGTAAGATTACAAGCTGTCCAGTTAGGTGGGTCTTATCATAAAGCTCCAGTTTATAGTCTATAGTTTATCCCTTTACCCAACCCCAGTTGTGAAATGTATAGTATGTACAGTATGCATAGTGTACATGTCTCCAAATAGGAAATATTCCAATGGAAGTTCTCAGCTATTTGTAACTTAGCATTTTCCAAATGGTATCTTGAAAGTGTCAATTGGTCAACATTGTAATACTTTTGTTTATTCCCATTCCCAACCCCAGTAGAACCTATGTCATACTAGCCTATATACCCAGTGAAAATCACTTTTTAAAAATATGGTAAATGGTTTGTTTGTTGCTATTGTACTCACTCATCAGGGATATCTAATTGGAAGCTGTACAGTTAAGTGGGTCTTACCTTTAGGCTTCAGTTTATAGTTTTTAGTTTATGTTTATCCCTATACCTAGCCCCAGTGGTGAAATGTACAGTATGCATAGCGTGCATATCATCAAATAGAAAATCTTCCAATGGAAGTTTTCAACTATTTGTAACTTGGCATTTTCCACATGGGATACCCAACCCCAGTCATAACATGTATAGCAGTGACCCCAGTGATCTTAGTATAACAGTGTGCATATCTTCAAATAGAAAATCCTCCAATGGAAGTTTTCAACTATTTGTAACTGGGCATTTTCCACATGGGATCTTGGGGGCCCCAGGTGAAGGGTGTCAACTAATTAGCTTGGCAATACTCTTACTTTTAGGCTCCAGTTTATAGTTATTAGTTTATAAGTTATCCCTATACCCAACCCCAGTGGTGAAATGTACAGTATGCATAGTATGCACATTTTCAAATGGAAAATCTTCCTGTAGAAGTTCTCAACTATTTGTAACCTGGCATTTTCCACATGGGATCTTGGGGTTCCATGTGGAAAGTGTCAATAAATTAACTTGGCAATACTCCTACTTTTAGGCTTCAGTTTATAGTTATTATTTTATAAGTTATCCCTATACCCAACCCCAGTGGTGAAATGTACAGTATGCATAGTATGCACATCTTCAAATGGAAAATCTTCCAGTGGAAGTTCTCAACTATTTGTAACCTGGCATTTTCCACATGGGATCTTGGGGTTCCATGTGGAAAGTGTCAGTAAATTAACTTGGCAATACTCCTACTTTTAGGCTTCAGTTTATAGTTATTATTTTATAAGTTATCCCTATACCCAACCCCAGTGGTGAGATGTACAGTATGCAGAGTATGCACATCTTCAAATGGAAAATCTTCCAGTGGAAGTTCTCAACTATTTGTAACCTGGCATTTTCCACATGGGATCTTGGGGTCCCAGGTGGAAGGTGTCAGTTAATTAACTTGGCAATACTCCTACTTTTAGGCTTCAGTTTATAGTTATAGTTATTAGTTTATAAGTTACCCCTATCCCCATCCCCAGTGGTGAATTGTACTGTATGCACATCTTCAAATGGAAAATCTTCCAGTTGAAGTTCTCAACTATTTGTAACCTGGCATTTTCCACATGGGATCTTGGGACCCCAGGTGGAAGGTGTCAGTTAATTAACATGGCAATACTCCTACTTTTAGGCTTCAGTTTATAGTTATTAGTTTATAAGTTATCCCTATACCCAACCCCAGAGGTGAAATGTACAGTATGCATAGTATGCACGTCTTCAAATGGAAAACCTTCCAGTGGAAGTTCTCAACTATTTGTAACTTGGCATTTTCCACATGGGATCTTGGGTCTCCATGTGGAAAGTGTCAATTAATTAACTTGGCAATACCCTTGCTTATACCCATATCCAATTCCAGTGCTGAAATGAGTTTGCATGCACAATATGCATATAAACTTACCTTCAAATAGAATGTTTACCTGATTTTTTTTTCAGAGCAATCTTCAACTATCAGTAATTCTTTGTAAGATCACAACCTCTTTAGGAATTAAGAAAAGCTTGGCATTTATCACCAGAGTAAATCTTGGTCATCAAAGTAATTCTTTGACAGATTGCAAGATTATTATTCAATTAACATGAATGTACCCTAAAATCTGCATGCAATCAACTAGTCAAACCCACACTGAATGTATGGTAAATGGTTTTGTGCTTGGAATAAATAATTAATCAGCATTGATAGCCATTGCAACTCTTCTATACCCAATATGCAAGTAGAAGGTCTACCTTGCACATAAGGTATGCTAAATGGTTTGGTGTTCGAAATTTACTTTCAATCAGCAGGGATATTTAATCTCAAGATATCCAGTTTGAAATTTATATCCAATCGACAGGGATATTTAAATACAAGATGTCCATTTCCAACGGGAGATCTTGAGGCCACAGGTGGGGGCGCCAATCAACCAACTTTATTATCCCCATACCCAACTCTAGTAGAACCCATGTCACACTAATATAGTTATCATGTGAAAATCACCATTTGAAAATATGGTAAATGGTTTGGTGTTTGCCACTTATATTCAATCAGCAGGGATTTGAAAGTATGGTAAATGGTACGATAATTTGTTTGGTGTTTGCTATTTATACTTAATCAGCAGGAATATTTATTGGAAGTTCCCCAGTTACGTGGGGCTCATCATAAAGCTCCAGTTTATATTTTATAGTTTATCCCTATCCAGTTTGAAATTTAAGTACAAGATGTCCAGATAAGTGGGCCATACTATTAAGCCTCAGTTTATAGTCTTATCACTATATACCCAGCCTTAGCTGTGAAAAGTACAACATGCATAGTGAATATATCTCCTAATGGCATATCTTCCAATGGAAGTTTTCAGTTACTTGTAACTTGATATTTTCCACATGAGACCCCAGGTGGAAAATGTCAATTAATGAACTTTGTAATATTTTTGCTTATTCCCACACCCAATTCTAATGCGAGATGTCCAGTTAAGTGAGACTCATTGAAAATCTTCTATAACCTACATACAAGCGACAGATCAAACCTACATTGAAGGTAGGGTAAATGGTTTGGTGTTTCAAATTAATATTCAACGAGGAGGGATGTTTAATTACAAGATATCCAGATAGGGTAGAGGGATAGACTTTGGGCTCCAGCCCAAGGTTTGTCCCTCTATCCAACACCAGCTGCGAAATTTCAACATGCATAATGCACATACCTTCGAAAGGTATACCTTCCAATGTAAGTTCTCTATTACCTGTAACTTGCCATTTTCCACTTGAGGTTTTTTGGGCCTCGGGTGGGGAATGTCAATTAATCAACTTTGCAATATTTTTATTTATTCATATACCAAACTCCAGTGCAGAAATGTATTTGAGTGCGCAATATGCATATAAGCACATCTTCCGATGGAATGTTTTTATTACTTTTCATCCCAGCAATCCTCCTTCAACTTACAATGAAGGTAAGGTAAATGGTTTGGTGTTTGAAATTTATATTATATTAACAGAGGCACCCAAATAATGGATCCTGTTAGACAAGCCCTACTGTAAAACTTATGTTGATTCATGCATCCAATCTTACATGTGAACTGTATAAGCACATGTATATATATATATAGATATTAGTAATTTGGCATTTCCTATGTGGATGTCTTGGGACAGCAGGTGGAAAATGTCAAATAATGAATAATCAACTTGTTCACCCTCACTGGGTCCTGTCAGATCAGATATAATGGACTAACAACTAATGTTTGGTCTCAGCAATAATGGGTATATAACTTATATCCCTTATAAAATCTCCCTTCATCCATATAACTATCCCCATTTGTCACAAGAACAAAGCTAGCAACTAAGAAACCACACATATGTCAGCACAATGAAACTTTACATACTAGATTCGAAGTGAATGTGCACTCGATCTTTTTTCCACCTAAGGCCTTAAGTCTTCAAATGGAAAATATTTCCGTCAACCGTTTATTTTCACCAGAAATATAGATAAGTTATCATATAATACCTCTTGTATCCAGTACACTCAATCCTTAGTTAGTGGTGATAATTGCACTATTGGTCCATAGACAAACAAGCCAGTTTACTATTGCCATGGTATGTGATTATTACTGAACTACATCACGACAGATGTGTGGTTATTTGTGTATTGGTGTATAGACAAACAAACCAATTTATATCTTTAACGGTATTGATTATCTTTGAATTGAATTCTTTATCCGCAGTTGATCTGAGTTGAGAAAAGCATGTAAAATGCAATCTCGCGAAAAATAATATCCCCAGGGGAAGGCATGATTATGACATTCTGCCTACATGTTTTTGATGGCGGGAGAGGTTTGGGGGGGGGGGGCACAATCAGCTGTTTATCTGAGATGTCTTCAACCCTAAATTCCACAATATCCTGAGGTAGATCTGATCTAGCCAATTCGTTAAATTATGGCATGGTAATCAAAGCGACTGGGGTGTAATCTCTCAGTAAGTGGACAACATAAGTAACATAAATTTGTTATAAGAGTATCATACACGTCACGAATTTGCTTAGCTTTTGCTGAATGTAGAGTATTAAGTTTACAACATTCAAACAATAAGTGACTCCGCATAGGCGATGGTAGGTAAGAAAGACCCTCATGTGGACAGACCTCAGTGAATATGGCTGTTCAATCTAGTTTACCAAACCCCCTCCCCCACCCACCCCCCACCCACGTCGTCTCTACCTAATCTTATAAGACATATAGTCTACAGTGCATGGGGGGACTAGACATCCAAATTGTCAACCAACCTTTCCGTTCGCAACAGATGGGGGAACACTGAGCTGTGTTTAGCTTCTGGTGTGGGGCTAGTGGTTGAACATGGCTCGGGATTCGCATATCCATATGTGCGTTCTTCCGTGGTTGCTGCATACATCCCAATCATTTCATTGGTCCTGAAGTTATTGCCTAAGGAAACTTCCTAGATAGTACTTGTACATGGCTTGTAAATACCTACTTTTGTATATTAACTCAGAATGTAACTTGTTTTGCAACATGAATAACCAAGACGGCAGTCATTTATCCCTTAAATTCATTTTACCAAAAAGTATGTCAACAGCCCAAATTCCCGTTTTTGAACCTGTAGTATGCTCTATAGCAACCGTATTGGACCATGGCTAATGCAATTACACTTGATGAGAAACAGAATGACAACATCTATGACTTTGCAGAAATTTTTAATGGGACAATAACTAGTGATGATGGAGATGACACAAACTCCGCCTTGACCACTGACAACAACAGCTCTCAATATTATACCCCAGAACAATTCAGACACCAACTATCTAATTGTGATAAGAAACTGTCGTTATTTAATATTAACTGTCGTAGCCTGAACGCCAATTGGGAGAATTTCCACAACTTGTTATGTGATCTACAGCCCAACCATAACTTTTTTGATGTAATTGGAATGACCGAAATCTTCACCATTAAACAGCCCATTACATATTCAATTGAAGGATATCACTCATTTATCACACGTGTTCGCCCCGACAGTGATGATGGTAGAGGGGGAGTTGGTATGTTCATCAATAAAAACATACCTTTTAAAATTCGGGACGATTTGTCTATCTTTATTCCACACGTCTTTGAATCACTATTTGGTGAATTGAATGGAAAAAATAAGAGTATTGTTGGTATTATCTACAGACCCAACACCCCTCCTAAAGCTGACCTTGATCTTTTCTTATCAACTATCTCCAGATTGCTCGAAACTATAAACAGTGGGAATGCAAACGTATACCTAATGGGGGACTTTAATATAGATTTGCTTCGCTACACAACTCACCAAAAAACAGCGCAGTTTGTTGATTCCATGTTCAGCACAGGATTTATGCCCGTAATTACTAAACCTACCAGAGTTACGCAATATACAGCAACATTAATCGATCATATCTTCAGCAATACCATTGATAAATTTTCATCCGGAATCATTATTACCGACGTTAGTGATCATTTCGCTACTTTTTATGTTGACACTTCCTATACATGCAAAACTCGCGAGACCTCAGAAAAAATACCCAAACGATCATTCAGCGCAAACAATGTAAACTACTTCAAAAGACTGTTATCCGAGTGTGACTTCTCAGACGTAAACGATAGCCTTTGTCCAAACGATGCCTATCGCAATTTTCTTGAGCACATTCATAATGCATTTAACATTGCTTTTCCCATTAAAACTGCTTTGCTTCCTCCAACATACATCAAACGTCAACCTTGGATTACGACAGGTCTCCTTCAGGCTTCAATCACAAAAAACAAACTTTACATTAAGAAACTAAAATCGCCTTCAGATCAAAATTTTGAACGATACAAAAACCACTGCACGATTTTTAATCACCTAAAACTGAAATGTAAAGCAGATTATTACAATAATATCTTGCAGGAATATAAATACAATATCAAAAAATCATGGGACATTTTGCGTACAGCGATCAATAAAGACGATCGCAGGTCACCTTTACCTTCCTCCTTCGTTTACGATAATCAGGAACTGACCGATCCAAAAATGATAGCCGACAAATTCAATAATTTTTTTATCAATATTGGGACAAATGTTAGAGATCAGGTTCCTGATACCTCAAGGCATTTTTCGGAGTTCCTTGACGATAATAGCGCTAATTCTTTTTTCGTTTCTCCCACCAATGTGCAGGAAGTAATCTTATGTATTAATAGTTTATCAACGAAATCAAGTCAGGATTATGATAACATATCAACAAAATTACTAAAGGAAATCAAATTCGAAATAGCACACCCCCTAACACATATAATCAATCTTTCATTTTCCAATGGTATTGTCCCCAATAAAATGAAAATAGCCAAAATTATTTCCGTTTTTAAGGCAGGAGATAAGCAACTTTTTAATAATTACAGGCCAATCAGTATACTACCCTCATTCTCAAAAGTTCTTGAAAAATTAATGCATATCAGGCTGAGTCACTTTCTAGACGATCATGATTTTATCTACAAGTACCAATTCGGCTTTAGGAAGAGACATTCCACTATACATCCAGTATTACACCTGGTTAACAGTGTGGCAGAAGAAAATGACAAGTCGACCAAAGATTGCACTCTCGCAATCTTTCTAGATTTTTCAAAAGCCTTTGATACTATAGATCATCAGATTTTGGTAAAAAAAAACTTGAGTCCTATGGTATTAGAGGATTAGCAAATTCTTGGTTTAAAGACTACCTAACTGGAAGAACACAATTTGTCCCATTTCAGAACACGTCGTCGGACATGGAGAATATATCTGCAGGTGTTCCTCAAGGTTCTATTCTTGGTCCTATATTATTTTTACTGTATATCAACGACATAAGTAAGTCAACCCTGCTGAAAATCCTGTCATTTGCCGACGATACTACAGCATATGCCTCAGGTAGTAATCTGGACATGTTATTTGCCGACGCAAATAGACAACTCTCCAACATCCACGAATGGTGTGCCGCCAACAAGTTATCACTCAATGCCAATAAAACTAAATTCATTATATTTCAACCCAATAAAAACCTACACGAAACTGATGAACATTTTTTAAGTTTGAACGGCGCTAATTTATCCAAGGTCGGCAGCAATCAGGTTGAAACACGTTTAAGTTTTTAGGGATCCACATGGACGAATCGTTAAAATTCAAACAGCACATCTCGGTAGTCTGCGCGAAAATAGCTAGAGCAACTTATGCTATTAATCGTGTGAAGAAATTCCTTCCCCGTGAAGCGCTAAAAACTCTATACTTTTCGCTAGTTCACAGTCATTTACTGTACGGTATACATGTATGGGGGCACTCAGAATGTAAGGCTAGACTCTTCAATCTACAGAAAAGGGCCATTCGAATTGTAGCCAATAAAAAGTATAATGCTCATACAGATCCTCTATTTAAGAGTTTGGGGATCTTAAAGCTTGATGATCTGTATGAACTTCAGGTTCTTTTATTCATGCATGACTGGCGTAATGGGATCTTACCTAGGAGTTTCATTGATCAATTTGATATTTACGTTAACCCATCAGGCATGGATACAAGACAGTCTGGAAAACTGCGAACACACAAACCTCGAACCCAATTTCCTGCCAAACTCCCTTTTCATTCATTCCCAA